>OY728160.1:38168556-40668556 GCA_963277665.1 Viscum album | reverse complement strand
AACATGATTAGGGATTATACCAAATAGGTGTTCCATTTGAGTGGGTCTATGAGGAGTATCTTGAATCATGGTGATTTAAATGTTTGGTTGGAAATTACACCTAGGGGTATGCACTTTAATATCATAGGGAATATGGAACTTTGATATTGATACATTTATTTATGTTCCCACACCTATGGAGTCCCTATGAGTGAAGGTAAGAGGTGATATGGAAAAGGATTATCTACCGATACATGCACATGATCATGAAAATTTCACTATCATAACTAGAATATAATCCCACATGAGTCATGATTAGTGGGAGAAACAATTGGAATTCAAATATCTAGAAAATCACACAATCTTCTTAATCTTCTAGTGGATAAGTCTGGGGTGATGGGATAGAAAAGGGGCTTTGAGGTGCCTGTATCCTCTCTTATTTTCTTATATAAGATAGTTACATCTAGTTACCCATCTGACTATGAATCATAAGAAATGACATAGGCTTAATCCAAGAGGGATTCCCTAATCTTGGTTCCAAATAATATAGGAGGATAAGCCATGAATCCTCAAAGGGAAAATAAAGCATGACCCCTCACTGTCTAAATCTATAGTTCTATGATAATAGAGATGAGAAGGGTAAGAAAAAGCCACAAACCTTATGTCTGAGATATGGAAAAGTGAGAAAAAAACTTATCCCCCCATGTATAAGACCGAGTGTTCCTTTATAATACCCCCAAGGGTGGGGTACTTATTACTGATGGTATTCATAACTCTACACGCCCTCAGTATCCTACCTGTTAGGTAGGACTAGTACGAGACACCTCTTACCAAAGAAATACATAAGCGAATGAGAGACACCCTGATATATGGAGGCTTTGGTGGGGGATTTGATTTTGTCTCCCTCATAATGGAGTATCGAGGATGGAGGTGAATTGACATTGGTGGTATGAAGAGAAATCTCAGAGGGGGCTCGCGTAGGTATAGGATGGGTGAGATAAAGTTGGAATACATTGGTAAAGGTTAGGTGTGATAAAAATATCTCAGGCATGGAAGACCTGGGAGAGATGACGAGATATATGGGTGATGGAAAATCTGGGAAAAAATAATTGTACAAGGACTTACTCTAGTCTCCAAGGGTATCCTTAAGTGTCTTTGGATGATTGGCACTTAAGTCCCAGGTTTGAGAAGGGGAATTTTTCCTAGTGTGATTATCTTAGAGGGGGTGGATCATGTAGATAAAGGATGGGTGAGATAATAGTTTGTCATATAGGTGTTCTTGTTTTTGATATACAATGGGAACTTTAATTCTACCAACCCTCTTAATTTACTATTATTTCTAGGATTAAAACTTTTCTTGAATGTTTATAAATTTCTGGGTGAAGGATTTGAGCGAGAAGAGCTTCATGGATTCTCTAGGTTTTCTATTCATTTTAAACGCGGAGCTCCATAGTCTTATTTATAAGAATTTTTGAGAACCTTGGTGGAGGAGACGATTCATATAGGTGGTTTTTATGGTAAGAATGTAGGTGTGACCTGTGCGATTATCTATGTAAGAACCCGAATCTTCATTTTTAGGTATGTCTTTCTTTTCCTGGTGTTTTTGAGAAAAGTGCGGTTTTCTAGAAAATTTTGAAGTACACGCCGTGTACTTTCTGAGTACACGCCTTGTACTCCCTTGACGCTCTAGGATGTGTGCTGGCCATGTCCGGGAAACACACATGGTTTGTAGGGGTGATGTGGAGGCCGCTTAAAGCGGCATACAGAAAAACAGAGTACACGTTGTGTGCCCCAAAAGTACATGCCATGTATTGTTTTTTCATTAAACGGACTGGGGACGCACCTGACAAACGAAACACTCTCCTTCTTTAGTTTTTTCATCTGAGAGTGACCCTTACGGCCGCGATTCTTCCCTGAGCTCCTAAGCCTCCGTCCGATCTCCGTTTAAGGCGTCGTCTACTGCGTTGGGATTTACTCGGTAAGCTCTCTGTTCTTCTTTAGACTTGTTCCTTGATTCCTTCTCATTTCAAGATATCGTGGGTTGAGCGTTTTCGACGTTTTCTCAAATATTCAACATTCTAAGGGGAATTAATCATCATGGTTCACTTATATCAATCTCCTAGCATCAAGGTAGTTGGTTTGTGCCTTTCTGTAGGAAGTCTGTGAATATTTTGTGCAAATTCTACCAATACCCTTGAACGGGGTATTGCGTGTTTCTTGTTTTTCCCCTGCTGTTTTCCTGCTTTTCTTGATTGGTTGAGTAGAGGTAATTTCTTGTGAATAGGGTAGTTTTTACTATTCTCTGGATGATTTCCATGCTTATTTTATTGTTTGGTGTTCTTCCAGTTGTCATGCCTAGTTGTATGATAATAGAACTGTTGTACTGTATTGCTGTTATGCCTTAGAATAATATCCAAGTAGTTCTTGAGGTTTATTTGGGATGATACGTGCGCTTTGCTTGATTGTTTTACACAGGGCTGTGAGAACCTAGTGTAGTGGACCATAGGGAGAATGGTCATAAGGGCTTCTCCAGAGTGTCCTTAATTTAAGATGTGAGACCATAGGGGGAATTGACGTTGAGTTCTTCCTTAGAGAGTTTTTAGATCCCTGACGCAGACCACAGGGGGAATTGACATTGAGTGCTTTCTCAAAGAGCCTTTAGTACGATACGAGACTATAGGGGGAATTGACGGTGAGTGATTCCTCAGAGAGTCTATTCTTTAGCTGAACTAGAGGGGTGAGACTGTGGGTGCCACCCAAAGGGTTGCTAGTACTTCTAGGTTGAACCTTAGGGGTTAGGCTGTGAGAACTACCCAAAGGTTACCTTTTTCTACGTGTTTGAGTGGATGTTTCTTGTTGGTGGATTATATGCTAGAGACTACGGATTGTTACTACTGTGTTTTATCCTGTTTACTGCTTACTATTAACTACTTACTATACTTTACCTGCCATGTATTCACTGACTGTTAGGAACAGATCTTTAGGTGGTTGCCTACTGGGACCCTGTCTCACACCCTGTTTGGGCCATGCTTTTAGGACCAAGCAGATTATATTGTCGCAGGTATAGATTAGGGAAAGCACCCTTCTACTTTAGGTGCTTGACTTTCTGTGGAGCTGGAGAGCATGGGACCAAGCTGTGGCTTGCGATGCTGAGAAGTTTCTCATCTGTTTTTCTTTTGTACTTTGGTTTAGTACTGTATTCAACATTGTGACTTGTTTGGATGTTTTCCTAGACATATGTGTATCATTCATCATTTACACATATTTCTGCCCGAGTTGTTTATTTTTAATCTTCCGGTGTTTACTATTGTATGGATGTCTACTGCTTCCACTATTGTGGTTATTTGTTTTTTTCTCCTCTATTGTGTACTCTACCAATGAGTGCATAGTTTCCCCACTATCAAACCCAAGGCCCTCGCTGCTAGTCAGCAGCCTCTGGCGTTCGTGGAAATGCGCTTGAGGCTATGTGACCAACCGGTCACGGGGCACCTCCGGGTGGCTTCTGGAACAGGGATATTACAAAGTGGTATCAAAGGGGTTCTTTTCTCTTGATTTACTTTTTGGGGCCTTTATCCAGGGAGAGTATGGATTTGGTACTTGGTATTAAGCTGTGCTCAGGAGTAGCTAACATGTGTACATGGAAAAGCCATACTACCTCGATTATTGCAATTTTATGGTTCTCGAATTTTAAAATTTATATGATTTCACCTAGAGTGATTCACATGATTTGTGTTGTTATTGTTTTTGATATTATGGTTCTATTTCTGTCGCAACCCGATGAGATGATGGTATTCCACCACATGCATCATATAGGCATTTGTTAGAAATCACATGCCATGCATTCTTGCCATGCCATCCAGGGTGAATTAGTGATTGCATGTTGTTGTGATATAATTTGTGTAGATTATGCATGCTGTTGTGATAGGTGCTTGATAGAATCTATGCAGTTTGATAGAAAGGTTGTTTGTTTTGTACCTTGCTTAAATAAACGCCAAATTTTGGTTCTCGAGGTGTTATGGGCCCTCATGAATCGAAAATTGGTGAATCATTGACCTATTTTCCTTACATATGACTGTATTGGATGCCAAGCTTTGATTTGTGGGGAGTATGGGCCCTCATGGATTGGAATTTGGCACCTCCCTGCCTTGTTTTCTGTGTTTTCTGGGCCTCGGTGCAGTTTCTGAGCTACTGCCCGGAAAAACCCAGAATACACGGCGTGTACATTATATATAAACGACGTGTAGTTTTAAACCATGTCACTAATTGTGTGAGAAGATACACGGGTTGTGAAAATCTCCAGGAACACGCCGTGTATGGTAGGTACACACCGTGTAGTAGTGAGCGTGTACCCAACCGTGTAACTAACAACACGGGTCAGTGAAACTCGTTTCATACACATCGTGTTTTGTATGAACGCGCTGTGTATCCTTGTCCTCATAACTCGGACGTGTCACGAAAAACATGGGACAATGTTATCTCCTCCTATACACACTGTGTTTGTTCGGAACACTCCATGTAAAGGTCAGTCGTGTACATGGCCGTGTCGCCAACAAAACGGGTTGGGAAAATCTTCATGTACAAGCCGTTTGTGTTCGGAACACGCCGTGTAGTCTCAGCCGTGAAGTCGGCCGTGTATCTAATAACACGGGTCATTGCAACCTTGTCTACTACATGCCGTGTCCACCAGGAACACGTTGTGTAGTCTCAGTTTAAGAAAATCGTGTGGGTTAGCCGTTCAAGGAGACACAGACAGGGGAATAGAGTTAAGTACATGCAATGTAGAGTTTATACACGCCGTGCAGTTATGTTTTGTAAATCTTGAGTGTTTCCTTCTTCTATTCCCATGTTGTACTCCTTTGTTCTCTATCCTTGTTTTCCTAATCTAAGGTATGCTTTTAATCTTTCAGAGCTATGCCTCTGAGACGTCCTCCAGTTGTACGTCAGTTTCTAGACAGTGATCAGACACCAGTTATGGCTGAATAGGGACTTCCTGTCGATCCTCTGATCGGGACATCCTTGGCACCAGTTGTCATACCAGTTGAAGGCGCTGATGCACAGTTCAAGGAAGGATTTATGAGGATGATGCAGAGCTTCCAGGGAGCACCGCCTCCTGCCACATCTATGGAAGACTTGACACGGGTTTTCTAGCAGCAGGATCCTCCTACTTTCTTAGGGGAAGGAGGACCACAGGCTGCAGAGTTATGGCTGGAAGCCATGCTGTCTATCTTTGAGCATTTGGAGACACCTCCAGAGAGGTGGGTCAAGATATCTACCTACATGCTTTGAGACTCCACCAAGAGGTGGTGGGATGTGATCTCACAGGCGGGTCATCAGCAGGTTATGGCTTGGGAGGAGTTCCAGTGCATGTTTTACGACTACTTCTATCTGGAGACCTTGAGGGATGATCGAGCACAAGAGTTCATGAGTATAGAGTAGGGTACTCTGTCTGTTATGGAGTACTCCTCTCGTTTCATCGAGCTGCAACATTTCACACCCCTTCTAGATGGAAGTGGGGTGTTCTTGGCAAGGAAGTTTGAGGATGGTCTCAGGTGGGAGATCCGCTCGCAGGTGAATATCTTCCAGCTAACTTCCATCACATCCATTGTAAACTAGGCACTGATTGCAGAGCGCAATATGAGAGACTCTGGAGCTGCGAGCCAGGGCAGTTCTACTTCCAGAACTAGTGTTCCTCTAGTTGGCAGTAGGAAGCACCATAGGGAGTCTACGCACGGTGATCCGAGGAGGTGAGATACACCTTCAGGTAGCCAGGTGGTATGCTACCAGTGTGGAAGGGTAAGGCACACGAGGCCGCAGTGCCAGAGTGACCCAGTGGAGTGTTGATCTTGCGGAAAGATGGGTCATCTTCAGCGTTTCTATCAGGTTTTCTCACCAGTAGCTGGTGAGGGGGGGTCTTCCATAACTCCTCATTCGGGAGCAGCACCACCAGTTTCTCATTAGTCGGGGAACTGGAGTTATTCCGGTTGTTCGGGCTGAGGTGGAGGTCGAGGTCATGGAAGTCAGTCACCAGTCCTTCAGTGCCAGTAGGGAGGATCAGCTCAGAGTGGTTAGGCAGGGTCACAGGGCCGCAGGGTAGTCCAGACTTTTGTGGTGGAGCAGACCTATTAGGAGCAGGAACCCAGACCTTCTACCTTTCTAGGTACAATTTTAGTAGCCTCAGTTTTATCTTCAGCGCTTTTCGATACTGGTGCTACACATAGCTTTATCTCTATTTCTATTTTGGAGAGCCTTGGGCTCTGTTTCTTTGCTTCTGCTGACTTTTTGACACTAGACACACCTTTGGGAACGAGGACATCTAGTGTACGTCAGTGCAGAGAGTTCCCTCTCGAGGTTGCAGGGTATCGTTTCTTATGGGATCTCTATGTCCTAGAGATGACAGACTATGATGTCATTCTCGTGATGGACTGGTTAGTTCCCTTCTAGGCAGTTGTCGACTATTATCGCTGCAGGGTGAGTTTTATCTCACCAGAGGGTGAGTCTTTTTTTCATAAAGGTGAATGGGATGTTCGGGCGAGTCGAGCAGGACTCGAGCATCATGGGCTATGAAGTGTGATAACCCATATTGATAGTCTTTATCTGGATGATCAGGTGACTTCACAGTTAGACTTTCCTCCAGTAGTGGATCATTTCAGAGACGTCTTTCCATAGGACTTTTCAGTTTTGCCTCCGGAGCGTGAGGTGGAATTCTCTTTTGAGCTCGTGCTAGGAGCAGCACCGGTGTCCATTCCTCCCTGTAGGATGGATACACCTAAGTTGAAGGAGCTCAAGAAGCAGTTGGAAGAGTTTCAGGAAAAGGGTTTCATCCGACCCAGCACTTTTCCTTGGGGTTCGCCTGTCCTGTTTGCGAAGAAGGCAGACTGTACCCTTAGGCTCTGTGTGGATTATCAGAAGTTGAACCAGTTGAAGGTCAAGAACCGATATACCTTTCTGAGGAATGATGATCTATTCGATCAGCTTCGAGTAGATCGCATGTTTTGAAAGATCTATTTGAGTTCCGGTTATCATCAATTGTGCGTTAGAAAATTAGATATACCTTTGACAACCTTCAGGAGTAGGTATGGTCTCTATGAGTATACGGTTATTCCATTTGGTCTCACGAATGCACCAAAAACTTTCATGGAACTGATTAACTGAGTGTTCCATCCTTACTTGGATTCTTTTGTCGTGGTCTTCGTGGACGATATCTTGGTGTACTCTCACACTCGACACGACCATGCTAACCACCTTGAGATCGTTCTTAGTACACTGAGAGAGAATTAGATTTATGCTAAACTCTCAAAGTTCCACTTTTGGATTGATCATATTCACTTCTTGTGTCATGTCATCTCAGAGGCAGGACTGTCCAGGGACCCATAGAAAGTGAGAGTTGTAGTTTCCTGGGAGCAGCCGAAGAACATTTTTGAGGTACGGAGTTTCCTAGGGCTGGATGGATACTACAGAAGCTTCATTCAGTACTTTTATACACCTTGCAGCACCTTAGACAGGTCTGACCAAGAAGGGGGAAAAGTTCTTATAGTTAGATTCTTGTGAGTCAGCCTTTCAAAAGCTGAAGGGATGGTTGAAATCAGCACCAATACTAGTTTTTCCAAATCCAGGCAAGAGCTATACGGTTTAATGCGATGCTTCAGGTATCGGGTTGGGCACTGTGCTAATGCAGGGAGATGGGGTCGTTGCGTATGGGTCTTGATAGTTAAGGTCACATGAGAGGAACTACCCGATGCATGATCTGGAGTTGGCAGCGGTTGTTCATGCCTTACACTATTGGAGACATTAACTTCTAGGAGAGCACTTTGTGCTTTTCACCACCCCAAGAGTCTCAAGTACATCTTCACTCAGCATGATCTGAATCCGAGACAGCGCAGGTGGGTCGAGTATCTTCAGTGTTTTTATTTCGAGTGTTCCTATACGCCGAGAAAGGGAAACGCAGTGGCAGATGCATTGAGCAGGAGAATTCAGATTCAGTCAGTTCAGGAGGCCAACAGTGAGTGGCAGCTTATGTCTATGTTCTCTGAGATGCATCTAGAGGTGCACGACAGACAGGGACAGACTTTCTTATCTTCTGTAGCTGTTACCTCTACGATTCTTGATTGGGTACGAATGAGGAAACAATCAGACTCATAAGGATTAGTTCTACAGGAGAGTGTGTCAGTAGAGGACCCTCTTCCTGGATGGACATTGGACGAGGATTAGATCTTGCATTTTCAGGGATGTGTATGGGTGCCAGCAGACATACGCAAAGAGATGATGCAGGATTTTCATTCCTCAGTTTGGGCAGTTCATCTTGGCATCACCAAGATGTATCAGGATCTTCATCGCCAGTACTGGTGTCCAGGTATGAGGAGGGATATTGCTGGTTTCGTCCTGAGGTGTTATACTTGTCAGTAGGTGAAAGCGGAGCATCAGCGACCAATAGTCCTTTTGCAGCAATGACCCATTCCAGAGTGGAAATGGAACGATGTCGCGATGGACTTCATGACCGGATTTCCGAGGTTGCCCCGAGGGAACGATGCTATTTGGTTTGTCGTCGACAGGCTTATGAAGGTTTCCCACTTCTTACCGATCATGGAAACCTTCAGTGTTGCTCATCTGGGATGGATATACATCCGAGAAATTGTGCGTCTGCATGGAGTCCCCCACTCCATTGTTTCAGACAGGGACGCGCGCTTTACTTCTCGGTTCTGGCAGGGACTTTAGAAGGCTTTGGGTACATAGGTACTTCTGAGTACAACATACTATCCCCAGGCAGATGGCCAGTCCGAGAGTACAATCCAGGTGCTTGAGGATATGATCCGAGCTTGCATTCTAGACTTTGGAGGTTCTTGGGAGAAGCATATATCTCTTGTGGAGTTCACCTACAACAATATATTTCAGGTGACTATTTAGATGGAACCTTATGAGGCCTTGTATGGTAGGCTATGCCGATCACCTTTATACTGGTTGGAGGCAGGAGAGGAAGCTTTTGTAGGACCTCATCTTGTTCAGGAGACCTCAGAGTAGATAGTGTTGATTCTAAAGAGGATGGCTACAGCTTAGTCTCGACAGAAGTCTTATACTGATCAGCGGAGACTACCTATGGAGTTCAAGGTTAGGGATCAGGTTTTCCTACACGTCTCACCCAAGTTGGGACACAAAAGGATTCAGAGAGGGTAAACTTTCACCACGGTACGTCATTCCATTTGAAGTATTGGAGAGAGTTGGGCCAATTGCCTATCGGTTGTAGTTACCTCAAAGGTACCAGGCCATGCACGACGTCTTCCATGTCTCTCAGCTCCGACGTTACTTCTCTGACCCGTCTCATGTCTTTCAGGCCGAGGAGGTTGAGCTCGAAGAGGATGCATCGATTGAGGATCATCCTATCCAGATTGTTGATCGCAGTACGAAGGTTCTCCATCGGCGGTCTGTTCCTCTAGTACGGGTGTTGTGGAAGCACGGGCGAGTATAGGACGAGACTTGGGAAAGGGAGGCTGATGTACGATCGCAGTGGCCGGAACTGTTTGGGGTTTCTCTTTCTCCGCCTCGTTAGGGAAATTCAGGGACAAATTTCTTTAAGGGGGGAAGTTTGTAAGAACCTGGATCTTCATTTTCAGGTATTTATTTCTTTTCTTGGTGTTTTTGAGAAAAGTGGGGTTTTCTGTAAAATTTTGATGTACACATTGTGTACTTTCTGAGTACACACCGTGTACTCCCTTGCCGCGCCAGGCCGTGTGATGGCCGTGTCTGGGCCATACACATGGTGTGTAGGGGTGATGTGGAGGCCGCTTAAAGTGGAGTACAGAAAAAAAAAGTACATACCGTGTACCCCAGAAGTACACGCCATGTATTTTCTTTTTTTCATTAAATGGACCAGGGTCGCGCCTGACGTACATAACACTATCCTTCTTCAGGTTCTTTGTCCGAGAGCAACCCGTATGACTGCGATTCTTCCCTGAGCTCCTGAGCCTCCATCTGATCTCCATTTCATCCTCCGTCAATTACATTGGGATCGCCTCGGTAAGATCTCTCTTATGCTTTATCCTTGTTCCTGTATTCTTCCTTGTTTTCAAGATATTGTGGGTTGATCTTTTTGGACGTTTTCTCAGATCTTTGACATTCTAAGGGGAATCAATAATCGAGGTTCACTTATATCAATCTCCTAGCATCAAGGTGGGTGTTTTGTGCCTTTCTGTAGGAAGTCAGTGAATATTTTTTGCAATTTTCACCAATACCCTTGAACGAGGTATTGCATGTTTCCTGTTTTTCTCCTGCTGTTTTCCTGATTTGCTTGATTGCTTGAGTAGAGGTAATTGCTTGTGATTAGGGTATTTTTTTCTGTGATCTAGATGATTTCCATGCTTATTTTCTTGTTCGGCATTCTAAAAGTTGTCATGCCTAGTTGTAGGATAGTGGGACTGTTGTACTGTATTGCTGTTGTTCCTTAGAATGATAGCCAAGTAGTTCTTTTGGTTTACTTGGGCCGATACACGCGCTATGATTGATTGTTTTACACAGGGCTATGAGAACCTAGTGTAGTGGACCATAGGGAGAATGGACGTAAGGGCTTCTCCAGAGTGTCCTTAATTTATGATGTGAGACCACAGGGGGAATTGACATTAAGTGCTTTCCCAGAGAGCCTTTAGTACGATATGAGACTATAGGGGGGAATTGACGGTGAGTACTTCCTCAGAGAGTCTATTCTTTAGCTGAAACAGAGGGGTGAGACTGTGGGTGCCTCCCAGAGGTTTGCTAGTACTTGTAGGTTGAACCTTAGGGGTTAGGATGTGAGAAATACCCAGAGGTTACCTTTTTGTTATACTTGTTTGAGTGTCTGTTTCTTGTTGGTGGATTATATGCTAGAGACTGTGGATTGTTACTGCTGTGTTTTATCCTGTTTACTGCTTACTGTTCACTGCTTACTGTACTTTACCTGCCATGTATTCACTGACTGTTAGGCACAGATCTTTGGGTGGTTGCCTACTGGGACCCTGTCTCACACCCTGTTTGGGCCATGATTTTGGCCCCAAGCAGATTATATTGTTGCAGGTATAGATAAGGGAAAGATCCCTTCTACTTCAGGTGCTTGACTTGCTGTGGAGATGGAGAGCACGAGACCAAGCAGTGGGTTGCGATGGTGATGAGTTGCTCATCTGATTTTCTTTTGTACTTTGGTTTAGTACTTTATTCAGCATTGTGACTTGTTTGGCTGTTTTTCTAGACATATGTGTATCATGCATCATTTACATATATCTCTGCCACAATTGTTTATTTATCAGTCTTCCAATGTTTACTCTTTTATAGATGTCTACAAATTCCACTATTGTGGTTATTTGTTTTTTTCTCTTCCACTGTGTACTCTGCCAATGAGGGAATAGTTTCCCCACTATCACACCCAAAGCCCTCGCTGCTAGTCGGCAGCCTCTGGCGTTCGGGGAAATGCGCTTGAGGCCATGTGACCAACTAGTTATGGGGTGCCTCTGGGTGGCTTCCAGAACTGGGATGTTACAATCTAGTCCTGCCTGTTTAGAACTATGTGGTGCTGCTAGTACACATGATGGACCAACACAGTGATGGTGATTTAGGACCTATGAGGTATGCCTTCAGCGAAGTGTGGGACCCTTGTAATTATTCACTTATTTTTTACTTGAATCATTTCCATTTTAAAACTCTCATTTTAACATGAAAAATGGTGTGTTAAAAAAATCACACCCTTAGGATTGGATCTGATTGGAAGAAGAGGGTTTGATATTAAGGAAAAGGAAAAAGATGTTGTTGGATCCTTTGTAAGAGATAAGTGAAAGGATGATCCACACTGGTGGATCACACTAGTGGATCACGCATTTATCCCACACAGGGTTCCCTATGTCTATAAATTGTTCCAAGGGACTCTTAAATCCTTCCTTATCACCCTCATTCTATTTCTATCATCACGCTAGTAACCTCATCGCGCTAGTCTATTCACTGAATATTTGTTCACACAGACCCGGTATGCTGTTAACTGCGCAATGAATAAACCAAGATGAGTGACTTGCGTGAGTCATCTGGTCAAGTGACCTATGCGAGGACACTTGTGCAAGTGACCCACACAAGGTCACCTGAACGGGTGACCCACGCGAGGCCATGACTTTTTCAAATTTCATAATTTCATAATTTTTTTCAGAACCAAGATTTTATCTCTAATGAAAATTTAGGCACTTCTTTGATGAGTCTAAATGGAATATAATAAGGATAATGTTTCTGATGAATAAGTTAGTAATCGTATTAAGGATATGCTCTATGTCATCATGCTAGATTATTATCATGTATGTGACACTAATCTACCAAAATCAGTGAATCACAAAAAGAAGAATCACCATGAATTCCATGAGAGTAAATGCCTTCCACTATATTTCCATAGACATATGAAGGATGTAATCATCCCAAAACTGAAGAATTATATCCCACTCTCTTATTACCAAGAATGTAAGAACATTACCACCACCATCATCTCAACACAGGGTGTGTACATTAATGTGGGAACATCATCCACGACCTATGTCATGCATCAAAGTAGATTTCCCCATATTTGATGCCTCATAACCATGAGTTAAAGCCACATTTATATTCATGTATGTTTTTTGATTCCATGATAAACTGATTGAAAGGATGGAAGGAATACTAGGACCTCTCTTTGGGAGGGGGTTTCAGACCCGAATGGATGTGGGAATACCGGGTGCACCAGACCTGTGCCAATTTTGCAACTAAGATGAAGGAAGTAGGTATCTACCAGTCTGTCTAGGTGTCGTAATCATAAGTATACAAGAATCCATGCATCATTCTTGAGATTCTTAGCCGGTAGACCCCATAAACCAATTCCTTCCATTTGATGCATATAGAATTTGAAATTAGTATATGGGATGTTTACAATATTCCTAAATATCCCATCCTTGGAGAGATGTATGATGAGTTTATCCCATCAAAATACACTTAGAGAGATGTAGGGAAAATTCTTGTTCTAACCCATGATCTTTTGAAGATAACCCAAGATTTCAAGAATTAAGACCCTCTATTAATGGGGGATATTCATTATAAAGAATGGATGAATGATTTCTTAGAGCACAAGGGAGAGGGCCCTATATGAAAATGTCCCACGGGATGTTCGAAAATGGATAAGTGGGGAATTATCGATAAATTCAATCGCACATTGGAATAAGGTGTGTACATCTGATGGGGGTACGTAATCAAGTATGATATACCCTCTAAGGCACGTCCTTATGGTTTCTTAGCAATGTGGATGAGAATATACATATTTCAAATTCATGAGTCCAACGACGGTGTGAGGTCAGGAACATGTTTTATAATGACCAAGATAGCAGTTGGAAACTATATTGTGTTGGTGTCCCCTATCTTGGAAAATATCCATAGGTTCCTACTGTATGTTCACACAGGGAAGACCCCTTTAGGACTTTGGGGCCATTAAAAGTATTATAGGGATGGATTACAACATATTTCTCTTCTTATTATATGTTGAGTAGAATAAAAGTTCATAGGGGATAATTATGACCATTTAAGGCCATTTATAGAATCCATCCCCTATCCCTAAATCATAGAGAATCCCTAAAGAGACTGAATTTGTTTAAGGAGTTCTAATTTTTTCCATATAGAGATCCTACCATCGGGAAATTCATTGATGAAATTAAAGCTAGTGACAAACTGAGGTCATATATGATCACCATCAGGGATGGTGTACTAATATCTCAAATTGATGGAGAAATTATATGTGAGGCATATTCTCCCTACATATTTTTAAATCAATTGAAATTACTATAAAAAATAACTATATCCCCTCCAATACACATTCTATTAGATATTCACCCAATAGTCGCCCAAAAAACCTGGATTCTCATATTTGTGGTGGTGAATCAAGTGATAATTAACCGACCTTCAGCGAGTGCATCCATTGGGATGAACTATTAGTATGTTGAGGGTTGGATTTCATCATATCTTTAAGGGGTGTTAACAATGGGTGTTCCCCAAGTTGAATATGTAATGACTATTGGGTATGGTAGAAAGGATCCACCCATTTTAGAGAGTGATAGCGAGGAGGAACTGAGATCACCCAAATGAACCCATCCACATTTCAGTCCACCAGTTAGGGTCACAAGGGCTATGATAGATGAGATTTAGCCTAGACAGTCCAACCTCCGTCATTAATAAAAAAACCCGACCTCTAGTTTCCTACCTTTTAATCACAATAGAGAGAGATGGGAAGCCCGTGAAATCAAGGATTGTTAGGTCTCCTTCATAGAAGGCTATAGAAACCTTATATTTTATGTATATAAAGGTGGTTCAAAATTTAAAAACCAGGCATTCTGATTATAATGAATTGTGGTCACTCCATGTTGAGTCATGGATTCTACATATTGGTGATGTTCGATCCCCACCCAACCTCCACTTTGAAGCTGACTCTCTCGAGGATGTAATATATATTAGAGATCTAGATATTATCATTCAAGACAACAATGATTAGATCTGGGCTAAAAAAAAGTAAATAGCATATTGGAATAGGGGGCTATTGAAAGGGTTGATGAACCACCCACTAATTAATGATACAAATTCATCGATCCTCATGATGTAAGTTTCACCTAATTTTATTTTCATCATTAATTCTATTCTTCCTTATTTTGAACAAAATTTCATTTCTAAGGAAAGAGTGACTATGATTTTAGCGGGTAGAGGGAGAATCAACCGAGATCCCATAGTTGAGATATGGATTGATAGGATCCCTTATAGGGGGGGGGGTGAATAGTCAACTCCAAAATTGGGATATCTATCATTATGATAGAGTATGATCAAGGATTAAATGGTTTGAGAGTCCTCTTATATACTACCTATATTTTAGGAGTCAAGTTCCACCCTTCCTCCATTAAAAGTGAAATAAATATTGAGATTTAAGTGTCTACCCAATCATATCACTAGTCAAGGCGAGTTTTACTAAAAATATTTATTCTTTATTTGTTTAGAATAAATTTTTAATCATTCCCATGGGTTTTAGGATCCATTACCCTATCCTCTCTAAAGGGTCTTAGAGATGACCCCCTACAAATTGAGAAGGACATCACAAATAAGGAGGGGGTGCCTACTGACGAGCCTATTCCTTCAAGAGGATAAGTATCAAGGGACAAATCCACATCTTCTATTGTCACTATGGAGAGGGAGGTGAAATTTTGATAATGTTAAATATGAATCATAAGGTGTTTTGTTCCACTAATTTACCTATATTCCTTATGATATTTTAGATCCTCCACATACATTGGAGGACATTACGATCACCGCTTCTGATCCTATAATCACTCCAGAAGGGGATGGAATGGATCTCAGACTATCTGATGAAGGAATTGGTGATGATACTGATCTGGAAGGGACTAAGAAGGGAAAGATCACTAAAGGTATGGTGTACACTGTTGGTGGTGGATGCAATTTGGGTGTTGATCCAAACATCTTAGAAACCCTTACTGGTGAGGATTATATGAGACTTGATGCCATATATAATGAAATAATGGACACATTTAATCTAGATATTGATATTTATAGCTCCCTGGAGGAATTTTGGGACTCGAATAAGAAGTTTTAAGAACATAAGTTTACATTTATAGTGTATTTTCCCACTATCAACCTTACATCCAAGGCATTAAATCTACGATATTGATTGGTGTATATATTTATATAGAAAACATCACCAAGGAATTCCATGACTAGGGCATTGAGGTCCATCCCACTCTTGTCTCTGGGGGGAAAATGGTTAAGGGACCTAGAGTGGGCTATTCCCAAGATAGTTTAGTCCCAGGCCATGAGCATACTCAGGGAAATGATCCTTAATAGTAAAACCTAGCTCAAATTGTTGAGATTGAGGGTACAAGGGTGGAATCAGACTTAGAAAAAAAATCCATCAATGGGTGAGTTCCATCAACTACCTTGATTCTTCATTTCCTTTATCCTTTATATCTTATAATGTTGATGACTAATCTCATTCATATTATATCACCAATAATTGCATCAGCTGAACCTAAAGGGGAGACCTCCACCCCAAATAAATCAACTACATGGAGAGAACATGACGTCACTATAAGAAGGATAACAAAAGTCACTTATATAAGTGAACTAATTTTGGAGTATACTCATCCCCTTGTGACCAACTCCACAATGAGCCAAGAATATCAAGATACTCTTTGGGTATTTCATTGGATCATATGGTAGGATATCTAAGAGATCATTTCTAGGACACCCATTGTATATTTACCTTAAAGAGTACCTCATATATAGAATATGTTTAGTATGATGGGGTATGAAGTATTTTACTTTCGAGTGGTTCACACTTCCATGAAGGAAATAATTTACTGGCAGAAAAAAGAGCATGAGTCGCAATAACACCTTATCAAAGATATAATTCTCATCATAACTAATGACCTATGAGGTACACTATCCATAGAGGTGCTCAATCATTCCAATGATTTTATGTAGTGTAGGTGGTGGTTTGATGAGAAAGATGATCAAATATCAATCCTCCAACAAGATATGTATGCAAACAAAGGGGAGATTGTACAACTTTATCATGTACTGGATAGAGTTCATGTTGTGGGGGATACTACCATTGTGATTATAATAGAGTAACTCTTCACATATTAGGAGAGTGAGTCTATTAAATTGTCCATAAATGTGGCTCGAGACACCCTATAAAAACTGAAGAGTTATGTTGATGGTATTTTGTAGAACATTATAAAGAGACTCCAATTTTTTGGATGTTCCTATGATTTTTCTCTATAAGTGAAAATAATATTGTATCTAAATCATCTATGTATTTATCCCTATTTTCCTATTAAATTATAACACAAAACTGATGATAGTTTATTTAGATAAATTTCCTCGCATCAATGAGTTTTAATCACAATAATGAGGATGAGGAGGTGCTTTAATTTATTACTAGATATATTTACCTAGAGAGCATAGTCTGACTATATCTAGATTCACATGATGTACCCTAATTTTTTTTATCATTTTTCATCATTAACCTAATTTTTATCCTTATTAAAAATGAAAATGACTTGGTAGGTGAGACTTTGATTTTTATTAGGCTTCCCTTTGTGGGTTTTAATCTTAATAATTTTTATGACTATTCCATTTCATTGATCGATTTATTATTAGACTATCTAGAGTGTATGTCTAGTGACGAGAAACTAAAATTTTACCAAGTCTTCCCTTTTGCAAGTTTTTTAAAACTATAGAGTGGTGTGTCTCTTTTTTGTTGGAAGTTTAGAGTCTTGAAAGATAGAATAATGTGACTGATGTTTTAGGTTGAAATTTTTTTTACCATGAGTTATGAAATGGTGACCCAAGATGATATTATTGAATAATAATGTTACAAATTTATTTAGATACATAAAAAAGGTATTTTTGAGTCATGATTTTGTGAAATTAGGATCTAAAACATGATTTTATAAAATAATACAAGGAATGACTGCTTACCATAATTGAAAAGTGGTTTTTAGCATGATACCATAATTGGGGCTTACAGAAATAAAACTGGCCTCTCCTGAGAATGATTGGTGACTCATGAAAAAAACAAACTGGGGAATATCAATCCATAGTCAAAACAAAGTTTTTCACAGGAATCTAAAATTTTATTATCGTCGTCCATGTAGTTTGTGGAGATTCATATTTATCAAGGCCACGAAGGGTGTTCTGTCAATGGAAGATTTTTGAGAATTAAGTAAGAATCTGTATCAGGGTTATGTCCATGAATGGGGGGACACAAATATTTTGGATGCTATAGAATTTAGGCCAAGGATGGGGAATCTAGGAATCACTACACATCTCAGTGGGATGATCATCAAGTTATATGATGTTTTTTGGGATGATTTAGTGGATGAAGTGTATCAAGTGGAAGGATCCACCGTAATAATTCTTAAAGCATAATGTAATTTAATGTAGAGTGACCAGGACATTGACTGTGTAGTTTAATGTCTTATGGTAAGGATGTTGAGGGATACATTTTAAGGATACATAGATTTGACCAAAATATTTCTGATTTACCCTTTTATAGTAATCCATCCAAGAATATTCTATCATCTTCAGGAATGAAGGGGGTAGATTATAAGCTGTAGTCTGGGAGTTTTCAGATCCAAAAAGTGATATGGTAAAAAAGGCATTGTTAGTTATTATGGAGATATAAGAGGTATATCTTAAGGATGAATGTGCCTTTAGTTGATAGGTCCTTTTGGTAATTGTCTCATATAAAGACAACTATGGAATATACATTCATAGTCAAATAAAAACATCATATGATTGATAGGACCCTTTGGTGGGTGAGTTATACAAAACCAACTAGGGTGTATTACTTCACATTTAGACAAAGTCAACCTCAAGAATCTAACATTCCACTACTGATGTCTGGGGAAAGCTTATGGAGATTCGAATTATCCCATACATAGAGTTTGGTTTGTGGAAGGAAAGTTCTGGAATATAAAAGGAGAATTTCATATCAAAACTACCTGAAAATGGGATAATATAATTCCCTATATAATTATGACATGTAATTAGGAAAGGGGTATTAATTTTATTATGGTTGGGCCCCAGACATAGGATCCATGCATTATTATATATCATGTTAAAGTGATAATAAATCCATATGTAGTTCTTAGAGAGATTTATAACACTGATTTAATTCTTGTGTGGAGTGGGGGAATCCTCTTTTTTTTTTGAAGATGAGATCATGAGTAGGGTGAGAACCCACACTAATAGTAGAACTAGGTCTATTTCTCACCCCATTTTTCTTCAAATTTTCATGGAATTTGATGTCTCTAAGTTTCCTATA
Source organism: Viscum album (assembly GCA_963277665.1). Lineage (NCBI taxonomy): Eukaryota > Viridiplantae > Streptophyta > Magnoliopsida > Santalales > Viscaceae > Viscum > Viscum album. Next base: position 40,649,736 of record OY728160.1, on the reverse strand, counting down.
AAGTTTATTTGGATCACAATGGAAGAAGAATTTCAACACAACCAAGTTGTGTGTTTCGAATGGTTGGTCGATTTTTTTTTCTTCTTGTAAGAGGTTGGGTCACTCAATGCCTATCTGTTGGTGAGGTTCCAAGAACTATGATCAATAATATATTGAGGTCTCAAGAGGTAACAACAAGGGCATGGAGTTATATGTTGGTGAAGGGCCGATGGGGAAGAGTGAGTTGGCCACTTCTATTAAATATAAAATGTTAAGGATGTTCAACATGAGCTTTAGGGGGGAAATTTTTTGGTAGATTATGTCTTCAAGTTGATGAATAAGGAGCTTTGTGATTCCATTCCATCTACAATTTTTCCTCTAGGTCTAGTGATCTTGTAAGTGGTTTGTGCAGTTGAAGTGATGGATTCTTCCCCCAATAAATCAATAGAGGAATCCTATGTAGGGGATTTGAGATCTAACAGTGGAATAATTCTTGAATTGGTGTCCCAAGTGAAAAAATATGGATGTGAAAGGACTCCCAAGGATGAATCCTATATGGATATAGTACGTTCATGACATGGTTCTATAGGAAGAAGGGAATCCCAAAAGCTTAAGAGACTAGTAGTGGAACCAAATGTAGTAAGGGGAACAAGCCTGAGAAGTTATTCTCATGTCCTCAAGATTTCTAAACTCTTTGAGGGTTTGGATGTTAGGCTAGACCAGAAGGTTGAAGCATCCAAATTCATTATCCAAATGAGGATTAGGGAGACCTTAGAGATGTATCCAGTGATGATCAATCTGTTCAACTCCTGGGAGATAGTAAAGATGATCTTTAAGGTAAAGATATCATTAATAATAGGAGGAGAAGGTTTGGAGAAGAAATAGAAAGGGTTTTTGGATTATTCCTATTTTCCGCTTCCAATGGAGAATTGATCTACCAAATGGACAAAATCCAAGGATATGGAAGATAATACCAAGGTTTCTGGATCCCCTATCTAGGTGGAGGCTACAACCTATGGAGAAGTTACTTAAAAACAGACTCTAGATGGTCCTCAATGAGAGAAATACGTGGGTCTAAAGACTAATCTTGAACTTCTCATGCATTTGGATGAATAAATGGTGGAGGAATTTATGATGATTAATGCCATAAAGAATGATGTTGAAAAAAATATGGGAATATTAATCTGAGTGGACACTACCAGTGAGAAATATTATTGGATTGACAAGAAGGACCATATATTGATAAGAATATTCAATGTGGTGAAGATAGAAAAAGAGGAATACATGAAAACTTGATACTATTTTATGTATCTTTTTGAATACTTTTAATGGAGGATCCAAGAACACAAGTAGCTTCTATTCATTGGATTTTTTAGGGAGAATGATTCTAACCATCTTAAACTATCCTTAAAATATTATATTGTTTCTTTTAGTGTTTTATTTGGTTAAGCTTTGTGGGTTCTCAATTTTCCATTAAAGTTTTTTGATAATAAAAAGTTAATTTTCAGTTAGTAAAGATGTATGGTGTACCTTTTAAGGTCTTATGACCAGAACCATAGACACTCTAACATTAACTGACATGGATTGATCATATAGGGAATCCTTTTCTAAAACTTTTAAGACCACATGATCAATTCTCAGTGTGAGAAGGAGTGGAAAAGGTTTATTTCACCACACAAAGGTGATAAGAATAAAAGACATGGGAATTTTGTTTTTTTATGGATGGACCAAGATGTAGAATATGGGTGTCACTACATATCTCATGGGAATCAGAATCAAGAATTTTGTAGTTCTAAAAAACCATATGGTTTAGTTTCATGCAGTGAGGACATGAGCCATGCAGTTTAACATCATGGAATAAGGATGAAGGTTACCCGATGTAAAGAAATAAAGAATGAACCCTTTTGAATGTTGTATGAGAAGTTAGGAAATAATATCATGATAGGAATACCATATTTTCTATATGATGATTCTTGATCTAGTTACCTAGGAAATCCTATGTTTGGTACATAGGGTAAGACTACATTTTAAGGTCATGTGATGAAACATTGTCGTATAATTTAACGTTATGTGACTAGGGATTCATGGTGTCTTGTAGTTTCAGGCCATAAAAATAGGACATATTTCATGGAAATGTAAATGGATACAAGGCTTACCAAGCCAAGGATTTCCCTACAAACATCAAAAAAATAAGAAGAAAATTGTAAACCATGGTCTTGGGGATTCTTAGATTAGGATAAGTAGTATGTTAAAAGAAAACAAGGAATGAGCACAGACTAATGTTTGAAAAGTGGATTCTTAGAATAAAGTTTTTGAGGGTTATAAAGATAAAAGAGGTCTCTTACAAGTATGATTGTACCTATGGTTGATAGAACCATTTAGTGTGCAACTCATGCCAAGCCATACTGGGTCAAATCAATGCATAGTAAAAAAGGGACCCTCAATAATCTGACAACCTATTACCGATGGATGAGGAAATATTATGGTGATCCCAGATTTCCCCAGGCAAGAAGTATGTTGTGTGGAAGGAATATGTTCAATAAAAAATGAAGAATTTGTAACAGCATTGTTCGTGGAGTATGGAGTCCCCTCCATATAATTTTTTTTATATATAGGAGAGGGATTTTTCTGTTTCCATGATGGGATCCTGAATGAGGGAACCTAAGTTAAGGTATCCTACATTGGTCTTTATTTGATTGTATGGGAGGAGAAATTATTTTTTTAGTGGTCAGACCTAAGAAATAGAGTCTAGGAATCACTATGTATCCTATTTGAGGATAGAATTAAGACACACATTGTTCTTGTATAAAGTCTCCCCTATGCAGGTCTGACCTATACATAGGGAGTGGGACCTTTTTATATTGTGGATAGACCTAGGATTAAAGATTCAAGCATCAATATGTATCTTATGATGGTAATAATCAAGCCACATGTAGTTATTAGAACATAGTTGTGGTGGGAGGCTTGCACCAATGATTATGATTATCTCAATAATAAATTACAATTTATGAAGTTTTATGTCACGTAACAAGTATGAAAACCATGAAGTTTTACATCACGCAGTGAGGACATTGTCACACAGTTTTACTTATTCTGACTAGAATGTTAGGCCATATAGTTTAAACTCTTATAACCTTGACTATGATGTCTTTTATGTTTAGGTCGTATGACTAGGACCATATGGTGTACCTTTTAATGTTGTTCATATAAGAACATGATGCCATTTAGTTTAATGTCAAACATCAAGGATGTTGGTATCATATAGTTTATTATATTGCAATGTGGATGATGGTATCTTTATCACAGGAAGTATTTATTGAGAATTATTACATTGGTCATGGCCATAATGAGCTCTCCATCCATCAATATTAAGGAATAATCTCCCTTAGAGTGGGCCTTGTGTTTGGAATAAGGTCCATCCCACTTTGGCTCAAGCTTTGGAGGCTTCTTCCTTGATATCATCATATTCCTGAGGACCAGTAATGGCCCTCCTTGGAGGAATGAGCAAAGGAATAATTTCTTGTTAAAATCCCATTATATCTGATTTTAATGGACATCCATGTGATACAAGGTATGTAGTATTTTCCCACCATGTTTTTTTAATTCATCCAGTCATTTTTGAGATTGCTCACCTATGGATAATTGATCACAGATGGAAATGTGGAGTAAGGAAAATTGAACCTAAATGGGTAGGACTACTTCTATCCCATATACAAGAAAATGCAGGGTCTCCCATGTGGAAGTATAGGTTGTAGTCTAATAGGTCCACAAGGTATGAAAGAGCTTGTTAGGGAAACATTTTTTATCTTTATCCACCATATTATAGAGTATATTTGATAGGGTCTTATTGAATTCCTCTATTTTTCTAATACCCATGATATTATAGTGAGATTAATGGTTGGATTTGATATTATACTCCTGATATAGCTTCTCCAAATCAACATAATATAAATTGGTGCCATTTTTCAATATTGTATTAGAAAAACCAAATATGGTAAGGTTGTTTTATTTCATGAAGCGGACAATACTTTTGGTCCCAAATTCATTGAGTGGTATTTCCTTAGTCCATTTAGAGAAGAATTTATTAGCAATGAGGATGTATTTAAACATCACGGCCGTATCTAGAGGATAAAGCCCCAAAAACCCATTCTCCACATGGAAAATGGTTAGGAGTATTTGGATGTGTGTATAAACTTTGAGGTTTGATGGATAAATTTCTCATGCACTTGGAAGGAATGACACTTCTTAGTGAATTTTATGCAATCACATGTCATTAAAAGCCATAAATATCTAAGAATTAAAATTTTATTGGAAACTCTGAACCCTCACTGGTGGGAACCATAGGCTCCCATATGTACCTCTTTCATGACAATAACAGTCTCTTCTCTATCAATTCACCTGAGAAGGATTCCATCAAAGACTGATTTATAGAAGAATTTCTTATGATTCGGGATTGTCATAAAGAGTAAAATTTATTACTCATCATTGAATATTCTCTTTTTTGGATCTATATAATGAGATAAATCCATCTTGGAGGTAATAAACAATGGGTATTATCAAACTAGTCATGGTACTTTCTTGTTTGGGGATAAGACTAACCTCATTGATTTCTTCCATGATGACAAGAACAAAGGGTGAGGTTATTCCATGATGCACAATTCTGATGAATATTTCATCCCATTATAGATCTTCCAAATTTTTGGATTCTTACACCAATGAATCAACCTAGGAATTATGCGATTGTGTTTTGTGAGTCAATGTTGTCTTCGAGGGTAACTCTTGAATTAGTCCTCAGACATAGTCAAGAAGGGTTATTATATCCTTCTTTTATATGGAATAATTTACATTGATCCACTTGATTATGACCCTTCAATCACCTTTCACCTTTATGTGGTCTACCAGAATTTGAAGTGCTAGTTCTATCTTTGTAATGAGAGATTGATATTCTACCCTATTGTTTTTAAATCCTTATGATAGCAGGAATGATTAAGGCAAGACTGCCTTTTCTAGAGAGATGAACATGACTCCCAACCCAACTTTGTTGAGATTGGGGTCTTCCATTATCTTACCTATTAGGATTTTAGATGTGACACCAAAATACATATCCCACACATGGGGGAACTATTTAATAGATAAGATATTTTTATTAAGAAATTTAATATTCAACAGTGTTATTTCTGTAAATTAATGTTCTGAAAAGAAATATTCCAAATCCTAGCCTTTTACCCCTTTCTAAGGCATGAACTGAATATCAAATTGTTGTAGGATAACTTCCCACCATGCCAAAAATCCAGTAAACATAGGACATATGAGTATATATATGATAATATTGTTTCAAGGGATAAAATGGACCTCATGGTGTTGTAGGTTGTGCCTCAGTTCTTAAACTACAAAGATAAATGCCTGAAAGATCTTCTTGATATCTAAATAATGAGTACTGGTGTCGAGCATGGGTTTACTAAGATAATAAAGGATTTTTTATTCTCAAAATCATTCTTTTGTGTGAGGAATGAACCTAATGACCATTCTAGGGACATTATGTATAGAATAAAATATTCCCCTCAATAGGTGGTGTTAATAACAGTGATCAAGAGATATTTCTTGATGCTATCAATTTCTTCCTGATAGTCTCTAGTCCACTGATATTTGAACCCATTCTTCATAAACCAGGTGAAGGGAAAGCACCTTCCTGTGAGGTTCCCCATAAAGTGCTGATTATAGGCTATGTTTCCCTATAAAACTCTCAACTTTTTGACGTTATGAGGAGGTGAAATATTGAGGACATCCTTTTCCTTATTAGATTTCAATTAGATTCCAAAATAATGTATGATGAAGCTAAGAAATACCCTTGAGGTAACTCCAAAATCATATTTCAAGGGGTTTATCTTCATGCTTTGATATAACAATTTGTTGAAGGTGGTCTTGAGATTATCAAGTTGATTAAAAATTTTCAATACTTAACTACCAATTCATCAAAATATAATTAAAAAACCTTCCTAATAAGGGTTTTAAAATGTAATGAATTATGCATTGGTATGTAGCACCGACATTCTTCAAGACAAAGGGAATTATTCGATAGAAATGTACTTCCTGAGGGGCCCTAAAGAAGTTGGATTCTTCAACTTCTTGGTACATTTAGATTTTATTATACACTATAGTCATATATTAAGGATATTGATTAATATATTTAAATTGAATCAATTATTATATATATTATTGGGACTGAGAAATCATGTTTCAAATAGTGTAGTTTGAGTTCTCTGAAGTTGATGCTAACCCTAATTTACCAATTCTACTTATTTATGGAGATGATATTTAAAATCCATTTCATATTCTGGACATACCAAATGAAATTTTCTTTGATAATCTTTTCAAATTCAGCCTCAATTTTGGTGGCATGAGTCAAGTGTGTCCTTCTAGTTTCCTGTTTGTATCCTCGATGTTTTTTTGGAAAATCCAAGTAGTGAGTAGACACCTTGGGATCAAGTCCTAGAATTTATGTGTAGTCCTAGGGTAAAAAATACTGATGTTACATCAGAATTTAGGTATGCACCTCTTTTTTATTTAAATACATGGATTCACTAATCAAGGTGATCCTTGAGTCTTCTTTTATACTCAGGTTTATTTTTCTGAATTCCTCAATGATGGTAGAAAAGCCTTCCTCAAATGACAGAGGGGAATCCTTATGATCCTCATCTTCCACCTCTTCCTCATATTCATCTTACTATAACTATTATACATAACTATATGGGGAAGTGGGTAATAAAGGAAACTATCTAGATCTGGGAGAGTATTTTAAATTTTGATATCCAGAAGATGAAGTAACTTCCTCAAACCTAGATGACGGTGTAAGGTCTCATTGAAGTTCCAGAGGGGATGAAGTGGGGGATAGATAAATAGAATATTCATTCTCTTCTTAATTATCTGATGAGGTAGAGATCTATTTAAGCTCTATAGATAAAATGAGGGAACTTTCATCCAAGATTCTACCACCATCTAGAGATTCAGCGGCCTTTTCAGCACAATCATGCTTAGTTTTCATAAATGATATCAAGAAGGTTGTTGAATATGATCCTGAATTTGGTCCCATTCCTTCTATATTATGGATAAATATAACATATTAATCATTTATCTATTTCAAGGGATTGGATGAGGTATTTTCCAAAGCATTCAAGGCCGTTAAATAAGCAACATCATTGGTTAGGGTTTGTTTCTCTTCACTCTGGTAGAATTCTGCATCAATATACTATGTTTAGAAGGATTCAAACGGGGATTTATAACCATATACCATCCTAATATGACCATTAATGTAATATTTTAGGCATTTTTGGTATGATTATGATATTTTTGCATACTGATGCAACTAAGGTCTTCCTAGAAGCATGTTGAAAGACATGTATTTCTGGACAAACAAAAATCACGAGTTAGATACGAGGTACCTAAACTGGACCTTGATCTTGACTCTTTTAAGAGGCTTATATTCACTATTTTCATAACCCTAAAACATTATAGTAGAAGGGGACAAGTTGGATTCACTGTAACCTGGTCGATGAAGTGTTGGGACCATAATGAGGTTGACTCTTGAGTCATTGTCAATGAAAGCCTTCCAAATATCAACATCATTTATTCTTAAAGATATGTAAAAGGGATTGATGTGTCCCTATATAATGACATATTTTTCCTTATCTGTGAAAGATATAGTCGTGTGAAATTTAGTAGGATCGATCTCTGCATGATATATTTTAGCAGCAATGAATTCAGATTCAGACTCTTAAGGGATCAACAAAGCCTCTATGAGCACTTCCTGGAGGTCTTTTGATAGAATTAGAGCATCCAGGATTGATAAATTGTCTATTTCTAGGGATAATTGCATTATAATTTCATAATTATATTATAACTTCTTGAGCTTATTGACATGGGTTTTTTCTATTGTAGGTGATTTAGGAACTGGAGCACTTGATGTATGCAAATCGACCCTTGGGATAAGAGTCTAAGGCACTTTGGTACATTGTGGGTTAGGTCAACTAGGTCTGCCTATGCACTGAGGTTGTTTTGTTGATGAAATACCCTATAGATGATCTTTTAGTATAATCAAGTAAGGGAAATACATGGAATATGTGGGTGAACTCTCCTTCTTCTACTGGACTCATTGGAGGGATCTCCCATGAGTTTCAGTCATGTAGATAGTCCAAGTGGGGATGTGGCTAGAGTATTGATTTCTACTATGGATGTGTATTCCCCTATATCCTTGGCCCCTATAGAATCTTCCTTTAATTCACCAATCATATTTAAGGAAATAATCTTCATGGATATATTATTCATCTGGGAAGGGATCCATAAAGTGAATGAAATTAATGGACTCAAAGATCAATTCTTCATCAGATGAGGATTCCATCATGTCGATCAAATTTGGTGGTACTGTGGCATGAAGTATGAGAGTAAAAAACAAATTTTTTATTGGTAAAGGTACATATCCCTACATTATTTTCCCACACATTTTTCCATTTCATTTTTCAGAAGACTGACTTTTGAAGGATTGAGGTGCCGATGGAGTCGACAATGTCATAGAAAGAGCAGTTGGGGGTATAGTTTGTTAGTTTAACTATGCTAAAAGGATGGAATGAGTATGGTTTATTATATTCATATCCATTCAATCACTAAAATTATATGAATATTTTTTGGAAACCAATTTCCATTCAACCTCTTCCTCTAGATTGGCTGATGAAATTCACACCAGTTGGGCGGGTGGTTTTCCCAACTTCACTTGCCTAGAGTCCACCATTTTTTGTTGGATTTATTTGAAAGTGAATCATTATTTAATGGTGTGACCCATTGTCCAAAGAAAGGGTAAATAATTTGGGATATCTTTAAGACCTACCTGATTAGGCCTCTTGGGCTTTGGAAATTTGAGAAAGTTGTTCTCCAATGCTTTGATGAAGTTGTCGGGGACTTGGTCATCTCCGAAAGTATAAACATTATTATTTAGTTTTTCCAACCAGTTTTGAATCTTCTCCCTTCACTCATATTGGTGATGTGGGAATTTCTATTGAAGCTCAGGAGGGTGTCCTGAATGATATGGTAAGAGCTTTGAAGCTGGAGCTGGTGCAAGGTCTATCTTAAGAATGACGACAACAACCTTTGTTTTCCTTGTTCTCTTCCATTGATCTGATGAAATTACTTAGGACTTTGAATTGGTTCGAAATATAGAATCTTCCATTCTATGAGTGACTACAGTGAGATCCTGAAATCCTTATATATATTTCATAGGGATTAGTGGTGTATGAAACAAATCATGGATATTATCTAAACAGATGGATAAAATATATAATTGGGGAAGCTGTATGTTTAGGGAGTAAGTCGACCCCTTCCATCAAGAAATGAAATATGAGACTCTATCATTCTCTCATTGTTTTCAATTTGGGAGGTTGGGGACTGTTGTCTTATGTAGAGTTGAGCTGAATTAAAGGAGAAACTTTTGAGGAAGATCTTCCCATCCCATGATTGGCCAAGATGGAAAACTGGTTTACCATACAAAGTCTAGGGGTCCCGATCACCACTCCTTGTTGCATAGGGGTTCCGATCATGTGATCACAGTGAGAAATAAAATGCATAAAATGATTCTTTAGATCCCAAGACTTCAAAAATTGAAAATATGGAGTTTTTAAAATTTGGTGGGGGAGGGTTCGGATCTACCAATTTAGGGAAAGGTTTCCTTTATACCTGTATTAGGGCCCACTATTCTCTAAAGCCTTATAATCAAGATATCAATGACACAATAGTATCAAAGATCCATTGAAGGGTGTCTGATTGAATAGGGGATTGAGTAGGGGCAACAACATGTAGAACCATCAGTGGAGGATCTATTTTTACCTATAGTCACCACTACAAATATAGCCTTTATCAGTGCTAGAAAAGGGAATTAACAATGCTAAAAAGCGATGTTAATCGAGGTGAAGATAAAGGGGGGTCCCCTTTATCAGTGATCCGAAAAGTGCTGATAAAGGCCCCTTTTATCAGCGCTCTACAAAAGCACTGGTAAAAGGGACTTTTTATCAGTGCTAAAAAAAGCACTGATAAAATGGTCCTTTAGCTGTGCTTTTTTTTAAAACTGATAAAAGGACCCTTTTATCGACGATTTTGTTGAGAGCTGACAAAAGTTTAAAAATCATTAAAAAAATAAGAAAATATTTTTTCAATTCAGGGGAGGCTTCAACAGCGCCCCCACCCCCTTTAGCAGTGCCCTGAACACCACACCGCACGCCCCCCATCCTCCACCCTTTCCCGTAGCCTTTAACAGCACCCCCACCCCCTTTAACAGTGCTAGCTGTTATTCCCCCACGTGCACGACCTGACTCCCCCTCGATTCGAACTCGGGACCTATTGCCTGTGCACCCTAAGCCTTTACCACTCCACCATATTTTTTTCTCTTTATTTATTAATATATATATATTTTTATATATATAGTTTCATTTACTCATATATTAATATATATATATATATTTATATTAATATATATATAGTTATATTAATATGTATATATATCCGTATAAATAAATAAATAAATAAATATATATATATATCCATATAAATATAAATATAAATAAATAAATATTTATTTATATTAATATATATATATTTGGTTATATTATTATATATATATATCTGTATATTAATATATATATATATATATATATATATATGTAGTTATATTTATATATTAATATATTTATTAATATATTAATATATATTTAGAAGATTAGTTTTGAATGCATTTATAAAATATGATTTTTATGTGTGTTTATAAATAAATAAATACATATATAAAACACACACACACACATGTTATTTTTATATCTGTATGTATAATTATACATATTTATATATATTTACAAATATTATATATTAATATGTATATACATAAGTTTAGAATATATAGATAATATATATCAGTTTTTCAATACAGACACACACACACACACACACACATATATATATACACATACACATTATATGGGTAAAAAATGGATAAATCCTCAAAACTTGTAAATACAGTCAGAAAATCAAATAAACCCTAAACTTAGGGTAACGATGAAAACTTCTGATCTGAGATTCCGTTCCAGATCTGTGACTAGTAAAATCAAAGACCATCAAACAATATTTGATTTGATAGGCACTGGAGTCTGAACGGATAGGTAGATCATAATTTACAACTGTTTGAAAAAATAGCAGACAAGACAAAAGTGCTAGAAATGGGGGCTTGAAAAACCTAACAAACCGCAGAGTCTCTGAAATGGGCATAACTTATGATCTGAGTGTCTGTTTCTACTCCGTGACCAGTCAAACCAAATATCATGGAATGAAATATGATATAACAGGTGTAAGAGTCCAAATAGACACAATCATCGAGAGTTATTTCCGTTTTAAGAAAAAATTGACAGGGTATCGGACACAGAAATGATGTTTTTGAGGCCTTCTTATGGGTTTTTGCAGTTTTAGGGTCCCAAACAAGATTGGAACTATTCTCCAATAGATATTATGTGTATATATTTTTTCTACCTTTGATTTGATATGTGTTAGGGCCCAAATGGACACTCAGAGAGAAATTTATGGGCATTTGAAGTTGGAGTTTTTTTATAGTGGTATAACTGATATATATCTTTTGTTTCTTTGATCTTGTCATAGTTTTGATTATACTTGTTACTCAATAATCTCACAATATTCAATTTTACTAGTCGTGGTGCTCAAACGGACAGCTTGAGCAGAATTTATGACCTTTTTAGTGAGTTGCAAGTTTCTTTGGTTTTTAAACGCTATAAGGGTTACTAAATTTCAAATGATAATAACTTCTGATCCAAGTGTCTATTTTGTCTCTACCATATATAAAATCTAATCTTGTGAAAATATAAACACACTAGTGACAACTATAACCCCTTATCATGTTCTTCAAGGCCCAAAAAGGCTCAAAATCCCTCTGGACAATCATAAGTTTGGCTCTGGGGGTCCGTTTTGACATAACTTCTGCTCCGGGTGTCCGTTTTTCCTCAAAAACATATGAAACAGAATCTTACGACTAGACCTACACAATTGTGACCACTATAACACCTTCTCATATTATTAAGGGCACAAAAAGGTCCTTAATCCCTCCAAATGACCATATTTTTTGCTTCGAGTGTCCGTTTTGCGTCTACCACATATCAAATCGATATAAAACGTATTTAAAAAATATTTATTATATTTATATCAGTATCAATATAATTATATATCAATATAATTTTTTTTGTCTAAAATAGATTTTTTTAAAATATAGACTTTATCAGCACTAGGGAAAGAAAACCGCTGATAAAGCCTCCCATTTATCAGCACTACTAAAAAAAGCACTGATAAAGGGGCCCTTTTAATAGTGCTAAAAAAAGAGCTAATAAATGGGGGTGGGGTATTTATCAGTGCTAAAAAAAGAACTAATAAAGGGTAACTTTTAACATCAGTTTTTTTTAGTGCTAATTAAGGGTGGTGCTACGGAAACCCTGTTTTTGTGGTAGCGAGCGGGTGGCCTGTAGGTATTAAACCATGAGGGAATACTGACCCAGTCTTGGATATGTACCCAAGGGAGGGAAATCTTGATATCTCATTATTGTGGTGTCAAGATATATTGGTCATATGTCATGCACATTGAGAGGATGTTCTATTCCCATTTTAATTGATGGGGAAAACCCTATTGGTTTCAGTACACTGGTTGGGAGTACTGGATAATGATACTTTTATAGAGTACATCTAGTCGGAATATTTCCTCGGAGTAATTCTATGTTGATTCTTCTGAAGTCATTAATTTCATCCTCATGCTGAGCAAATCCTTCCTCAAGTGCGAGGAGTTCAAACTACTTTGTGAGGTGGGTGAGGAACAAGCTTGTATTTACCATTTTCTTTGGCATATTTTCACTAAGGAGGTAGTAATGGAGTGGTTTAGGAAATACCCAAATTTAGAGTAAGTCACCAGTTCTGGGTGCACACACCTTCTTCAATCATTGTAGTGCAGATCATATTATGAACCCAAACATCCTCCTCCCATTCCTCTATATTTTCCTCATGTTCTTTAGAATCTAAGGAGGTGTTGTTATTGACATTCACTGATACATAATTAATTTTACAAATTTTATCAGCCACCTTGAGTGACTGCATTTTTTGAACTCTCTACAAGGCCTCAACCTATCCTCTAATGGTCATATTTGAACTGTTTAGAAGACAATGATATGAAGGGAATCTCCAATTTTTTTTTCATGCATGTTCCTATTGAGAAAACCAGGTCATAGGATCAAAAGAACTACGAAGATAAATTTTACAACACTTCCTTTAACTTGGATAAGACTGACTTCTATTGAGGATAATGAGGTTGAGGTAAAAATTCACCAAGCCCTATGGGTTGGGGCTATTTCAATTATATTTCCACAACCTTTTGAGTTGGTTTTACCAATATTGAAGGTTATGTTAAAAAATTACCCAACCTTGTGGACTAGGATTGATTTTGAATTGCCATGGAAAATAATTTTGTGGATTCTTTCTTGATTTTATAGATCCGTGTTCGAACAATTATTGGGTACATTATATAGTTTTCACCCGAGAAACCTACTTCCAAACATATTGGAAATTATTGAAGATTTTCCTCTCTTAGGTGAAAGTCTTGCTCAATATTTTCATATGGTTGATACATAAGTTTTTCAATGTATCTCTATCTTTTAGATTGATGTTTTTAAAAGTTGATCAGGGCCGATTTTTGCTGAGTGTACCATCTATTTCAAACACATCCTATTTCTTAAATCCATCCTGATGCTATGATATTACCTGATGTCACCATTTGTGAGATTTATTTATTAGGGGGAATAGTTTAATTCAATTCCCCATGTTTCACCATACTTTGATATGAACCCATATGGGGTGTCAATAATGATCTAATGAAACTTTTTTAACCCATCGAGACATGTGCATTAAAGGGATCTTTTCAATTTTCACAATTTCATATGTCATTCTTCTAGGAGATCCACCAAATAAATTTGATGATGTTTCCATTTTATTACTATGACTTGTCTTGGATATTCATTATAAGTCAATGATTTTTTTTAAGTGATGAAGAGTGTTCCATATATTGAGGTGGATGTCGTGAACATAACCTTTTGACAATGTCTCTAGAATACTCTATTAAGAAGTGGCTAAGGGTCAAAACATGATTGGTTTTTCATCTTTAGATGATTGTCTTCTCATGTTCAACATGTATTTTTCACCTTTATATAGAGGCTCCTCAACTTGTTCTAACCAAAGTGGATTCCTCCCCACTACTTTGTTGTAAACAATAGGACTGAAAGGGATTTCCCCTATTATTTTAGAAGGAAGGTGATCCATGGGTGGTTTGGAGAATGACTACCACCTTAGGCTATCTTATAGATAATAAATGATTTAACTTCTCACTGAAGAGGCATTAGGCATGACTAGCCTCATTTTCCCAAGTTCCTCATGATAGGAGGTATTTATCACAATTAAACCAGACTTTCTTATCAAAGTGAAATTTCACTATGGGGAGGACCTTCACAATGATTTCCATCATGGGGAGGAAAACCATCACAAATTGATGTCTGACTATAAGAAGAGTTACTGTAGCATATACCTTAGAGAGTAACTTCAATGAAGATGATATTAAGGGAAAAACCTTCTTTCTATTTGATCTTTTGTCCATGTGGAGGGATACTGTGGTGCTAATCAAGAGATGGGCTCTCAAGATCGATCATATTCTAGAAATAAAGCATTACTTCATGGTATTCTATCGAGGGAGGAACTTTAGAACTACTAAAATTTTAATAATTTTCTAAGGTAATATTAGGATCTTGATTACCCATAGATAAACATCTTATATATTTAATAACTCTAGTTTTAAATAGAGTAGGATCATAGATTGAATCATCATTTTCCAGTTGACTTTGGTGATGATTCTTTTTGAATTTCTTTTTGCCGATGACTGGGGACACTTTATGGGGACAACCGTTTTAATATATGGAATCTTGTTTTATTAGATCTTGTATAGATGTTATAAATTTATAATAGAATTTTGGGATTTTGGAAAGGGTTTATTCCTACCCTGAAGTGGCCATTGTGATAGGATGATTGCCTCCAGTTGGAACTGGGTTATGGAACCAATCTAGTTGCCCATATAATTTAGGGGAATTTATCACAAGAACCTATTGGACATGATCATAGATGTGTGTCTACTTCAGAGTGACCCTTTATTTATGTTGGTGAGTCTCCCCAATTGCAGGGAAAAATTTGTGTGTCTTACCCTTTACCACTACCACTATAGTTATTATATCCTAATAGGTTTGTATGATATGGGAAAGAATTTTCATCTTCCCTTTCACTATTTTTAGGATATACTAGGTAACGTTAGTGCCTATATTGGGAATATATTACCATTCTATGGCTGGATCAGGGGTGTGTGACTACTCCCTTACTCCATTTTCCATTGGTATATACTGACAGTACTTAGGTGCATGGAAAGATATACAGGTCTAGCTCCTATTTATTACCGGGACTTGATGGATGTTTTCTCTGAATGCTACTAGGTTAGGCTATTAGTCTTGATAGATACATGAAGGTGTGTGTGTCCTCTCATGGTTTTCCACTGTATTTTATCATCATGATTTGATGATGGAGGTTGGTGTGCGTGGATCCTCACATCTTTCCACTGAATTTTACTAGAGGTATTCTCTATACACTTATGAACTTTGGTGATAGTCTTGGCTAGTGAAAAGATGTGTTTTTAGTAACTCTTATTTTTCCATTGAATTTGACTAGTGAAATTTCGGAGTGACATGGGCCAGACCTCTAAGGAAAATAGTCCCATCATGTTGAGGTTTTTTCACCATACTATATTGGTGGAGTTGGATTCTTACAAGAGGCCATTAGAGGTACCCCTATGTCATCCAGATAAGGCCATAGATGACCTATTTATTTTCTACCCAAAGATAATGTAGGATATTATTGTTTCATCCTAGGGATAGGCTCCCAAAAATGTTTGAGATAAAATAGTTCCTTCTAATTTTGAGCCACCAACCTTCATTTAGTGGATGTATTATGGGTCTTCATGATCCATATGGCCTATCGAGCATCCCCCAGGGTTGTGATAGTACAATTTAGGTGGTACTCCCTAAACAATTCATTTTGAAACCCAGTGCTGGAGACGCTGGGTTTGTGATAGAGTCCTATGTTCAGAAAAAACCTATATTGCGTGGTAACTGATGCATAAATATTCTAGAACTTGTATAAATTAATTTGGATCGAGGAGATATATATTTGAGGGTGCCTGGAAGATATTTAAAAAACAAAAATAGGAAAACCCCATCAAGTTAGAATCTCAACAAATTAATTCAGGCATAATCGATTGTTTTTTGGACCTCTTTTATTTTGAGTTCAAAAGGGGCCTAACATGTGGGTGATACAATCATCTTGGTTAAGAATTTACATTAGGTTCACCATTTTTTTTCAATTAAAATAATTGCATTAATTTTATGCATGACCGTTGATTTTGGGGGTTTGAATGTTGTACAATCATTCACACCATTTTCACCATTTCTAAATAGATCCCAAAAGTTTTTTATAGATATGAAAACACCCAAGGCTTCCATTATTTGATATATTTCGTGAACTTACTTTCCAAAGGAATATGATCATTGGGAATGGCTCCAATGATGAGTAGGGACTCGCATTGGCCAAGAGGATATGAGGTTGGGATCATCACACCATTTTTGGGGTAATTATTTCATACTCTAGGACTCTCTTAATGATTTAATATGTGTTCATGAATCCTTTATTAAATCCTATGTATTTCATGGGTTACACTTGGGTTAATAATAAATTATGAGCACACATGAACTTTATAATCATTAATATGTATCCGAGTTTCTTAATTAGAAGAGACATCTATAAGGATCAAAGTTTCTCTATTGATGGTATCCATTTTCATATAAATTAGAGATTCTTTGGTGTTTTATTATCATGATGATGGTTTTAAGATATATAGTGGTGCACTATGAATTGTTTTGTCTTCTAGAGAGATGGGTTTTGTTTTAATGTTGGGATCAAGCACATAATTTGGGATTCCTATGTATCCTTACGAAAGGAATCATAACCCATTAAGTTTGGTTAAACTTAATGGGACAAATCATACCTTTTAAGGTCACATTAAAAGTACCAAACTGTGTAGTTTAACATCATACAGTAAGGATTTATAGGTGTAAAGTTCCTATTGAAAGTGTTCGTGTGGGAATTACACTAAAGTCTCTTAGAGAACCTGATAGAGATGTGGGATCTCAAGTTGGGTGTGAATCTTTTGTAAATATTACCTAGAGAGAATTAATTATTATTTTGGTTTTTGAGTTTGGACCTCAAGGATAGTTTCTTCATATCCTATTTGGATGGATATTAAATCCCACATAGTTCATTTATGAGGAACCATGCTTATGGAGTCCTTATGAAGGTTTTTTCTCATAGGGGTTTTGGTCCTTTGAGATGGTGTTAACATTACTAGGGCTTATATCAAACAGGATGACCATTTGAGTGGGGCCATGAGGAGTATCTCATCTCATGGTAATTTAGAGGTTTAGTTTGGGCTTACACCTAAGGGTATTCCCTTTTCTATCATAGGGAATATGGTCCTTTAAGATTGACATATGGTTTTGAGGTCCCAAACCTATAGAGGCCCTCTGAGTGAAGGTGAGAGGAGATCCATAAAAGTATTCAATATCGATAGATTAATATGATCATGATAATTTCATGATTGTAACTTTAATTTAGGATCACTTGAATCATGATTGATGTGAGAAAAAAGTGGAAGTCAAAGATCTGAAAAACCATGAAATCTCCTTTATCTAATGGTGGATCAGGCTGAGGTGATGGGAGGGGGAAATGGATTTGTTGTTCTCATATCCTATCTAGTTTTTTCTACTAGAATAGTCACATATAGATACCAATTAGATACAACCCATAATAAAGGCAAAGGTATTACTCCAGGAGGGATTCCCTACTTCTAGTTCCAGAGAATAGTGGAGTATAAGCGAGTATTCCTCAAAGGGAAAAGGAAGAGTAATCCCCCCATCACTATTTTAATTAGAAGGTCCCCGATCTTAGAGACAATAAGGGGAGGAAAAAGAACCAAACCTTGTGTCTAGAAGATGACAAGTGGAGGAAAAATATCTATCCCCAGTGTCAAAGACTAGGAGGTCCCTAGAACTTTTTCTCAAGGTTGGTATCCTCATTACGAATGGGATAAATAACTACACACACCCCAATGACCCTACCCATTAGGTAGGACAAAAATGGGACACCTTTTAATAAAGGAATTCATAACCAAATGGGAGACACACTAGCGTGTCTTTCTCCATGGTTGTGCAAGTTGGAAGGTTTCAATGGAGGCTTTAATTTAGTCTCGCTCAGATGGAAGTCCTAAGGAAGGATGTTCCTAACCATTGGTGGCTTGAAGAGAGGGATCAAAGGGGGATCTCATAGGTGGAGGATGGATGAGTTGAAGGAGGATCACCCAAGTGAAGGACATGGAGCTAAAGATATCTCACATAGGGAAGAAACGGGTGAGATAATGAGATCTATGGGATATGGAAGACCTAGGAGACAAAATTTAGCTGATTCCTTATTCTAGGATCCATGGGTCTCCTTAGGTGTCTTTGGATAACTATTGCTAAAGTCTCTGGTTTGAGAAGGGGACTTCTTCCTAGTGTGATTATCTTAGAGGGGGTGTTTCATATAGATAAAGGATGGGTGAGATTATGGTGTCTAATATAGGTTTTATTGTGTTTGAAACACTAGGGTAACTTCAATCCTACTACCAATCTTAAAGTCCTCTTCATTCAAGGCTTAGAACTCTACCTGAATGTTTCTGAAGGCCTGGGAGTAGGACTAAGGTGAGTAGAGATTTAGTGTTTCTCATGTTTTCCAGTCAATTTAAATGAGGATACATATAGTCCTATTTATAGAATACATTGGTAAACCCAATGAAGGATATAGTTAATAGGTTCTTTTCACTGATCAAAATTTAGGTGTAACCAACACGATTATCATCGGAACACCTGTTTGGACTTGCCTAATGATGCTGGCACGTAGGAAATACCTACATGATGATAGTAAATTAGGACCCATGCGGTATGCCTTTAGAGAAGTATGAGAACCTTTAAATTTTTCACTTCTATTTTCCATGAAGTATATCCCTATGAGACTTCTCATTTAATCATGAAAAAGGGAGTGTCAACAAACCTAAAATCCAAAAAGGATGTTTCTAAAATTCTCTTTAAGACATATCAGATGTTGAAACATACTTGGATATTGTAGATAGGGAAACCATTAGATATAATAATTTTTCCAATAATATTACCTTATCATTTTATGGAATTCTTGATCCAATTTAACTAAGTGAATATATGTGTTCAATTCTATTGATCACTAGTATTCCCACTTCTACAGACACCATGAACTCATCTGATTTTACTTTTCCATGTAATATCAAATAGTTCATACTTAAATTCAATGCAATTAGTTTGGATCTTTTTTATATTCACCTAATATTCATTATATATAAATAGTATCAAACCCCAATACATATCATGTAATTTGAGATAAATTCTTAGCACTTAAGCTAATGAAATTATTTTAATCTCAATAATCTCTTTTTATGACCATGCATGTCCTATTGGAAGGATTATATACCAAAATAAAATTGATATTGAATTGTTTCAAATTTTATTTTTCAATAATTAGTTAATATATTTACTATGACTAGATTTAGTAAATCCATGGATCTATTTTGTAGATCTTGTTACCTAGAACAAGATTGGTGTATAATGTCATACTTAGGGAGATTTAATTCATTAGTCTTAAAAAAATGGTAAGAGACAACATTATTTTTCCATATGTTATGAAAATATCTATCTCAAAAACTTTTTTCACTCCCACGAACCAATTAGAGACACATGTCACTCAATTATTTCCAAAATAATATTCTATGATCACTCTGTATGATTTATTCATAAATGAATTTATGTAATATATTTATCTCATTGGAATTTATTGATGTCTTTAAACCTTTCTAGTTATGTCATGTATACATATACCATAGGATTTCCTTTTGGTCATGTTATATAGACATCTTCCATAAGGATTATAGTAATGTTGTTTGGTGTACATATTTTATTATAGACCTAACCTTTCAACAACCAGTCATGATTTATTGATATTTTCTTGTACTATCCATTCCCATATTCTCTTGAATACCAACCAAAAATATCATTTCTTTGAAACATTCAATATACATAGTCCTATAATCTTGAAAAAAGGGATCTCATTACTTGAATTTATACATAATTTTAAACCATACCATTTTTTCATTCATTGATTATTTTTTGGAATAGTTATTCTAAAATAATAATATATGTATCACCTACAAAAGTGAACATAAACCACCTCTTTTTTTATGAGTTCCTATGTAGTATGTGTCTCTAGAACTAATCCTCCGACTACACATAGTGGAGTATAGCAATCCTATTCCAAACCATGTGCATCTAGATCTTTAACAAATAGAAGTTAAGTATACTAAAAATATATTTAAATATATAGTATTTAATTATGGAAATATGGTCAGACTTGATTGTATGTTAATATCCTTAGTGGCTATAGGATTATTAACTCTGATAAAAATTAGTGTTTGATGTTTGTTTGTACCTAAAGATAGATTTTAAAAAATGGTTTTCAAAAAACACTTGTGGTTGTGTCTTAATATATTCTTATCATATCACAAGTGATATGATATCCATTAGAAAATATAGTTAACAGATGGTTAGTTGTTACACTTTAATTTGGAAAACATGTCTTGAAAGAAATTATGGAAGATTTTCAATATTAATAAGAATCATTATTGATCTTCCTTTTACTATCATCATGATATTGATGTATATAAAGAAACATGAGTTTTGTAATAGATTTACTATATATGTACGATCAATGATTACTTGTATAATATGTTCTCTGACATGCCAGCTCAGATATCTCTTAATCATTACTAATTTCACTCATTTACATCATTAAAAATTTCTAAAATTTCTTAAAGGAATACCATGAATTAAATGAAATTAACTTTATCTTTATAATAGTTTATGTTTCCATGTTAAACTAAATTTTAAAATATTTATGGGGTAACATTATTTATATGGTTTTATTTATCTAAAACATGATAAGTAGTTTGTTTGTATATCTATTATCTTAGTTTATTTGAGACTAAAACACTTTTATGGGTATAAAAAAGTAAACTAATTTAAATTTTATTTCCAAATAATTTTCTATCCTTAATTCTTAGGAGAATTATATTTTTATATTCATAATTCATTGCAATGAATATCTATGATTCAAGAGTTACTGAACCATTATTTTAGTATTGAAGTACCATACCGATATTTATTCTAAATATGAAATAATTTCTCATTGTGTCTATATAGACACTAAAATAAATGTTTTGTTAAAACTTATTATAAACTTAAATCAATCCATTTCGAAAATGAGAAGTAGTGAGACCCCCTTGTATAACATATGAATCTACCTTTCTCAGTTCCTTTTGAGTTCACTCTATAAACTTTCTATTCTTGCTCATTTTTTATGTTTAAATACATGTATGCGGTAAGAATATTGTATTTTAATACAAAATTGGTGAATATAAACATTATAAATATACCTAAAGTGGATTAATCTTCTTTTTTCTTCAATTCATTATAATTTATTTTCTACGATCCCTTTTTTCCATATATGAATCAAACGACCTCCTATTATTCTTCTTCCTATGAATATTTTTTTCTTTTTGAAGGATACTAAAAAGGATATTTTGGATTTATATTATCCATGGGATATTTATCCTTGTCTTTCAAACTTTTCACCATAAAGGGTGGGGAAACATGTTTTAACCAATCCTTATCCAATTGGAGATGTTTGGTCAGAATATTCCTAAGTGACTTATCCATTTCATTTATCCGATCATGGATTAATAAGGATAAATTTATTGTTACGGATATAAAATAATATTAATGGATAATTTATTATAAAAGAATAATCCTAATTTTCCTAATTGATCAATATACCACAATATTTTGAAAGCATGATTAGTAGCTAGATTCCCTTCTTCTTATTTACACTGATATAGTGCATTGGAAATCTTATTTATTTCAAGCATTTCATTCTCTTTATCAAGAAAAATAAGATGAGTTATTATGATATTAGCATCCATGTCCTTACGTTTTATCACAAATTCCCTAGACATAGTTTATTAAATATTATAATGGACATAGGATACATCCTCTACATATATCTAGTAGGTATACTTATAAACTTTTCTCACCTTCTGGGGTGGTAGAATAGGAATAAGGGATTATAATACATAATAAAAATTTTATGATAATAACGCATCACATAAAAAATTACACCATATTAAACAAAATTAATTTTAAGTGAATACCCTAAGTTTAGTAATGACAATAGTGTTTTCGTGGGTTTACTTTCCATTTTTATAAAATAATTAAAATAGATGATTAGGACTTTACTTTATTAAAATTTATGATATAAATAATAATTTTAATTTTATTAAGTCTCCAAATATTTTATCAAGTCACAATGATCCTCTCTATTGAACTCATTATGTATATTTTCATTTAAATTATAATGGAAAGAATCCATATTTCACTCCTTATGATCTAGAATATGTCCATGAAAACTATAAGAAGGTGTTTAGGTATGTAGTATTTCCCACTATGGCCTTACATTTCCTTGTTTTTTTGAGTGGACTCCCCAATCCAAAAATCCTAACTCATATTTCCTCCACACCTACCTCCAAATTTTTATTTAATAGACTATAGACATTAAATTCAATATAAGTTTCGTTAAGTCAACCCAAAAATCTATTGAGAACTCCCTGATAAAATTAAGTGTCCAGACTATGGAAATGTAAACACTTAGTTATATGGTTTCACTCTTAATAAAGTAATGGAAGTTTTAGTCTGATTTAATATATGATTGAGGGATTTGGTTTGTTATGCGTAAATTTTCTTATTTTATCTTTTACATGTCTTGTTAATAATAAGTTCATTTTACTTAAGGGATTAACACTGTTGTAATAAAACATTTACACATTATCCATTTACTTTAATTCTAAATTTTTTACATTAGTCAATTTATTTATGTGACTGTGGACTTTTATACATAAAATAATAAATAAATTACGTGATTATGAGCATATCTTATTTTTGATTTATTGAGAAGAAAATAAATCAACCTATGACCCCAAGTGAAAAATCCTTGTGCTAGTCTTAGCATGAATTGTAACATCCCACCAGTCCACCTATGTATCTTCTAGAATAGTTTAATCTAAACTCCATATTAAACTACCTCCATGCATCTTGGGATACTCCTTTTATTACATATGTTTTATAACTCACATGAAGGTGAGGGGAACCAAAGGATTGGTTAATGTAAATTATATAAAACAATATTGGACTCCTAGGTCCTATATAATAAAGGAGGTAGGGATAACAAATCAGCTATCTGTAAGGGAATAAATCTTGGTAGCCCATCCCTTTGTATGATCAAGGTATTGGAGGTTCCAATAGGAGGCTTGAGGAGAAGGAAGGGGAGTTAGGTAGTAAAATATCAGTGATAGAGGATTATGCACTGTAGATAATTAGGCCATCCATAACCCTAGTCACTATAGTGTAGTGGGGATGGATGTAGTGTAAGGTTATGAGAATGGGATTTAAAATCCATTACTATTTTTTTGATGGATGCACCGTGGTGGTAGGTTGTAGCATATCTTGGATATGTATCTATTATGTGGAGTGGATGACTGTGGTGTAAGGGCCCATGGTAAAATTTGGCAAGGTTATCCAAATTTGGAACCCCTACGACCTAGATTCTAGTTGTTTCATAGTCTCCAATTAAGACTGCCAGGTTATGTGGCATGGTGGTCTATGCTATGTAGTATCCCCTCCCTAGGTAAATAGGATCTATACCATGTAAGGTGCTATGTTCCTCTGACACGTCTCTGATCATGTAGGCTAAAATGTGGTCCCTCATGTTGTTACATAGTATGTAACATGTTATCCCATCCTATTTAATGTTGTAGGGGATGCACTATGGTGTGGTATTTTATTCAGTGAGTTAATAAATACCCGAACCCCCCCATTCAAACCCAATTTTCTCTCAAAATTGAAAAAATTGGTAAAGAAGATAAACCTTATAATTTTCTTGATTGGATAAATAACTTAAAGTTTCATGTTTAATGAATCCAGTCTTATAATTTTATTATCATCATATTGTTTCTTAATGCATGTTTTAATTAAAAAAGTTATTCCATTCTATATAATCCCACCCTAGATTGCACTTAAAGGTTCCCCCAGATGGTGGGAACATGTCATCAAGTGCACCTTCCTAAATTCCAGAGGTTTTCAACTAGTAGCGAGTGCCTAGGGTATGTTCATGGAGAGACTATTACCTCATCTATCATATTGAGAACAATAGGAAACAATAGATAATAAATAGTAGAAGTCGAAATGTGAACATATAGAAGTATAACCATAATGGAAAGGAAACCGAGACAAATAAATACCAAATGAAAAATTACTAGAAATAGACATGTCATTGATGATGATTATATACAAAATGATTATAAAATATAATTTAAGGGGAAAGGGATACAAGGATATACTACATGCTAACAAAACATACAAAAGGTGAATAACTTCTATGACTAGCATCTCAATCATAGGATCAATCCTCTGCTCCCAAACTCCATCCTAAGATGGTTAATCAAGAATTTGAAGATAGTGACTTGCCCTTTTCAACACCTATAATAATAAAGTCTTCTTGGGTACCAAAGGCATCCCATGTAGGGTGTGATATACAATCTCAGGAGGCCGCAACCCATAGTGTCCAGGAAAATTCATTTCATGCAAAATAATATGAATAATGTTCTTTAATAAATAAATGAAATATATAAATAAGTAAATAAACACATTGGTCTGGGCTCCAAATGTATGCCTGTACAATTTACCTACTTCGGCCTAAGCTAGTGAGTCTAAAACAAATGAACCTACAAAGGTAAAGTGATTGGGATTATATAAGAGAAGGTGGACTATCCCCAAGCTTGTGATTGGGATTAGAGTACATGTCTCTATGTTCCCATAACCAAAGGATCAATTCAATTTTGAAAACATTCATTAACATTTTAATAAAATTTAAAACCTATTTTTATAGTTTTATAGCGAGTTACCCTAAGCCTATACATAGCTATGCTAAATGGATTCTATGTATATCTCTAGAGGATCAATATGAGTCTGATTCTAATGAGTCCATCTAAGGTGACCTAATAATGAATTACCAAGTGTCACTTTGACATGGTGTGAAAAAAATTGATCTATCCTCCAAGTCTGTACCTGGTATCACATTTAGGGGTCCAAGTCTCTCTCATGGCACGGTATAACCATCATTTAATCAAGGCCATCCAAGGGGTATCCCTTAGTAAATTGGCATCACTCATCTAGAGGTAAAAGCAATAATGTTCAATAAGCATATCCTAGGCATACGTGGTGCTGCTCCCAGTATATTTATAAAACATTAAAAATTATAATAATAAGGAACAAGAGTTCGTCTAAGGGGTCCTTAAGTAGAAACCCCTTGTTTCACCCGCAACACTAAGGTGAAAAAAATAAAAAATAAATATAAATTTATAACATGTATAGAAAAAGGACCATTTCATTAGTTCAAGATTTTATAACTCAATAGGCATATTAGTCAAGTAATTACCATAGGTAAATTCCATTTAATTCATAAGGAATAAGGCATAAGGAATTAAGAACTTGGACAACATATTTAATTCAAGTACTTTATTTATTTCATGGGTTATAGGGGCCTAATACAAGAACCATCACCCAATTCGATTCAATTAACTAATCAAAGAAATTTATTAAGAGGAATTAATTATGTGGAAACCCACCTAAAGGGGTGTTAGGAAAATGTAGAACAATGTGAAAAAAGGCATTTAAGGTGTATCTCACCCATTGGGCTGGTAAATTCTAGGAGATTAACCCAATGGGTTGATTCATCGCTTGCTCGGGCCACCCTTGACATGATTTAGCTTTCAATTTAATTTAATTCAAAAACATTGGGGTGATACCGGAAGGGTCCAGATTTTGTCACAATGAGACAAGATATATTATAAAATAGAATAATGGAAAAGAGCCTATACCACCTACCTTAGCCACATAGAGCTTCCCTCATCTTGCCCCGACCTTTGATTCATGGTTGGTTGGAAGAAATATAAGGAATCATAAAATTCCTAGAAAATGGAAAAAATGATCTTGCACTGAGATAGAAAAACAAAGAGTATGATAAAATTAATATAGAAGGTATAAGATTAAATATCTTACCTCTATATTCCTAATGGATCTGATAGCGAGTGAAATGTTCTAGGAATAGAGGAGTTATTACAAAACCTATGAAAAAGGGGGATGAGATCCATCCATGGGAGGAGAAGAAGAAGACAATAGAGAAGAATGAGGAGGAAAAAATAAAAGGGTTTGAATTCATTAAAGAGGGGAAATTTTTTAATTTCACCCCCAAAAAATGGCACATGGTATGGCTGAATGATTTTCCAAACTGTTTTTCAACCATACGCAAGCTTTTGCTTTAAAGGGTAACATTGAATGGTTCAGTGAACAATTTGTCTAACCATGTGAAAACCATAAAAAACATCTCTATACAAGATTTCTATAGCACTTCATGGATGTAAGCTTGGGGTTGAATAGTTGCAGACAAACCGTGTTCCCCCCCAGGTCCCCAATATCAGCAACCACATTATTTGAGGAAACCATGTGGTCCAGGAAGCACAATATCGACTAATAATGTGGCCCAATATGCCTCTTAACTTTCAGGGATCCAAGCTCTGAATGGGCCTTAGATGCACTTGATACCTCCTTAACTTCATTAGGCATCATTATTAGGGCAAAAAAATTGAAACAGAAAATGAACAATACATACTTTTGGAAAAAAGGTGGGATGTTACAAACTCCCCTATTTCAGACAACTCATCCCTGATTTTTCCTTCCTAGGGTAGTAGAATGTTGTTTGAGAAGAGTTCCAGCCACTACACACATACATCGACCTTCCTATACCAATTCTATTCCTGTACACGTTCATGCTCCTAGATCACCCATACTAGAGGAACTGTCCTTCCTTGGAGTTCCTTCATGATTTGATCGACAATAGGAATCATATGCTCCTCAAAATAAGAATCTTCTCCCAGTCCTATATTCTCTCAGTCAAATTAAGAAGATGGGTCAGGATGATACTGTTGAAGTTGAGATATGTGGAAGATGTAGTGCATGTAAAAATACCTCTAAGGTAACTATAACTGATAGGTTGTTGACCAAAATCTCTCTACTATCTCAAAAGTCCAGACATACCAAGGTGATAACTTGCCCTGTCTCCTGATTCACCTCTAATATAATATAAGAAAAACACTCAGAAAGACCCGATGTCCCACCTTGAACATCAGAGTTCTTTCAAGATGACCGATATAAGACTTATACATAGAATGAGATATAGTAATACTCTTTTTTAATTAGCTGGACTTATTCTAAACTTTCCTATAAAATATGAGGACCCAGTAGAGATTCCTCTCCAGCCTCAAGCCAACATAGAGGTGAACGACATGGTCTACTGTAGAGGTCCTCAAATGGAGTCATCTAAATCATTTTATGGAATATGTTGTTGTTGTAAAACTCAACCAAAGGGATATTATTTTATCATGATACACCAAAATGAAGGATAAAGGACCAAAGTATATCCTCCAACACCCATATTGTCTACTAAAACTACCTATCAGTTTGAGTGTGATATGTCATGATGAAGAGAACCTATGAACCAAGTGACTTTTGTAACCCTTTCCAGAATCATGATGTGAACCTGGAGTCTTGTTATGAAATGATAGACTGAGGAACACTATGAAGTTTCACTATCTACTGTATGTATATCCACCCTAGTTCATCAACAAAGAAGGTTTCCCAAATCTGTAGGAAGTGTATGACCATGGTTATCCTATCATTGATCACCCACACTGCATCAATACCTCAAGGGGATCTGGAAAAGATTGTTAATAAATCCATAGTGATATCATTACATTTCCATTTAAGAATTAAGAGAGGCTATAGAAGTACAACAGGTCATGATTGTGGAAGTGAAAGGTCACACAATCATCAAAAACCCAACCAAGAGGTGGGTTCTCTCCTATGATGATATCCCTCAAAATGGGGCCATCATAATATTATAATTACCTCATCTGGGTCCACTCCAAAAGAGAGTATGTCACTACTAGAGATTCTAGGACTGATTACCCATGCTATTTTATAATCTCATGATGCATCATGGATAACAGATCCATCAGTTTCCACTCACTACTAGCCTCCTTGATGGACTGTGTCTATGTTTTATAGCTTAAAGCATCAGGAATGGAATTTCCCTTTATGGCTATATAGGAAAGCTAAAAATAAAATGGTTTTAGGTATTCCACCCACCTACACTACCTCAGATTCAAGTACTATGTAGAGATGTATTTAAGACTATTATGATCCGTGTAAACAATTAATAACTCACCCAAAAATAGTTCTTCAAATAGCACAGAGCATCAACCACTACAGCTAGATCGAGGTCATGAGTAGAGTAACTCTACTCATGAGGTCTCAACTAGAAGGACCTGTATGCTACAACCCAACCAACTTGCCCTAAAAATACCCCTAGGTTGATTCCTGAAGTGTCATAGTAAACAATATGGATTCTACCTAGATCAAGCATAATCATGACCGACGATAAAGCTAGTTTTCTATTTAACTCCCAAAAAGACATCTCATAAGCTCCATTCCAGTCAAATTTTACACCGTTCTTGGTCAAGACCATAAGTGGAGCTTCCAAGTGTGATAATTCCTAGATGAATATCCTGTAATATCCAACCATCCCTAAGAAGTTGGATACTTCAAATTCGTTTGTGGGATGATCCTATGAAACCATGATTCTCACCATATTTGGGTCAACTAATATGCCTATATCAGATATGATATGATAGAAAAAGTAAACCTTATTGACCTATAAATGTAATTTACTAAGATTTTCATATAGTTGGGGTTCACTCAGTGTACCTAGAATGGTATCATGATTATTGGAAAGGTCATGTCCATTGCATGAGTACACTAAGATGTCTTCTACAAAGACCACCACAATGTAATCAAGATATAGGTAGAAAACCCAATTAATCAAGTCCATAAAAACTTATAGTGTGTTTTTCAGACCAAACAACATAACCTGATATTTATACAGACCACACCTACTTCAGAATGATGTACGTGGTATTTTTGATTAACTCACTTGCACCAGATGATAGCCCAAAATCAAATCAATCTTAGAGAAAAAAGTTTCTCCTTAGATCTATTTGAAGAGTTCATCTATCCAAGGGAGTGGATACCTATTATTTAAAATATGATAATTTATTTAATGATAATACACACATAATCTTAGGGTACTATCCACCTTATTGGAGAAAAGGGCTGGTGAACCCCATGGCGATGTGCTGTGTTAGATGAAACCCTTAGCCTCAACATCTTCAAGCTACTTATTGTGTTCCTAGAGCTCTTTAGGTTACATTCTATATGGAGGAGCGTACATAGGTTCTGCACCTAGAACAATCTCAATGGTTAACTCAACCTCTCTCATAGAAGGTAATATAGAGAAATAATTAGGTAAGGCAACCCTGAAATGATCCAAAACAGGAGGAAATTCAACAAGTTACATTCCCTGATCACACATAAAGAGACTGTCCATATGGGATGTCACTCCATATAGACCATTTTGATTAGGTCTAGCTATACATTTTTGGATATCCCATTTTCACTTATGGATATACATGTTTCACTTGGGTGATGTGAAAGATACCTAATGGTTATAAAAATTCACATGAGCTTGATATGGAACAATCTAGTCCATACCAAGAATGAAGTTGAAGCCGGTCATCTCAATGATGAAGAAACCCCAAAGAAAATGATACCCACCTACCTCAATGAGGAACTCATTGCACTAGAATATACCCTCATCTCAAACTTCCAACGACATGTCAAGTGTCATAACACCACCGGGGAATTATATCACAAGGACCATACTTTCTGTAGTTGTAGCAGATAGAAATGAGTGCAATTCACCTATATCAAAAAGGGTAGCTAATAAAGTGGAGGACACTAGAATAATACCTCTAACTATATATCACCCTAGAATTTTCTCCTCTAATATGGGTTTTATAACATTAATATGGTCAAAACCATAGCCCTAAGATACCACTTGAGTAGCCTGAGCAGGTTCACTCTAATATCATTGAAAGTCTAGGCACTGAATGCCTCAGAAACAACCACCTACTTAGCCTCAAAAAACGATAGAAGACCAGCTTCCTACTTGATGAGGATTCACTGATCTTGTACTTGGAGGTGGTGCTAGCACAAATCCTTTCTCACTTTTCACTAGAGGAAAATATCAACAGAAAAGCTGGAGGTGACCCATACTGCTGAAATCCCAGCATTCGATTAGGTTCATCGTACACTAGGGATTTTTGTGTCATAGAATACCACACTGGTGACACCACATTTCTATTAGTGTATACCACTTGACTGATACTACACACATGTGTACCCTCAAAATGTAACTTCTTTCCACTGGATAAACCACTAATCTTCTGGGATGCTGAACTTCCCTATTTCACATCACTATATTTCCTCAATTTCTGCTTAGTGATGAGGGATTGGTTCAGTATCTCTAAAATGGTGGTCATTTGAAATACGTTCACATGTGAATAGACAACATATGTAGGCCCAACCTAAAAACTCATTGAAGTAATAATCTCATAACCAGTCAAGTTCTGTGTAAAGAACTACAATTCAATGAAGTGAGCTATGTATTCCATCAATAACATTTCACCTTGATGAAGGTGAATGAATTATCAAATGTAATGTTTTCTCAAGGTTTCATGTAATAATTAGTTGAATAAGGTTTTATAGAAGTCCTACAAGACCATACCCAGATGTTGACTAGCCTAAATCAAAATATCCCACTAATGTTTGGAGGAATCACAGAGCATGTAGGCTGCGAGCTTGACCCTCCACTATAGAGGAATATCGATATGATCAAAGATGAACTTCATGGACTCCATCCATGATTTAGAAGCCTCATATTTTCTATCCCCCTAGAAGGTGGGATGTTTCTACTATTGGAACTCATGGTTTAGTTCTACCATAGAAGGGGCTAGTTGAGGCACACCCTGAAAGGTCTGCATGAAGTGAAAGAAACTATCATGGAACTGGGTATCAACACTATGTGGAAGGTTTGTAAGAGGAGACATAGGTGGCACTATGGGAGGTATCAAAGTCGAATTAGGGCCTACCACTTCTAGAGTATTGTCATCAAAACTTTCCTACCATACAATATGAGGTCATCATGGTGTCCTATCTCTACAAATACAAATCACATGCCTCAGATAGGATTTATAATAGATAAAGAAAGTAGTAAATAAAGGATAGGTAAAAATCCCACCTATAATAATGCTAGGACCCTTATCCTGATCCAGGATCTAGGTTTGGGTGATCAGAATGAACCATAAAATAAATATAGGAGACAAAACCTACTACCCACTACTAATGTTAGGTTAGGTTGAGGTCTCGTGTTACATATAAAAAGGACTATTTCATTTTGAAGATTAACCATTTCAGGTCATTTATATATTTAATTCCCTTTATGTGGTTGAATTATAAAAATCACCATCTAAAAATTATAGGGTCCCATAAAACGTATAAATTGGATGGTGGTGTCCATTTAATCCTACCCTCAACATGTTCCATCCCATGCGATTGATGGTCCATTGATCAACATGCCATAATTGGCTACTTAAAATATATGCTTTAACCTATATAGGAAAACACTTTTAGGTTAAGGTAGATAATTTATGTTTCAATTATGGTTTCCTAGTTGTTCAAGAAATTTTATCACATTTCTTTATATAACAATCAAATCACCATAATACATAAAAAATAAGGCACAACAATGATCACAAGAAATAGGAAATGAATGTAGAAAAGTAGATATTCCATGGAATAATGAATGGAATTTTAGTCCTATGGTTCTTAATGTGATGCATGATTAAATGTGCCCTCATATCATTAGGATAAAATAATATATATACCATCAATATAATAATAATGAAAAATAAGTGTGTCAACCTATAGTGAAATCCTATGAAACCATAACAAGCACACAATATAACAAAATTTATCCCTCCCAGGTAATTTGGGTTTCCTCTATACATACGGTAGCTACTCCTAGGCACAATATAATTTCTAAATTCCGTTTTCCTAGTATCCTATATAAACCCAAACAATAAGAAAAAAATAAAATATTGGCTCTGATACCACTTTGTATAATCATGCCCTGAATTCCCTTAAAGGTGCCCCAATACAGTTTCCACATGACCTCAAGCATGCCTCCCAGAATGCTAGAGGCTACTGACTAGTAGTGAGGGTCTAGGGTGTATTTTTGGGGAGACTATTCCCTCATAGATCAGAGTGATCACAATAGTAACCAATAGACAATAAATAGTGGAAGCTGAAATGAGAACATACAACAATAGAACCATAATGACAAGGCAAGTAAGATAAATAAATACCAAATGAAAACTAGATACAA
This sequence comes from Viscum album, assembly GCA_963277665.1. Classification (NCBI taxonomy): domain Eukaryota; kingdom Viridiplantae; phylum Streptophyta; class Magnoliopsida; order Santalales; family Viscaceae; genus Viscum; species Viscum album. The sequence goes on along the minus strand of OY728160.1, from coordinate 40,616,916 downwards.
ATAATACATGTCCCTGATGATGATGTTATACAAAATGATTATACAAAATAATGAAAGGGGTAGGTGATAAAAGCATGTGATTACAAGATGAAGAAATATACAAAAAGTCCAAAAACTTATAGTACTATAATATTGAGAATAGGCTTGGTCCTCTACTCCCAAACTCTATCCTAGGATGATTAATCTAGTATTGGAATCTGGCTGCTTCCCTTTTTCAATATCTGCAACCATAAAGTCTGATTGTGTACCAAAGGCTCCCCAAATAGTGTGTGAGATAAAATCTCATTAGGATACCACCCACTGTGTCTAGGAAAATCCATTTCATGAAAAATAAAATGAACAGTGTGACTTATTAAATAAATATAGGATTAAAATAAGTAAAAAACACATTGGACTGGGTTCCAATTGGATACTCATCCAATTTACCTACTGAAAGCTAATCTGGTGAGTCTGAACCAAATGAACCTATAAAGGTAAAGTGAGTGGGATTATATAAGAGAAGTTGGAATGTCCCTAAGCTTGTGGTTGGTCTTATAGGATATGTCACTATGTTTCTAGAACCAAATTATTGATTTTATTTTTAAAACATACATTTAAATTTGAATACAATTTAAATCCTAATTTTATAATTATAAAATGATTCAACATGAGCCCTCCCATGTCTATCTTAAAGGTATTCCATGTGTCTCTCTAGGGGCTTGGTATGAGTTGAATTGAAATGAGTCCATCCAAGGTGAACCAAGAATGAATTCCCAAGAGTCACTCTAACACGGTGTTAAAATAGCATGATGTAACCTCTAATTCCATACCCGGTATCACACGTTGGGGTCTGAGTCACTACCATGGAATTATATAACCATATTTCTATTTATTCCATCCAAGGGGTATCCCTTAGGAACTCAGTGTCACTCATCTAGAGGTAAAATAAATAATGCTCAATGAGCCCATACTAGGCATAGTTGGTGTCACCCCCAACATGTTTAAAAAACATTAACAATTATAACAAGAAGACACAAGAGTCCTTCCAAGGGGTCCTTAAGTCAGAACCCCTTGTTTCACCCTTATCACCGAGGTTAAAACAATAAACAATAAATATACATTTATAGCATGACTAGAAATAGGGTCATTTCATTAGTTCAAGAATTTATAACCCAATATGAATATTAGTTAAGGAATAACCATAGGGAAATTCCATTTAAGTCATAAGGCATAATGCACAAGGTAGCTTACCAATAGGAATAATGTGTTTTTACGAATATCTCCTTGGAAGAGAATAATGAGATTTGGAAAGAAGGGAAAGCTGAGCCCTAGTTATATTGGTCCTTTTGAAATACTGGATCATGTTGGGAAGGTAGCTTACCGATTGGCGCTTCCACTGAATGTCTCTCAAGTTCATGATGTGTTCCATGTATCTCTTCTGAGAAAGTATATACCAGATCCATCACGTGTACTCAACTCAAAAGTTGTACCGTTGAAGCAAGATCTTTCTTATGAAGAACAACCGATAAAGATTCTGGATCGTAGCGAAAAAGTTCTACGGAACAAGACCACTCGCTTGGTGAAAGTAATATGGAGGAACCACCAATTAGAAGAAGCTACATGGGAGCTTGAGGATATGATGAGGGAGAGGTATCCTCATCTGTTTGTTACAAAGTGACGAATTCCGAGGGAGAAATTCATTTTAAGGGGGGTAGAATGTAACACCCCGAGATTTTATGAAAAATGTTCTTTTTAATTTCATCGATGTCCTGTGTTTTACACTACACCAAAAGGAGCTTGCACTACACGCGTCCCTGACTTGGCATGAATTACACAAAATCACGACCTTCCTTGATAGCTTGCGTTGTACGCAATACCGAGTTTCACTAAACAATGATATGCTATTAAAATATTATTAAAACTAGCTGTTATACATAGTAATAACCAATTTTTAAAATTCTATAAATTTTATCTTTCAAAATGGACTTCATCTTTGGATTCGGAATATCGAAATTATCCTAGGGTGAATTTTTGGAATTTTTATGAAAACTTTCAATTTTTGATGAATAGTGAAAATACTGGGTTACAATTTAAAACCGACTTTTTATTTAAATAATTATTTATTTTATTTAAATTTATTTTAGGTAAAAATTGATACATAATACCTATATAAGTTCAATTTAATTCATTGGTGTCATTTTATAATAATTTTAGATATATAAAAATTTTATTGAACTTTTCACCGTCTTTTACCTACCTCCTTGGAGCTTTTTGCAAATTTCCATAAAACACAATTTTACCACTTCTGTGAGTGGAATTTCGAAAATCCGAGAGACACGGTTAACATCAAGGAGTAAAATGTGGTTCAATAAGATAATTTTTTTGGCGAATAGTAACTTTTTACTTTTATTTACCACGGTTAAAAGTAAATAGGGTAATTAAGGGTAAAAATTGTATTATTATTACTCTAAAACATGTAATAATTCTATTGGATAAGTTTAATTTGACGAAAAACAGCCTTAGGAATAAAATATGACCATTTATGTCCACTTGGATTAGATTAGGACATTTATTATTATTTTATTTAATGAATAGTTAAAATAGTTAAAATCAAAGTTTAATAACTAAAACATTTTTAATACAGGGTTATACATAAGATAAATTCGACTATAAATATTCATTAGAAATCTAAAACTATTTAATAGATAATGGTATTTTATTTATAATTTTTAGAATTTAAATAATTTAATTTATTTATGACACAATGATGATGCAGTAATTACCTTATTAAGGAAATATTAACATAATTGATGTTATAAATACCATAATAAATGTATTTTGAGACTTTTTATGAATTAAACTAATTTTATAGGTTAATATGACATATTAGTATTGATTTAATTAACTTTTTTTTAACAAATAATGCTGTTATGGTTTTCACAAAAATCAATTACCAAATAGTGTCAAAATTGACATAAAATAGTTTTTAAAATAAATATTATATTATTAATTGTTATTTTATTCAAAAAAATATAAGGTTCGGCCAAATGACTTATATAAGGTTATATATATTAATAATAAACAACTAGGGGTTCTTTTCTCTTGTTATAGTAAGTTTATTAACCATATAATGTAAGAAAACAAGAAGACATGGTAAAAGTTAGATTATTTAACTTAGAGTTAAATCTAAATGATAAGGTTAAAATAGTAACCTAAACTTTTCTAAAATCTATAGGTTGAGATTATTTTGACCCATCCCCACCTTATATTCTAAATAAATCAATTTGGAGCAATTAAAAACCGAATATGACTTTATAATAAAATAATATTTTAATTTTTTCTTAAGGTGCCCCTCTCCTCCCTTATAAAAGGGCACCTCCTCCATCTCCTCCTCACACCACATTGAGCCTTCAAGCTCGGCCAAACCCTGAAAATTTATCTTCTACACTTCTCGGGTAATATTCTAGAGGTCCTGGTCTTCTCTAAAGACCAATTTTGGTGCCCTAAGAGGAGGTTTCAAAGAGGCGTGTCGAAGAAGAGGTAATATTCGTTACCGATTCTTTAAAATTTATTTCTTCATCTAATTATTCTTATTTAGTTGTTTCATTATGAAGTAATAACATCAGTATCAGTCATATACTGATATTTTATTATAAATATGAAACAACCCTATTTCACCTTCTATCTATCCTACGGAAAACGAAATCACCGCGCGTGCGTACATACGAAATACCATCTCCACGCCGTGGTGTAATCTATTTTCCACCACCAACTTACTTGGATGTGTATAATGGTGTAAATAATAACTATATATGATTATTTTAAAGTTATATTGATTATGAAATAGTATACATACACTTCAATACAATTCCACGATCATGGGAACGATATCATCGCTCGTGCGTACGTACGACCTACCGTCTCCACGATGTGATGTGACTCGTTCTACATGATCTTCAATGCTTAATGATTATATAAATTAATTTAATGAATAAATATGATATATATTACACTAATACCATTCTGTAAATGAGGTATCTATAACTTAAAAAGAAGAATAAGAATTTATTCAACAAAACACGCATAAGAACAAAAAGCAAAAACACCCGAATAACAAGTAGCAATGAAATATTACTAATAAGAAGCTAAGAATATGACCATATATGATATCATAACAATGATTAAGAATATCTAATAAGTCAATAACATTATTTAAATCATTATACCAGAGGTTTGGACATGTATGAAGCAAATCAGACCTAAGGTAAGGGAAAATTCCACAATCTCATTTTTATCCGAGATTGTTTATACTTTCGAATTTACTGGGGCATATTTATCATCCACATACATGTTTCCTCAATATTTAATATTATTTCCATCCACCTAAAATTTTCTAAATCCAATTTTACCCATTGTTGAGTTTTTAGTAAAAGATATGAAAGGAATCTTTTGTCGTTTTTAGTATGGGGTACTTTTTGACTTTTCCGGCCAAAGTACGAGAAGGATGTTTTTTTAACTTATACGGCTTGAATGGATTTTTATGATTTCATAGAACATTATTTCCATTAATCCTAATTTATAAGTTTTCAAGTTTATTTTTAATCAACTTCTTTTAGTTTAAAATTATATTACATTTTAAAAAAGGAAAATGTTTTTGAAGTAGAAAGGATATTTTCCTCACAAATGGAGTTCAAGAATTTTATCAAAATTATTTTCCATCTAAGATAATATAGGTTTCTGTTTATATCCCTATTTTTACATTGATTTCATTATGATGAAATTATTTTTATGAAGTCCTTTTATCTTATATGGATTATCTTATGATGACATGCTGTTTAAGAATCCCATTTTTATTACATGGGTTATGCTATGATGTATGATTTGTGATTTTGTGGCACACATAAGAATGGTTTAATTATGAGATGGGTGAGACCTACATCTCCCTCCAATGCATTGGGTATAGATTTATATCTCATGAGATAAACATGGCTGGAATGGTAGGTTAATCTGGTTCAGTGAAATAGGAATGAAACGAGGAGTGAACTCAGTTCAGAAATGGACTTTATCCGCTAAGATAGTCTTTGCAATGAGTCTTGACTAACAAGAAATGATTCTCTATGATTATGTGTGTATTTCACAATGTTTTATGTTTTAAGTTATGATTATTTGGATTACATTTCACTATTATGATTGATCCCATGTCATTATATTATGATCTCTTTTGCAGGATAAGATTTTCAAAATGTTATGTTCTTAAGAATATGATATGATTGATATTTCTTTTGTTTACCCTTATTGAGAATTTGAGCTTACCTTTTTGTATGTTTTCTTTTCCCCAGGTCTGGAAGAAGGGTATTAAGTAGAATATACCAAAAGGGTCACTAGATATGATGAAATAAATGGGAGACAATGTAGATGATTTATGAACCAGTTGTTTATGTTTCCCAGTTTCTAAAGACACTATACCTATATGGTCTTTTAATGGTTTTGTTATATGTTATAATAAGTATGTTTCAATTATGAAGTAATAACAATGTATGTAAAGTATGGGTCGTTATAATTTTCTAACTTTTGTGTTGCACTAGATGTGAGCCTTGATATGCGAGGTGATATAAGCCTAGGATGGTTGATAAGATATCGCCAGATAGGCCTATAGTTGTGGTACCAGTTGATTCTTGTGATGGTGAGATGCGTGGTGATGGGAATGAAGGTGTCAGGCTTGAAACTAGGATTATGGAATGGACTTATCCATTATTTTTTAAAAGTTCTCATTCTTTTTTAATGTTATTCTTAAGGAATAGATGGTTGGGTTGCCTGTTTATTTACATTCCTTTCCCCATTTCTTGAGGTAGCTAGATGTTCTTGGTTATGAATCTCTTTGATGGTAGCTTAGAATATTTTTCCTAGATTACCTAGAATTATGGAATGATAATAATGTTTAATACTTTTTTAATGCATGGGGTTGGTTGTCACCGGTATACAAACATTTATAATCTTGAGAAACTATGGACTTGGTTGGATTATGCTTGGAAGGGCATAGACATTAATTTGTTGGTTAGTGAAATATAACTTAGATTAAAATTTATGGTTGATCAATATATAATGAATTAATTAATGTAATTTTAAATGAGTAAAAGGTAAATAATGAATTTAATGTAAGTATTCTTAAATGATTATGTGCTTATAGTATATCTAGTCCCTGGTAGTAGAAGATGAGTGTCAGAGTGACGATAGCTATAATTGATCCTAGGACTAGGCAATGCTCATATTTTTATGAGATATATTATATCTTAGATTTCTTATTATTTCATACACTACCCCACTCTTATTGGAAGGGAGACTAATACGCAGTGGACTTTGGGAGGGCAGTTTCTGCAATACCCAGGTTGGTGAGGGACGGATGGAAGACTAACCCTCCATATCCACTCTCTTCTTTTAGTAATATTATGTGATGGTATATATGGTGTCTAGTTTCCCCATATATGTGTGTAGAGGTCTATAATGGCATGTGGTTATTTTATACACATGTTTCTTTGGATATACTATCCAAACGATTATTATAGGTATGACATGTATGGGTTATGTTGGATTGAGGTACATACTTGGTGTATGGAGTGTGATGGTTTGAGGTATAATACCCACTATATGATACATGACATGTGAACTATGGGGGATCCCAAAAACTACTCGGTTACTATATAGAGATGTGGATGGGATGATGAGATGATGTGATGCATGCGATTCATATTATGATACTTAGCCCATGTTTCTTCAGTTTACATTCTTTTGGACAGAGATGGACTAATACATATGATATTGGGGTAGAGAAAAAACCTATAGGGAAGTGGTAGGGGTAACCTTATTTTATTAATATAATAAATGATCTCTTTTATGTGATAATTGGAGAGAGATATCCATGGTGAGGCTGGGAACATATTTTTTTTATTTAGGTGATGATCTAGTTTTAGTTATTATTAATTGGAATTTAGAATTATTTCATTATCTTTTGCACAATAGGATCTAGGGAGGATCATATTGAGTATACCTATTATGTTTACCATATGTATATAAAGATTAATCTTCAAATCAATAGGATTAGTTTGGATATTGGGATGTATATTACCACCTCTTGGTTTTTTATTAGTTTTTTGGGATTCCTAGTCACTGGTGAGTTTTTATTTTGGTACCTATAGTTTCATTTTCAGTTATTTTTGTCTTCATGACATTAAATGTATGCACATGGGATTTATTTTATCATTATTATCAGTATTAAATTGGTGTATCTATCTTATATATATCTCTTCCTTATGTTTTCTTATAGTGAAATGACTCTCATTTGTATATTCATTATACCCTCAATGATTTTCACCCAAACATGGCCTATTGGAGGTGATATTTGGGTAGTCACTATCCCCCTTACGTCATTATATTCCTAGGAGGGGTACTCTTTGGGTTGAGGGGATTGTGACTGAGTCGTATCAAAGGTTCAGGTTAAGGTATAATATGGAATTTGGAGTTAGTAATAGCCGAAGATTTTATGGGTTCAAAGGTAAATGGTTTCATCTAAGTTTAGTAAATAATTTAAACAAGGGAGACTGGTTGAGATAGTGGTATTTAGGGACACCATTAATCTAATGCATGAACCTTTAAGTTTACTAATCCCACTAAATGATGTGATACTAGTTTTTGGGTAGATACTTAGGAAAGGATCATGCATTATTATTTTTTACACATTTTTTTGTAATTGGTAGAACTTGGGATTAGGTTAAAAATTTAATTTAATTTAATTTAGTTAATTAATTATTGTAGAATATTCCATATTCTAGTATTAAGAGTCACTAATAATTTTTTTATTTTATAGGTATGGATCTAGGTTGACGTATCCATCAGGGTTATATAGATGATGTTCAACAAGATGTACCTACATATCACCATAGAGTAGTGGTTGTTGATGATAACACATCGAGAACACTCTGAGAGTTTTAGTGCAAGATTATATAGAAATATAAAGGTTCTATTCCAAACATAGTGATATAAGAATGATTTTAGGAGGTTGAGATAACTTTCTCTTTGATTTCTAATTAGAAGGAGCATTGGGTTTCATTGTCCATGATGATTCTATGTGGATTAGTGAGGTAGTGGTGGATCTTGTTCCCTAAGGATATAGAGGAGTTAGTGGTCTCATTGGAGATGTTCAGGGACTAATTCCAAGAAGAGTTTCTTTATTTTACCAAAAAGGTTTCTAGCTTCTAGGATTTTCTTACTGTTCGACAGGTGATTTCAAGCATGTGAGAGTTTATGATCCATTTCTAGACCCTTCTCATATATGATCCAAGAATGTTTCTAGAAGAAGAGGCCATGGGGAGAAATTTTGACAAGTCTTTTCATCCATAGATACAATTCTAGGTCACCTTGTTTATACTATAAACATATCTCAGGGTGCTGGAAAGAGTAGAGTTTGTCAAGAGGATGCTTTCCAAAATTGGGTCATTATGAGAGGGGAGTCATCAAGATTCATCAAGAAGTAGAGCTATGGTCTAAGATACCCAGTTTCCTATAAAAAAGATATTTTTTTCATACAAGGGTAGGTCCAAGCCATCATCACCTTATTTCTCTAAGGGTGGAGGCTCTGAGGCCTTTTCCAAAGGATTAGACTCTTGTTTTTTCATATGGAGTCTGAGGTTAACCATAGTGAGAGTTATTGACCTTTATAAGAATAAAGTGTACACTAGGTGTTATTCTTTAAGTTCCTATATTGGAAAATTTTAGCTGAGGCAGAAATAATAGGAAGCTCTTACTTGGGACTAAAAGAGTGGGGGGAGGTTAGGTAGAGTATATCCCTTAGTTGTTACCCATACTTAGAGAGTAGAGTAATACCATTGAAGTGGTACTCATCGGGGTCATAGAGGTCATAGAGTAGGTCCTGGCTAGATTCATGCTCTATAATTTCTAATTCCAGGAGATACAAATGTCATTCATGGTACCCTTTTCTTGTTTTTTTCCTTTTTCATGCCTTTTTTTATTTCATAGCTACACCTTTTTTATATCATCTTCCCCAGTCCATGGTTTGAGAGTTTTGGTGGAGATACATCCAGTGCCCTTGGAATTGATTATGCTAGTTGGAGGTCAAGATTATCTCTATGAAGTATATAAAGAATGTGTGCTACTTCTAGGTAGTACCACTATTGGGGAGACTTCCTATGATTACAGGTATATCTATATGACATCATCCACAACATGAAATGGCCATGTTTGATGCATTATATTTTGGATTACTTTAGGAGGTAGGTCATGTTCTATCATGATGATTGAGATTATACCATTTTTTTGGAGACATATTCCATTATATGGGTTAAAGGTATGTTCTATCCTTGTCTCCCTTGATGTCCAAGATAATGTTGAGTTTTTTAGAGGTTCATCCGATGGTGATTCCTAGGGTTGTGGGAGGGTACCCTGTTGTTTTTACTAAGGAGGTTGTAGTATTTCCCCCTCAAAAAAAGATAAAGTTTGGGATCAAGATACAACTGAGAATATACCCTATCTTGATGTATCCATATTTTATGGCACCTTTTAAATTATGATATCTATGAGTATAAATCAATTATTTGTTATAGTGGGTTTTTTTTAGCCGAGTGTGTCACCTTGGGGTGCACCAATTTGGTTTATAAAGAATGATGATAGAATTTTGTGTCTCTATATTAATTATCATTGATTGAATTATGTGATAGTGAGGAACCTCAATTATATTTCATGGATTGATATTTATTCGATCAACTAAAGGGAAAAAGTTGGTTCTCGAAGATCGATTTTCATTCAAGACATCATCAGATGTGGGTGAATGATTAGGATGTTCAAAAACCTACTTTATTATTTCATTACGGGAATTAAAATTTCATCATGATGCCATTTGGTGTGATGAATAATCCAACCATGTTCATGGGTTTGATGAATGTAGTATTCAAATAGTTCCTGGATCACTTTGTGTTGGTTTTTAATAATGACATACTCATATATTTTTCATCTGAGGAGGATCATGAAAATCATATATGCATGTCATTTTAGGAGTTATTTATCATAATAACCTATTCAATAATATGTCAAAGTATGAGATATAGATTCATAAATTTTTTTATTTGGTTATTTCGTGTCCTATTAGGGAGTATTGGTGGATCATTTGAAGACCTATGTAGTTGTTTATTGGGAAGCCCCCAAGATAGTTATAGAAGTTCATAGTTTTCTTGGTCTTTTAGGATATTATAGGAGATTTATATCTAATTTATTTTGGATTAAGACTCCCTTCATATCATTGACTAGAAAGAATCAGGAATTCTTTTAGACTGATTAGTGTTATATTGATTTTGAGTACCTAAAGGAGAAGTTAGTTAGCACTCCAAATATTCATTTACTAGGAGAGAGAGTTCAGTTTGAGGTTTTATATGACACTTTTCATCTTGGGTTGGGATGAGTTATAATATAGTAAAGAAAAACGTTTTCGTATGGGTATTTATAGTTACATCACTAAGATCATAACTTTCCCCAACATGATATCGAGTTGGTATCAATTGTGTTTTCCTTGAAGTTATGGCGTCATTTCCTCATCAGTGTGTGTTTTTTGGATTTTATCGATCATAATAACCCAATTTATTTATTCTCCCAACATGATTTGAAATTATTACAATGGAGGTGGATGTAATTATTACAGGATCATGACTTTGAGATTTCATATACACTGGTAAAGGGTAGTTTTATATCCAATACTTGGAGAAAGAAGTAACATAGTGATGCCATATATGAATCTGGATATTCCTAGAGAGTGATTATAGACATATCAATGATACATCTTTATATGGGAAATGTTTTAGGTAATTGTTTTCCTTTCAGATGATGGTGCATGCATATTTTGTGCAAAATGTGGGGGATCCCCAACTAGGGGACTCTGAGGTGGATATATGGAGGGACCATGTTGTCTTTGGTGATGTCCTTAATGGTTGGTTTGAGAAATATCAGCACTGGGTGTTATTTCAAGGTATAATTTTTGTTCTTTTGGTGATGTGTGAGATGGTTCATTATGTGCTCCATAGCCCACCATTGGTGTTATATCCTGCATATAAAATGTGCACTGATCTATGATATGGTATTTTGGTGGCCTAGGTTGAATCATTCAGTTTTAGAGTTTGTATCTCAATGTTTTTTCCTTCCAAAAGGTGACATTTGAGCATTGTGTTACCAGATGTTTTCTCCAACTATTAAATATTTACCTATGGAAGTGGAAGGACATATTGATGGACTTCAGTACTATTTTACCTCTAGCATAGGGAGGATTATATTCTATATCGGTGATATTCAATAGTTTGGAAAAATTATCCCACTTTGTAGTGATCATAGAGTTGATCTCTATGGAGTTTTTATTGAGGTAGTATCTGGAGGTGGTGGTTAGACTCCATGGAGTCCCAAGGATGATCATCTATGATCATGATCCTCATTTTAACTATAGGGTGTGGAGAGTTCTCCAACATGATTTTTTCTATCAATTATTCCTTAGATATACTTTTCATCCAAATATAGATGGTCGTACCAAGTAGACTATCCAGAATCTTGAAGACATGTTTTGTTCATATGTCCTAGATTTTGGAGGTTTTTGGATGAGGTACCTACCCTTGTTTGAGTTTTCTTACAAAAAGTGCTTTCACTCAACTATTGGTATAGAACCTTTTAAAACATTGTATGAATGATCTTTTTGATCTCCGTTGTTTTGGACTTGGGTCTGGGAGTCATCAATTCTTATGCCAGAGCTAGTGTGGAACATAATAGAGAAGGTTCAGGTAATTCATGAAAGTATGAGTGTAGTGTAAATCATTAGAAGTTATATTATAATTATAGGATGATACATCTATATTTAAACATTGGATATCACATGTAATTGAAGTTTATCCTCATCAAGTGAAGTGGAGGTCTAGTTTTGAGCGTTAGATTTCTGCTCAGTTTTTTTGTGACATTCTATATAGTGGATCATATTGGAGCTATTGTGTACCAAATAACACTCCCCCATAGATGAATGGGATAGATTAAGTATTCAATGTTTCAAAACTCCTTTTTTACCATCATGATAATTTCAACATCATATTGTGATGATATCGACAATAAAAATGATGAAAACTTTGAGAAGTGTCATGTGGTGATTTAGGACAACTAGAAGAAGGTTTTGTGTGGGTGTTCTATTCCTTTAGTTTTTGTCTTATAGATACACAACAACATGGAGGAGGGTACCTAGAACATGAGTCATATATATGAACTTATTTACCCAATATATTTATTGCTTAGCTCTTCCCTTTAGTGATGCTAATTTTGTGGTTATTGACCTTTTCTAATTCATTAGATGGTTTAATTTTGATGCTTCTTATTTCTTTGCACTCATTTGATAGGTATCTCCCTTAGGATAATGTTTTGGAGATAGTTGTTATTATCGTGTGTTTTTGTGATTAGTTCCTCTATGTGAGGTGTAAGAGCTCCTATGATGGAAATATTCTTGAGAGGTATCTCATGGGGTAACTCTCTAAAAAAGCATTTTCCCCTTATTTCTATATGGTTTTAGTTTTAAATTATAGAGGATAAGAAATCTTTGATAGGGATCTAATGTAAGGTCTCAGATCCTATTTTCCCTTACCTATGTGTGGTAAAGTTTTTGTAGTTTCTAATAGGAAGCTCAATGAGAAGGCATGTGAGTTAGGATCTAAAATCTCAGTTGTAGAAGAATCTATATCATAGAGCCTTATGATGCATCATAAGCCTAATTGTTGCGACGTAGTGGGGATGTCTACAATGTTGGGTTAGGAGAATAGGATTTCAAATCCACTACCATTTTTGTCATGTTTTCATTAGGGTGGTTGTCTATGGAGTAAGGGCCCGAGGTAGAATTTGGTAGGTTCTATAAAATTTGGTACCACTATGGTGTAAAGTCTAGTTGTTACATAGTCTCCACTCAGGATTTTCAGGTGTTGTGGCATAATAGTTTAAGAAATCCCATTACCCCTCCTCGAATATATAGGATTCAATCCATATAAGGCACCGTTTTCCTTGGAAATTCCCTTGATCGAGAAGGCTATGGCATGGCCCCTCATACTGTTCCCTAGTATGTCCCATGTCAGCTCATCCTGTGGCGTGGTGTAGGGGGAAACACTGTAGTGTTGTTTTTTTCATAGTGTATATAAATACCTCAAACCCTATCCAAAATCCATTTTCTCCCAAATTTTCCACTCCAACCCGAGGCTCCCTAGATTTATTTATGAAGGTTTCAAATTCCCTTTTAAAAGGGATTATTCCCTCGCTTCATGAGATCAATTAGTGGTGAGTCCCTTCTCTTTTTATTTTTCTTTATTCCCCATTCAATATCATTTTCCCATGTTTATAATTTCCAGGTTATTTTGGTTTATCTATATCATTATAATGGAGTTTTTTATTTTATTTTTTGATAGTGTGTTTATGGAACAAAATTCTTAAGAGATCATTATTTTTTTGTGAGAGAGGTGATCACAGATCTGTGTTGATGTTATGTTTTCATTTAAAGGAAAAAAAATATTTGTAGTAGGTGATTCATTTATTCTCATTTTATTTAAGTTTAGTAATAGATTCTCCATGATTTAACTTTTTGGGTGTTGATGGAATTAACCCTAATAGAGAATAAAATAGATTAAATAATAATAGGATTATGGTTAATGATAACATGTTCTTCCATTTTGATATTAGTTTCCCTTTTGATTTTCAAGATATTTTTCTATCTATAACTATGATTTGTTTAGAATATTGGTTATTCTTAGGTTATCTTGTTTTTTTAGTAAATTCGTAAAGAACATAAATCTAGTAATTTATTTATTAGGAATTAAAGTGGCATGTTTAATGAATCTATTCTTATAATGTTTTGGTAATTAAAATTTTTATTAATTCTTGCTTAAATTAAATAAGTTATTCAATGCATTAATAAAATTGGGTACGAATCCAAAGTTTTAAATATTTTTTTTGGATAATAATAAAAATTCATGGTAAATGAGAATTGTTCATGTCATAGTTTTTTAAAACTAGAAATGATTCTTGGAATCATGTTTAAATAAATAATAACCTGTTATATCCAATTACTTTATTTACCCATATTTATAACATGTAATAATTGAATCAATTAATTCAAGATGGGAAAAAATTGGTTGTTTGATAAATATGAATGTTTGGGGATGAGTGATCCCATTTTATAATAAAGGTTAAATTCCTTGTGTTTAGGGATGAGTGATCCCATTTTCATGTGAAGGCTAAATGCCTTATTTTTAGGGCCTAGTTTCTTTGTTGACCTTATTGGTTGTTTACATCCTTTTATGTTTATATGGATGTGAACCTTTCTATGCAATGTGATATGAGCATGGGATGGGTGATGAGATATGGGTGGATTGGCCCATGGTTGTGGAAGAAGTTTAAACCTATGATGATGAGATGCATGGTAATGTGAATGAAGGTATGGGGATGAAACCAGGATGATTGAACAAGTTGAAGCTGGGATTACCTGTTGTTGTGTTGAAATCTGGGATGCTTGTTTGTTAATTTTCTGCTTAAGGGTTGGATAGTCGGGTTTCTTGTTTATTTTCATTATATTCCCCATATTTTAAGGTAATTGGATATTCTTGGTTATATATTTATTTAAGGATAGATTATGATTTTTTCCTAGAGCACCTAAAATTATGGAATGGTATTAATTTTTAATAAATATTTTAACACATTGGGTTAGTTCTCACAAGAATCCGAATGTTGATAATATTGAGAAACTTTGGACTAGGTTGGATTATTCTTAGTGGGCATGGGCATCACTTTATTGGTTAGTGAAATGTAACTTGGACTAATGTTTATGGTTATGTAATGGATAATGAATTCATTAATGTAAGATTAAATTATTTAGAAGGGAAGAAGTAATTTGATGTAACTATTCTTAAATGATTGTGTGTTTATAGGATGTCTAGTCCCTATAAGAAGTAACCAGGTTCTCAAGTGATGATAGCTGTAGTTGATCCCATTACTAGGTTATTCCCATAGTTTGGTTGTGTGATTTATTATATCCTATATGTTTTGTGAGGGTGACTGACACTTAATAAATACTGGGAGGGTGTTTTCGCAACATCTAGGTTGGCTTGGGACAGATGGTCGACTACCCCCTTTAGCTCTACTCTATTCTATATGTAGCTTTAGGTGTTGGTATACACAATGGTTAGTTTCCCCATATATGTGTGTATATGGATGTAATGCCTTGTGTTTATTTCAAACATAATTATATTTAGATATAGTATCCAAAATCATATTATAAGTATGATGTGTATGATTTCTGATGGATCAAGGTACATACTTAGTGCATGGGATGTGATGGATTGAGGTATAATACTTTATGTATGATACACGACATATAGGATGTGGTGGGTACTTAAAACCAATCAATTATTATATGGAGATGTTGATTAGATGCTGAGATGATGTGATGAAATAAATGAATGTCATGATACTTAGCCCAGGTGTCTTTAGGGTATCCTCTTCTAGAGATAGATGAACCGGGACATACGATTTTGGGGAAGAGTGGTAAACTGGTGGGGAAGTGGTAGTGGGGTACCCTTATTTTATTAATATAAAAAATTATCTTTTTTATGTTACACTTGGTGGGAGATATCCATGGTAAGGATATGAACTTATTATAACTATTTAGGTGATGATTTAATTTCACTTGTCATTCCATGGTCTTTAATCTGCTTTATTTATCTTTTTTATGAGAGGATCTAGGGAATATACTACTAATTATACATGTTATGCTCACCCTACACATATATACACTATTTTTAGTTCAACATGAGTAGTTTGGAGATCGGGCTGTATATTACTAGCTTGTAGTTTGTTAGAATCTATTTGGGATTTGTGGTCATTGGCACATTTATATTTTCCTACCTATATTATCCTTTCTAGGTGTTTCTATCTGTATGAAATTACATGTATGTACTTGGGATTTATTTTATCTATGTGAGAAGTATTTTATTGATGTATCTATCTTATCTATCTCTTAATAATGTTATCTTAGAGGATAATTCCTCCTATTTTTATGTTCATTATACCATTGGTGCTTGTGTCCAACCCATGGCTATTGGAGGCTAGCTTCGGGCATTCACTATCTCCCTTTCATCATTTCTAACCTAGGAGGGGTACTATTTAGGGGGAGGGGTTCATGACATCATTATATTTAATTTAATAGTAAATAATTACTGACCCATGAAATAAAATAAAATAAAATAAAATAAAATCAACACATATCCGTGTTTGGTCAAAGATCTTGATCAATTATACACAATGAATATGGAAAATTACATTGGATAACATTCACTTAAAATAATTATTTATTATTAAGATAAAGACACATACATTGATTAAATAAATTAATAAATTAATAAATTAATTTTCTTTATCTTAATGTCTATCCAAATTCTCTTGGAGATACCCATCATAAGTGAATTCATGGTAAAAAAATGGAGAAACCAATAATTGCAGATAATTACATGGACAAAATTGAGCATTTATTAATTCTTTAAAAAATTATCACACAGTCAACAGATTTGGGACTAACAATGTAATTATGTTTTTAATGATTCAATTAAATATTTTTAATGAAATTTAATTCTATTATTTTTTGGGATAAGACATGATGTATACTAACATGCTACACACCATGTTACTTTCTTAAAGTGAATCTGGGACAAATTCTTAGGGACATGACATGAATCTTAGATAGATTAAAAAACATGTACTAACAAGATACAAACTATGTGATCTTCTTTCCCCATGTATGTGAAACCCACTAATTGAATCATATTTTTCTTCAAACGGGGGAAATAATGGATCACATGATATGTAAAATGGCCATATACTACATGTTTATCTTGGTATGTGTCTTTGTAACCCATCAATTGACTTAGTGTGTTCTTTAGATGTAAGAATTAATGGTCACATGACATATACATTAGCCACATCTTTTGTGTCTCATTAATTGTGTAGACTATCGATCTCATGCGATGTAAATAATGTAACTGACCATACATTTAGGGAGAATTTCACCACTAAACTCTTTAGATTACATGACATGTATGCCAGCTATATGATGTGTAGTCCAACAAACTGTGATCCCGGATGGCTTGGTCAATGCACGGTGTATAATAAATAAATTTCATGTTATTATTTCTTGGATCATATTGTATTATGTTATATGTACGGGTGTAGTATACTTGGGTATATGATGTGTACTCCAGTCACACACTTTGTAACATTATCTACCAACTATAATCCTTATCACCTCATGATGAAATATTTTATCATTCCTCAACTTGGTCTTGATATCTTTCAACAACTATAAAACATGAATGAAGAAAATTATTATGTTTAAAGCATGTAAATTAAACTTCAGAATGATGAACAGATAAAATGGAAGTGAAAAACTAACCCACATTATGTAAAATCATTCAATAATCAAGTAATTATAAATTTAAATGTGACCACTCTAATACCACTTGATGGATTTTATTATATTATAAATTCTTAGTGGGTCCAATATTGACTAATAAATTGTTGGATTTTATGGATCTTTCACCTATTGTACAAGATATAGACTTCTTGATTGATGAAAATTTTCCAAAGAATATAGAAATCAAATCTCTAATTTCTTAGGGTATACAATGTAAAATTGATACTATAAAAATGATGTAACTATATGAGAGTTTAAAACCATGTAAAGAATATATGGTGATTTTATTTTACATTAAAATGATTAAGTAAAGGGTTTTTGAATCATGTAGTGAAATGAAAAGGAATATATCATGTTCAGTTGGATATAAATAAAGG
Source organism: Viscum album (assembly GCA_963277665.1). NCBI lineage: Eukaryota > Viridiplantae > Streptophyta > Magnoliopsida > Santalales > Viscaceae > Viscum > Viscum album. Next base: position 40,599,036 of record OY728160.1, on the reverse strand, counting down.
ATTTGTATTTTTATCTTGAATTCTTATATATAAAAAGGGAAGTTGATTATTAACAAATTTTTCTTATGAACAATATGTGATGATGGATTAAATATACATGGTTAATGATTCATTATTTTCTATAAAGTATTTTTGAGAATAAGATAATTATGAAATTATTATTATATTGGATAAAGAGTTTGTCCCACATATTTATTAAAAAATGATGGATCTGGTCACACTATCAAAATAATATTTTAAATAATTATGTATTATTTTTAAAATAATTCTCCATACACATAGAATACCATATATCATAAAGATACATTAGTTTATTTTTAAAATATTAATAATAAGTTTAAATGAGTGTTATTTTCTAACATAAAAGAGTTTTTATACCTTGACACAATATTTTAAAGGGAATATAGTATCTAATAATCTAGTGGGAGTATGTTTAGAATTTTAAAATTTCAAAAGTTAACAAATAAAACACAATGTTAATCAAAATACAATCTGAATTTCATTTTATATCCTAAACGGTTTTGGGTATATTAGTAAAATGTTAAGGTAAATAGATGCATTAGTTTCCAAAATACCTCAAGTAAAAATTTTTATGGAAAGGGGATTGAGATCGATGATGATGATAAACTTAAAAATATTTTAATCAAACTATAGAAGTTATTAATATCTTAAAATTTTATGTTGTAATGTTAAGGAGTTTAAATAGTCTATTAAATGTGTTTGAAATTAAGAATATGATTCATAAGGGTCACCATTATTCAACATAGTTTATTTCATATATGTTACTAACTAAAGAATTTTGAGAGAGTGTTTTATCATATGGTCAAAAAGAGATTCAGTGGGTTTTATATAGAGATTTAATGAGTTTAAAAAAATCTTAAAAGTGAATCAAACAAAAGGATGATATGGTAGTCTATCATATATAATATGATAATATATTCAATTTTTTATAGTTTTATAAAATTATTATAGGAATTTAAGAATATAAAATGTAACATGTGATATAAAAGGTTATCTCCACTTTATTTCACTTTCACATTGGATACATATATCATAAAGTGAAATGATAATTGACCACTCAATATATGATTATAAGTTATCCCTAACCGATTTTCATCATGGATTATTATAGGATATGATTAAATGTTAAGTTTATTTATTGTAGGATTTATGTAGTGGGATAAAAAATATGACCATGAGGCACAAAATAGGTTTCATGCACTAGATCACCCTTGAAGTTTACGACATAGAGTGTTATACAATGTATATTTGGTATATTAGGGGTGCATGGTTTATATGTGGAATTAAATAATTCATAACTATAACAAGATACTTAGTATGATAATTTTTATCCATTTATACATTTTTAATGAAATTCTTATGGCTTATCTAATTATGACCTGATTGAGTATGTTGCTAATCATCTCATTGGTGTGAGCTTAACCAAGATAGGATTTGTAATATTGTTTGAAAATTATGACATCTAGGTCCTCAATTGAGATGGAACTAGGAAGTTTATAATTATACCTAGAAAATACACATGATGAGATTTTCTATTGGGTGAGGGGAATGTGATGTGATCATCTATAAAGGTGAATGACATGTGATATATTCATCGACCTAATCATTCAAAACTTAGAGAATCGATAATGTCTGAGTTTATATAGGGGATTAACATACTCCATGAATCATGGTTAAATTATGTCTTAGGTAAATGAATCATATGAAAATTCATTCTTGTATACGATTTAACTGGTGTACACAAGTATATATATACATGTATTTGATGAAGATCAGACTAGATCCATTTATATCTTGAGTAGTAACCAATCTTTTCAAGGGTAAAATATTTAATTACATTTATATATTCAAGAATTCATATTTTTTTTCAACACTATAAATACCCATGGGTTCACACTTTTCATTAAGCTAAATGGGGATTAAGTTTTACAAAACTTATAAGGCTACTCTAAAAGTGTATTAGAGTTGACTGAAAATGAGTTTTGAATAGGAATTTTCAAGGTATTGAATATAATGTAATACATGGTAAAGTTAAAGATAAATTTAATTTTTTTTAAAGATATTAAGAAGGATCATTTGATATGATTTCATAAGTCATTATATAAGATATTATATAATGTTAAATGGAAGTAAATCTACTAGGCTTTAGTACAAGTGGGAGATTGATGGATATATTCCTTGAAGACTTTATACATTTTACATATTATGGTTTATATCATAGGATATGACATAAATATATCATATAGTATAACATATTTCTGAATTTCCTTATCCAAATCATATAGTATGATATGGATATATCATTAGTCCAATATAATTTATATAATATATTGTATCATAGTGTACACTGCATATAGTTTCATATGATTGGTTAAAGGAACCCAAATGTTAATTGTTAATGTTTTAGAATATTCCAATGTGGTATATCATCGATAAGATGTTATATATGATGTAACATATGGTAAATCAATAATAAATTCATGTGATGAATTCATAAATAAACTAGGAATTAACTCCTACATTATGAAACATATGAACTAATGAATTATCAATTAAGGTGTGTCCTTGAGGTCTTGTAAAATAAAGATGTTTCATAAGAATGGTGTATAAAATCATACCTAAAATCATTCCAATTATCCAATTCCTTGAAGTTATATTCTTCTTCTTAATTTTCCATGAGGGGTAATAGTATACCTTGGAGTGAAAGAGAGTCCTTCCCAAGCATTAGGAAATTCTTGTCAACCTATGAATACACCATGGAGGAGTGAGTCCTTTGACTACCTCTAAGGGATCTTTATAAAAACTCTATGATAAAAAAGGTGTAATAATATCTATTGGTGTAAGGTAAATGATTATTATTTATTTATATTTTACATGGTTTTGGTTCTTATCTTGATTGATCTTGAAAATTTGGGTTTCTTATTATTTAAACTATGTTAGTTAAGTGTTAATTGATATTTATAAACCCATTATTCATTTCATAATTTTTTCAATAAAATATGTTTATTTATTTCTAAAAATATTTGGGTATTAAATCCCCTTTATAATAATCACACCCTCAAAATTATAAATCAATCCCTAAACAATTGTGGATAATCCTTATCATTGTATCCTCAGGTTCCCATGTTTCCTCCTATAGTTGGTGATTCATCCAAAGAATCTTTACTAATCATGTCATATGATTTCAAATCACTTCCTCCCTCATATCACAAATCTATATTAGCTCTTCATTTTATGATAATGAGGATCCAATTGAATATAATAAACTTTAGAACATGCGAAGGGTTTGGTATGTAAATTTTTATAAGTGATATATGCAATATGTTATGCACTTGATAAAGTTTAGGTGTCATAACTCAATGATATTATGATCTAATATTTCTAATGGACCATTTTACCTTGGATTTAGATTTACTTTATTTTGAAATCTCGTAACCCATTTCTACAAAGATATATATAAGAAGACATGATATCCTACTTAGAATTCAATATCATTTCTCTAATTGTCAACATAAGTTTTCTATATAATTTGTGTTATATTGACATACTTATAAAAAAATATTACCTTCTTTGGTGTCTCTTCCACAAGTTTTAGACTTAATTCTCCAAATTTATCCCAACATGTGGGATTCTAACATATCTTTCTATACCTGGAATTATATGGTGCCATTTTAATTCCATAGCGATAATTATTATTGTATAAATAATCTACTAGATGTAAATACTAATACCAATTTCCTTGTAAGTCAATTGATCATGAAATTATCATGTCCTCGAATATTTCTATAATACTTTCAAAATATCTATTTATTTTGAGGATGCTAGGTTATGCTAAAATTATGATCTCTATTTAAATCCTTCTAAAAAATATTATAAAATTTTTATATGAATCTTTGATCATGATATAATACTATTAATAAGGCCATAACATGAAGTATCATAATTCCATTTATATATTTACTAGAAATAATATCTTGAGGTAAATCTTCTCAAATTTCTATGAAATCAGCCAAATTTGTGAGACGATTTATAATGACCTATATTGAATTATTCCCCTTAGATATATTAGTAATCACATGTAATTAAATCCATTATAATATCCTCTCAAATATACTATATTATAGGTAAAGGTTTCATAATTCCTTGGAGAATTTTTCTTTCAGACTTCACTTCTTGGCATACTAATCATCTTACAGTGTAATTTTTAATCCCTCTCTTTATATTATCCCTACATTAAATGATATTAGATATACCTATATATCTTGGTTCTAATAATATGTATAAATAAGTTGTATTTATGAGATTCATACAAAAAATAATTCTTTAGATCCGTTATTTTTGGAATACATAAAATCTTACAAAAACTCAATACTCCATCTCCACAGGTTTTAAACTTTAGAAGTTTACCATTTCTCAAACCTCCATAATATTTTATAGGACCTCATCATCATGTTTTTCATTATCAATACTATTCAATAAATATTATTGGGTAATTAAATAGAATAATAATTATGTTTCCCATACCATTATAATACCCAACTCAATTATTATTAATCTTTAAAAATTAGATAACTCTCCACCCCTATCTTAGAAAATACACCATGGTGTTTTCAACTCAATGAATATAATAACTTGTTTTATTCCTATGATGATAATGTATAACCCAATCACAATCCATGTGTTGTTCCAAATATCACATTTACCTCATATTAGGTTCTTTCTATGTAAATATATATTTCAAAATATTTTGGTTAGTATATATATATATATCACATTTCTCTCTATAAAAACAATGATTCCATATATTTAGTGAAAAAATCCCTTCACCAAATCTAAATCATTATTTTTATAGTAAATATCTTTGGGTTTAAACTGTAGAGATGTGTAAGACACTAATTTACAATTTTTTATTAAAACAAATCGAAGACACTGTAAATAACAAACCCTTATTTACAAGATAGCATAGTCAAAACATGTGCATTTAACATTTTCCTCTTTGAATCCTTAAATAAATATTCACATTCCTCTTTATAAGTAAATCTGGCCCCATTATCTATTAACTTGGTTAAGATATTAGATAATCAAGAAAGGTTTTCAACAAACCATTGATGGTATCCAATTAATCCAATAAAACTACATATTTTAGTTATGTTTATAGGTATTCTACATTAATTAACAAACTTTGTTTTTAGAGGGCCAAAAAATATACCATACTTGAATACAATATGACCAAATAAAGAAAATTATTATATCCAAAATTCACATTTACTAAATTTACAATTAAAATCCCCTTTCCTTAAAATTTTATGCATGAGTTTCATTCTACTCATAAAATTTGATGTATATAGAAATATCATCAATAAATACCACCAAAAACTTATCAAGATAATACTTGAATACTATAGTCATAAAATACATAAACATAGAGGGTTTATTTTTTAAATCCAAAGGAATTACTTTGAACTTATAATGAACATACCTTGTATGAAAGGATATCTTTAGGATATTCAAATTCTAAAATTTTAACCGATGAAACTAGAATAAAGTTCAATCTTCAAGGACTATTTAGACCTATTATGTTTATAAAAATGGTCACAAATACATGGTAATAGATACTTGTTTTTTATTTTAATAACATTTATTTCTCTATAATCATTACATAACTTCATTGAACCATCATTCTTCTTAAAAAAAGGTTTCTCCCTATAGTGAAACACTTAAAGAAATTAAAATCTTATCACATAAGTATTTTAATTTCTACTTAAACTTAACAAATTCTATTGGATATATTCTATATAGTGGATTATATATGTATTTTTCATCGAAGATAATATCAACAGATAATTAAACTTCTTGATCATGGTAAATATAGTAAATTCATTGGGAAATACATTAATATATTTTTTCATAATGGACACGTCTTCTATTCTCAAAACATCCATCTCCTTCATAGATTTCATTTCAAAAATTTATTCTCTAAATATCTCGTCAAGATAAGTTATTAGTGCCGGTTATTTAGATGATTCATGTGGTAAGATCTCCCATATAAAGATAAGAAATCCCATACCCTTCTTAGAAATTATAAATTTTTTCCCTCTATAATAGATTATTTCTTTTATATTTTTGAAATCCAATATTTCCATAAATTTACATCAAAATCCACCAAATGTTTTATAATTAGATTTTATACTAAAATGACACCATGTATTATAATTTGAAATTCTCACTATATCTTTATTGCAATCAATATACCACATGGTGTTATAACTGATAAATCATTCTTTAATTTATCAGGGGTGATAATTTTTTTTTCAAACATGCATGATATAAAAGAGTGATTAGATACATAATAAATAATATATTGGATAAATTTTAATGTATATTAAAAGTACCTTATATCATGTCCTTTTGAGATTTAACTTTAGTCATTTTAACTGAAAAATATTAACTTTGACCCTTATGATTTTTTGGGTAGATTACCTTCATGATTATAGAATCTTGTATAGTAATTTTCTATATCCTTACATTTGAAGCATTTCACATGAGTTATTTCACTCTTACCCTTGTACTCATGAGCTTGATGACCTTTTTCTACACATTTAATGCATACACCCAATCCTTTAGAGATATCTCTTGGGTATTTCTTCACATATTTGTTACATATTGAGAACTCTATTTTCCACTTATTTTCCTTTATAGTGTTCTATCTCATATAATGATCAATCATAATCATCTCTTTAGATTCTTATTTATTAATTAATGATTTATAAAACTATTTCTTAGTATTGATAACACTCATTAATATCTCTTAATATATTGAAAAACTGTGGGTGGATAAAGATCTTCAAAGACTTTTATTTAAACCATCAATGTAGTGATCCATATTTCTTTCTAGTTTTCATAGATAATCCATAGTATAACTTGATAACCTTGTGAAATTATCCTACTAATTAGGCACAATCTTATAGTTATTTTGTATGGTATTCAATAATTGCCTGTCAATTTTACTACATTTCTCCCCTGGAAATTATTTTTCTAAAAAAATCACCTTTATTTCATTCCACTCCATGTTTTAAATCTCTACCTCCCGCTTATTATTTCGAATTAGTGACCACCATTTCTGAATATACCCCCTTAGATGATATACAACCATGCTAACTATTTATTTTTTCAGTACATTCCAATCCCATGAATATATTATCTAAACAATTTATCCATTACTCTTCCACCATTGTATTAGTGGACCCACTAAATGATTAGAGTTATTTTCTCATAAAATGATCTAAATTAGTTAATCATTATTGAATAGAAATTGGTTTGTCCATACAAGCATGGTTTTTTTGTCACAACTTGAGTTAGTTTCCCTAGAATACTAATAATTTGTTTTGTATTAGAACTATCATAATTATTCAAATAATCCACACATTTTCATTGATTGTTGGGTAAATTTACATTCCTTTTAGCATATATTAATATCGAACAAATAAAATGAATTAATTTGTAATATTATAAACTACTAGTGTATAAAAAATAATTTATATATCTTATTTTCCTAAAAGTAGGTCTTATAAAATTTATAGAAAACTTATCAAACTAAAAATTGAGTTATTCCTAGAACTTTATATAGGTAGAATATATGTTATCTACCCATGTTCATCTAGATCTAGTTCTTAAGGTTTATATTAAACCTTTCTCAGATACCAGGGTTCTAATAATACACAGTTTTCCTCTTTATTACCTGATAAAATGAGAAGCATGAATGGGTGAAATTAGAAGATTAGTGATGGTTAGAGTATAATATAACCTATATTGGTATAATAATATTTTAAAAATTATAATAGGAATTAAAAAAATATTACCATATCAATGAACCCATAATCATACAATAATACACTGATAAAAATAGAAATAAATAATAAAAAATAATATTAAATGATATCATAACGATGGAAATGTGTAATTCCAAATATCATAAATATATTCTCAAGTAATTATGCTATGAAATCATACATAAATGGTAGGTATACACTGAATCCCCTAGATAGAAGTATCATTATATATAATAATTCAATGAGGAGATATTGTAGGATATATAGCGACCCATGATAAATATAAATGGATATTATATAATTTTATATGAATATTCAGTACATTACAAAAATACATGATAGAGGACCGTAATAGTTTAGTGTCTTTGGAAACATGGAAACAAAATCTTCTATCCTGGTGAATGATCTTCAAAATCTCCCATATTGATCTCCACCTTTAGTACTTCTACCTAAAAAATTTCTTCATAACCTGGAGAAAGGAAACATAAGAAAGGGGTGAGATCAAATGCTCACTAAGGGTAATAAATGGAGACATGTAAGTATAATAATGAGAATAAGGGCATGAGAACATGATCATATAGATATAAGATCATACCCTATATATAAAAGATCATAACATAGATCATGGCATAAAGATTGGTAGTTCACAAGACATGAATCATAATAAAATAAGGAGAATAGTCCATAAAAGAAAAATATTAGAATAAGACATGGAATTGTGGCATAAATGAACATGTAATATCATTCCTTGTAAGTCAAGACACATTTATATAACTTATCAGGGAACTTAATGGGAAATGCACCCACTGGGGGGGACACACCACCATCCCCAGTCATAGTTCTTTCCTTGTAAGGAATTGGCTTTCCACATCTTCCCATAATGGTGGGCAGGACAAACCACCATCCCCAGTATAAGTTCTTTATTTATAAGGGACCGGGTTTCCTAATCTTCCTATAGTGGATCAATACCATTTAATTTATTACTATCATTATCTCATTAGATTTAAATCTTTACCCAATGCATTGGAAGGAGATATAGGTCCGACTGATCACATAATGAAATCATACATATATGTGCCACAATATGATTAAAAAATATCACATATCATAACCCATGAAATAGAATGGGTAACATAAACAAGTAAACATATCATAACCTATGTAAATGTATAGTTTTCATAATCATTTCATTATAAATATAACATGTGAAAATAATTAGGTTTCAAAAGAATATAAACCATCAATGAGAAATGGGGTTCACAGACATATTACCCATAAAGAAGAAATGTGTTTCACGAGGACCATGTGTTGATCATAACTCATTCATAGAAAGGATATGAATAAAACCTTTATATCATTTCCTATAATATATGAGTAACATTAATAGATTTCATCTTATATGGAAAATAATTTTGAAATATCCTCTAAAAATGTTTCTTAAGGAAAATATCCATTATTGTTTGGAAAATTCTTTTTTAATTCATAAAACTATATGAAAAATAATTTTATTAGAAAATACCTTGAAAACTTATAAAGAATACAAGAAATCATTTTGAAGACCTTTTTCCCTGAAAACTTTTAAAATAATCCCCTAAACATTTTAAAAAACTTTTTCATTGAAAACACATGAAAATTTTTAAATAAATATTGAAAATGTTTCAAAAACAATTTATTTGAAAATAATTTGAAAAATTATAAATAAATCTTGAAAACGTTTTGAAAACCATTTCTTTATAAGAACTTTAAAAACTTATAAATAAGAATAAAAAACATTTTAAAAACAGTTTTCATGAAAATATATAAAAGAAGTTTGAAACCATTTTAAAAACAAATTTTCCTTGAAAATTACTTATAATTTTTTCTTAAATATTAAACCTTTTAATAATTAAAAAGGGAGCTTTGAAGAAATGATCGTGTGTAAATCCATACATGTCGTACGAGGTCAAAAGAACATTTCTCTTGCACAGTAAAAGGGTAGAAAAGTGACTTGTTCAAAAAAAGACAATAATATTCCCTTAAAGATATTTGTTAAATAAAAAAAATGTTTCAAATGTATTTTAGATATTATAGTAGAATGGTATAATATTCTTTGAAACCCTTTTTAGAAAACAAAGATTTCCGACTGAAGAGTGGTTAAAGTCGGTCTTTCCAAAAAACACTTTTTTAACAATATTACGTACTAAAGAGTAGAAAATGGTACCAATACATGAGTATATCATTAAATAACAGATTATAAGGAAACTCATGAATTTTATTGAGATATGGATCATAAAATTTCATCAATGGAAGCATAAACATAAACAATCTCGAAAAGTAATGATATTGTCTCAATAAACTCTTATAACTTGGTATCTTGGGATCATGCTTTCCATGTAAGGAAAAGAAATAAAATAAAGCATGTAATATCATTAAAATATTTATATTCATGATATTACATGTAAAATGGAAGTATTTACACCTCAAAAAAGAGTTTATGTTCATAACAAAACATAAGTCTCAAAGAAGGAAAATTGAGAAAAAAACATTTTTACCAGTTTGGTAACTTTTGAAACTTAAGCCTCATGAAATAAGGATCATAAAATGGGCTTGTTAATACCCATAAATTTAACTTCAAGAAACACATAATACAATAATAGGAAGTACATACACCACACAAAAGGAAAAATTGGTGAACATAACATTTATCTCATGAAAATTAAAAGTGAGATGAAATCACCATACCTTATATATTGACTCTCTCTGTACTCATACAATATTCCTATATAATAAATATATGTTTATTATAACTATTTTATAGAATCATATTATTATATTTATTACTATATATGGTTTTATTATAACCTTATATTACCCACTTGTTAACAATCTTATGTTAAGGTTTCACTTCGGGTAATATTTCCTCTGTTCATTACATGTGTCTTAATTTGTTTTATCCTAATGTAGAACAAGATATAAATATCAGGTATATCCAGTATATTTATATTATAATAATATATATAATAATTACGTATGTGATGGAATACACCATTCATGGAGATGGTAATCCATACATACACATGAATGCTATTTTCTGTTTTTATTGTCGTATTGAAAGAAGGTATGTAAATGACACACATGTATATATATGTATATATGTATATGATTATTAAATTATAGTTAATATATAACATATATCATATAATTTTTTTAAACCAATCCTTAATAAATTCCGTGTGGTGGGTGAACGGATCACATCACTTTGAGTGGGCGGTAGTGCACACTTCCGCAAATGAGATTATCGTATTAACACCTAATGGAAGGTAAAAATATGTGTGTTTTAAATGGAATAAAGAAGATTAAATAAATATTATATAAAATATATGACATATATAAATATATTTTCTATCATAATGGCCCACATTATTGGTGGTAAAGGAGAAATGAACAATCATCATTTTGTGAGGTAGTAGTTCACCGTACACAGAAACAATATGTTCAACATCCATTATATTGAGGTGTGTGTAAGTGTTGTTCAGAAACGTTGCAAAAAAAAATAGTATATGTCGGATACTTTGGTTTTCCCACAATAAGGGAATAATATATTAGAGGGGGTGGATAAAGAAAATAAATGGATGGAGCTTGAGAGAAGACATTACCTCTAAATCAGGTAACTCCTTTTGGTTTGTGCCAATATGATTATTTGAGAAGATTTATGCCCAAATGGAGGATTAAAATTATAAAGGAGGATTTTTGGGAGGATAATTGGGCATATATTTGGTGAAAAAAAATGATTTTAGTGGTGTGAGGAATGGGTAGATGTGGTGGCCTTTTATAGGGAGGAAAATAGAGTCACGTGGAATTTTTAGAATCAAATTAGGTGTGCACATGTTATTGCCAAAGAAATTCATACCAAACTGAAAAAAATAAATAATTGAAGGTTTATGTACTATAGTTGGACAGAAAATGTGTGTTGGACATGTTTCTAGGTAGTTTGGGCTCTTAATTTTAAGGTTTAGTCCCTAATTAAGCTTAATTATGCCTTAATAGCTGTGATTAATTTTAATCACTTTTACTAATCATTTTGGTGAAAGATTAACATGGACTTTTTAGAATATAAATATTAGACTGAATAAAATTTTTTATGTCATATTTTTGTAATTAAATTCATAGAAGTGGAAAAATTAAGATTAGTACTATTCCCGCACACAGGATGAAATAATAGGGTTTTAAAGTTGGAAAAAGTTCAAAAGTTTGTTAAGATTTTATATTCAGTTTCAAAGTGAAATTGATCCTAATGAATTTATTTGTATTATTATATGTAATATATATATAATTCAACCTTTATAATATAATTTATTATTAATAATTAATTAGACAAAATGGTAGTTTTTAATTAAAAAGAAGAATTTTTCACTATTCATTAAAAAGATGAAGTCCCTCAAATAAATCAAAAAAATTCACCCTAGGCTATTTTGGACATTATAAATTCAAAAATTAAGTTTATTTTATCAAATCAAAATATCTAAATGTGTCTAAAATAACTTTCTTTATTAGAATCGGTTCATTCTAGAAAATGATGTTTTTAAACATAGAAAGACTTTACCAAAAATTATTATCTTTCATTATCAATATGTTTTATTTATATATAAAAATTATAAAAATTATTTGGAAAGTAGTTATTACTATTACTAAAACTATTTTTAATGGTTAGGTTATAATTATCTCATTTAATTAACTATATAAATAAAAATATGTTTCATAGAAACTCATTATTTTGTGTAGCGTATGCCAAGTCAGTATTTCATGTATCACAGTACAAGTCGGTATTGAATGTGAAAGAAATATTTGACTTAGTGTTTTAATATATATTTATATATATAGAAAACTATTTCCAGTGTCATGTGAAATGAAAAATATTTAAAATATAAATTAACTCAAAGAAAAAAATCTCAAATTCTCGGTGTGATAGATGATCCTTCCCTTTATCTCTTCTAATGAATTATAATGGAAATACATAATTTTGGATATCATTGTTATTTCATCAAAGATTTATTTCAATATATCATATATAAAAGGGTATGAATATAAATATTACCCCATATAGTTATCTTATGAGACCCACTAGTGCATTAAGGAGCTGAATAATTATTGGATACACTCATCACACAAAAGTAAAATTCAATCCATCATATACTATGAAAAATACTTTTCAATAATTAATAACTTAAAAAAACTTAGCATATTTTCTCAATGAATATTATCTAAAAATATATTACCATACAGAAAAATAGATTGTATAGAAATTTCAATAGCTTTCCATGGTTAATGAATTAATAAGTATGTCCAGGTTAATTCCCTTAAATATTATTAAGAACAATTTGGGATTAAAATATTTAAAATAAGAACCTTCTTCAAGTGAGGAATATAGTATTATAGTAATCTGGTACTTATACAGACTAAGTTAATCAATGTGTTTACACAATTGAATATATGCATTTTAAATTATAGGACACCAAATAAATTATGGTTAAATTCCATCAAAAAATTAAGATTATATATTAAATAATACTTTATATGCATTAGGGATATGAAATTTCCTTAAATAGAAACTTCCAGGTTAGTATACTTTGATAGAAAAGGTGAACTTGTTCCCAGATCAAGTTTAATACACTTGAGACCGGATAGAGGATCCACCATATACATTTCCATAATAATTACCTATATAATGTCTCAACATTATAAATAATACATCCATAATACCACAAATATATGGTATATGTAGTGTTTTTTGATCATGGGAAAATATTGAGTTTTATGCCTATTGAGAGAATTTTGGAATTACAACAGTTTATTAGTAGATTATAATGTGAGTGAAATGGGGTCTCACATGGATATGATATCATAAATACAACAATTTAAATGATATAAAACACTATTGTAATAATAACATGTAAATTGAATATGATACTACAATGTAAATGTAACTAGTAATTGAAAAGAGAGAGAGAATGGCCCCTACTTTGACAAGGTAATGGATTATGAATAAGGTAATATGAGAGGGATTTGGGTTATATATCATTTATTATAGATCAATAAGGTGATAATAATGTGGATATATAAGCATGTTAGACTATTGATTTTTGATTTAAAAGAGATTATGACAAAATAAATTCAAATAGGAAATTAATATAGAGAAATAAGAACCCTTACATGCTTAGGCTTCATAGCCTAAAGTAGACCCATAGATCCAACCAAAATGTTCAATATTGATGAGATATCTATGGTAAATACTCATCTATAGATGTATAAATATATAATGAAAACTTTATGTTTGGAGAAATGAGAATAGGGTGTGGATATTTATTGGTGTGGTGAGTGGAGACCCATGGAATGAAGTATTGAATATTTTATTATTCCCTTATCTCAAGTGTTTCACTAAACCCTATAGTGCCCCATCATCTCCCTTAACACAATATAATTTAAAATTCCAAAATTAGATAATTATTATTATTTTGTGTGAACATGGTCATACTTACATATATATGATGTCATATTTATTATATTTCATTATATTTTACCTTTTTATCATATTTTACTATTTTTACCAACAAAAACAAACAAATTAAAACCCTTACCTAATTTTTATGAACTAATTAAAAATATTAATTACACTTTGTAAAATTAATCCTCTAATTATGTGAAGTTTAAATTTTATGTAAGGATGATGAATTTAATAAAAACGGGGTATCAAAGTAAATTCCATTTCATTACTAAAAGATTTTAAAAATTAATACCAGTTAACCCATATATAAGTAGCCTCTTATTATATTATCAGAAATAAGGGTAATATATTAAATGTTAGTACATTCAGGGTATGTTTGAACAACATATGTCTAGCAATGATTTCAACTAACTTCAACTTCTCCTGTAGATGATTCTTCTCCAACCTCAATTATTGAAGTTCTTCTTCGACATGGTCTAGGGAAAATTATAGAGACACTGAATTCTTAATAATATATGAAAAATGAACTTCATTTGGGATAATACTACTAGTTAAAGAAATTTTTTTTCTATCCTACAATAATTAACTCTTATCATTGTCATTATTAGTATACCCTAATTCTAATAGTCACTTTATAAATACTATATTTCCAACAATCATAAAATGATCGTATTTATTCTAATAGTAAATTAATTTATACTAATCCACTAAAAAACTTCACATTTTGATTTCCATAAAAGGTCAATTTTTTGGATGGTATTAATTTAATTTTATATTGCACTTATTGTAGTTGTGATGTTTATTGTAGAATATGAGCCAAGAAACATTTACATTCTACTTGCATTATTATTATTTTTCTATTATACATGATTAGATATAGAGGTATTAATAAATATATATATATTTTATTTAAACTACATAATTCTTATAATAAAATATGTTTATTTATTTTATAATTTAGTGAGTATTATAACAAGAAACTCACAAGGTCCGTAATGAAACCTAGATACCATCCTTATGATGTTCTCCTCATAAACCAAAAATTGATATCCTACAAACATGTGAACAATATTTAACAAAAAATATTAGAATCATAAATTCCTATGGAAAATAAAACTAGAGCTACCCTGGAAAAAATACATGGCCATATAAAGCCTATTATAAAAGTATACCATAAAAGCACCTTTAGCACCCTTATGTCCACCAGATTATCCTATATCTATGAAAGATACCATTGTGGTCCCAGAATACAAAATCATGTAGGAGTAAACTATAAAGGGGTAATCCCTCGAATATTATCTTGGTAAATTCCCATAAACATCTCTATAATTATAGTTTTGATCCTATGAAACAACCATAATATAGAAATATAAAATCTTAAACTAGTGGAAGATCCGTCTACAGATTTCTAGGGGTTAAAACTACTCATCCAATATGTTTCCTTCACAATTATGATGGTGAAATTGAACCATATGATCAAAAAAATATCACTCCATAAGAATAAAAATATGTATATATTAGAACATAGATGATCAATCTAAACCAATGATAACACTCCAAATTCTCATATCCGTCACAAGGAGTTCCCAAAATAACCTCCCTTCTAAGTGTTGGTTTACAAAAATGTCATATATAGGTAAATGTATGACCACCTCTAATAAAAGTCTCTATATTATAAGAATAATAGTAGACTTCACTGAGATCTCAAGATCCTAGTGTAATGAAGTGATAAAAAAATGGATCTCACTAGTATTGACGAGTGTGAGTGATAGTGAAATAAAGGCACAAATAATAAGATGAACCATGCTAGACATAGATCGATCAGAATCCTACATTATATAAATCTATCCTCAATCTTGTACACTAGATCCCTAGGCCTCTTGGGAACTAACTATAGGCAATGATTAAGGGAGTGAATCAACATGTATCCTACCAAAAATTCAACCCACAACACCACCAATTACTCTTTTAAACCATTGATACATGTGAGATTGTATGGAGATATAATACCAACTGAAACCACCCTATGAAATTACTAATAGAACCATAAATATTTCTAATAATATATTACACATCACATTAAGAAATAAATCACGAGTTCAAATAACATTAATGAGTACTCAATTACAGTCATAGTGACCCACTAATGGTACCACATCTCCTTACCCCATCGACAATGTAACTAGATAAAACTCTTTTTGAAACAAACACTTAAAATCATATCTCTATAGTGAACTCATAAAAATACACTATGCTTCTACTAAAACATATAAAAAACTCAAAACAGAAATTACCATATGGTCAAGAATCACCCAAACAAGATGAAACACTCTATTCACTACCTTAAAGAAATAATTTGTCTCTTAAGGATTAGATTCACATCAAGAACCTAATGTTTCAGGCACTAAATATCATAAAAGGCACAAAAAATCACATCTAGTGTCATCCTACCTAATAGGAACAACCCTATGATAAAAAAATAAGAAATCATCTCTCTATAAAATAGGTTATATATACATATAAATTGGGTCATATAACCAATACCTTTTCACTTGATAGATTAGTGACCATAGTATTTATTACTAGAATGGTCATGTCACAACCCTAACTTTGAATCATAGTTGACATTATATATGGTAGAATCCTATAATTGAAATAATGAACCGATCCCTACCAAATAATATCTGGGTTAGCTAACTCAAGAAGGAAATCGAGGAAAAAATGATATGTTACATGCATTTACCAACTTTATTATTCCCTGCAACCAATTCTAGAGTTTCAAGTCAATCAATGGATTAGTAGAGTCCTGGTGAATGGATTTTTTAGATATTTCCCCAATATTAGGTTTCCTAGTTTTATAATCAAACTCTATACTGATTGAAACCATTTCCTTAAATCTAAAACCATTCATCCAAAGACTATTATATCCAAAATCCATCTTTAGGGATCAAATTCTCTAATAACACTATGACACAAAATTATCCACCAGAACACCACTTAGGCCTATAGTAAGTCAAGTCTGCCACCTAAGCACAACTCTAATTGACCAAGGTATTTTTATTAGCTCCAAGAAGACCCATCATACATGATATCCCTTAGAATATAAGATACCTTCAATATTCCATATATTATCAATACAACATAACATATATAAACCTTATATCCAAATAATATGAAAGGAAAATTATGAAAAAATAAGTACATATATGAGGAAACAAGTATTAAAAATAATATGATAAGGATAACCCTAATAAAAAGGTAGAATAAAATAGTGAAACACCCCATAGTATGTAAAATCCATGACAAGAGAAAATCATTCCTCACCTCAAGAATATATACATCCACTGAAAACAAATTCCATTTTTAAAATCCACTGAAATTTATTTAGATTATTTCACCAATTATAAGAATCATTTGAAACCACTATAAACCTCATGGAATCATATCCATAGAGACCAAACTAGCTCCACAACCTCCACGATCATCTCCAAACTATGTATCATCTTCATAGACACAACATGTGTGAGAATATGCCCCTTATAGGTGTTAGATCGGGTTATACCAAATATACACAATAGGGGGGGGTGAATTTTGTGTATTACAATTTCTTCAGAAGATCATAATCTGTCCTTTTAACTTTATCAAAATGATTAAGCGGTGGGAAAAAAATCAAAGGATGCATGATGTATAGTGGTTTGGGGAATATAAGGCCCCTAGTCAACTCCACCAATGCTCTACTCCATGGGCTTGAAGATTTTCACTATCTGGTCATCTTATCAACAGACCATTCCACAACTGAGTGCAGGCAGTTGACACCTTTACAACTTTAATGAAAAACAGAACCTTCTGGTTCATACACAAAACCAAACACATAGATTAGTATGAAAATCTGGTCACTCAAAGTAAAATATTCTTTGAAATACTTTCCAGTTGTTCTTCACAATTGAAACAACACATAATTGATAGTCGATGGATCATCGATTTTCATAAATGATGTTCTTCAGGTAAGAGTAGTTTTGAGTCAATCCAGTTGTTTTAGATCTTGAAATATAATTCGAAACTTTAACAACAGTCGATTCACAAAAGATATTCGAAGTTGAATCGGTGAATCTTCAATCATGTTTCTTCGTCTTTATAAAATGAAGTTTGATAGATTATGTTAGCAGCAGATATGTTAATATAGAATTTCTCTGTAAACTATAGTAGTGAAAATAAACTCAAGAATATGTTCTTCCCATCTCTTTCACAATGATCTATCTTGTATCCACTATAATTAAAAATAACACAAATATATATAATAAATAAAATAATTTTCCTTTCAAATTTAGATCCACAAAAATCACCTATAGAATTGCGATATTCAAATATTTGAATAACATAGTAGTTTTAACTCCCCTTAAAATTTTCTATGAAAATATCCTCTTAAATCGATCATTTGAATAATAAATAAATAACTTTGAATTAGTCAAAGATTCACTTTAGATTTGGGCTTTTAATCTGGCTTGAAATCATCCTGATAATCTGCACAAATACCGTTGCTTTAATGAAGTCGTAATTTAAATCTTTGACACCAAACATAGGGTTGAACTGCATAGCATACTTTTTCTGAATGTAAGGTTCAAAACGTAAGGTTGATTAGGAAAGTAAGATTTGATGATCCATTCATCAAACATAAGGTTGATCTCAAATGTAAGGTTGATCTCAAACGTAAGGTTGATCATCCATACTTTTCTCTTTAACTCTCAAATGTATGCTATATAATCCATACATTTATCAGTAAGGTACATGATCCATAATTTTTGATAAAACATAAGGTTGTTTATAAAAGTATGGTCGATGAACCATACTTTTGAGAAACAAACATAACATTCCATACTAACATAGGATTATTCTTTCATACTTTTATGATATTCCAAATGCAAGGTTCCTTCCAAATTTAGGATTCTTCGTTCATACTTTTTTGATAACGTATGGTTGCATAAAAATACTTTTTTGATAACCTGTAAGTGACGGTTTTCATCCTTACGCTATGCTTCTAAACGTAGGGTATGAACAGTGTTTCCAGAACATGTTAATGTGATTTCCAAACACTTAGAGTATGAA
The DNA here is from genome assembly GCA_963277665.1 of Viscum album. NCBI lineage: Eukaryota > Viridiplantae > Streptophyta > Magnoliopsida > Santalales > Viscaceae > Viscum > Viscum album. The sequence continues at coordinate 40,579,602 of OY728160.1, read as the reverse complement.
CAATGTCTCCAAAAAATGATAAAGTGATTTCCGAATACTTTGAAAAATATCCCACATGGATTAAAATTCTTAAAATATTATTTCAAAATAGATAAATAAATAATATTAATTTACTGAAATATACTCAAAGTAAAATCTTTATAATAACAAATAAGGGTATTTTTTAACATAAAAATCATCATAAAAAGACAGAGTATTGTTGAAAACAACACTTTCTCAACAATCTCCCCCTTTTTGATGATCAAAAAACCCATGTAATAACCAATAAAATTATCTTACAAAATTAATTTCATATAATTTATAATTTTGAAAAGATAGAAACAATATTTTATTTTAACAAAATTATTTCCTAATTTTCACATTTTCTCCCCCTTTCGAAAGTAAAATAATATCTCCACCTTTATAAATAAAGAATTTTGTGTTTATCCAAAAAAATCCAAAAGAAATATGTTTTGTTTATCCATATTTCTCCCCCTTTTGTGATATAAAAAAGAATGATAGAAGAAGGAATATAACACAATTTAATGTAGCGCTGAACTTAATTAAATGCTATGATAAACTAGTTATCAATATTTGAATCTAGATTACTGGAATTCTAACATAGAAAGTCTAGTAAAAAAAATTATTGACACATAAACATGTGATTTAAATATATTTTATTGAAAATATAATTACAAGTACAATAATGACAATGAAAATCAAGGATGGGATAAAAAAATCTTTGAGGAATGGGTTTTAGTGCTTCTGAATGATTTCCTTGAGCTCTGACATCTATAGTCTCAACCTTTTTATCAGTCCATCGCCTAACTGAACTATGAGATATCTTCCTTCCTATGTCAGATGAATGTCTTCAATCAAATTGACTCTAAAAAACTCATGTAACATATATTCCTTTTCTATAAAAAGAGTTAATTTATTAGTGAACTGATCTAGCAAAACTCTAATTCCAGGTTTATTCAAAGTCAAATGGTCAATAATAAACATCTGATTGTCCAAAAACACAGATAAAAGAGCACTATTTCATTGAAGGTCCTGCAGTCTGTCATTCATATTTCTCATTGCTACTATAATGGCCAGAAATATTTTGATCAGATTAGGTGAAGTACCTGATGTACTGGCTTCACTATTTCTGACAGTTATGAATTGTTTCTCCATGAAAGATTTAAATTCTAGTAAATATTACTTCATCGCCATTTCTTATTTGGGATTGGAAACATCATCCAACATTTCATTCTTGAAATTTTCAACTTCTTTCTTAGGAAAAGAATTGGCTTTCAGTCTTTGAAATTTTATATTTTCCTTCTCTAATTCTCTTTTTAAAGAATCATTTTCAGCTTGAACATTATTAAATTTTCAGATCAACTCCTTCACATGATCATTATCAGAATCAAAGGCACCTTGGGCATGATTCTCAGTCCATGCTTCCACTAGATTTATTTGTGCTAGAGGTATGGATTCAGCATCTAACTTCTCTTCGTTATTCCTCTGTACTGGCATCTCCACTGTTTTTTCCTTTGAGTCCTTTCCTGACTCATCCACATAAAAAGATTCACCAATAATTTCAATGTGAATTTTAGTAGGGTTATCTTCTGGGTTAGGTTCTTTCTCATCCTGAGCAGATGCATCATTGATTTCCTTGAAGATAGGATCCTCTAATATAGGTTCCTCATGAGCTAATTCTTCTTGTAAAATTTCAGTAGGCTGTAAAGTTTCAGATCCAGTCACTTCAACCTCTCCAAGATTTTCAACAGTTAGATGCACAATTTCTTTTTCTACCTGAGGAGTCACCTTAATATGAAAAACTTTTGGGTATTCAATTTACTATACTATAGATTCTCTAATAAATTTGTAGCTGAAAAGAGATTCAGTTGTTTTAATATTTGGTTGAAAATTTTTCTCATTAGCTTGAGTTACTCTTGGAATTATCCTATGAAGTTCTTATTGACTTTCCTCATCAGCATGTGTATCAACTACCTCAAACCGTATCCTCTTTGATACTCCACTAGTTCTAGATTCATCTAATCCTTCCTTTGTTTTTGCAGGTAGCTCTTGATCACTCTCTTGTTCTTCTTCTACTCCAATAGGCACGAGTTTTACTTTTATTGTGCTCCAAAAGGAACCAATATTCATTAGTGTTCTAGCATTAAATATGTTTATATGGTGTCATTTCACTCAGTCATACACCATCCTTATCATATCTTTCTTAAATAAGATCTTTGAAATGAAACTTCCAAAGGGATAAAAGTTTATCCTTGCTTCTAGTTGGTAGTAGTAGTTGAGATATCTGATCATAAATATCAGATAATTCAACTTTATATCACTCATAAACAAAAACATTATGTATATTTTAGGGTATAATATTTTCTCCATCTCTGACATTCTGGTTTCAATACCTATTTTCACAAATTTGACTAAAATCTCCTTGTCAGGCTCCAGATCTTTCACTAACATATTTCTTATATTTTTAGAGAAAAATAGAAAATATATAATGTCTTTAGACTTATGGAAATTATCACCAATATTATTTAAATCAAAATGGAAAACTCCTTCATGAGGGTAGTGAATAATTTTGGCTATCTCCACAAATGAACTTGACAAATCTCTGTCCTCGATCTTATATATTATTGAATATTTATCTTCTCCTAGACTGAAATGTACTGATTTAAAAAAGTGATGAAGTTCTACCTCATTTAGAAGCTCCATATAGTCCCCATTGATGGTTTTCTTGAGTTTATGAAATTCTAGGAATTGCATCAACATCAGATCTGTTTGGTACAACCATTCCAGATCGATCACTTTTCCTTGAAAAATCTGTCATCCTGCCGGGCATTGCCACTTGGTGTTGTTGGTTTCTAGACCACCGGTCCTTTTGGTTTTGGTCATTTCTTTCAAAAATTTATGAAGATTCGAAAAGCTAGGGTTTTGAAGGTTTAGGTGCGGGTAGAGAAGAGATGTAGAAGTTCTCAGGGTTTCAAAGGGTTTTGAGAAAATGAATGGTTTTGGAATTGGAAATAGTTTCTGACATCCTTGATTTCTATGTCATTACGCACATAGTAATTATTACATTATTTAAAAGTAAAAACTAATGCAAAAAATATTTAAAGTTGAACCGATAAAATTTAAAAATTAATAAAGGCAAGTAATAATAAAAATAGATAAAATAAGAATTAAAATAAATAATTAAAAAAATTAATTTAAAAATAAATAAACCTAGCTCCCCCTTAATAAAATCAAACCTTGTAGTGGGGAGTGGTTTAGTAAAAATATCAACTAATTTAATTTCAATGCTTAAAAATTCTAAGAATATATCTTTTTTAAGAACATGATCTCTTAGAAAGTGATGTCTGATATCAATATGCTTAGTTATGGAATGATTAATAGAATTTTTGAAATATTTATAGCTCTAGTATTATCACATAAAATAGATGTATTATTAAAATTTAGTCCAAAATCCATAAGAGTGTTTTTCATCCACAAAACATGTGCACAACAACTGTCAGCAGATACATATTCTACTTCAGCTGTTGATAGGGCAACTGAGTGTTGTTTCTTTCTAGACCATACCACTATGAATTTTCCTAAAAAGTGACCAGTCCTTAAGGTGTGTTTTCTATCTAATCTACAACTTCCAAAGTCTGTATCTGAAAATGAAATTAAATTAAAATCATAAGTTTTAGGATATAGAATAGATTGAAAAAAAATCTTTTTAAATATCTAAAGATTATTTTGATAACACTTAAGTGATATTATTTAGGTTCATATTTAAATCTAGCACAAAGACAAGCTGAATACATTATATTTGTCCTGCTAGCAGTAAGATATAATAAACTACAAATAATAACTCTATATAATTTGTTGTCAACTTATTTTCAAATTTCATCCAAATCAAGTTTTATATTAGTACACATAGAAGTTGAATATGTTTTGCTGTTTTCAAGTCCAAATGTCTTTTGTAAATCATAAATTTATTTTATTTGATTTAAAACATTTCCAAAATCTTTTTCATAAATTTTAAGTCCTAAAAAAAATTAATTCTTCCATCATAATCATTTCAAATTATTTTTTCATTAAATTTGAAAACTCATAACAAAGATTTATTTTGTTGAACCAAAAATTACATCATCAACATAAATTTTAACCAATAAAATATTAGAGCTGACAGTTTTCTTAAACAATATTGGATATGTCATCCCAACAGTAAAATCATCTTTTAGAAGAAAAGAACATAATCTTTCATACCAAGCTCTATGTGGTTGTTTAAGGCCATAAAGAGATTTAGTATGTTTAAAAATAGAATCTGGGTTTTGTGAATTTTCAAAACCAGGAGGTTTCTCAACATAAAATTCCCCCAATAAGTAACCATTTAAAAATGAAAACTTAACATCCATCTTAAATACTTTAAATTCATATGAGATGCATAAGCTAAAATGATCCTAATGGATTCTAATCTAGCTACAGGTAAAAAGGCGTCATCATAATCTATACCTTCTTTTTTATTATAACCTTTACCTAAAATTCGTTCTTTATTTCTAGTTATTATTCCTTGATCATCTTGTTTATTTCTAAAGTCCCATTGGGTTCCTATAACTATATAGTTTGAGGTCTTTCAACTAAATTCTAAACTTCATTTCTCTTGAATTGGTTTAGTTCTTCATGCATTTATATCATCCAACATTCATCAAATAAGGCTTCTTCTAATGTATTAGATTATAATTGGGATAGAAAGGTAGAGAATTCAAAATGATTTCCTACATTTCTTATGGTATTTATTCTAGTGTCTAGGTCTCTTATAATAGTTTCTAAAGGGCGATTATTTAGGGTTTTAGATTATTTAGGTAGTACACTATTAGGTTCTTCAATGTCATGTTCCTATGAACTAGTCTGAATTTCATTTAAATATTTTTCAAAATCATCTTTTATGTTATGAAGCCTCATGTTATCATTAGAGCCAGATTCATCAATTTGGTCTTTCTTTTTCTCAAAGGGATCAGATTCATCAAATTTCACAAGAACTGATTCTTCAAAAATCCTTGACTTTTTATTAAAAACTCTATAAGCTTTGGAAATAGCAGAATATCCTAAGTAAATTCCTTCATCAGATTTTCGATCAAACTTACCAAGATTTTCCTTGGTGTTTAAGGTATAAAACTTGCATCCAAAAACTTTAAAGTAATTTAATTTATGTTTTTTTTTATTCCAGAGTTCATAGGGTGTGTTTTTAAAAATTGGTCTGATTAAAACTCTATTCATTATATAATAGGTTGTTCTTACAGATTCTTCCTAGAAATAGGTAGGAATACTATATTCATTTATCATAGTCCTAGACCTTTCTTGAATAATCTTATTTCTTCTTTCAATATTTCAATTTTGTTAAGGTGTTCTTGGTGCCAAGAAGGTGTGTTTAATACACATATTTGAGTAGAAGGAATTAAATTCCATATTCTCAAATTCTCCACCATGATCACTTCTTAATGAAATTATTTTAGAATCTTTTTTTATTTTGAACAACTTTTCAAATACTTTCAAATATAGTAAAAGATTCATTTTTATATTTTAGAAAATAAATCCAAGTAAATCTAGAATTTTCATTAACTAAAACATATATATATAATTTACCAGCCAAGATTTCTATTCTTGATGGTCCAAAAAATCTATATGGATAAGTTCTAGAGGTTTAGATGTAGCAATTTTGTTAATAGATTTAAAGGATGATTTGTTCTGCTTGCTAAGTTAACATGCATCACAGAATCTATCAAATTCAAATTTGAGACTAGGAAAATTAGAAAATAATTATTTCTTAGATAGATTTTGTAAAGTATATATATTGCAATGTGAAAGTCTTCTATGATAGATCCAAGATTCATTTAAATTAGCTGTTAATCATTTTACTTTTTGTTTACACAAGGAATTTATGTCCAGGGTGTAAACATTATTAGTTCTAGGTGCTCTAAATTTTAGAAATTTATCTTTAAAAATAGAAAAAAAATTATTAGAAAAATAAACAAAATAACCATCTATACAGAGTTGAGAGATAATTATCTGGTTGTTTTTTAATCCATGTATATAGAGTACTTTATTGAATGAGACATCTTATAGATCTCCAACAGTTCAAATGGAAATAATCTTACCTTTGGAATTGTCACCAAATGTGACTAGACCACCATCCTTTTGAGTTAGATTTCTAAAATTTGATGAATTACCACTCATATGCCTAGAGAATCCACTGCCCATATACCATATTTCAGTTTTTCTGCTTCTGTGTCCTGCTTCTTGTAATAGCTTTTAAACAAAGGTTTGTTTTGGTACCCATATTTTATTGGTTCTAGTAGTGTTATCTAGAAAATACATGGGAATCCAGACTTTCTTTGTTTTTATATAATCAATAGAATCATATAAACTTGTTGCAAAAAAGTCTCTCTTAATTTCACTTATTTGCGGTTTCATTAAATAACTAATTTTAGATATGTGTCATCTTGTTCCAAAATAATTAAAGATTACTTTTCTAGTAATAGGAACAAATTAATTTTTATATAGTTTAGGTTTTACACCTTTACTGCCTATTCCATATCTTTCCTTTTTAATCACATTCTTTCCAAGTATTTCATTTAGTGTATTTTCTCCTTTTGTAAAAATAAGAGCTACACTTTTGTATGTTTCTACTGTTTGTAGTGTTTTTATTTTATTTTCATTATCTGTATAGTTTGTGTTTGATGAGTTATATTTTTAAATTAACTCTTGATGTTTTTTTAGCAGAGTGTACATTTCTTTTAAAACATCAGTATGAATATTTTTAAATTATTTATGTTTCCTAAATAATGAATCATATTTCTCTTCCAGAAAATTACAGTAGGCTTTGAGTTTATTATTTGAAAAAATAGAACTATAATCAGAATAATATGAGTAGTAAGATTGTACCTCATCAGATTCTTCCATGAAGCACATGTTTGCTTTCATATTTAATTCCTCTTTTTCTGAGTAAGACTTTGATGAGCTACTCGAGTCTTCAGAAACACTCCATGTAGCTTTCATTGCATTATTTTCTTTCTACTCATAGTCATTTCTCTTGAAGAATTTTTTTATTTTCTTCCTTTAATTGTGGACAGTCAGGTCTGATGTGACCCATGTTTTTTGAATTCATAGAATCTAACTTCCTTTGGTCCCTTTTAATACTTTGTGAAGGATTTTTTGAATCCTTTATTTTTTCTGTAGAATTTATTGTAAGTTTTGGCTAGCTGAGATAGTTCCACATCTGAATCTGATAAATCAGACTTCTCTGATTTCACTTTGATTTCATTATTCGTTTTTCTACTTTTCTTTTTAGATGTTGAATTCAAAGCAGTATTTTACTTTTTGATTAAAACTTTATGCTAATTTTCTTCATATTCCATATCATATTCATACATAATAAGAGTTCCAATTAAATCTCTCATTGTATGATTTTTGACTGGTGATGATTGCCTAATGGCAGCCGAAATTCCATTCCATTTTGGTGGTAGTACTCTTAGAACTTTCAGGTCCTGATCTACTTGTTTGATAGGATCTCCCAAGGCAGTGCTGTTATTGAAAATTTGTATAAGCCTTCCATTCATCTGGGTGATACTTTCTCCTTAAAAAATTCTGAATGTGTCAAAATTTAATTTAGTAGTGGCATACCTCATTTGTCTAACATTTTCAGTTCCTTCATAAGTAACTGCTATTATCTTCCACATTTCATAAGCTGTCAGGCACTGAGATACTCTATTGAATTCATCCGGTCCAAGGCCATAGATGATGGCATTCATAGCTTTCGAGTTTATGTCGTACTCTACTTCTGTATCAGCACTCCGAGTTTCAGGTTTCTCTAGAATCACATAGGGAGTAAGAATTTTCAAGTAGACTCTCTATCCAAGGTTCTTTAAATAAATGATCATCCTTGATTTCTAACATCTATAATTTTCACCATTGAAGTAGGGAGCATGAAACATTGACATACCATCTCGTGTATCATCCATTGTACTTTGTATAATCCAAAAACTTTCATCTTGTTATAGATTTATCAAAAGAACCACCTATGATACCAATTGTCGGATCAGGTTATACCAAATATACACAAGAGGGGGGGGGGTGAATTGTGTTTTTTAAAATTTCATCTCAAGATAATAATATGTCCTTTTAACTTTATCATAATGATTAAATAGAGAAAAATAAATAAAAAAGTATGCACGATGTATAGTGGTTTGGGGAATAGAAGGCCCCTAGTCTACTCCACCAAAGCACTACTCCACGAGCTTGGTGATTTTCACTATCTGGTCCTCTTATCAACAGACCATTCCACAAATGAGTTCCAGGTGTTTACACCTTTACAACATTAAGGAATAATAGATCCTTCTGGTTCATACCTAGAACCTGACACACAAATTAGTATGAGAATACGGTCACTCAAAGTAAAAGAGTATTTGTTCTTTGAAATACTATCCAGTTTTTCTTCACAATTGTAACAACATGTAATTGATAGTCGACAGATCATCAATTTTCCGAAATTATGTTCTTTATGTAAGATTTGTTTTGAGTTTATCTGGTTGCAGTAGATCTTGAAATATAATCCAAAACATTAAAAATATTCGATTCACAAAAGATATTCTATGTAGAATTGGTGAATCTTAAATCGTGTTTCTTCTTTTTCAGAAAACAGAGTTTAATAGATCCTGGTAGCAGCAGATCTGTAAATATCAAATGTCTCTATAAACTATAGTAGTGGAAAAAAACACAAGAATCTTTTCTTCTCATATCTTTCAGAATAATCTATCTCGTATCCACTATAATTCGAAATAACATAGATATATATAATAAAGATAATCATTTTCCATTCAAATTTAAATTTACAAAACTCTCCTATAGAATCGCTGTCACAACTCGTCCCTTGGGGCCCGTTCTGTGACTACCCCAAGCCTGCCTTCCATAGGCTAGGGGTTGGTGACTAGCACAGAAAGGAGTATTCCCTAAAACCGGGAAGGAATTGACTTTATAACCTGTAAACACACACAACCAAGAACACAGCAAGATACAAACACATGTAAAAATTTATAGCAAAAATAGTGCTGAAAGTAAGAAGGGGCCAGAATACAAGCCCAACAGTAAAGGTACAAGTACAAATTAGAAACAATACAACTAAAGAAAAAGGAAAGCAGCTACTAGGTTGTCCTCTAAGGTTTCTACCTGAAGGGTAGGTATAGACTGCCTCCTAAACACTCCACATAAGCCCATCTCCTCGGCGTACCGACACGCCATATGATCCACCTCTAGGCCCCGTCTATTTCTGGTACCCTCAGCCTCAATCACCATTGTCCGTCGTCTACACCAAACACAATAAGGTGTGGGAATAGCCAGTGTAGGGGTGAGTATAAGGATACTCAGTAGGGACCCCGAGACCCTAAAGGTCTAACAAAATACACAAATGATAAAACACAAAGCATGGAGTCAACTGAAAACCCTACTTAGGTATATGTCCATACATATACATAAGTTATCATTTATACCCTTCTCAATCATGAGGAAATATAGAGTCCAACTCAAAAGCCCAAATCTCAACTATTCCACAAAGGAAGGAGTACCACGATGGTAAGTACCACTCAGGTACGCCACATAGAAGAATACCACCAAGGTACTACCATAAAGGAAAGTACCGCTCAGGTACGGACTCAGCTCACACCAGGTATAACTTATGTACAAAAGTAAAAATGATTATTCATAATGTTAGATCATCTTATTTCGTCAAGAGGATCTACTGCTAACCCACATAGGATAGCTTGGTGCTGACCCACATAGGATCGCTAGGTGCTGACCCACACAGGATCGCTTAGTGCTGACCCACACAGGATCACTTGGTGCTGACCCACAGAGGATCACTCGGTGCTGACCCACACAGGATCGCTTGGTGGTGACCCACGCTAAATCCCTCGGTGTTGACCCACACAAGATTTCTTAGTGCTGACCCACATAGGATCGCTATGTGCTGACATATATATGATCACTCGGTATTGACCCAGACAGGATCTCTCGGTGTTGACCCGCACAAGATCACTCGGTGCTGGCCGGCACAGGATCACTATTCATTCATCACGTCACATCCATCTACCGGGTTCCTGTACTAAGCTTGCTCATCTCGAGGAGGGTCCGCTACTCATGCCACTAGTCGATACTCCAACTGACAAAAAGTCCCATGAAAAAGTAACCCAAAGGAACGTAACGTCCTAGGGGTCTCAACGCAATAGACGGTGCGTCAATCAGACGCCCGGTCTGTAAGTTATTATCCTTTTAGTCTCGTGTGCCCAGTTGGATTCGTGCTCGATTCAACCTGACTATATCTCAACTTTATCCAAATCTCATGTGGGGTATACCAAAATGGACCTTCTCTCTCTAGGGTTTCCAGCACCATAGACGGTTTATCAAATGAATGTTTGGTGCCAAAGTTACGACCACAAGAGCGTGAATGGGTCGAAGTGGGTTCGGGTCTGGTCTGACTTGGCCTAGGCTGACCCGGTTTGGTTCGACCCAGCCCGAACCGATGGGTTCGGCCCGGCCCTTGCTGGGCGGTCCGGCCCACGTTGGGCGGTCCGATCCACGCTGGGCGGTCTGGCCTGTGCTAGATGGGCCGGACTGGGCGACGTGGCCCAGCCTGGGAAACGCGGGGTGGTGCAGAGGCCACAGAGGCCACGAAGGTCTCGGGGGCCATGGTGGCCGCGGTGGCCATGCGGCAGCGGAGGCTGCGTAGCGGCGCTGAGGGCCGCATGGCGGCGAGGTCGCGGGGGCCGTGAGGGTGGCATGACCGCGGGGCGGCGAGGCACGGAGGGCTGCTGGGTAGCACAGTTGGCCGTAGGGTGGCGAGGCTGCAGGGCACCACAGAGGCCGTGAGGTAGTGAGGAGTTGTGGGGCCGTCGCCTTCGTCACGTCCGGCGATGTGCCGGACGCCACATCTGTTCGTTGCTGTGGTACAAAGCCTCCTTCTTCCATTGTGAAGAACACACCATTCAAGAAGAATGGTGGAGGGGTCGGCCAATGTTTGTTTGGACCACACCCTCCGCGTTAGAGTGGTAACAAGCAGCTTAACAAAATCTTGAATGAAGAACATCAAACCCTAGAACCTCCCACAATGATTATTCTGAAACCCGAAAAAGAAATGATCCACGGATCAAATAGTTAGAGAGTTGATCCTTGTTCTGTGTTTTAGAAGGGAAGAACATGGGAATATAAAATCATACACACCTAAACCCCTACCTCAGATATTTGTCAACTGAGGTCGCAAGGAAAGAGATGAAGTCATTGAGGATAGACGGGCATCAGTGATGTCCACGTTTCCTCAAACATCAGTTTGTTTTCATTAAAGATGTTCCTCATTGGAGAGAGCGTTATTCATTGAGGACCACATTATTCGTTGGAGAGAATAATCCACCAATAGTTATCCTCTCCCAATTCCACCAAAAAGTGAAATAACCAACTTGTTAATTTATGTTTATCAAAATAAATTAATTTGGCACAACAAAGTTGTAATAATTAATGTACTGCGTTGGCACCATTAATTAGATCATTTATTTGGCCCAATAAAATGGATTTGTGTTGGAATAATTAATGTTGGAGGATTTCAGAGGTTTTCTTTCATTAAAGGGTTTCGAGTGATCCCCAACTCTCAATTCAAAATGGGGGTTAGTTCTGGTGGTCCCCACCTCTTAACATTCACATGGGAGGTTTAGGCTCGAGTGATCCTTACCACCATAACCCATGTTGATGGGTTTCAGAAATAAAAATATAATACATTTTTATTTTATTTTATTCTTTCATGAAAATCACAAAAAAAAAATCATTCACTCTCGACCCACTGTGATCGAGGTGAAGGTCTTCTTAAGAGAATACTGGCACTGTGAGTTCAATGATGCCCTTAGATTTAAATTCCGAGCACTGGTTCAAAAGTTACAAAAACCCACTTTCACGTTTACTAAATGTACCCAAACAAAAGTTCAGAAATTCATTCCGGGCACACCGGGCCTCGGAATTACACGCCTTCAATTTTCGTGGACTCGTAAAATTCCCATATATAAAAAAAACTTTACATGGAAATTATGTGTCTTTACATTCTCCCCACCCCAGGGATTTTCATACCCGTAAGGCACTACTCAAACTAAGGGAACAAGTGGGGTTACTTAGCACGCATCTAAGCCTCCCCCTCCCATGTGCTCTCCTGGAGGTTCTCATGTTGCCAGTGAACGCGCACCGAGGTATTATCCACCCACAAAGGATCCGCTCTTGTCGATCCTCAATCTCAACTGGAACCTCTGAAAACGTCGCCCCATCATCGATGTCTATCTCGCCTTGGTCGATGACATGGGAAGGGTTGTTCACGTATCTCCTCAGTTGGGATATATGGAAGACATCATGCACTCAACGCAACTGAAGTGGAAGAGATAAGTGGTAAGCCACCTTTCCAACTCTGCTGAGGACCTGGAAGGGTCCGATGAACCTTAGAGATAACTTGCCACCTCGGTCAAATATCCGCAAACCTCATCGAGGTGAGACCCGTAGAAAGATGTGGTCACCATCCTCAAACTCTAGAGGTCTCCGTATCCTATCATCATAATAATTCTACCTACTCTGTGTAGTCTTCATCTACTCTTGGATGATCTACACCTTCTCTATGTTAGTCCATACCACCTCTGGTCTTACTAGTGCTGACTCTCCTGGGTCAGTCCACCAAAAAGGTGATCTGCAAGGTCGCCTGTACAATGACTCAAAAGATGTCATCCCAATGTTGGAGTGATATCTGTTGTTGTATAAAAACTCCACCAAGGAAAAGTGATCCTCTCAACTATGACCAAAGTCAAGGAAACAAGCATGCAGCATGTCCTCGAGGGTATGAATGGCATGCTCAGTCTGTCCATCCATCTGAGGAAGGAAGGAGGTGCTCAAACGGAGCTGCGTCCCAAAAGCCTCCTGCAACCCCTTCCATAGCTGGGAAGTGAAACGTGCATCACGATCGAAGACAATCGGCGAGGGTACTCCATGTAGCCACACAATATCCTTCACATAGAGGCGTCCCATGATCTCTACTAAACCCTACTCTCTGATCGGTAGGAAGTGGGCCGACTTGGTGAGTCAGTCGACGATCACCCAAATAGAGTCATGAACTCTGGATGTATGTGGAATTCCTGTCACAAAGTCCATGGATATCCCATCCCACTTCCACTCTGGGAATTCTAAAGGCTGAACCAAGCCTGTGGGTACCTAATGCTCTGCCTTCACTTGCTGACAAGTGAGGCACCGAGAGACAAACTCTCCTACAAGTTTCTTCATTCTAGGCCACCAGTTCTGTCATCGGAGGTCCTGGTACATCTTCTCCACTCATGGATGTACTGCTAGAGGGGATGTGTGGAACTCCCTAAACACTTCCTCTGTAAGAGACACTCATACCATGGTACGTCCTCTAAAAAGGATGACATACTCCCCACCTTCAGAAAATCCATCAGGTTCCTATCCAGTGGGTATCTGAGCACGTCGAGCCTCGCAGTCAGCATCGCCATGTTGCACCTCCCTGACTCACTGAAGAAGTGGGGGAGTGACTATAAGAGACTGAAGAAAAGATTATCTATCTTGATCCACAATGGATATCTGCAAAGTGTCCAGCTACTCCATCGCCTCACCTAGCAGCTATACACCAGAACTCCTACTGAGTGTATCTGCTACAATGTTTTTCTTTCCAGGAGTGTAGACTATCTCGAAGTCATTGTCTAGGAGGTACTCAAGCCAACGTCATTGTCTGATGTTCCGGTCCTTCTGAGAGAATATATACCCGAGACTCTTGTAATCCAAGTAGACTGTAAAACGTTCTCCCATCAGATAGGGTTGCCACATCTTCAAGGTGAAGACCATTGCTGCTAACTCCAGGTCATGGGTAGCGTAGTTCTACTCATGCTGTCTCAGCTGTTGAGAACCATATGCGATCACTGATCATTACTACATTAGTACATATCCGATTTCGGTCCCTGATGCGTCGTAGTAGACTACGTACCCTACACCCTCCTCCGATAGCCTCAAGATGGGGGTACTAGTCTGCCACTACCTCAGATCCAGAAAAAACTTCTGGCATTTATACAACCACATGAAAGGTCTCCCCTTCTTCATCAATGCTGATAGTGGTGCTGCAACTCTGGAGAAATCTGGCACAAATCTCTGGTAGTATCTGGCCAAACCCAAGAAACTCCGTGCCTCCGTCACACTCCTGGGTGGCTCCCATGAAAGTACCACCTCAATCTTTACTGGATCCACTGAAACTCCAGCCTCCGATATGAAATGTCCCAGAAACTGAACCTCTCCGATCCAAAACTGTCACTTTGAGAGCATACCATAAAGCTGGTGCTCTCGGAGTGTGTCCAGTACAACCTACAAATGGAATGCATGCTCCTCCTCAGTAGTCAAGTAGATCAGAATGTCGTCGATGAAGACTAATACAAAGCAATCAAGGTATGGCTGAAAGATCCTATTCATGTGTCCCATGAACACTGCTAGAGCGTTGGTCACACCGAACGACATGACCAAAAACTCATAATGGCCGTACCGACACCTGAAAGTCATCTTATGCACATCCTCATCCCATACTCTGAGCTGGTGATATCCTGATCTGAGGTCTATCTTCAAGAACCACCGTGCTCCCTTCAGCTGATCAAAGAGGTCGTCAATCCTTAGGAGTGGATACTTGTTATTCATGGTCACCTGTTTCAGGTGCTGGTAGCCAAAAAAAAGCCTCAAGCTCCCATCCGCCTTCTTGGAGAACAAAATTAGGGTTTCCCATAGAGAAACACTGGGCCAAATGAATCGCTTCCCCTGCAAGTCCTCTTGTTGTACCCACAGCTCACGAAGCTCCATGGGAGCCATCCGATATGCTAGTGTAGATATCAGTGTCTCCCCGGGGTACAAGTTAATGTAAAAGTACACCTCTCTATGAGGAGGTAGACCTAAAATATCATCAGGGAAGACATCCGCGTACTGGTCCACCTCTATAGGATAACTTGGACTCTCAACATCAACCGCTCTGAGGGTAACTATAGCAAACTGATGAGTGATCGACTTCTCTCTCCTCTAGGTATGTCCATCCTATACTAAAAAGGATCCCTTCTTACTGATTAAGTTAAACCTAGTCCCATCCATGTGGACATGCCGTAATTTGTGCCTAATACATTCAATCTGAGCATGGAATGTAAATAACCAGTCCATACCCAAGATGACATCGTAAGGCCTCGACACCGCTACTAGGAGATCCCAGCTGAAGCTCTCACCTCATAGAGTAAGATCTCACTTCCATAACCTATTTTAATCGTCAATTATTCTCCTAAAGAAGTCTCTACCTATAAGGATCGAGCCAACGACTCCGTCAGAATCTCCGATATCTAAAAGAGGGTAGTGGCAATAAAAGAATGAATGAAACCTATGTCTATAAGTACTGCATCTAAGGTGGAGTAGACACATATCCTTCCTTGTATCATCTCTAGAGTGCCATGATCATAGGCCTCAACTGATTGGAGCTAAGCTCGCCCATTTCCACCTACTCCCTGTGGTAGGGGTGGACCACCTGGTGGTGGTGGTGGTAACATCTCGAATCATCGCCCACCGCCAGCTGCATGACCAGCTCCTCTACCACGTCTGTGTACTCCCTACAGACCTCCTCGGTTGAACCTCTGTCTATACCTGGGTTGTCCTTAGACCATCTTCTGATCATCCATACGATAGGTCGGGCAGTCACGAGCTATGTCACCCTGCCTGCTGCATGTGAAACACTGCCTGCCCCTCACCTGACTGGCTCTGTCTCCAGTACCCTTCACAACCGATTCTGAGTCATGAGGTCATCAACCTGTAGGTCTGGTCCTCTTGGACCTCTGTGACATCTATCTGCTGCCAGCTGTAGAAGACTCTGCTATGTGACGTCCGATGGTGGGTCTCGCTGCTGGTGACTGCTCAGCAAGAAAACTCTCCACTAAGAGGGCTCGCTCTAACACCCCCGCTTGTGTCGGAATGCTAAGAGAAATCATATATGACCTGATCACCCTCCTGAGTCCCTGCTCAAAGTTTCGGGCCTTGAAGAATGGGTCTCGCACCATACCAATGGAGTAGCGTGAGAGGTTACTGAATCTTGATGAGTACTGAGCCACAGTCATGCTGCACTGCTGCAGATGTAGAAGCTTATGTATGCGCACTGCGCGAAGAGTCACTAGAACAAACTCTACCCGAAATAGACTCTCGAAGTCTTCCCAGAGAAGCATCACCTCATCGTGAACCTGGAGCATCAATCTCCACTATCTTCTTGCTGCTACTTGTAGAAGATAGGTGGAAAGGATCACAATGATATCATCTGGTGTCCCCACCAGTCAGAAGACTCTCACAATGGTCTCCATCCAATCCTCAGCTGCCCATGGGTCAGTCTCTCCCCTGAAACTGGGTGGCCTCTGGCGCTAGAACTCATGCAACACACTCAAGCGGCGTGTACCCTCTACTACTGGAGTTGGTGGAATCGGTGGCCCATCGAGTAATGGTACCGCTGGTGTCTCTACTAGAAGAGGTCCCTGCACCGAGGCCTCATCGCTCGGTGGGCTGTCCGTGCGTACTATATCTGGGACCCTAGATGTATGTCTTCATGGAGGCATCCTAAAAATAAACAGGTGCACCACAGTCAATAAGTTATAGCTGGTGAGCTAACTCAAATATATCACAAAGAAAACTCTTTAAAACACACACACAATCAGTGTTTTCATGCATTGAGTCGGAAATTAGAAGTCAGGGTCTAGGTGTATGGATACGTCAGCCACCGCACCAACACTGGATTCCCTAAAATAATTACCACACTCACTACACTTAGAAATATTTCCGTTAAAAAGATCAGAGTCCTATTTTCTATGATAAAAATGACTTCTCTGATACCAATTTGTCACGACCCATCCCCCAGGGATCGTGCCCTAACTACTCCAAGCCCGCCTTCCATAGGCTAGGGGCTGGCGACTAGCACCGAAAGGAGTATTCCCTAAAGCCGAGAAGGCATTTCATTTATAACCTATAAACACACGCAACCAAGCACAGAATGAGATACGAACACAAGTAAAACTGTATAGAAAAAAGAGTGATGAATGTAAGAAGGTGCTGAAAAACAAGCCCAACAGTAAAGGTACAAGTACAACTAAAAAACAATACAACTAAAGAAAAATGAAAGAAACTACTGGGTTGTCCTATGAGGTTCCTACCTAAAGGGTAGGTACAGATCACCTCCTCAGCACTCCATATTCGACCATCTCCTCTGCATACCAACACACCATATGGTCCACCTCCGGGACCCATCTAGTCCTGGTACCCTCAACCTTGATTAGTGCTGCCCGTCGTCTACCCCAAAAAAAACATGGTGCGGGCATAACCCGTGCAAGGGTGAATATAACGATACACAGTAGGGACGACGAGAGCCTCAAGGTCTTAAAAAATACACAAAAGATAAACCAAAAAGCATGAAGTCAAATAACAACCCTACTTAGGTATATTCTCATACATATACCTAATTTATCAATTTTACCCATCTCAATCATGAGGAAACACAGAGTCCAAGTCAAAATCCCAAAGCTCAACTATTCCACAAAGGAATAAGTATCACGATGGTATGTTCAACTCAGGTATTCCACACAGAAAAATATGACCAAGGTATTAACACAAAGGAAAGTACCGCTCAGGTACGGACTCAGCTCACGCCAGGTATAACTTAAGTACAAAAGTAAAAATGACTAGTCGTAATGTTAGATCATTTTATTCTGTCACGAGGATCTACTGCTGACCCACATAGGATCGCTCGGTGCTGACCCACAGAGGATCATTAGGTTCTAACCCACATAGGATCGCTCGGTGCTGACCCATATAGGATTGCTCGGTACTGACCCACACAGGATCGGTCGGTGCTGACTCACATATGATCGCTAGGTGTTGACCCACATAGGATTGCTCAGTGCTTACCCACACATGATCGCTTGGTGCTGACCCACATAGGATCCCTAGGTGATAACCCACACAAGATTTCTCGGTACTGACCTAGACATGATCGCTCGGTGCTTACCCGCATAAGATCACTCAGTGTTGACCCGCACATGATCACTATTCATTCTTCACCTCACAACCAACTACTGGGTTCCCACACTAAGCTTGCTCGTCTCCGGGAGGGTATGCTCCTCAAGAAACTGTTCGATACTCCAACTACCACAAAGTCCCATGAATAAGTAACCCAAAGTACCACCATATCATATGGGTCTCAACGCAACAGACGGTGCGTCAATCGGATGCTCGGTCTGTAAGTTATTAGCCTTTTAGTCCTGAGGACCCAATTGGATTCGTGCTCGATCCAACCCGACCACATTCCAACTTTATCCAAATCTTATGTGGGATATATGAAAGGGATCCTCTCACTCTAGGGTTTCCGGTGCCACATATGGTTTTTCAAATGGACGTCCAGTGCCAAAGTTATGACCAAAAGAGTGTAAATGGGTCGAAGTGGGTCTGGGTCCGGTCCGACCCAGTCGGACCGACCCTGTCGAAGCGACCCAGTCGGAGCGACCCGGTATGGGTCGACCCTATTTGGGTTGACCCAGACTGAACCGCTGGGTTTGGCCTGACCCGCACTAGGTGGCCTAACCCGCATTTGGCAGTCCGGCCCACACTAGGCGGTCCATCCCACACTAGGCGGCCCATCCTGGGTGGCGCGGGGCGGTGTGGTGGTCGCAGGGGCTGTGGGAGCTACGGGGGATATGGTGGCCGCAGGGCGGCGAAGGCCACGGGGCAGCGGAGACCATGGGGCGGCGTGGAGGGGTGGGAGGATGGCGAGGACGCGATGAAGCTCGAGGGGTCGTGGGGTGGTGCAGAGGGCCACGGGGCGCCACGGGGCGCCGCAGAGGCCACTGGGAGGTGAGGAGATGTGGGGCCATCACCTTCATCATGGTCGGCGATGTGCCGGCCGCCACATCCATTCTTCACCGTGGAACAAAGCCATCTTCTTCCATCAGGAAGAACACAACATTCAAGAAGAACAACAGAGGGGTCTGTCCATGTTTGTTTGGCCCACACCCTCCGTGTTAGAGCGGTAGCAAGTGGCACAACAAAATATTGAATGAAGAATGTCAAAACCTACAGCCTCCCGTAATGATTATTTCCAAACCCGCAAAAGAAATCATCCACGGATCAACTAGTTAGAGAGTTGATCCACACTCTTTGTTTTATAAGGGAAGAACATGTGAATATAAAATCCTAAACAACTAAATCCCTACCTCGTAGATTTGTCAACGGAGGGTGTGAGGAAAGATAGGAAGTCGTTGGGGATAAAAAGGCGTCAGTGACGTCAGAGTTTCCTTGATCTTAGGTTCTTTGTCATTGAAGACGTTCCTCGTTGGTGAAATCATTCATCGTTGGGGAGTGCGTTCTTCTTTGGAGAATGCATTCTACGTTGGAGAGAATAATCCTCCAATAGTTATCCTCTCCCAATTCCACCAAAAAGTGAAATAACAAAATTGTTAATTTAATTTTATCAAAATAAATTAAGTTGGCACAAAAAAGTTGTCATAATTAATGTACTACGTTGGAACCATTAATTAGATCATTTAATTATCCCAATTAAATGGATTTGTGTTGGAATAATTAAATTTGGAGGAGTTGAGAGGTTTTCTCTCATTAAAGGGGTTTGGGTGGTTCCGACCTCCCAATTCAAAATAGGGGTTAGTTCAGGTGGTCCCCACCTCTTAACATTCATATGAGAGGTTTAGGCATGGGTGGTCCCCACTACCATAACCCATGTTGAGGGGTTTTAGAAATAAAAATGTTTGAAATTTTTATTTTATTTTATTCTTTCACGAAAATCTAAAAAAAAAATCTTCCACTCTCGACCCACTGCAATCGAGGTGAAGGTCTCTTTAAGAAAATACTGATGCTGCAAGTTCAACGGTGCCCTCATATTTCAATTCTGATCACTGGTCCAAAATTTAGAAAAACTCACTCGCACGTTTACTGAACGTACCTGAAAAAAAGTTCATAAACTCATTCTGGGCAAACCGGACCTCAGAATCATGTGCTGTCAATTTTCACAGACTCGTAAAATTACAATATATATATAAAAAATTACATGGAAATTATAGGTCTTTATAATTGAGATATTCAAATATTTGAATAACAGAGCAGTCGTAACTCCCCTTAAAGTTCTCCATGAAAATATCTCTTTAAATTGATCTTTGGAATCATAAATAAATGGATTTGAATTAGTAAAAGATTCTCTTTAGATTCGTTCTTTTAATCTATCTTGAAATCAACCTGATAATCAGCACAAATACCATTGATTTAATGAAGTTGTAATTTAAATCCCCGATGCCAAACATAGGGTTGAACTGCATAGCATAAATTTTCTGAATGTAAGGTTCACAACATATGGTTCACAATGTATGGTTGGTCAGGAAATTATGATTTGATGATCCATTCTTAAAACTTAAGGTTGATCTCAAATGTAAGGTTGATCTCAAATGTAAGTTTGATCTCAAACGTAAGGTTTATCATTCATACATTTCTATTCAACTCCAAAACGTACGGTATATAATCCATACTTTTATCAGTAAGGTACCTGATCCATAATTTTTGATAAAATGTAAGGTTGTTTACAAAAGTAAGGTTGATGAACCATACTTTGACTTCTAAACGTAGTATTATTCTTTCATACTTTTCTGATAACGTATGGTTTCTTAACCATACTTTTCTGATAACTCGTAAGAAAAAATTTTCATCCTTACACTACACACCTCAATGCAGGGTATGAACATTGTTTCCATAACAAACTAAAGTGATTTACAAACATTATAGTATGAACTGTGTTTCCAGAACACGCTAAAGTGATTTCTGAATACTTTGAAAAATATTCCACATAGATTAAAATGCTTAAAATATTATTTCAAAATAGTGAAATAAATAATATTAAATTACTAAAATATATTCAAAGTAAAATCATTAGAATAAAAAATAAGGTTATTTGTGAACATCAAAATCATCATAAAAGACATAGTATTGTTGAAAACAACACTTTCTCAATAATTGGGGTGTGTATAAAATAACCACTAGGACACCCCAAAAACAGAAATTAAAAAATAGAAAGTCACCTCAATAATGAAGAACCGCAAAATGATTTAGTGAAAGGATTTAACAAGGTGGAAAAGATAATTCTACTGGTCACAACTCATCTCTATAGACCACATGCTAAAGGGAAACAGAAGAACCTTGTGTATGAAAAGTTAGTAAAATATCCACATCCCCAATCTCTTTCATCTTCAAATCACCTCAAAACAAACATAGTGGGGGAACCCCACCCCATCAAGATGTGAAATAAAGGGGGGGTATCAACACCTCTAGAGGACACACTCATATTTGTGTCAAATGTAAGTTATCGATGGGTTAAAAACTCCATGAAATGTCGAAATTAATGTCAACATGGCATCATTTCCATAAGGAAGGTTACAAACCCCATGTTTTCTCTACATAATGTAACTTAGAACCCAATTCCTATAAATATATATTATTATTACTATACTAAATTATCTAAAAATGGTCTCGGATATATCATTAGATGGAACTATCATGACCTATGTCAAAAATTCTCAAAAATGAACTACTTACTTTCCTAATTATAAAACACGAGTGAAAAAAAACTGAAACCACCACATGTAATTTATTGTACATGATGTATGGACCCCAACGATGTAATATATCCATTTTTTCATATGAATTAAATATACATGACATGTACTACATGAGAACATGATATATTTATCTTTCTATTCCTTCTATGCATGTACCACTTAAACATATAGAATCGTCACATTTACCACTACATGTCAACCATACATATATGATGTGGGAGACTAAAGGGGATGGTAAATTTATACTATAGGGAACCAAAGTCATGTTTTTTTTAAACTAAATGAAATTATATTCTAACTAAATAGTGGTTGGATCCCAAGTAATGACTCAGAAATGTATCACATCCCCTACTAGGTCATGTACACAAACATGCCATGTGTTCAAGAATAAACACATTGTATATCAAATGGGGTATCTATGATTGTAATCATCCATAACCTAGTTCATATAATCAATAACTATACATAGAATGCGTATGATAACTACACATCATGTGACATTTATCATTTTTCTAGAAACATTAGTTGCACCGATGAACAACATGATCACATGCTATGCGATTGGGAATTACAGGAACATAACACTTACAAACAATATCAATCCACATTTTATACGAAAAATAAAGTCACCACTAGTTGAAATCATTAAATAAACATCTAAAAACAAAATGAACACAAATAACATGAATATACAATTATAAAATGGGGCTATTAAAATATCAATGCCCTAGCTCATGATAAATCATCGAAGATTTGAGGATTTATTGCTAATGATCCATGATCTATAGCAGTTATCCATATAACCCATGAATCTAATCTCTATCCATAGGTGATATATATTCCTATAGGGTTCAATGATAAAAATTATTCCCCTCTTTTTAATGATCCATTTAAAGGTAATCCACCTCAGAATTAAAAATAAATAAATATAAATAATGGGTTTCCCCAATGATGGAGGAATCCAAGGTCTAAAACCCATGTAATAAAAATTAATTCCCTAAAAAAACCTCATTATAGAAATAAATACAATGTTATAATTTCAATCTTGGGATCCTTTAAGAAATATCCTCTTTCACGCACAAAATAATATTTTTTTAATAAATAAATATTCAATTTTTTGCTTAAATTTAACTGTCCTAGAATCACACCAAAACCCTTCCTAAGGGTAAACACCATAATCTAAGATCATTAATCCAACATATAACATTACTACATTCATTTATAGGGTAAATTCAACATTTACTCTCTTTAAGGGATTGGGGATTTCAAAACCAATAATGAGTTAAGTTGTGCCCATAGAAAAAAAACTGGGTCACTATATATATGATGGTTTATACTTGTAAAATTTGGGTGAAATGTTATTGAATTTTATAATTAGGACTAAAAATATTATAATTTATAAAAAATAATATTTATTTTGGAAAAAATGTGTGTGGAATATTAATAGGAATCAAATTGAAAGACTAATCAAATAATAAAATTTACATGATATGGGTTTTTATGATTTTAAAACATGTGTTAACTGCATTAAAGGAAATATTGCTACTAAAATAAAAAATAAAAGTATAGGAATATCAAATGGTATTTTTTATTAAATTTAAATTGATATGTATTAACTTATTTCACTAAATATCAAGGGAGGATACACATATTTCATTACCTATATAAATTATTTTTCCCAGATTTTGTTTGATAAAAATATTCTTCATGAGAAATCTTGTTCTTTGGATACATTCAAATAATTAAAGGTTTACATTTAATTGATGAAATGTTTTAAGATTAAATATGTAAAATCTAATAAAGGATTATAATATCATGGTATATATAAATAATATTGTTGAATCCAAAAATATTATGATATGTTTCTTAATGAACATGGAATTGAGGCTCAATACACTTTTTCTTGTGCCCTTAAATAAAACAGAGTAATAGAAAGTAGAAATAATACACATATTTACATGTTGTGGTTTATCATAGACCATTCATAATTAATATTTTTTTTATGGGGAGATACATTAAAAAAAATAATGTGTATTCTGAGTTAGGTACGTAGTAAATCTATATCTAAAACACCATATGAGCTAATAAATACAAGTAACCTAGTTTAAGGTAATTTATTATATGGGGTTATAAAACAAAAGTTAGATCATAAAATCATAAATTGAACAATCATGATCTTAAAATTGTAAGTGGTTTCTTTATTTGTTACTTAATATATAATAGAGATATATTATTTTACTCTCCTTCTTAGTCTATGACAGAAATTGAATCTGACCATTATATATTCTTTAAGAATAAAATTGATGGTGTTTACCATTATACCCATTCAATAATTTTTAGAGATAAAAAATTTACAATTTTTGTTCCACACAATTCATTTTAAAATGATGTTTTTTCCCTTTTAATCTTGATGATCATCAAACCACAAATCTTGGATAATATAGTGTGATTACACTATCATTATGTGAATAATAACTTTTTGACTTTGAAAAAAAATACATTGAAGATATGATAATAAATTTGTAATATTTTTATACCTTATATCTATATTTTATATCATTAAGAGAATAAATTCAATTTGAAAAGATCTAATGATCAAATCACATTTAAAAATTATATTTCTATTTCAAGTTCTTAATAATGGTTAAATTTTATACATAATAAGACATTTTATTGTACACATAATAGTGTATGAAATCTTATCAAATTACTAAGTGGATACAAACTTGTTGGGTGGAAATATGATTTTATGAGAAAACAATATCCATATAGAAATATTGAAAATCTAGGTATGTAGTAAAAGGATGTAATAAAAAATAACAAAATATTAACTATAAAAGAATTCTTTCACCGATTTTATCTAATGTCATATTTATTATTTCGATGGATTTTTTAGTTCATTTTGTTTTGGAGATTCATCAAATAGATGTTAAAACATTTTTTTGAATGGTAATCTAGTTAATTTTTTTATTTGATCCAAATTGATAGTTTTGTTCAAAAGGGTTGAGATTATTTAAATTTTAGGTCAATGAAATCTATTTATGGGCTAAAAATGTATCATGATAATTATATCTAAATATTTAATAAGTGGTAACTTCCTTTGAATTTAAATATAATGATTCATAACAATTAATTTATTTAAAAACATGACAATTTTTTTTATAATCCTTGTTTTATATATTTATTACATACTTCATGATATTATTTGTTTTAAAATTTCATTGGATATAAAAAATATAATGAACAACCAATTTGATATAAAGGACCTTGAAGATACTTATTTTGTTTTATTAATATAAAATAATAATGATTGGGCATATGAAATGAATTGATTATCTTAGAGTGGATATATTGAAATAATCCTAAAGTGATTTAACATGAGTTATTTCTCCACTAAAATTTCACCTCTTTTAAAAAAATATTAAACTCTATAAAATATAAATTCTTAAAAAATGATAAATAAAGTGTTGAAATGAAAAATTTCCCATATTCTTTTGTTGTATAAAGTGTGATTTATGATCGGGTTTATACTCATCTTGATATTGATTTTTTACTTAATGATATGATTCTATACTTGAGTAATATATCATTTGATCACTATAAATATATGGAAAAGGTTTTATGCTATTTAAAAATCACTAAAGATTATATGTTGACATATAAAATTTTTGATCAAATTTATGTTATTTACTATTCTAAATCAAATTTTTGGTTTCCTTAAAAATAAAAACTATAATCATAACTTTACTTTTATGATGGAAAGAGGGGTATTTCTTTTAAGTGTATCAAATAAACACTTATATATAAATATGGATTTGAAATTGAGTAAGTAATTTTAATGTTAATATAATCAATCTAAATATGAATGGTGATTTAGGGGGGTGTAACATTTAATAGGCCCAAACATTCCCTAAGAGGAGGTATATGGATTATGGTGTGAAATGTGTATCACATCACATTGTATCTTGTTACCACATTGATAAGAACACATTAAACCTGTCAAATTTATTCAAACATCCACCTCAATCATAAAAAAATAAATTTAAATTCAGCAGAAAAAGTTCACTTGGTGAACAACTAAAGAGTATGTCTAAGGAGCACACATAAAAGATGTATCAATGCGATAAAATTCACAAAGATGAAATAGTTTGTTTGATACAACATTTTGATCTTGGTAAAGTTGTTCTAGGCTCATAATATTTAAATTTTAGTTTAGGTATCAACACACCACTTCCCTTGGTACACTCTCATTGAATCCTCCTTTACTCACTACATCAGATAGATTTCATTTTATTTTATTGGCATGAAGAATAATTTAATGATAGTAAGAATTTGTAATATGATTTTAAATAAAAGAGATATAATATGATTCTCTAATGTAATCTAAAATATCTTCCCATAACATTAGGAAAAGTTTCCTACCATATGATTATTTCACTCAAATCTGTTTTGCATGTAAGTTCATCACCATTTTTTCTTCCTTTAACGAATGAGTCTTCCCATAAAAAATGATTATAATTTTAATGAATATAACTTCTACATAACATATTCTAATTATTTAATAGTTCTATTTTTTTGAATTATTACATTAACTATAAATGATTATAATTTTCATGAATAATTTTCCATTACCCTTCACATAGAATCACTTCATATAAAAATATCATTTTATTCCATTATTTATGAAGACCACAAAATATTTACCTTTCATTGAAAATAAAAATATATTCAACATTCTTAAAAATGATTCTATATTTAAATATTATTATTTCCTCTCATAGATCATCGTGAATTCTATCTTTTCCCAAAAAATAAACTCATATGTGGCTCGTATAAATACTTTTTTGAACAATATGATAAGAAAATCCTATATGAAAATCATTTATTTACTCTATAATATTACTAAAATTGGCCCTTTTTCCTAAAATCATAATAAAATGAACAATATAGAAGTCCATTTTTATCACTCCAATTCCACATGTAACTTTTAAAACATTCTTATGATTTAAAATCACTTGAAAAGCTTGATCATAGTGCTGTTTTTTCAAAATATATCCCTTTTATTTAAAACTCCTTGTTCAACTAGGAAGGATAATTAGAAACCATATTGAAAAGAAAAAAACATTCCCAAATTCTTTATTAGATAATAAATTTTATCCTATGCACTCTGATATTCTCCCAAGAATAACCTGTATTCCATCATTCTTCATCACATATAAAATTGGTTCCAATATCCCCCCTTTAGGTTTACTATCAATCCAAATTGATTTTCACTTATACAAACACACTTTACAACTATTAGATGATAATTGAATAACTCATCCATCACTCTAAATATACATGAGTAAAACACATAGTAGAAAACAATAGTTCAAGATAGTATTTCAATCATCATGATACATCTAATTCTAGAACTACCCCTATATTAAAGATAATTAAAATTTCATTCCACATGGATCATATCTACCTATAAATTTTATATAATTTCCTCACTTAATGAGATAATTCAAAACTAAATCCACTTTTTATAAAATATAATAATTATCTCTCCCTTTTTCATTGAATATCACCACTATCATTTGTTTCATTGAATTTCTAAATCATCATTATAACAACATAAGAATAACATACATTAATACTACATTATTTTAGATAAATACTCAATAAATTTAACAATAATACACACTTGAGGATTTTAATGGTTTAGTATATTTTGATACTAGATATGAAATCATCTAATTTCATGAAGCATCTTCAACATATCCCACAAAGGTCTTCTCTTATAGTAAAATTAGTAGAAATACCATACTTAAAACCTTAATTCATAACCTGGGGAAAGGAAACATAAGAAAGTGTGAGATCAAATGATCAATAAAAGAAAACATAGGAGATATAAATTAATGATATTAAGTGATCATAAGTATAAGGGTTTGATAACATTATTATAATTTAAAAATTCATACCTAATTAGGCTAAGATCTTAAATCACATATCATGGTATAAGCTTTTGTCATAATAAAATACAAAATACATAAGAGTGTTAAATCATAAATAATTAATCAAAATCCATGGGAACATATAATAATAATTAAACATAAGTTTGTGACATAAACATAGGTGTATAAAAAATTTTCATTAGTTAGGGATAACTTCCAAGGCTATCATAGTAGATTAGGTTCACTCCACATTCCATTATTTCTTTAGTCGAGGTTCACTCCCAAGACTATCATAGTGGCTAGATTCCCTTACTGAATCGGGTTCACTCACCACTCTCGTCCTTATTATATTATGAGATATCTATATTTACCCAATGCATTGGAGGGATGTATAATCCTAAGAACGAATTTCATATAATTAAAATCCATATGTGTGTCACAATATCATAAAACACTCATTATATCAACATATCATAACCCATGGAAAGGAAATGTGTTTCAAACAATTCTCATTATTTCACCATAGCATAACCTATGGAAAAGAAACAAGTTTCAAAAAGGTTTCATCATATTTTAATTGAACCATGGGAAATAAATAATTTTCATTGAATTGTTTTTGAATCATTATCATTACCATAATCCATCAAAAAAAATTATGTGGATGGTATGATAGTATCATATCCATAGTGAATCATTATAATCCTTAACAGATGTTGGCATAGATGAGAAACACCTATAAAAGATCATTCAAACCTATCTTTCAAAGCATGATAAAATATTCTTTTATTTTTATAACATTTTAACTAAAAACGTCCAAAATATTGATAAAATAATTTTTCTTTTAAGATAATGAAGGAAAATTGTAAAGGAATCTTCAAAACAAAAAATAATCATGATGGTGGAAAAATTATTCATTCTATATACATTATAAGAAAACATTACTGTCACGCCTTTTTTAAAATCCAAAAATTAATTGTTTAGAAAACAATTTCTTTAAAAACATTCATTTTTAAAATATTAAAAATCAATTTAGAGGTAATGAAAATGAAATTATTAAAATGCTTCAATTATAGGTAATAAATATCATAATTTTTTATGAGTGTGGATTTGGAAGAATTTTCGTTTCAACCATAGAGGAAATGAAGTTAGCTTTTATTTAAAAAACATTATCAATAATTGTAAGTAACAAAGAGAGTAAAATGGAAATAAAACAAAAAAAATAAATAAATAATCACAAGATAATAAAATATATTTTTTAAAGGACAATATTCACATAATTTCCCTTAATGAAAATTCAGGAATAAGCAAACCCAATTAAAATGTGATTAAAATAGAAATTACTTACAACTTTGGTAACTTTTGAATCATAACCCACAGGAAAGAAACAACTTAATATCAAACATTAAATACCAAAAGAATATGGTCATATATGATAAAACATATAAAAGGTGAATTAGATATACCACCTTTTTTCTTTTTTCCACCCCCCACATTAGATATACCACATAAAAGAATAAATGTGTATAACATAACATATGTCCTAAAGAAGATAATTTGAGATGATAAACCCTTACCGGTTTAATAACTTTCAAACCAAAACCCCTTTGTTGAATTAATTAAAATTAAAAATTCAAATACCATTAATTAAGAATTATTAATAATAAAACATTTTAGATATTTAATATATACTCCTCATAAAAATAAATAGGTTCATACCATTAAACATGTCTCAACAACATAATATTGAGATGAATAACTCTTACATCAAGTTTTGTCTTGCTTCATATGAATTTAAAAATCCTATAAAATAACTTTTTATTTATTATATATAAATTATAGAAACATATTAATATATATAATACCATATATTATATTCTTATAGCATCATATCAGCAATTTATTAATAATTCTTTATTAAAATCATTGTTTCGGGTGATAACTATTTTGTTTTTATGCATGACTCAATTAGGTAGTTAAAGTTATTTTACTTTGATTGTGGTTACATCTTATAAATTTTTTTAATCATGTATTAAGTATCATATTTAATCATTATTTAAAATTTTTAAACCATTTATATAAATAGGTGATGAGAAATTAATTACATCACTCATGGAGATGGTAGTCTGTATATACACACGAGTGATGTTTTCACTTTTCTATGGATGAAAAAAATAAAGGTAAATTATAATTCACATTTAATAAATAGTTATTATATAATAAATTTAATATATATTCATTAAATATGACCTTATTACCATCCATGTAAAGATTAAATAAAAAATGAATCACATCGTTTCATGGAGGTGGTAGCCCACACGTACACACAAAAGATGTTATCATTTTCCAAAGGCTCGGAAGGAAAGAAATTAGATAAGATATTATAATTATATAAGAGTAATAATGTTAAAATATAATATAAAAAAATTAAATACATATTTATTACCTTCCATGAAATATGATGGTGTAAAATGAATCATATCACTACATGGAGTCGGTAGTTGAGACATACGCATGAGCGATACTTTCATTTCCCAATTGTTGAAAAGGAGATGGGTAAAGTTTATTCCATAAAAAATAAAATACATATATCTTTTATATACTTATGATATTATATTTTAATGTTTAGGATATAAATTATGGAGGAAAATAAGAACTAAAATTAAAG
Source organism: Viscum album (assembly GCA_963277665.1). NCBI lineage: Eukaryota > Viridiplantae > Streptophyta > Magnoliopsida > Santalales > Viscaceae > Viscum > Viscum album. Next base: position 40,549,294 of record OY728160.1, on the reverse strand, counting down.
ATATCGGTTAAAACGATTACCTCTTCTCTGGGACACCTCTTTTGGATATATTCTAAAGGACTATAAGGATGGTATTATTAGGAGTCCAAAAACACTATAAATTGTATAAGGATGTTTATAAGAGGTGTTTAATGTTTTTTAAATCTAAATGAATCATATTGGTGTGATTAATATAGGATATGTGGTGTCATTTTATAGTGATGAAAAGGAAACACTTGGAATTACTTAAAAGATATAAATAAAATAAATTATTTTTAAAGTGAAATTGGAACAAAGTGATAAAAATTTAAAATATAAGATAGTTTAAGGTTATAATATCTTCAACCAATAAAATATTAATAGGTTTATGTGGAATTTTAAGCCCTATCTTTTGGTTTAACCCATTTGTTAACCAATTTTAACTTTAACCATGATAAAAACTTATTCAAAACTAAATGTTTATGAATTTAATTATATCCTAAAAATTGGAATAAAAATTTTAAAGGGATTAAATTTTAAACATATCCCATACCCCTTGTCATTGTTCATTATTTTTATGATTTTTAAATCTTTTAATTTAATATTATATGATATAAGATATCATTAATGTCATTTTTTGGACTATTAATTTAATTTGACTTTAAAGTTCGGAAGGAAAAAATGTATTTGGAATGTATACACTTTTAAAATAATTTATAAATTATAATTACCCATAAAATTTATGGCACATCACAATTTATCTAAAAAATATTTATTTTATTATTTTTAAAATTATTTTGCAAATTTTCCTACTACTTGCACAAGCACTATATCGGTGTTGTATTAGAATTTTAGTTAATTATATCATCAATATAAATTAAAAATAAATTATGATCATAAAAATAATTTATTAATACTAAAAATAATCATTTATTATTGAACATAACCTCTTTTTATCCCCATAAAAGTATTATAGATTGTAGAATAAATTAGAGTGAAAATTTTTATTTTTCATTACGTAAAATAATATATAAGTAATTATCAAAGAAAAATGAAAAAAATGCCATAAATTAAAATATTATATTGTTATTGTAGAAAAACTCTCACAAAATATATTGAATAAATGTTTTAGGGATATTTTAAAGTCTTATACTCTAGTTTTAAACTTTTTACATGTTTTTCCCTTACTGTGGTGATAACATTTTACCATGGTTACCATTCATAATGAAAAAGAATAAAATGGACCTATTTAAAAAATTTGAATATAATGATTCAAAATATTCAATATTTTTTTATAATTCATTTTTTATAAGTGAAAAAATCAATTTTAATGTAAATTCATGAAACAAAACGAAAAATAGTTTTTAGAAAAATGTATTTTTAAGCCCAAAAATGAACTTATACTAAAATAAAGTATAATGTTTACTCATTTCTATTTAATTATATTATTTAAAATTAAATATGACTTATATTACTTAAATATAAAAGTAAAAATATAGTGGTTATTTTAAATTACTTTATTTAATGAAAATAAATTTTAGTTTTACAAAAATTGGTATTTTTCATTATTCACTTAAAAATGAATCTTTTTTTAAAAATACCAAAAATTAATCCCTCGATAATATTGTCAAGAAATGGACCTCTAGATCCCTCTTAAATAGTGATAAGACAAGTGTGACTACCCCAATCCCACCTCCAATAGGCCAGGGACTGATGACCAACACTAAGAAGGAACAAAACTTACATGGGAGACTTTAGCCTATGGAAGTTGTACACACACACACATCTCCAAGACAATATAATGATGAAATGTAAAATAAAACTAAAACCAAATTCATGCCCATTTAAAAATAACAAAATAAAATTGTAGAAATACTAGAAAATGGTAAGGTCCAAATACAAGCCCACCAAAAAAACTGAAAAGAGTTCTAACCAGATAGCAATAGGGGACTAAAGTCAAATGTAACTCAGGGTATGAACTATAGACTTTCTAGCTCAAATATAAGCCCCATATTCTCTTAGTCCACCAAGAAACTCATCAAACTATTGTCATCAGCATAATACATGACATGTGTGAGTATAACAATACTCAGTAGGAAACCAGAAAATCACTAAGCATAAAGAATCAAGGATAGTAGTTACCTCATCATATATATATTTCTATATAATATGTAATAATAAAATCTATATATACTCATTTTAGACACATAGTCTCAAGGTAATGTCACAAAAAATTTCCAACCTAGGATTCCTAATCGAAGGCTCCATATACCACTCATCCAGGAGAACACACTCCACGAGTCAAATAACACTGATGGTGTCTATCCAGGATATCATGATCTTTAGGTCTTGACAGAAGGAGTATGTGCTGTAAGTATAAAGATAATGATACATATATGAGGATCACACACAAGGTCATGGTGTATACCAACAAACCAATCTTGATTAAACCTCTAATTAGGGGATCGATGCCCGTGTATATTTGGTCTTGCTGATTCTAAGAACCCCACATAGGGCTGACGATGATAGAGGATCTCACTCTAGGCCTAATAGAAGGATTATGAAAAATGAATCTAAAACTAAAGTTCCTAAAATGGGATCAATATCCCATAAATAGGACACAATTCCATAAAAACCCCTTAGTTAAAGGATAAAGGGTACAAACCCTAATGAAATTTGTCCATAATGAATGGAACAAGGACTCCAAGACAAATTTTAATAATTATTAAACATGTATTATAAGTAAAAATGGTGTATATTTGGAACCCGGTATACCCATATATCATGGCCAATTCCCATAACCATGTCGATGTAAACTTGGGTGTTCTGTGTGCTTGGTTGTGTCTATGTACAAAACTCTTCCTATGTACACCAAGCCTATCTTTATTCTCTGAGATAACACACTATGTTTCCAAGTCATATCACATGTTGCGTGTCATGTGTCACATTCCATGTAATAATTATCTCCTCTGTGGAAACCCTAGTGTTGTGGATAGGACCCCTCATAGTGTGTATTATCAGATACCAATTTGTGTATAATTGGATTTTCTAGAACTTGTAGAGCCATTTCACACATTATTTTCCACTCCTCCAACCTATGATATAGCTGCGAATCACACCAAAAACGTTGACATGTTCTATACAAGACTCCTTATCACCTATTTCCAAAATATATCCACCATATTAGCATGAGAAAACCATCTGTCATGTCTCCCAGTCATCGTACATCAAAACCCATCCGAAGAACTGAAATCCCATCCCAATCCTTCATCTTAGCTTGATCCCAATATCAATTGGAACCCAGATATATGATATTAATCCATTACACTAATAATCAAGTGTGTAATGATTTATTGATGGGTATTTGTTGAACCACTGTCCAAAAAGAACATTGGAGATGAATGAAAAAAGAATGGGGGAAGAAATGCACAAAAAAAACAAGAAGAATAGACCACATACAATGTTCTTATTGGCCTCAAATCATTTCTATTATAATTAATAATTAAGATATATAATAATCAACAATAAAAATCCAAATTCTAGAGAATATCTAACCCGTACCCATAATATACTCAATTTTTTTAATCAATTCATTAATTTATTTATTTATGTTCACCATAGGGAAAATAAAACGGGGTTAAATCCACATAAAAAACATCCTAACTTTGTTTGGGTCAATCTCTAGTGAAAAAATAATCTACATAATTTTACTTGGAAAGATCCTCATTTTCTTTTGGCACACCGATCACCAAATCTTGATTCATCGATGTTCATCCATGGAAGACCCTCCATTGAATCCTCTCCCAAATTCTATGTTTATGAGGACAAAAAGGAAAATCTGGTTATTACTTGGTTTATATATTAGTGTCTTAGGTATCTGCATTATCAAATAAAATAAATAAATTTATTATTTAATTTATGATTTACACCTATGATGACTTTTTCAAAATTCCTGACATTGAAAAAGATTATGTTACACCTAGGGTAAAACCCACACACTAAAATCAAAAATGAATTACAATTTTTGACATGAGTCCAAATTTTTAATTTATTCCACTTTTTCAGGAAAACTACATGTGTATGTATTGTAATATATTTAATATATTTAAAATACCATCTTCAGGCTCACCGGGCCTCAGAATCATGCACTGTCTCATCGATTAGTGATTAGCCACTAAATGAGGCTAATATTCATTGTGAATATATATAATATTCATGTGATTTATTATTCATAAATACAATTTTATTTTATTTTACACTTTGAACATCATTTCACATTATGATTGTAATTCTTACTTAAAATGCACTATTATGTGGTACATTTTTTGAAATCATTTGAAGTACCCAATGATTCATCTAATTATAAGGAATGTAATTATCCATATTTTAATTTGATATTTTATGAAATGGATATTCACTTAAATTTAAACATTTTTCATTTAGGAATCAATGGATGATTCATAAAGGATGAAGGAGATATTTGACGATGAAAAGAAACAATTCTAGAGAAGGAAGATTGGAAACCAGCCCACTGATAAGACTGTGGGACCCAACATACAATCCCAATGAATCCCATATTTATTATTATGATATAATAAATGTATAGTAACAAATCAATCTTGATGATCCAATGCTAATTCGGCCTCCATGGTGTCCATTTAGGCGGCCCAAGTTAGACATAAAATTCTGTGCCAGATTCTGTGGCCCAGAAAAACAGTCCACTAATTTGATCCTATCTCGGAATCCAAAACTCCAAATGGGCCCAAATTTTACAGAAGATTATAAGACATCCTCACATATATTTTCTTCTTCTATGGACCACTCTGATTCTGCCATATATAAGGTCTTACAAGCGTTTATGTTCGATGAAGGAAATCTGGATACCACCTCGGGTTAAGGGTGGAAAAATCAACTCTCCCTTACTTTCCACCCACCTATGGCCTACCACAATTAATTTAGGAGACTTGGACTGTTGGAGGCTCTACCCAAGGGATCAAAAATTCCTATTTAAGTCAGTGGTGTTTGAGGACTGAAGGATCTTAGGTGCCTGGTTTTATTGTAGTGTTATGCTGCCGCTTTGTGTTTGTAATCACAGTTCTTTCACATGTACGTTTTTTAATTCATCCTAGTTTCTTAATAAAAGTTCTTCTTATACTCTTATTATGTTGTTATACATATCATGTTGATACTTTTGGTTCAATGTGTGAATTTATTCACACCATACTTTGTGATATTTATCACACAACGATGGAGTGATCGATTTTTGTTGTTGTTTTTTTACTTCTTCAATTCCACCCTCATAAGTCTACTTACCACTTCCGTTGAAGACATGTCATAAATAGAGGGATAACTCTTTTATGGGTTTATCCAAGGGAGTAGAAAGGGGATATATTGGATGTTCTTTCTCACTCCATTAATTTCTAATCACTTCTTTAAAATGAGATTTTTATTTGATGATTTTAAAACCTCTTCATCCTTATTGAATTTAAGGTCACACATTTGAAGTGCTAATATGAACCTCTACCTTGGAGTGCTCAAAACTTTGATACTTAAAGTGTATAAGTGATTAGTATTAGGGTGTGTAGGCATTAAACTAGTAAGTAATGATTTCGTTGGATCTTCTTAAATGAATCCATCTTAATTATAAGAAATTGAAATCATTAAAAAAAGAATTCATCCAATCCACCCCGAGCAATAACCTATGATCAAATCATTACCTTAATTTGAATTAACATAAATCTGTTAGTGATCCTTTAAAACCATATTAAATCAACCTAAGTTGTCCACTTAATATCCAATAACAATCTATAGAATGCACGTGTCTGTAGGTACTTCTTAGGTCTCTGAGGATTCGATAACCCAAACTAGACTACAAGGACCGTCCTACCTTCTTCTTTTGGGTAAATTTGAGCGTGAATCAAATTTTGGCACCATTTTCGGGGACCCAATTAAGTCATATAAACACCCATTATATTCTCCCCCATTTGTTATTTTCTCATCCAAATTCTCTTATCTTTTCCCTTTCTCATTTTTTTTCTTTTGGTGCATGTCCGCCTACACTCGCGATCAATCAAACCGTCTAGTTAGGGTTGATAGTCTTGGGGATTGGGAGTCAAGTACACCAAGGGAACTCTTTCCATTAGATCCTAATCTTACTAAAACCCCCGAGTCAAAAATTGAGCCCATTTCAATGGAAGGTCTTCAATAAACCAACTCATAAACCCAGGTGGGAACCAAAATGGAAACCCAAATGAGGCAGCCCAAAACTTGGGGAATGCGGTCAATCAAACCATGAATGACTACCTCACACCTTCCTGGACCAATGCCCCCTCATGCATTAGACATAATTACCTAGTATATTCCAACTACATATTTAAACCTCATGTCCTAAACCATCTTTCCACATTCCATGGAATGGAGTCCGAGATGCCATACCTACACATTAAGGAGTTCAATGACATTGTAGAAACCATGTGTCCCCCACATCAACTAGAATCAGCTAAGATGAGGCTATTTAATTTTTCTTTAAAGGATTGAGCTAAAAATTGGCTAAAAAATTTGATACCATCATCTATCAACTCTTGGTACCAACTACAAAGAGAATTCTACAAAATATACTTTTTCCAACACAAAACAATTGCACTTAAAAAGAGTATCCAAAATATTTTTGAAAAATATGGAGAGTCATTCTATGAAACATGGGAGAGGTTCAAAGACACTCTAAACATGGTTCCACACCTTGGTTTTTCTATTCCTGAACAAGTGTGAATTTTCTATGAAGGGTTTGGTCTGGGGAACAAACAATTCATTGACATGATGTGTAATGGAACCTTTAAAAACAAAGCCCCAAATGATGCTTATGTGTATCTAGAATGCCTCTCTGAACAAAACCAAACATGGGGAACTTCACCTTATTCTGAAAAGCCAAAAAGAACTACTAGAATTCATACACTTAGAGAAGAGGAAAGCCTTAGGGCTAAACTTGCAGCGCTCTCTAGGAAAGTTGAAGAGATTGACCTTAGGAAAGTCTATGAAATCCAAACTGTTGACCCTATTTGCACAATTTGTGACAAACATGACCATAAGACAGAAAACTACCCAACCATTCCATCCATCAAGGATGTTCTTTTAGGAGGACCCCCAGTGGAAGTAAATGCTTTAAACTTTCAAAAGACTCAATACCAAAACAACTTCAACCCAAGGTATAATGACCACCCAGGCTTCTTCTGGAAAGATAACCAACAACCTAACAAACCACAAGGACAAAATACTTACCCCCATCAGAACTACCAAACACATAACCACTTCCAAACCCAAACTATCCAATACCAACAGCCACCGGTCCATTTTCAAAAAACCATCCCACCTCTAAAATATCCCCCTGGGATAAACCAATCTTCTCAAGCACCAACCCAAACTGTTCTACAAAGCCTAATAGAACAACTGTGAAAACAAATGGAGAGGTTGAACTCAGAAGTCTCTTCCCTAAAACAAGAAATTCAAACCATCCAAACTGGAAAGGCACCCATGCCTACTCAAGCGGTGCCATCCTCAACTTCAAGGTGAGAGTCAAGTTATGCTCAAACAACTCATGAAAAACTTAAGTCTGTGACTGTTTTAAGAAGTGGGAAATCAATTGTGAAACCTGAACAACTAATTCAGAACCCACCTGAAGATTCAAACTTGGATGAAAATTCAAATGAACCACAAGATCAAACTTAGTAAATAGATAACAATGTGAAAGAAAAAACTCTTCAACAAACAACCCCACAACCTGCACCATTTCCTCAACGCATGAGGGGGAAACCCAAGCCTGAACTGAGTGAAACATTGAGGGAAATATTCTCACAAGTCAAGTTGAACATTCCATTTCTCGATGTCGTCCAAACCATACCTTCCTACTCAAAGTACCTTAAGGACTTGTGCACTTTTAAAAGAAAATTTTCAAATAAAAACCAAGTCCTTTTGGCTGCTAATGTGAGTACCACCATTCAAGGTACCATTCCTCCTTAGTTGAAAGACCCAGGTTGCCCTTACATCAATGTTGAAATAGGAGAAAGCAAAGTTTTAAAGGCCTTGTGTGATCTAGGTGCTAGTGTCAATCTCATCCCCTATGTCTTGTACTGCCCGTTAGGCCTAGAAGAACTCCAACCCACATCTGTCACACTTCAACTTGCTGATCATACCATTAGGGTTCCAAAGGGGATTTTAAAGGAAGTTATGGTAAAGGTTGAAAACTTCATCTACCCTACTGACTTCACTGTCCTTGACAACCATCCAAACTTAGGAAATAAGGAACAAAACCCAATCATCCTTGGCCATCCTTTTCTTGCAACAATCACCTCTGTTATCCGAGTCCGAAATGGGAACATGACCATCACCTTTGGGAACATGAGTCTAGAATTGAACATATATAATGAAAGCTCAAAAATAGTGGATGATGAGGACATTCATTAAGTAAACATGATAAGAAGCATAAATAATGAATCCATGGAACATTAAGGAATATTTAATGAATGTTTAAGTCAGGATGAGATTGATTTCCTTTGTTCATATGAAGGAAGTTTATCTCCTTGGATTGAATCATTTTCAAGTTGCTCTTATGATGAAGTCTTAGGTCCAACAATCAGTGAATCCTTTTAGGAAACCAATTTCATGGAGACCAATCAAACTTCCTTCCCTAAATCTGATCAAGGAAATCTAGTAGCTGAAACTTCTACATGTGGGGAATCAATCCTATCTAAAACTCTAAAAAAATAAATTGAACTTGATCCAATGTTCCTATCTTCTACTAAAATTCTGAACCAACTTGATCTTGAATTGAAGGAACTTCCCGCCACACTCATGTATGCTTTCCTAGGGGACAATCAAACACATCCTATTGTCATTTCTTCTTCTCTTGAAGCAAATCATGAGAGGATGCTTCTAGATGTCATTAGGAAACATAAAAAAGCCATTGGTTGGACCCTATCTGATATTCCTGGGATTAGCCCACTTATTAGGACTCATAGGATTGTTCTGGAATCTGATTCAAAGCCATGTCGTCAACCTCAACGGCGACTCAATCCTAATCTCATGGAGGTAGTAAGGAAAGAATTTCTAAAATTGTTAAAAGCTGGTATCATATATCACATAGTTGAGAGTGAATGGGTGAGCCCAATCCAAGTGGTTCCAAAAAAGGCTGGAATCACAGTGATAACCAATGAGGATGGAGAGATTCTTCCAACAAGGGTGAGTAGTGGATGGAGGGTCTTCATTGACTATAGGAAGCTAAAATCATTCACCAAGAAGGACCATTTCTCCTTACCATTCATTGACCAAGTCCTCGAGAGAGTGTTAGGTCATGCCTTCTACTTTTTCTTAGATGGGTACTCAGGGTATAATCAAATTGAGGTCTCCCTATAAGATCAAGGGAAGACTACATTCACATGTCCATTTGGAACCATTGCCTTAAAACGCATGCCCTTCAGGTTATGCAATGCCCCTGGAACCTTCCAGCAGTGCATGATGGGAATCTTCTCAGACATGGTAGGGGATTTTCTAGAGGTCTTCATGGATGGATTCTCTGTGTTTGGGGATACATTTGAGGGATGTATGAGGAATGTAGGGAGATTCTTGTCAAGATGTGAAGAAAATAATTTAGTCCTAAACTGGGAAAAATGGAATTTCATGGTTAAAGAGGGACAAGTTCTAGACCATCTGGTCTCAGGTAGGGGGATTGAAGTTGATAAAGCCAAGGTTGACATCATTCGTCACCTTCCATCACCCAAAATTGTCAAGGATGTAAGGTCTTTATTAGGACATGCTAGTTTCTATAGAAGATTCATCAAGGACTTTAGTTCAATCTCCCGTCTCCTTTGTGCTCTCCTAGTAAAGGATGCTACATTTGTTTGATAGAAATCTGTGAGGGTTCATTATCAACCCTCAAATCCTCTCTCACCTCTCCCCCCATCATGAAATATCCAAATTGGGACCATCCTTTCGAACATATGTGTGATTCCAGTGACTTTGCTGTAGGAGCTGTGTTAGGAAAACGTTGTGATAAAAATCCTTATGTCATTTCTTATGCAAGAAAATCCTTAAATGATGACCAAATCAACTACACCACCACTGAAAATGAGTTACTTTCTATTGTGTTTTCCTTAGAGAAGTTTAGGTCCTACCTCTTAGGATCACCCATCACTGTGTTCACTGACCATTCTGTACTAAAATACCTCTTCCAAAAACAAGTTTCTAAGTCTAGACTGATTAGGTGGGTCCTTCTCTTACAATAATTTGACCTCACAATCAAGGAGAAAAAGGGAGTTGAAAATGTTGTAGCTAACCACCTCCTTAGGATGGAATTCAAAGACAACTCAAATCACCTTTCTGTGTCTGATTAATTTCCTGATGAACACCTATACTCTGTGAGTGACTGCCCTTGGTATGCTGACATAGCCAATTTCGTAGTTACAGGAGTCGTTCCAAAATTCCTAGGGACACAAGCTCGAAGGAAGTTCTTTCTCATGTCAAACACTATATGTTTGATGATCCTTACCTATTCAAGTTCTGTCCTGATCAAATCATTAGAAGATGTGTTCCTGAGTCTGATCAAGAGTCCATCCTTAAATTCTGTCATAGTGAGGCATGTGGAGGTCACTTTTCCTCTAAGAAAACATCTTCTAAGAATCTTCAATGTGGTCTCTTCTGGCCCACCCTCTCAAGGGACTCCTACACATTTTGTCAAATGTGTCCTAGGTGTCAACAAGTAGGGTCCATCACAAAAAGGAATCAAATTCCACTCACTCCCATCTTAGTGGTTGAAATATTTGACTGTTGGGGAATTGATTTCATGGGTCCCTTCCCAAACTCTAGGGGATATCTTTACATTCTCTTAGCTATCAATTATGTCTCTAAATGGGTTGAGGCCATTCCTACAAAATCCAATGATCATCAAACTGTGATTAGATTTCTCAAGGAAAACATCTTCTCTAGATTTGGAATTCCTAGGTATATCATTAGTGATCGTGGAACTCATTTTGGCAATCGTCCATTCTCATCACTCATGGAAAAATATGGAATTTCTCACAAAGTGTCCACTGCTTACCACCCACATACCAATGGTCAAGCTGAGTTAGCCAATCTTGAAATCAAATAAATTCTTGAGAAAACTTTCAATCCTTATAGGAAAGATTGGTCCGAGAAACTCTTGGATGGTCTTTGGGAATATCTTAGAGTATTCAAAACCATCCTAGGAATGTCACCATATAGGTTGGTTTATTGAAAAGCATGCCATTTACCTGTTGAAATTGAGCATAAGGCCTTTTGGGAAATTAAGAAAATGGATTATGACCTCTCATTGGCCGGAACAAAAAGGAAATTGGATCTCAATGAACTAGAGGAATTAAGGATGGAGGCTTATGAAAATTCAAGTATCAATAAAGCTAGAGTTCAATCCTACCAATCTAGGAATATCGAGGTCAAACATTTTGAACCGGGAAAACTTGTGCTCTTGTATAGTTCAAAACTTCATTTACACCCGGGAAAGTTAAGGTCTAGATGGTTAGGACCTTTCATAGTGCATCATGTGTACCCCCATGGGGTAGTAGAGATTCAAGATCCCACAAGTGGGTACATTTTCAAGGTCAATGGTCAAAGGTTAAAACCATTCATTGAATCATTCAATAAACAGGAAATAGAGGTTGAGTTAACTAATCCAACCTATGAACCAAGAAAAAATTGATAGATTTAGGGTCCATGTTGGGCTAACGACGTTAAACATAGTACTATATAGGAGGAAACCCATGGTTTTCCAGTTTCCTATCATTTTATTGTTTTAATAAAATTTATATTTTAAATAGGATTAATTAATCATTTTTATATTTAAAAAAAAGACTGTTGACCTGTTCTTCTATTATGAGTATGGATGAGTATGAAAGGGGAGCACCGTATTCATCCGTGTCATGTGGTGTGATCCATGAGTAATAACTTACCCAGAAAATTAAAAGAATACAATGTATCATTAGTTTGATTAAAAAAAACAAAAAAACAGGAAAAACCATAAAAATGATGATACTTGGAATTAAATAAGTCGTTGTGTTGTTTGTTTTGGCTGGTTTGTTCTTATTTTGGTTCAGGTACAATTTTGGGTGATACATGTTCAATCAAGGAGGTGCCTACATCCCCCAAGAGATCAAAGGACTAATTTTGAGCAGAAAGAATTTCAACTTCAACCACCAGGTGACTTCATTCCATGATCCTCATTTTCAATTTCCTTTTTGAATTTTAATTCTCTACCTCTACCCCATTCTAAATTTTCTTTTCTTTAAACACTGGGTACATTGTTATTTTAAGTTGGGGTGGAGATAAAATACAAAATTTCTTTTGTGTCAAAAAATGAATGATTTGAAAAAAATGTGTAAATAGAAGGAAAAATTCCTTTAACTTTGAACATGGTAATACACATTGCACAATTTGAAAATGAATATAAAATAATTTAGCATGCCCTGATTCTGATTTTAATCCTTGTATAATTTCATGAGTTTAGATTTTGGAAAGTGTGGCTGTCCAATGTGATATTTCATCGTTTATATTTTTATCCAAATAAAAAAAGATCATAATGCATGTCCTTTGGATAGTGGGGTATTAGTTTGAGTTCATGGGGTCCCCCAAATAAATAACATAGGTTTGGTGATCATTTTAGTTTTAATTTGAGTATTCAATAAATAAAAAAATAATAATAATAAATTTGCGCATAGAGGAATGAAATGACCTAATGCGTTGCTTTCGGCACTTGGAGATCATGACTCCATAGTTGTCTGGCCCAGAGTTAGTAATTTTATCTCTACATTTGGTAATTTGAATTTGTTTTTGACTGAGTTAACTTGAGATGATTCCTGAGTATGTGGTCTTCACTTGGTGCCCTAAGGTCTTTGAGCCTGGGAGTCATCGACAAAGTCTCGCTACAGGGGTTGACTCTTTTGAGTGCAACTTCAATTACCATGGAAAAATCGCAAAAAAAAAACAAAACAAAATAAATAAAAAATAAATGAATACTCATATTAATATTGAAATGTGATTCCACGTAGCTCCTCCATCATTTCCCCCTTTAATAAATATGAACCCCCATATCTATTGTGATACACAACACATCCTTATACTTAATTGATATTGGATGAAATATGACAATGAATTTGAACAAAGGAATGAGCTTAGGATTGTGATCTTCTTATGAAAAAATATTGTATTAAAATATTTTGATGGGTTTCATGATTGTTAGGTATAATTTTTTTTGGTGATAATTGTGTATTAAAATGTTTTTGGAAAAGGGAATTCGAATTTCATATTGTTGAGATATATTTTGCTCGGGACTAGAAAAACTCAAGTTGGGGGGGGGTGTGATTAGCCAATAAATGAGGCTAATATTCATTGTTAATATATATAATATTAATGTGATTTATTATTAATAAATACCATTTTAGTTCATTTTACACTTTGAACATCATTTCACATTATGATTGTAATTCTTACTTAAAATACACTATTATGTGGTACATTTTTTAAAATCATTTAAAGTACCCAATGATTCATCTAATTATAAGGAATATAATTATCCATATTTTAATTTTCTATATTTTTAAATGGATCTTCACTTAAATTTAAAAAAATTTCATTCAGGGATCAATGGATGATTCATAAAGGATGAAGGAGATATTTGGCGATGAAAAGAAACAATTCTGTAGAAGGCAGATTGGACACCAGCCCACTGATAAGCCTGTGGGACATAACATACAAGCCCAATGAATCCCATATTTAGTGGGATGATATAATCCATTTATAGGAACAAATAAATCTTGAGGATCCAATGATAATTCGGCCTCCATGGTGTCCATTTAGGCGGTCCAATTTAGAGATAAAATTCTGGACCAGATTCTGCGGCCCAGAAAAACAGCTCACTAATTTGATCATATCTCGTAATCCACAACTCCTAATGGGTCCAAATTTTACAGAAGGTTAGAATACATCCAGAGATCGATTTCCTCTTATGGTCCACTCTGATTCGGCCATCTAGAAGGCCTTACAAGTGCGCCTGTTCGGTGAAGGAAATATGGCTGCCACCTCGGGTCAAGGGTGGAAAAATCAACTCTCCCTTACTTTCCACCCACCTATGGCCTACCAAAATTAATTGAGGAGACTTGTACTATTGGAGGCTCCACCCAAGGGCTCAAAAATTGCTATTTAAGGCAATGGTGTTGGAGGATTTAATGATCTTGGGTGCTTGTTTTCATTGTAGTGTTATGCTGCAGCTTTGTGTTTGTAATCACATTTATTTCACATGTAAGTTTTTTAATTCATCCCAGTTTCTTAATAAAAGTTCTTCTTATAATATTATTTTGTTGTTCTAAATATCACGTTGATACTGTTGGTTCAAGGTGTGAATTTATTCACACCATACTTTGTGATATTTATCACACAATGGTGGAGTGATCGATTTTTGTTGTTGTTTTTTCTTACTTCTTCAATTCCACCCTCGTAAGTCTACTTCCCGCTTCCGTTGAAGACATGTCATTGATGGAGGACTAACTCTTTTATGGGTTGATCCAAGGGAGTATAAAGGGGCTGTATTGGATGTTATTTCTCACTCCATTAATGGCTAATCACTTCTTTTAAATGAGATTTTTATTTGATGATTTTAAAACCTCTTCATCCTTATTGAATTTAAGGTCACACATTTCAAATGCTAATACAAACCTCTACCTTGGAGTGCTCAAAAATTTGATCCTTCAATTGTATAGGTGATTAGTATTAGGTTGTGCAGGCATTAAACCAGTAAGTGATGATTTCGTTTGATCTTCTTAAATGAATCCATCTCAATTATAAGAAATTGAAATCATTACAAAAGTAATTCATCCAATCCACCCCGAGCGATAAACTATAATAAACTCATTACCTTAATTTGAATTAACATAAATCTGTTAGTGATCCTTTAAAACCATCTTAAATCAACCTAACTTTGCCACTTCATATCCAAAAACAATCCATAGGATGCACGTGTCTGTAGGTACTTCTTAGGTCTCTGAGGATTCGACAACTCAAACTAGACTACAAGGACCGTCCTACCTTCTTCTTTTGGGTAAATTTGAGCGTGAATCACTTAGCCTCTAAAATATTACTAGATATATTCGAAGACTTTACTTGAAGAAAAAATATGTTATATTCTCCCCACCTTAGGAATTTATGCTATGGGATGTGAAATAAAAGACTACACAAAGTGATGTGGGTACTAAGTATGAATTTTGGTTTACCACTCCTTGGTACTCTCTTAAAGATTCATGTGCTGCCACCATACATGTGCTAAAGGAACCACTAACCCATGGTGGATCTTCTCCTACAATGCTCAATCTCTATCATGTACTTTGAAAAAGTATCACCACCATTGATGTACAAATCACCGTAGTCGATAACATGAGATGGGTAAGGAATTTACCTCCATATATGTGACACATGGAAGATGTCCTGTACCCAAACCAACTATTTGGGTAGAGACAAGTGATATTCCACCTCACTGAATCTACAAAGTATCTATAAAGGGATAATGAATCTCCAAGACAACTTTACTTCCTGGCCATATCTCTATAGTCAACATCAAGGTGAGACCCAAAGAAACACATAGTATCCCTCATTGAACTCTAAATGCCTCAGTTTTCAGTCCTCATAAGGATTATTAAGGATCTATACAGTCCTCATTTTTTCATGGATGATCTCCACCTTCTCAGTCATGGATCACACCATCTATGGGCCCATAAGTTCCGAATATCTTAGGTCAGTCTAGTAAAGTGTTGACCTATATGAATTCTTGTAAAAATACTCGAATAGTGCCATACCAATGGTGGAATGGTAGCTTTTTTTACGCAAAATCCACCAATGGAATATGGTCCTCCCAAATATGACCAATGTTTAACATTCAAGCTCGCAGCATGTCCTCTGGGGACTGAGTGGTCTGCTCTGTCTAGCCATTGGTCTGTGGTTTAAGAGTAGTCCTCAAATGTAATTGGGTCCTAAATTATTCCTTCAGTCCATTCCATACTTGAGATGTGATGTGAGAATTATGGTTATAAAGGATCATTGAGGGAAATCCATGGATCTAGACTATCTCCTACATAAATATGCTTCCCAATTTCTCTACTAATCTCTACTATTCAATAGATAGGAAGTGATCCAACTTCATGAGCTAGTCTATGATCACCCAGATGGAATAATTTTCTTTATAAGTCTATGGAATCCCTATCACATAGTTCATAGATATATCATCCTACTTCTACTATATCACCTCAATGGGTTGAGTTAAACCTACTAGAACCTAGTGTGAAACCTTTACTTTCTCACAAGTAAGGCATCAAGTGACAAAATCTATAACTCCTTTCTGCATCCATGGTCACCAAAACTGACATTGGAGGTCTTGGTACATCTTCACCACACATTAATGCTTCACCAAAGGAGATTTTTGAACCTCCCTTAGAACCTACTACTGTAATGTCACTAGTACCATCATGCATCTTCAAAAAAGGATGATGTGATCCACATATTATAAAAATCCATTAGGAGCACATTTGATAGATATATAATCTTGTAGGGTATCATAGTTGGTATATCCATGCTGAAAATCCTTAACCTACTTTAGAAGTGGTGGAGTAACAACTATCCACTAGAGGTATACCACACCATCCCCATCCACTAAGTATAATAGTAACGAGGCCAACTACTATGATACCTTTCTCAATATTTGCAAACAAGATCTCCTACTAAGAGAATATTATACCATATACCCCTTATCAAGTGTATAGATAATTTTGAATTCATAAACTTGGAGGAAATCTATACATTTCTACTTTCTAAAGTTAAGTTCATTTCGAGAGAAGATATAAATGACTATTTTTTTCATAATAAGTTATAAATCACTCACCCATAAGGTATTGTCATCACACCTTGAGTGAAAAGACTTCCATTACTAGATCAAGATCATGGGTCACATATTTATTCTCATCTGGTCTCAATTGATATAAAACATATAAAATCACTACCTATTTATTAATCATAACACAACCAAGCCTAGTCCTTGATTCATCACAAAATAATACACACTCAACACTCTCCTATGAAAATATCAATATGGAAGCACTCATAAATATTTATATCAACTACTAGAAATCATGTTAGCACCATTCTATACACATGAAAGGTTTCCCATTTTAAGTTAAAGATATCAAGGGATTTGATATACTAGATAAATTAGTTATGAATCTTAGGTAGTAGCATACCAACCCAAGGAAGCTCTATACCTCCATCATACTCTTATATAGATCCTAAGCTAACATTACCATGACCTTATCCATGTCCACCAATAAACTGTCTATTGAGATGACATATCTAAGATATTCGACCTTATAAATACATTATTGGAACATTAAGAGCTTTCTATAAATATGGTTCTCTTAGAGTATGCTCAAGACAATCCTCAAGTGTCAAGCATTTTCCTCTACAGATGCTGAGTACACTAGGATATCATTGATGAAGATGACCACAAACTAGTTTAAGAAAGGATGAATTATTAGGTTCATGAGTCCCATGAACACTATCAATGAGTTATTCACACCAAATAGAATAAAAAAATACTCATTGTGATTGTAATGAAATCTAAAATTCTTTTTCGATTTATCCTCATCCCATACTCACAACTGATTATAGCTCGATCTGAGGTCCATCTTCAAGAAAAATCATGCCCCTCCCAACTTATCGAAGAGGTCCTCGATCCTCAGTAGTGGATAAATGATCTTTAAATCCTCTTGTTTTATGTTACAATAATCCACACACAACCTCATGCTCTTAAATGCATTCTTAGTGAAAAACACTAGGGCTGGCCATAGTGATACACTATGCATGAAAAATACCTTCCCCTAAAAGTCCTCAAACTAGGAACTCATCTCACAAAGCTCTATGCAAGCTGTATGATATGCTGGCATAGATAAAAAGGTTTTCCTGGTGTGTATATCAATAGAAAATTCTATTTCTTGGCAGGGTGGTAAGCCTATAACACCCTCAAGAAATACATCCCTATAATCCATGGTCATAGTAGGAAATTTTAAGCTCACAGAATCTACTACACCAAGGGTCATGCTTTCCAACTAGTGTGTAATCGAATGCGCCCTACTATGCATGAGTCCATCCATCTCTACGTGGTTTCCCTTTTCACCCATAAAGGAAAACCTCATCCCATCACTATAGAGACATCACATTATATACCGGAAATAGTTTACCCAAGCATGAACTGTAGATTACCACTCCATACCTAAGATGAAGTCGTGAGGCCAGACCACTACTATAAAGAGATCCCAAAAGAAAATATCTCCTCTAAGATTAAGGTCACACTATCAATAGAATTTTGGGATCAATGAGTCGCATTAAGTAAGAGTAACTAAGAATAAGGTTCAATACAAGGGCTCAAATGGAATCTCTAAATCGCAAACTAGATAATTGGAAATAAAGGAGTGAATCACAAAAGTGTCTATAAATACTATAGATACAGTATATAATAAACATATCATACATAGTATCATCCATGGTGATACTGGTTCATAATCCCCAACCTCTTGTAGCTTCCCTCTCCTCAGATCACTTACCCAATGAGCCTAGAGGGGACCACCTGGGGGTGGTGGTATTAACAAGTCAAAATGTATACCACCTCCAGCTATTATCCCATCTCCTCTACCACATACATTTCCTATAGAACTACCTAATCCTACTGCTACCTATACCTTGGAAACCCATCTACTATCTCTCTATTATCCACATGTCAGGTTAAGAAATATCAAGCAATATATCAATGAACATCACAAGAGTATCAATTCCTCTATCTAAGATGACTAGATCCATCCTTTGAGTGATGAACCATATACCCTCTATCTTGGGATCACCTCTTGAAATATCTCACAAGTCCAGGTCCCTATGTCAATCATCAGATTCCTACTGCCGAAGTCTTAGCTCCAATGTTCCCACTGCTAGTACTAACTTTCTATATCTTAGCAACCATGAAAATCTCGACCACCAAATCACGCTCCAATACCCCAACATAGTTAGGAATTAATAGAGGTATCATGATATCTCATATATATCTATGTAGACCTTTCTCAAAGGTATAATCAAAATGGAACTAATCATTCACCATATCCATTGAGTACTGAGAGAGGTTTGTGAACTTAGATGAATACTCAACAATAGTGGTAATAAACTATTGAAAATGTAGAATCTTCTAGATGTTCACATCCAATAATGTAGCTAGAGAAAAATAATCTCTAAAAAGGAAATTAAATTCTGACCATTATAGATTCACCTCATCATACGACTGATTCATTAATCCCCAACAACATCTTGTAAAGACCCCGAGAAAGATCACTG
The DNA here is from genome assembly GCA_963277665.1 of Viscum album. NCBI lineage: Eukaryota > Viridiplantae > Streptophyta > Magnoliopsida > Santalales > Viscaceae > Viscum > Viscum album. The sequence goes on along the minus strand of OY728160.1, from coordinate 40,529,905 downwards.
GCAGGACCACCATATGTTCTTCAGGTGTCCAAAAAAGAAGAAATAATTAAATCACTACCTCAAGACAATCCTCAGACGCTTGGGGGACTAGATAATATCAATAACTGAGGGGTCACTATTACTATAACTCATGAAGTGTGCTCTGCCTATGTCATGACACGTCCTCGCGACCAGTGTCGTGACTACCTCAAGCCCTCCTCCCATAGGCCAGGGGCTTGCGAATAGCACCAAGGCGTAAATCCCAACAAAAAGGGAAAGGAATTTCATTTATAAGTAAATAAACACCACAGTGTAAGACATCATAAGTAAACACAAAGTAAACTGAGTACAAGTAAGTGCGGAAAGTAAATGTGCCAGAATACAAACCCAAACTGAAAGTAAAGTACAACTGGAAATAAAACAGCAATGTCGAGCCGTCCACTAGTAGTCCCACCTGAAGGGTGGGTATAGATAGCCACCTCAGCTCCTCAGGTCCAGTCGTCTGCTCCGTGCACGTCCCGCCCAGTGGTCCACCTCCAGGTACCGAATGATCCACTAGCCTCTACCACGATCAGCACTGTCCGTCGTCTACATCCAACACAACGTAGTGCGGGAATAGCCCGTGTAGGGGTGAGTATACGCTACTCAGTAGGGACCCCGAGACCCCCGAAGGTCTCCCAAAACCCACAAATGATAATCCACAAAAGAAAGATACAATCACGAAGTAACAACCAACACTACTTAGGTATATGCCCATAAATATACCTAAGTCATCAATTCCACTTTGGCTCCAACGCCTGAGTCCAAGTTCGATCATGTTCACACAGGATAGTACAACCCAATCAACATAAGAATGAAAATAAATCATATCGAAGATAATGATTGAAAGTCAAGACTCAGCTAACATAGGTACACCTCTTCGGTGATAGAGATGATCAGATATAGCCACTGATTCATCTAAGCCGGGACCCACGTAGGATACTAAACTAGCTACTCTGCCAGACCCACATAGGATAGCAAGAATAGAGTCAGACACTGCCAGACCCACATAGGATACAAGAACAGTAGTCATTACCGTCAAACCCACATAGGATTTCAGTACGGTCTTCATCACTACCGAACCCACATAGGATTTTAGTGCAGTCTTCATCTCCGTCGAACCCACATAGGATTTCAGGACGGTCTTCATCGCTGCCGAACCCACCTAGGATTTCAGTGCAGTCTTCATCTCCGTCGAACCCACATAAGATTTCAGTACGGTATTCATCGCTGCCGAACCCACATAGGATTTCAGTGCAGTCTTCATCGCCGTCGAACACACATAGGATTTCAGGACGATCTTCATCGCTGTCGAACCCACATAGGATTTCAGTGCAGTCTTCATCTCCGTCGAACTCACATAGGATTTCAGTACGGTCTTCATCGCTGCCAAACCCACATAGGATTTCAGTGCAGTCCTCATCGCCATCAAACCCACATAGGATTTTAGTATGGTATTCATTGCTGCCGAACCCACATAGGATTTCAGTGCAGTCTTCATCTCTGTCGAACCCATATAGGATTTCAGTACGGTCGTCACAGTCGCAGTCGCAGCCAGCTCTAGGGTTCCCGCACACAGCATCCTTGTTCCAGGAGGGTCCACTCCACTAGCCAAGGGGGGTCGATATATCAACTGACACATAGTCCGGTGTTGATGTATCTCAAAGTTTCTTCTCAACAAGAGGAACTCAACGTGATAGACGACACGTCAATCAGATGCCTGGTCTTAGAGTTATTAGATTTTTCGTTCCAGGGACCCGGTTGGCTTTTAAGTCAAAACCAACCCGACCGCACTCCAACTACGTCCAAATCTCATGTAGAGTAATCCAAAAGGTCTGCCTCACTAAGATGAATCCAACAAAGTCAATGGCACATCAATCGGACGTCCGTAGCTCAAGTTATAAGCGTTTCCGCTCCAAGGGCGCGGTTGGTTTCATTTTCGAACCAACCCGACTGTACCCAAAGTTCTCAGAAACCTTAAGTGTAATATACCTAAACAACTGTTTTGATCCAAGTATCGCTACGCAATTGAAGGTGCGTCGATCGGAGATCCGTAGCCCAAGTTATGGGCAAAAGACCGAAAGTGGTCCGAAAATGGGGGGTCTGGGCCCAGTCCGACCCGGCGGGGCACGGCCCGGCCCGGTGCGGCCGGTCCGGCCCGGGGCGGTGTGGCGCTGGCCAAGCGAACATTCAATGGGGCGGTGCCCCCTTGATTGGAGCCGCGACCCCCATGTGGGGGCCGCTCTTTGCCAGTGGATGCGGCCTGGCGCCGCGTCGCCCTCTGTCCCACGCGGCTGCGGGACCAGCCACCTGCCACCACGGCTGAAGCCGCGACAGTCCTTCCCGGCGGCGTGCCGGGCACCGCCGCCTCCTTGCGGTCGGCCAGTGTCGGCCACCGCCTCTGGCCGTCGGCGCCGTCGTGCCGGCATGGCACGCCGGCAGGGTCTTCCGCGGACCACCAGACGCGCTCCGGTGGTCTGTTATTCCTACCGTCTTTGCCAGCGGTCCTCCTGGGACCGGCTCTTAACTACGAAGTCCTCATAACGCCATGCGGCCTACTTCATCGTCACCTGTCGATCCGCACACCAAGAACAAATAAACGGTGGGTTCAGAGTTGTTCGTTGGTCCGCACCCACCGCGTTAGTGGTTCAAACGACTTCCGAAAATTAAACACATGTCGAGGATATAATTCACATAGATTTAATTAAACCAAAAACCCCTACCTCAAGGTGTTGATGAATAAAGATCATCTCGGGAAAAGACGTTGCGTGAAAAGACGTCACGGGAGAGGATCGTCGGCGTCGCGGAAGGAGGATCTTCAGCATCGCGGTATACGACATCGTGTCGTTGATCTCCAGGGAACTAGCGTTCTTCGTCGTCTTCCGTTGGAGGCCAGCATTCTTCGTCGTTCTTCATGTTCTCCAATGAAGAAGATGAAGATTCAAGGCTTGAGTAATTCCTCCCCCAAATCTCTCGCATGACACAACAACTATAATAAAATAAGGCCTTGCCTTATTTTATTTCCCACGCCAACTGTTTTTGAAATTCAAAAACATATCACGCTTTAATTATCGAGCGTTGTCCAATTATTGAGGCGTTTAATAATTCTATTAAACATGAGAGTTGACTTGGAATTTAAGAGGGGGTACGGGTGAGTTACCATAATTAATGCACATGGAAGGTAAAAGGAAATAAAGGGGTTGGGCTTGTGTGGGCCCCACCTCACTAATATCCTACCTATAAGTTAGGATATCAGTGAGTCCCACTATAACCACCATGCCTAGATTAACACTTCTTAGAATAAAAATAAAATCTGTTGCACATTATTTTTTTTATTCTTTAGTTAACCCAAAAAAATTTAATAACCTCAACTGGGGAAACGCAACTTCGGAAAAGGCATTCCTAAAAAATTACCAGTGCTACGATTCCAACGGTGCCCTCAGAATTCGATTCCGAGAACTGGTTCAAAAGTTAGGAAAACTCGCTCGTTCGGTCACTGAACATACCTGAGGCAAACATCAGAAAATGATTTTGGGCACACCGCGCCTCAGAATCAGGTGTCGTCAGAAACTGTGTTCTTGTAAAATCCCAAAGAAAATTAAGAAAAAAAATTTCCCTTGAAATTTATGGGTCTTTACAGCCTACATAACTCATATACTGGTAATACTAGTATCATCTGCTACTTGAATGGTGTTGGAAATAATAGTGCACTACCTAGTGATAAAACCTCATGAACAAGTCCCTATATCAAGGAATCAGGGGATCATTCTCTTGATCATGCTACTGAATCCTAGCTAGAAGTCATCATGGATGAATCCTAAAGAAGTTAATATATACCATGGTTAATGAGTATATTTTAATATATGACTCAAGAAGGATATAAAAACCACATCCCATTCCTATATGATGCATGTACCAAAGTTTTTACCTGCTAACAATGACTACATATAAAAATCAACAAGATGGGAGTCAATGTCCTAGTGAATGGATACTTCAGCTACCACACCAACACTGGAGTCTCTAGTATGAGAGCTAAAATCAAAACACTTAACACTGTTTCCATAAAACCCAATCCAATATCACTACTAGATAAAAATAAAAATATATTATTCTAAGATAGAACACCCATATGATACCACTCTATCACGACCCAACCCACTAAGTCCCACCTGATCGGTGTGTGACTACCAAAATATTTTCTTTAATAGGCTAGGGGCTGGTGACCAATACCGAGTAGGTATAACACACATGAGAGGCCTTAGCCTAAGGTACATGTACGCAAACACACATCTCCAAGTCCATACAATACTAAAATATAAAACCCAATTGATACTAAAGGAACACACACATCTAAATACCATAATCCGAGTATAAGAAAATACTAGAAAGTGATAAGGTCCAAATATATTCCCATCCAAAAACTATAAAGAGGTGCAGCCTCAGAGCAAGAGGAGAATACAGAAAAATGTAACTCCTGTTATGAACCATGATCTTTCTAGACTAAATATAATCTCCACCTACTCCAAGTCAACCAAGAACCCCATCGAACTATCAGTCATTTACATAAGGCATGTCACATGCATACAGAACCCATGAACGAGTGAGTATATCAATACCTAGTCAGACACTTCGAAATCACTAAGAATAAATAATTAAGGATAATGGTCACCTCATCGCATGGATATGTCTATAGAATACATAATAAGAACATCCATATATACTCATAGTAGACACACAAACTAAAGGTATGATCACATTCATATTGCTAGACCTGGTCTATTGAAGGTGGGATTGGAATAGTCACACTCTTCTTATCATTATCCATGTGGCCCCCGGTTGTTCAGGTCAAGAAAAATATTTACATGTTGATTTAAAAAATAATATTCAATTACATAAATATAATTTCCAAATATGGTAGAAATTAATTGTAAATTTTAATGCACAAAATGAAATACAAACCATTTTTGAAGAAACAATATTTTTTGAAGGATAAAATGAATTTACTAAATATCGAGTATTTCTTTGTTAGGATTTTGTAAATAAATTTGATTTTATTAATATATATATATATATATTTCATAATAAGGTTAATACTATTCCTATCTTCCAATTTGAAAAATACGTTATAATATATCCTGGTTCGTTTTATGACTGATGTGGCATGTCAAGAAAGCTATCAAGCACTTAAAAATTAGTTAAATTGAAAATATATTAAAAAAATATCATGGTGTAACATTATACCCAATAAATAAATTTCACCCTAATAATTTTAATTATCCATCAATACTTAACATTTTTCATTAAATATGTAAAGTATCTTGAAGGATCAAGGTTATCTGAAGTAATGTAGTCTAAGAGAATCTCCTATAACAAAATCGACAAAACCATGGGGAAGGGAGCAGAAGCTAATAAAGGAAGAAGGAAAATCATCATGAGTATTAGTTGAAGTAAAGAATTTATTAGTTTTGTTACCTTGACACCACATGTGGATAAATTCCACATTATTGTCAATAAGGGTCTTGAATCGACGAATATGATAAGAAATGAACCATGGTGTGTTGATATGATCTAGAAGGGAGTTGTGGATAATAGACGTGTCTATTTCAACAAGGTTAGAATAATGCTACTAGAATGAAATAGCTCAGTCCCATTAAGTATGGAACATGACTTCACAATGAGGGATTCACCACAACTATAGAAGGAATTGAAGGCTATGACAACTGAACCCCTTGGGTGATGAATAATTCCCCCCACCCCACAAAAATCCAAGGTTATATAACCCATAAATGTTGATATTAGGACCACTCTTAATAATAAAATATGATGTAGATTATATCATGACAAAAAATATCTAAGTCAACAATAGGAAAAATAGTATTTACTAATAAAGTATCTGTAAAACTAAGTATGAGTCATTATAAGACTCATGGGTTTCCAAAAAAAATACCTTGATAGATGAGAAATTATTTCCACATAAAATTAAATGGGCATATATTCTTATTAATTTATTTGAGGAAATCATGTACCATCAAGTTAGAGAATATGAGACAACATAATTGATTTCTTTCCATTTTATAAGCATAGTTTGATCCTTTGGTTTTCATTTGATCCATTTCAACTTCTATCTCATCAGCTACTCCAGGAAATGAATATTCATAAAATGAATTTTTCATGAACAAAGAACTAAAATTAACTTTTAATTGATCATAATATCTATAAAATAATAAATAATCATTCATTATATCTCTATATATTTACCAAAACCAAAATAGTTAAAAAATTTATCCAATATGGATAAATATTCATAGGATTAAATAACACATTGATCTATAAACCTCAATAATAATACCCAAAGTTTAACTTAAACCATTATATAAATAGTTAACCTTATAAATCCTCTAAAATATATCCAAAAAAATTAAAAACCCAAAAATATGAATGTCACGACCCATCCTTGGGGCCCGTTCCCTGACTACCCCAAGCCCGCCTTCCATAGGCCATGGGCTGGCGACTGGCACCAAGGCGTAAATCCCCGTAAAAAGGGAAGGGATTTCCGTTGTAAAGTAAACAAACACTAAAGAGCAAGAAAGAAGTATAAGTAAACACTAAGTAAAAAACTGGGTATAACAGTACGTGTGAAAAAGTAAGTGGGCCAGAATACAAACCCAAACTGAAAGTAAAGTACAATTGAAAAGAAAAAAATCAACTGAAAGTAAAGCCACAATGTTGAGTCATCCACTGGAAGTCCCACCTGAAATGTGGGTATAGATATCCTCCACAGTTCCTCGGGTCCAACTGTCCGCTCCGAGTACGTCTCGCCCAGTGGTCCACCTCCAGGTACCGTCCTACTCCACAAGCCTCCACCACGATCAGCATTGTCCGTCGTCTGCAAACAACACAACATAGTGCGGGCATAGCCCGTGCAGGGGTGAGTAAAAGCTACTTATTAGGGACCCCAAGACCCCCGAAGGTCTCCCAGAATCCACAAAGGATAATCCACAAAGGAAAGATACAATCACAATGTAACATCCGACACTGTTTAGGTATATTCCCAAACATATACCTAAGTTATCAATTTTCATTTGGGTCCAACACCCGAGCTCAAGCACAACCCAGTCCACACAGGAAAGAAAAATGTAAATCCACACAGGATAGCGCAACACAATCCACATAGGAAAGCAAAATATGATTCAGCTCACACAGGTATACTTCTTCGAATGACGATAGAGATGATCAGATATATCCACTGATTCATCTATTTCATCGGACCCACAAAGGATCGAAAGGCACTAACCCCCGCAATGACCTAAAAAGGATCTGATCCACACAGGATCGATAGGTAACTAACCCCTGCAAAGACCCACACAGAATCAGACCCACACAGGATCTGTAGGCGCTGGCCCACACAGGACCGCTGAGCGCTGACCCACATAGGATCGGACCCACACAGGATCTGTAGCACTGATCCACGTAGGATCGCTGAGTGCTGAAGTAGTCGCCATCGAATCCACTGAGGATCTCTGCACAGTCGTCATCGGCGCAGTCACAGTCGTAGCCAGCTCCAGGGTTCCCGCAGACAGCAAGCTCGTTCAGGAGGGTCCACTCCAGGAGCCGAGAGGCTGATACATCAACTGACACATAGTCCAGAGTTGATGTATCCAAAAGTTCTGTATCATTAGCAGGACTCAACGCCACAGACGGCGTGTCAATCGGACGCCCGGTCTGAGAGTTATTGGTTTTTTCGTCCCAGGGGCCCGGTTGGTTTTTAAGTCAAAACCAACCCAACCATACTCCACCTATGTCAAAACCTCGGGCAGAGTAAGCCAAAAGATCCGTCTCACTTAGAGGAATCCATCAAAGTCGACGGCACGTCAATCAGACGTCCGAAGCTCAAGTTATAAGCGTTTTCGTTCCGAGGGCCCGGTTGGTTTCGTGTACGAACCAACCCGGCCGAACCCAAAGTACTCTGAAACCATGAGTGTAATATGTCAAAACGACCATCTCGATCCAAGGATCACATCGCCACTGACGGTGCATCGATCGGAGGTCCGTAGCCCAAGATATGGGCAAAAGACCGAAAATGGTCCGGAAACGGGGAGTCTGGGCCCGGACCGACCCGACCCAACCCCCCTGGGTCGGCCTGAACTGAGTTGACCCAACCCGGGTCCGGGTCCAACCCGGATAGTGTGGCTCGAGCCCAAAGGCGCGGCCCAGCACGGCCAACGCGGGCGCGGCCCGGTCACCGGGCTGCTCGGCCGTAACGGTCGAGCGGTGCGCAAGGGGGGGGGGGGGGCGCCGCCCCCCTTGATTGATCCGCAGCCCCACATGGGGGGCTGCCTCTCACCAACGGATGTGGTCGGGGTGTCGCGTCCCGCCTTCGCCGGTCCCACGTGGTCGCGGGACGACCGTCCTGCTGCCGCGACTTCAGCCGCGGCGTTTCTCCCCGGCGGCGCGCCGGGCGCCGCCGCCTCCCACCACCGGCGCCGCGCGCCAGCGGGTTGCTTCACGGACCACCGGGCGAGTTCCGATGGTCAGAATTGCATGCCGTCTTCGCCAATGGCCCTCCCGGGGTCTGTCCTTCACTACGAGGACCTCACGTCGCCCGTGCGGCTTGTTTGACGTCTTCCGCCATTCTGCACATCAAGAACGAAAAGGGCGGTGGGTTCGGACATGTTTGTTGGTCCGCACCCACCGCGTTAGCGGTTTTAAAAGTCTCAAAACAATAATTTAAACAAACCGCGGATATAAATCAAAAAGAACTAAATGAAACAACCCCTACCTCAACGTTGTCTTCGAACGTGAGTTCGTCACGGAATTGACCGTCGTGGAATAAGAGGATCATCGCGTCACGGAAGGGGCGTCCCTGTCGTCGCGGTACACAGCGCCACGTAGAGAAACTCCGAGGATTAAAATCATACAGATTTAAGATGCACCAAAAGAAACCAAGTCGAGGATATGATTCACAAAGAATTTAAAAGAACTGTAACCCCTACCTCAATCGGTTGTTGATCAAAGATTGTCGCGGGGAAGGAACGTCGCAGAAGAAGCGTCACAGAAGGAGAATCGTCGGTGTCGCGTCGTCGATCTACGAGGGTTCAGCATTCTTCATCGCCCTTCATCGGAGGCCGGCGTTTTTCGCGGTCTTCGCATTCTTCGCGTTCTTCGCGAAGGAGGATGAAGTTCTTCAAGTTTTAGAGTTTCTCCAAATCCTCTCAACAAGCTCCCCATCAACAAAAAGTGGTGGTCTTATTTTATTCCCATGCCAACGATTAGAAAATTCAAAGTTAAGAAATGAACCATTAATTTGATAATTAATGGTAACGACTTAACTGCCCAATTAATAGGGGCGTTTAGAATTTAAGAAAACGCATCAGTTGACTTTATTTAAAAGGGGGGTTTTCGCGGGTACGTTACTTAGAGGGGAAGTAACAGTGGGGCTCTTGCGGGCCCCACCCCACAAATATCCTACCAAGTGGGTAGGATATTTTGGGTTCCACCTTATCCGTTTAACCTAGCTTAAGTGGCTTTAAGTGGCTTTAAGTGAGATAAAATAAAGTGTTTCACCACTTTTATTTTATTTCATAACTTAACCCCAAAAATTTAAAAACCACACCCGAGAAAACACAACTTTGGAAAAGGCGTTTCTAAGAAAATACTGGTGATGTGATTCCATCAGTGCCCTCAGAATTCAATTCTGATCACCGGTTTAGAAGTTAGAAAAACCCACTCGTTTGTTTACTGAACGTACTCGAGCCAAACTTCGGAAAATGATTTCGGGCACTCCGGGCCTCAGAATCAGGTGCCGTCAGAAACTGCGTTCTTGTAAAATTCCAAGGAAAATTAAGAAAAAAATTTCCTTGAATTTTACGGGTCTTTACATCACTCCCACCTCTGGGATTTACGTCCTCGTAAAGATACATCATAAACTAGGGAAACAAATATGGGTACTCAGCACGCATCTAAGCCTCCCGCTCCCAAGTGCTCTCTTGGAGGTTCCCGTGCTGTCATCTGATGCGCACTAGAGGGATCGATTTCCCACATAGGACCCGCTCTTGTCGATCCTCGATCTCCACTGGAACCTCCGCAAAAGTCGTCCCATCATCAACGTCCAGATCCCCATGGTCAATGATATGCATCGGGTCGTTCACGTATCTCCTCAGCTGAGATACATGGAAGACGTCATGCACCCGGTGCAACTGAGGTGGTAGAGCCAGGCGATAAGCCACCTCACCAATCCTGCTGAGGACTTAGAATGGTCCGATGAAGCATGGAGACAACTTACCGCCTCGGACAAATCTTCGTAATCCATGTCGAGGTGAGACCCGCAAGAAGACATGGTAGCCATCCTCGAACTCCAGTGGCCTCCGTCTCCTGTCAGGATAAGACTTCTACCGGCTTTGAGCTGTCCTCATCCGCTCCTGGATGACCTGGACCTTCTCTGTCGTGGCCTGGACCATCTCCGGTCCCACGAGTGCTAACTCCCCAGGGTCTATCCGACACAAAGGAGATCTGCAAGGTCGGTCGTACAATGCCTCGTATGGTGCCATCCCGATGGTGGAGTGGTTGCTGTTGTTGTACGTGAACTCCACCAAGGGTAGGTGGTCCTCCCAGCTATGACCAAAGTTGAGGACACATGCGCGGAGCATGTCCTCGAGAGTCTGAATAGTCCTCTCCGTCTGACCATCCGTCTGAGGGTGAAAGGCAGTTCTGAGACGTAGCTGCGTCCCGAACGCCTCTTGCAACCCCTTATAAAGCTGGGAAGTAAAGCGAGCATCTCGATCGGAGATGATAGATGATGGCACACCGTGAAGCCGTACAATCTCCTAAATGTATAGGCACCCCAAGCTCTCCACTGAGCCCTGCTCTCTGATGGGTAAGAAGTGAGCCGACTTGGTGAGTCGGTCGACAATCACCCAGATGGAGTCAGGACCTCTGGAAGTGCGTAGAAGTCCAGTCACGAAGTCCATAGATATGCCATCCCACTTCCACTCCGGGACCTCCAAGGGCTGTACCAAGCCTGCTGGTACCTGATGCTCTACCTTCACCTACTGGCAGGTGAGGCATCGAGAAACGAACTCTGCCACAACCTTCTTCATGCCCGACCACCAGTGTTTGTCGTATGAGGTACGGGTACATCTTCGCCACTCCAGGATGCACCGCTAAGGGAGAAGTGTAAAACTCTCTCAGCACCTCCTCCCGTAATGAAACTGGTACCAAGGTACGTCCTCCGAAAAGGACGTCGTTCTCTACTCCAAAGGAGAAACCATCAGGTGCCTGTCCTGAGGATATCTGTGCACTCCGCGTCTCACAATTAGCATCCCCACGCTGTGCCTCTCTGACCCGCTAGAATAGTATAGGGGTGACTGTGAGAGACTGAAGGAAGGCTGCTCCCTCTCTATCCATGAAGGATATCTGCAAAGTGGCTAACTGCTCTGTCGCCTACTCAAGTAGCTGAATTCCCGTCCTCCTGCTGAGAGCATCGGCTACTACATTCCCCTTCCCAGGAGTATAGAATATCTTAAAGTCATAGTCCTGGAGGAACTCTAGCCATCATCGATGTCTCAGGTTCAGGTCCTTCTGAGAGAAGATGTACCTAAGACTCTGATGGTCAGAAAAGACTGTAAAGCGCTCGCCCATCAGATAGTGTCGCCATGTCTTCAGAGCGAAGACCACTGCTGTTAACTCCAGGTCATGGGTAGTGTAGTTATACTCATGCGGCCTCAACTGACGTGATCCATAGGCGATCACTTCCCGCTCCTCCATCAGGACACATTCGAGTCCGGTCCTTGATGCATCGTAGTAGACTACGTACCCTACTCCCTCCTCCGGCAACCTCAAGATAGGTGCGCTGGTCAATCTCTATCTCAGCTCTTGGAAGCTCTACTGACATCTTCCTGACCACACAAAGGGTTTCCCCTTCTTCGTCAAAGATGAGAGTGGTGCCATAACTCTGGAGAATTCTGGCACAAATCTCCGATAGTATCCAGCTAGTCCCAAGAAACTCCACACCTCCGTCACGCTCCTGGGTGGCTCCCAAGCTAGCACTGCCTCGATCTTCGCGGGATCCACCACAAATCCCACCTCATAAATGAAGTGTCCTAAGAAGTGGACCTCTCGTAACCAGAACTGACACTTCAAGAGATTTCCATAAAGCTGGTGCTCTCGGAGTGTGTCCAGTACAACCCGTTAGTGGTAGGCGTGCTCCTCCTCAGTGGTCGAGTATATAAAAATGTCGTCGATGAAGACCATGAAAAATCGATCGAGGTATGGATGAAATATCCTGTTAGTGAGGCCCATGAACACTGCAGGAGCATTGGATATGCCAAAGGGCATAACCAAGAACTCATAGTGGCCATACCAACATCTGAAGGCCATCTTCTGCACGTCCTTGTTCTGAACTCTGAGCTGATGATAGCCTAACCTAAGGTCTATCTTTGAGAACCACTGTGCTCCCTTGAGCTGATCGAAGAGGTCATCAATCCTTGGTAGTGGATACTTGTTCCTCACTGTCACCTGTTTCAGGCGACGATAGTCAACACAAAGTCGCAAGCTCCCATCCACCTTCTTGGCGAACAATATCGGGGAAGCCCAGGGTGAAACACTAGGTCGGATAAATCCCTTGCCCTGCAAGTCCTCTAACTGTACCCGTAGCTCTCGAAGCTCGGTGGGATCCATCCGATATTATGGAGTGGATATCAGGGCTGTCCCGGGGTACAGATCAATATAAAAGTCTATCTCTCTGCGAGGAGGTAGTCCTGGAACTTCGTCGGGAAAGATTTCCGCATACTGATCCACCACTACAGCAAAACTAGGACTCTACACATCAACTGCTCCTAGGATAAGGCTAGCCAACTGATGAGTGATGGGCTTTCCTCTCCTCTGCGAGAGTCCATCCTGTGCTGCGAAGGCTCCCTTCTCACCGGTGATGGTGAAACTGCTCCCGTCGGTGCGTACACATCGCACCCTGCGCCTAATACAGTCGATCTGAGCATGGACTGTAGATAACCAATCCATGACCAAGATGATGTCGTAAGGCCTCGATGCTGCTACAAGAAGATCCCAGCCGAAGTTCTCGCCTCCTAGAGTAAGATCACACTGCCGGCACCAGTGTGTAATCATTGAGTCTTCTCCCGTAGGAGTCATTAGCTGTAAGGATCGAGCCAACGGCTCCGTCGGAATCTCCGAGCTCCGAACAAGGGCAGCAGCTATGAAAGAGTGACTCGCTCCTGTGTCTATAAGAATTGTAGCAAGGGTGGAACAGACAAAAATAGTACCTCGAATCATCTCGGGCGCGCCGTGGTCGTAGGCCTCTGCTGCCTGGAGCTGTGCCTGTCTCTGCCCGCCAACTCACTATGGTCGGGGTGGACCTCCTGGTGGTGGTGGTGGTAGAGCCTCGAAGCGTCGCCCACCACCTGCTGCTCGACCAGCTCCTCTGCCTCGTCCTCCTTCTCCCTGCGGACCGCCGCAGTCGACCCTCTGCCTCTGCCTCCGTGGCCCCTCAACCGTCTGCTGCTCCTCAGCATGGCAGGTCGGGCAGTCACGAGCCATGTGGCCCTTCCCGCCGCATGCGTAGCACTGTCTACCTCTCGAAAGACTGGCCCCACGCTGTGTGACCCGCACAGCTGAGCCAGTGTCTTGAGGTCGTCTGCCTGAAGGTCTGGTCTACCTGGACCCATGAGTCATCCGTCGGCTGCCTGCTGCAGAAGACTCTGCTACGTGCCACCCCGCGGTAGGTCTCACTACTCAAGAAGGCTCAATAAGAAAGCTCTCTATCAAAAGGGATCTCTCCAGTACTCCTTTCTGAGTCAGAATGCTGAGGGAGATCAGTGATTCCCTGATCTCAAGCCTCAATCCCTGCTCAAAGGTCCGGGCCCGGAAGAATGGGTCCCGTACCATGTCTGTCGAGTAGCGCGAGAGATCGGTAACTCTCGTCGAGTACTTGGCGACCGTCAAGATGCCCTGCCGCAGCTGAAGAAGCTCCTGAATGCGCACTGCATAGAGGGTGGCTGGGACGAACTCCGAGTGGAAGAGGATCTCAAAGTCTAACCAAAGAAGAGATGCCTCATCATGCACCTGGAGCATCAAGCTCCACCATCGGCCCGCTGCCGCTTGCAGTAGGCTTGCTGCGAGGATCACCATGAGGTCTTCGGGTGTCCTCACTAACCTGAAAACTCGTACGACTGCCTCCAGCCAGTCCTCGGCTGCCTGGGGGTCCGTCTCCCCACGGAACCTGGGCGGTCGCTGGCGCTAAAACTCGTGTAGTGCACTAAGGTGACATGCATCGTCAGCAGCTGGGGCTGGAAGCATCGGTGGCTCGGCGGGTAGAGGTACCTCCGGTGCCTCTACTGTCAAAGGGCCCTGTACAGAGGCCTCGTCGCTCGGCGGGCTGTCGTCACGCGCAACTCTCGGAACCCTAGATGGCTTCCGTCGTGGGGCCTTCCTGAAAAGAAATAGGTGCGCCACGGTCAAACAGTATACCTAGTGAGCTGACATAAGGTAATCACAAAGAAAACTTGAAACACAATGCAATCAATGTTTTCGTGCATTAAGTCAGAAATCAGATGTCTGGGTCCTGGTGTACGGATACGTCAGCCGCCGCACCAACACTGGGCTCCCTGGACTGATAACCACACTCAATACTCTTAACATTATTGATTCACATAGAAACGATCAGAGTCCTGAGTTCTGCTGTAGAACCGAACTCCTCTGATACCAATTGGTCACGACCCGTCCTCGGGGCCCGTGCCGTGACTTCCCCAAGCTCGCCTTCCATAGGCCAGGGGATGATGACTAGCACCAAGGCGTAAATCCCGGTAAAAAGGGAAGGCATTGCCTTTGTAAAGTAAACAAGCACTACAGAGCAAGAAAGCAGGAGAAGTAAACACTAAGTAAAAAACTGGGTACAACAGTAAGTGCGGAAAAGTAAGTGGGCCAGAATACAAACCCAAACTGAAAGTAAAGTACAACTGAAAAGGAAAACAACAACTGAATGTAAAGCCACAACGTCGAGCCATCCACTGGAAGTCCCACCTGAAGGGTGGGTACAGATAGCCTCCATAGCTCCTCGGGTCCAACCGTCTGCTCCGAGTACGTCTCGCCCAGTGGTCCACCTCCAGGTACCGTCCTACTCCGCAAGCCTCCACCACGATCAGCGCTGTCTGTCGTCTGCAACCAACACAACGTAGTGCAGGCATAGCCCGTGCAGGGGTGAGTAAAAGCTACTCAGTAGGGACCCCGAGACCCCCGAAGGTCTCCCAGAATCCACAAAGGATAATCCACAAAGGAAAGATACAATCACAATGTAACATCTGACACTATTTAGGTATATGCCCAAACATATACCTAAGTCATCAATTCTCATTTGGCTCCAACACCCGAGCTCAAGCACAACCCAGTCCACACAGGAAAGAAAATCGTAAATCCACACAGGATAGCACAACACAATCCACATAGGAAAGAAAAATAGGATTGAGCTCACACAGGTATAATTCTTCGAATGATGATAGAGATGATCAGATATATCCACTGATTCATCTATGCCGTCAGACCCACAAAGGATCGAAAGGTACTATCCCCCGCATTGACCCACAAAGGATCTGACCCACACAGGATCGATAGGTAACTAACCTCCGCAAGGACCCACACAGGATCAGACCCACATAGGATCTGTAGGCGCTGGCCCACATAGGACCACTGAGCGCTGAAACACACAGGATCAGACCCACACAGGATCTGTAGCACTGATCCACGTAGGATCGCTGAGTGCTGAAGTCGTCGCCATCGAATCCACTGAGGATCTCTGCACAGTCGTCGTCGTCATAGTCGCTGTCACAGCCAGCTCTAGGGTTCCCGCACACAGCAAGCTCGTTCGGGAGGGTCCGCTCCACGAGTCGAGAGGCTGATACATCAACTGACACATAGTCCAGAGTTGATGTATCCAAAAGTTCCGTATCGTCAGCAGGAACTCAATGCCACAAACGGCGCATCAATCGGACGCCCGGTCTAAGAGTTATTGGCTTTTTCGTCCCAGGGGCCCGGTTGGTTTTTAATTCAAAACCAACTCGACCATACTCCACCTGCATGCAAACCTCGGGCAGAGTAAGACAAAAGATCCATCTCACTTAGATGAATCCATCAAAGTCGACGGCACGTCAATCGGACGTCCGGAGCTCAAGTTATAAGCGTTTCAAGTCCGAGGGCCCAGTCGGGTTCGTGTACGAACCAACCCGGCCGAACCCAATGTACTCCGAAACCTTGAGTGTAATATGTCAAAACGACCGTCTTGATCCAAGGATCACATCTCCGCTGACGGTGCATCGATCGGATGTACGTAGCCCAAGATATGGGAAAAAGAACGAAAAGGGTCTGGAAACGGGGGGTCTGGGTCCCGGACCAACCCGGCCGGCGCGGGCGCGACCCGGCCGCCGGGCGGCTCGACTGTAATGGCCAAGCGGTGCGCAAGGGTGGGGGGGGGGGGGTTCCTCCCCCATTGATTGTACCACACCCCCGCGTGGGGTGCCGCCTCTCACCAACGGACGTGGCCGGGGTGCCGCATCCCACCTTCGCCGGTCCCGCGCGGTTGTAGGACAGCCGACCTGCCGCTGCGGCTTCAGCTGCGACGGTTCTCCCCAGCGGCGCGTCGGGCACCGCCGCCTCCCACCACTGGCACCGCCGTGCCAGCACGGCGTGCCGATGGGTTGCTCCGCGGACCACTGTACGAGTTCCGATGGTCGGAATTGCACGCCGTCTTCGCCAATGGCCCTCCCGGGGTCCGTCCTTCACTACGATGACCTCACGTTGCCCGTGTGGCTTGTTTGACGTCATCCGCCGTTCTGCACAGCAAGAACGAAAAGGACGGTGGGTTCAGACTTGTTCGTTGGTCCGCACACACCGTGTTAGCGGTTTTAAAATTCTCACAACAATCATTTAAACAAATCGTGGATATAAATCACAATGATTTAAATGAAACAACCCCTACCTCAATGTTGTCGTCGAACATGAGTTCGTCGCGGAATTGACTGTCGCGGAAGAAGAGGATCGTTGCGTCGCGGAAGGGGCGTCGCTGTCGTCGCGGTACACAACGTCGTGTAGAGAAACTCTGAGGATTAAAATCACATAGATTTAAGATGCACCAAAAGAAACTAAGTCGAGGATATGATTCACAAAGAATTTAAAAGAACCGTAACCCCCTACCTCAATCGGTTGTTGATCGAAGATTGTCGCGAGGAAGGAACGTCGCGGATGAAGCTTCGTAGAGGGAGAATCATCGGTGTCGCGTCGTCGAACTCCGAGGGTTCGGGGTTTTTTCATCTCCCTTCATCGGAGGCCGGCGTTCTTCGCGTTCTTCGCGAAGGAGGATGAAGATCTTCAAGTTTTAGAGTTTCTCCAAATCCTCTCAACAAGCTCCCCCTCAACAAAAAGCGTTGGTCTTATTTTATTCCCATGCCAAAGATTAGAAAATTCAAAGATAAGAAAGGAACCATTAATTCGATGAATTAATGGTAATGAATTAACTGCCCAATTAATAGGGGCGTTTAGAATTTAAGAAAACACATCGGTTGACTTTATTTAAAAGGGGGGTTTTCACGGGTACGTTACTTAGAGGGGAAGTAACTGTGGGGCTCATGCGGGACCCACCACAAAAATATCCTACCAAGTGGGTAGGATATTTTGGGTTCTACCCTATCCTTTTAACTTAGTTTAAGTGGCTTTAAGTGGCTTTAAGTGAGATAAAATAAAGTGTTGCACCACTTTTATTTTATTTCATAACTTAACCCCAAAAATTTAGAAACCACACCCGAGCAAACACAACTTCGGAAAAGGCATTTCTAAGAAAATACCGGCGCTGTGATTCCATCAGTGCCATCGGAATTAGATTTCAAGCATTGGTTCAAAAGTTAGAAAAAACCGCTCGTTCATTTACTAAACGTACCCGAGCCAAACTTCGGAAAATGATTCCGGGCACTCCGGGCCTCGGAATCAGGTGCCGTCAGAAACTACGTTCTTCTAAAATTCCAAAAAAAATTAAGAAAAAAATTTCCTTGAATTTTACGGGTCTTTACACTGAAAAATTTGATCATATATTGTTTTCCAAGATAAACATCACCATTTACCTCCAAACAACATAAACTGTCTCATAATATCACATACCAAAAAAATGAATACTATGTTCATATATTCTCTTAAAATATTTTGATCCTTTTCCAAAATAACCTGAATCACCATAAAACTACAATAAAATCATATATTATTCCATAAACTAACTCAATCTCCATTCCTAAAATTTTGTTTACTATAGTCTTGAATTGTTACTATTATAGTGTAATTCCTCAAAAATAGCATTAATCGCTTAGTAACGAAGTCACTTTTCAATCCTATGATTATCTATATGATAAAAACATGTTCCAAAAATGTTATATCTCTTTTATCATAATTAAATATTATTACCTCAACATCATAGATCATATTAACCCTAAAGATTATCAACAAATTTAAACTTTTCTGTACAAAATATAAAATATTTATTTCTAGAATAACATTTTTACTAAAACAAATACAAAACTAAAGTGTTATATTACCATTAATTTATTCCAAAATATCCTTAATCATATTAAACTACCATTACATAAAATCTAAAAAGGGGTATCTATGAATTTAAACTTATGATCAACAATAGAATTATTAACCCATAACACTTTAGCTTTTTCCCATATCACTACTAAATATCATTGGTTTCCCTTGGATATATCTTCTTATTCATCATAGTGGTTCATAAAGAAAATGTGAATTAACACAAAAATATACATTGAAAGTGTATATATTGGTCTTCTATCATAGGACCACTCATCATGCACTATATATGATTGAGTTAATACCCAATATGCCCCTTTCAGAGTTCTCACCCCTCTGTGCTTTTTTTCTACAACCACATCCACATGCCAATGACCATAAATGGATGCATTTTCTTGGAAATCCACACTACTTTATTTACAATAACTTATTATATTAACCTATACTTGGGCTCTGTAACATCCTAGAACCATTTCACCCATAAATAATTGATCTCGGTTGGCCACATGGTCTCAAGTGTCCCTTCTCATAAGAAAGAGGCTTCCGACTATCAGTTAGGGTCTACAATGATATGGTGGGGAGAATATACCCTATTTTACTACAGAAGAAACACAATGGTATACTAAATGAATAAACAGTGGAAACATAATAATAATGAATAAAAAGAAAGTAAAAATATAGAAAAAAGTAAATTGAAATAATTAATACCTAGTGTCATATACAAAATAATGATTTCACGATGATATAAAAAAATGGGGGATTACAAATAGGAATAGGGTATCATACATACATGGAACATGATATAAAAAATAAAAACGGTCAAAATTTATCTCCAATAGAATCATTAGTACACACTTGGTCCTATTCTTCCATAAACCATGTTAGTATATAAAATCAAGTGTCTATAGTTTTATGATTCCCTATGTACCTACCTTCATCCATGAAATCATCCAAGGTACCAATCAGTGACCCAAATAGGGTGTGATTAAAACACTTTAGTCCACAAACACTGGTGTCTTGCACAATCTATCCCATGAATATACAATGATCAGTGTGAAGGTATAATCAATAAAGGTGATAAAAAAATTATTTCGGTCTAGGTTCCCTATGGAACACATATATGATACTACCAGCTTCATCCTAAGTTGAGGATTTATATGAACAATTACATTTTTTATTTACATTTATAAGGCTGAGAACTAAGACAAACAACCATGGAGTCCATTTATAGGGATAATCATATAAATTTTTATAATTTTACATGAATTTTAAGCTTTATAAACTGGGTAAATCTCATAGGTGTTCTGCCATTGGATTTTAACCCTAAATGTAAAGATCTACCTGGGCCCTAGGATCATGTCCTAGGTAGTCTCAATCTTATAATTGAAAGGATTCTAAGGTAGTTACCAAGGCGGTCCATAATATCAATCTAAATCAAGGGATAATCATCCATGGTATTAAATTTATTTAATTTCTAGAAAAATATGTGAACCCTCGATGTTATTCTAGGGAATTCATGATCATAAGACAGTTGCAGGATCAAATTATGGTCTTTCACTTGGAATATGCATCAATTAATCAGTGGTAATCCCCTAATCTGATCTAAGGAAACCCACAATAGGATTCCCAGTATTTCTTAGGCATGACACATCATTATGGTAATTTAAGGTCCATGAACATAGTCAATCATAATATAATAGCTTCTCAAATATCTAAAATAAAAATAATAGATATTATAACACTTTATAATTAAAAAAGGACTAGGTGACATAGTTTTAACATCCACCTTTAATTTAAATAATTTAGCTATTTCATTCATAAAGGAAAATAATCACACCTCAGAAGGTGGTTTAATTATATTGCCTAGGCTTAGTGGCCTAGAAAGATATCACACCATTCCATTTAATTCAATTAAGCCACATTAATTGTAAAACCAAATCAACACACCTCAAGGGTGGTTTAATGTAATAAAAGTAATTTAAAATGATACACCCTCAGTGGTGGATCATGTCAAGGTAGACAACCTCTAATAATTAAATTAATCTACACGAACTAACCTAAACCATGTACTAAAAATTTAATTATTTAGTTTTACTTTTAAAGGGAATCACATGGAATGTTCAGTGTGAGACATGATAAAACATGATATAGACATAAAATGTTTTATTAAAAATAGCAATAAATATTACCTTAAAGAGGTAGTTGAATCCCCATCCTATATCGATATATAATCTAGGATAGAATATGAGAAATCATGAAAAGAGTCAAAATATATGAAAATAGGGCATATCATCTCTCAAGGATATAACATCGATCAAGAAGAGATAAAATAAAAGAAGGTGAAAGAGTCTAAGTATTATAAAGAGGAGTCTAACAAGATGAAAGAGACTAGAATCAGATGTTAGACAGAGGAGGTACCTCAAAACCAAGGAGAGTAGGAGAAGATTAATCTACCACTATGACTACTACTATGTGTGAGAAGTTAGAGTGGACAAAAAAAATAAAATTAGGTAAAATTATTTAAGGTTAAGGAGGTAAAATCACCCTAGAACACATTATTGCCAATGTTAAAGGGGGTTTTACACTATAAATAACCCTTTTATAGGGTATTGTCGATATGAATTATGATTTAAATTTATATTTTATGCTGTAATATCCACATTTATGAAAAAAATTCCCATTTTGTAGGTTCATCCTAGCTTAAAGGGTCTTTTATAAAAAAACTTATGGTGTAAAATATTGTTTTACACCATAAATTATCATTTTATAATGTAAAATGGTCTCTTGGCCTAAAAATTCTTCAAATTTGTACTTCTTCCCAAAACTAACCCCAAAATGCCACAATAACCATTCAACAAGTTCTAAATTAAATAATCAAATTTGGAAACTAAAAAAGAATCTAGCTAAAAAAATATGAGATCTTACAATATCCCTCCTTAAAAAAACTCCTCCTAAAGTTTCCCTTATAGGGGTGTTTAAACATCATTTGAGAATAATTATGGCCACTGAACATGTATATCGGTCTCTCACTCCCATGTCTCATCCTACATTCAACTATTCTTCTATAGTACTCATATAAGAGGAACTGTCATGTCTTGAAGGGCATTCATGTCCTAATCAATAATATGAACTTGATAATCCTAAATAAAAGAACTAGCCTCCAATTCAACATCATTTAGATGAAAATCAGGAGATGTTTCAGAATTATAGTTGTGAAGATGAGAAACATAGAATAAATCACTCATGGATCAATACATCTATGATAATTATAACTAATTTCCTACTAGTAACTCTCTCTCCAATATCTCAAAAGGATTGAAAAATATATGCTCTAAATTCCATTATCTTTGAATATTGCACTAACCTGATATAGTAAAAACAAGAAAGAAGACCTAATCTCTCACCTAAAACTCTAGAGGTTAACAGTGACAATAAACATATGAATTTTTCCTAGACTAATCTGTGACCATATACTTATTAGTAAGATTTAATTTCTCTAAAGTATAATGAATGAGATAAGGTCTAAGTAACACTATTTCCCCTACCTTAAACTAGCACAACGGTGAATGAAATGACCTATCGTATAGGGATGCATATGTATCCATATGTATAGTTTACTAAAAGATATTATTATAATAAAATTCTTCTAGAGGTACATGATTCTCCCAAGAACCTCTAAAATCAAGGAGGCATGCTCAACACATGCCCTTTAATACCTAAGTTGTACGCTCAGACTGGCAGTTAGTCTGAGGGTGATAGGTTGTACATGGATGAACATATGAACCAAGAACCATTTTCAACCCCCACCAAAACAATTATTTAAATCAGTAATCCCTAGATGGTTTGTGGGACAACATTAAGGTGTATAATATCTTAGATGTAACGCCTCCCAATCTCATCAATGGATAAAGTATCCCTAATATATAATATGTGGGTGACCTTTATCATCATGTCCATAATAACCCATAATGCGTAACAGCCTCGAGGTGAATTTAGAAAACCCATCATGAAATCTATAGTTAAATCATCCCATTTTCACATAGGAATGGGTAATGGATTTAAAATTCCCACATGTCTCTGGTGTCTCACCTTCACCTATTGATAGGTGGAACACCTAGTAACAAAGACAACAATCTCCCTTTTCATACCCCCAACAATATTGGTGGCATAAGTCACAATACATTTTGGTAAGTCTGAGATACCCTAACCATTTTAAGGTATGATAATATCACATTAAAACCTATTTTATGTATTTCAAAACCAAGACATTCCCATGAATGAACTAGATCTCATCCTCATCAATAACCCAACTAGGTGGTGTGTTATCACCTGAAATTATCTCCCTTAAAACTAACCCTATATGATTAAAAAGATGTCTCATCTTAACCTTGTCTAGGGTTAAATATGTAACTACCAAAATTTTAATAATAGGTTTCTTATGATACTCTTGAACCTCAAGATGCATCTCAAAAAACAGAGCCACCAACTACAACTCACTACTGGAATCTTCAACTCCTTGTGTTTGAGTCCTCTAGATCAAATAAGCTACCACAACATTGCCTTCCCTAGGCATATAAGCATGCTCAAATTTGAGGACTATAGGAATTTAACCCATTATCACCATCTAAGGTTAAAATCAGACCAAGTGAATATGAATTTGAGACTTCTCTGATATGTGTATACAAGAAATAATTCTCATAGAAAATAATAACTCCAAAAATGCAAGGCATGAACCAAAACTACAAACTCGAGATCATGCACCGGGTAATTATGCTCATGATTCCACAACTAGAGAGACCCATTGGCCATGAATTGACTATACTGCATCAAAAAAATTCCCATCCTGATGCCTAATTCATCAGAATAAATGGTGTACCTCTTATAGGGTCAGGTAAAATTAGGATTTACACTGAGTTAATAATTCCTTTTTACTCTTTAAAGGATTTATAATAAGATTCAAGATATGAAAACTTGACACCACTCTTAATTTAATCCATAATATGTGATTCTAG
This sequence comes from Viscum album, assembly GCA_963277665.1. NCBI lineage: Eukaryota > Viridiplantae > Streptophyta > Magnoliopsida > Santalales > Viscaceae > Viscum > Viscum album. The sequence goes on along the minus strand of OY728160.1, from coordinate 40,506,305 downwards.
GCATGAAAAATCTTGAAAAAATAGTCTATAATTTCCAAAAATCCCCAAGAAAAATTATATATCAAAATATTTCTCAGGATATTCATATAAAACTACAAGTCTCACATTTTCTAGGTCCATATATACCACTATTTCCGATATAATGTGACATATAAAATTAACTTTATCAATTAATAAGTGGAATTTTATGATCTTGGCATACTACCTATGCTCTCTTAGTGTACTCAAAATGATATCAAGATGTTTGTATTGATTATGTAGAGTTTGAGAATACACCAAGATGTCATCCAAAAAAACCACTACAAAAGTATCCATATATGGGTGGAAAACCCAATTCATCAGAGCAATGAAAAATTATTATGTTATCATGATACTAAATTACATTACTAAATACTCATATAAACCATACCTACCTTGAAAATATATATGATATATGTCAAAATGTTTTACCCTCACCTGATGATAGTCCAAAATCATGTCAATCTTTGAGAAAAATCAAGATCCATCGAGAAGATAAAAGAGGTATTACATTTGTGTTTGTGCATACTGGTTCTTAACTATAAAATTATTTAATTTACGATAATCCATTTAAAGCATGATGGTCCCATATGCCTTCTTGGAGAAAATCATGGGTGAACCCTAGTGTGAAGTACTAGGTCATAAAGACCCCTTAGCTTCCATGTTTTGTAATTACCTCTTTAGTTCATAAATATTTGTAGTATCCATCATATAATGAAGGATAGAAACCAGATCTACTACTATAATAATCTCAATAGTAAACTCTAACTCTCTCATTGGAGGTAACCTAGAAAAGTCACAAGGGAATAAATTCTTGAAATAGCCCACAATAGGAGTGAATTATATCTAAAATTCTCCTTAATCATTCATAAAAAGACTAGAAATATGATATATCACATCTCTCAACCCACAATACTCAAGTCCTGCTCAAATATCCTGTATATCCTATTCTCCTTTATGAATATAATTACTACCCTCAAGTGATGTGAAGGACACCCTCTAGTGATAACAATCCATATGGGAATGATAAAGAACCAACCAATTCATCCCAAGAGTGATATTGAATCCTAGAATCTCAAGGATGAAAATTTTCTACAAGAAATGATACATTCCACACTTTAGGGGGAACTCTTTGAGTTGGCATAAATTTTTTGACCAGACTTCCAATAGATTATCAAGGTTTATCACATCACAAAAGTATTACATATAAAGACTGAGACTTCTGATAATATCCGTAGATATTATAGAGTTGTATGTTTCTGTATAAAATAAATTAGATACTTGAGTAGAGGCTTCTAAGATTATACCTCAAAATATAGAAGTCCAAACACTCTTCTCATTAGTCAAAGGGTGCACTGAATAAATCTAGCATGATCTGTGGCCCTGAGTCAAAACCTAACATCACTAAGCCTGTTAACCTTATTGATGCTATATATTATAAGAATTATTTTTTTATCCTCATGCATCTCCTTGGATTATATGGCTTGAGGTACTCCAATTCCCTACCTAATGGGGAACTATTAATCCTACTCTAGAACCCATAGTTAGTGGAGAACCCATCTCACTAGCCACTAGAGGAAGGTTTCTAAAAAACCAATAAACATGACCATCCTTTTTCAGGTATGCCACTCAATTAGGTCCTTACTAAAATGGTGATTCACGTGTCTTGTCCTAATACATTGGTGACAGATCTCATGGATACTCAGAAACACACTCTAAATAATATCGCCTCCATGATAAGGCTCAGAACGGAACTTCCTACTACTGGTCAAAGTACTACCTAGTCTAGAAGAAAAACCACTCTACCCCACACCTTCATCTTACTTTATATTTCATTTATTTGCAAGGGAATTATTCACTATATTGGATATAGTATTCAACCAAAATATTTTCACCAATTAAGGGATAGAATACATGATCCTATCAACAAATTACCTAGCCTTGAACAACTCAACACCAAGGAGATAAGAAATTAAATGATGATGCTCTATGAAATTAATAGTGTATTCCATATTTGATAAGTTTCCCTGTTATAGGTGCATAAAATCTCTCTCTTGGTCATCTATAAATGTATTATGAAATAAATAGTCCTAGAAGGTATTCTAAAATCCCTCCATACCATATCTTAATGTTAATCTTCTTGTGTCAAAACATCCCACCATCTTTTGGAAGACCCTCTAAGAATGTAAGACACAAGCTTCACCAAAAGTTATTAAGGTTTATATAAGTTATCAATAATAGATATCATGGAATCTATCTATAACTCAGTATCCTGATGACCATCTCTCCCAAAAAAGGTAGGAGGGTTCTACTTCTAGAACTCCATAGTCTACTCTACCATTTAAGAGGTAGGTTGTGGAGCTTATTGTATAGACTATAATAGTTGTATAAAACCCTCTCAAAATTGATCAGCAGTTCCCAAATAATGAAAATAATAAGGTGAACCATGTGGAACTATAGGATGTTAAACTGGTGGTGTGGGTCCCACAACCTCTAGAGCATGGTTTTTGTCACCTTCTTGGCATATGAATCGAGGCCACCATGGTGGTATATTTCCACAATTCTAAATAAATTCCTTAGAATAAGATTTTTATAAAAGAAATGATCACATATTAAAGAATATGATAGGTATAAAGAATTCCTATATTAGAGTCAATACCCATAACTACATACTCCTAAAGCTAGATCCATGTGATATAGATGATCATAAATGATCACAAGATACACTCCCACCTACCAACTATGATGGTTTAGTTAGGGTCAAGTTCTAATATCTTATATAAAAGGTCTAGACATATGGAGTTTTAATTGAAAATTATAGAGTAAAATACTCTTTAATTTTCAATTGAAATCCCCATTTAACGACAACCATATCATTTAAGGATTTCAATTCAGAAATTTTATGTGTATATATATATATATATATATCTTGGTGTAGTTAGATGCATCTTCTATTACCAAGTTTTAAAGTCCTATACATTACATGTTGGCATTGGTACTTCATGTAATTGAAACCTTTCTTTTATGATGGTTTAATTATATGGATCAACATTACCAATTTATAGAGGTTTATAGGCCTTATAAATTAAAATGGGAATCCATTTTATTTCAACCACTAATGATTAAACCCATGTAACCAATGGTGCATGAATCAAAAATTTCATAATTGGTTATTTAGAGTGCCACCAAGAAGATATTCAGGAAAACACTATTTTGGTTAATGTAGAGACCTTAATCAACAAATTATTTACCTCATTAATCGTAAAAAAAATTAGTGAATAATAGATAAATAATTCAAGGTACTAAAACATGCCGTAATAAATGCACAAAATAAGTAAACATGAAATGGAATATGTATGAAATATAAATCCTCAGGTGCCTATAATGATACATGAATAAATACATACTTTCCATATCAGACCAAGGGTAAAATAAATCCATAATGACAATAAATTCCACAAATCATGTTAATTTCCAATGGTGAAATCTATACAATTGTAATAGGAAAAAAAGAATAGCATATCCCATCCCAAGAGACTTATATTTTTTAATTGTATGTAAGTTATCTAATCCCAAGAACAAGATCATTACCAAATTAAAACACATTCTTAGTCTCATATATATAAAAAATTAATTAAACCAAAGGAAAATAATATATGATACCACCTGTAATGTCCCAGGACTGGTTCACCCATAAGTAACTGAACCTAGTTGGCCACATGGACTCAATCAAATCTCCATGTATTCTAGAGGCTACTAACTAGAAGTGAGGGTCTATAATGGTGTGGTGGGGATACTATACCCTCTTTTCTCAGAGTTCAAATACAACAGTATAATAAAAAAATAAATAGTAGAAACATAATAATAATGAAGAAAAATTGAATTAAACATCCAGAAAAAAGTAAACTAACATAAATAATACCCAATATAATACAAAAAATAATGATGTCATGATACTATACAAAAATGGTGGAATACAAAGGGAAATAGGTTAGGATTAAAACATAGTATATGATATATAAAATAAATAAAAAGGCCGAAATATATCTTTTATAGAATCATGAGAACAAGATTTTTTCTCTTCTTTCATACTCCATCCTAGTACAAAAATTAAAATATGTAAACCTTGATGCTTCCCCTTGTCCCTACCTATATCAATTAAATATATTTGCTTACTAATCAGTATCGTGAACAAAATGTGAGTAAAACTCAGTAGGCCACCACCAATGGTGTAGAAAAATATCTAGCCTATGAATATAAAATGTTCAATGTGCATGTATAATCAATAAGGGTGATAAATAACTAAACCAGGTCTATCCAAGTTCCCTATGGAACACCCATATGATACTAATTTCTTTGGCCTAAGATGGTAATGTATCTAAATAATTAAATTTTAGATTAATATTTATATGACCTAAAACCCTAATAAAAACAAGTATTCCATGTATAGGAATGTTCATATAATGGTCTATAATTTTACATGGCTATTAAAATTTATAAATTGGATGAAGTACACAGGGGTGTACGCTTAGCAGTTTACCCTAAGGGGAAAGTTATACTTAGTCCCTAGGAGCATGTCCTTGGTAGCCTATCTGCTTGAAATGAAAGGATCCCAAGGTAGTAACTAAGGTGGTCCATAATATCGTGCTGAATCCAAGGAGAATCATCAAAGGTATTTAATTTATTTAATTTATGGGAATATATGTAAAACGTTGGTTCTAAGTTTGGTAATTCATGATTATAAGACAAAAACTAAATCAAAGTTTGGTATTTCACTTAGAAGACACATCAATGAATCAGATGACATCCCATGAGACCGTCCAAGGTAAAACATAATGAGAGTCCAAGTATCACTTTGGCATACCACACCTTTAAGGTAATTTAAGGTCTGTGACCATATTCAATCATAATATAACAACTCTTCAAGTGTCCAAAATAATAATAATATCCATGATTTATACTTCATAATTAAATTGGGGTTAAGTGTCATGGTCATACCATTCACCTTTCATTTAAATCATTTAGCCATTTTACTTATAAAGGGAAATCAACACACCTCCGAAGGTTGATTAATTACATTGCCTAGGATTAGGGTTCGAGAAAGGTATAATAATATTCAATTTAATTCAATTAATTAATTTCATTTCTAAATCCAACTCAATGCACCTCTAGGGTGGTTTAATTTAATAACAAGTCATATAGACTGACAGACCATAAGGGGTAACTCGTGTTGAGGTAGACAACCCCCAACAATGTAATTAGGTTTAAAGGAAAAACTTAAACAATTTTATAATAATTTAATAATTTAATTTTACATTTAAATGGCGTAACATGAAAATTATAGTTCGTGGAACAAGAACTCATGATATAGGCATCAAATTTTTTAGGGAAATGAGAAGGACCACCTACCTTAGAAGGTAGTTGACTCCTCATCAAGTATCATCATTTAATCTAGTATAGTATGAGAGAAATCATAGAAATATAAAAAAAACTTTGAAAATAGTGAATATTAGATCACACATATATAATATAGAAAAAGGAAAGATAAACTGAGAATGGAAGGTAGTAGATTGTTAGGATTGCCGAGAGGAATCCAACATGACGAATGACACTTGAATCAGTCATCTGATGGAGGAGGTATCTCAAAACCATGGATAGGATGGGAAGAGGTGAATACTACTACCACTGATGCTATGCCTGAGAAGTGAGGGAGGTCAGAGAAAGAAAAATTGGTTAAAGTATTTAAGGTAAAGGAGGTAAAATCGCACTGGCTTATGATATTGACAACATAAAAGGGAGTTTTATGCCATAAATCATTCTTTTAAAGGGTCTTTTTGATATGGACTACATCGTAAATTTACATTTTACACCATAAGATCCTCATTTATGATGTAAATTCCCCAATTATAGGTCCAAATTGGTTTACAAGGTCTGATGAGAAAATCATACATCATAAAATATTATTTTACACTATAAATTATCATTTTATATCAAAAAATGGTTTTTCATCCTAAAACTTCATCCACTTGCTACTTCTTCCAAAAAAATAACCCTGAAAGGATAAAATAAACATTAAAAATAGTCCAAATTAAACAATATAAGTTAGATACTAAAGAAGAACATACCCTAAAAATATGGGATATTATAGGATCATTGTAAGGATTCTCACTAATGTTTTCTAATACTAATATCTAAAAGTAACTAAACCCTCATCTAATACCAAATATAATGATGTTATCATAATTTAAATTAATATTATATTATTTTAGATGAATATTAAATACATTTCATAATAATACATTCTTAAGGACCTTAAAGTTTAGGTGTATTTAGCAACTAGATATACAATAATATAATTTCATGAAATATCTTCAATATATCCAATAAAGATCTTATGACATAGTACACATATTAGACATACCCTACATAAAATATTTATTTACAACAAAAAATATGAAACATAAGAAAGGGTGAAATCCAATGATCAGTAAGGGTAAATATAGGCGATATCAATCATTGATCGTAAATGATCATATTAATAAGGGTATGAGAACATGATCATAACTTAATAAAATAATACCCAATTGGTTAAATATCTTAAATAATGAATAATGGATTAAAATTTAGTCATAAGAAAATAGAAAAGACATAAGACTACAGAATCATTAATATAGAATCATGATCTATGAGAACATATTATAAGCCTAAAACAAAAGTTTTTTTTCATATACATGTTCATAAAAAATAACTTCCTTAGTTAAGGATCATTGAAAATTATATTATAGTAGGTTGAGTTCACTCCCCATTCCATCATTTCATTTTTCAAGGTAAACTCCCAGGATTATCATAGTGGGGAGTCTCTTACTGAACTGGGTTCACTCCCTATTATAAACCTTATTATCTCATTAGATATCTACTTTTACCTAATGAATTATAGGGATATATAATTATGGTCCACTCAAAACATAACGAAAATCCTAAATACATGTACCACAAGATTATAAAAAATTATTCATATAATCATATCATAACCCATGTAATGTAAATGAGTTTCATAAACATTTCATCATTTCATCATAGTGTAATAGTGGAAAAGAAATGGGTTTCATAAAGGTTTCATTATAGCATAATTAGCCCATACAAATAAATGGGTTTCATAGAATCATCCTTAAACCATCGTCATTATAAGACATCAGGAGAAATAATGTGTATGGTATTATAAGATCATATCCATAGTGAAGCATAAAATAAGTTATCATAAAAGAAAAATACCTTTAAAATACCATTAAGACATTTCTTTGAAAACCTGAGAAAATATCCTTTTCTTTTAATAACATTTTTTGGCTAAAAATTCCCAAAATATTAAGAAAATAATTTTATTCTAAAATAACCATGTAAAATTGAAAAGTAATAATAAAATCAATGAATTTTCATGATGGTTGGAAAATCCATTATTTTAATATATGTTAAATGAAAAAATTCCTTTCGTGCCTTTGAAAAAAAAGTCAAAAACAACTTTTTTAGAAAATTTTTTATTAAAAAGGATTAATTTTTAAAATATTCTAAAAAAATTCAAAGTTATTGAAAAGGAAAATTTTAAAACATTTCAAGTGTTGTTAAGATCTTTCATAAATTAATTTTTAAGAATATGTACACGGAATAAAAAGTCCATTGAACAAAGAGGAAATATGGTCATATTTTCTTTAAAACATTTCCTCTATCATCTTATTTACCAAAGAGATGAAAATGGTACTAAAACATAAAAAATCTAGAAATAAATATAGAATAAGAAAATATATTAGGTTTAAAGGATAATATCTTTATAATTTTTCTCAATGGAAATTCAAACATAAACAATACTGATTAAAATGAGATTGAAACATAAATCCCTTATTACTTTGGTAAATTTTGAATTATAAAACACGTGAAAAATAACTTCAAATGATAATTTAAATATCATGAAAATATGGTTATTCATGATATAACATATCAATGTATAAATTGACACACTTAATAAAATAAAATAAAATAGGTTTATAACATAATATATGTCCAAAAGGAAACAATGTGAGTTGAAAAACCCTTACCACTTTTGTAAATTTTGAACCAAAATACCTTGGATGAATTAATTTGAATTAAAACATTAAAAACCATAAATTAATAATGATTCATGATATAATTTTTCAATGTATTTTCATATACACCTCATAAACATAAATAGGTTTATAACATCAAACACGTATCAATGAAACAATATTGAGATAAAGAACCCTTACCTCAATTCTCAACCTACTTCATATGCATTAAAAACTCAGGTATAATAAATTTAGATTTATTAGAAATATATTAATTAACCACATTAAAAAATTTAATACTATATATTTTTTACTCATAACAACTTATCACCTATTTATTAATAATTTATTATTAAGATCGCTGTTCTAGGTGATAACCATTTTATTCTTATGCATGTTTTGATTCGACACTTCCAATCCTTATACTTTGATCATGGTTAAATTATATAAATAATATTAATTTTTTATAAGTATTATATACAATCATTATTTAATATTTATAATGTTTTTTATAAATCATTGATAAAAAATTAATTACATCACTTCACGGAGATAGTAGTCTGACGTATACACAAGTGATGTTTTCAATTTTCGATGGATGGAAACAAAGAAAAATAAATTATAATTATAATTTAAATAATCATTATTATATTATAAAAATCATCTATATTAATTAAATCTATCCTTATTACCATCCATGGAAAGAGGAAATTAAAAAAATCACATCATCTCATGGATTTCGTAACCCACATGTACCCATGAGGGATGTTATCGTTTTCTAATGGATGAGAATGTCATAAGGACTGTGATATATTATAATTATAAAATCATAATTGCGATGTAAATAGCCTATATAAATATTAAATACACTATTATAAAAACCATTAAATATGGGGGTGGAAAATGTATCATATCACTATGTGGAGGCAGTAATCCACATGTACACATAAGCGAGACATTCATTTACCACTTGAGGGAAAGGATATGAATAACGGTTATGCCATAAAAATAATCAAGTACTAGTATATTTAATATAATTATGTTATTATATTTTAATGGTTAGGATTTAATTTAAGGATATAAAATTATAGGTAAAATTAAATAGGTCGGTTAAAATGATTATATCATCTTTGAGATCCGTCCTTTAAATCGCTTATCAAGGACCCCATGGATGGTATTTTGAGGAGAAAAAAACATCCATAATTTCTATAAGGGTTTATAAATTTTTTTTTATTTTTTCAAGATAAATGTATTAAGTTGGGATGAATAATAGAGGATAGGTGGTGTCCTTTTATAGTGATGAAAAGGGCACACTTGTAATTACGTAAAATATTTAAATTTAATTAATTATTTTTCCATTGAATGTAGAACAAAGTGACCAAAATATAGAATATAATATATATTAAAATTGAAATATATTCATACCATAAAATTTGGATAGGTTTTTGTGAAATTTAAAAACTTATCTTTTAGATTAACCCCTTCTTTAACCAATTTTAACCTTAACAACGACAACAACTTTTTCAATACTAAGAGATATAAATTTAATTTTAAGGTAAAAACCAACAAAAAAATTATTAATGGATGAATTCTATGACCATATAAAATATCAATTCTCCAATTTGATTTTTTTTATGTTTTTAGAATCATTTAATAAAATATTATATAACATAAAATGTTATCAATTCACTTTTGGTTCTATTCATTCAATTTTATTTTTAAGTTAGGAAGAAAAAATTTTATTCCTAATATATACCTTTTTAGAATCAATTATAAATTATAATTACCCATAAAACATGTTTCACACAAAAAATAATCCAAAAATTATATATTTTAATGTTTTTATAATTATTTAGTAACTTTTTCTACTGCTTGTACAAGCAGTGTGTTAGCTCAACGTAAACATTTAAGGAAATTATTCAATCAGTAAAAATTAAAAAAATTATGATTATAAAAATAATTTATTTATATTAAAAATACCTATTTATAATTTATAATAATCTCTTTTTTCCCTATGAAAAAATATTATAATTTTTAAATGAAAAGAGAGTAAGCTTTTTTATTTTTCCTTACATAAAATTTTATATAAGTTACGATCAATGAAAAATCAAATTTTATTTCCATAAAATTGAATATTGGATAATATTTCTTGAAAAAATATCATCCAATAGATTAAATTAAATTTTTAGAGTTATTTTTAAGCCTTATCCCATAGTTTTTCATTTACTCGTTCTATCCTCAACAGGGTGGAAACATTTTTACGGAGATTACTATTCATAATGACCAAAAAATAAAAGGGTCCAATTTACTAAATTTGAAACTAATGATTCCAAATATGGAATCCAATTTTTAATATTCAATTTATTTATGTGAAATAAATAAATATTAATATAATTTCATAAAACACATTTATTTTTTTAGAAAAATGTATTTCTAAGACCAAAAATGAACTTATACAAAAATAAAATATAGTTCCAATTCCAATATAATTAATTATATTATTTATAATAAATTATTCTTATATTAATTTAATGTAAAATTCCAAACCTAATGGAACTTTTAAATTAACTTATTAATTGAAAATAAATAATCATTTTATTAAAAATTGGTATTTTTTACCATTGGATAAAGTTAAATATTTTCAGAAAAAAACAAAAAATAACCCTAAGATAATATTTAAATGATGATTTCAAAAATTATTTTACATTACTAAAATAAAATTTCTAAATACGGTTTAAAATAATTATAATTTTCAAGCAAAAAATACAATAAAAACATTTCTTGAAGAAAATTTATTTTTTTGAAGCATAAAATGACTTTACAAAATATTTAGTACTTATTTATCATGAATTAATAAACACATTTGATTTGAGAAAAATATTTTTATTTATATTTCAAAATTTTATTAATCCTATTCATGCATTTTAATTTAATTTCTAGGATATAATATATCACAGTTCATTTTACATTCGGTGCTACATGTTAAGAAAGCTGTCGAACACTTAAAATTTATTCTAAGAGAAAATATATTCTAAAATATCATAGTGTTATAATCATAATCATTCTCCTCCTTTGAAAATAAAAATAATTTTAAATAACCTTCCAACCATGAAAATACCATGTTAATAAATAATTAAAATAGAGATAAGAGAATAAAAAACACTTTTAAATCCAAGGGAGGTGGTTGAACACCAAGGTTAAACTAATGCTTCTAAAATGTTGGAGAAACCAAAGGCTTAATCATGATGTTTTCTACTTGTTGATTAGTTACAATATTCTTCATTTTTTCACTATTTATTCCACATGTTCTACAATAAAGTGATATAAGATCTTAATATGTTTGGTACTAGAGTGTTGTGTTTGATTAATTACAAGTTCAATTGAACTCTTGTTGGAAAAAAAGATCACAATGTATTGTTTCATTTCATCACCAATATCCTTTAATTGTTCGTTCATCCACAAAATCTAAGTTCACACTTTTCTTACTAATTTTTATTTTGAATTTTTATATTCTATGAGATACTCTACCTTATTTCTTACTCAACTAGCATATACAATTTATTCCCATAAATAATGCACCACCACTTATGGATGTTCGATCCACCACATCATCAGACCACTCCACAAAAAAAACACTAAAAATTCAGGATTATTTTTAGTATCAAAGAATAAATTAAAATATAATTTTAATAGGATGTACCTCATTTTCTGATTCACTCATAAGATATGCTTATCATTATAATTACTTTGGAAAATGGGCCTCCAAATATATTGTAGAAATATTATTCAACTAATTTATTTTCACATATAGAAGGATTCAAATTATTCTTCTATAAAAGTTGGGATCTATATATTTCCTATAGTAATGCTTCTAAAGCTTGGTTCCAATCATATAAGAGTTTAAATTGGTTTGGAATCATTCATATGAAGCTTTTAAGCATCTCTATCGCATACATAACTTAAAAGATAAAGCTATATCTCTCTTTTTGAACAACTTACTACCCTAGAATGTATATGAGTTAACTAATCATGAAAATTTAAAATGTTAAAATCATAATGTTAGAAAAATCTTTAACATATATTTTTCTACTTATTAGAAATATAATATCATCAACATAAATTATTACTATGAATTTTTATTCGATTGATATATTTATATAGATATTATGATTGACACAAAAACTTTTGAATTCTATATTCATTAAATACGAGTCTATATGATCATACCATTATCATGGTACTTTTTTAGACCATACATGGCCTTCTTTAACCTGAAATCTTTAGTTTTATAATTTCTAATTAATAATCCCAATTAATGTTTAATATAAACTTATTTTTTGAGTTCACCCTTGAAGAAATCCCTTTTTACATCCATCAAATAAGTATTAAATCCTATTCAAATCACCACCACCAAGAGGATCCTGAATGACTCAACATGAGTTATAGGAGAAAAAATTTATTCAAAGAAATACCTTAAAATTTTGAGTATCCTTTACACACTAGAAGTTATTTATTTTAGATAACATTTTTATTCTTTTCAAGTTTTTTTAAAGATATATTTTTATCACATTCTGATGTTTAGGCATATTCAAATGTTCCCTTGTTTAATTCTTGTAAATTTAATATAATTTCTCATTAATTTCTTTATCCCAAGACTCATATTTCATAGATTATTTAAATGATGTTGGTTACATAATTGACAATAGATTTTTGTGCTCTACCTCTCTCATACTTTGTGTTCATGTTTGTGTAGATCCATCAACAATTATATTGTATGGATAAATTTTCACTCTCTTATATATCCTATGAGATTTACATTGAATCTCATTAGTAATTTTCACCTCTAATTCAACATAAAAATCTTCATGATTTAGTCAATTTTTTATAAATTCATAATTTTTACCAACTTCATGATATTATTCATATAATTCTAAAAAATTTAATATTCTATAATTATTTCCATATCACTCTACAATTACCTTAACATCAATACTATCCAAAATTTTATTAATTCTTTTTTTTGTATCATTTATAGGACCTAATTTTTATCTAGTAGCCTAAAAATAATATTTTATCTATTGAATCATTATACTTGCATTGATTTCCCTATTTATTCCAATTATAAAATTTACTTGAAAAAATATGAAAATTTCTCATTGATGGTTTCTTTCCATGCCATATTTCATAGGGGTTTTCCCTCTTCATAAGGCTTAGCAAAAATAAGTTTTGAGTATAAACCATAACTTTTACTAACTTCTAATTATCGTGTGAGACACCACTCTTGATGAGTAAGTCATACTATTAACCAACTCATTTATTCATTTAACAACCCTATTCTATTGAGGACTTATCACAAAATATAACTCATGCTTTATTCCATGTCTATCAAGGTATTTTTTTAATTCAATAGATGTGATCTATGTTCTATTATTAGATTATAATATTTTGATTATGGGTTTGATTTCATTTTTAACACTCCTTTGATACCAGTTAATTATCTCCCTAGATTATTTCTTGATTTAAATGAACATAATACATTTAATTATACTATAATAATTAAAAAAGGATTAAATACCTCTCTCCATGTGTGTTAGGTGAATTAATCAGACCAAATATATTAGTGTGAAGTAGATCAATTATATTGGATGCATTTTTCTTCTTTTTCAGATAAAAGTTTCAGACCACATTTCCCTATATACATGTATTACTTATATTTTCATAGTCCCAATTTAGTTTTGGAATATGAACTATAAATTTTATCTTGGATAAGTTCTCTGTGCTCTGTTTAGTGAATGTTTCATAGCCTCTGGTTCTACAATCTACTAGCCTCTTCTACTATAAGAAGATAAGTGTTTTATTTAATATACACCTGGTATAGATTACCATTTTCCTCAATCATTTAATGAGAGAGTTCTCAGCCTTGACTTTGATTGATATACCCTTTCATTTAAATATTATCTCATGTCTAGAGTAAATAAATTGACTCCCACTCAAATGTTTATATTATAATCCATCCACATAGAGAACATCCGTACCCATTATCTAATTGACCACTAATTGATTATTTCCACTTTCATAAATTTTAAAAATTAATTTGATTCCAAATAGAATCATTAAATCAGTTACTACCTCCACATTTTCAATAGATTCATATTCTCAGTCATCTGAGATGAACACTTACTATCAAGGATTTGATCTAGGTTCTACTACTCTTTATTTCTTTGGGAGTGATTTAGTATAGCTTAGCCATCTCACACATTTGTCCTTCCTATATATTTCTGATTGAGTTGATGAATAATTATTCCTCTCCTATTTCTCTCTATAACATACTATGTAATCATACACATATTTTTATTTATGTGGGGATTATCTGAATGAAATATTATCAGTTTTTTAGTCACCGATTATTAACTTATACAATGGTAATTAAAATTTATTCTTTATCCATGAACAAAATATTTATGCATGAAATTAGAAAAATGAAAGAAATATCCATCAAAATAAATTATTCTATTAGTTGATGGACATGATCTCATTTTTATTTACTATATTTTGGGTGATTATCCCTTCAAATAACTGTCAACATCTCCACAATTGGACATGTTGTGGCCCAGATAGCTATAAAAATTCTACTTCATTAGAGAAAAATTATTCTCACCCTCATCCCTATACATATCTGCAACCTTCAAACCGTTCCTCCGTTTTTAATTAACCCTCAACGATTAAGGACCATATCAAACCTTACCCTTCCCTCTATTCTGAAATCTTACTATTCATGCTTTTTGTTTCATGAAACCATGAACAACATCACCTTTACCCATATATCTGGGTATTTGATAATTAATTATTGTCTAAATTCCATCTGAAAATGATTTTTCCCTTTCTAATAATTCTTCATCATATATATTTATGAACTATAAATTCCTATTTAAATTATTTTATTTCATTTTATATTCATGTTTTTTTCTTAACATAACCACTTATTATTAGATGGATTAAAATATTTGTTTTAATCATTTATATAATGTCGCATAATAACATGTTTTTTTAAATTTTATAGAATTATTACAACACCAGGCACTGAGAAAACGTGTAATTCCAAGGTCCGGTGTGCCCTGAATGGCCTGTAAAAAAATGTTAAGTTTCAAATAGTGCGCTTGAGTAGCGTTCCTGAGAAAGTGGAATAACTCTTAAACTAGTGCTCGGATCAGAAATCCTAGGAAACCATTGCGTTCATAGTAGTGGGTTTACCCTATCCGCGACTTATGTTTAGTCTTTGTAGGTCTCTAGTGAGAAAACTCAAAAATGTAATAACCATAAAAAAATAATTAAATAAATTTATTTTATTTTTCAAATCCTTATAACTCATTAACGGTGAATCAGATTAAAAATATGAGACCGCCATTGATCTCGTGATGGTGTTCTTTATTAGGTATAGCCTAACATTGGCCAGTGCATGCCAAAAGTAGAAAATATTTTTTGGTCATAAATAAATCAATTGAATAAATATTATTTTATTTTCAAATCCTTATAACCCATAAAGGGTAATTCAGATTGGAAATCCAAGAGTACCGTTGAGATCGTGTGGGCGTTCTTCCATTAGGTGGAGCCTAACATCGGCCAGAATGGTCCGAATTTGGAGGATTGTTTTTGGTACGTAATCATAAATAAAATAATTTAAATAAAAATTATTTTATTTTGTATTTGTCAAATCTCACAAATGGTAACTTGGATTTTAAATAAGAGTCCATCGTTGAGTTCGTAATGAGATTTTATCCTTAATTAGGAATTAACCTCGACCAACGCGGTTTGAGGGTAAAAGTTATTTTTTTGATGTTTTAAAGTAAAATAAAATAAACTTAGAAAAGGTTTATTTTATTTCTTTTAACTTTTTTTGTAGTGACACAATATCGCTGTAATGCGGCAACACGAGGACGCTGAAACTCATTAATGAAATATATTAATGAATCAAGGTGGAGATAATGCTTCAAAATGAAACAGAAATGCTAAAACACATTTTTTTCTGAAAGGTATCTTAAATCCTTGGGTTTTATGAGGATGATGGTTTTTACCTATGAGCTATGGAGGAGAAGAGAATGCCGACGAAATCCTTTCCAATAGTGAGTGACAAAAAATGATGAATGAAGGATCACCAATGAAGACGAATTGAGGATCGAGGAATGGAGAACATCGATGATGAAAAACTAGTATATTACTTTGAATGATCCAACCTTGAGGTAGGGGTTTGTTAAATTCTAAGTGAATCATTTCATTTCCTGTGTCCTTTGTGGGATAAACATGGGCCAACCCAAAAACAGGTTGACCCGCGAATCGATCGCATATGCGGGATGAGATTTTGGCATTCTAGAATTAATGAAAGGGGGATATAACTTGTAATCATTTGATATCTAACCCTTTTATGATGATAAAAATTAAGTATTAACGAACATGGCCAATGTTTGTCACTTTGGGTTTTTCTTGTGATATCCTCTCCCTCGTTTGTTCTTCCCGGACAGACCCCCGTGGTCACGTTGGATTATTCCTGAGAGGTTTCAAACAAGGAAAAATATCCAGATCAATGTAAGGATGACTCGGGATAAATTATAATGAAGGTGATGACCTGGGGATCTTAGTGGAACCTCCAAATTGAAGAACAGACCACTAGAGAAAGTCCAGTGGCCCATATAGGAGACTGCTAGCACACCCATCCTAGCAGCAATCCACAACATTGACCATAGATGGAATGTGGCGTGCACTAGTGGTGCATCGAGGTATTTGAGACCATGGCTAGCAGGGGCTGTGACAGTGCAGGGGGCGGTGCTAGTCGAGCACCGCATCTGTTCGAGCGGCCCATGGGGCATGCCGCGACATATAATGACATGTTCACCATGCTGGACCGCATGTGGTGAGAGGATACCAGCCTCAACTAGACACGTGAATGTGTAAACTAGATTCCACTACAAAATATAGGCTGGACCCAAGCTGGTCCACCGATGCAGGCTCGGCCAACGGAGTGAATCGAGTAGCTGGGCGGCCCGAGCTGGAGGAAAACAGACTCACCATGTGGTCTGGGCCCGATAGAAAACCTGACAGATGTGTGGCCTAGCTAGAAATAAACTGTCCTGACTAATTCATATCGTTTGGATAATGTGGAATGGGTCACAGGGAAACCAGGCGGGCTGGACCCACGGAAAAACCTAACTTGGTCCAGCAAGGCCCAATGGGCCTAGCCACTAGGCTAGGCCGGACCGGGTCGGTCTAGAGCCAACCGGGTCAGGTCAGGTCGGCCGAACTGAGTTGGGTCATGCAGGACCCCTAGACCCCTAGAATTGGTTGGTCAGGGTGGTCTGACCAAGTCAGACTGGGCCTTGATGCAACTGGCCCATATTTACTAAAACATTAAAATATTTTAGACCGAGAGTCCAATTAACGCGACATCTTTGGCATTGGGACCCTTGCAATGAGACAGTACTTTGGATATAATCTAAGTTAGTATTCGTGGAAGTCGATATATGAAAAATGGATTGAGGAATAGATTCTCCCGAAATTAACTACAATGGAGAGCGGGAATCCTATGACTAGCTATGACATGAAGGATATGATGAGTAGACCTCAGGGGTCGAGTAGCTGAACAGAACTCAGTGGTCTAGTAGTTGAGTAGACCTGAGTGGTCTACTAGCCAAGCAGACCTCAGTGGTCTAGTAGTAGAGAAAACCTCAGGGGTTCAGTAGCCGAGCGCACCTCAGTGGTCCAGTATCCCAGCGGACCTCAGTGGTCCAGTATCCCAGTGGAACTCAGTGGTCTAGTAGCCTAGCGAACCTCAGTGGTCCAATAGCCCAGTAGACATAAGTGGTCATGTAGCTGAGCAGACCTCAATGTTCTAGTAGCCAAGTAGACCTCAATGGTCAAGTATCTGAGAAAACCTCATTGACTCATCTAGGATGAGTCCCTCAGCAGTACAATATGATCAACGTTATGGATGAAGCAACGTACTTCAGGTATCTCTTAGTGAGTTATCTTTGGGTGGGGCCTCTTTGCATAGGTCTTTGATGAATTGATGGCTGAAGGATTGAGTTCTCCCGGGATGACTATGCCTTGAGTAGAATCCCGTGAAAAAGGATTGGTTATGATATCGAGACTTCTTATCTCAATGTGAATAGATGTCTCTGGGAAAATTCTTGATGTATCTAGACCATATGTTCTACCAGATACTTTTGGTAGACATTATCTACCTAAATACTACCAAATAGCTTGAGTGGGATCTCCTAGAATCGAGCGTGCTATGCATGAAACCATATGGCTGCCAGCAGATGATACATTGAATCTTTGAATCATTTATAAGTATACCTAGATGTTCCTATTATATGTGTTGAGAACATATACCTGTGTTGAGATGACTTTACCTTATGGGTGAATTTTTCCTTAGTAGTCTTTTGCATTGTGGTTTTTGGGGTCCCCTATTGAGTAATATTTTACTCACCCATGAACGGTCATTTCTTTCTTGTGTTGTGTCTTGTGCAGATGGCCGATGTGTTGGTGGAGTCTTAGACAGATCAGGACCAGGATTAGGTGGTTCTTTGAGAGAGCAGATGAGCCTACGTGTTTCTGAAATATTCCTACAATAGATTCAGTACCCTTATTTGCTGCCGGGATTTGACGTTATCTTTTTTTAGTGGGCTTATATTATATCCCGATTGTATGTTTTTTCTTTACTTTTGGTCGTACTCTGTTTTTGGGTTGTATTGGTATGAATTCATTTTCTTTAATTAGTGTATTCACTTTCTAGCATCTGTGGATTGAAGTTGTGTGCATGTGTATAAGTACTTAGGAAAATACCTGCCATTTGTTTGGGATATTCCCACTTAATGCTAGTCACTGGCCACTAGCATATGGGAGTCAGGCTTCAGGTAGTCACGGCATGGGCCCCGGGGCACGGGTTGTGATAGAGTGGTATCATAGGAGGTCAGTTCTACCTTTAGAACCTAGAGTCTATATGTTTGGTTTGGGAAGAAAGTGTTATGTGTTTTGTGTTCAGCATTGAGGCCAGGGAATCCAGTGTTCGTACAGCAAATGACATATCCATACACCAAGACCACGAATTCTTATTTTCTACTTGGTACATGAAAACACTTGTTTCAGGTAAAAGTGATTGTACTTGCATCGTATAGGAATGGGTTGGGTTTTCCTTGTACTTATTGAGTCAGATCACCAGGTATACTCTATTGATCATGGTAAATCTTATTTTGTTTGAATGTGATTCCATGTAGACATCCAATTAAGATTCCACCACGCGATCACGAGGATGATTGATGAGGTGACGAGATGGGTATAGGGGTTCATACCAGAGAGAGAAGCACTGGGTGGTGTACCAACTATACCACCACCTATAGAGTAGCACATGGTACTCGTAGTACAAGAAAATGAGATACACGAGTTGAGTGAACGTCATGAGTTTTAGTGACAGAGACCCCTCAAGTTTGAAGGCAAGCCTGACTCACATGTAGTTAAGGACTGGTTGGAGGTCATGATCAAGTTTTCTATCTAGTTAGGGCACCATTATATTAGATGTTGGTACTGGCAGTGAGCCTTCTATGTGGCTCAGTAGGGAGATAGCTGCGTTTAGATTACCAGATCATATGATGAGGTGACTTTTCTGTTGTCAGAGCTTGAGAATCTTTCTCAGAGAAGTGGTTATTTTCATAAAAGCTGAGGGCTATGCATGCCCAAGTGCTTCTACAGCTTCAGTAGGATGTCATGTCAGTAGTTTTTTATTCATCGAGGCATACCGACCTTACTAGTTACATGATTAATGTGATACAACCAGTGCTGCAGGGCTCAGACCTCCGAGCGAGATGTGTTTAGGGACATCTGAGCCCTCACTATTAATCTGTGCATTCCTACTTATGATAGTGTGATAGAGAGAACCTTTGTGGTTGAAAGTAAATTGGATGAACATATATTGCTAGTGGATGTCATTAGTGGGAGAGAAGAAAGTTGACGTTAGTCTTAGAGACTTAGATGTGTGAGACATTCTGATAAGAGGTCCCCAGAAAGAAGATCAATAGATCAAGGCTCATAGGGTGAGTCTAGTTTGCCCAAAAAGAGGTAATTCTTTTCAAAAGATGATAGTGTAAATATAGCTAGAGATTTTACAACCTGTCGCGATGAATGTGAAATGGTGGATGGCCCACCATGCCATAGATAATGACAGTAATGGATGAATCTGCAGTGCGAGAGACATGTCAGAGGAGCCAGGAGAGAAGAAATAGGTGGTGTACATTTCATTATGTTACAACTACTACCCCAATGTGGTCCACACCAGGCTCAGGGAGCTGGAGGATAGGGTAAGGGGGTAGTTGCATCCTACCATCCTTACTCGTGTAGTAGTGGATGTTTTGAGTTTTTAGTTCCTAGAAGTAGTGGAAGAGTACGAGGACGTCTTTCAAGAAGATGTTTCTAGGGTTACCTCCCCACATGGAGATAGACTTATGTATCATTCTACACCCTGATATGGAACTGATATCAATAAAAATATATTAGATGTCTTTCATATAGCTTTGTAAGTAGAGGGTCTAGGAGGATGAATTGAAGAGGAAGGGATTAATAAGACCCAGTGTTTGGGGTTATGTGTGGATTACCATCCATTTAACCATGTGTCTATGGAGAATGATTACCCACTACCAAAGGGAAGATGAACACATCGATCTTTTAAAAGGAGTATCCTTTCACTTTGATGGAAAGGTTCCTGTAGGCTTTTCAACATTTAAGACAAAGTTTGACAAGCACCTGATCATAAGTTGGAAGTGGTAGTCTTCACTTTGAAGATGTGGAGACACTACCTTAATTCCAGACGATTTACCCTCTAATATAACCAAAAGAGTCTAAAGTATACATTCTATTAGAAGGGTTTGACCTTGAGATGAAGATGATGGATGATGTTACTCCATGACTATGACTCCAAAGTAGCCTATACTCCTGGTAAAGGAAACATGGTTGCATATGCTCTAAGTAGGAGATCCAATTCATAGTTTCTGGACAAGGAAATAGGGCAGATGGACTTGTTACAGTTATTCCTAATGGGTGTGGATGAAGAAGCTTATATCTAGTCATTATTTATTACCAGTACAATCCTAAATGAGTTAGGGAGGCACAAATTAGTGAAACTGACTACAAGTCTTTACAAGATCAGTTATCTATAGGGAATACCCCTAATAGAATTTTGAAATTTGGGGAGTACATTATTCTTTTCATAGGATGCACAGTTGTAGCAGTGACACCTAGGTTGGTGAGATGCATAAAGGTATGTGTGTGGGTGTTATGGTAGACACCAGGGATGATGGAACAAGTTGAAGCTAGTATTACTTGTTGAGATAACAATCTGAACTCTTGTATGAATCAGTTTTGTGGGTTGTTATCTATTTTTCTAGGGGTACCAGGAAAAAAGTGGGAAGGGATATCGATGGAATTAGTGATGGTTTGACCACATACATCTAGGCAACACAATACCATCTGGGTGATCATTGAACAACTCATTGAGTCAACCCACTTCCTGACTACCCAGGAGCAGAGTTCAGTAGATGGATCAGGCTGGCTCTATGTGTTGGAGATTTGATGACGAGATGAATTTTTATTAGTTTTTGGTATAGATAGAGGAACGATAGGATATGAACCTCTATGGGAGATCTATTCCTCTTCTGTGTATTCAGTGGAAACATAGGAATCTCTAAGAGAGAATGTGGGAGCGGGAGGATCAGGTTCATGCTTGAACCCTCATTTGATTGTTTAGCCATTGTTTTGGATTATGAGGACATAAAGAACTAAAAATGGGGGTAATGTAATGTCCAAAAATTCCATGTTTTTTTAAATTATATGAGATTATTCGAAGATAAAGAACTGAGATGAAGTTCTATTTAGAGGCCCGGTGTTCCTGAAATGGTCCTTCGAAAAATGTTAACTTTTAAATAGTGTGATTGAGCAGTTTTCCTGAGAAAGTGGAATAACTCTAAATGGGTGCCTGAATTGGAATTATAAGGTCACATTTGCATTCATAATAGTGGGTTTACCCTAGGTGTAACTTAAGTTTAGTTAGAGGGGGTCTCTAGTGAGGAAAACCAAAAAATTCATAACCGTAAATAAAATTATTAAATAAAATTATTTTTTTTCTAAATCCTTATAACTCACAATTAGTGACTCAGATTGAAAATAAGAGACAACTATTGAGCTCGTGAGGGTGTTCTTTCCTTAGGTAGAGCCTAACATTGGCTAGTGTGGTCCAACAAGGGAAAGTAGTTCTTGGCCATAAATAAAATAATTGAATAAATATTGTTTTATTTTAAAATCTTGATAACTCATAAATGGTAATTTAGATTGGAAATACGAGAGTAACATTGAGCTCGTGAGGGTGTGATTCCCTTAGGTGGAGCCTAACATCGGCTGGCATAGGCCAAATGTGAAGTTTGTTTTTTGAGACATAACCACAAAAAAAATAATAGAAATAAAAATTATTTTATTTTCGAAACCTAATAACTCATTAACAGTTATTCGTATTAAAAATATGAGACAACCATTGAGTTTTTAATGATATTTTCTCCTTATGTAGGAATTAACCTTGAATGACGTGAGTCAAGGGTGAAAGTTAATTTATAGATGTTTTAGAGGAAAATAAAAGAAACTTATAAAAATTTTATTTTATTTATTTTAACCATTTTTTACAGTGACATAGTATCACTGAAATGCAGAAATGCGACGACACTAAAACTCATTAATTAAATACATTAATGAATCAAGGTGGAGACACTATTTCAAAATGAAATAGAAATATTGAAAGATGTTTGTTGGTAAAAGATAGTTTAAATCTTTGGGTTTCATTTGGATTATGGTTTTTCCTTACGAGCTCTTGAGGAGAAGAGAACGCCAACAAAATCATTTCCATTGGCGAGTGATAAACAGGGATGAATAGAGAATCGCCAATAATAACAGATTAAGGATGGAAGAACGTCGAATGTCAGTGGTGCGACACCAGTATTAATCATAGAATGATAAAACCTTGAGGTAGTGGTTTGTTTAATTCTAAGTGACTCCTTTCATTTCCCCCATTCTTCGTTTTGCACAATAGGCGTGGCCCAACCCACGAACAGGTTGACCCGCAGATCGATCACATATACGGGATGATATTTTGGCATGAAAAAATTAATGAAAAAGGGATATAACTTGTGATCATTAGATATCTCCCCATTTTTCTAGTGCAACAAACAAAGGCCAAATGAACAAGGCCAATGTTCATTACACTGCTTGTTTCTTGTGATATACTCTCCCCCATTCGTTCTTCATCGACGTACACCTATGGTCACATCAGATTATTGCCAAGATGTTCCAAAAGTGGCTGGACACCCAGATCGATGATGAGATGACTTGGGATACACATCAGTGAAGGCAGTGACCCGAGGATCGTATTGAAACCTACAGATCAAAGAACGGACCACAAGAGCAAGTTTGGTGGTCAACAACGGTGACCATAGGTGGGAGGTGGCACACCCCGATAGTGCGCTAAGGTAGCGGAGGCCACGACCAGCAGGGGCCACAACGGTGCGGGGGGGGGGGGGGGGATCTGTTTGAGTGACTGAAAGGGTGTGAAATGAAACACGGTCCACTCTGGACCATGTGTGAAGAGAGGCAACAAGCCTTAGCCGACCACGTGGCTACATAAACCAGATGCAAGTTTGGTGTCTGGGTTAGATCCAAGCCAGCCCGCCGATGTGGGTCAGTCTGACAGAGTGAAACGGGCCACTGAGAGGCTCAGGCTTGAGGAGAACCGGCCCACCATGGGAGTCGGGATGGACAGAAAATAGGGCCACTACGCGGCCTAGATGGAAAGAAACCGGTCCAACTAAGTCGGATCAGGTCGGAGAATGCAGACCGGGTCGCTGGGTGACCCAACAGGCTGGAACCACAGTCGAACTGGGCCTGGTCCAGCAAGTCCCAATGGGCCAGGCCACTAAGCCATGCTGAACCAGGTTGGGTTATATGGGACCCCAAGCTGGGTTGGTCAGGTCAGTCCGATCAAGTCGGGTAAGTCCTGGATGCAACCACCCACTATTTACTAAAATTCAAATATCTTTCATACCAAGAATTTGATTAATGCACAATCTAAGGAGTTGGGATATAAGGACCTGAACTTATTTCATACATAATCTTGAATTTATTCAAGAAAACACTTCATTATACATTTAGGATCTTTTCAAGTTTAGAGCTTTAGATAATTAAGACAAAACATTCATAACATTACACATTGTTACATAGTGGATACCATAAAATCAGTTTCCATTTTCCTCAGAATATAAAACATTAAAACATAAAACAAGACTCCTTGACAATTCTTCAACATTTAACATGTCTTCCTTCCTTGTATTATTCATCCATTAACCTGTGAAAAATCATTTAA
Source organism: Viscum album (assembly GCA_963277665.1). NCBI lineage: Eukaryota > Viridiplantae > Streptophyta > Magnoliopsida > Santalales > Viscaceae > Viscum > Viscum album. Next base: position 40,481,771 of record OY728160.1, on the reverse strand, counting down.
AAACTTGGGATGAGCACAAAAGCTCAGTAAGGTATGAAAAAGAAGGAAAAATCACATTAGTCCATGAATACGCATGACGTATGAAAACATTTTCAAAATACATGCTTTCCACCCATAAAATCTTACTTAGCGTAACATGAGATTTACACAAGATCAACACAAACATAATTATAATCATAGAGGTATATTGGGGAATTACTTACATAATCTTGTAACCATCTTGGCTACCTTAAAATTTGTAACCCTCACAGCTACCTTACTTTGTGTAACTATCACAGTTACACTTGGAGTAACCATACGGCCGACCTCCAACTTACTCATACCCAATGAATTGGAGTGAAATATAGGTCCCACCCTTCATCATAAAAAATTCCCAATAACCAAAACATAATCATACAACATAAACAATAGCATAAAAACATTGCCTTTGAATCTTATAAAACAGAATTTTAAAAGAGGATTTTAGAAGAAAAGTCCCTTATAAACATCATATACTTGAAGTGAGACTTAATAGAGTGGATGAAATATGTATATACTCTGTAAATACACATAATGAAACATAATATAAGCAAAACCCATCACAAAATAATTTAAATAGCACATAAATTATAAAGTAGAATGTTAACCCAATGAATGGAAATCGGGTTAAGAATTCCCTTACCTTAGGCTTGTCTTACATAAAAATTGTTTACACCTACTTTATAATGGTTAAAAGAGTGTTATTAGTATTTTAAAGAAACATGTTCATGTTTATAAAATCTTATATGGTCATTTCATAACCTCATTTCACCCCTTAATTGTTAGTATTTTGTTCCTTGCATTATTTTGGGTGAGTTCTTTTGTGATTTTCACGATCAGTTCATGATGAATCGTTCTTGTTGATTGGAAGTGAAACTCCAGAATTGGAATGGAGTAGTATTTACATAATTCAAGTACCATAAATTATACCATTTATCACTTTGGTTCTTTATATGATGATGATTTATAAGTTAAACATTAATTATGTTCGTTTAGATAATTTAAGTGGTTCTTTGATAATTACAACTTCATTTAGTCTTGTAAATTTGAATCATGAGTACAAAAGAATTCCAGAACCTTATATGATTCATAAAACATATATTATAACCTGTTTCAACCATATAAATGGTTTCATTACCAGACTTGAAATAATTAATGGAGATTGAAAATACATCGTCCACGATATCGGTAATTCGACACAAATGGACAATGTTTTTTTATTCTTTAAATAAGTGAGAGAGGAGAGGAATAATGATTTGTAATTTTACATAAACATGACAACATCCAGAATATACATGATTCTGGAGATTTCATGCCTCTTGGATAAGAGGGGGTGAAGAACGAAGAGAAGGGAATCTTGAAATGAAGAAAACATGAGAAATTTCTTACAAAAATTCGGCAGCCTAACGACGTCTCTTAAAATTTCATAAAAATAAGATTGATGTAAGGAATGGAATATCTCATCATTCATACAAAATTTGGACAGTAAGGGAAAATATTTAATGAAATATCCCAACAAAAGACAAAGGGAAAGGAAGAGAATAACATAAAATGGAAGGAAAGAATGAAAATGAAAGAGGATGTTTACCTCTTGATCTCTTCTCCTTGAGATCCTTCTTAAGGGCTTCGATTTTGGTCTTTTGGTGAGACCAGCAGATCTAGGACGTGGGGAAGAAGATTGAGGAGGGAATTTGGCAGAAATTAGACAATGCTCAAGGCTTGAGAGGTGTGGGATGAAGAGGGGAGTGAGGGTGATATTTATAGTGGAGGAGGGGAGGTATTTTAGATTATTTTAATTATTATTATAATATTTTTATCAAGACTATGAATAATTTAAAATCAAGTGGCCTTAATTAGTGCAAATATCAAGTGAGTTCGAGGCAAGTGGCCTTTCATCACTTATGATGTCATAAATAGTGCATTTTTACTGATAAATTGATTATACGGTATTTTACCGTATTTCACTATTCACCAAAAAAACAAGTTTGTTCCATCAGACTCTAAATAACATACTGAACACAATTGTAGATGAAAGTTTCTTGAAATTCAAAACATAGAAGAAATAAAATTATGTTTAAAGGATACTTATAAATATATACCTTAAACAAAATTTCAAGCATTTTCAATTTATTTTTAGAAAACCTTGGGATGTTACATTATCCCCACCTTCTTGAAATTGCGTCCTCGCAATTTTATTTACTTATTAAACAACTGAGGGTATTTTTCCCTCATAGCATTTTCAGACTCCCATGTTGCTTCTTCAACCATGTGGTTTCTCCACAAAACCTTTACCTGGTGGATTACCTTATTCCGCAATACCTGTTCTCTTCGATCAAGAATCTGAACCAGTTTTTCTTCATAAGAAAGGTTCTCTGCCAGTTGAACTACTTCCGGCCTCAAGATATATGAAGAATCTAGAACATAATTTCTCAAAATCGAAACATGAAAAACATTGTGTACTTGAAATAAGCTCGGAGGCAAAGCTACGCGGTATGAAACTGTTCCAACTTTATCCAAGATTTCAAAAGGACCGATGAACTGTGGACTTAGTTTCCCTTTCTTACCGAAATGCATCACACTTTTCCAAGGAGATATTTTAAGGAAAACATGGTCACCTAACTTGAAAGAGAAGTCTTTCCTTCTATTATCTGCATAACTTTTCTGTCTGCTCTGAGATATCCTCATGTGTTGCTGGATCATCCTCACTTTCTCAGCCACTTCTTCTACTAATTCTGGCCCCATCAACTTCCTTTCACCAAATTCATCCCAAAATGCAGGAGTTCGACACCGCTTTCCATACAAGGCCTCAAAAGGTTCCATCTGAATTCTGGAATGGAAACTGTTATTATAAGAAAACTCAACTAATGAAAGATGCTGATCCCAACTTCCCTCATAGTCCATTGAACAAGCTCGAAGCATATCCTCCAAAGTTTGAATCGTTCGCTCTGACTTCCCATCTGATTGAGGATGGAAAGATGTACTGAAATTCAACTCTGTTCCCAAAGACTTCTGAGGTCCCTTCCAAAACTTAGAAGTGAACCTGGGATCTCGGTCAGACACAATGGAAAGAGGAACTCCATGTAACCTGACAATCTCTTTGAGGTACAATCGAAAAAGCTGATCTAATTTCATTGTATCTCGAATAGAAAGAAAATGAGCAGACTTTGTTAGACGATCAACAATAACCCATATCGCATTGTTACCTCAAGAATTCTTTGGTAGTCCCACCACAAAATCCATGGATATATTCTCCCATTTCCATTCTGGCACTGGCAAAGGATGAAGCATCCCCTTCGGTAACTGTCGCTCTGCTTTAACCTGCGGACATGTCAAACATTTCATTGTAAAATCAGCAATATATCTTTTCATCCCATTCCACCAGTAATACTCCCGAAGGTCATTGTACATCTTAGTACTTCCAGGATGAACAAAAAATGGAGAACTATGAGCTTCACAAAACAATTCTTTCTTCAGCTGGGAATCACAAGGCACACACAACCTTTTTCCAAACCTTAAAACACAATTTTTATCAAGATTAAATTCTGGAAACTTACCCATTTTAACCAATTCTACCTTTTTCTGTAGCTCACGGTCTTCCCTCTGCGCTTTCATAATTCTGGCTGACAACGAAGACTGCACAGAAATCTGAAACAAAACAGATATATTCCCTACACCAACAACTTCTAAGCCAAAATTTATCAAATCATTAATCAAGGGATCACGTTCCAAATGTAGCATGGTTAATGATGCATGATTTTTCCGACTTAAGGCATCCGCTACATTGTTTGCTTTTCCAGGATGGTAATTAATCGTGCAGTCATAATCCTTTATCAGTTCTAGCCATCTTCTCTGCCTCATGTTTAATTCCTTCTGAGTGAATATATACTTAAGACTTTTATGGTCAGTATATATTTGGCATTTGGTTCCGTATAGATGATGCCTCCATATTTTCAAAGCAAAAACCACAGCTGCCAATTCCAAATCATGTGTGGGATAATTCAGCTCATGTGGTTTAAGTTGTCTTGAAGCATAGGCAATTACCTGATCATTCTGCATCAAAACACAACCAAGTCCCTTCAAAGAAGCATCACTGTAGATGACAAACTCACCATTCCGGGAAGGTAAGGCCAAAACTGGAGCATTCACCAATCTCTTCTTTAGTTCCTGAAAACAAACATCACATTCCTCTGTCCAAACAAATTTAACCCCTTTCCGTGTTAACTTAGTTATTGGGCTAGATAACCGTGCAAAGTTCTCAACAAAGCGTCGGTAATAACTTGCTAAGCCCAGAAAACTACGAATCTCTGTAACATTTGTGGGTCTTGGCCATTCATCAACTACTTTTGTTTTGGCAGGATCAACTATTATTCCATCCTTATTTACAATGTGCCCAAGAAAAGAAATCTGTTGCAACCAAAAATCACACTTGCTGAATTTTCCATATAGTTTCTTTTCTTTTAACGTTTTTAAAACAACCCTTAGATGTTTTTCATGCTCCTCTTTATTTTTAGAAAAAACCAGAATGTCATCAATAAATACAACCACAAACTTATCCAAGAACTCATGAAATACTCTACTCATAAGATTCATGAATACAGCAGGTGCATTAGTTAACCCAAATGGCATAACAACAAATTCATAATGCTCATATCTAGTACGAAAGGCTGTTTTCGGGATGTCATCCTCCTTCACCTTCAGCTGACGGTATCTGGATCTCAAGTCAATCTTGGAAAAGTAATGAGCTCCCTTGAGCTGATCAAACAAGTCATCAATATGAGGCAAAGGATACTTGTTTTTAACAGTGATGTTATTCAATGCTCTATAATCAATGCAAAGTCTCATGGAACCATCTTTCTTTTTAACAAACAAAACAGGGGCTCCCCATGGTGAAGTACTGGGACGAATGAAGCCTTTGACAAGCAAATCCTGCAACTGATTTTTCAATTCAAGAAGTTCTATTGGAGCCATACGATATGGGGGTTTTGAAATTGGCTTAGCATTAGGAACTAAGTCAATTGTGAATTCGACTTCTCGTTTAGGTATGACACTGGGTAACTCCTCAGGAAAAACATCAAGGTATTCATTTACCACTGGCACATCATTGATTTGAATAGTTCCCTTGTTTTCAACAATATGAGCCAGATAAATTTTATTTACATCTTTCAGTAGTTTCTCAGCTTCTTGATATGTTATCAATTGTATGGGTTCATTCTTGTATACAAACTGAAACTCTTTCTGAAAAACAACTTCTTAAGCTCTACAGTCAATCTTAGCATGATAATCAGAAAGCCAGTCCATCCCCAGAATAACTTCAAACTCGACTAAGGGTAAAACAACAAGGTTTGCAGGTAAAGTCTTTACACATACCACAATAGAAATATTCTTATAATTCCTCTTTGCTATAACATTTCCCCCTGGTGTTTTAACAACAAGTTCAGGTATCATTTGTTGAGGTGATATTTCCAATTCACTAGAAAATTTCTCAGAGATGAAGGAATGTGTAGACCCCGTATCAAACAAAACTTTAGCAAAATCTGAGTAAACAAACAAAGTACCTGATACAACTTCATTGGATGGCCCAACATCTGCTGACGTAGTCGCAAAGGATCTCACTACACCTTTCTTCTTGTAGTCTGGCTTCTTTTCATCATTTGGATCCCTCTTTGGACAAGCATTTGCATAGTGAACCATCTCACCACATTTAAAACAATTTACAGTTTGCTTATCAGGATTAGTCTTTGGATCATTTTCATTGCAATCTCGTGCCATATGTCCAAACTTACCACATTTAAAACACTTCCCAGTTTTGATAAGACATTCCCCAGGGTGCTTCTTTCCACACTTTTCACAAACTGGAAACTGTATTTTCTTACCACCAGATTTCATTGGTTGATTCTTACCCATTGCTTTCCAATTGGACCTCTTCCTCTCTTTGATTCCAAATTGCATGTGATCGTCATCAAACTCCATATCTACCCTCTCAGCACATCGGACAAGTTTCTCGTAACTTTTGAATTCACGGGAGGCCAACGCCCTTCGATACCTTGGCTTCAATCCTGAGTAAAAGCGGTTGATTTTTCTATCGAGATCCAGAATAAGATTTGGAGCATACCTCGCCAGTCGGGTGAAGTTCGCCTCATACATAGCCACTGAATATTCCTCCTTTTGTTTCAGTTCAAGGAATTGTTTCTCCATTCTAAGTCGCACCACCTTAGGAAAATATTTTTCAAGAAAAAGACTTTTAAATTCATCCCATACTAAGGCATAAAAATCCTCTCTACCCCTGATATTACTTACCATTGACCACCACTGATCAGCTTCCCCTAAAAAACTATAAATGGAAAGACTTACCTTTTGATTGTCCGAACATCCCATAACATCAAATATCTTTTCAAGGGCTTTAATCCATCCTTCTGCTGCCACTGGGTCAGAAGATCCATTGAATGCAGGAGGATGTTGTCTCATAAAATGTTCCACCACTGTCATGTTTCGTTGGGGTACCTCTATTTGTCCTCTTGCATGGATGCCACCACCATTTATTGCCTGCGTTAGCTGAGCCATTACTGTCACAAACTGCTCTGTTCCAATCCCTACCATTCCAGGATGTTGATCAGGAAGGATGTCATTCTGTCGGTGCCTATCCTCTTCAGCATCCATGTTCCTTCTGCGGAAAACCATTCTAAACAAACATTTCTTAGATGAAGCAACATGGTAATCGTTAAATGCTATAACAAATTAAACATAGGGTGAGAATTATTTATGGTATTCTATTAGCATCACCTTAACCCCTAAAGTTATCTAAACCATCCTCTGATACCAACTATAAGGACCCGCACTTATTTCATACATAATCTTGAATTTATTCAAGAAAACACTTCATTATACATTTAGGATCTTTTCAAGTTTAGAGATTTAGATAATTAAGACAAAACATTCATAACATTACACATTGTTACATAGTGGATACCATAAAATCAGTTTCCATTTTCCTCAGAATATAAAACATTAAAACATAAAACAAGAATCCTTGACAATTATTCAACATTTAACATGTCTTCCTTCCTTGTATTATTCATCCATTAACCTGTGAAAAATCATTTAAAAACTTGGGATGAGCACAAAAGCTCAGTAAGGTATGAAAAATAAGGAAAAATCACATTAGTCCATGAATACGCATGACGTATGAAAACATTTTCAAAATACATGATTTCCACCCATAAAATCTTACTTAGCGTAACATGAAATTTACACAAGATCAACACAAACATAATTATAATCATAGAGGTATATTGGGGCATTACTTACATAATCTTGTAACCATCTTGGCTACCTTAAAATTTGTAACCCTCACGGCTACCTTACTTTGTGTAACCATCACAGTTACACTTGGAGTAACCATACGGCTGACCTCCAACTTACTCATACCCAATGCATTGGAGGGAAATATAGGTCCCACCATTCATAATATACAATGCCCAATAACCAAAACATAATCATACAACATAAACAATAGCATAAAAACATTGCCTTTGAATCTTATAAAACAGAATTTTAAAAGAGGATTTTAGAAGAAAAGTCCCTTATAAACATCATATACTTGAAGTGAGACTTAATAGAGTGGATGAAATATGTATATACTCTGTAAATAAACATAATGAAACATAATATAAACAAAACCCATCACACAAACAATTTAAATAGCACATAAATTATAAAGTAGAATGTTAACCCAATGAATGGAAATCGGGTTAAGAATTCCCTTACCTTAGGCTTGTCTTACTTAAAAATTGTTTAAACCTCCTGTATAATGGTTAAAATAGTGTTATTATTATTTTACAGAAACATTTTCATGTTTATAACATCTTATATGGTCATTTCATAACCTCATTTCACCCCTTAATTGTTAGTATTTTGTTCCTTGCATTATTTTGGGTGAGTTCTTTTGTGATTTTCACGATCGGTTCATGATGAATCGTTCTTGTTGATTGGAAGTGAAACTCCAGAATTGGAATGTAGTAGTATTTACATAATTCAAGTACCATAAATTATACCATTTATCACTTTGGTGCTTTATATGATGATTATTTATAAGTTAAACATTAATTATGTTCGTTAAGATAATTTAAGTGGTTCTTTGATAATTACAACTTCATTTAGTCTTTTAAATTTGAATCATGAGTACAAAAGAATTCAAGAACCTTATATGATTCATAAAACATATATTATAACCTGGTTCAACCATATAAATGGTTTCATGACTAGACTTGAAAGAATTAATGGAGATTGAAAATACATCGTCCACGATATCGGTAATTCGACACAAATGGAAAATGTTTTTTGATTCTTTAAATAAGTGAGAGAGGAGAGGAATAATGATTTGTAATTTTCCATAAACATGAAAACATCCATAATATACATTATTCTGGATATTTCATGCCTCTTGGATAAGAGGGGGTGAAGAACGAAGAGAAGGGAATCTTGAAATGAAGAAAACATGAGAAATTTCTTACAAAAATTCGGCAGCCTAACAACGTCTCTTAAAATTTCATAAAAATAAGATTGATGAGAGGAATGGAATATCTCATCATTCATACAAAATTTGGACAGTAAGGGAAAATATTTAATGAAATATCCCAACAAAAGACAAAGGGAAAGTAAGAGAATAACATAAAATGGAAGGAAAGAATGAAAATGAAAGAGGATGTTTACCTCTTGATCTCTTCTCCTTGAGATCCTTCTTAAGGGCTTCGATTTTGGTCTTTTGGTGAGACTAGCAGCTCTAGGACGTGGGGAAGAAGATTGAGGAGGGAATTTGGCAGAAATTAGACAATGCTCAAGGCTTGAGAGGTGTGGGAGGAAGAGGGGAGTGAGGGTGATATTTATAGTGGAGGAGGGGAGGTATTTTAGATTATTTTAATTATTATTATAATATTTTTATCAAGACTATGAATAATTTCAAATCAAGTGGCCTTAATTAGTGAAAATATCAAGTGAGTTCGAGGCAAGTGGCCTTTCATCACTTATGATGTCATAAATAGTGCATTTTTACTGATAAATTGATTATACGGTATTTTACCGTATTTCACTATTCACCGAAAAAACAAGTTTGTTCCATCAGACTCTAAATAACATACTGAACACAATTGTAGATGACAGTTTCTTGAAATTCAAAACATAGAAGAAATAAAATTATGTTTAAAGGATACTTATAAATATATACCTTAAACAAAATTTCAAGAATTTTCAATTTATTTTTAGAAAACCTTGGGATGTTACATGGGACCCTTGCGATGGAACGTTCCTTTGGGTATACTCTAAGTGAGTTTCTATGGAAGTAGAGATACAACTGATGACTTGAGGAGTAGATTCCCCTAGAATCAAGTACACTTGAGAGTAGGAATCATACGACTGGCTGTGACACTATAGATAAGATGAGCAGAACTAAGTGGTCTAGTAGATGAGAAGACCCCAGGGGTCTAGTAGCTGAGTGAACCTTAGTGGTTCATTAGCCAAGCAGACCTCAATGGTCCAGTATCAGATCAGATCTTAGTGGTCTTTTAGCTGAGTGGAACTTAGTGGTCTAGTAGCCTAGTGGATCTCAGTGGTCCAAAAGACCAACATACATCAGTGTCCCATTAGCCCAGTGGAACTTAGTGGTCCAATAGCGAAGAAAACCTCAGTGACTAATCTAGTATGATCCCCTTAGCAATACAATATTTTTAGCATTATGAATGAAAAGTGTACTTTGGGTATCTCCCCGTGAGTTCTATTTGGGTTTTCCCCAAAGAAGCGGGACCTCTTTGCATAGGTCTCTAATGACTTGATGGATTAATGATGGAGTCCTCCTAGGATGGGAACACCTTGATAAGAATCTTGTGATGAAGGATTGACTGCAATATTAAGACTATATGTCTTTGGGAAAATTTATGATGTATTGAGACTATATGTTCTCTCAAATACTTTTGGTATAATTTCTCTACCTGGCTACTATTAGATAGCTTGAGGAGTGGGATCTCCTGGAATCAGCCATGCTATGAACGAAACTATATGGCTGGAAATAGATGAGATGTTGCATCTTGGAATCCTTTACGATTATATCGGGCTGTTTCTGTTATATGTGTTGAGGACATATAATTGTTTTGAGATGACTGCACCTTCTTGGTAGTATTTTACTTAGTGGAATTTTACTTTGTGGTTTTTGGGGTCCCCTACTGAGTATTATTTTACTCACCCCTGCATGGGATTTTCCTGAACTCATTTTGTCTTGTGAAAAAAACTGATGCTTTGGTAGAGACATAGATGAAGCAGAACCAGGATATAGACCAGGAAGTGCCTTGTGAGATCAGATGAGCCGAGGTGTTTCCAACAACTTTATACAGCAGCTTCAGTACCTTTATTTGTGGTTGGTCTCTATCATTGTCATTCTTTTAATGGTCATCTATTCTGGCCCAATTGTACTTTACTTCTTTACTTTCTATCGTAATTTGTTATTGGGTTGTCGTGGTACGCATGAATTTTCATTACTTAGTGTATTCACCTTCCAACATCAGTGTTCTGGAGTTGTGTGCATGGGTATAGGTTCTTAAGAAAATAACTCTCATTTGTTTGGGATATTCCTACTCGGCGCTAGTCGCCAGCCCTTGTCTTAGGGGAGGAGGGATTGGGGTAGTCATGGCACGACCCCCAGGGGACATGTCAGGAAAATTTAAACAAGAATTAAGTTAATTTGTCTCCTTAGATTGTCTTTTAATATTTATCTATATATTCACTACATATCTAAATTTTTCTTAAATAGATTATTGATTAGCTAAGTACTTTTATATATTTTTTTCTTATCTTTGAGATCATCCACAAACCTAAAATATTATTTAAAAAATCCACCAATATTTTGAGTTTTTCTTTCTCTGAGCATTATTATCTTAAATAACCTCCTCAAGTTTCACATTGATATCAACAAATCCTTATATTTAATTTCCATATCCCCTTTCAATTTTTTTTCCAATAGTATAGATCATACTTTATTTTTTACCTGACTGAAATTCTATTTCTACATCCTCAAAAAATATTCATTATCATATTATTCTTTGATCACAAAGATATTTCCCTAAAACATAACTCTGGATGAGTTTCCCTTTTTAAAGTCTCTATTAGGGGGGAATATCCTTTATTGATCTTGTAAGGTTTCTACTCCATCTCTATAATAATCAAATCTCTTTAGACACCTCACTAAAATGTGCCTAACCCAACCACATAAAAAACATTCCAATTATAGCTTTTCTTTAAAAAAACCTTTTTCACTATAGTTTTTTTCATATGACATTGGAATTTATCAATTATTAAATTATTATAACTTCAAACATAAAAAATTATGAGCTTCTCCAAAGAATTAAATTCTATCTCCTTATTTGAGTGACCTGATGTTTCTTTTGGATTTAAATGTAATTCATATGTATCCAAAATACTTTGATGATCATCCAATGATAGTTTTACTAAATTTAACTCTTCAAGAGATAATAATATTGAGTTGTAATGATGTGTAAGTATTTGAAATTTTTCTCTAAAATAGAAATATCTTTTATCTCTATAAAAATTACTTGAGTAGATCCAATAACCTTAATGATTTTATTGAAGAATCCATCGAAAGTTCATCAGGATACATTTTCAAATCATCAAACTTATTATGTAGCACTTGAACCTTAAACTTCTTTACCTTGACTTATTGCTCATATATATTGTTAAATTTATCCCACATAAAATTGGCACTAATGAAACCCACAACCTTCATGTAAATATCATTTTATAGAGCTCCAGATAAAGTATTTTGTGATTTTTAATGAACATCGATTGATTTTAATTTTGTTTTAGTCTTGGAAAGTTCCAAAATATTTCAAAAATTCTTCAACAGAATGGTAGTATAGAAAATGTGAATCCTTAGAGACTTTAAATGTGATACAATTATATTATTAAAAATATGAGTTTTTTAACCATTTAACAAGGGAAATCATTTTTTATTCACTATGTTCTCCATTATCATAAACATTAGATGTAAAATTCAACACCCCTAAATAATTAATCCAATACCACTCACTGAATTCAACAGACCCAACCATTCCTTAAGAGTAGAGTGGGGGGATTGGGCTCTGAAATTTTTTTCACATCATATTGGATCTTGTTCCCACATTGGTAGGAACATATTAAACATATGAAATTTATTCATACATCCACCGTAATTACAAATATATAAATTAAAACAAGTCCTAATAATTTTACTTCATTCACTGCTAAGGGATACATTTAAGGAGGGCACACTGACGATGTATTTATCATTCAAAATATACTAAAGAGGATTAGTTTAATGGATATAAAATTTTAGATATGGTCACTAAATTTCAGGTTTATTTCCTATAAAATTCATTTTTGGGATTAGAGAACTTTCAACCTCAAGACACACCCACTAACTTCTCCTTTACTCACTAATTTAGATATTTTTATTCTCCATTTATCAATATTATGGGAGACTCTATGTTAAAAATAATGTGTCATGTTATTTTTATAATGAAATAAAAACTATAATGTTCCAATTTCATCCACAATCTATGTCTACTAATATATGAAAATATTTCTTTCATGTTCTTCCTTCACTCAAATGTTTACTATGCATAAGTTCTTAATGGTTCTGTCCACCATGTACGCCCTCAGTGGTGGTGCCTACCTTTCAAAAATGATTCTTCTTTCAACAAAAAACACTTCTTCACAAACTATTACGTTTCATGAATGTTTTTTCTTTCCATAAATTATTCTAGTAAACTCAAATATTTGTTTTTCACGAACAATTTAGCTAACCAAAAACAAAGTGATTAATTACCACTTATATTCCTTTAACTACTTATTAATAGTTAATAATGTAATTATATTCCTATTTATTAGAAACTTATAATGAAAAAATATACTCATAAAATACAATTCATTTTACCTTCACATTGAATAAATTCGCATAAAACTCTCAATTTCTTCCCTCCTTTGTGGTGGCCATGTATGATTTATCCTTTCACAGTAAATGAAAACTTACCTATAATTTTATCAAACGATGAGGGATCCACATATTATTTTTTACCCTTTTAGTTCACATAATGAATCTAATATTTTCTAAAAAAAATATTCCTTTATATTCCATGTAAATATTTTTATGACGATGATTCCTTGAAACTCCTCTATGAAAATCCTTCTCATACTCTATTTTTTTTTCTAAAATTCACCCTTCGCATAAAAATGACAAAAATAGTAATATTAAATAATTATATAAGTGGTTTAAATTCACAAAAAATCCATTCAGAAGATTCAAACCTTGGTTTTTCTTTATAATCTCTTTGAAAACCTGATCAAAACTATGTCTTTGCAGAAAATATCTATTTGAATTCAAACTCTTTATTCAACAAGGTAGGGTAACTAGAAAGTAGATTAACAAGAAAAACATACCAAACATATTTATCAGATATGAAATTTTTTCCTATTCATTCCAAAAATTATCCTAATAATGAACTATATTCCTTTATTCTTTAGTAAAAAAACCATGGTTCCAACATGAGGTGAATAAAGTCTCCAATGTTTTTACTACTTATTTATAGTAAAAATGAATTTGATGAATATATCATATTTCTAAAATTAATATAGTCTAACATATACTTACTACAATTATATTGTGAAGGTATAACATGTTAATATAGAGTTAACACTGTGATTTATTTGGTAAAACTAATGTGTAATCCAGCTAAGTTATATTCAACTCTCCATTTCAAATACAAGTCACTAAAATATTTCACACATTATATGTTTAAGAAGATGAAAGGATAACTATCATTACTAACTCTACAACTATTCTACTTACTAACTTCACCCAAAATACATGTCAATTAAGAGAATATAAAATATAAAATACACCCATAATAAATTTATGATCCAATCAGTAAAATTCTATCTCTGTCAATCTTACTCTTTTTTCCTTTATGATTTTTCTATCAGGACTCTAATATATTTTTTATTCTTCCACATATATCCTTAATATCTACACTATCATATTTGTTTAAACTATTATCATTTTCTCATACCTATATATTTCTCTATATGGTTATATATAGATATTGTAAAACATTTTTGAATGGTTGTACACATCCAACCTTTTCATTCTCTAACAAAAGCCTTAATTTCAATAAACCGAAAATATAAAATATTCTAGAAAAACCATGGTCCCTAAATATCTAATTTTTAAACATATTAAAACTATAACATAATCAAAATATTTATTTTCAATGACTTGGGGTGAAATTTAACACTAAGATCAATCCACTTGTAAAGACATTCCTTTTCAAACTACACAAAACATCATCACTAACCTCTATAATGAAAATAAAATATAAACTCTAAATGAAGAATATAAACTAAATAAACTAGAATAAATATAAAATAAACCATTTTATAAGGACTTATATAACAAACCAACATTTATTTTAGAAACATGACCTATTATACGAACCTATCATCCTTTGTAACATTGCATCAATATTTAGTTTCGTTAAACTATAAAATGAAAAATTCATTTCACATCCCGTGAAAAGGTCATGATCCTTATCAAAACTATATATTGGGGATTTTAACATAATATAATAAAAATTCATACACTTATAACCATAAACCAAAAATAACGGTTGATTCATGTATAATGATAATCCCTGTGAAAGTGCTTTAAGTGTCCCAAGCACTTTATATAATCTGTGATTTCCCTTTATCACTTATTTTTATTCACTCACAACCAATGCTACTCTACGTGACTAAATGAAATAAATATCTTATACTAAGTCACAACTCATGATAAACCCTATCTCCAAATATAATATACCAAATATAAAATTCACTAAAAACAAAGTATTAAACTTGTATCGTGATATTTCTTAATCACTATCTGTGACAGTTCGTTACTCTACAAAACAAACAATAAGATAACTCAATCATTATTTGGAAAATATTTAGATTCTATAAAAATTCACCCAACCTAATTTTTCATGAGGAATAATGTGATCATGTCACCTTCTGTAAGAATCTTATGAACTAAAATTAACTATATTGATTTTTGATATGACTAAATAAATCATTTAATTCTTATCATGGGAAATTACATGATTGAAATTCTATCTATGATTCTTTAAACTAAAAATATCTTGATCCGCAATATTCCTAAAATTATTATTATAATACAATCATAGGTATATATATACCTTATTTATATCCTAATATCCACTAAAAATATCAATTTACTTTAATTACAATACTCTACTCATTATACAATATATCTAATAAATATTTTATTTAATCATCACAAAATGTATTACCAAAAAATTAGTCCAATAGGATTTAATGAATAGATAAGATAATTCTCCCCTTATAGAATTATTGAAAAGTCTTTGAAGAAAACAATTATACTTACTTAATATAAAATCCTCATTCTGTCAAAACCTCCTTGACAACAATGATAGTGATGCAAAGATATGAGTTTCAATAAATAAAAACTGATCCCACATGAGGTATGTTTTGTACTATAAATAAGGAAAGATAATTAAGAATTTAAACATGTATATAAGTTTTAAATAATTCATACTCAACAATAAAAAACTTCCTTTATAGAAAAGAATCCAAATACTAACATGTTAATATATTTCTATGAAAATACACAAGGGAGATAAAGGTAACCTTAAATATATTAGGCATGACAAGGGGATTAAAGGTTTTGAAATTATTTTTCAAAACCAAGTTTGGTAATATATTTGGTTATAATATCAGCTACCTGATAACCAGTGGATATATATTTAAGAATTATGAAATTTTCATCAACCTTTTTTTTAATAAAATGATATTTTATGTCTATATGATTTGTTAGGAATGTTTTATTGATCTATTTATTTGATTGATAGAACTAATATTTTCATATAAAATAAATACAATCAATTAATTTTTTTTACAAAATTAAATATTTATTCTTTTAATAAGATAAACTAAGTATAATCACATGTAAAAATAATTTATTTTACATTAAACTTTCTATAATAGAATATTATAGTTTCTCTCTTTTCTATGGAACACAATTTACATATTGAAAGAATGACCCCCTAAAGTGAACTTCTTATTATATATTGATCCTACCTAGTCAAAATAATATAATTCCATAATCTTTTGCTTGTTATTTACAATATAATATAATCCATAATCAAATACACCTTTAAAATATATGATAATCATTTTCATTATGTCAATGTGTTGAAACCATAGTATCTAAAATAAACCCTATGTGGTGGGGGTAAATTAGAGTGTGAATTTATTTTTTCCATCAATCTATAAAGGATATTGTCACTAGATCAAAAAGAACACTGTGGACTATTACACATTAAAAACACCCATATAAGGAAATTAAATATATTGACATATTTTTTTACTTGTTTCACCGATAAGGGATACTCCAATGATCATACACTGATGATGTTTCAATGTACCAAGGGATATCAATACTTATTGAATGTGATTATAATATTTTTAAGGACTTATTGTTGATCCAAGGGCCACTCCCTGTTTCTCTATATCTATTCACTTTTTCATGGAAGAGTTATAAAAAACATATGACACAACGACCACTCAAAATAATCTTCACATGGTGATTAACACCAAATCAAAGAGGGTGTTATTGTTGTGATCCAATATGCTCCACCAAAACCATATCCTCAATATATATATTTACATGTAGTACTTTATCTATCTTTCTAGATGTATCATTACTTTTTTTAATTATAGTTTATCTTCACTTATATTTATTTTCTTCAACTAAAACCTCAAAAAATCACCTTCAAATTATCCACCTATAACCTAATGATAAAATAGAAAAACAATGCACAATCATCCAAATAAAACCACCAAAGTCAAATCTTAACCCCCGTAATTTTAAAAATATTTTAATCTTGAAATCATGTAGTAAATCATTATATCAAAACATGACTGTATATATTACAACATGATTTTAATCAAGATATACTATATTTGGCTTGTTGAAATACATTATATCATGATTTTATTTCAACAAAAGATCCAAAAAACTATTTTGAATCAATTTTAATACTCCCTAAATATCATTATCCAATCATCTAAATCTAATTAAATTTTGGAGTCATTATAGTGTGAACCTCTATGTTGAGTCATGGGCCATCATTCCATCCTTAACTTGAGTTGCATCAAATTTTTATGGCCGAACATAATTGTGAAAATATAGACCTAAAAACCAGAATATTAACCTAGTAAATCACTAAACATGAGATCATACCTCAATCCATAGGGGTTGGAGAATAACATCACTAGTCTCTATAAACCATTAGAGAATGATTTACTCACTTAGGTTTTTAGAACAAGTCTTGGCCATATCCTATTGAAATTCAAGAACGAATCATTCATATATTTAACTATATAATAATAAAATACACAACTTGTTCATCATTTAAAGAAAACTATACAATTTTGATATAGGGTATCATCATAAAATATATAAAAAGTCACTATATGAATGATACTAGAATTAAACATGGTATATTTAAATATATAAGAAATATTCCATAGAAGTCGACACAACCAACTGGAGCCTAAAAAAATAAATTATAAAGAATAAGTATGTATTCCAAACACCTCATACTCCCAAAAAGCTTCTATATTTAACCCCAAAGTATATAATGAACCAAATACTATGAAGAGAATGACCAACAAATCCATATACACCAAACAACTACTATTCTACAAGTTCATACCGAAAACATAGTAAGTAAACTATATGTACACTGGGGAAGCCATGTCGGGTGTGATCATAAATAATTACCAGGGAACCACTAAAAATGTCTCTACTCATACTATGAAAAAATAGGCGTATTCATAAATATATCTACACATTTACATATGTATATAACAAATCAGTTTATCCGTCAACAATCAAACATGAAAAAAAATAATAAATACAGAGATTGATACTAATCATAACCAATAACTCTCTATACTTGGAGATTACATACATTAATTACCTATATTTTTTATAAATAAAAATAATATAGGAACATATATTATTGAGTTAGGGTGTAATTCCTATCCTGTAAAAAGAAAATAAGATTGTTTATACCACTTTAGGGTAATATTGAAACCATTCCCTCTGAGATAGTGGTTAGTGTATACTAGAAATAAGGAAATATTATTGCCTATCCCTATAAGATATAGGAAAGAGTGTACTAGAGTCAAGGATATCTTACAAACCTTCCGTTAAATATATGGTAAATTTTATACCAAATCCAATACAATATTATATCCCATCCGATTTATATAACCTATTCACCCTTGGATTACATACCTACTATGATAGTCCCTAACAATAATATATAACAATTAATCACACACTTAATATATCAATTGAAAAAAAATTATCATGTACACCAAATCAATCTATAACTTCTACATTTGAGATATATCAAAATATATACATGGGTATAAAAACATGTATTAGTCCCAAGTATATCATATTTAAGAAATGTAAGCCCGGTATTGTCCATTCCATATAAATATCAAAATCTCAAAATGGAACACTCCATTTATTAATAAAACATTTAAAATAACAAGTTGTATAATATCAACCAACTCAATAATTAAACACTATGGAATCAATATTGAAATCACACCAACAACATGACAAACAATGCCCTAATTTTGACATGATCCATATCCCTAACATAATAATATCAATCTAAAAAATAACTATTAGTGATTTAGTAATGAAAAAGTCTGTTATATATTATAAAAATATGATTAAAAACCAAGGGGACATGTCTCAAAAATAAATAATTTATATAAATCCTGATTTGGTTTAAAAGTCTATTTATTATCAAATATTTATCAAATTACAAATAACTATAATTTATTTATTTTTTGGTGTATTGTAAATTATTTTTTTGAAAATATTTTTTTTAAAACCATTTATTACTAGAATAAATAAAATTAAAGATATTTTAAAAATTCATTCCAAACCTAATCCTTTGTTTAAAAACAAATTTAATCAATCCTTTTGAGAATATGTTTAAACTATAGAAGAGTTTTTAAAAAATGGTTAAAAATGAAAAATATTAACTAAAGGAGATGTTTGAAAAGGAAAAATTTTACAATATTTAATTGTTTTTCACAAATTCAATTCTAAACTCAACCCTTTATTAATGTAAAACCAATGAGTGTGTTAAAATACTAAGTTATTTTTTAAAACTGACATGTTTATGTCCTGATATATTTCTTCCCACTTTACTAACCCAGCTATTACCTCACCACCAATGTAATCTCTTAACCAAGGTTACACTTGAATCATTTAATTATAATACACCTAATTAAATGTATGAAAAAATTATTTACTTATGAAACATGATTTTGAAACTAAAAGGGTATTAATGATAAGGTATTGTATCACCATTTAAGTTTTAGTTTTCTGCAAAACTCAATTCAAGTTTCCAAAGAGTACTCATTATTGCATGATATAAGTATGAACAAAAAATAAAAATACTTTCTTGGATAAAATCTTAATAAAATATTTTTTTTTGTTACTTTATCAAAATAAATTTTGGCAGTATAACCCAAACTTATGACCTTCTTATCCCTATTTATATTTTAAACCTTTTTAGTTCTTTATAATTCCCTTAAATATGAAACACTATAATCAGAGAAATGAAAAAAATTATAGATCACAATACTACACATTAAGATCATGAAACTTATAATCCATAAACATGATGACATAACTCATATAATTTATAAAAATAATTTAGTATGAATATATATAATGTAAACAAGTTGTTCATGAAAAAATGATACATCATAAAATTCTAAATTTCGTATAAGAACAAAAAAAATATAGAATAAATAAAAAATATAAATAAAACATGCTAGAATTTATGTATAAAAATTAAATATTAACATGAATGATAAGAAATTTTCCAATTATAACTTTTTACAAGGTTTGAAATTATGATTTTAAATAAAAAATAAAAACAATTGTTATAAAGGTTCATATAAAATCCAATTTAAAAATATTTAACTTTTTATAAAAAATAACATTGAAAATAATTCATTCATAGTTCTAAAAATAGAATTTTATTTTTATTATTAATTTGGAAAACAAGTTATAGGCCCATTCTAAGAATAATTTAAAAATTCAGTTGAGGGGTTATGCCAACCTACAATAATAATTGGAAAGATTTAAAAACAACAAAAATTACCAATAAACACCTAAAATTCAGTAAAAAGATTACATAAACAATGTAATATAATAAATCATTCACCGCCATAAAATATTATAAAACCTCAAATAAAACCTAGGTATATAACTTTTATGATATACCCAATAACATAAAAACCTGAAAGTAAAATTTAGTTGAACACACATATCCCAAAATTTCATCTAAAAATCATAAAATCCCTAATATAAACCATGCCAAATCCACATATCCAAAAAAACAATGTTGCTCATTTTGTAGAAGATTAACCTAAAATTTCTCCACTTAGGACATGCAAAGACCCTTTGTCTTAGATGAATTTCAGGATTCATTGGTGGAATTCATCCTAGAATCTATAATCCCATCAAGATAAATCATAGGCTAAGGGTTAAATAATTAACAAGATCAATAATATTGAATATTAATTTTTTTTTGGATATGAATAAATATCTTTATAAGACATATATTGATGAACGAAAGAAGAGGGGATGTATAATATCATGAGAATCCATGGAAGTGGATCTCTTATGTGGGTGGTTAGAAGGAATACCTTTTTAGGTGCTTAAAAAAGGAAGTTAAATGACTATAATTACCATTCTATAAAATAAAATTTATTATGGGATAACAAGTATCTATTATAGGGCCACCAGCTACCCGATGGTCCCTTCACAACTACCCCCTCACTGCTTGGCAATACCAGGTACCTGATTCCATCTATGGTTTTAAACTATATATAGAACGACATATTTACTTAAATAGAACCCCCATACTTCCAAAATAACCTTGAACCATATATAAAAAACAAGTCCAAACCAATTGAACAACTCTGAAATTCATATGAAAATGCTAAAATAAAAGAATCCCCTATTCTAAATCCAATAATAAAAACAATCCCACATTCCCATTAATATAATTCCAAAAAAGTAACCAAATATAACCTTTAATTTAATATACTAGGACAAAGGTCCCTAAAACCTCCCAAATATAACTCTTTTCATCTTTGAAATTCTGATTCAATTCCTCATCTAAAATACTCTATATCTCCAAATCAATAATTACTAATGAAAACACTAGTATAAATTCTAAATATCACCATGATTTTGATGAAAAACTCATAAAAAAACAACACTAAATACCCTATGATTTAATTCTTAGTGGAAACAATAACATATCCAAAATCACTAAAATACAAACAATCAATAAAATTTAGTATCATGGTACCCCCTATAATAATTATCTAAGATTTAACTATTCTTATCATATCACTCAATTTAGTTTTATTAAAAACATTTACTTATCAAAATTATGTTATGGGAAATTAAATTTCTTTTCAAAGTAAATTTTTAAATTCAAATTAACAAACTACATATTTTACAAATTAAACATACTCCCAATATCTAATTATAAATAAATATATATAGTTTACATTGCATAGAGTAACTTATTTCAAAACAAACATTATATTTCAAAACTAATTTCCATTTAAAATATAATTTTGTATAAAAATATAATCACCTTTGAAAATAGAAATGTTTTTCCCATTACAACCCTTATAAGGTGCTACAAAAATCCTACAACATGGCCTACAAGAAATATAAAAATATAATTTTATAAGATATAAATAATAATAGTTTCTATAGTATATTACTATAAAAAAACACGTAAAATTATCAAGAGTGGAATACTATTAATAAGACTATAAACATGCTCATGAATCTAAATTATATAATTTTTTATAGTATTTAACCTAATATAGAACACATTTTTAGTAGATATATTTTTCTAAAAAGAGAATAGTTCATGAATGGTGTTACAACACCATGTTGATATTGAATTATTACTAGAAATGAATTATTATGAAAGTAATTAATCATTAATCATATTAAAATGTATATGTGAATGAATTTAAATAATTACACCACTCGTAATAAAGTATTCAGGAAAATAATTATTAATTTACTAGTTTCTTATAATTAATTAATTATTTTCAATATTATATTCATATCATATAAATACAATTCACATGTATTAATTTGTCATTGTAGAGATGATATATGAACCAATGTAAAATTTTGATCTAGGCTCATCCATGAACTCTTCTTGAGTCACATGATGTTGTACTTGTGATATTTGCAATAAATATGTATACAAGCCTATTATTATTAATAAATGATTAGAGAAACCTGATAACTTGAGATTACACTATAAAAAGGTTTATAAGGATGGTTTATGAGTTGATTTTTAAGTCCTAATAGTCTGACATCCCGTCAATAAAATCTCAAAGAAACCGAAAAACCCACTCTAATGCCACTTGTAATAACTCTAACACAGATACCCAAATGGTTCCTTACCTTGGACATCCATAATCCCATGAGAGTTCCTCAATCCCTACGGGTTGGTTACTAGAATTATGAGTCACTTTAAACTATTGGGGAATGATTTACTCACATAGGTTTTTAGAATAATTCTTGGTTGGACCCTACCAAATGTATAGAATGACTCAGCTGTATATTGGATGATCTTTTTATAAAACACACAAACTATTCATTATTTAAGATAACATATATTCCAATGATACATAGGATAATTTTTAGATATATATAAATATATATATATAAATGAAACTATAATCAAACATGATAAGTTTCAAGATATAAAAAATAATCTATAAAAGTTGATATGGAAAAAAGACTAAAAGAAATAATGTATAAATAATTTAAAGGTTTTCCAAACACTTAATCCACCCAAAATTCCACTATCTCTAACACTTAAGTTGAGACTAAATCCACTCCTATGATAAGAATGACCATCAAATCCATAAATATTAAAAAATTGGTTTTTACTTGAAATGTAGTAAGTGAATTGCATGTCCATAGGTGTAATGACCAGTGTGTGTGATACAATTATTATGGAATTATTATGTCTTTGGATAGAAAGTACAGACGATTAATGAATGGTTTTGTTTAAATTTTTTATTCTATGTTCAAACTCCAGTATCATAAAGCTTTATTCAAGCCATAAAGACTTCGTTTTAACCTACAAAGAAAATCCTTCTTTTGATGAACCTCAAAACCCTTTGGCCAGACCATGTAAATTTATTCCTCCAAATATACATGAAGAAAATATTTCTTTACACCCATATTCTCCAAGTATATATTTTCAAACACAACAATACTAAACACTATCCAAATAGTTGTGGGTTTCACCCCTGGTAATAATTTTTTTAAAGATTCACTTTCTTCTTTCTTATGAAATCCTTTCATTACAAACCTTTATTTATATATATTTTCCAACATATTATTCTTTAAAAAATTACCATTTGTTTCCTAGATCCCTCTTTGTATTTGGTAAGTCATTTAATTCCCAATTATTTTTGATACTTAAGGAATTCATTTCCTCTTCCATGAATGACTCACACTATTTAGATTATACAAGAGTAGTTTCTTCTTTTGGACTATATGGTTCCCTTGCTTCCATTATAGATAAGATGTTAATATTATAATGAAACATATTAATAGGTTTTCATAAAAAGTGTATATTTTCAACATAACCTCTAGTTTATTCATCCAAACCTCTATTTCTAGTAGTATTCTATCCAAAAGAGGTTTGTTTGATTGTTATTTAAATGATACATATTTATCAAAAATTTCACTATATAATGATGGTATAACTAATAAAACTTTATCTAGTTCCCTGATTATTAGATCTAAAACCTCTGATTTTTATTCTGATGTTTCTATACTAATTTGTTTTTTATTAACTTTCATCCGATCACTCTAAGATTTAGTACTTGAACTTTCCTCAACTTCACTCTCATTTAGGTTCCAATATATCAATAGAATATATTCATTAAAAATAACTTCATGAATTTAGTTGACTAGTTTATTTTCATTATCCCATAGGTATATTACCAATGTTCTCATCACCATACCTGAAAAGAAACCACACTTTATATTTTTACTCTAATTTATCAATATATATAATATCTATATAAGAATATGTGACACTCCCAAATATTTTTTGATGGTTTAACTCTAGTATTTTACTAAACCAAATATCCTTAGAGTGTTAATAACCCACATTTGAAGCTATAATTTTTTTTCACCAAGTAAGTTGTTACATTCAAGGCCTCTTCCCAAATTCTCTTTGGCATTTCAAGTTAAACATCATAATATGAGATTTCAATATCAATGTAGGATTCATTCAATTATATATTTTATTTTATTTTTTAGACCTTGGAATAGTATCCTAATGAATAATTCCTCTCTTATTACATTAGTTAAAAAACTTATGTCCGGTGTATTTTCCACCATTATCTATCTGGATACATTTGAACTTTATTTCACATCTTGATCAGCCATAAATTTTCAAAAAATAAAAGCATAAAACGAATTTAATTTATTATTTTGGAAGTATAACATGACCTTTTGAGTGGAATGATCTATAATATTCAAAAAATACAATGAACCTATATATGAGTGAATAAGGTATGGAACCCAGATATCAGAATGAACAAGTTCTAACATTTGGTTTATTGGTTTTATTCCAACCATGTTGAAGGAAACTCTATTTTGTTTTCCTGACATAAAAATATAACATCATCCAAGGTCCATGTGATTGAATTTAAGTACAAGATTCATTGCTAGAACTTTAATATTTTTCTCGCAGTGGATGGAAAACCAATAGTGCCACTTTTTTGGACCGTCTGATAAAGTAATTATGATAATTGTTACTTCATCACTTAATTTTTTATGATATAAGGTACAATTTTTTACTCTATGAGAAATCACCATGGAATATATTCTTATATTCCAAACACCGTTCAAAAAATTCATTTTAAAACCAATATCATCAAAATTTCACACTAATATGTGGTTATGGAAGGTGTCTATCAAATTTCAATTTCAAGACACTTATATTTTTCATATGAATGTTCACATCACCTTTTCCAAATACATCTATAGCGTTATCATTCACCAGATTAACTCTTTACGAGTTTCTTGGTACATAATGAACATTAACCATTGCTCACCAGTTCAATGGAAGGAATCCCCTATATCAATAAACCATTAATCCTCTGGAAATATCATACTTAGTATCATGTTGGATCCTCTATCTATTGAACTAACTAGGTTTTTCTATCTGGAAGTAGATGCCTCTGAACAATTCCTATAATATTTACTTTTTCCACATAAGTCCATCATGTTGGAGATGAACTTGTTGATTTAATTTAGCCTCTTCCCTAGGACTTATACTATAAATATTTCATATTCTGATTTTTTTGTCCAATGAACTGACCATCCTTATCCAATATCATTAAGAGAATTTCCGATTGAAGTATGAACATTTGTCTGTATCAACTATTCTCTTAAGATCATGTTTTGAATATCTAATAACACAAGATATACCTTCCTATTAGTGTTTATCAGCACTGTCACCATGTAATCTGAACTCTACAGAAGTGAAAAGGGAATAATTAAAGACAAAAAATAATCTCCCAATGTTATCTTCATAGATTCGAGCATCCCTCGATCATATTAAAGTCATTCACATGATCAGAAATAAGCCTTCCATCTGATGAACTCAAGATGAAAAATATATGAAATATGAATTTTTTTTAAAGATGTATTCAATTCTAAAAAATTTCAGTCAATTATTTCATAAACTCAGTAGTATTTTAATTCTCTCCAATCTTGAATGCAACATTTTGGGTAAGTGAAATACTGATTAAAGATTAATCATTCACATTTAATCAACCCATTCCACTCCAAATTTTCATTAATATGTTTTAAATACAAAAAAGGATCACTATATTTCTTCATAATATCTTCAAAATACATTCTCTAAAAGAAAAAGAACCATCTTATTGATATAAAATTTTACTTCCTCTGAAGTCATTCTTCCGATTATAGTAAAGAAACTAAAATCTAATAACTTGTACGAAAAGGGGAGAAAACACCTGAATAATTTGAGTGAAGTAGAGAAAACCATGGATTAAATTTGATACCACTTTTTGGATGTTGAGAGATAGAATCTAACACAAATCACCACCCATTTCACCCAACATACAGATCTGGCGAGACAATGTTCCCTTGAAAAAGATGTTCATATAGACACTTCATCCTACACAGTGGAACAACATAACAAATGTTTATCAAATAGAGAGTTTTTATGATAATATCTCCTCCCGAGTTATGTGCATATGAACTTTGAAGAGTTATTCAATCCTAATAACCACATATAAAGTCAAAAACATCACTTCACACAATACAAAAAATGTGAAATAGAAAAATTGGATTTAGTATTGTCACGACCCGTCCTCGAGGCCCATGTCGTGACTACCCCAAGCCCGCCTTCCATAGGCCAGGGGCTGACAACTAGCACCAAAGGTGTAAATCTCAAAAGAAGGGAATGCATTGCATTTATGAAGTAACAAACACAACAGAGTATGAAAGAGAGGTAAACACTAAGAAAAACTGAGTACAAGGTAAGTGCTGGAAATGTAAATGGGCCATTATACAAACCCAACAGAAAGTACAGTACAAAAGAATGGAAAGTACAACAACAGTAAGAAAATAGAAACAATGAGTCATCCTCCGGAAATACCACCTGAAGGGTGGGTACAGATAGTCTCCTCAGCTCCTCGGGTCCGGTCACCCACTCCGTGTATGTCCCGTCAAGTGGTCCACCTCCGGGTACTGTCAAGCTCCTCAAGACTCCACCTCGATAAGCGCTGTCCTTCGTCTGCAACCAACACATCGTAGTGCAGGCATAGCCCGTGCTGGGGTGAGTATACGATACTCAGTAGGGACCCTGAGACCCACGAAGGTCTCTCACAGTTCACGAAGGATAAACCAAAAATGAAAGATACAATTATGAAGTATCAACAACACTACTTAGGTATATTCCCATACATATATCTAAGTCATCAGTTATAGTTTGTCACCAACACCCAAGCACCATGCAGTCCACAAAGGATAGCACAAATTAGTCCACACAGGAAAGCAAGTCAATCAAATCGATGATAAGATTGAGAATCAAGACTCAGCTCACACAGGTATACACTTTTTAAGGCAATAGAGATGATCAGATGTATCCACTTATTCATCTAAGCTGTCGGACCCACATAGGATACAAGACCAGCTAAGCTGTCAGACCCACACAAGATACAAGACCAGCTACTCTACCGGACCCACACAGGATAGAAGTATAGAGGCCAATACTTCCTGACCCACAAAGGATACAAGAACAGTAATCATCACCGTCGAACCCACGAAGGATTCTAGTATGGTAGTCATCGCTGTCGAACCCACGGAGGATTCTAGTACAGAAGTTGATGAAGTTGCAGCCAGCTCTAGGGTTCCCGCACATAGCACGCTCGATTTCGGGAGGGTCCGATCTATGAGCCAAGGGGGTCGATACATCAACTATCACAAAGTCTTGATTTGATGTATCAAAAAGTTCTGTCTCGTCAAAATAAACCCAATGCGACAGATGATGCGTCAATCGGACGCCTGGTCTGAGAGTTATTGGCTTTTCTGTCCCAGGGGCCCTGTTGGTTTTAAAGCTAAAACCAACCCGACCATACTCTAGCTGTTCCCAAACCTCAAGTGGATTAGACCAAAGAACCGTATCACTAAGAGGAATTCAACAAAGTCAACCGCACGTCAATCGGACGTCCAGAGCTCAAGTTATAAGCGTTTCCGCTCTGAGGGCCCGGTTGGTTTCGTGTTCGAACCAACCCGTCCATACCCAATGTTCTCCTAAGCCTTGAGTGTAATATACCGAAATGACTGTCTCGATCCAAGTATCCCAACGCAATTAACAGTGTGTCGATCAGAGGTTAGTAGCCCATGATGTGGGTGAAAGACCGAAAGCGGTCCGAAATGGGGGGTCTGGGCCCGGCCCGACCCAACCCCCCATGGGTCGGCCCGAACTGGGTTGACCCAACCCAGGTCCGGGTCGACCCGACCTGGGTCCAGGTCCACCCCAGTAGGGCGCGGCCCAGCCCGGAGGGGTGCGGCCCGGCCCGGTCCACGAGACCCGCCCCGCCCTGACTGGGTGGGGTGCGCTGGCTCGGCCAGAGGCCGAGTAGGGGGGACGCGGTCTCCCCTTTGTCCCGTGGACACGACGCATGGCTACGCATCTCTCCTAGATCCCGCGTGGCCACGGGATCCGGCCCCCGCCGCCGGCACGCCAGGGCACCGCCGGCGCCGCCGCGCCGGCAGCCCACGCCGCCCGAGATCTCTACGGGCCACCGGAATCATTCCGGTGGTCCGTTCTTGCTCCCATCTGCGCCTGCGGTCGTCTCAGGATCTGCTCTTCACTGCAACGACTTTCAAACACCGTTGAGGTCTTGTTTCATCGTCACCCAATGTTCCGCGCATCAAAAACAGAATAGCGGTGGGTTTGGACTTGTTCGTTGGTCCGCACCCACCACATTAGTGGTTTAAAAAACTCCCAACAATTATACGTCATGCCGTGGATATAATTCACATAATGAAATATAAACCAAAACCCCTACCTCAACCAGGAAGACGATCGTCAGCGTCGCGGTACACATCGTCGTGGAGAAGAGGATCTGATTAGTCACTGAAAGTGGCTAATATTAATTGTTAATATCTTTATATTCATTGTTACAAAGTCCATAAACATTGTTTTTAGTGCATTACATCAATAGAACTTCATTTCTCATCAAAAATGCAATTCATGTTTAAAATGAAAATTTGGTCCCAATCATTCATTTTTTTGTGGACAACATTATATTCATTTTATGAATTTTAAATTTTGGTATATGATTTAAATCTTTGTTTGGAACATTTTATCTTTTAGGTCCGATGGATGAATCCCAAAGGAAGATGGAGAATATTGCGCCTGAAGGCAGAAACTTGCTGGAAAAAGCATAATGGGCCTAAGGCCCATCAAACAAATGTGGGTCCAGAAACCAAGCCTAATAAAGCTCAAATTTATACAGTAGAAAGATAAAAATATGAGGATCATTTTATTCAACTGTGGAAGGAGCTAATTCTGATGTTTTCATGATGATAAAGGGATCTGAAGTTCAGATTTAAATGGTGGACCCGAAATTAATGCACAGAAATCCATCCCACCATTTCGACCATAACTTCCAAACGGATGATCCAAATTTCCTGAAATTTTGATATCTTCTAGAAGACACATGGAAGAAGGTAGTTTCTACGTATTACACCTTCGGATTCGGCCATATGAAGTGTCAAATGCACACATAAATATAGAGGATGAATCTGGCCGGTTTTGTTGTCAACTTTGTAATGTTAATTTCTTTTTGATTCTTCACCCTCCTTTTGACTCTATTAATTTTTTTGGGGGTGAATTTATTATTGGGGGTGGACCTAAGGATCATAATATTCCTATATAATGAGCTAGTGGTGAAGGGAATAGGAGGTGGATGTTTTTCTTATCATCTTTTGTTGCTTGTTTCATTGTAAGGTTTTGCTTCCAAATTTCCTTTGCAATGTTTTCCATTTCAATGTAAGTTTATTTTTTGTATCTTTATGTTCTTAATCAACTTCTTTCTCTTATATATTTTCCATTTCATTTATTAAAACGTTATTATAACAAAGCACAGTGATATCTCTGTGTTGTTGTGAATTATTTCACACATAGGTGTGAATTTCATTCACACACACGGAGGAGTACTCGTTATTTCCGCGGTTTTAATTTCTTCAATCCAATTCTTGTTAGCCATATTCCGCCCACCATTGAGAGTATACCATCAATGGAGGGCTAACCCTTTAATGGGTTGATCTTAGGAGGATGCAAAGGCTGGATTGAATGTTATTTTATGAACGAATTGTTGTAAATTGGATAATTAATTTAAGACATCCATTCTTCATTAATTTCTACTCTTCATCTTTACTGTGTTTGAGATAACTAAATTCAATTATTAAATGACCATATTCCTCGGAGAGATCATGAATTTGGTTCTCTAAGTGTATAGGGGATTAGTAATTGTGTTTAGTAAGCACCAAACTAAAAAATGATGAAGGTAGTGTTATTTTTGAAGAATGGATTCATAAAAAATTAATAAAACCAAAATTGTCTAAAGAAGTAAAATTCATTCAATCCACCCCGAGCATAATCCTAAGATCAACCCATTTTCTTTGAATTTAATTCACTTAGGTTTCTTAGTGTTATTTAAACCATCCAAAATCAAACCCAAAGTTGGCTACTTCATATCCCATCCTTCACCAAATCATAGCGTCTCAAGGTTACTTCTTCGGTCCCTGTGGATTCGACCCCTACATGTACTACATTGACCGCTTTTACCAGTAGGGTAAATTTGGGCGCAACTAAATTTTGGCACCATTTCCAGGGACCCACGTAAGTACCTTATACCCACATCTTCTTTTCTCACCCCAAATTCTCTATTCTCACCCTAATTTGTCTTCTCTTTTCCCCTTTCTGTTTCTGTGTGTCCAAAAAAACCCCAAAACCAATTTTCAATCAATTCCAATGGATTATCCTCCAAAATACACCTTCATAAATCAATGCTATAATCAAGTTGGAAATAAATATTGGGAAACACCTCATGGAGGGAATTTCATTGACCAATCCTTAATTGAATACACCACACCAGATGAGATGTACAATCAATGGTATTCTGAATGTTTACAAGATCAATTTCCATACCTATCAAGAATTATTGAAAAGATAAATAATGAGGAAGTACATGATATACAAACATATATCAAACCTAATCCTGAAAAAATTCTTGAACAATTGTGTGAGCAAATGGATAAAATGAATTCAGAAGTTTCATCTTTCAGATTAGAATTACAAAGCTTTAAGATTTTTGAGGAACCTGTTCCCACTCAAGATGTTCTTTCCTCATCATTGATAGATGAATATTTTATCCCAAAAACATCCCATGGATTGAAAAAATAACTAACCTTTGGATATGGGATAACTGAACAAGATCATGGAAATGTTGAAGGGTATTTAAATCAAGAGGAAATTAATTTTTTGGATTCCCAAGGGAAAAATTTGTCTTTATGGATTGAGTGTTCAGAATATTGCTCCAATAAAATTTTTTTGAATCACCGATCATTGAACCATTTGGAGATATAACGAATAGTGATCCCATACACACTTCTGATATTTAACTGGATAATTTTCAGGATGAATCTTATTTTCAAAATGAATCAATTCTTTCAAAATTTGTTGTAAAAGAAACAAATTTGGATTCAAATTTCCATTAATCTTTGGAAAAATTCAATGAAACTGAACTCATCATTATAATCCTTCCTTCCCCACTCAATAATAACTATATTTATGAAAACCTAGACCATTAAATTATCATCCATTTTCATCAAGAATCTCACCAAGTAGGAATGAACCATGAAATCTTAGGAAATACTCCAGATAAAACACAATCAACCATTTTAGATATTCCTTGGATTTTACCAATCATTGTAGAAAATAGTATTTCATACAAAACAAATTTCAAAAAAACAATCAATCTCAATCTTGTTGAAGTGGAGAAAGATGGGTTAATTAAAATTTTGATAGTTGGAATTAGATAAGTTAGGGGGGTTAAAGTCGAGCTAACGACGTTAAACAAAAGCGCTGTATGTGAGGAAACCCATGGTTTTCATGTTATCAATAATTTTGAATCATTTTATTTTTCGTATAATAAATTACCATAGACTGTTGACCTATTCTTCTCTTATGGGTAAGTATGGGTATGAAAGGGGATCACCATATTCATCCGTGTCACGTGGTGTGATATCTGTGTAATACCTTACCCAGAAGTCTAAAAATAAGACAATGTATCATCAGTTTATTTTGTTTTTTTGTTATTATGTTTTTATAGGTTAAAAAAATAGAAGGACATGTCGTAAGTCGTAAGGAAAATCCATTCACCAACATCCAAGCCGCTGAGACTCAAATCCAGGATTGAAGGGAGACTATGGTATGAACTATCATCATCAACCACTAGGTGACTTCATTCCATGATTATCATTTAAAATTTACTCTTTGAAATCCCCCCATACCCCCTTCTATGTTTTCTTTAAACACTGGGGACAGTGTTATTCTATGTTGGGGGGAGATGAGATAAAAAAATGATTTTTTTATCTTGTGAATAAAAACATACATGAAAAGAAATATTCCATTAACCTTGAACATGATAACACACATTGCAAACTAGAAAATTGGATATCAAATAATTTTTTATGCCTTGATTCTGATTTTAATGCAAGTTTAAGTTCATGAGCATAGTTTTTGGAAAGTACGGTTGTCCGATGTGATTTTTCAATGTTTACATTTTCATCCTCTTAATAAAAATGCCACAATGCACATCTACTAGATTGTGGGTGTAAATTTGAGTTCTCGGGTCCCTTTCATTATAGCATAGGGTTCTCGGGTCACTTTTAGTTTAATTTGAGTATCCAAAAAAAAACAAAAAAAAAACAAAAACATTGACCACATAGAACAATGTTTTGTCCAAATGTGTGGCGTCCGGCACTTGGGGATCATGACTCCATAGTTTTATTTCCCAAAGTTAGGCTTTATATCTCTATTGTAGAGCATGAAATTGACAATATCTGTGGTGTCCGACACTTGGGGATCATGACTCCATAGTTGTCTTTCCCAGAGTTAGTCTTTTCATATCTATTGTGGTAAAAGAAAAAAAAAATCAAAAAAATGGATACTCATCTTAAGGTTTAATGTGATTCCCACCTAGAGATTCCATTTTTCCCCTTGAACAATAAAATGGGCCCTATATCTTTTATGATGCACAACACTTTATCATGCTTAATTGGAATTGGATGAAATGTGGCGATGAATTTGAACAAAGGAATGGGCTTGGGATTGGGATATTATTATGGACCTAGCTTTTTTTTAATGATTTTGATGGTTTTTCTTAATTTTTTTTGGTATTAGATATTTGGGTGAGAAATGTGTATTAAAATGTTTTTGGAAAAGGGGATTTAAATTTCAGATTTGTAATTTATTTTGCTCGGGACTAGCAAAACTCAAGTTGGTGGGTGTGATTAGTCACTAAAAGTGGATAATATTAATTTTTAATATCTTTATATTCATTGTTCTAAAGTCTATAAACATTGTTTTTAGTGCATTACATAAATAGAACTTCATTTCTCATCAAAAATGAAATTCATGTTTAAAATGAAAATTTGGGCCCAATCATTCATTTTTTTGGACAAAATTATATTCATTTTATGAATTTGAAATTTTGGGATATGATTGATCAATTTTTCTGGAACATTTTATCTTTTAGGTTCGATGGATGAATCCCAATGGAAGATGGATAATCTTGCGCATGAAGGCAGAAAGTTGCTGGAAAAAGCATAATGGGCCTAAGTCCCATGAAACAAATATGGGGCCCATAAACCATGCCCAATGAAGGTAAATTTTATACAGTATAAAGATAAAAATATGGGTATCATTATATTCAACTATGTCCAGAGCTAATTATAATGTTTTCATGACGATAAAGGGATCTGAAGTTGAGATTTAAATGGTGGACCCGACATTAATGCACAGAAATCCGTCCCACCATTTCGACCATAACATCCAAACGGCTGATCAAAATTTCATGAAATTTTGATAGCTTCTAGAAGACACATTTAATAAGATATTTTCTATTTATTACTCCTTCAGATTCTACCGTATGAAGTGTCAAATTCACACATCAAAATGGAGGATGAATCTGGCTGGTTTTGTGGTCATCTTTGTAACGTTAATTTCCTTTTCATTCTTCACCCTCCTTTTGACTCTCTTAATTGTTGGGGGGTGAATTTATTATTGGGGGTGGACCTAAGGCTTCTAATATTCCTATATAATGAGCTAGTGGTGAAGGTAATAGGAGGTGGATATTATTCTTATCATCTTTTGTTGCTTGTTTCATTGTAAGGTTATGCTTCCAAATTTCCTTTGTAATGTTTTCCATTTCATTGTAAGTTTCTTTTTTTTATCTTTATGTTCTTAATCAACTTCTTTATATTCTATATTTTCCTTTTCATTTATTAAAACTTTATTATCACAAAGAACAGTGATATCTCTTTGCTGTTGTGAATTAGTTCACACATAGGTGTGAATTTCATTCACACACACGGAGGAGTGCTCATTATTTCCACGGTTTTAATTTCTTCAATCCAATTCTTGTTAGCCATCTTCCTCCCACCATTGAGAGTATACCATAAATGGAGGGCTAACCCTTTAATGGGTTTCTCTTAAGAGGATGCAAATTCTGGATTTAATGTTATTTTATGAACGAATTGTTGTTAATTGGATAATTAATTTAAGACATCCATTGTTCATTAATTTCTACTCTTCATCTTTACTATGTTTGAGAAAACTGAATTCAATTAATAAATGACCATATACCTCGGAGAGATCATGAATTTGGTTCTCTAAGTGTATAGGGGATTAGTAATTGTGGTTAGTAAGCACCAAACTAGAAAATGATGAAGGTAGTGTTATTTTTGAAGAATGGATTCATCAAGAATTAATAAAACCAAAATTGTCTAAAGAAGTAAAATTCATTCAATCCACCCCAAGCATAATCCTAAGATCAACCCATTTTCTTTGAATTGAATTCACTTAGGTTTCATAGTGTTATTTAAACCATCCAAAATCAAACCCAAAGTTGGCTACTTCATAGCCCATCCTTCACCAAATCATAGCATCTCAAGGTTACTTCTTCGGTACCTGTGGATTCGACCCCTACATGTACTACATTGATCGATTTTACCAGTAGGGTAAATCTGGGCGCAACCAGGATCGTAGGCGTTGTAGGGGTGCGCCGAGGAGGAAGTGACATATCCTATCTGGCCACGTGGAAGAGGTTTGGTGGCGTGTCTTCAATCTCCAAGGAACCGGCATTCTTCGTCGTTCTTGGTCGGAGGCCAGTGTCGTTGGGGTTTTGTCAGAGCTTCCTCCTGTGGGTTCTCAATTCCTTTTCCAAATTATTGATTAATAAAAGAATTAATCCTCACGTTGTTTTCATGATTATGGTTCTTTAATGAAACTTAATTAATGAACCTATGAAACACACGACCTTTTATGTTACACAACCATAGGGACGAGTCATTAAATGGCCCTCATTTATTGATTGTCTTTAAACTGTGATTCTGCCAACTGTCGCTCAACGGTGGAAGAAAAATAATAAAATAACTTATAGTTATTTTATTATATACAAATATTTTTCTGAAAGTCTAAAAACTGATCTTTTTCGTCCTACCCTTGTTGGTTGAAGTTAAGCTTCGCCTAAGCGAATCCTGGCATTGTGAATTCATCAGTGCCCTCATATTTTAATTCCAGGCACTAGTTCAAAAGTTAGAAAATCCCGCTCATTCGTTCACTGAATGTACCCAAGCTAAACTTCGAAAAATGATTCTGGGCACACCAGGCCTCGGAATCAAGAGCCGTCAGAAGACACAGACTCATAAAATTCCAAAGAATTTAAGAAAAAAAAATTCCATTGAAATTTAAGGGTCTTCAAAAGTATGGTTTGAAAATACTCATAA
This sequence comes from Viscum album, assembly GCA_963277665.1. Lineage (NCBI taxonomy): Eukaryota > Viridiplantae > Streptophyta > Magnoliopsida > Santalales > Viscaceae > Viscum > Viscum album. The sequence continues at coordinate 40,445,902 of OY728160.1, read as the reverse complement.
ATTCATAAGGGAACATTGGAGAAATTTTAATTTTAGGAGATACAAGAGATTAAAAATTATAACACACATCCTTTCTACTTTTCAGTCTCAAATAATTTATGCCAAAAACATTCACTCTTCATGGAGTTGTCAGATTAATCACAGTGTTGGGACCCCACACCTCTTTATAAAGGATTATTTTTGGTCAATAATTTTGTACCGGTCACTAATATTCATAGTCAACCATCCATTAACTTGAGAAACTGATGATACCCAATTGAATCTATCATTGAAACCGCCAATATCTAGTCATAAAGAAACAAACAACACCTGTATTAGGGTAGTTAAAGTTTATTTTACTTATAAAAGGGTATCCTTACTCCATAAAATTATCTATATCTGATCACCTCCAATTATAATGACACTACATCCAATAAAATCTATCTAATGGAAGTTTTTTTAGTAACAAAATTTATTCAAAAAATGATCAAAAACATAGTAGGAAAACATTCATCCAATCTTTTTGATAATCTATATCCGATTATCTCTTTCTAGAAAACTAAATTTGAAAAAATACCTTTGGAAAACCCCTTATGATGAATCTAGGGGAATTGTTTACCAACCCAATAGTTTTTATATTAAGAACATGGACCATGAGTTCAAGTTTATAAGGGGTGTAACCACCTAGAGTCTTTATATTATATGTGATACTGGGTACCCAGTGTGGGGTATCAGATACCTGTTATCTTAGGTACCCCCCCAATTTTCTATTAGTTCCAAATAGGTACTTGGTGGCCCCAAAATAGGTTTGTAATGGATTAAAAATATTTTCATTTGAAAAAGTTGGTCATTTTGGTATTTTTATTCATTATTTTAACCTGTTGTTGGGTATCCTTTAAGCTAACTTCCTTCCTAACTAACCAGATCTCCATTTGAATATCTTCCATGTTTCTTATTCCCCACAATTATTTCTAAATAAATCATGATTAATATATGGGGGTTTTCCTATCAAAATCAATGGTTAGTCTACCCTTTTCTATTAATATTTATTTCATATATTTTCTAATGTGTTCCTCTAAATTAGATAAAGAATATGGACTAGAATCCACCAAATCATTGTTAAATTCACTCTAAATCAAGGTATTTATTACCTCTCACATTAAGGGGGATTTTTGGGTTGTTTACCTTATTATCATAACCATTTTGGAAGAAATAGATTAAGGATTATATAAAACTAGAGTTGTTTGTTTTCTAGGGTATAATTTATAGTCAGTTCACTGAAAATATTTAAGGATTTAAGATGTTATATGATAAGAGAAAGTTTGAAGAATTTTTTGTGTTTCTATACATGGTCACTACTAGTATTTTATGTGGATCAACCACATCAAGGAAGGTCTCACAGGCATGTTACTTTGTCATTTTTCCAACCAAATAATTAAAAATTGATACTTTGTGGACGATTATTCAAGATTAAAGTAAAAATTAATTATAAAAATAAAAATAAAAATTAGAAGCTATTAAAATTAAATTAATAAAAAATGAAACTGTTAAATTAATTTCAATAAATTGACAAATTATTGAAACGAGTAAAATTAAGGATTTAATTGAGTTATTTTTTTAATTATATATTTAAAAATTAAATAATGAATTTTCATTAATTCTAAAAATTAATTAAACACTAACAGTCAATATTTATGAAATTTATCAAAATAATTCCAACATTCCAAAAATAATTAAAAATTTATGACTTACCAAGTATTTAAATTAATTAGGGGGTTAATTTATAGGTAAAAAATCACGTTTTTGAAGATTTTTCTCACATAACTGTATTTTTGGGGAAAAATAAGATGTTCATTTCTCTAGTTTTATTTGGAATATTATTAATTTTTAATTTTCGAAATTATGTTTTATAGTTTAATTCATTATTTAATTGAGGTTTTATGGTTTTATGGGATTATGGTTAGCATTTGAAAATTTTAAAGCTCACCTAAATTATTGATAAGTGGTCTCGACTAACAAAGTGATTCTTGGGCTATGCCCAAAACATAACTACATTCAAATTTAATTTTTTTTAATAAATATCAACTCATATTTTAAGAAATATAAATGGATATTTTAACAAATGATATTTTGGTATTTATAATAAAAAAATTCCATGGGTATTCAATTTTTACTATATAAGGGACTCCTTTACCTCTTGATCATCCTATGAAATGTAATACCAGAGTTATAATTTTAACATTCCTAGAGTGTAATGGTCCATAATAATTTTTTTACCTTATAAGTGAGTTAGTGACCAGAACCTAGATTATATTTCTAAACCTAATTACACGAATGTGTTAAAATTTTCTTGACATTCATCTTGGATTGAAATAAAACCATGGATTGTTGTGGACCTCAAACTCTCTTGAGGAATATTTGCATATTAAAAGTCTCCCTATTATCTTAAACCTACTTGGATTGATACATACTTAAATAAAGAGAAATTTCATGGGTTCCAATTATATTCTATAATAAGGATCAATTCTTTCAACTTATTCTTGAATAAGTTATAACCTAAAGAACCACCCTTTACCTATGTTCATGGGAATGATTTAGTGGTGATGTGGTGGCTTAGTTAGTGATGGGGAAGAAGTGGAGAAACATGGAGAAACTAAATTCTTAAATAAAATAACTAACATCAACACAAGATAAATCATATATTTTTTGGGGTTTAAGGAATTTTTATACAAATAACAACTCGAACATATAAATGAATTATTTTTGGAAGTTTATTCTAGGTTAGATTTATTTTATTCATATTATTTCTTCCTGAAAATATTTACCAAAAAATATTTTCTAGGAAACAAACCTTCCTTATTTTGTAACTTGGATACTTAAATAAAACCTAGTTATATAAAATTTATGTTTTAAATATTAAAGTGTGGTAGGGTTTTAAATTTAAAGCTTGAACCTATCCAATTTATAAAGTTTATCTTTTAAAAAATCACTCTTAGTCATTGGATTTTTCTTTCCATTAGTATCCCATGAAGTAAAACTAGTAACACCTTATATGGAACCATTTTGGTTTATGAACATGTTTCTAAAATTAATAATAATGTGAATTAGATACTACCTAAAATGGTGTATTCTAAGATTGTTTTAGAAGTTGACTACAATATTCCAATGTGGTTTCATTGTCCCAACAAAAGTTTATTTTCCATTGATTTATAGTTATACCATATTCTAGGATTTTTCTACGACCTTGGATTTTCTTTTAAACCATATTGGTTACTTCAATTATTATATGGTTTGTTTATTTTTTTTGTTAAGAATGGAAATTATATTAAGATTTTTGTTTTCTCTTTTAATTCAATATGTTATGGATTTCTTGTAATTAGTATGTTAGTTTATATGGTTATGATATTTACTTAAGTTTTCCCTAACTTTTTCTAATAAATCTTGTTGTTTATTTGTTATGTTTACATTGGTTTCTATTTTTTTAACTAATCATGTTGATATATGTGATTGTTTATATACCTTGAGCATGGATAATAGTTTGATATATCTAAATGAAAGTTTATAAGTGTAAGGGGGTATAATATGAATAAATATAAAAAGGTTCCCAGGTGAAACTTTTTTTGTAATTACAATTATGATAGCTATAAGAAGTTACAAACTTAGTGGTATACCCATCGAGAATATGAGACAAGCTAAAATGAGATACCCTAAGACTCATACACCTGTATATACTGAAATATAAATATTTCCTATATATTATATTTGATACCAACAAAAGAGACCTAATTTTAACCATCCTTAATTATAGTATCAGTAGAAAATATTAAGTCACCTACATACCCAAGATCATTTAGGTTTAGAGTTTTAGATACTTTTAATGTAATAAAACACTTGTCTTCCTTATCAAATGGTCATTTTACCATTATACACATATTTTCTTATTCCATATGAAGAATTCAATATATATGACAAAATTCTCCACACATGATTACATTCTATAAATATCTTATATAATATAATTCATCATAACATTGGGAAATTAATTTATAAGAAAGAGTGAGCTCATATGTCCCATAAGGGTAAACATGTGAGATTTAAATCTATGATTATAAGTGAGAATAAAATAAGAATAAGGATATGATAACATGATCATACATTATAAAAAATTACTCAATATTTCATAGAACATAAACTATGATTCATGACATAAGTCTTTGTCATAAAAAAGTATATGAGTTATAGGAGAGTGAAATCATAAATAATAAATCACGAGACATGAGAGGATATCATAAGAATAATACATAGGTTTTTGTCATACACATAAAAAAAATAATTTTCTTAATCAAGGATCACTCTAATGACTATCATAGTGGATAAATTCCCATAAAGTATTGGTTTAACTCCCTATTCTCATCATTTCCTTATCCTAGGATCACTTCTAAGACTATCATAGTAGAAATATCCCTTTATTGAACTAGGTTCACTCCCTATTCTAGTTCATATCATCTAATGAGATATCATTTCTTACCTAATTCATTGGAGGGATATATAATTAAAGGACCACCCATCAGATAATAAAAATCATACATATTTTCCCCAAAATAACATAAAAAAATTCATTATATAATCATAGAATAACCCATGAAAATGAAATGAGTTTCATAAGAAGTGTGAGACCAAAAAAAATCATCAACCATGTAATAAGCACTATCCAACTCTATAAATAATAGTCCAGATGATAGAGAATCCAAATAAAACATGTTTTATAGAGGACTTAGGGGTTATTTATCTTCTTCATATGGAACTTATCTTTTAGGGATATCTTAGATTTATAAACCTCCCCTGAGTTCTCCCTTTGAGTCCTTTCTGAGTAGTTCATATACAAACATAATTTTCTTTAAGGAATGAGAGAGAAAAAACTTACATTTTATCTAACCTTATAAAGGCCCTATTAATTCCTTAAAACTAGTTTCCTCCACTGAACCCTCAGCTATGAAAATTATAAGATCCTTGAAGACAAATTCCTTCCCTATTAAACTTGTATTCATGGGTTTCAAGAGAGAGGAGTAGTCTTTATGATGTTTGGGTTTCTTCCCCTTGCTAGCCAAAGAGACATCCTTATTCACCTTTTGTATTTCAATCATAAAATATCTAGAAACATAAAAATATTTTTTTTCTTTCCAAGACCCCACTACTCTAAATATTCATAAAAAATATCATTTTCAGATTCATACGAAACATGTGATTGAAATTATGGGGATTTTGTGGTGTATATATTATTAAAATTTTAGCTAATACATATAACACATGTTGTTTTACTTTGTTAGAGTATGTATGAGACTTTTTTTGAATTCATATAGATTGTTATACCTTGATATAGTTTGAGTCTATTTTTTTGTCCTATTTGGATTTTATAAGTTCTATTGTTTTTTTTAACTTATAAATTAAAGAAAAATCATGAAATATTTTTAGTAGGATCATGATATGAATTATTTCTTAAAAAAGTGTGTAAATAATTCCGCAAACTCTATACCAAGTTTTGTGGTGTTACTTTCCATCCCATGGGGATTAAATATCCCTCTTGGGGTAGTTGGACACATGATATAGGTGACATAAATTGTATATAGATCATATATGTTAGTAACATGCATAATTATAAGTTTTTACTAAAAGGGTAGAATCAACAATAATAAGGCTAAAAGGGGTTTGAAGTGATCGGGCCTGAGAGCATTCCCATGTAACATATTCTTATAATCCTAGGGGATATAACCAGTGCTAGAATAGATAATATAACATATTATTAAAAGTATAAACATAGTGTTATTTTTAGGGTAATTGTTATATGAGACTTTTGAGGTTTTTATAAGATATATTACCATCAAGAATTGAGAATTAGCCCATAAAATGCATCATGAACCACTTTATGAAATAAAATTATGTTACCAGGGGATGTATGGGTACCCAATAGGAACTATAGGTAAGATTGATATTTTTTTGTTTCTCTAGAGTATAATTGAATAAAAATTGATACATTAATTTATGGATTACTAATAAGACTATTTTTTGGTTCATACATCATGTTAGGCGTTGAAAAATAGGCACACATAGTATTTTATGCCATATTTCATGCTTGCTTATGGTTGTTATACAATAACTAGAACCAAATGGAATTTTTATTAACTAAAATATAAATAATATATATATATATATAGTTTCATCATATCTATATATATCAATGATTACTAGGTTAACATAAACCCATGATTAGTTCCCTTTATTATATTAAAAAATCTTATTATTATGATAGCTAATCCCTATTGTTAAATGGTTTATGTAATAAATCATTTCTTAATTTCCTATTTCAAATTTTAACCACTGATCATTTCCCATGTACTATATTTATATTTTTTCACAAATAAAGATACTTAATTTTTTATTAGAGTTTTCTTCTGAGTATACCTTTGATTAATATTTATATTTAATTTCCTAGATTTCCTTTATAGTCATTTATATTTTCTTGTCAAGCATACAATAATTTTGTTTCGTTTAAATATCTACCTAAAAAGAATTATTATTTTTCAAATTTTATTATATTTACAAGCATTTAAATGTTTTATGAGAGTAGATGTAATTTGATTGGTCCTCTGTTACTGAGCTTGTTTTTTATTCCTAATATACTAATGTGCTTCAATAACTTGTTTTTGAAAATGAATCAATCAAACATGATATTTTATCTTTTTGGTCACGTATAAGGGGAACTTATGTCATCTAGTATAAATATATATGATAATCTATTTTTATTATCCTAAAATTTAATAAATGTATACTATTTTTGATAATGCACAAGATACACAACACTAATCTTAAACGAATCCCAAAATATTATTATTTATGTATGACCATTATATAATCTCCATTGAATATGTGGGTATGAATAGGATTAACTGAATTATGAAATATTTTTAAGGTTACTAATCAATATAAATATATAGATCAATTCTTAGGGAATAAGAACTCAATTTTTAGTAGTTTTTTTTTCATCAAAAATATGTTTTTTAAATGGATTTTATTGATTTCTTATAAGATAATATAAGAATTAGTTTCTTGAAAATTTAGAAATTTTATGTGATAAAAATAATATTATTTTTGAAACTATCATGTCAAAATTATCTTAAATTGAACTTTTGGGATTTCTCTAAAAAGTTGGAATTTTTAACGAACAATGAAAGAAACTAATTTTTATTGTAAATTGCATTATATTTTGTAAGTATTTACAAAGTAAAATTATATTTATTTCTAGTTTTAAATTTCAAATAGATCATTTTGATTATTAAAAATCCAATTATTGTGTTTTTTATGACTTTTATAATTGAATTTTACAGAAAACATTTTTAAACTTAAAAGTAATTTTTTCAAAAGCTATTTTTCATCGTGCTTTGTTGGTTTAATTTTTAATTTCATTCTACCACTTCTATGAATTGAATCAGGAAAAATTGATTCCATATTTTGAATTATGAGGTCCAAATATAGTAAATATTCCCATTTTATTTTTAGTCCGCATCAATAGTAATCATAGTAAATTTTTTTACAACAGTAAAGGTAAATTGGGTTAATTAATAGTAAAAATAATATGATAATGACTAAAAAGTAACCCTAAAAATTTAATTAATTATATTGGATGATTATATTTCATTAATAATCATCCAAAATTCTAATGTATAACCGTTGTTGTACATTTCCCTTGATTTTTAACATTATAATATTTTATTTAAATAAAAGTAAAAATTTTCATTCTATTTATTTTTTTATCTTAAATTTTTGAAATATGTATAAAAATTAAGTATTCTTAGTTATAAATAATTAGTTGAAATAAAAATTATTTTTTATCATGTGAATTTATTTTTAAATGTCTAGTGATATGTTAATTAATATAAATGCTTATGCAGTGATCACATAGTGTATGTGAAAGTAGTATAAAAATCATGTAAATTATATTAAAAAATATAAAAAAAATATTTTTAGGTGATTTAAAGTGTAAAATGAATAATTAAGATAAAGATAACATATTATAATTTTTTAGAAGGTTTAGATTCTAATTCCATTATTGTAAAGTTGTTTAAAAGTAAAATTATGTGAATATTTATAAAAATGACATTAATAGTATTTTATGTTAAATAATATTTTTATTATATTCATTAATTTTTTTAAAATAATTAAATCTTAAAATTAGGATGATAAAAAGTCATTTCCTCGGGTAAGGTTAAAATTGGTTAACCAAGGAATTAATCCAAAAGAAAAGGTTTAAAACGATATCAAAATCTATAAAAATATGATTGGATGATTATATTAACACCATACCTTCATTATCTTATAATCCATGTCATTTCAGAACCATTTTACATGAGTTTGACCTGCATTATATTATAATATCTTGTATAATTCCAAAAATGAAATAAATGATATTTTATAATGTATAATATTTTATTAAATGATTTTAAATTCCAAAAATTCTATATTTAGCCTAGTGATTGGGGTATAGATTAAAATATCAACCATGGTATATTTACGGTCCAATTTTACTTTTATAACAACTATTTTTTCCCTTAAATAGTTAAAAAAAATTTATCACAGTAATTATCAAAGGAGTTAACAGAGGGTTAAAACAATATGATATGGTTAAAAAATAAAATAAAATAATCCAATAATTTATTTTATGAGATTATTTATACTCATAATCATTTTATATTATAATATTATTAATTTTGAACCATTTTATCAAATAAATTAACTTGTATTAATTTAATACTTTAAAAAATACCAAGAATGCTCATCCCCTCATTATAAAATGGAAACCCTATCCTCTTCTATAAAAATTTCATGAACGGGTTGGTTTATAAAATAATATAAAAAATACCTTCTTAATATATGTTCAAACGTTCTATAGGTTTTATTTTTGGATGAAATACAACCATATAGGGCTTAAGGTGTTAAACAAAAGAAATTTTTTTGAAGAAGTGGTATGAATTTTTATCGAATGCTTTAGTTTTATTTTTAATTATACCACCTTAAAATATTCTTAAAACATGAACAAATAATAACAAAATTATATTCCATATATTTATTTTTTATGTTAATTAAATAACCTATATTTATTTTCTCTTCTATAAAATGGTAAATGAAACCATTGTTTGTGTGTATGGTGATCTACCTCCTCACAAAGCAATGTAATTCATTTTTCATCACCACCTCTCACAGATGCTTATAATGAAATATATATTATATCAATGACATAATAATATTTCTGGATAAGTGATATATCATCAGTTTTCTTACCTTTCCCTTCACTAAAAAATGAGATCATCATTCGTGCGTACGTGCTCATAAGGGTGTAATTTTGGCTCGACAGCCTGAAATCCCAACAGGCCCGACCCGAAAGCTCGAGCAGCCCGGTCTGGAAAAGCCCGCGTCGGGCCAGGCCGGTCTCGGGCTGTAGCTTCATCAGGTCGGGCCTCAGCCTATTAAAGAAGGCCCGCGGGCCAGGCTGGGCTGGCCCAAAAAAGCCAGCCCTGCTGGCCCACGTGAAGCCTATCTTGTGCGAAGCCCGTCTACTGTAAAAAAAAATTAACTGGAAACTCTAGGCAGAGAGATTTGATCCCACTACTGCAAGCTTCCAAGGATGCACCTGGACTAACTCCTCCAGGCGCTGCACCTATTATGTTATCACCAGACTGTATATATATATATATATCAATGATATATATATATATATCATTATATATTAACAAAAAATAATATAATATATATATAATTATGTATATATATACATATAATTATTATTATGTATAATTATAATGTGTGTGTGTATATATATATAATATAAAACGATATATAATTATATATAATAATGTATATATATAAATAAATCCATTAATAATATATATCAATTAAGTGCGGCTTTTAAAAATACATTAATAATATATATATATATATAAATGATTAAATATAATATATATATATATAAACAAATATATTGATATATATATATATATCAATGATTTAATATTATATATATATATAATAACATGTTGTATATTAATAAAAAATAAAACACTCACCTAATGATGTTTGTGCACGCCCCTCAACTTCCTTAATTTTTTAAGTATGTCGCAACTTGCATATATTATATATATTTCATATATATAAATCTATTTAGAGAAAAAATTAACCAACCCATTGCGACACCCCCCCCATCCCCTAATTATTATTTTTACAATTTTCTCATATTATATATTTATATACATCAATCATTTAACATTATATATATATATAAAATAACTTATTATATATTAATAGAAAAATAACACACTCACGCAATGATATTTGCACACACCCCCCGACCTCATTAATTTTTTTAAATATGATGACACATGCATATTATATATATATATATATAAACAAATCTGTTAATATATATATACATATAAAGCTATTAATAATATATATCAATTAAGTGTGGCTTTTAAAAATCCATTAATATATATATAAATGATTTAATAATATATATATATATATATAAACAAAGATATTAATAACACACACATATATATATCAATGATTTAATACTATATATATAATAACTTATTGTATATTAACAAAAAAATAACACACTCATCTAATGATGTTTGTGAACGCCCCCTGACTACTTTAATTTTTCAAGTATGTCACAACATGCATAATTATATATAAATCTATTTAGAAAAAAAATTAACCCACCCACTACGGCACACCCCCTAACCCCTAATTATTTTTTTACAATTTCTCATATTATATATATATATCAATCATTTAAAATTATATATATATATATAATAACTTATTATATATTAACAAAAAATTAACTACTCACCCAATGATGTTCACACATCCCCAGCCTTATTTTTTTAATTTCATGAAACTTACATATATTATATATACTATATATACATATATAAATCTATTTTGAAAAAAATTAACTTACCCACTGCTGCACACCCCCCCCCCCCAACTTCTCATTACTTATTTGAACATAATATATATAGATTCACATATATAAATATATTTAGGAAAAAATAATATCTCTTCCCACATTAAAATATCAATAAGAAAGAAAATAAACGTTTTTACAAAAAAATGTTTAAAATTTAATAAAAATAAATATAAAAAACATGTGTTTAAAAAATGGTTTAAATTAAACAAATGTCTAAAAATAATTTTCATAAATAAGTTAAAGAAATAAATGAATTTTTTTTCTAAATAAATGATAAAACAAACTTTTAAAAAACAACGCTTTCAACCCACCCACTACTGCACACCCTCTAATCCCTCATTTTTTTTTCAATTTTCACATAATATATATAAATTCACATACATATAGAAATCTATTTTAAAAAATAACATATCCACCCAATGTGAAATGTTAATAAAAAAAATATTTTTACATAAAACATATTAAATATTTAAAAAGATACATGTAAAAACATGTATTCAAAAAATCATTTTAAATTAAACTTCTAAAAATAAATATAAAAAATGTTTTAAAGAAGTGTTAAAAAATGGTTTAAATTAAATTTTATAAACAAATGTTTTAAAAATGTTTTAAAACAAGCATTTATATTAATTTTAAAAAATCACTTACAGAAACTTTTTTTATTAAAATATTAAAAAAATTTAAAAGTTTCAAAAAAAAATACTTGCACAAAACATGTGTTTAAAAAAAATTAAAAAAAGTTTTAGATTAATAATTTGAAAATAAATGTAAAAAAATGTTTTAATGATATGTTAAAAACATTTTAAATATAAATTCTTAAATAAAAAAAATTAACAAATGCTTAAAAATTATAAATAAGTTAAAAAAAGAAATTTAAAGAAATGTATTAAAAAAATGTGAAAAAATGTTTAAATAACAATGTTTTAAACTCACCCACTAATGTGCACCCCCAACCCCTCATTAATTGTTTTTACAATCTGCACATATTATATTTAGATTCATAATATATAAATATATTTAGAAAAAAATAACATATCCACCCACTATAAAATGTTAATAAAATAAACCATTTTTACAAACAACATGAATTTAAGAATAAGTGTTAAAAAATATTTAAATAAATATGTTTATAAAAAGTTTTAAAACAAACAATTATTTTGAAAATAATAAAAGCCCACCACGGCCAAAATTGAAAAGCCCTGCTCGACCTAAAAAAGCATGGCCCGACCAGATGGTTTGGGTCAACCTGAGGTCAGGGTTGGGCAACCTCATGGGGTTGTTCGCGCTGGCCCGGCCTGACCTGAATAGTGTTCTATAGCCCAATTTTTTTGTAGGGCAGGCCCGAGCCTAAATTACACCCTTACGTGCGCACTACCACCTCCACAAAGTTATGTGATACATTTTTCATAACCAAATAACATAAATGAAAGATATAAGTGTATATTTATTATATAATCATCATTATGTAAATATAAAACACTAATTAACTTTTTTTCATAATGATGATTCAAAAATAGAAACGCCACTCTTGCGTCCGTAGGACCTACCATCTCCATGATTGTATCATAGTTCATTTTTGATAATAATATTTCATGATTGGTTTTGAAAGAATAATTGATGTATAAAAATGGTAAATATTTCATGATTATTATTTTTGGATATTATGGAATAATATCCCCTTTGACCATAGTCAACCTACCTAATTCATTTTGTATATACGAGTCGAATATCATCAAATTGTCCAAAATAAAATTAAATGACTATGAAATTGAACATAACATGGTAATAGATAAAAAAACGGAATAATAAGATTGAAAAATCTTCATAATGAAGTAAATAATTAACATAATTTTATTATTTAGGAATATAAATAATGTATATGATGATTTGGACTCAAGTTAACACACACTTTAGCTTAAAACCTAATCTCAAATTTTTTACATATTTATTTTAAAAATCTTTCACAACCATGTGAATATTCATAAAATTATTTTATGAATGTATTTATATAGACATAAAAGAAACATAAATAAAATTTTACGTCCCTTTTGAATTTCGTTAAAAAAATCAAAAGGAACCTTTTTACATATTTTATATATAATGTTTTGAATTTATTTAAATGAGGAAAAAGGAATTTTCAATTTTAATTTATACAACAACAATGGATTTTTTTACCTTAGTATCCATTATTAGATGTCTGAATTCCTTTTAAATATTTCATGTTTTCTTTAAAGAATAACCCTATTTTCCTTTTTTTGGGTAATTTATTTTTTAAAATGGTGTTTTAAAAGGAGAGGGTATTTAAATATCAAAAAGTGTTTTTCATATGGGTTTAAAAGAGTTTTTAAAGGGTTTTATGATGGAAAGGAGGAAGAATAATATTTCTTATTCATGATACGATAGTTTAGAATCATATATGATACATGTGTTACCATGATATTTAATATGTGATGGGTTGATCCCCATTATATCTCATGAATATGGTTGATCTTGATATAAATTACAAGAAGGGTAAGGCCCATTCCATTTCTCAAATGCATTGGGTAATGTTTTTTATCTTAAAATGAAATAAGGAAGGAGTTAACTAGTGTTTTTTATTCTAGGGATTTAATTAGGATCCAATTATTTTTTACTTGGGTTTAAAATATATTATTAATATAAAGGTCAAGGTCACCTAAAATTGATTTCCAATTACATGCTATGGGTTTTAATGCTTTTATTTTAGAAAAAAGTGTGTTTTTCATTCGGAAAAAGTGTGTTTTTCAAGTGGAAATGATTTTTTTTCATATGATAAAAGAATAATTTGATAAAGGTACGTATTTTATGTGTTTATTATTTTATCTAGACTAATATATTTCTTCTTCTTATATCCTTTACAAAACATTTTGTTCTCATACCATGGTTTATAATGTTTTTCACGTGGTTTAAGTATGGTTAATAACAAAGAATAATTTATGTTGAAATTCATGAATATTTTCCTTGAAAAGAAAACATGATTCATTTTTAATGTTTTATATTGTGGAAAAAATGGGAACTGAGTAGTAGTTTCCACTTTTTATTATATATATGGGGTTTTTTGAAAGAGTTATGACTTAATACTCTAAAACACTAATCTGAAAATGTATCTGGGAATACAATAAAGTGAATTCGTGTTTAAATAAACTAGATTCTGTAATATTGTAAGGATGGGTCCTTATACTAGTAGTGTCATCTCTTAAAGGAAAATTTTATTTAATTTATGTCTATAAAGTATATAAAGTGATTTAATTAAAGTATATTTTAAATAGAGGTATGTCTAGAAGGGAATTTTTATTTCCTTTTTAAAGAAAAAACATTATTTTTTAGAACCATAAATTCAGTTTGGGTTTTGAACACGAATGAATTTTGATGAAAAGACCTCTTTACCATTATTTAAATTTTAAATCATGTGATGGATATAAAGGCATAAATGTAAATTTTTAAAGAAAAAATCGAAAATATAAACATCAAATTCAATTCAATTGTGTATCTTAAATGAAATAGAGACTTTATATGAATATGAATTATAATATAGTATTTTTAAAATTTTGATAACATTTTATAAAATATAAACAAGGTAATGTACTTATTTTAATTGAAGTCTTACAATGAATTATTTTATATAAGTTGTGGTATTTTTTATAAATAAGATGGAATGCGGGTTTTGGAAATGATTAATAGTTATTTGTAATCTTTTGGTAACATCCACCTCATTGATAAAATGGAATACATGGAAGGTTAGGCATAAATATCCATTATAATGTCCTATAATGGGTAGTACCTTAGATTGTATTTTGACTAGTTAATAGTATCTATAGAGTATAAAGGATTATGATATATCCTTTAGTATTGATATTTATTAAATGTTTTCATATATTTTTTTTGGTTTAAGGGGTCACATAATAGAACCATGATGATCGATTTCAGGATTAGATAGAATGTTTTACATTGGTGACTTTTTTTATCAAATTTTTATGGTTTTTAGGATTATAAATATAATTCTTTAGTTCTTGGATTATTTGAATCTGAACTATAAATTATGAGTTAATAGTGGGTTAGATTATTTAAAATATCCTTTAAGGTGTGTTTTAGGTCCTGGATTATTTATATGATTTTATTGTGGTATATTGGGATCCAAAATCAGTTGGATTGGGTGAATTGTGATGGATTTGGAAGTTCTTCATCGTGAATTAAATTGATTCTTATTGTTATTCCTTAGATACATAGATGTAGTTAGTCTTTATGTGAATTAATCTAGGGAATTTTTAGAGATGTGAAGTTATACTTCTTTGGAAGTTGAAATGATCAACTTATGTTCTATAGTGTTTAAGGAATCATTATGGCGTTGGATGGGACGTCCATGTGGTTAAAGCATATGTTTGCAAGAATTTATGATTATGCTCAAGGGGTTTATTATTATTTGAGTATTTAGATATAATATTATGTTTTTAAGGATATATTATTCTTTGATTTTAGTGTTAGTTTGAGATAAGGAGAAGGGCTCTGGAGTTCAGGTGTTCAACAGGTTGCTACACCTATAGTCTTTGGACTACAGGTGGTCCCATGTACTCAATGTGAGTGTGGGGATCAAGTACATGGTGGTATGGGAAGATCCCCAGGTATTATGGGGGTTCTAATCAAATACCCAATGGCCCCAAAATGTGTACTTGGTGGATGAGGATGTTTTTTATTTTAAAAATGAGGGAAATTTTTTCTTTTTAACCCATTCATTTAACTCCTTATTGGGTATCCTTCAAACTCATTTACTTCCTAGATGATTAGATATTCCTTTAATGAGATTATTGGTATATTATTCCTCCCTCTTCCTACTACATGAATCAAAATGAATCCATGATGGTTTTTTATATCAAAATCAATGGAGGGGCTCCCCTCTTGTCTTATCAATCCTCCCCTCTATTTTAATTTTTTTATTTCCTCTATCTTAGATCGATATTCAAGATTTAACTCAACTTGTGCATGGTGGAATTAATTATAAATCATGTGATTTATTTCATCTTGATTTAAGTAGGCTTTTACCAATTGGTTCTCTTTCATTAATTTCAATTCATTTTAAATTTATCAAAGTATGTCTTGATATAGAGTTCTTTGATTTCTAGGTCATAATTTAAGGTTGTTTCTTTGAAATTATTTAGGGATTTAGACTACCATATTTTTATTCTTCATAAATCATGATATTGATCACTCTATTTTTTATTAAGATATTAATAGTTTCCCATTAGGTAAATTATGTGTTATGGTTCATTCAATTATGGAATGGGTTTTTATGATTTTAAGGGATTTTAGTGATAATTTGGAATTGGTTAATCTCATTTACATTTTTGGGAATTGTTTTTAACTTACTTAGTGATTATTAGTCTATGTATGCGATATTCTTTCTTTTGGGTTGATAAATTATTAATAAATCACACCTCATATTTTTAGAAATATAAACAATTTTTTTTTTCAAATGATATTTTTCTATAGAAAATAATAAATTTTATGGGGGATTTATTTGGAACTTATAATTTAACCCTTTCTACCATGAACATATTTTAAACTTTATAACCATGATTTTACTTTGAACAATCCGAGAGAGTCTTGATATATGATAGTGAGCTTTCCTTAATAAGTTAGTTAGTGACGTGTGAATAGATTATATTAATAAACACAATTATCTAAATGTGTTATAAGTTTCCTTGATGTTCATTATGGGATTAAATAGAACATGTGGAGTGATACTAGAGTCATATTATATTGAGGAAAATTTTCTTGTTAAGAGTACCCCCTCATATTAACCCTCCTTGATTTTTTTATATACTTTACTCAAGTAAACTTGTATGGGTCTAAATAATATTATAAAATAAGTTTAACTTCTTTCTCTCTATACTTAAAAGAGTTATAAGCTAAAGAACCACCCTTAACCTAATGTTAAGGGAGTGATTCTGTGGTTAGGTTGTTGCTATGTTTCTGTGGTGGGATGAAGTAAACCAACAAGGAAAACCTTATATATTTTAGTAAATACATAACCATGCCACTTGATAACTATAATGGTATTTTTAGAATGGTTTAAATAATTTTTACATGAATAATTACCCCAACATGAAAATGGAATCTTTTGGGAAATGAATTTTATGTTGGTATGCTGTTCTTTCTCTTATTTATTCTTTTAAATTTCTACCATGCCACATTTTCCATGACACAAACAGTCACTCTTTTCCAATGTGGACAATTAACTAAAATTATCCAACATCTAGTGTTAGTTTTAAATGTTAAATTGTGGTTGGTTTTTAAATTAGAAACTTGAACCTATTCAATTTAAGTAGTTTCTCATTTACAAAACTTTTGTATTATTTATAGGATTTTAATTTATCTTGTTATCCCTAGAACTACCATTAGTAAAAATTAATATGGAAACCATTTGATTCATGAATAGTCAGTTAAAATTAAATATTAAATGAATTAGCTACTGCCTAAAATGGTGCCTTTCATTTGTATCTTAGAAGTCGAGTATGAATTGATCATTTAATTTTATTAGAAAAAAACTATCAAATTTTTCCTTTTTTTATTATACCATATTCTTGTATTGTTTTAAAACATTGGATATGATTATAAACCTTATAGGTTACTTATTTTTTGATATGTTCCATTGATTGGGTTTGTTTATCATGGATGTTATTTTAAGTATATTGTTTCTTATTTGTATTGGGCATGCCATTTATTTCTTGTAATGTCATGTTAGTCGATATGGTTTTTCCATAGCCTAAAGAATGTTAGAAAACTTTAAATCATGTTATTTATTTGTTATATTTATCTTGTTTGCTATTTTTTTTAATATGCATGTTGATTTATGTAATTGGTAATGTTCCATGATCATGGATAATTTTTTGATATATGTAACATGTAGTGTATAAATGCAATAGGGTATAATATATGTTAATATTTAAATCTTAATAGGTGAACCATATGTTGGAAATACTATTATATTAGATATAAGTAGGTACCCAATCAGTGGTATGTTGATCCATAATATGGGATGAGCTGTAATATTTCATTAACACTATTAACTCCATTAACCCATTCCCAAAGGTATGGGCTACAAGAATTATCTAACTCATGTGTAAACCTTCCCCTTTCCGCAGAACAACATTTTTTCCTACTCACCCTGTTATAGGATCCATGGGATGACAAAATAGAGATCGGTCCAATGAAATATTCTACCCTACCCATTTCTAACACTAAGTATTGGTCTAAAGCAGTTATTCTGGGTAAAACTCCTCCTAGTATAGGGAGTTACTAGTTGTATCATACAAATGATTATCAATTTTCATCACTTCTAGTTTGTTATTATACCTTTACTTTGGATTATTAAATTATTTTATGATATATTTATGTAAATTTATAGAAATATTTAGGTATACATCTATAATATCACTATTGGGTTGAGACATAGTTGGTGGTCACTTACTAAGTATGTTATGATCACACATTGAATGTAAAAATCAGTGGACATGAAACATCTCTTTTACTTATTTTCAAGTACTTATAGCTACTAGTATCTATTGAACCATTTTATACTAATTTCTCTTGTGTTCATGGGAGTGGGATTAATTTAGCACCGCATAATTATTGCATTTGGATGTTTTAATAGAACAAACAAGGGTCTTTAAATATTTTCTATTTTGTTGGAGTTTTCTTTATTCAATGTTTTTATTATAAATTTATCATATATTAGTATACATTAAATTTTATAAACGTGACTAGTATTTTTAGAATCCATAGGGAGTGTTATAAATTGATATCTTTTATGTTCATTCCCAGATTCTGTGTTTGGATTTCTACTTCTTTCTAATTATTTTAGCATGCCTGAATTATGTATGAGTCATGTTATATTTTTTTTAAGAATCTTGGTATGACATATTTAGTACCCATATTAGTTTATTTACCACTTTTGGGGGGAGGGGGGTGAATTAGTGGTACATATTTTTAAAAATCATTTCTTATAATTAATTAAACCCACATGACATGTTAGTGTCATGATCCACTCTTAATGTCACTTCCTCAGTTGCATGGTAAAAATGAAATGAATGTAGTGGAAATTTAAGTATTTTTAAAAGGTTTAGAATCAGTATGAGAGCCTAATTATTACTAATTTTTGGGTGAGCTTTGAGACCCAGATTATTACTAATATAATAGTGGTTACAAGAGAGGGTAAATTTACACCTTTGGCCCTTGATGAGTTGTTTAATGGCTAGCATGAAGTAAGGGTAGGTGGACTCCTTAAACTTGAACTCCAATATAAAATTAATTATTTTATTTACCCAGGTACCAATTTACTCTATACATTACCTCTAATATATTGGATGAATTATATCTTTAGTGTGTTTCAAGATAAATTTTAATCAATTGCATGATCTTCTTTTTTATGGGTCTTGATTTCCTAAACAAAATTGATAACAACAAATGCATTCCATTCTAATCTAATGTTTATTCAGGATGATATATCCATGGATGAGATCATGTACACATGAACAATTCCTCAACCAACCTTATAAATAATCACCTATATTTGATTATAGTAGAATCATATTTCCTCAACTACTTTATGAACAAGAATGAAACACAAGTTGATATTATTTATCTTCTATCTATTTGATACAATAAATTTCTGGGGTATCAATTCCAGATTAATATATCTATATTTAGTTATTATTTTTATATTCATACATTAAATACAAAAAATGTTTCCAATTTTTTTTAAACTTCTTCTTTCATGGATATATAAAATATCCCAGTCAAGGACTTCCTGAAAATAAGAAGTAATAATATTGAAGAATAATTTTCAATATTTAAATTTGAAATCTCCATGAGTTTTGATCATGATGATCTCAATTAATATTTATAAAAATATAATTCAAAATCCTTTTATTATATTCTTGAATCATGTATATTGACCAAACTCCTGATCATTAAGAATTAATTGATCAATAAAGAAACATCAGATTCTATTTTTTCAAAATGAATGATCATTATGGTAATATAGATATTACTTATGGGGCCCCACAAATTATGCCTACAAAGGATAAAAGGTTATTTATATGTAGTTTAATTGATACATAATACTAATTCTTTTGGGATAATTCTTATATATCCTCTAATAATTTTTATGCATAGAATTCATCATTTTGGTTCATCCTCATAGTTAAATATACTTACAGTTTGATTATTATAATATACTTATTACAAAATCAGTGAATAATCCTTATGATATCAATATGATTATAACTCATCTTCAGTTTATCCTTACAAAGTCTCATCAAATGGATAAATGATCATTATATTCCTACAAATAATCCTTACATGTAACTGATACATGAATGGATTCAACTACATTATTATAAATCAGCAATAGAAAACCTAAAATGCTTCCAGATCATCTTCAACTAATCTTTTGTACTTCCCAACCACTCAAACACACTTCTCAAACATCTTATAAAACATTTTTTTTCAAAGTTGAAAACAAATAAACATTCTCCAAAAATTCCAATGGGACTTCAATATCCACCATTGGATTTGATTTTATACCAAGAAAATATTTTAAAATTAAACTTGAAACACAATTTCTCAAGAAATAGACTCCAAATCATAGAAAATTTCATATGAAAAACATATTAACACCAAATCAAAAGTTAGTGTAGTGTTTTTGGGAGAACTCCATCTCTTGGTCATAGGATTATTTTTACCAAGTTATAAAATTATCCCCATAAATGTGAGAATTCACCTCTTCAAATAAATCCACCTTTTCACAATAAAAAAACACTGAAAAATATGAGGATTTAAATACACAACTTTACATACCTTTAAAAAGGTATCTTTCAGTACTTCCAAGAAAAGAGTTGTGAACTTACTTATTCCCCTTTAACAATATAATATAATGCTCATTGGGGGTCTTTAAAAAGATTTTTAGTTGAATGAGTGGGGATGAAAATTCATTTCTATCCTTCATAGCTCAAATATATCCTTAGGTACAACCATGGTGAAAATATCATCCAACTTATATTGAGTAGGAATAAATTATAGCTTAATATCTCTATTTTACAACCTCCATTTAATAAAATAAAATTTGATATCAATATTTTTATAACTTGTGTTTTGTATATTATTTTTTGGGAGTTATATTTCACTTTGTGTATAATAAAAAATCCTTACAGGTCTTTAATATTTAACCCTAAAATCATTTATCTTATCCTTTATCCAAATAATTTGATTGAAAGAACTAGAAAAATTAATATAATTGACATTTATAGTACTTAGTGTGTTTGATTTCTTTTTGTTTCAGTTAAAAATCACAAAGAAATATAATAAAATGGAAATTTACCCTAAAGTGGATCTTCTATAATCACAATCACCTACCCAGTCTACATTTATAAACCTAGATATATTAAACTATTTTCTCTTCTAATATAAAATCCCATAGTTTATAGTCCCTTTGATAAATCTGAGAACCCTTTTAGTAGTGATAAAATGTATCTCCTTTGTGTCACTTTAAAATATATCACAAAGACTTTCTATATATAAAATATTTTTCTTGAAAATAGAAGATAATGAAATATTCCAGTAAGTCTTCTAAATTAACTTTGATTAACACTCTTATCTTCAACATCATTGAAATTTTTTATCCCAATCCAAATGGGTGTAGAAACTGGATTTTTCTCCCCTATTTAATAATTCTTCAGTAATTCTCTAGAGAATCTCTCTCAGGATAAGAAGACCAAAATTTACCCTTGAATGAATTATAACACTAATATGTACCTCAAATTAAAAATAATGGAAATTAAAATTTTATTCTTAATTTATTTAGAAAATTATTGGAATGGATTATCTCTATCACCTACAAAGATGATACCATTCAAAATATAGAAACAAATGAGTGCACTTGATTATATATTTTTTGATATAAAAGTTATTTTCCATATTTACATTTATCAATATTAGCTATTTAAATAAGTTATCAACCCTTGAGTACTAGATCTTGGGGAATTAGTTTAATCTATATAATTCTTTCTTTAATTTACACACCTTCAAAAGGTTAATATGAATAAACCCCCTAAAAATCCTCAATATGCACTTCTTAATTATGTTCTCTATTCAAAAAAGAATATTTTACACTGATCTGATAGATTTTTTATTTCATATATACTACCACAGTAAGGAACATTCTTATGGCCTCTAATATGGAAACTATAGATAATGTTTCTTCAAAATGAACTCTTAATAATCTTTATATATAAGTATGTTCTTGTTTCTAATATCGTTTCCTTGATCATTCGACATATTCATAAATAAGATTTTTTTTCCAATGACATTTTTATATTGTGTCTTAAAACATTATTTCATATAAAATTATTCTCATTTTTATTTAGATCATCATCCATATATTAAACCAAATATTTATATTGAAAAGTTTCATCCACTAAATATGGCTTAATTTATGAGATTAAAGATACTTGGTTTTCATATTGAAACATTCTTATAGTATTTTCTATATCTGAATTATTTCTAAACATATTATCTCTATAAACATGTCACTTAATCCTTTTTTATGATTGGTTTTCATTCATGAAAAGTTACACCTCATCACTGGATTTATTTGACTCAACTTCAACAGCATGTGGTCCATATTTTTCTTTTATAACAGCTAATTATTCAAATTTCTATTTCTAATTTTCATTCTTATAACCACAAAAATCTACAAAAGGAGCATTATATGTAGAATTATTTTCTATAATTTTTATATCATAAATTTCAACAACTTTGTAAAACTTATTTTTCCATCATCTATAAGCTTTACCAATTAATAGATATCCCAAAAGATACCTTCCCCAAATTTTTCTTCAGACTTACCAAATTTTTTGTTTTTATTTTTTAAAAGGTAGGGACTTCCAAATTATAGTGACCATAACCTTTTAAAAATATCATTACATGATTTTAAGCATAAATAAACGTCAAATTACAAGTCAAGGATTGTAATGTTTAGTGTCTTGTAAGACTATGTACATAAAACTAAAAACAAGGGACTAAATAAAAAAATTAATTATTTAATATTAAAAAAGAGATCCTACCTTCCATTTCATTGATAAATATTAATAGGATAACCTAAGGATAAGATGAAAAATTGGATGAGCTAAAAATACCCGTAATGGAATAAACATATGAATAAAGCATTAGCACATGGGTTAGATGGCATGACATAATGATATAAAAAGGAATGAAACATATGGAATCATAACATATAAACAATGGATCATATAAACATGGATTCACTGTAATGTAGTAGAAACATAAAACATGACATTATAATGATTCAATTCTCATTTCACAAAGAGGAGAACAAGTGAAGGTTGACCACAAGACCGTGGCTCATGGTAGCACAAGTCAAGGAAAACAACTAAGACTATTGCACATAATGTCTCATGCCACTAAACTTTACCTAATACATTGTAGATCTATTTGGTAACACCCATAATAAAATGTTATTGAATATTATTTACACATAATGAATCATACATAATAAATCATACATAAACATAAGGGTACCCATGGAAATAAATGGGTATCATAATCATGTCAAAGAGCATAATAAATGGGTGTATCATACAAATGTCCATGAAATAAAGGAATTTAAAAAATATATGGACATTTATAAGAGAAAATTGAAATATATAATGGTAAGTGACGTCAAATATAAGTGATAACATGTAAGAAGAGTATTTAAGAAATTTTAGCATTAAAAAAGATTAGTGTAGTTTTAAGGAAAATACTAAAGAGAATTTAGAATAGAAAAAGTCATAATATTTTATAAAAAGCCATAAATTAAAATATAATGTTTTAATAATAAAAATATTGATTTTATAAAAAAAATTTGTCTTCAAATAGATGATAGAGTGCACTTGAAATTTTGTAAGAATTCCAGAAGTTCCCTTAAAACAGGATTGATTTTTAAGAAGTATTGAGGAGGGAACCATTTATAAACATGTATATACCCGAAAGAGAATGATGAATGGACCTTGATATACGATTTTGAAACATTTAGATAGAATTTTTAATATTAAAAAAAATAAAATGAAAATTCATTTGGGTAAAAAGAAAGATATAGCATCCCAAAAGAATAATGAATGTTCGTGTAGAATCCCTTACCTTATGCAGGATGATGTCCTTCTCATGATATTAATTTCCTAGATAAACAAATTGGATTAATTAGTTAATAATTTAAGAACCCCTTATACATGTAATGGATTCATAATAACCTTTTTAATTTCATTAATGACCTTTTTGATGGCTTATGTGGTTCAATTTAATCATTGGGGAGCATATGTTTCCTTGGTTTTCATTATTGGTTTACTTATATACATGTAAGGATAAACATGTAAGATGAGAATAGTTGTCCAGAATTGAATTTTTATGTTATTACTGAACATAAAAAAGATTAAATAGTTAAAAAGTACAAATTATTATACAAAACATTAACAATAACTATTTTGGTAAATTGGAAGTTTTTTATCACAACGAACACATTTTGATTTATAAATTAATATCATATGTACAAAATATTACAGAACATTAAATTAGACATAATAAATATATTATAGTCTGGTTCAACAATAAAAATGGTTTCATGACCAGAATTGAAGAATATAATAGTAATTGAAAACACATCATCCTTGAATGTGATGAATTAACACATTTCAGATGGTGTTTTTATTTCTAGTATAAATAGAGGGTAAATGAGATATTATGATGAATTATTAAGTTATAATAACAAAATTACAATACATGTAAGGTACTAGAGTTATAATAACATTTTTATAAAATGAGATGAGTAAATAAAAAGAAACAAAGGAACTTCAAATAAAATAAAGGAAATGAAAAGAGGAATTTATATCTTGACTATATCTTCCTTGAGAACCTATTTAATAGAGAGTATTTTTTTCTTTTTAAGATACCAAGTACTGGTGGTAATGGTGTAGGGTCTTAGGGAGATATTTTAGATTAATTTGGACTAGGAACAAGGCTTGAGTGGAGCGATGAGAGGAGGTAAAGAGGGATGATATTTATAGCGGAAGAGAAGAGGGGTTTCCCATTATTTTTATCATTAGTTTAATATTTTTTCTCAAGAATATGAATAATATTTATTATTATGAAAAAATAGTAAAGGGATTATGTGATTTTGAACCAATTTCCATTTACATCATACATGACTTAAATAAGATGCATAAATTTCTTTATTTAGCATTTATCAGAAAGTATCTTATTATACTATTCACCAAAAATTCAAGTATTTTAGAAAAATACCAAAAAATCACCCCAACCATTTTTTGAAATGGAAAATTCAAAACTGAACTATATTTTTTGAAAATAATTTTCTAAATATCTAAAATTTAGTTTTTAATTAAAATCATAATTTTTTTGAAAATACAATTGTTTAAAATTAAAACTACTTTTCTAACACTTTGAAAAATTAATTAAGGTCACTTAAAATTATCTTATAATCATAACTCATCAAAATACTTATTTATGAAAATAAATTTTATTTTAAAATAAAAATTTAATCATAAAATTGTAATTTAATAAACATAACTAACAGAAATACCAACACTTAATAATTTTTAAAAATTTTACTAACCTATACTATGATATAATTATATCATATTTCCACTTATAATATGGATAAATTTTATTTATATTTTCATTAGTGATATTACTATTCAATTCTCCAGTTTAAAATTTATAAGGGTCACATTACTATTTCAAAGGCCAAGTTACTATTTCATTGTTATGTGTTCCTTAACTTTTAGAGATACCTTTTATTTTACTCATTATTCATTTATAAGTATTATATTATGTTATATATTTAATATTATATGATTATACTATAATACATAATTATAAGAAGTTAATTTCATTGATAAAACATTGGGTCATTACATTCATCCTCCCTTCATAAATTTCGCCCTTGAAATTTCATTTTATACTCTATGCTATAAATAGGTGTGGGTACTTTTCCTTCATTGGCTCCTCCAGTTCCCATGTTGCCTCTTCGCACTTATGGTTCCACCATAGTACATTGACCAGGTGAGAAGTCTTTTTATGTAGAACATTATCTCTACGATACAAGATCTTCACTAGCTTTCTTCATAAGAAATAACATTCTCCAACTGTACCACCTATGAAGAGAGTACATGTGAAGGGTCTGGTATGTAATTCATTAAGAGGGATACATGGAATACATCATGTACCTTAGACATGGTAGGTGTAAGTTATAGTTTATAAACCAATGCTCTAATATAATCAAGAAACTCAATGGGGATAATATACCCGAGACTTATATTTCCTTTATTTCCAAATATCATAACCTCCATCCATGAATATATAAGGAGGAATACCATGTCTCTAACAATGAACTCAAGGTCTTGTTGATGATTATCTGCATAACTTTTCTGTTGACATTGGGAAGTATTGATGTGATACTGAATGGTATTCACCTTCTCCATCACTTATTGGACCATTTTAGGTCCTAGAAGCTTACATTCACCAACTTATTTTTAACATGCTGGTGTTCAACACCTTTTCCCATAAAGGGATTCATTAGGTTCCATTTGGATGCTGGAGTGGAAACAATTTTTATAAAAGAATTCAACTAGAGGAAGATGTTGGTTCCAGTTTCCTTTAAAGTAAATATATTATGATCTCAACATATTTTTAGATTTCTGAATAATTTAATTTGATTGGAAATTAGTTTGAGTATAATAGGCCATAATGATGTTTAGTTCTGGTATTAGAGCATGCTGGAGACTTTTCTCGAACTTTGAGATGAATCACAGATCTCTATCAGATACAATAGATAGTGGTACTTCATACAACCTTACCAATTCTCTAAAATATATTTGTGAAAGTTTATCAAATGAGAATTCATCTATAATTATGATAAAGTGAGTTTTCTTTTAAAGATGATCCAAAATGAACCATATAGCATTTTTTTCATTGGAATACCTTTGAAGTCTAGTGATAAAATCCATGGTGGTGTTCTCCTACTTCCATGTTGGTATGGGTAGTGGTTGCATCATACCATTACACTTTTTCCTTTCATCCTTCTCTTATTGACAAACCAAAAACATTGATGTATATTCAGAAATCTACTTCTTCATATAGTCCTACTAAAATTTTCTCAGAGATCTCGATACAACTTTGTGCTCCCTAGGTGAATAAGGAATGTTGAGCTATGTGCATCATTAAAATGCTCTTTATTTATCTCTAGATCATATGGTACACATAATCGTGATCCAAATCTTAAAAATTCTTCCTCATAAATCTTGAACTCAGAGGATTTCCCATTTCTGATATCTCTTACCCTTGAATCTCTACAACATTTCTTTGAGCATCCTTTGTTTTCTCCAAGAGGGTTGGTTGAGATATAATTTCTGAAAGGATTGATGATGTTCTTACCTTAATGATTCCCATGTCTATCCCCTACAAATATAAGAATATTAGATCATTTTTCAATTCTCATTGTTGATAAAGATAGAGGATCCTTTCTACTTAGAGCATCTCTCACCTTATTTTCCTTATCGGGGTGGTAGTGGATTGAGGAGTCATAATCCTTGATGAGATATAACCATATTCCATGGGACATATTAAGCTCTTTTTATGTGAATATATATTTTAGACTCTTGTGATGATTAAATATATCACACTTCTCCCCATAGAGACAATGCCATCATATTTTCAATGCAAAGATCATATCAACCAAATCTAGATCATGCATGGGATAGTTTTCTTCAAGGATTTGCAGCTTCCTTGAGGAATAGTCTATAAATTTATCATTTTTCATTAGTACATATCCCAATACTTTGTTTTAAGCATCATTGTACACTAAAAAGAGTTCTACACTTTTTGTGAGTGTGAGTACTACCACAGTGATAAGACTCATTTTGAGATCCTTAAAGATTTCCTCACATTATTGAGTCCAGAATAACTTCACTCCCTGCCATCTATGCCTGGTCATTGGGTTTTATAATCATGAATGTTTATTCACAAATCTTTGGTAATACCAAACTAGACTAAAGAAGCTACGAATCTCTGTTACAGATGTTGGCCTCATCCACCCTTCAATTGCCTTTGTCTTGTAAGGGTCTACATATATTTCTTTTATAGTGATAACATTACCCATGAATGATAATTCCTCTATATAGAACTCACGTTTACTATATTTTAAATAAATTTTATCCCTTCATGAAGTCATCAACACATTATTAAAATGCTTCTAATTTTCCTCCTTTCTCTTAGAGTATATCAGAATATCATTAATAAAGACTACCATAAATTCTTCTAGGTAATATCTAAAGTGTGTATTAATTAAATCCATGAATATTGTTGGAGAATTAGTGGGTCCTAAGGGAATCACTAAGAACTCCTAATGTCTATACCTCATTCGAAAGAATTTTGGGAATATATTCTTTCCTCAACTTTAATTAGTGATATCCCAACTGAAGGTCCACCTTATAGAAATAAATGGCCCCATATAGATGATTGAACAAGTCATCAATCTGATCTATAGTATACTTGTTCTTTATCATGATTTTATTAAGTTAACTATAATCAATACAGAGGCACATTTATCTATCATTCTTCTTGACAAAGTGGACCGACACACCCCATGGTGAAGCACTCAGGGGTATAAAACCCTTCTTCAGCTCTTCCAGCTCTTTTCGAGACATTCAACATGTTTTCATTGATATAGGTAGGAATATAGGAATAAGTTCAATTGAGAACTCAACATTTTGATCAGGAGGAATACCAGTAAATTTATTAGGGAATACATTAGTATAATCCCTCACGATGGGAATATCTTCTTGAAGTATCATCTCCTTTGTATCAATCATTTGAGAAAGATATTTTTTCTCAAAAGAAAACATTATCCACAGTTGAGATGATGATTCTGAAGAAGATTAATCTTCCTCCTTACACTTTTACAGAATTGGAGGATGCTTCGGGAGTGAAGAGTGATATCCCTTTCCCAATAGTTCATATTGGATTCGTATAAATATAGAAAATCCATCCCTAAAATAGCATCAAACTGCACTATTGGAAGTATAAAAATATTTATAGGGAGTCTTATTCCAAAAACATTTATCAAGGAGGATTTATAAACCATGGATTCAATGATTTCCCCATTAACTATTCTCACAGATAAGTTAACCTCCAAATTTTGATGTGGTATTTGAATAGTTATACTAAACTTGCAAGATAGGAAAGAATTCATAGAAGAAGAATCAAATAGTACGTTCTCTATTCATGAATGAATAACTAAAATACCTGA
This sequence comes from Viscum album, assembly GCA_963277665.1. Classification (NCBI taxonomy): domain Eukaryota; kingdom Viridiplantae; phylum Streptophyta; class Magnoliopsida; order Santalales; family Viscaceae; genus Viscum; species Viscum album. The sequence goes on along the minus strand of OY728160.1, from coordinate 40,416,506 downwards.
CACCACATCATTGTCTGGATCCACCTCAACATTAGTGATAGCATAATCCATTCCTTGTTTCCTTAGAGGTTGTTATTGATTTCTCCAACAATCCCTAGCTTAGGGAAATTGTTTGCATAATTCACATGTTTCTTGTAGTTTTAACTCTAAACTATAGGATGAGTGTTGATCTAAACCTTCCTTTCTTCTTCCACATTAGTGGGATTCTTCATATACCATCCATAGTTTTTAGCTAGATATCCCATTCTTCCACATTTAAAACAATTCTTTGTTAAATTTAGAAAGTTCCTAGGATTCTTCTTCCCATAATTTTGACACATGGGATGATTGATATTATTTTTATAATGTGATTTATTTTCTGAACCACCAAAATTATATTCCATTTTTTTTTCACTTGGCCCGTGAGACCAATGAGAGTCTCCGATCTCCAGTTCAACCTTGAGGTCACAACATAAAATCTCTTATTAACTTTAGAAGTCTCAAATCATGAATTGTTTTTCTATAATTGGCTTCAGTACACTAAATAAGCGATTCACCTTGATTTAGGTGTTCATGATAATTCCAGAGGCATATCTTGTAAGCCTTGTGAAGATTTCTTCATATACCCCGATGGACTCATCTTCCTTCTACTCGAGTATGTGGAACTGTCTTTCCATCTTGAGGTCGAAGGTTTAGAGAAAACATTTATTGAATTTTTTTTATTGACATCCCATAATCCATGGAATCAATTTCCTCTTGGGACTTCGTATTCATGATCATTATCCACCATCGATCAATTTCCTCACCAAAACGATAGACCACTAGTACAAATTTCTCTTCTTCTGAGTACCGGAGGACAAAGAATATATTTTCAATAGAGATAATCCACTATTCCATGAAGAGGGGATCGTAAGATCCACTGAACATGGGAGGCCTTTTCTGCATGATGTATTCAATGAAAAAATTCTCGTTCCTTGGAGGAGGATGGTGTTCCACACGATTCAAGTTATTTTTCATAACTTGATCTTGTTGAGTAAGTACAGTCATCACGTTATGAGCACCCATTCCCATCATATCAGGCATATCATTAGGGTAATCATCACATTTCCTATCACATTGATTGCTGGCATATGTTCTTCTATTTTCCTCCATTAACTATGAAAAATAAAATACAATAACGAGGATTTAATACTTAGATAATAATCATAAAAAAGGAAACTTTAAACATAAAAGGATACACTCTTAAAGGAAAATTATACTCAAACTTGTGATTATCGAGGTTTTAATCTAGGTTATACATTATCTGTTTCCTAAAATATATTATTATATCTAATTTTTTAATTCCCTTAATAATGTTTTGTACTAACCTTTATAATTTACCAAACATATCTCCCAGGAGTGTCAAAAAAAGAGTGCAACAAGACCCATTTTCATGCACCAGTTCCCGTTCGAGTCTATCTCAAATAAGTGTTCTTGGGTTTTACCCCTAGATACTTATGTGACCAATATAAATCCACTTATTCGTATCCATACATGGATGTATTTTAATGGAAGACCACTTCTTCTATAATTACCAAAATTTAGGGTTTTTTTCATATAATTAGTCTTATCCCTAAGGTTCTTACAAAATTGATCTATTACAAATCTTTAAAAATAACTATACCATCATATGATACCGACTATAGTGACCCTAGATTTTTACACATATCATTACATGAATTTAAGTATAAATAACCATCAAATTTCAATCCAATGATCATAAATTCTAGTGTCTTAGAAGACAAGGTGCATAAAACTTAAAAAATGGGACTAAATATAAAATTTATTTATTTAATATTAATAAAGAGATCCTAACATTCATTTCAATCATACATATTCATAAGATAAACTAGGGATAATAGTAACAGTGGCATGAGATAAAAATCCTAGTAAGGGAATAAATATAAGATTAAATCTTTAGCACAATGGTTAGAAGGCATGACATAATGATATAAAAAGGCATGGAACATATGAAATAATAACATATAAAAATGGGATCATATAAACATAGATTAATAATAATTTAGAACCAATAAAAAATGACTTTAGAAAAATTCAAGGCTCTTTTCACATATAGGATCAGAAGTCAAGGTTAACCACCAAGACTGTTGCACATGGCAGTATGAGTCAATACTAACTGCCAAGACCATTGCACATAGCATCTCATGAGACTAAACATTACCCAATTCATTGGAGTGATATCTAAGTGATCCCATCATAACATGTTAATGAATATTTTTCCCACATAATGAATCATGCATAATCAATCATACATAAACATAAAGGTACCCATAGAATGAAATGGGTATCAAAATCATGTCAAAAAGCATAATAAATGGTCATTTCATAAAAGTGTCCCTGAAAAAAAGGAATTAAAAAATATATTGAAATTAATAAGGGAATATAAGAATATATCATGGTAATTTATGTCAAACATAAGTGAGAAAATTTAATAAGTGTATTTAAGAAATTTTAGCATTAAAACATTTCTGTGCGGTTTGAAGGAAAATACTAAAGAGAATTTAGAATATAAAAGGGAATAATTTTTTATGTAAAAACATAAGTGAAACAAGTGGGTTTTCATAATAAAAAGAATTATTTTATAAAAACAATTCTATCTTAAAATTGAAGATACAGTGCACTTAAAATTCGATAAGAATTTAAGAAGTTACATTAAAATGGGTTTTCTTTTCAGGAAGTATTGAGGAGGGAACCATTTTAAAATATGTATATCCATAAAAGATAATGATGAATGGAACTTGATAAATGAGTTTTTAGCATGTAAAAAACATTTATAATATGTAAATAAAAAGAATAAATAATTTTATCTGGGTAAAAAGAAAGATAGAGCATCCAAAATAAATAATGGAGGTTCAAGTAGAATCCCATACAATAAGAATGATGGTGTCATTAAATTGATCATAATGACCTAGATAGACAAATTAAACTCATTAATTAAGGTTTAAATAAACTCTTATAAATTTAATTGATTCAATATATCCTTTTTAATTTCATTCATTCCCTTTTTGATGGGTTAGTTGGTTCAATTTCATCATTTGGGAGCATTTGTTTCTTTGGTTTTCATGATTCGTTTACTTATATACATGTAAGGATAAACATGAAATATGGTAATTTTTGTCCAGAATATAATTTGTATGTTATTAGTGAATAGAAAAAATATTACATGGTTATAAAATTCATTTGGTTATTTTGAGTGAAGTTGAATCATTATATAAAACAGTAATGATCGTTTTGGTTAATTAGCTGCTTTTGATCACAATGAACACATTTTGATTTATAAATTAATATCATGTGTACAAAAGATCATAGAACCTGACATTATATATAAAAAAATATTATAGTCTGGTTCAACCATAAAAATGGTTTCATGACCATAATTTAATATGATAATAGAAATAGAATACACATAATCCATGAATCTTATGAATTATCACATCTCAGTTGGTGTTTTCATTTCTAGTACAAATAGAGGGAAAATGAGAGATGATGAATAATTATTCCATTATCATAAAAAAATTCTAGTACATGTATGTTACTGAATTTATAATAATATTTATATGAAAGGAGGTGAGGAAATAAAAAGAAAGAAAGGAACTTGAAAGAAAAAAAGGAAATAAAAAGTGGAATTTTCCTCTGGAATTTATCTTCCTTGAGAACCACTTTAGGGGATAGGATTTGGTCTTTTGAAGATACCAAGGGATTATGGTTATGGGATATGGTCTTAGGGAGATATTTTATTAGAAATTCTTATAGGAACAAGGCTATAGAGGAGTGAAGAGAAGAGGTAAAGAGGGGTGGTATTTATAGTGGAGAAGAGGAGGGGTTTCCCATTATTTTAATCATTGGTTTAATTTTTTTGCTCAAGAATATGAATAGTATTGATTCTTATGACCAAAAAGTAAATATAGAATTTTATTTTGAACCAATTTCAATTTACATCATCCATGACTGATGCATGGTGCATAAATTCATTTATTTAGCATTTATCGTAAATTATCGTATTTTACTATTCACCAAAAATTCAAGTATATTATAAAAATCACAAAACTTTAACCCAACCATTTTTTGACATGAAGAATTCAAAAATGAACTCCATTTTATGAAAATAATTTTCTAAATATATGGAATTTAATATTTAATTGAAATTATAATTTTCTTGATAAATAAAAATTTAAAAATTAAAACTGCAATTCTAGAAATTTAAAAATTAATTAAGGTATCTTAAAATTATATTTTAATAATAAGTCATCAAAATAATTATTTATGAATACATTTTATGAAAATAAATTTTATTTTAATTTATTAAATTAATCATAAAATAGTAATTAAATATACATGACTTATAGAAAAACCAACACTTAATTAATAATTTATAAAATATTTACTTACCAATACTATGATAAAATTATATCATATTTCCACTAATAAGATGGATAAATTATATTTATACTTTCATTAGTAGTCTTAGTATTCAATTGGCTAGTTTACTATTCATAAGAGTCATATTACTATTCCAATGGCCAAATTACTATTTCATCAATATGTGTTCCTTAACTTCTAGATATACCTTTTATTTTACTCATTATTCATTTATAAGGTTTGTATTGTGATATATATGTAATATTTTATGATTATAATATAAGACATAATTATTATAAGGGAAATTCTTTGATAAAACATTGGGTCATTACATTATCCCCACCTTAAGAAATTTTTCCCTTGAAATTTCATTTTACCCTCTAAGCCGTAAATAGCTGTGGGTACTTTTTATTTATTTACTCCTCCATTTCCCATGTTTCCTATGCATACTTATGGTTATTTAACAATTCTTTGACCAGGTGAGTAGTCTTGTTATGTGGAGCTTTATCTCTACGATCCAAGATCTTTAGTGGATACTTGTCGTAAGAAAGATCATTATCCAACTGTACCACCTCTAAAGAGAGTACATGCGAAGGGTCTGGTATGCACTTCCTTAAGAGGGATACATGGAATACATCGTGCACTTTAGACATGGTAGGTGGAAGTACTAGTCGATATGCCACAAATTTAACATGATCAAGAATCTCGAAGGGGACGATATACCCGGGACTTAGCTTTCCTTTCTTCCCAAAAATCATATCCATCTTTCCTAGAGATATCTGGAGGAACACCATGTCTCCAAATTTGAACTCAAGCTCCCATCGATGATTGTATGTATAAATCTTCTGTTGAATTTGGGATACCTTGATGTCCTACTGAATGGTTTTCACCTTCTCCACAATTTATTCATCCATTTCAGGTCCTAGAATCTTACGCTCCCTGACTTTAACCCAACATGCCAGTGTTCTTCACTTTTCCCATAAAGGGATTTATATGGTGCCATTCGAATGCTTCTGTGGAAACTATTATTGTAAGATAATTCGACCAGTGGAAGATGTTGGTCCCACCCTTCTTTTATGTCCATAGAACATGATCTCACCATATCCTACAATGTATGAATAGGTCGCTTAGATTGGAAATTATTTTAAGGTTGATAGGCTATACTGATGTTCATTTTAGTTTGTAGAGTATGTTGGAGACTTTTCTAGAACTATGAGCAGAATATCAGATATCTATCGGATACAATAGAGAGTGGTACTCCATACAACCTTACCAACTCTTTTATATATATCCGTGCAAGTTGATCCATTGTTAAGTCCTCTCAAATTGAGATAAAGTGAGATGTGTTTGTAAGACAATCCACAATGACCCATATAGCATTCTTTTCCCTAGATGTCCTTGGAAGTCTAGTGACAATGTCTATGGTGATGTTCTCTAACTTCCATGTTGGTATGGGTAGTGGTTTCATCATCTCTTTAGAAATTATCCTTCCAACCTTCACTTTTTGACATAATAGGCACTTTGATGTATATTCATCAATCTTCTTCTTCATATTGTCCCACTGAAAGTTCTCTTGGATATCTCGATACATCTTTGTGCTCCTTGGGTGAATAGAGAAGGTTGAGATTTGTGTGTCATTTCGAAGCTCCTTCTTTATCTCTAGATCAGATGGTACACATAACCATGACCCTAGTCTTACAAATCCTTCCTTATCAATCTTTAACTTAGATAATTTCCCATTTATGATAGCTTCCACCCTTTTTAGAGTTTCAACATCATTTCTTTAAGAATCCATTATTTTCTCCAAGAGGGATGGTTGGGAAATTATTTGAGAAAGGATTGATGATGTTCCTTACTTAATGATTCCCATGTCCATCCTCTAAAAATCTAAGATGTTTGTATCCTTTTAAATTCTCATCATTGATAAATATGCATGATCCTTTCTACTTAGATAAAAAACCACCTTATTTACCTTACTAGGATGGTTGTGGCTTCAGTAGTCATAATCCTTGATGAGCTCTAACCATCTTCGTTTTTTCTTCTTAAGATCATTATGTTTGAAAATATATTTGACACTCTTATGATCAGTATATGTCTCACACTTCTCCTGATAAAGTTAATGTCTTTATATTTTTAACAAAAAAATCTCAGTCGCTAACTCCATATTATATATGGGATAGTTTTTATCATGTATTTTTAGATTCCATTAGTTGTAGGATATGAATTTATAATTTTGCATTAGTACACAACCTAAGAATTTCTTTGACACATCAATGTAAACCACAAAGAGTTCTGAAATATTGGGAGTGTGAGTACTAGTTGAGTGATAAGCCTCTTTTTGAGATCCTTAAAGCTTTCCTCACATTCTTGAGTCTAGACGAACTTCACTCTCTTTCGTGTTAGCTTGGTCATTGGGTTTGAAAATCATGAAAAATTGTTCACAAATCATCTGTAATACCCACCTAGGCCAAGAAGTATACCGATCTCTGTTACAGATGTTGGCCTAGGCCACTCTTCAATTACCTTTATCATGGAAGGGTCCACAAATATTCATTTTCTAGTGATAACATGCCCTAATAATGATACCTCCTCCATTCAGAACTCACATTTACTATACTTTGCATAATTTTTCTTCCATTCCAAATTCATCAACACCGTATTAAAATTATCCTCATGTTCATCCTTTCTCTTAGAGTATATCATAATATCATTGAAAAAGACAACCAAAAAATTACTGAGGTAATATCTAAATACTCTATTTATTAAATCTATGAATATTGTGGGAGCATTATTGACTCCGAAGGGAATTACTATGAACTCATATTGTCCATAACTCATTCAAAAATAAGTTTTTTTTGGAATATCTAATTTCCTTACATTCAATTATTGATATCCCGACATAAGGTCCACCTTAGAGAAATAACTCTCCCTATGTAGATGATTGAATAATTCATCTATCCAAGGTAGGTGATAATTTTTTATTGTGATTTTATTGAGCTTACAATAATCAATGAAGAGGCCCATTGATCCATCCTTATTCTTGATGAAGAGGACTGGAAAACCCCATGGTGAAGCACTCAGGCATATAGAACCCCTCTCCAAATTCTCCTATAACTCCTTCTTCAGCTCTTCCAGCTCTACAGTATCCATTCACTAAGGTGTATTTGATATAGATAGGGATACATTAATAATTTCAAATGATAACTCAACCTCTCTACTAGGAGGAATACCACATAATTATTCCGGGTATACATCAGTGTAATCCCTCCCGAAGGGAATATCTTCAGAAGCATCATCTATTTTGTCTTAATCATTTGATAAAGATATGCTTGCTCAAAAGGCAACATTATCCACACTTGAGATGATGATTCTAAAGAATATTCATCTTATTCCTTAAACTTGTATATAATTGGAGGATGCTTTGGGATGTGAAGAGTGATATCCATTTCCCGATAGAGTGATGTTGTCTTTGTATAAAGATATCCAATCCCTGATTACAATAGCATAGAACTCCACCAGTGGAAGTATGAAAAGTTTTTTAGGGAGGTTCAGTCCACAAACATTTACTGGTATGTACTTATAAACATTGGATGCAATAATTACACAATTCTCAATTCTCACAGATAACTTAACCTCCATATTTGGAGGTGTGTGTTTGAATAGTCCTACTAAACTTTCAATATATAAAATAATTAATAGAACTTGAATCAAATAGTACATTCACTATTATCGAATGAATAACTAGCACACATATCACCACATCATTGTCCGGCTCCACCTCAGTTGTAGTGATAGAGTAATCCCTTCCTTGTTTCCTTGGAGTTTATTGTTGATTGCCTCAAAAAATCCTCGGATTAGTTAAATTGTTCACATAAGTCCCATGATCCTTGAATTTTTAACACTACTATATAAGCTGAGTGTTGATCTAAACCTTCCTTTATTCATCCACATTAGTGGAATTTTTCATATCAATTTGGTAGTTTTTAGTAAGATGTCCCATTATTCTACAATTGAAACAATTTTGGGTTCCCTTTAGACAATTCATAGGATTATTCTTTCTATAATTTTGACAAATGGTATTTTTGATATTCTTTCCATCATGTGATTTATTTTCTAAACCAACCATATTAGGTTCAATTTTCAATTTTTTTCACTGGGCATATGAGACCATTGAGAGTCTCTGATCTACATTTATAAATTGAGGTCACAACATATAATATCTTTTTAACTTTCAAAGTCTTGAATCTCCAAAAATTTTATTACACTTGGATTTAGTCTGATAAAGAAGCAATCTATCTTGATTTTCGTGTTCATGACAAAGTCGGAGGTGTATCTTGCAATCCTTGTGAATATTACTTCATATGACCTGATGAAATCATTATCCTTTTTCTTGAGGCTGAGGAACTCACTTTCCATATTGAGGTGGAGGGTTCAGGGAAAATATTTATTGAAATTTTTTTTCTTGAATTCCTTTCAATCCATGGAATAAATTTCTTCTTGGTACTACATTTTCTTGGTCAGTGTCCACAACTGATAAAATTCCACATCAAAACAATAGACTACTAGTGTGAACTTATCTTGTTCTAAGAAATGGATAACAGAGAATATATTTTCAAAGGAGTTAATCTACTATTCTACAAGGAGGGGATCTAAATATCCACTAAACATGGGAGGAATTTTTTGCATGAAGGATTCAACTGGAACTTGCTCTTTCCATGGAGGAGGAGTGTGTTCTACATGATTAAATTTAGTATTCATAACTTTATCCAGTTGAGTAAGTATTGGAATAAAGTTTTGAGCACCCATTAACATCACATCAAGAATATTATTTCAGAAATCATCACATTTCCTCTCACATTGATTGTTGGTACATGTTCTTCCATTTCCCTCTATTAAGAAAGAATAATAACATACAATTTGAGGGCTTTAATACTTAGATAATAAGCATAAAAATACATTAATCATAAAAGGATAAAATACTAAAGGAAAATTATATCCTAATGTGTGATTACCTAAATTTCAATCTAAGTTATTTATGATCTATTTCCTAAAATATAGTCTTATAGGAATTTTTTTGTTCCCTTAACAATGGTTCATACTATGGTTATAAATTTACCAAAGCATCTCCCCTGAGTGTGTCAAACCAGAAGTACAGTAATTCCCATTATCAAGCATTAGTTCCCATTCAAGTCTATCTCAAAGAATTTTTTTCAGGTTTTACCACTAGATACATATTTTCTAGAGCCACATCCACTTGTTTGTATCCAAAAAGGGGTGTATTGTACTGATAAACGACTTACTTTATACTAACCAAAATTTATAAATGATTTATTATAATTAGTATTATCCCTAAAGTTATTACTAAAGTAATAAATTCCTAATATCTAAAAATAACTAGACCATCCTATGATACCAACTATAGTGACCCTATCCTTTTAAACATATCAATATGTGATTTTAAGCAAAAATAAGCATCAAATTACAATCAAAGGATCATAATGTGTAGTGTATTAGAAGACTCGGTACATAAAACTAAAAACATGGGACTAAATAAAACATTTATTTATTTAATATTTATAAAGAGGTCCTAACATCTATTGTGCTAATAATTATTAATAATATAACCAAGCGATAACATCAACAATGGGATGATCTAAAAATCCCAGTATAGAAATAAACAGAAGAATAATGTTTTAGCACATGGGTTAGAAGGTATGACATAATGATATAAAAATGCATGGAAGATATGGAATCATAATATATAAACATGGGATTATATAAAAACAGAATCATAGTAATGTGGATGTAACATAAAACATGACTTTAGCATGATTCAAGGATCCTTTCACATAAATGAGAACAAGTCAAGGTTAACCACCAAGACTATTGCACATGGTAGAACGTGTTAAGGATAAACTCCAAGACCGTTTCACAAACGTCTCATGAGACTAAAATTTACCCAATGCATCAGAGATCTATCTAGACACACCCATCAAAATATGTTCATGAATATTTTTTCCACATAATAAATCATACATAATCAATCATACATAAAAATCAGGGTACCCATGGAAAGAAATGGGTTTTATAACCTTGTCATAAAGCATAATAAATGGGAATATCATACAGGTGTCCATGAAAGAAATGAATTAAAAAATATATGTACATTCATAAGGTAAAATAGGAATATACCATGGTATGAGATTTCAAACAGATGTGACAACATGTAAGAAGAGTATTTAATAAATTTTAGCATTAAAACATTTTAGTGTGGTTTTAAGGAAAATACTAAACGACATTTAGAATAGAAAAGAGTATAATATTTTATATAAAACCAAAAGTGAGACAAGAAGGATTTAATAATAAAAGTACAGATTTTATAAAAACAATGGTGTCTTAAAACAGACAATATAATGAACTTGAAATTCAGTAAGAATTCGGAAATTTTTCTTAAAATGGGTTTTCTTTTCAAGATGTATTGAGGAGGGAACCATTTAAAAACATGTATATCCCCAAAAAATAATGATGAATAGAAATTGATACATGAATTTTGAGGATTTACCTAATATTTATTAAATTCACATAAAAATATTAGATAACTTCAATTGGGTAAAAATAAAGATAGGGTATCCTAAAAGAATAATAAAGGTTTAGGTAGAATCCCTTACCTTGAGAATGATGGTGTCCTTAAATTGATCTTAATTCCATGGATAATGAAATTAAATTCATTAATTAATATTTAAAGAACCTCTTATACATCTATTTTATTCAGTATAAGGTTTTAAATTTCATTCATGACCTTTTTATGTGTTAGGTGGTTCAATTTCATCGTTTGGGAGTATCTGTTTCCTTTGTTTTCATGATTGGTTTACTTATATACATGTAAGGATAAACATGTAAGATGATAATTTTTATCTAGAATTTATGTTTTATGTTATTTTTAAAAATACATATAATTACATGGTTATAATTTTCATTTGGATATTTGGAGTAAAGATAAATCATTATATAAATCTTTAATGATAACTATTTTGGGTAATTAGCAGTTTCTGATCACAACGAACGAATTTGGAATTATGAATTAATATCATGTGAAAAAAAGATGCTAGAAACTTAAATTGAAAATATTAAAATATAATAGTCTACTTAAACCCTAAAAATGTCTTCATAACCATAATTAAATATGATAATAGAAATTGAAAACTCATTATCCTTGAATGTGATGAATTAACACATCTAGGACGGTGCTTTGATCTATAGTAAAAATAGAGGGGAAATGAGATATGATGATAAATTATTCCATTATCATAAAAAAGTTCTAGTAAATGTAAGGTAATGGATTTATCATAAAATTTTAATGAAATTAGGCGAGTAAATAAAAAAAAATAAAGGAACTTGAAGGAAAATAAAGGAAATGAAAGGAGGAATTTACCTCTTGAACATATCTTCCTCGAGAACCTCATTAGGGGAGAGGATTTGGTCTTTTGAAGAGACCGAGGGATTTTTTTCATGGGATTGGGTCTTAGGGAGATATTTTATCATAATTTGGACTTGGAACAAGGCTTGATATGAGTTGAGAGAAGGGGTAAAGAGGGGTGGTATTTATAGTGGAGGAAAGGAGGGATTTCCAATTATTTTTAGCATTAGATTAATATTTTTCTCAAGAATATGAATATTATTGACTCTTGTAACACAAAATAGTAAATAGAGTATTTTATTTCGAACCAATGGCCATTTACATCATCCATGACTGAAGCATGATGTATAAATTCATTTATTTAGAATTTATTGTAAATTATCATATTTTACTATTCCCAAAAAATTCTTGTATTTTATAAAAATCCCAAAAATTTACCCCACACATTTTTATAGATGTAGAATTCAAAAATTAACCCCATTTTATGAAAAATAATTTTCTAAATATGTGAAATTTAATTTTTAATTAAAATCATAATTTTCTTGAAAAATATAACTTTTAAAATTAAAACTTCTTTTCTAACACTTTGAAAAATTAATTAAGGTATGTTAAAATTATATTATAATAATAAATAAAAATACTTATTTATGGAAACAATTTAAGAAAATATATTTTCTTTTAAATTATTAAATTAATCATAAAATTGTAGTTAATTATACACAACTTACAAAAATACCAACACTTAATTAATAGTTTTTACAATATTTAATTACCTATACTATGATATAATTTCATCATATTGTCACTTATAATATAGATAAATTTTATTTATACTTTCATTAGTGAGGTTACTATTCAATTGGCTGATTTACTATTCATAAGGGTCACATTACTATTACAAAGGTCAAGTAATTATTTCATCAGTATGTGTTCCTTAACATATACGGACACCTTTTATTTTACTCATTATTAATTTATAATTTTTCTATTATGTTATATATGTAATGTTATATTATTATACTATAATACATAATTATAAGAAGAGAATTTCATTGATAAAAAATGGGGTCGTTATAGAGACTCGGGTTTTGGCCCGGTCAGACTTTGGAATATTCCTACGAATATTTCCAGAGCTAACCACAAAGATGGCATGAGATTCCGAGACCCAGTGTGCCTGAAATTAATTTAATAAAAATATTAAGTATTTATATACTATGCACAAGGAGGGGTTGTGTTTTCTCATAAAAGGTACCTCAGATTAGATATCTGAGGGCACGGTTGTGTCTGGAGCGTGCCGTTTACCCTAGGTGGGGTGTAAACATTGCAGGTGCGGGCCAATTGTAGAAAAAGCCACCAAGGGAATTTTCATAAATAAATGGAAAAGTTTCTTTATGAGTGTCTGCTCGAATAACTCCTGAATGGAGTCTCAGATCAAAATTCTGAGCTCTCACTTGCGTTCAGAATGCCACATTTACCCTAGGGGCGACCTTATCTCCTCGGCGCCGAGAGGTATGGTCTGGGGTGGGGTGTGGGTTGATTTAATTGGTTTTTTAAAAAAAGGATATAAATATCAATCCCCCTCCTTTATCTATGCACCGACGGACCCCCCTTCCTCCGTTCTTCGTCGGAGATCCGCCAAATCGAGCAAACGAAGCACCCACGAGCTCAGAATCCGACAACGGATGCTTCCGGATAGTACATCAGAAACGACGGAGCGTGAAAAGCGTCAATGATTTTCCAAAAGGTTGGTGGTTGAGTTTTAAAATCCCGGATCCCGTTTATGCATTGTTTTTATTCAAATCGTTATAAGGGTAGTGTAGTTCGGGTCCCGAGCATTCCAAAACTTGTTTCAGATCTGAATTTTGAGCATCGAGGTGCTTCCGGTGGCTCCCGGAAGTTTTTCTACTGTGGTACGGTGGCGACATGGCAGATTCCAGCAGGTGGCAGTGGTCCGATCAGGCGGTAGTGATGGTTTCCAGTGACCCAGCGGTGGTCGGACCAAATTTTTCCAGGGTTTCTTTAAACCCTCGTAACTCACAAACCGTAAGTCCAATTTGCGAGCCCTTTTTGGAGACACAATTTTTATGATGAGAATGACCCCTTGAGTATGTTTTAGGAATTTTATGAGTCGGGTTTTTGGTCCGGGGAGATGAAATGTTGAAAATAATAATAATATTTATTATTTTCAACTTCAACCCGCTATAACTTCTGCACAGAGCGTCTGATTGGCATGCCATCAGCAACGTTGTGATCCTGATAGAAAGTCCGAACTTTTAGTATAGATTCTAGGTGCTGGGACAGAGATCAAGATGTGGGACCCACGAGCCTTCTTTTGGGTGTTTACAGAGAAAGGCGATTTTTTTTCCAGGTGTCTGTTTTGGACGAATGATTAGTCAATTTCCTGAATTTTTCTGTGGGGATTGCAGTGGTACAATCTACTTGATGAGTTTCAGGATCGAGTTCTGGGCCCCACCCAGGCTTGCTATGGTGAATTGTACTTTTTTCACCTGTTTTCCGTTTCGAGCGAGTAAATAGCCTATCCTGTATATTTTTTCGCGTAGATCGGGATAGTGGCCTCAGTATAGGCCTAGGAGGTGCATGATGTGGCAATGTTGTGGGTCACTCGGGTTAGAGATGTTTGGACCAATAATGGTTGAGTTTACTCCCTTGATTCATTCCTATGAGGGTTCGTGTGGAATTACAACCTTAGTATAGGTTTGTGATCCCCCCGATAAGATTTATTTCCTGAAAGAGTTGTGGCATCCCTCCAGTGGGTCCGGAGTGGGATCCTTTAGCTTCGCTTCCCTGGACTGGGTTTTTAGTATCGTTGTTACCACTTATCCACGGGAGGTGTTCCCCTATCCAGCAGGTTAATCCCATAGGCTTTGAGGCATCATTAGGAATATGAGCTCTTTTGTAGTGGGCCATGCATAGTAGGGTTGTGGCATCATCAGGTATCTGATACTCTACTCAGCATGCAGGTTATAGTCGGGTTGTGGTATCATCGGGTATATGATACCCTACTCAGCATGTGGTTTATAGTAGGGTTGTGGTATCGTAGGGTATATGATCCCCTACTAAACGCATGGTTTTAGTAGGATTGCATAATCATTGTTTATACGATACCCTACTCTGTGTGTGGTTTTTAGTAGGGTTGGTGCATCATCAGTTCGATCCCCTACATCACGAGTTATACCAGAAGGGGTTTCCAGGATCGTCGTTTCCATCTTCACACGAGCTACGATCCTCTATCTGAGTGATGTGATATTTAGAGCTTCGGATCGGGTTCTGGTATCCCCCAACAGATCTTGGGAGTGATTCCTTATCTATGAGATCTTCAAGATATTGGAGTGGGTTCTTGTATCCCCTAGAAGAACCTAGGAGTGATCCCTTATCCGAGAAGTTTAGTGTTTCTGCTGTTTCAGCGTGATATTCTTAGTGACGATATATGACAAGCATGATCTCTTGAATGGGTGTCTGAGATGTTGGTGTGAGACTCGATGGAGTGTATCTCTCAAACGAGTATCATCTGGGATGACAGAGGTCATGGAGTGTGTTCTCCTAGTTATGTACCAGTTGCAGGAGATGGGACGAAACCTCATGAGGCTTGGTGCATGAATGAGTATATTTGGTTGTTCATGTTATATGTATGGGCATATACCTGAGTGGATGTTCATGATGTATGTATGAATATAAATCTGAGCTGAGCTGACTAGTCATGTTTAGCTGAGGATGGTCTCGAGATGGAGTTTCTCTCTCATTTGGGTTCCCTATGGTTGGGATTAGATGACTGTTACCTTTCAGTTGCTCTATTTTATTTTTGGGGGGTTTTGGGGTGCCTACTGAGTATTTTTATACTCACCACTTCATGGGATTTTCCTGCACTTGTTTGTGTCTTGTTCAGACCACATGCCTTTCAACGGAGTCCCAGGAGGACCTAGAGCAGGCAGAGCTTTGTGAGAGAGACTGACCAAGGTGTTTACTAAAGATGTTTCGAGGAGCTTACCGGTGGGTACTATTGAGAGTGATCCCATCTATTAGAGCAGGTTGGATGTGTTTATAGTTTACTTTTGGTGGGTTCTATATTTTCCCTTTTGTACTTTTATTGTACTCTGGTTGTGGGTTAGATGTATACACACATTTATTTTCAGTTTTTATATATCTCTACACCGTTGCATGGAGGAGTTTGTGGGTGGATGTGTATAGGTACCTTAGGCTAATTCCCCCCATGTGTGTGATATCCTACTTGGTGATAGTCTCCAACCCCTAGCATATTGGAGGCGGGCTTGGGGAGTCATAGCTCGAGCCTCATTGGGTCAGGTCATGACAGTCATTACACAAACACTTTGAAGTATCCCAAAACAAGATTCCATTCATACCACATCTTATAGGAGGTAATGTTATAATATGGTCTTAGTAAAAATATATTTTTAACATGAACGACTATAAAAATATATAAAAACCCACAATTCATGAAATCAATTTGATGGATCCATCAAATTCCATCATGGATCAAAGGGAACATCAATGGGGTGACTTCAGGTGCACCATGTCCTTCATGCTATGGTGGTGTCTTTTATACTCATTATATCTTTATAAAGGGGTGCTTATTTCATTAACTTGTGAATGGTAATTACTTTGATTCTAAATTATGGCCCATAATTCATGAAATTCGGTTTTCATTTCTTAATGGTTAGTGGAACCTTTTGATTGAATCTTACCCTATTTTAGCCATGGAAGCGATGAAACCACACTCCAGATATGTTCCATGGAATATTCATCCTCCATGGATTGAATGTCTTCATGAGTTAAATCATTTAATTTTTAATGTTACACATTCTTATATGGAGGCCAACCAAGTTGTCAATGCCCTTTACAAAAGGGTAATTTTGGAGGTTATTTCGATGTGGTGCTTAGTGACTCCAAGTTATTGCTCATTTTTATTGATGTGTAGGTATGTTCAAACTAATATTTGTAAACCTATCAAGTAATGATAATATTAATATTAAAATTCATTATTCAGGGATAAATTTTCTTGAATCTTGATCTTTTTTGGTAACTCAGAAAATATATTCTCTCCAACAGATTTTAAGAGAGTGTATTTCACGAGCATTATTCATCCCACCTCTACAAGGCTCTAATTATTTTTCTCAACAACTCCATTTGTTCAGGTTTTATATGGACTATTTTAATAGTGATTTATCCTATATATTCAATATAGGATTCAGATTTTATACTTTTGAACTCTTTCCCATTACAAGATCTCAATTTCTTGATGCGCATCCAAAACTATTTGTGAAATATTATTCTAATGGTTTTAACAAATCAATTTCTTTAGAATTGTGTTTTATAAATATCATATTGGTTATAATAGTGTATTCATCAATAAATGTGATGAAATAAATATCACCTTTAGTGTACTTATTTCTCATGGGTCCACACAAGTCAAAGTGTATTAACTCAAGAGGCACGGTGGCCAGAATATAAACTATTTTATAAATCCCTTGAATAATTTTCCATTTTTTCATGTCTGAAAAACTTTTTCTCTATATATTTTGAGGTTCATAAATTCCTTTACCACATAAAATTCATAAATATTTCTCAATACTATATAATAAAGATGACCTAGAATCCAATGCCAAAATTTATTTTCATATTTAAAACTCATGTTATAATAACTTTTTATGTCTTCAATTTAAATAATATTTCCACTAGTCCCTTCATCTGAAGTGGTTATCTATAATTATTTGATTATTTTGATGATAAAATAGTTTTTCATTAAATTTTCCTCATCCCCATAATAAAAAAACTAACTCACACTAATATTATTTTTTGATCCAATCAACATATCATATTTTCTTTGATTCTAGTTTCTATACCTTTATTTAAACTATCCCAATACCCTTGAAATTTAAAGATATTTTATTTCAAAAAGATACAACACCACTATCATTATTTTAAATATTTTTTAGGATATTTTTATCCCTAATCATGTGTGTCTACCATCCACTATGTAGGATCTAAGGCTGACTCATTTTAACTTTCTTTTAAATCCCCCTTCATAATAAGTTAACTCTCGCCCTTTATTTTCTTCGTCATGTACCTTTAATTATTAAAATATTATTGTAGAACTAAAATAATGGTCATGAATTCTTATTTATAGTGACCATGATGATCATATATCACAAATTTTCATCAATACCTTCAATCTTATTTTGGTAAATCATTACATACGAGTTCTCATTTTTTAATTGTCTTATTACATGTTCATTTTATCTATAATTTGAGTGTCTCCCTAGAAATTCTTGTCTTATTTGGTTATAAGGGATAAATACATTATATAATATAAAATAGTATTTTTATCTATAATCTGCACAACACTAGAAACATCCCAAAAAACCCGATCTTCCATAAAACAATTAAGTCTATCTTGGAAAATTTTCTTTCTCACTATGTTAAATATTAGACTTCTTCTATATAGGTTTTGAAAAAACATTATTATTATAATCACATTCCAGTTCCTTTTCTATGGTGTAATTTCTATACGAGTTTCGCTTTTACTAGGTTTTATCAGATTTGAATTTAGATCTTATTCTACTATTTTAAATGGGTCTCATAATTTTAGATAAAACATGTACAGATATTACCTGACCTAATGTGTATGGGTTGTCAATGCACTAAGATAATTTAGTAAGTACTTATTTAATTCACTCAAAACCATTATTCAATTTTATAAGGGTCTTTTAAACTCTAATACACCTTGATTTTTCTTGATTATGATATTCTTCTCAATTAATGACCTTATTGTCAGGTTCTTTAATAATTTGTCATAATTATCCATTCTCACATTGAGATGATTAATCTAATGAATGTGATCATTTTATTTAATACAAATATCATTTTTATATTTATTCATATTTAGTATATTCTTTTTAATTTATTTTAATCCTTTATTGAGTTGATTATTTATATAAATAAAAACTTCAAGCTCATTTTTCAAAATGTGAACAATATAAGTTACATCTTCTTCTTCTTTTATTTCACTACTTAAAATATCCTCATTTTTTAAAATTTCCTTTTTCTAAACAAATTCCATGAAGTTTAAATCTATTACTATACACTTCTTTTTAGAATTATTGATTGAGGAATAAATGTTTTCTTATTTCTTACTCAGCATACTCCTTTCCTTTCTTCTCTACATTCTCTATCTCCTTTAATCTAGAATTTTATTGTATTTGAAATATTTGAATTTTGACACCCATAGAGGCCTGATTTTATCCTCTTCCTCATAAATATATATATATATATATATATTTATAGGAAAATTTATAAAAAAATTTATATACCCTCGAACATAAATAATTTTAGTTTGATATTTCTTTTATACGTTCCTTTTCCTATCTTCATATTTTTTATATAAAATCCATAACCTTCTTGTGTATTGAATCACTTTCATCACCTACCCCATAAACTGCTAGAGGATTTACTTTCTCTTCCTTAATTTTAATTTTTTAAATGGATTTGAAATCCATATCCTCATTATTCTTCTTATTAAATATAGGAAATTTTTGAATTTCATGATTCAAAAGAGTTTTATAGAAACCATCAATGGTAATTTTTTTCTTATATTCAATGACTAAAATATTTGGGTCAAATATATTCAGATAAATCATTATTAATATTTTAAACATAGTAGAATATCATAAAATTTTCCAAATCCTATGATATAACTAACGATTTCATTTAACCTAGTGAAATAGTCATTAATAGTTCCATCCTGAACCATTGTTAAGTCTTACAACTTATCTCTATAAATTTAAAATTTGGCTTCTCTAATCATTATGCTTCCTTCATACATGTTATTAACTTTATACCACATTTATTTGGCCATATGAAAACCCAAAACTTTGATGTAAACATTGTTTGACAGATATGAAAATATAGCATTCCTGACTATCCTATCTTTCTCTTGGTTCTTCTTGTCAAAAAATGACAAAGCTCTATCACCTGTGATGGGTGGAAATCACATAGTAACAACATCCCTAACTTCAAAACCATATGAATTAAAAAAATGTAGCATAAAATTATTCTATACATGATTTGTTTCGATTTAAAAAGGAATTTTTTTACTATTCATGGAATGTTTTTCCTTCCATGATAGAATTAAGAATGAGCAAGATCTTGGGGAGTGGGGAGGGTGGGAACATAGATTTGATACCATTTATAGTACCGATATAAGTTAGTGTACCACTAGGTAGGGGTGATGAATCATCGGTAATTTTATTTATAACTTATTTACATTAATGAATTAAACCCATGTGAACTATTAGATTCATTATCCACTCTTAATTTCAGTTAATCACCTATATGAAAAAAATTAAATTATGATAATTAACACATTATAATATTTACATGGTTTAAAATCAATGTGAGAACCTCATCCTTACTAGGTTTGGGTCAAGTTCTGAGACCTAGATTATAACTAATATAATAGTGATTACAAGAGAGGGTAAATTTAAATCCTTGACACATAATGATTTATGTAATATCTAGTATAATGTATGGGAAGATAACATACCTGAAATTCCACTATAACATAAAATTAATGGAGTTGTTTACCATGGAACCACTATCCTATGAGTATCACCACCTCTATCTTGGATAAAATTAGATCATTAGTGTTCTTAAAGATGAATTTGAATCAAATAAAAGGTCTACTTCTAAATGGGTGTCCACTTCCACAAAAAATTTGACGTAAGAAAATTCATGTTGGTATCTTTTTATGTTTCTTCAGGATGGTCTACCGATGCATGAGAGCTTTCATGCATTAAAAAGTCTTGATTCCTCCTCATTAGTAAAAAACTATATCAATCATAGTAGAACCATCTTGCCTAAATATAATAATGAACAATAATACAATATAGGTTAATATTCTACAACATCTCTCTCTTAAATATAACAGAGTATCAAAGTCTCTGATCTAAAAAAATATTTTTCTCTTTAGTTAATCTTTTAATATTTTTAAATTAAATATGAATAATTTTTCTAAATTTATTTTTGAAACTTATTATTTTTTAGATACCTTAACTATCTCATTCAATAAATTCATATAAATAAGAAACAATAATCATGGAGAATTTTTTTGAATATTTAATTTAAAATATTCATGAGTTTTGATCTTGTTCCAACTCAATTAATTGATTTAAAAATATCATTTAAACTCCCTTTCTTTTAGGATTGAATCATGGATGTTGTATTAGTATATAATCTTTATGATTTAATCAATTAGAAAAGAATCATCATATAATTTTTTTTGCATAAAGAATTATCCTTACTGTTATATAGATAATCCTTATGGAATCTTTTGAATCATTCTTACAGACTCAAAAAATATGTTTATTTTGAATCATTGATTCTTATATATAGATATATCCAAAATGAATCTTATAGATACTCCAGTGAAGTTTACATAGAAAAATCATCCTTACAACCCACCCTTACAGTTCAACATGCATCTTGGATGATGCTTAAGGGATAATGCTTGAAGACTCAGTGAATCATCCTTATGATCTCAACATTCTTATACCAAATCATTAGTTAATTATTAAAAAGTCTCACCATAAGGATAAATAATCCTTTTAATCCTGCAATTAATCCTTACACAAAAGGACAAATCGATGTTGGCATAGGTTCAATTCCTTTACCATAAATTGATTCAAGAGAACCTCAAATGCTTCCAAAACCTCTTTAAAAAAAATCCTTAAGCCTTATAAACCACTCAAAATCACTTTTTAGAAATTTCATTAAATATTTTATACAATTTCTAAAATAAAGATAACTTTTTTAACAATTACAAGGGTACAATGATTTCTCTATTCAAACAATGTTGAAAAATTATCCCCCAAAATCTATATTAAAGACTATGATGATAACTAAAAACACTTAGGGATTGGGGAGTGACTAATGGGTAGCATCACACATAATCTGTATGGGGTATTAAAAATCATATAATGTTTAAATGGGGGTTTCAATATAGGGAGTGATCATAAATATAGAGTAGGATTCCACCAATGATGCCTATACTCACACTATGAAATGATGGGTGTATGCATGAATGATTATAAACATTTTATATATATGTATATAAAAAATTAATTTTTTCTTCTATAGTCAAACATGGTTGAAATATAAAACAATATGTTATACTAGGATAAATTCAAATCATAACCAATAAATACCTATATTGGGAGGTTCTATACTAAATCACCTAATATGTGTTTGAGTTGGTGTCCTAGAATCAACTATTTGTACTTTGATTACATGAATATTTTATGTATTAAATATTAAATTAAACATCTTATTACATATTGTTCATTAATATGCAAAACCTTAATTGAATAATGTTCTAGAGTATTTGTCGCATTGATAAAATCATAGTAGTTCCCCACTATGATGAGAACCTTGAAGTGCTATGACTATATTATTATTATAGATCTGTAGTTAGATAACATACTATGATGGGACACATAGTATATAGACGATTAGTTGTGAATACTCATAATAAAATGATACTTCTTCTCATGAATTTCACAATTGCTAATATCTAAGATGGTAGATTATGAGAACAAACCCTCCAGTACGAATTATGCAGGTTTTTTTGTCATCAGATATTTCTATCTACGAGTGTGTGTAATGGTCTTCAGAACATGATATTATCATTAACTCATGTTACAACTCACTCACTTATATTTTTTTGAATAAAATAGTCATGTAATATGTTGGCAGGAAGCAGGGTATGTTAGGAGCATCATAATGACATGTTATTACCGGATAAGTCAAGAAAGAATTATTCTATTCCATATTTATAGAAGTTGATATCTTTAAACTTTCATTGAAATAGAACCATTTCCCTAAATTCCATAGCCATGGTGTAATGGAAAGTTTATTTTAGATAGTTAAAGAATGATGTATCAAGCATATAGGTTGATGAAACCATCATGAAACCTACTTGATGAGATTATTTGACAAAGGGACTATATTAAACAGGGATTATTCTTATGTAGTTGTTGTAATTGAGACTTTAAGTTATTTCTCTTGGGTGCCTTCACCGATTACTGGATAGTAATATTATACTCTAGGAAATCCCACCTAATTACCATAAGAAATAATCCTAGATGGTCACACAATAAGTGTTTATGTGGCCTCGATTAAATTCTATTTGAATTTAATTAATTGAATAATTTTTTTTTCTCAAGATGTAGGAAATTTTTTATTTATGTTATAATGATCACATAAATTAAATAAATATTTATTCACCAGATTATAAATAAAATATATTATTTATTTTATTGAATATTTAATAAATAATTATTCACTATTTTGTGAATAAAATATTTATTTAGTATAATAAAATAATAATTTAATGTATCAATAAATTCAAGAGGACTTTTAACAAACCAAGAACATGTCTGGTGATAACATACTTATTTACAAGTCGGTAAATATTTTTTATCCATTTTTCACTAGTTAGTGAACCAAAAAATAATAATAAAGTTTTTATTATAATGTGGAATGAGATTTTATTAATGGTTATAATTATATTTAATTTCTTTTATGCAATTAAATTTTGTAACAAAAATCCCAACTCTATAAATAGATGTCTACACCTATTGTACAATTAATTCAAAACCAATTCCATGTTTGGAAATAGAGAATTGTTGGACACAATGAATTCTCTCTGAACCCCTCCTCATCTCTGCCTATCAAGAACAATAATCATAAGAGAGATCTTCTTCAAGACCGAAGAATGAGCGATCAAGAAAGAACAAAACAAGACATTCAATCCACTGCACTAGCACTCAGAGAATGAGGGGTATTGCTCGGAGACCATTAAAGAATATGGGGATCACTGCTAGAGGAATTATACCCTTGGATCCTTCCAAGAGTAATGATAGTAATCAAGAAGGTCCTTTTTAGATGATTAATAATCATCAATGAATAAAGTTCCTAAGACCATGTATTTATTTCTATAGATATTAAATAAATTAATTATAAATTTTTTGTGAAAGATCCTCAATATTTGATTCAGGAAAAAATTATTAAAATAAAATTTAATATATCACCCCCAATCACATGCTTACTTTATTCCCAAAACAAACAAGTCATATTAGAGGGGTCACATTTAAATTTATAACTATTCATTTGATTGTTGATCTATGGACAATTGTGGTTAGATTTTATTTCATGTTGTTTGTTCATTAATTTTATTTTAATCAACATGTTTTAGATATATTAATCATGTTTATTAAGTATTTAATTTTCTTAAAGGTTAAATAAAAAATGAAGAATGATTAGAGATTCCATTGGGAAGTTCCACATCATTGGCTAGTAAAACTGGGTTACACAGTGTGCGGATAGAGCACACACTGTATACCCATGCACAATGTATCAAGATGCATCAAGTAATTAATTAAACATGGTTATTTTATTTCACACCACGTGTTGAGTGAGACAAACTGGAACAAAATAATTAGATATAGGGTCTATAATTAGTATATACACACCATGTAGTCTGGTCGAGTCAACACACCGAAGCCCCAAGCATGTGACTTAAATATAGGGTAGCTAAGGTACATAATTTGTAGCTGCATGTACACACCATGTATTATCCCATTAATGAGAAAAAAATTAAAATTACATTAAATTTGAAATTTTAGCATTAAAAACTAGTTTTATTGATTAACACATCGTTGTGTGTTTCACAATTTAAAAATGGTTTGAAAGAATTTTAAAATTCTCAATTAATTTATTGTCATTAATATGTCATTATTGGTTACACCATATATTTTCCATGAATTCAATTTTTGATGGGTATCTCCAAATAAGATCATATTATCATTAAAATGAATAGTAATTAATTAATTAATTAATGAAAACACTTATATCATAAAAGAATGAATAAATGAATTTCAGCCATTTAATTTTGCATATTAGTTGCATGTGTGGCCATTCATGAGCTTGAGCAACACCTATGTATGTTTTGACTTTTATTTAATTATATTTATTCCATATTTTTTTCAATTATATAATATTAAATTAAAAGATGGACTACAAGTAATCCCTCCCTCAATTATTTTGTAGGACCTGCATGTCCAAGGATATTTATGTAATTCCATTTAACCAATACTTTGGTTCCCCTCACCTGCGTGTGAGTAATAAATATTTCTAATTAATGAAGTATCAAAAAATGTGTGGGGATAGTTCAATATAGATCCACAATGACACCAACTCCGTGATACATTGGTGGAAACGTGGAATGTTGTAGCTCATTCCAAGCCTGACATAAGGAGTTATTTTACCTAGGTCAAAGGTTGATTTAATTTCCTCTCATTAAATCAACCATTATATAAGTTCATGATGGGGTTTTTTAATTAATTATTTATTTTTTGTCTAATTCATTAAAATTATGTTTATTGATGTAAGACCATGATCACTTAAATGAATGAATTAATTTTCAAAAAATGTAATTTAAATAAAATTTATTCTGCGTAAATTTTTATCCAAACATGGTTAATTAATACAAAAAAAATCATTTAAATATTAACAAGAAATGTAAAGGATATAAAAATATTTAAATTTATCCACAATAAAAGAGAATCACTCCTTCTATTATTAAGTCATACTATGAGTTCTATTACTTAATTAAGGAAAAAACTCAATAGAACTATGTGTTTGACCAACCCTTGTTGGACACTTACTTTTATAATGGTATTTCTTATGAATGTTTCAGGTTGACAAAACCATTTTACATAAAGGGGAGTATCCCTTGCTAGAATTTATGTAATTTGGAGTAAAGTGTTGAGAAAATCCAAGTCAGGATTTCTTGATTGGAGAGTCCACTCAACAGATCATGGAGCTGCAAGCCCGTAGTTGGGAAATGTATTTCTGCCTAAATACCTTAAAAATTGATTGACCAAACCTTTTGGGGTAATGTGAAGGGGAATATGGATCAATTTCACTAGAATTTCCTAGAAACTAGATATTACATGTTCAATGGTAAGGGCTATTAGGACATGATAAAATAGTGGGATATTTATCAAAACGAATTAGTTATTTCACACAATATCTGTAATCAAACAATGTACTAATAATCTTCTATTTTAATTATATAATAAAAATAAAATCTAACTATCCCTACTATCAATAGTGGATAAAAACAATCTCCTCACTAGAAGTAACTTCTAGTAGTGGTTTAGACACCTTTGGGTTGTTCTACGCCATGAATGAAAATCTTACATTCTAGAATCCTCAATACCTGATCCCCCTACTCAAGAGGTGAGTGATGAAGAGTTAATAGTCCATAAAAAACATATAAATGAAATTGTTGACAGTCAATCTCTAATGATTTCATCTATTTCTAGTGAACTCATGAAGGCTCACAAAAACATGGATGTGTATAGCATGCTTGAGAACCTAAACGGTCTTTACCCGGAGAAATATAGACAAAAATGGTTTGAGATTTCCAAGGTTCCCTTTTAGAGTAAGATTGTAAAGGGTTCCCCAAATGGTCCTCGCATAGTAAATATCATTTTCTACATTGAGTTCCTAGAGTTTATAGGGTTTAAACTCCCCAAATAACTAGGCACCAATCTCATTTTGGCATTACTCACTCAGATATTCTCTAGTTTTGTTGTGAATTTTAATATAAAAAAACATAGAGAAGTATCTTCTAGATATTTTTATCCTTCTTTCCAAGTAGATAATGATTTTATGTTCAAAAATACTTATGTCCTTATGGTGAAATAATAGAAATGGAATGAAAATAGAATTAACCCAAAAGCCTTTTCACACCCTTCCAAGAAGAATAAGATCCAAGGAAAAGCAAGGGAATAAGATATTGTATGTTTCTCATGTGGGTAGAAGGGATAGTGGAAGAAAAGATATACCCAACTAAAGAATCAATGAGAAGATTCTGGTGCATTTTTTATCGTGTGTAATTTATCTATTTGTACAAATTAGGTGTTTTATACATCTTGTGGTTATCATATATGTATTCAAAAACATGAACCCATAAGATTAAAAAAAGTACTGATGAGTGGTTGATCTACGAGAATCCAATATAGCTAAACTTGATATTGTAGCTATTGGGTACTAACACCTAACATTGATGACTGAAATGACCCTGGTTTTAAATGGTTGTTATTATGTGCCTTCAGTTACCAATTTTTTTTCTATATCTTGAAGAGATACAGATGGATTCATTTTCATATTTGGAAATAAATTATGCTTCATTTATAAATATAGATTTTTTATGGAAATACACATTTACATAACATTATTTACATGTTAGATTACATGAACCAAGTAATGGAAATTGATAACGAAGTTATTTCACATGAATCATACCACATCTAACTTTGGAATCACTGTCTAGGTAATGTAAATGAAAAATGATTGAAAAAAATTACATCTTCATGGGTGTTTATATTATTTTAAACTAAAACCAATTTCTACATGTCTTTCATGTTTAAAAGGAAAAATGACCAAATCCCCATTTAGTAGGAATGGTGAAAGGGATAAATATCTTCCTGAATTACTCTATACCAATGTGTGTCGACGATTTAATATTGAAGAAAGGGGTGAGTACTCATACTTTATAACTTTTACTAATGTTTTTAGTATATATCTATCTAATTAATCAATGATGTATAAGTAGTATTATTTTGATAAATGCAAGGAATACAAGAATGAATTTTATAACCATCTTTCTAGGAATATTAAGAAACTACAGTTAGAACGAGGTGGGAAAGATCTTAATCCAGACTTCATTGATTACATACAATAGTTTAGGATTATATCCCACCTCACTTCTCCTTACACACCATAGTGGAATGGTGTAATAGGAAGGAGGAACCACACCTTGTTAGACGTGGTGAGATCAATGATGAGTCAATAAAGTATTAGATTATCATTTTGGGGATATATGTTACAAATTGTGGTACACATACTTAACCAAGTACCAACTAAATCGATAAATGACATTCCATACAAATTTTTTAGTTGAATAAAAACCATGTTACCAAATTTACATATGTGGGGAAGAAAATCGTTTTTTAAGGTCTCTTCAGGTAAAAAACATTCAACCTGAGGAAATAAGTGTAAATTTATTGGATTCCCCATGGATGAAAATAGATATTACATATTAGAACCCTTAAACAAAAGGGTTATAGTGGAAAGACATTCCATATTCCTTTATAGGGAGAATATCTAAAAAATAGATAGTGGGGTTGAGATAAACTTTTATGAAGTCGAGGCTCAAGGAACACAAAAATTGGTACATGATTAGATTCCACAAATCCCCATAGAAGAAGAAAATATTCCAAAGAAAAAAGAACAATGTAGGAGTATAGGAGAGGTTAGAGAACCATAATGGTATGGTCTTATAGTTACCCAGGATTGCGACTCGTTATTAGTTGGTAATAATAATCATATAACCTACAAGAAAGAAGTAAATGGCATAGATGTTTCCAAGTAGAAAGAATCCATGAATTCTGAAATGGATTCCATGTACCAAAACCAAGTCTGGATTTAGGTAGATCCTCTAGTGGATGTAAATATTGTTGGTTTAAAATTGGTATTCAAGAAGAAACTGGAAAAGGAGGGACATGTTAGTACCTATAAGGTATGAATGGTTGAAAAAGGGTTTAAACAGTGTCAAGGTGTTGACTGTGATGAATACATTTCACCAGATGAAATGCTAAAATCTATCAAAATTTTACTTGCCATTACATCTTTCTATGACTATAATATTTAGAAAATGGATATCAAAATAGAATTCCTTGGTGGGAACCTTCAAGAATATGTCTACCTGACAAAACCTGAAGGGTCTGTGACTCGAAAGGATACCAATAGGATATGAAAGTTTCAAAAATCCATTTATAAATTAAATAAAACATCCATGTCATGGAACATTCATTTTGATGAATCCATAATAGAATTTGGTATTATAAAGAACTAATTTGAGCCTTCTGTCTACAAACAGTTTAGTGGGAGTGCAAAAATTTTATTAATAGTATATGTTAATGACATATTACTTATTGGAAATGAAATAACAGTTTTATAGTTTATTAAGGGATGGTTTAATAAATTATTTTCCATGAAATACTTAGATGAGACAACATATATTATTGGGATAAAGATCCATCATGTTTGATCAAAGAGGTTTCTTAGCCTAAGTCAAAGTATATACATTGAAAAATACTGAATAGATTCAGTATGGAATAATCTAAGAGGGGATTGTTGCCACCATCACATGGAATCTATCTTTCAAAGAAAATGTGTCATTAGACCCATAAGAAAGCAAATAGAATGAAAAAGATTCTATATGAATCAGTTATTGGGTGAGTCATGTATATAATTCTATATAGTTGACAAGATTTTTCCAACAAATTAAGTGCAGTAGAAAGATATGAAGCTGATCCAGACGACCGACATTGGATGGAAGTCAAAACTATCCTTAAGTATATGAGGCATATTAAGGATATGTTCTTATTTTATGAAGGATATGAGGAAATAGTCATAATATTATTTTTATATCCTAGTTTAAAAAATGATCAAGATGACATGAAGTCTCAAACGGTATATATCTTCACTTTGAATGGAGGTGTTGTGAGCTGGAAGAGCACATAGAAGGCTGTGGTTACAGATTCTACAACCAATTATAACTACATTGAAGATTCTATGGCATGTGAATAAGAAGTGTTGTTGTACAATTTTATCCCATATATTGATGTGGTAATTAACTATAAATATCTCATCATACACTATTGTGATAATTCTACAGTAGTATCTCTCTGAAAAGAGACAAAGTCAGACCAGCAGACGAAGCACATACATTGAAATTATTATCTATTGAGGGTTTTTTCTTAGAGAGGGGAATTTATAGTGAGCATAATTTCCATGAAGGAAAATGTGGTGGACCCACTGACTAAATCCTTGACTCAGCAGAAACATGATTATCATATGGGGTCTAGCGAACTAAATGTCGTAGACAATTTGCTCTAGTCCAAGTGGGATTTTGTTAGAGTTGTTGTCCTAGAATCAACTATTTGTAATTTTATTACAAGAATATTTGATTTATTAAATATTAAATTAAATATCTTATTACATATTTTTCATTTTTATTCATGACCATATTGTAATAATAACCTAGAGTATTTTTCGCATTGATAAGGTCACAATAGTCCTCCTCTATTATGAGAACCTTGAAGTGATATAAAATTGTTCTTAATATAGTTATGTGGTTGGATAAAATACTATGACGAGAAACATAGTATATAGACCATCAGGTGCGAGTACTCATAAGAAGATGAGACTTATTCTCACGAAGTTCTTACTTAGTAATCTCTAAGATAGAAGATTATGAGAACAAACCTTCCAATATGAATTCAACATGTTTTAGTGTAATTAGATATTCTTATCTGTGAGCATGTGTAATGGTGATTAGCTATTTATATAATCATTAATGCATGTCACAGCTCACACACATAGATTTTTAGATTAAAACCATCATGCCATATATTGGTGGAAAGTAGGGTATGTTGGGGGCATCACAAATGACATGTTATTAATGGATAATTCAAGAAATTATTTTTATCATCCATATTTATATAAATTAACATATTGAACCTTTGATTGAGATAGAACTGTCACCCAAAATTCCTTGTCTATGGTGTAACAATGAGTTTATTTTAGATAGTTAAAGAATGATGTATCAAGCTTATAGGTTTATGGCATTGTTATGAAACTCGTTCGATGAGATTATGTGACAAAGGGATTATATTAAACTGTGACCATTCATATCTGGCGGCCATCATTGGGAATTTGTGTTCTTTCTATTTGGTTCCTTGACCCATTACTAGATAGTAATCTTGGACTTTAGGTAAGACCTCATAATGATAATGAGATATAATCCTTTAGGGTCACACACTAAGTGTTTCTAGTGGTCTTGATTAAATTCTATTTGAATTTAATTAATGGAATAAATATTATTCTCAAGTATAAAGAATAATCTTATTTAAGTTATACTAATCACATAAATTAATTAAATATTTATTCACGAGAGTGTGAATAAAATATATTTATTTATTTTATTTAATATATAATAAAGATTTATTTACTAGTCCGTGAATAAAATATTTATTTAAGATAATAAAATATTTATTCAGGTGTTTAATAAATACAAGAAGATTTGAAAAAAACCAAGAGAATTTCTGGTGATAAAATAATTATTTACGAGTTAGTAAAAATTATTTATCCATTTTTCCCAACATGGAACACCAAAAAATATTAATACTGTTATTATTATTATATGGAATGAGATTTCATTTATGGTTATAATTATATTTAATGATTGTAATGTAATTTAATTTTGTAATTGAAATACTAGATCTATAAATAGATGGCTACATCTATTGTGTAATTAATTCAAAACCATTTCCACTTTTGGGAATAGAGAATTGTTGCGCACAATTAATTATCTCTTGACTGATCCTCTTCTCTCCCTCTCATGAAGAAGAAACACAAGAGATAATTTCATCAAGAATGAAAAAAATCGATCAAAAAAAATGAAAGACACTCAATTGGCCATGCTAGAACCTAAAGAACAAGTGACTTGGTCACAGACCAATGAAGAACAAGCAGATCACCTGTAGAGGTATTACATCCTTGGATATTAGAAACCACAATGAAGTCAATCCGATATAAAATTTTTGGACGATCAACAGTGATCAACAAATAAAATTTCTAAGCCCAGGTATTTATTTCTTCAAATATTAAATAAATTAATTATAAGTTTAATGTGAACGATCCTTGCTCCTGGTTTCGGGGAATTATTATTAAAAATAAATTTTAATATATATCCCACCAACACATGCTACCTCTGTACCTAAAACTAACAAGTGGTATTAGTGGGGTCAAGTTTAAATTTAGATTATTTATTTTATTTTTGATCCATGTGCAATTATGGTTATATTTTATTTCATGTTATTCATTCTTTAATTTGATTTGAATTAATATGTTATAAATTTATTAATCATATTCATTTAGTGTTTCATTTTATTAAAGGTTTAAGAACAAATGAAGAATGATCAGAGATTTCATCGGTAAGTTCCACATCATTGGCCAATAAAACTGGGTTACAGAGTGTGCAACTGGAGAACACATAGTATACCCATGAAAAAAGTATCTAGATGCACCAAGTAATTAATTACACTCTTTGCTTTTTTTTTAAACTGTGTGCTGATTGGGCCAACCCTGAACACAACAATCAGATATAGGGTGTGTAATTGGAATGTACACACCATCTAGTCTAGCCGAGCCAACACACCGTAGCCCCAGGAGTGTGACTTGGATATACAAAAACTGAGGTACATGGTGTGTATCTACATGTACACACCATTTAGACTCCCATTATTGATCAAAACACCATTTTGTGTCGATAAGTTTTTAATGGTTTTAAAGAATTTTAAAATGATCAATTTTTTTTGTAATTAATATGTTATTATTGGTTCTACCACTTATTCTCCATGAATTCCATTAATGATTGTAATCTTCAAATAAGATTAGATTTTAATTAAGTTTAATGGGAATTAATTAATTAATTAATTAATTAATTAATGCAAACAAGTTTATCTTAAAAGAATGAATAAATTAATGTTGTCTATTTAATTTTGTGCCTTCATTACATGTTTGACCATTCATGATCTTGACCAATACCTATCTATGTGTTGGAATTTATGAAATTATATTTATTGCATGGTTTTTCAATTATATAATATTAAATTAAAATATTTCTTACGATTCATCCCTCCCTCCATTATTTTTTAGGACCTACATGTTGGAGGATATTTATGTAATTTAATTTAACCAATCCTTTGGTTTCTCTCACCTTCATGTGATTAATAAATACTTGTAATTAATGGACCTTCCCAAATTACATGGGGACGGTTCAAGATAGATCCATAATGACACCAACTCAGTGAATCATAAGTGGACACATGGAATGTTGTCACTCATTCCAAGCCCGATATAAAGAGTTATATCCCCTAGGTAATAGGTTTATTTAATGCCCACACATTAAATCAACCATTAGGTAATCTCATGATTGTGTAATTTAATTAATTAATTAATTTCTCTCTAATGAATTAAAAATATATTTATTAATACAAGACCACAATCACATAAATTAAGGAATTAATTTCCAAAAGAGAGAATTTAAATAAAATTGATTATGTATAAAGGTTTTATCCAAACATGGTTAATTAATTAACTAAACATCCACTTAAATATTTACAATACATGTAAAGGATAAAACAAGGTAAAAATTTAAGCATAATAAAATAAAATCCCTCATTCTATTACTAAGTATGACTAATCCTTCTGTTACTTAATTAGGAACAAAACTCAATAGAACTATGTGTTTGTCCAACCCTTATTTGGACACTTACATTTATAAAGGTAGTTTTTATGAAATTTTGGGGTTTACGTAACAATTTCAAATAAAAAAGAATAGCTATTTCTAGACTTGATGTAATTTGGAGTCAGGTGTTAAGAAAATCCAATTTCGGATTTATGGATTGGGGAGTCCACTCAAAATATTAAGGAGCTGCAAGCCTGTAGTCGAAAAATAATTTCCTACCTAAATACCTTCAAAATAGCTTGACCAACCCTTATTGGGATTAATCGAAGGGGAATATGGATCCTTGACACTAAAATGTCCAAGAGACTAGACATTCCAAGTTTAATGGTGAGGGATATTGAGACTAGATAAATTAGTGGAAGATTTAATAAAATGATTTAATTATTTCTCAAAAAATATGTAATCAAAAAATAACTAATAATATTCTATTTTACCTATAAAATAAATTGATAATCTCACAATACTTACGATCAATATTGGGTACAAACAATATCCTCACTTGCAGTAACTTCTAGGAGTTGTTTAGATGCCCTATGGTTGTTAAACGCCATGAAAGAAAACTTATGTACTAGAATCCTCAATGCCTGATCCTCCTACTCAAGATTCTAGTGATGTAGAGTTCATTGTCTATGAAAGACATATGAACAACTCCATTGAAATTCAATGTTTGATGCTTTCATCTATGTCTAGTGAAATCATAAAGCTTTAAAAAAACACATGGATGAATATATCATGCTTAAGCACCTCCACGGTCTTTACTAGAAGAGATCTAGACCATAACAGTTTGATATATCCAAGGATATCTTTCAAAGTAATCTTGGAGAGGGTTCCCTATATGGGCCCCATGTAGTCAAGCTCATTTAATACATTGAGAACCTAGAGTATCCAGTGTTTAAACTCCCTGAAGAACTGGTCACCAATCTCATTCGGGAATCACTCTCCTAGAGCTTCTCCAGTTTCGTTATAAATTTTAATACAAACATCATTGATAAGTATCTACCAGATATTATTATTCTCATTCTCAAATTAGATAAAGATATGAAGTGTGAAAATCCATCTGTCCTTATTGTGAACAAATGGAAAGGTAAAGAAAATAAATTTAAACCCAAAGCTTCTTTATTCCTTTCCATGAAGATGAATATCAAATGGGAAGCAAGGGAAACTGATGCAGTTTATTTTTCATGTGGTAAGAAGGGCCACTAGATAAAAAACAATTCCCAACAAAAGAAGCAAGGGATGCTTCATGTTCATTTGTTATGGAGTAAAATTTATCTATTTATAGAAATTGGGTATTAGATAAAGATTTTGGTGCTCACATATGTATTCAAATACAGAAACCTAGTAGATTCCAAAAAATTGACCATGGGGAAGTATATCTACGAGTAACCAGCATAGATAATCTTATTACTATAGCTATCAGGTACTACAACCTCACATTCCCGAACAAAATGATATTGATTTTAAAGGGTTGTTATTATGTACCATTAGTTACCAAAAAAATTATTTCTATAACTAGACTGGATACATAAGGATTCATTTTTAAATTTGGAAATAAATGTTGATTCTTTTATAAAGAAATAATTTTTCATAGTATGGCACATTTATATAATGATCTTTACAAATTGGATTATATGAACCAAGTAATGGAAATCGATAAGGAAGTTACTTTACATGACTCATACCACACCCAACTCTAGTATCACCAGTTAGGTTATGTAAATGAAAAATTCATTAAAAAATTACATCAATATGGGTATTTATTTTATTTTGAACTAAAACCAATTGGTTCTTGTCAAACATGTTTACAAGGAAAAATGACCAAATCCACATTTATTGGGAATGTTTAAAGTGATAAATAAAATTTTTAATTAGTCCGTAACAATGTGTGTGGACCATTTACTATTGAAGAAAGGGGTGGGTACTCATAATTCAAAACTTTTTCTTATGATTTTAGTAGATATGGATATATTTATATAATGAGGTATAAGTCATATTTTTTGATAAATTCATGGAATACAAGAATGAAGTTGAGAACCATGTTGGTAGGAAAGATTAAGAAACTTCACTTAGACTGAGGTGGAGAATATCTTAATCAAGACTTCATTGATTACTTTTGTGAGTTTGGGATCTTATCCCAACTCACTCCTCCTTACATGTCTCAGTGTAATGGTGTAAGAGAAATGAGGAACCACACATTATTGGACAAGGTGAGATCAATGATGAGTAATTAAAATATTACATTATACTTTTGGGGATATGTGTTACAAAAAGTGTCACACATAATAAACCAAGTACAAAATAAATTGATAAATGGTATTCCAAATGAATTTTGGAGTGTAAGACAACCAATTTTATCGAATTTACATGTGCAGGGAAGCAAAGATTTTTTTTCAAGGTCTCTTAAGGTAACAAACATGCACCCTAAGGAAAATAGTGTAACTTTATAGTATACCCTAATAAAATAATTGGACATTACGTATATGACCCCTCAGATGAAATGATTATAGTGTAAAAACACACTATATTCCTTGAGATGGAGAACATCTCCAAAAGATATAGTTGGTGTGAGATAAACTTCTATGAAGTTGAGGCTCAAGTAACAAAAAAGTTGGTATATGATCAAATTCCAATAAGCCTCATGGAAGAAGAAACTATTCTAAAAACACGTGAACTGTGTAGGATTAAAAGAGAGGTTAAATAACTAGAACGATGTGGTTTTCTAGTTATCATGGATGGTGACTCATTATTAGTTGAAAATAATGACTATCTAACCTATAAAGAAGCGTTAAGTGGCATAGATTTTTCCATGTGGAAAGAAGCCATGATATTTGAAATGGATTCCATAAACCAAATCTAACTCTGTATTTTGGTAGATCCACTAGTAGATGTAAATACTGTTGGTTGAAAATGGGTATTCACGAAGAAACTAGACATGGAAGTACAAGTTAGCACCTATAATGCATGACTAGTTGAAAAAGGATTTAAATAACATCAAGGTAACCTTTTAAAAAGTTTCAATGATAAAATCAATTAGAATTCTACTTTCCATTGCATTTTACCATGATCATGTGATTTGGGAAATGGATGTAAAAATAGTATTCCTTAACAGAAACCTTCAAGAATATGTCTACATGACACAACCTAAAGGGTTTGTGACTCCAAAGGATTTTCATAAGATATAAAAGTTTCAAAAATCCATTTCTGGATTAAAGTAAGCATCCAAGTCATGATAAATTCATTTTGATGAATCCATAATGGAATCTGGTTGTTTAAATAATGATTTTGGGCCTTATTACTATAGACGGTTGTTTCCTATAGAAATGGGGATGACCTTGTTTACATAAGGTTCAAACATTCCAATCGGTTTCTAATGGGTTTGTTCATAGAACAAAAAACATCCAATGATTCTATATCCATTTGGACCTACTTTCCAAAGGTAGGTGCTCATTAGTTGTGGACCGATGCGGCTTAAGAATTTTAATTGGTCTAGAGGATCAGAGGTCGGACTCATCATACCTTTTGAGGGGAATTATTGTCTACTTCGGGACTCTCTTTATAGATTTGAGTTATGTTCATGAATCCTTATTACACTACCATGTATGAAAATGGGCAAGATCTGAAAATCAATGATAATATGTATGAGATTTAGAGAATATTTTATATGTATTTGAGGTTCTTCATTGATAGAGAATCATCTATATTTGTTAGAGATTCTTAGTCAATGGTATCCTTCAACACATTATATAAAGATCTCATGGTCATTATGATAACCATATTGGTTTTAAAGCCACTCAGTGGGACACTTGAAGTTTATTGTCGTTCAGAAGGACATGGAGTATTTCAGAGTTGGGATCGTACCCACAGATGAGCTACCTACGTATCCTTGTTTAGAAAATGAATCAGAACCCACGTATTTCAAGAATTAAGATATAGTTTAATGTCATATGGGACGAATGAGAGTTAATGGGTGATGGTGTTGAACCTCAGAAAGGATTCCTACGTACTCCACTTTTAAGGTAGAGATCAAAGTCCACATAGTTCAGTTGGAAATTGTGGGGCTTAGGTATGACTAACGGCCCAAAGAGATGTTTCATGGTTACTTTTATACTCTAAGCTCACGTGAGTCCTGCTCGGTGTGAGAACCAAGAGTTATCAGTAAACCTGACAATTTGTGCCATGAAAGATGCGGTCACAAGGAATGATATGGGGCTTATGTATGTATGATTTCCCAAATAGATAAATATCAGGACTTACTTTAGAGAAGAAGCCCAGGAACAAGGTCCATAAAGGTATATGTCTTTATGGATATTAGGATACTCTAACTTGGGGCTTCCTCCTGAGGAAGATTCCCAAATTAAGAGGGGAATTATGATTGGGTTTTATTCCTGAGATGGAAGCCAAAATCAAAATAAGTTAAGACTGGTTAAGAGAAATTATGAATGGGGATTATTCCTAAGGAGGCCCAGGTTAAAGGGACTTGAAAACTGGGGCTTACTCTTGAGAAGGAGGCCCAGGTTACGGGAATTTGGAATTTGGGGCTTACTCCTAAGGAGGATGCCCATATTTGAGAACTTGGACTGGGTCTTACTCCTGAAAAGGAGGCCCGAAGTTAGGGAACTTAGGATTGGGGCTTACTCTTAAGGAGGATGCCCAAAAAGATCTTCTCATCTTAGGAGGGGACTTGTATGAATGAAATCTATAACCTTAGTGACATAAATATATGTAAATCACTAGGTTTTAAGAGATATTCCACAGAATTCATTTTAGATAAGGAATCCAACCAAGGAATCATGCCATAAATGGATTTGAAGAGGATTATGAAGGCTAAATCTTGAAGAGGAAATATAGATTTGAAGAAAGGAGATGAATGGACAGGAGGGGCACCCAAAAGAAGGTAGGCGCGCAGGTCCTTTTGGGGTGCGTAGGTCCTGGTCGCGGAGGTATACTTACACGACACTTGGGTATTTACGCGCCAATCAACCCATGGGGTAACACTTGGGCGACACTTGGCTCAATCCATTAGTATTATCTCTAGAGGCTTACAAAAGAGTGGCGCACAGGTTTTGTTGAAGGAATAAGGAAGAGCACACGTTTCTTTATTTCCCTTAAGGGTTAGATACTTAGGTCTGTGGGTGTTGATGAATTTCGACACTTAGGACTTGTTCCCCCTCTTTAGATCTTCCATTCTAGGTAAGAAATTACCTTAGAAGTGTTCAGAAGACTTCAAGAAGAGACTAGGGCGCTGAGAGCTGAAATATAAGTTTTTGGATTTTTCCTGCTCGAAATGGGGGGCCCAGAAGGGGTATTTATAGGCCTTTTAAGACCTTGGGCAAAAATAACTTAGGGCGCGCACGTCACCTGCGCGCCCAATATGAGGTGAAAAAGTATACTAGCTCGACCATGATGAAACTTGCGCGACCCAAGTGTAAACAAATACTTGTTCATGCCTTTGTCAATTTTTTATGTTTCATCAAAGGATGAAACACTTTGGACTAAGGTATTTCCCTTTTTTAGTCATTAGAATTTGTGATGGAAAGTAGCGTCAACAAAAGTCCCCCCTCAAAGTTGGATCTGAAAGAAGAAGGATGTGACTCTGAGGAAAAAGGAGAAACCCAAGGAACTATGGCGCGTAGTTGTTGAGTGCATAGAAGGCATCACGTAGGTGCGGGTCGCGCAGGATTCAGCGCGCAAGGGGGTGGCCTTGCCTAGATGGTGTACTGGCCACCAGGATTGACAGAGAGATTATATGCGAGACCTATGCTCCATACAGATTTTCACGCCAAGTCTTGTGTCTGCAGCAGACTGTTGTATCCCCAATTGTGCATGTCAGGTCAGAGCAGCATCCGATGGTTTCCCAACAACTATGGTTGCTGAAATCTATGGAGAAGACCGGGTTAGTGTTTGATTTACCAGTTGACAAAGCGGCGAGTAACTTGACAACATGGTATGCCAAGAACTGGATAGCATCATACCCTGAAGGGGTGTTGAATCGTCCGGTTTATCAGGTGGGGAAATGGAAAAGAACTATAGAGAAAGAAACCCTTCATCGGGAAGGTGATGCTTCCCCACTAGGAGCGTATTCACCAGATTCCTCACCTAGGGCTGACTCGCCAGATTCCCAAGATGGGGATGATGAGGCACAACATGCAGCAAAGAGGCCTCGTGCCCGATATAATCCTCCTGTCAGAATCAAGAGACTACCTCCATCGATTCCTAGTGAGTTACTTCATTGGGGAAATTTAATCATCATTACTTTATAGATAAAGAAGTCTGATTTTCATATCCTTTATATGTAGTTGCAGGAGTTGGGAATAAGCTGAAGTCTAATATTGTAGGACCCTCTTCGCAGCCTTCTAGTACACATGTTGAATATCTACGACTAGAGGCTATCTAGACATGGAGAAGTTTATATTCCAATGCTGAAAATGCCTGGCTGGATCTGTGCGAGGGGCTACAAATCCCTGGAATAGGGAATATTTGGGCTTCTACAGATATCTGTTACAATGATAGACCTGATGAAGTGCAAGATTATATCAGAATGCAGGAGATTCCAATATATTCCACTGATGATTCCATTCCTGTCACCAAGCGGGTGAAGGAAATGATAGATCATGGCGCCACTGAGGGAACTGGTTCTTTTGGAGATGAGGAGTGGCACGATTACATGGATCCTGAAGATGTAAGTATCTTTCCTTATTTTGATTTGTAACTTGATTCCAATTAATGATTTGTTACTCAAGGAAACTAATTTCTTCATCATGTAGCTTACAAAGAAAAGAACTGTTGAGGCTCCTTCACCATTGTATAGACCTAGTGGTACTTCCATCGGGTCTAATGAATCTCCTCTCGAGCCGGGAGAGATATCTCTAGGCCAGCAAGCTATGGAGGAGGAGTTAGACATGGCTTTTCTTTCTCCAATTCTTGTATTTGGAGATGATTCTATCAACACTCCTAAGAAGCCAAAGAATCAAAGGAATTGAAGGAAGAAGTCTACAAGTTCATGCTGGCTTGGCTGCTCTTGAAGAGGATCCAACGTCTGTTCCCAGTATCACTCATGCTTCTTCTGCTAGGAGAGAAGAGCCTGCTTCTGGTAAATTAACAATGCTTCATAAGATGTTGAATGAAAACATAAAATGAATTCTATTCTATGATACTTTAGGTTCAACCCCACTACCGAAACAATTAGCGGCTACTGCAACTGATGCTGCAATTTTATCTGAAGACACTGTCCGGGATAAGAGGCCAGAACATGAAGGTCACCAAGAAGATGTATCGAATTCTCCCACTGGTGAGACTAACCAGAAATCTGAGATAACATTGGATGAAATGATGTAACTTGGCACATCTTTTGAAGATTTTTTAGATCGTGTTAAATTACCCTATAATTTAGAAGATTCTGGACGTGAGTGTTATCCTTCATCCTGTTAAAATAACTTATTATTACATATCTTGCCATGATTAGTTCAAATGTGCAGTTCTATCTGAATAAGATGCCGAACTACCAATGCCTGAAGGGGGTATAGAGAAACCTACTATTGCAGAGACACTGGCTCAAGTGGAGATGAATCCTGTAGAGCTTCCTCAAACTCATCCTGAAGATCCTGCTGAATCTAGGAAAGATGGGGAGAATCCTTCCCCTATTTCTAATATACCATTGGGTAAGAGATAACAATATTTTTGGCTGCACTTAATTTGAATGATTTCCAATCAACTTTTTTTATCCTTTGAAACTTAACCAAAAGCTTTCAATTGACTATGCAGGGTCGTCAATTTCAGTGGCTAGATCTAGAGGTGAAGCCTCAGCCTTCTCCACAATGGGAATATAAGTAAAAAGGGTCAGGGGTGAAGGAGAAAAACATGGCACTTCTCTAAGTGAAATAATCCTGGATTATATTCCCCCTTGTGACAGTGATTCTGAGTCAGACCCAGAAGTACAAAAGGTTCTCCAATTTTCACGACGCAAGGCATGGCATAACATATGGAAGATCATATTTAAAGTGCCTCTTGAGGAGCTATCTTATAAGATACCACGAATGTCATCCCTATTTGTCGTGTTGGGACTCGGCGGTTTTGGATATCAAGAGATCCATGCCGTGGTGAAACAAGTCATTTTAAGGAGGGAGCAGGAGCAGAAATACCATCAAGATCTGACCAGAGTAAGGCTGTCAGCCAACATCAGCAAATTTGAGGCTACGGTGTCTCGAGCTGACGCTGATCAGGATGCCAAGTTAAAAAAGCTGAAGCATAAAATTAAGTAGAATGTCATCCAGCAGATGCACCTTCAGGAACAGTTAGATGTTGTTACTGGGGAACTTGACCAGCTTAATAATTCATTGGAAAGAGTTCAAACAAATGGTTTGAAAGCCATTGCAGATGCCAAGAAATCACTCCATCAAGCTTAAAAGAGTGAAGCTGGTTGAGTGCATGAGCTTCAAGTGGCTGCTGATGAAGCTCAGGATGCCATAAATCAAATAAAGATTTATGTTGACAA
This sequence comes from Viscum album, assembly GCA_963277665.1. Taxonomy (NCBI): domain Eukaryota; kingdom Viridiplantae; phylum Streptophyta; class Magnoliopsida; order Santalales; family Viscaceae; genus Viscum; species Viscum album. The sequence continues at coordinate 40,374,722 of OY728160.1, read as the reverse complement.
CCTTTTGTAACTCATGAAAAAGAGAAGATAATCCAATATGTGGATGTCCTTCCAACTCATGTGCATCAAATGAAAAATAATTTCATCTTCAATCATTTGTGCATTCCTTCTTTTTCTACTTGCTTTAAAACTTTTACCTAATCCAATGGGCCTAGTAAGCATAGTTTGATTTTTTCTAGGATTATTATAAATAACCCTACAAACTTTAAAATCATTCTATTGCTCAATATTACCAAAATTATACAAAATTTATGTTTAATGAGCTGGGACTGGACTTTTATTCATAGTTCCCTTGTCTTTTATGGGTAGTTTAATGTCATTCATGTCGGACATAAAGAGGCTAATGTTTAAGGTTGAAATAGATTTTACCGAATGGATTAAAATTGACTCAATTATTTGATAATTTATCTGAAAACATATTACCTTATTCAAGTATGAGGGAAAAAATGTAAACTATGACTTAAGAAATTTTGAATTTGAGGAATGATATGAAAAAAGGGCTAAGAGGCATTAGAATAATTATTTCCCAAGAATGAAGTTACCACTATTTAACAAACCCGTTAGGGGGTTGAATTATCCAGGTCCACCTAAGGGAATTGGCTGCATAGTCAAATAATAGCATCTTTTGGCTAACAGGTCTGTTATGTAGACTACTTATGCAAGGCCGCCTAAGGGAATGTGCTGCATAGTCAGGAAAAAGAACTCTCAGAAATTTTATATTTCTATTGCTAAAAGCCGGTGAAAGTTTATAAAGATTCATATTTTCCAAAGCATAGAGTCTGCTGTATGGAGAGAGGTACTTGAATATGGAGTGAATATTTCCAATTAAGTTTGTCTAAGAACTAGATGAATGTCACTCCTACGAAGGTCTGACCCAAATGTAGGGAAGGGAAATATAAACCATAGACTTCAACACTTTCAGATCATGAAAAAGAACATGGGAAAATATGTTAAGGATGGCTATTTTTTTCTTTTTGTGGATCCCTACATATTTTCGTTAAGACAACTAAGGACAAAAGAGGTTTTATTCCCAAAAATGAAGTTACCATTATTTAACAAACCTGTTAGGGGGTGGAATCATGCAAGGCCACCTATGGGAATTGGATGCATAGTCAAATAATTGTATCTTTTGGATGACAAGTCTATTATGTAGACTGTTTATGCAAGGCCACCTAAGTGCACATGCTGCATAGGCAGGAAAAAGAACTCTCACACATCATACATTTTGTGACTGGAAGTCAAGAAAAGGGTTATGGAGATCTAGAAGTATTTAAGGTTTGGATTATGACACAAGAAAATGAGTATTGTCCAATGCATGAAAGAGATACACAGACTAATGATAACCATAATCATGTTGTGGATGGGTCCTGGATTAAGGTGCTGGACTTCACTACATATCCCATAAGGATGGGAATCAAGACATACGTAGTTCTTGAAATATAGTTTTAAATTCATGTGGGACGAAAGTGTAGGATATCTTAGTTTAGGGTCATAAAGCTCATACCATTATAAGGGATACACAATATGTTTTATAAAATTGATGTGAATGAAGACCAGGGTTTCCATACCACAATCATGTTTTCACAGGGGGACTTTTCAGCCGAAGGACTGAAAGTGGAATTTGGGGATAGGCCCAAAGACTTGGGGCTGTATTCGAGGGATTCTCGAACATTCCTACATATCCCATAAGGGTGGGAATCAATCCGCACGTAGTTCTTGAAATACCCTCTATACAGATTTGGTTCGTACAAGTGAAGGGTGAAAGGGGACTTTAGTGTGATGATGGTTTGACCCAAGATAAAAGGTTCAGGCGTTTCCATGTATGCATGTAGTCTTTGGAATATAACATGATTAGAGATAAAATTAAATAATGATTCCCTCTCAGGTGAGGGTGTCAAAGAATTTTGTAGTTTATCATCATGCTGGACAAAAGTGCGAACAGTTTAACATTATATAGCAAGGACGATGGTGAACCAATGTAAAAAATATTTTTTATGGGGGCGGTTTTAGAAATCAATATCGTATGAGATGAAGGTGAACCAATGTGAAGAGATTGATTTTTGGCTTGAACCATGAGTGGTTCCCAACATACCCAGCCTAGAGGGTAAGGATCAAAGTCCGCGTAGTTCGATTAAGAATTGAATTGGAAATCAATTTATTCTCAAGGAAAACGACCTAAAAATTGGTGTTGGGACTTACACATGGTTAGCAACCTAGAGAGAGTGTTATGGTTGATGTTTACTCTAAGCTCACATGAGTCATACTCAGTGTGAGAAACAAGAGGCAGCAACAACCTTAACGATGCACAGTTTAATGTCATGTAGGACATAAGAAGGTACTATGCAGTTTAAAGTCTTGTAGTGAGGACTATTGGTGCTACATAGTTTAGTGTCATGTAGTATGGACACAATACAGTTTAATGTCATGTAGGACATATTAAGGGAATTTGTTCTGTTTTACATCATATAGGATGAATGAACAATACAATTTAACATCATATTGGATGAAAGGGGGACTGTGCAATTTAATGTCATGTAGTAAGGACAATGGGGACACAGTTTAACATTATGTTGGATACTTTAGGGACTTTTTCATAGTTGAACGTCTTGTTGGAGGAATGAGTGTTGTACAGTTTAGCGTCATGTAGCTAGGACATCACCGTTTAATGTCATGTTGGACATAAGGGACTTCTGTACAGTTTAGCGTCATGTAGTTAGGAAGAATGAGAAGTACATTTTAGCATCATGTAGGACAAATGTAGGGACACAATTTAATGTCATGTTGGATGTGAACACATTTTTGCATCATTTTGGACAACAAGGATGCTATACAGTTTAGAGTCATATAGCTAAGACGATGAGGATAATATAGTTTAACGTCATGTTGGGTGAATGAGTGAATAGTTTAAGGTCATATGCATAAACCAAATATTATGCAGTTTAATGCCATGCTGGACATAAGTGAAAATAGTTTAAGGTCATATGCATAGATTGTATAATGTATTTGTATTATACAAAATACATCTTTAGAAATCTGGCATTAGTTGGAATCGTGATGAGTTATCCATCCATTGAGATTAAACAATAAGCTCCATTGGAGTATACCTTATGTATTTAGTAAGGTCCTTCCCATTTTGGCTCTAGCTTGGGAGGTTTCTTTGCTAGTATCATTGGAGTTCTGAGAACCAATACCAATTCTCCCTGAACAAATGAACGAAGATAGGCTTTTTTGTTGAAAGATCATGCTATTCGATTTTGATAGACTTCCAAGGGGTGAAAGGTGCACAATTTTTTCTCATCTAATCATTCCAATTCATCCAATATCTTTTGGCATTGTTCATTTGTAGATGACTGATCACAAATGGCTACCTTGAGTGAGGGTAATTGAACTTAAATGGGCAGTACAACTTCTGTTCCATATACCAATGAATATGGAGTTGACCGCGTTGCAGTGCGGGTGGTGGTCCGATAAGCCCATAAAGCATGAATGGGTTTATCAGGCCATTATTTCTTATCTTTATCCACCATCTTTTGTATTATGTTTGGAAGAGTATTGTTGAAGGCTTCTATTTGGCCATTGGCCGCTGCATGATACTGAGAGGAATGTTTGGATTTGATGTTGTATTCTTGATACAACTTCCTTACCTCGGATGAAAAGAAGTTGGTGCCATTGTCCGTCAATATGGTATGAGGGACACCAAATCTGGTAATTATGTTAGACTTGATGAAGATAACAATGATTTTAGAAATGACTTCTTTCAGAGGTATTGCCTCTGACCATTTGGAAAAGAAGTCAGTAGCAGTAAGAATGTACTTAAACTGCTTGAATGTAGCTAAAGAATATGGTCCTACTACATCCATTCCCCATGTGGCAAATGACCATGAGTATTTAGTTGTATGAAGCAACTCTGGGGGTTGATGAATGAAGTTGACATGTACTTGGCAAGAATGACACTTCTTTGTGAAATCAACACAATCTTGTATCATTGAAGGCCAAAAGTATCCAAGACTTCAAATTTGATCAGATAGTCTATGTCCGGACTGATGGGCACCATAGACTCCTGCATGTACTTCTTTCATGACAGCCATTGTCTCTTCACCATCAATGCATCTGAAGAGAATTCCATCAAAACCACTTTTGTAGAGAATTTTCTCTAGGTGATCGGGGCTATCATAAAGAGTAAAATTTACCACACGTCGCCAAATTTTTTCTTTCCATGCTCTGTTAGGTGGAAGTATTCCATTTTTAAGGTATTCCCTGATAGGTGTCATCCATTCTGTAGTTGACCATATGGTTCAGAAATGGGACTAATTTCATTGATTTCCTCTGTTATGGTTTGAAAATAAGGTGAAATTGTAAAATGGTGGGCAGTACTGATGATTGCCTCGTCCCGATTTGGATCTGCCAGAGCTGTAGCTATATTATCCAGTGCATTATATTATGCATTTTGTGATCATAGGATATAAGAAAATGTTGGTTCTGAAGGAAATTCCACCATTAACTCTCTAATGTAATCATACAAAGGGATTAACTCTTCTTTTTTGATGGCATAATCCACATTGAATTGTTTGATTACCAGGTCTGAATCACCTTTCACCTTTAAGTGATTCACTAGTGCTTGAAGCACCAACTCCAATCTTGCGATGAGAGATTGGTATTCTACTTCATTATTTGTACCGCCTCCCAACAATGAGAAAGAATAGGATGGCACTACCTTTTCTGGAGAAATGAGAACAATTCCTAACCCAACTTTGTTGAATTTAGAATCTTCCATTTTCTTCCTTGTTGGACTTTTGGAAGAACCATCAAAGTACATTTCCCATGTTTGAAGACTATCTAGAATAGAGAAGACTTCCTCATCAAAAAGTTTAATATCTGAAGATGTATCTTCTACTGAAGGGTGTTCAGCAAGGAAATAAACTGGAGCTTGGCCCTTTATTTCCTTTTGAGACACATATTCGATATCAAATTGCTGCAAAATAACTGCCCACCTTGCTAGACATCCAGTAAGCATTGGACGACTAAGGATAAATTTGAGCGGGTTATTGCGAGATACCAAATGGACCTCATATGTTGCAAGTAGTGTCTCAACTTTTAAACTGCAAATATTAATGCTAGGAAGAACTTTTCAATACTTGAATATCAGGTTTCTACTTCAAGCATAGTCCGACTGAGATAATAAAGGCTTTTTTCATTCCCAACAACATTTTTTGGGAAATGAAGGCACCCAATGATCACTCTAAAGCTATCACATAAAGAATAAGAGGTCTTCCTTCAACAGGTGGAATTAATACCGGTGGAATCAAGAGATATTTCTTGAGAATATTGAAGGCTTCTTGACATTCTTCAGTCCACTGGTAAGTGACTCCCTTCTTCATCAATTTGGTGAAGGGTAAACTTTTCCCAGCCAAATTGGAAACGAAATGCCGAATATAGGCCAAGTGTCCTTGAAGTCCTCTCAATTATTTCAATTTCCGAGGAGGTGACATACCAACGATTGACTTTGTCTTATTAGGATCGACTTCAATACCATGATGTTGTACAACAAAGCCAAGAATTTTTTTTGAGGTTACCCCAAAAGCACATTTTAAGGGGTTTATCTTCAAATTATGTTGCCGAAGTTTGTGGAATATGACTTCCATATCAGCCAAGTGATTAGAACATTGTTTGGATTTAACCACCAAATATTCCACATAACATTCAACAAAGTTCCCAAAAAAGGGTTTAAAGATACAATGCATGGCACACTGATATGTTGCATCTGCATTCATCAAGCCAAAGGGAATTACCCGATAGAAAAACACACCCTGAGGGGCTCTGAAAGCTGTAGATTCATCCTCTTCTAGAGCCATTCAGATTTGATTATATCCATAATATCCATCCATGAAGGAAAGTGATTCATAGCCAACTGTTTCATCAATTAAGAGTTCTGTAATCGGAACTGAAAAATCATCCTTAGGACAATGCCGATTTAGATCTATGAAATCAATGAAAACTCTAATTTCTCCATTCTTCTTTTTCACAGGGACAATATTAGCCAACGACTTGGGATATTGAACTTCTATTATGAAGTTAGCTTTGATAATCATATCCAATTAAACATTAAATTTGGAAGCATAAGTTGGGTGTGTTCTTCTTGCAGCTTGTTTGAATCATCGATGTTCTTCTGGAAAACCCAAATGATGAGTAGCAACATCAAGATCAAGCCTTGACATCTCTGTATAGTTCCAAGAAATTATATCTTGATTTTTCTTTAAAAATGAATTATAAATTTCCTTCTCTTCAAGAGTCATGGCCGCACTAATTAAAGTGGAGTGTGGATCTTCTTTTGTACCCAGATTTATTTCTCCGAGTTCATCCACAGTGGTAGAGATACCCTCTTCAAAAGCAGGAGGAGCATCCCTGAGATCTTCCTCTTCTTCTTCAACATGTGTTACTTCATCTATTTCTACTTGCATAGTAGATGATGAAGCAGAATTTCCATGATCAGGAGGGATGTTAAAATTTGAACATCTGGAAGAAGAGGTTTCCATTTCTGAACCTATTGATGATGACGGGTCTTCCTTAGGTAATAAAGAGGAGATCATGGATTGAGAATCAACATCATCATTCACCTCTAACATTTCTATAACTTCTTCTGGCCTGGTTGGCGAAGTATAGACTTGATGGATTTCAGAAGATTAAATGAAGACATCTCCATTTGAGATTTCATCATTTGTTGATGAATCACCATTTTCTCCCATGCTATATGGCTTGATTGCCGTAATTGACATTATCGAAGTTTCCATAAGAGTATTTGGATTTGGTTCTATCCTGTCAATTTGAATGATATGCAACACATAATCTGTACTCACATGTGTGAATAGGTTTACTGGAATCTTTTCCAAACCATATAGAGAATTAACCTTGGTAACCTCCCTTATTTTGGATTTCTCCTTACCCCCATGTGATAAAATTCTGCCTAAATGTATTGAGATTCACATGTTTTGAATGGGGCCTTATCACCATAAAATGTCCCAATTTGACCATTGAAATAATATTTGAGACATTGATGGTATGATGAAGGGATATCCGCATGTTGATGTAGCCAAGGTATTCCAAGCAAAATGTTGAAGGTTGTATCATGATCAACAACCATGAAATCTGAATTAAATACAAGGTATCCAAACTGAGTTCTGAGGGTAATCTCTCCCAGTGTTTCTTGTTCATTTTTATCATATCTTTGGAACATCAGAGTAGAAGGAGATAAATCAGATTTCGTGAGTCCCAACCGACGAAGTGTATGAATGGGGATGAGGTTGACTCCTGAACCATTATCAATGAAAGATCTTTGGATGTCCACACCATTGACCTTGACAGATAAATACAAAGGTCTAATATGTCCATGCACAACATCATCCCCATCTTCATCGGTAAAAGATATCACTGCATGGAATTCTGTAGGATCATTCTCTACATGGTAGACTTCAGTAGCAATAATTTCAGTTGTGAATTCCTAAGGACTTGAAAAAGCCTCAATGATTGCCTCCCGAAGATCCTTTCATAAGTTCAAGGCATCTAAAATTGATAACATGGACAGTACTTGGGACAAATGTTTCAAGAAATCATATTTTTGATCCAAAGGTCTGCATTTCCCAACATGAACATGTGGTTTCATAGGTCTCTTAGAAGTTGATTCTTTAGAGGTAGATGTATCTTGTATCAGGGTAGGAGTTGGAAATACTCCTGGATTTAGAATATTAGATCGAATAGGTCTATTTACTTGCCAAGAGGAAGAAGGTGGAACCTCTAACCAATCCTACAGAATAATTGTGCTAGGACTGAATCTTCTATTGGTGGAAGAATTTACTTGTTCTTGTTGATCCCGCTGAAGTGCTCTGCCACGAGTTTCTACTGCATACACAGTTCTAGTAGGGCTAATATTGGAATAGTGGCTTATGGGATATCCACATCTACCTCTGTATCCCAGACCTCTGGAAATCCCTCTAGTTCCTCTATTTGATACAGGGAACTCAGGCTTATCTAGATTGAAGCTATGATTGGTATAAGGATGTGTTAAGTGAATCATGTTAATAGGACCAAAAATAAACTCTTCATCTGATGAAGACTCTGCCTGTTTAGCCAATTTAGGCTGTGCCGTTTGGTGGGGCGGTGCCCGTGGCTTTGAAGTAGATGGCATAAAATCTACCAGAGTCAAAGACAACTTAGTCTTTGACACAGTCTCATCTTCTTCTGAATGTTTCTCTTTCTTTGAATTATGTTGTTTCTTCGAGGATTTTCCTTCTGATGAAGAGGGTTTTGCTGTGTCATTCATATAAGAAGACACAATTGGTTTCATCAATTGCATTCGAAAAATGGCATGAGTTTGGTTGATCATTTTTCTGACCATCCAATTATCATATTTATGCACAATTTTGTTTTTTAATTCTTTCCACTCACCTTCTTCCCCTAGATTTGTAGTAGTAACACATGCTACCTGAGCTGAAGAGCCTTTCATTTTGACTTGCTCTGAGTCCACCATCTTTTGCATGAGGTCTTTAAAAACAAAAAAATCCTGAATGGGATGCACCAACATCTGATAAAATGGGAAATAGCTAGGATGGTCTTCATCTCCTTCCTTATTCGGCCTTTTGGACCATGGAAATTGAACCAAATTATTTTCCAGAGCCAAAACGAAGTAACCAAGAAATTGTTCATTTCAGAAAGAGTAAACTTTGCACTTCAGATCCTCTAATTGTTTTTGTCTTTTATCTCTTTCATTATCTTGATGAAACATCCTCTGTTGTTGATGCTCAGAAGGTGGATCCCATCGATAAGATGAAGGTTTTCAAGTAGAATTAGGTACAGGTTCTTGTTTAAGCGTAACTGTAGCAGTCTCTGCTTTACCCATTCTCCTTCTTTGAGCTGATGGAATTACATGAGATTTATCCTTAGTCTTCGTAAGAGAGTCTTCAATCTTCTGAGCGATTGAAGTAAGGTCTCAAAACCGTCCTTTGTATTTCACAGGGATCAATGGTGTGCATAATTCATCACGTAGATTTTCCACACAGATTGGCAACAACTCTTCTTGAGGGAGTTCTAAGCTCGGGGAATATGTTAATCCCTTCCAACGAGCAATGAAATCTAAAACCCTTCCATTCTCAGTTTTCTTACAATTTTTAAGATCAAAATTTTTTTTCTTTCACAAAGTTGAGTGGAACTGAAGAAGGAATCGTTGACAGAGATCCTCTCACCCGGTAATTGACTGGGATTGAAAGCTTGTATACCAGACAAAAGCAGGCCCTTATAATGACTGTACAAAATACCTAAGCTTAACTTCTTCTTTTTTCTGATGGGTTCCCATCATAGGATCACAATGAGAAACAAAATGTGTTAAGTGTTGATCTGGGTCTCCCGAACCATTAAAGATTAGGAATGTGGTACTTATAAAATTTGATGGGGGAGTAATTGCATCAACCCATTCAGGGTAAGATCTATTTTCTGGTTAAATTTGTGCACATTTTCCCTCCATAGCTTCCAACCGAGATGTTAATGACTCAATGGTAGTCATTAACTTTTGAGAAACATCTGGTTGAGCTGGGACCTAAGAAGGTGAAATAACTGGAGCTTGGATATGTGTGGTGGTTAGTACTGCAACTAATGGTAGAACCACCAATTGTTGTTGCGGATGACCCATAAGACTAGACCTATGAGGGTGTACTGGTAAATGAGTATACTCTTGATCCATCTCAGTAGTCACAACAAATTTCCTTGGCTGACTGACTCCATCACGCTTAGGAGGAAGACTACCTTGAATTAGTTATGCATTCAACCTCCTTAATTCCTTCATTTCTTCCTCCTCTTGTGCAAATCATTGCTCTAGTGAGAGCGATTGGACTTGTCCAGAGGAAGGGTGGAATGTAGACTGGTTCTTTCCCTTCACCTTATTGGACGCCTTTCAGAGAGGGGGAAGTTAATTATTTTAAAAAATACCTAGATTTTGAGTAATCCTTTGATTTAATGTACGCACACCTTCTTCATTTTCCTCTGTGTGCACAACCTCTTGAGCATGAACTTTCTCATATGATCCCTCTGAGTGAGCCTCATCTGGGGGATCAGCAACAACGAAATTGATGACATTAATTGATTCATAATGCATTGCATCCCTTTTATCGTCATTTCTATGATATTTTCTTCTTCCATGTACTTGATGAGACATTACCTTTTGTTGATTTGATCCCTCATGAACTTCTAGAAGAACCGTAATTTGGAGGGAATCTCCTGATAATTTAGCTCTTCGTTACTCTTGAGGCTTCTTCCCTAATCGAGAGAAGACTGAATTTCTCTGAGGAAGAGAGTGAGGATCTGAAAAAGTCCATAGTCCTGTGTACTGGGGTTGTTCCTTCTCAACTCCTCGAATCCTATTTGTTGATTCCGAGGGTTGGGCTAAAAGAGTCCCCATTCTGGCAAGCTGGGGTGGATCTTGAGTTACCATATCTGAGACTTTCTTAAAATATCTCATGATCCTGCGGACTTGAGTCCATAAATTGGCTGGATTCATCAACCTACATCCAATCAAATCACCTGGTTTAAATGAACATTGGATGATTTATGAAACTTCCATCACTTGATGATGTGCACACTCTAAATGAGAAGCTTGTTCGATATTCTCATCTGCTTGATGCAAGATTATTTCGACAACTTGTTCTCTGTATGCCTGATTTTGAGAAGAACTAGTTGAGGCCTATTCTTGAGCGAGCCTTTGATTACAAACAAAGCCAATTGGATGTGGTCGGCCATGCATAATAACATTGCATGAGACCATTTTTGGAGGGCTTTGTTGGTTGGAGAGTACAGTGAAATGTAGTTCTCCATGAAACCCCATCCCCTGATATGAATACTAGATGGGGTATTGACAATTAACTAGCACAATATTCTTAATGTTCCAAGGCATGAACGCTGAAGGGCTCTCTGCTGCTTTTCAACCTTCAGATATCGAGAAACTGAGAGAGATGCCAAGTCAATTTGGCATTGTAACCCTTATATTATCTTGACATGATTTTTATATTCATCATTAGATAATATTTTCTTTTTTAATTGATAAATATTTTTCCACATATTGAGACAAATATCTTGAATACAATCTTCCATCAACATCTCTAGAATGTCATACTGAGAGTCAGCCAAAGTCCAAAACATGACTGGCACTTCACCTTTCTCCAATTGTTTTCTCATATTTAGCACTTCCTCTTTATCGTTCAATGAAGATTCTTCTACCTTATTAGACCAGAGTTGGTTCTTCCTTGTTACTTCATCAGATTCAACAAGATTGGTAGAGAATTCACTTATCAAACTAGAAGATAAATGACCCAGGGGTTGTTCGGAGAATGACCCACACCCTGGGATATCTTCTGATTGAGAAAGTATTTCACCTGATAATGGTAAAGTACCAGACATGACTGGCTTCACATTTTCAACTGCCTCAAGACAATAAGGCTTTCTCATTACTACATTGTTTGTTTGAGCATTTTCCATGCAATATGAATTACTACTGTGGAGAGGAATTTCGCAGATAAATTCATCATCATGGGGAGGACCACCATGGTGGGTTATAGTAAAAGATGAAACTTCTTGCTCCATAGTCTTCTGGCCACACAGAGGGTTATCGTGGCTCTCATCTAAAGATGATACTTCAAGATCGACCGAACTATCATGAAGCAATCCTTCATGAGGAAGTTCCTAATGAAGACCTTTGAAATTAATGTTCCCACTATTGGGAACTGAGAGAGTAGAATCTTGAGTTGCAATAGATAATTTTATGAGTACATCAATAACTCCAGCATCGAATAAGACCTTATTACAGATTGGCCCTTGATTTCATGACTGTGCTGGATGGATATTCTTCTTAGACGCATTTTTTACTCACTTTAGGAACCACTTGTGGAAAAAAGTGGTTATTATGGGCTGGTGTATGTGCCTGATTAGGAGAAATAGTCAGGTTAGGCTGATTATCTCCACTCAAACTAGGTGTATGTGCCTGAACTGTTGTCCGTATGACATCGGGGAGTATGCCCCACAACCCTATTGGACTAAAACAGAGGTGTGTGTCTGTTCCAGAGTGAACGCCTACTGATTGCACTCCACCGAACATGGTTGATGAACTTCTTTCAATACTGGAAGATGAGTCTTCTGGTAGGATTGATGAGTGTAAGCAGGTGTATTTGTCTATTTACCAATTGTCAACACCTTGGTTTGGCCAACTTCATCGTACGTAGTCAGACGATCCTACTGACTAGCTGATGATTTATAAACAGGTGTATGTTCTCATCTATAGTACTCCACTGGAATTACCTGGTGGGAATGGTGTGTTGCTTCCAGACGAGTCTGCTCGACAGCCGAATTAAAATGGACTGGTGTGTGTTCCCGCTCATTTATTTCTACCAAGTTAGGTTGGTGGACATCTTCAAAAATGGCAGAGATAAGAACCTGCTCACTGTTGACCGGTCTTCGCCTCTGGTGGTTCGTCTTGCCTGCTCGGGTTCGAGGAACATGAGTTGAATTCCTGGAGATGACACCCTCATCCTGTTGAGGGCGCACTTCCGCACGAGTCTGGTGACGATAGTTGGTGGGAGCCCTCGGGAAAGACTCTTGTCTCCTTGAATTAAGGCCTTGAGTGACCTTCTAATTCATCTCCTCATAATATGGGAGGGACTGGTGATTGAGTTCCGGGGATAAAGACCCGAAATGGTTGGAGATGGTGGTTGGCACCACCTGCTTCTTGATTGCTGGTCGTCGCTGTCCAGACGACCAGGGTGAATTATTGACTTGGAGGGCTTGCCAAGCAGCCTCCAGAGTCAGAATAGTACTGTGTCAACAGAATTCCTTAACCAGTGCATTTGATACCCAACATTGAAGATGCTGAGTAGCTGATGTCATCCTCAGAGCGGACGACGATCCAGTAGGAGTAGCAGAAGAGGTATTCATAATAGAGGTATTCACAGGTGTGAACTTTAGCGAAGACATTTATGTAATGCAGAAGATCTTGAAAAAGAGTGCCTGTTTGATATAACATACATAATCAAGTTAAGTTCGGCCACTACATCTTTTGGATGAGCACATAAGTTATTTATTGTTTTGATGGACCTCTCATTGAATTTAAATAGGGGCCTAACAAATAAGTAAAACATCATTTTAACTTGGTTAAGGATTCATGTTGGGTTCACCATTTTTTGTTTCCTCTTGAAATGGGGATGACCTTATTTGATTAAGGTTCAAGCATTCCAATCAGTTTCTAACAGGTTTGTTCATAGAACCGGAAACATCCAATGATTCTATATCCATTTAGACCTTCTTTCCAAAGTTAGGTGCTCATTAGTTGTAGACCGATGAGGCCTAAGAATTTTCATTGGTCAAGAGGATGGGAGGTCAGACTCATCACACCTTTTTAAGGGGAATTATTGTCTACTTCGGGAATCTCTTTATAGATTTGAGTTATGTTTGTGAATCCTTATTACACTACCAAGTATGAAAATGATCTTTCCTTAAGATCTGACAATCAATGATTAATATGTATGAGATTTAGAGAATATTTTATATGTATTTGAGGTTCTTCATTGATATAGAATCATCTGTATTTGTTAGAGATTCTTAGTCAATGGTATCCTTCAACACATTATATAATTATCTCTTAGTCATTATGAAAACCATACTGGTTTTAAAGCCACTCAGCGGGGCACATGAAATTTATTGTCGTCCAGAAGGACATGGAGTATTTCAGAGTTGGGATCGTACCCGCAAATGGGCTACCTACATATCCTTTTTTAGAAAAGGAATCAGAACCCACCTAGTTCGGGAATTAATATATAGTTAAATGTAATATGGGACGGATGAGAGTTAATGGGTGATGGGCTTGAACATCAGAAAGGCTTCCTACATACTCAAGTTTTAAGGTAGAGATCAAAGTCTATGCTGTTTGGTTGGGAATTGTGGGGCTTATGTATGACTAATGGCCCAAAGAGATGCATCGCGGTTACTTTTATACTCTAAGATCACGTGATTCATGCTCGGTGTGAGAAACATGAGGTATCAGAAAACCTGAAAATTTGTGCCACGAAAGATGCGGTAACAAGGAATGACATGGGGCTTATGTATGTATGATTTCCCAAATAGATAATGATCAGGACTTACTTTAGAGAAGAAGTCCGGGAACAAGGTCCATAAAGGTATATGTGCTTTATAGAGATTTGGATACTCTAACTTGGGGATTACTCCTAAGGAAGATGCCCAAATTAAGAGGGGTCTTGTGATTGGGTTTTATTCCTGAGAAAGAAGCCCAAATCAAAATAAGTTAAGACTGGTTAAGAGAAATTATGACTGGGGCTTATTGCTGAGGAGGCCCAGGTTTAAGGGACTTGAAAACTGGTGCTTACTCCTAAGAAAGAGGCCCAGGTTAAGGGAATTTAAAATTTGGGGCTTACTCATAAGGAGGATGCCCATATTTGAGAACTTGGACTGGGGCTTACTCCTAAAAAGGAGGCCCAAAATTAGGGAACTTATGATTAGGGATTACTCTTAAAAAGGATGCCCAAAAAGATCTTCTCATCTTAGGAGGGGACTTGTATGAATGAAATCTCTAACCTTAGTGACATAAATATATAAAAATTACTAGGTTTTAAGAGATGTTCCACTGAATTCCTTTTAGATAAGGAATCCAACCAAGGAATCATGCCATAAATGGCTTTGAAGAGGATTCTAAAGGCTAAATCTTGAAGAGGAAATGTAGATTTGAAGAAAGGAGACGAATGGACATGAGGGGCACCCAAAAGAAGGTAGGCATGCAGGTCCTGGTCGCGCAGGTATACGTGCATGACACTTGGGTACTTGCGCGCTGGTCAACCCATGGGGTAACACTTGGGCAACACTTGACTCAGTCCCTTAGAATTTCTCTAGAGGCTTCCAAAATAGTGACATGTAGGTTTTGTTGAAGGAATAAGGCACCACACAAGTGTCTTTATTTCCCTTAAGGGATAGACACTTAGGCACACAGTTTTTAATGAATTTAAACACTTAGGCCTTGTTCCCCCACTTTAGATCTTCCATTCTAGGTAAGAAATTACCTTAGAAGTGTTCGGAAGACTTCAAGAAGATACTAGGGTGCCGAGAGCTAAAATATGAGTTTTTGTATTTTTCATCCCTGAAATGGGGAGTCCATAAGGGGTATTTATGGGCATTTTAAGACCTTGGGCAAAAATAACATAGGGTACGCACGTAAACTGCGCGCCCAATATGAGGCACGCAAGTATACTTGCGTGACCATGATGAAACTTGCGAGACCAAAGTGTAAACAAATCCTTGTTCATACCTTTTTCAATTTTTGATTTTTCATAAAATGATGAAACACTTTGGAATAAGGTATTTCCATTTTTCAATCGTTAGAATTTGTGATGGAAAGGAGCGTGAACAACGGTTTAGTGGGAGTGCAGCCATTTTCATAATAGCATATGTTGATGGCATATTACTTATTGGAAATGAAATACCAATTTTATAGTCCATTAAGGCATGGTTGAATAAATTATTTTCCATTAAATACTTGGGCAAGGAAATGTATATTCTTATTACCAAGATCCATCACGATAGATTCAAGAAGATTCTATACCTAAGTCAAAGTATATACATTGACAATATACTAAAGAGATTTATTATGAATAATATAAGAGGGGATTGTTGCCAGAATCACATGGAATTCTTCTTTCCAAGAAAATGTATCCTCAAAACCGTGAGGTAAGAAATAGAATGAGGAGGATTCCATATGCATCAGTGATTGGTTAAGTCATGTATATCATTCTATATATTGGGCTAGATATTTCCTGCACATTAATTGTGGTTGTAAGATATCAAGATGATCTAGGTGACCGATATTGGATGGAAGTCAAAACTATCCTTATATATATGAGGATACTATGGATATGTTTCTTGTTTATGTAGGAGATGAGGAACTATTAATCATAGGATTTGTAGATTCTAGATTCTAAACTGATCAAGATGACATGAAGTCACAAATGAGATACATCTTCACAATGAATGGAGGTGTTGTGATATGGAAGAGCTCAAATAAGGATGTGGGAATATATTCTACAGTAGATTCTAAGTATATTGCAGCTTCTAAGGAAGCTAAAGAATTAGTTTGGATGTAAAATTTCATCTAAGATCTTGATGTGTTACCTAACAGTAATGATTCCATCACACACTATTGTGATAATACTATAGTGGTGGCTCTAAAAAACGATCCAAGATAACATCAGTGAAAAAAGATCACACTTTGAATGTAAAATCTATTAAGGGATTTTTCTCAAAGAGGTGAAGTTGCAGGGATTAGAATTTACATAAAAGATAATGCAGCAGAACCCTTGACTAATGCCTTGACTCATCAGAAACATGATTACCATGTGAGGTCTAGTAGACTGAGAGTCGTAGAGAGTTGGCTCTAGACCAAGTGGGATTTTGTTAGTGTTTTTGTCCTAGAACCAACTATTTATAATTTTATTACATTAATATATGATAGATTAAATATTAAATTAAACAAATTATTACCTATATTACATTGTTCTTCATGACCATAATATAATAATGTCCTAGAGAATTTGTCGTATTGATAATGTCATATTAGTTCCCCTCTATGATGAGAACCTTTATGTGCTATGAAAATATTATTAATATAGTTATGAGATTAGAAAAAATACTTTTATGGGACACGTAGTATATAGATCTTCAGGTGAAAGTACTCATAAGAATATGAGACTTCATCTCTAGAAGTTCTCACTTGTGAATCTCAAAAACGGAAAATTATTAGAACAAACATGCCAGTAAGAATTATTCTTGATTTGGAATCATCATATATTCTTATATATGAGCATGTGTATTGGTCCTTAGACTTTATTATTATTATTAATTCATGTCATTACTCACAAAATAATGTTTTCTGATGAAAACTATCATGCTATATATTGGTTGGAAGTATTGTACATTGGGTGTGTCATGAATGGTATGTTATTAATGGATATGTCAAGAAATTATTTTTACCTTCCATATTTATAGAAGTTGATATCTCGACCCTTTAATTGAAATAGAATAGTCACCCTAAATTTTATGGACATGGATTAATGATGATTCTATTTCAGATTGTCATAGAATTATGTACCAAGCATATAGGTTGATCACACCTTCATGCAACCTACTTGAAGAGGTTATGTGACAAAGGGATTATATTACACATTGAGCGTTTGTATGTTGTTGTCATCATTGAGACTTTATATTCCTTATCTTGGGTTCCATGACCCATTTCTAGACAGTAATCATGGAATTTAGGCAAACCCACCTAATTCCAATGAGAAATAATCCTAGAGGCTCACACACTAAGTGTTTTTGGTGGTATCAATTAATTTCTATTTGAATTAAATTAATGAAAGAAATAATATTCTCAATACTAAGGAATAATTCTATTTATGTTATATTGATCTCATAAAATAAATAAATATTTATTCACCGGATTTTGAGTAAAATACATTTAATTATTTTATTGAATATTTATGAAATATTTATTTATTAGTTTTTGAATAAAATATTTATTTAAGATAATAAAATATTTTTCAGGTGTTCAATAAATCCAAGAGGAGTTATAATGGACCAAGATCATTTCTGGTGATAAAATAATTATTTACGTGTCTGTAAATATTATTTATCCATGTTGAACAAGTTGGCCCACCAAAAAATAATAATAATGTTGTTATTATTATGTAGAATGATATTTCTTTAATAGTAATAATTATATTTAATGTATTTTTATGCAATTAAATTCTATAAAAAAATCCATACTCTATAAATAGATAGCTATGACTATTGGGTAAATCATTCGAAACCAATTCTATGTTTGGGAATAGAGAATTGTTGTGCACAAAGAATTCTCTATTGACTCATCCTCCTATATCCCTCTCAAGAAGGAGAAACTCCAGAGGGAATTTCTTCATGATTAAAGAAAGAATGATCAAGAATAAACAAATAATGACATTTGATTCACCATGCTATAACCCAGAGAATGAGTGGGATTCCTTAGAGACCATTTAAGCACGTGTGGATCACCTCTAGAGGTATTCTACCCTTGGATCCTCACAAGTTCAATGAATTCAATCCAAAAGGGCCTCTTTAGATGATAAAAAATCCTCAAATAATAAAGATTTGAATCCAAGGTATTTTTTTTCTTCAAATCTTACATAAATTAATTCTAAATTTGAGGTGAAAGATCATCAATCTTTGTTTCAGGCAACGATTATTAAAATGAATTTTAATATATCACCCTCCAACACATGCTTTTTCTACAACCAGAACCAAAACTATGGGCCTAACCTAGAATAAAGATCCCATTATGGGGAAACGGAATCATTTATACTAAATTAGGGATATCTTATATCCCATACCTTCAAGATAGGGGAAGGCCCATATTAAATATAAGGAAATGTTACTGCATATCCTTTAAAGATATGGGAATGTGTATACTAGGGTCAAGGAAAACTTATAGATAATCTATTTAGGATATGGGAGAGTGCATACTATATTCTAGGAAATCTTAAAACCAATACAATTTATATAACCTATCTACCATTATATAACATACATTATTCGGAAGTCTCTAAACAATACTATCTAACACTACATCAAATTCTCAATATTCCAAAACAATAGCCACACTCATGTATACCACTTTAATTTAAAATATTTCTATGTGTAATATATAATAATATATTCAATATTATCAAAATAAGAAATAGTTTTATGTATGTTATATTAAAGTAATACCAGCAAGGTGTAACTCTATTCTATGAAAATATAAAAATCTCTTGTGGGATACTCCATTCATAACTAGAACATGGAATGTAAAAAAGCATGATAATATCAACCAAATCAATTAGAAATAATATGTAACTAAATATTAAAACCACACTAGAAGTATGCAAAATAGGGACACAATTTTAACAAGACCCATATCCCAGATATAACAATATCAATCCTATTATGAACTATCAAAAATATACTAATGAAAATGTTTGTTAGATATATTAAAAACATGATTAATAACCAATGGGATATGTTCCTAGAATAAATAAAATATATAAATTATGATTTGGTTTAGGAATATATTTATTCTCATATCATTATTGAATTATACATAACTACAATTTACTTAGTATAATGTGTAGTAAAAATCATCTATTTCATACAAAATATATTCCTAAAACCATTAACAATTTGAATAAATAACACCAAAAGGTAGTCTAAAACTTTATTCCACACCTAATAAATTTTTCTAAAAAAAATTAATCATTTTTAGAATAAATTTAAAATAAATAAAATATATATGATTAAATAGTTTAAAGAGGAATCAGATCACCTTAAGGAAATGTTTGAGAAATGATAAATTTTATAAAATCTAATTATTTGTATAACATAAAGTATATACTCATCCCCTTATAAAAAACTATTAGTGTATTAAAAAAATATGTTTCATTTTAAAAACAAAAATTTAAAACCAAAATAATTTTTCCTTACTTTAGTAACCCAGGTAATATCTAATCACTGATGCAATTCCTTAACCAATTTTGATATTGAAACATTGACTTATATTCCATCCAATCTAAAGTATAATGAAATAATTTACTTAGCTAATAAGATTAAGAAACCAAAAAGTTATGTATGATAGGGTATAATATTACCATTTGAGTTTTAGTTTTCCTTATATCTCAATTAATGTTTTCAAATGGGACACATGATATCTTTATATGTTTGAACCAAATATAAAATTCTATTCTTAGATAAAATATCAAAACAAGTAAATGTTCAATTTACTTTTTCAAAATAATGTTTGGAAGCATAACCCAAACTTATGACTACCTCATCACTCTTAGGATTTTCAAAATATTTTGATATTCATAATACCCCTAAACATGAAATTATAAAATTAAAATATTATAATAAAGTAAATATCATAAGAACACAACTTACCTTAATATAATTTAGTATTCCTAAAAAAGAATACATAACTCAAGTAATTTAAAAAAGAAATAATGAAAGAATGTATATAATTCAAATAAGTTGTTCACAGAAAAAAGGCATGTCATCAAATGGTAAATTTCAAATAAGAACATACATAGACATAATAGATAACCAATAAAAAACAATGTTGGAATTCATGTAGTCAAATTAAACATAAACATTAATGATAATGAATTTTTCAAAAAAAAATTTCATAAGTTTTGAAATCAATGTTTTAAATAAAGTATAAGACAAAAACGCTATAATGTTTCATAAAAATTAACATTTAATAATATTTAAAATGTTTTAAAAAAATATTTTTTAAAATAGTTCATTAATAGTTCATAAAATATATCTTAAAATTTATTATTAATTCAAAAAATTGGTGTAATGTGTGTTCCCAATTGTTGGCACATAACTGATATTTTTGGATTTTCTGTCAATGGGAATGGGGAATAGATAATAAAATTTAATGGGGGAGAATTTTAAAATCATATATTATATCATTGTATTTAATACCAATTAAAATTAGTTTCATTTTGCACTATAATGGTTTTATGTGTGTAGAGCAGTTAGAAATCTCAAAAATTTATGAACCTATATTGAATATGTAACATATTACAATTATTTTATAATATATGTTCCTTATGTTTCCTTATAAATGTTAAAAAAGAAATGGTATATGTTTTAAGTTGTTCATATATTGAGTTTTTTTCCTGAAAAACTCACAATAAATTTTCGAAGGGAATACATATTTTTCGATGTGCATGATATTATTTAGAGATCTCTAGAAATTGTATAAGTACTAGGATTTCCCTGTGTATATAATATATGTTTAAGAGTTTTCTAACATAATATTTATAAATAACATTGAAAATTAAAAATGGAGTACTCCTCTAAGTGATGCATAACATATTTGAACTAGTGTGTATATAATTTATTGGGTTAGAAAAATTAAAACGGTATATTTATCCTTTGATATTAAATATCCTTCTGATAGTGGGGTAAGAACTATGAAAACATTGAAATAGAAAATTCTTGTTGTGTTTATGAATATGTAATGTAATTGGATATGTGTAAGATACTTATAGGATGTATATATCTCAATTTAATAGAGATTTACTTGAATAAATCTTATTTATTGGATGCGGTGAAAATGAACTTCCCCAGATTCATAGTTATATATATAATATTTGTATCAAATACCTAATATACACCGAGAGGAGAGAGATTTGGAAAAGGAATGAAGATCACTATGATATGTAATATTCTTAAATCCCACAAAAGTGATATGTCATAAATTTAATTTCTTATATATGATCCAATAATAAGTAAAATTTAAATATCTTGAAGAAGATTTATAAGTGAAGTTCATAAATAATTTTTAATCCATTTAGATTAAATTTCTTATTATTATTCATACTTGGGGATTACTAATTAAGTCAAAAATTATTTAAAGATTATGCATATTTTGTGGGAGAATAATTATATGCATTTTGAGGAAGATAATGAGGGTCATGAAACATTAAACTGGTGGATTTTTTGGTTCTAATTTCATGAATTTTACATTAAACCGATATGGAAAAAATATGAGTCTTAGAATAATAAATATATATTTAATGCTGTAGTGGTGGGTCTAAAATAAATAGTAGAGGAAATGAAATTCTAATGGGGAGAGATACACTTTTTTAAGATCTTTAATCAATGGTGGATACAAATAAGATTGAATAAACCCTTCTATTTCACTTTTACAATTCTGTTCTTCAAAATATTTCAAGAAACCTGTGTGTTACATTTTTTTCTTTGTAACCTTTGGTTAAAAGTTGTGTTTTAGAGGATAATAAGAGGAAGTGTTTCTAGGATTGAAAGTTTATCCTTCAAAAAATTTTGTAATATCTTTAGGGGATAATATCTCATTCATGTATGTCTACACACTATCAATTTTTTCTTCTTGTACTAGTCAATTGTGTGGAACCAAGTGAAATATTTTGTACATTCATTTATATTCATTATCTTAAAAGTGTTTATGTTTGTGAATAATGTATGTCTCAACTTGTTCTTGATAACTTAGTTACAATATTAACAAGACTCTACCCACTAAGTCCCTTCCTAGGATAGTGGTGATCTATTTGTTCCACCATAATCCAACCTCTATAATGCCAGGAGATAATGAACAACACCAAGAAGGAATACTACACATATGAGAGGTCTCAAAATACATAACCTACAATAGATATACATCAAAATAAAACAAAAAATATAGAAAACCTCATAGGTGATACATATCTATCAAAAAAAATATTCATGAATACATCTAATAAACATCATCGGGAATGTAATATAAATTCCAGTATAAAATGTGGTAAAAATTATGGCATGATGATCTCAAAATAAATGAACCCCAAGAACTTGGGAAAGGGGATCACTAAATGACACCAAATTGAACCCCATATACCAACAAATATATATCCCACCAACTTGAACCCCATATACCAACAACTGTAGATCCCACCAACTCTACTATGCTCCATGTCCACCAATATCACCATCGACCTATATATTGTAGGAATAGAATGAATAGGTGTGGGCATAAGACCTGTGAAAGAGTGAGTATAAAAATACTCCATAGGATTCTCTAAAAACATAAAGGTCTTAGGTATATAGGTTAGAACATAATTAATGGCTAAACCATACAACTATCCAACTCAAAGATAGTGGGGTGAACAAAACTAAAATAATACATATAGTTTTTTTCCAAATAATCTCAACATGTGCCTAAAAAGGAAAAAATATTCCTAATTTCATAACTGATACATATGATGAGGAATAAAAAATTAATCCTTACACATATAGGAAAATAAGGGATGGCCAAATTTACCACCTGTTACATATAAATAAGACTTAAAAAATAGTTGTATACCTAAAGAGATGACACCTATATATTTATCTACCTCATGGGAAAATATTTCCCAAAAAAACCTCATGGGAAGAAATAAAACCACAAAGTAATATCTAAAGGAAACTAAATACAAAAATACAAAGGAATAACCAAGGTATCTAACTAAAAATCCAAAACATTGAGGTCTCATTGGACATAATCCACTAAAAATTCACCAAAATCACCACCCACTAATCACACTGGGTGAACTCCCAAACATGCCAAAAAATAATTATTCTTATTAAAATGCCTCATATCATATAGGATCACTTATGTAAATCAAAATTAAGACCTTGAATAGGGGGTTTGATTAGATTATAGAACCCATGATTCATTATATAATTTAATACTTTAGGATTTCTGATCCCACATATGGGTATACCATACCCCTTTCCATGGGTGGAGTTCCCTTCTACTCAACTACCAACACCACCATGACATTTTATAACATTGAATCTGGGTAGCCACACTTCATCAAAAGAAAAGAACAATTTAGGAGAGTATTGTCTCCTTCTATGCACAAGTTATCCAATGCCTCAAGGGGGACTTAAGAAACCATCAAGTTAAATGGGTATGATTATCTACAAATCTCTATAGAAAATGAATCTCCAACATGGAATATATAATGGAAACCTATGAACGTAATGATAGATCATGTAAAGCCACATGGCATGGAGGACTTGAACCCATGTGTCTGGGGGAGAACCACCTCCACAAAAAAGGGATAACCCATACTTTATTAATGAGGCTAGATCGAGAGATTATCCAAAACTCATATCCAAATCATTCAATTCTCATAGACATCATAACTTCATGTTTGATGAGAGGATCCACCAAGAATGTTCTATAGTTGTTACCCTATCCTAAAACCACACACAAGGAGATATAATGGAGGACCAATAAATAATATCCACTATGTAGAATGGATATAAAGGATCTGATGTAATGGGAGTAAATGGAAAACCCCCTATCCTCCTATAAAAACCCTGTAAACCATATATTGAACTAGGTTTCATGATTTGGGGATGAAAATCCTAATGTTTAATATCAATCCTTGAGTCCCTTCAGACCACCTCACTATAAAGGGGGAAACAATAGAGAAATAACTCAGACTCTAGTGTCATTTATACAAGGAAATATACAAATATTCCTATTTGATCATGTAAATAGATTTAGATATCTAAAAAAATACTCAATCATGATATTTTCAAAAAAATACTCAAGATGTGCAATTTATTTGTCGAAAATGGAATCTTAGTGAAGTAGTTTTGAAGAACTCTCAACAAAAGAAATGTGTGACCATGTGCTAGATCTTGGGTGGTCCCCATGACCTAGAAATACCTAGGAATGTGTAATAAAGTGGATATACATGTGGTTTAATAAAAAATGAGTTTGAGGTGCCATGATTATGACACCCCCACCATATCAAGTTGGGATAACCTGACATATCTCACACCTTCTCGACATGCTTGCATGCATTCCTAAAATCCTCTTTACATTTGGATAGCTCTACAGACCAGACCACAAGGGAACCATACATAAAACCTCCCATGAATACCATATAGTGGGTGGGAGGTCTTCTGATCCATGTGGCAACAGATGAAAGTAGGGAAACCCAAGTGGTTTCCCCACCATTTCCCCACCAGGATTGATATGATCACTCGAGGTGCTACCACTCAACGTTATTAGTAGAAATATTTCCAACCCACCTTATAATTATTATAAAAATTTAAAATATTAAATATTATTACCCATATCAACAAGGAATAATTTTTTAGGATACTAATTTATTAGATTTCCATAGTTTTATGTGGTTGGACTAGAGTAGTGTTAGGATCGGTTAACTCATGAGTAGTCCCTTAGGGTGTGTGTGAGTGAGGATAAAGAACATTAAAATAATATGTGTTAGATTATGGGGAAATTCATTGGTATTATAAGTAATCCTAGTGGGTAATAACACAAGATGTGTTGGGAAGACAACAAAGGTATTACAAGAGATTCATGGAGTTAGATGACTAGGTTCATAGTTTAGGGAGGTTAGGCTATGATCAATGGTATTAGATCCCAATACATTGAAATAAGTGTAGTGAAAAAACCAACCTATGATGTGTGGGGTACCCAATGAGTGTGTTGTGATATTAAGGGGTGTATAGTGTCACACCATTTGAAAAGTTATACTTTAAAGACTAAATATTAATAACCATGTTAATATGAAACACCTTTCTTTTTAAGAGCGTACCTGATTAAAACTCCAAAGTTGAGTGTGGTTGTCTTCGAGTAGTTCCAAGATGAAAAAAATCCTTAGAAGTTCACTAGGGTGTGTGTGAGTGAGGAAAAATCACAAAAAAAATTGTATTGGCATGTGGGTAAAATAATATGTCTGATAAGTGAACTAGGGTGGTAATAACCCATGGTGTATTGGGAAGGAAACTTAGGTATTACTAGAGACCCATTGGGTTAAATGAATAGGTTAAAAGCACCTGGAGGTATGGTTTTAAAAATTTACACATGTAAAACAAAGAAATATTGAGTAATATAATTCACCACCCTTATTATGTTTTATTAGGTTTATTATTACAAAAAGTGGTTTTTCAAACACTTGTTTTAGATATTGAATCTATCACGTTGAGATTTTCTCTATGGATAATAAAGTAAATGAAAAAAGATTTCCTTTTCTCGATATATAAAATTTATACATATATAAGAAAAAAATTAAATGTCACATAAAAAAACATAGACTCAATGTTTTCTCTACTATTGTTCATGGAGTATATGTCAGTGTTGTTTCTAAATTATCAACAATCAAAGGATATAAAAAAATATTAGTGGTTATTATAAAACAACAATTCTTTGTTTCATGAACTATTAAATTAGGATTATTTAAACATGATGAGTTTAAAAAATATTAAGAATCTATAGGATACATTTTCTAATATCTATTAAGGTGATAACACGGTTAGAGAAGAAGAAATACATGTTTGACATATTAAATTTTCTTTTATAAATATTTATTCAATTGAGAATATTGATATTTTTTTAATCACATAATTGAGTTGGTTGGAGAAATTTGAGGACTTGGTGAATAATTAAACGATATGAATATGGAAAAGAAGATCTTGAGAAGGTTTCCACCACTTTAAAAACCTAATGTATCTGATCTTGAAGAGATAAACTTGGATGAGCTATCACAATATTAATTTCACAATATTTTGATGGACTATGAAAATCTTGTTAAATTAGAGGGAGAAAAAAAAATTAATAATGAAATAAAATTTAATTATATAGATAATCATAAAATACCTAAATATATAAATAGAGAGGAAGTTGTGGATAATAAGTTTCTATATTTGGTGGAAATAAAGTTCAAAAGTTTTTAGGGTGCACTTGATGGTAAGCCACCCTTGGTATTTTTTTTGATGTGGAAAGATTAGAAACATTGCAGAAAAATTTCAAAAGAAATTTTATGGTGATAAGGGTGTATTGGAAGCTATAACAAACCCATGAAGAAAATTATCCTTAAAAAAGACTTTAATATAGGATATTATTATATGTAGAAGCTTATGAGAAATATCATATTGAAAAATGAAGAGAAAGGTACTGTAGACTACCCATATAAAGTAGAAACTAAATTTAAATCTAACATAGATGCTTTCATAATGACCACTATTGAAAAAAATATAGATATGTAAGACACATATCCTATGGGTATTGTTGAACTATGGGTGTAATAGGAAGAATATATTAAAGAGATCTATTTTCAGAGAAGGAAAAATTGAAATTTTGGTGTCTTTATGAAAGAATCATCAAAATATGTAGATCAAATTAATAATATGATATAATGACTAATGCTACAGTTATAAGATAAACTATATAGTTATGAATGATCAGAATAAGTAGTAATGTTTAAACTAAAATCAATAAATAAGATATGATGAATGACTACCTTAAATTTTTTTATTTGAATGAGAAAATCAGGTTGAAGCTCTTAAAGAATAATTTCATTCTTTGAGAAGAAAACATGAACACGAAGAAATGTTAAGTAATTCAATAAAGATGATTTACTTTAGAAAATTATTAGATAGGTAACTATTATAAATAGATAAATGTTTTTAATAAGGTGATTATATAAAATAGTTTATAAATATGGACCCATATATATGGGTTAAATTAGAGTTGTTTGTAATACTAAGATAACAAAAACATTATCTGTGTTAGTCTATAACAATGGGAAACAAGTGGTTGTAGAAACATCTTAGTCATCAAGAAGAAACAAACTATATATCTACTCAAAAGTTGTAAAATGTTGGATGAATTAAAATAATAATCTATTTTCTTTAATGATGTGTCTATTTTTTAGTGATTTGGAAACACTATATTGTATTGAGAAGATTCGAAGAGTTACTTGGAGGAAGAAGCACCAAAAATCTAGAAAACAAGTTTGAATTAATTTTATTAAATAGAAGGAAGAATTATCTTTTTGAAAACTCTTATCAATGTTCCAAATTAAGGTTTAATGTAGTTGACTATAGGTAAATGAGATATAAAAGTTACCACCGTGGGATTCATAGATAGATTTCTACCAAGAAACTGAATGATATTTTGTTGGGAATTTTTTTTATATATTATATGAATAAGAAGAACATGGTTAAATTTAATGTTCAATAGAAATAGAAGTTATTCCATTGAATGTATCTTCATGGATGGAAATATCGGGAAAGGGAAAACAATATAGAAAAATAAAATGTGAATGATGTTTTACTCAAATTAATAAAGAATAACCACACTTAGATCTTCAATAGTGGGTGTTCATCCTATATGATAGGAAATATGAATATCTAAAATAATTTAAAATAGATATTGGATGAAATTTTTTTGTTTCAGAAATGATATAGTGTTGAAGATAAAAGGAAGCAAGAAAAATGGGATAGCGAGGGATGAACTAAAATGAATAGAAGTACTCTATGTGGATGGGCTATGACATAAAATTTTAATAACGTGTCCGCTATATTGATATGGGATTGAGGTCACCTTTAATTAGAAATGATTCTTGATCAAAACTTAATCTGGGAATTCCCTCATGAATGGTTGGAGTATAATTGGTAACGTTTAATATATATAAAGTAATGAAAACATATGATTTACTACGACGGAAGAAGAGAAAATATTTTTTGGAATAAGTGATTGGGATATATTCAGTAGAAAATAATGGAATTCTTTTCAAGGATGAGTACAATATGGAACATCTATAACTTGATGCGCAACTAAAAGCATACATGTGATACATTTATACGGTAGAAGATGGTTCATAACCCTTATCAACTGAAGAAGAATATGGAATCCAATTTTCTTATTCTAGTGAACACTAACATTAGTGACCCAATGCATTTATCATGAATATATGTAGAAAAAAAATTTATTATATTTTTTTAATTATTATAGTATAATGGGTTTTTTCAAATTCATACAGTGCAATAAAGTGGTTTTGCAGTGAATAAAGTTACAACAAAGGGGATTAGAAAATGAAAATGTTTGAACTATTAAAATTCTAATATAAAATAGTGGAATTCAGTTCAAATCCATTTAGGTGGAAAAAGACAAAAAAAATATGGAATTAAACATTAGGTACCCTCAGTACATACTCCATATTATCATGGGGCCATTGAATGAAAATTGAAATAGTAGAAGAAAATGGATAAAAAATATCATATTAAACATTGTGCATATCAACATTATTACAAAGAGCATCTTTAGGTCATAATGTACACTAAAATTAGGGATTTAATAAACATTGGGAATAATAACCTCCACATGAGATGTGTCATGAAAGGAATCCATCATAGAATCACCTCTATGTTTTGGGAAGTAGATCCTAAATTTATAATAAAAAGAAAATCATGGTAAATATTGAGATTAAGTAGATAAATGAGTTTTCATAGGCTACTTAATGAAGATTAAATTCTATAAATCTTCAACAAAAGGATAAATTAGATTTTAAAAATTAATTATTTCAAGGTTATTGAGTAAAAAGAATGAAATAATTCTAGGAGTTTTAACATGGATAAGTATTTTATGAAGATGATAAAGGTGGTATAGATTTTGAGACTCTATAAAGTAATTCGAAAGATGAATATTCAAAGGTAGATTAATATGAAGTAACTATTTAGGATATTCCTCATATACATTTGATAATAAATAGTTGGATATAAGTTGATCCATCTAATATAATTAGTGATATGGCTTACCCAACTTAGAAAAGAAGGATGATAACAATAGAACATGCTTATTCAATATCAAACATGGATATAACACCATTTTAAGAGGATTTGGAAGATGAATATTGGGAAAGATCCATGAATAAGGAGTTGAAATGATTGAAAAAAACCAAACATGGGAACTTCTATAGAGATCCGAAAACTATAAATTGGTTAGAGAAAAGTGGGTCTTCAGTATTTTTTTGATGAATATAGTAATGTGGTTCAAAATAAGGCTAGATTGGTGTGTAAAGGCTATGATCAAGTTGAATGAATAGATATTGATAAAACCTTTTCACTAGTAGCTTAATTTTAGTCAGCCATATTCTTCTTAACAATTTCAATACAAAAAGGATAGAATATTTTTCAAATGGTTGTAATGAAAACATATTTAATGGGGTTCTTAACGAGGAAGTTTACAATGAGTATCATGTGTTTTTATTGATTATAAGGAAAGAAAAAATGTGTGTATACTGAGGAAGGGACTGTATAGCCTTAAGTAGGTGCAATATAATTGGTATGATAACATTGAATCATATCTAAAGAAATTTAATTTTAAATGTGTTTTTTTTACTATGACCTTTGTGAAACGACATTTGAGGAATAAAAATTTATGTGGATGATATAATATTTAGTGAAATCGAATAGAATTTTGAACATGAGTTTTCCAATCTATTGAGATTATAATTTTAAATGTAAATGATTAGTGATATAACTCATTTTCTAGTGCTGCAAGAGACTCATAATGAGGATTATACTAATATTTCATAGATTAAATATGCAACTAAACTCATAAATAAATTCAACATGTT
Organism: Viscum album; assembly: GCA_963277665.1. Taxonomy (NCBI): domain Eukaryota; kingdom Viridiplantae; phylum Streptophyta; class Magnoliopsida; order Santalales; family Viscaceae; genus Viscum; species Viscum album. The sequence continues at coordinate 40,344,660 of OY728160.1, read as the reverse complement.
TGATTCAAATCCCATTACAACCACAATTGCAGTTATAACCAAATGTGGAATATATGAGGATGGGAGGTCTGAAGATCCCACCCGGTATAGAAGGATAATAAAAAGATTATTTTAAGTGATAGGAATTTAATTATATATATCCTAGGCTACTTTCTTGGCCACCAAATTTTAAATAAACCCCGTGGGGTATCATCTCACAATTATAAATAGATTTATGAGATACATTGGAGTAAATATCAGTCATGGGTTTCTCTTTAATACAGAAACGAAAATGAATTATTGAGGAAAAAAATCATAGTAAATATGTAAGGACCTATCCTACGAATGCCCAAAGCTGGTGCCGATGAGACATGATGTACCAAAAATACATTACAAACATTTACAAATAATACATCATGTTCCAATATTACAGAGGCTCGTGAGGTTTAGGTTCTGGGAAAACCGGCTGCGTTCGGAAATGTTCCATCTTCTAAAAGCCATAACCTGAAATTTTTTAATAAAAAATGTAGGGTGAGCATTGAAATAATTAGTAAGGGGTTTTGAAAGTATTTAAATACAGTTTTTAAAAACTAACTTTGAAAATTCTTTCATGTACTTAAAATAAGTCCTTTTAAGAAAACATCAACACACCTGAAAGGTAGCTATAAAACATTTAGAGCAAGACATGCACAAGTATTTGAACATACCACTGAAAAATACTGAACTATCAAAATAATCATGCTTGTATAGAGGTACATAAAAACTACAAATTAAGAACAACATAGCATGCAAGGTGTTCCAATACTACTAGAAAATAATATTATTAGAGTTGTGCATAATTAATCTCATAACAACTTATCTAAATGCACATGATGACATAATAAATGTAATGCTAACATTTGAATTAATAATGTATGGAGGAAAACTGATCATGCATCATATTTCATATGCACTTAAACTCATACTCATAATTAACGGTTCTTGATTAACATACACATAATGAGGGATTATAATACAGAACCTTCTGTAAACATATTGTCGAGGTATCGGCCAAGACATCTATTGATTAAGGCCTCATCCATAATCCATAATCTCTTTAATAAATATTCTACTAATTGAATATTTTTATGGTTAATTAAATTACATAGTCATACTAGGGAAAATACATAATGCCAGACTGTGTCAAGGCCTCGACCAAGACGTTTAATGATTAAGTCCTCAGCAAAAAACCATAACTCATAGAAAATGTGAAAGGCCTCAGGAAATTCTGCTTCTAGTTGTCTAATGAGACCTACTGATGCATCGAGGGGCTAGAGTAGGCTCCACCCATCACATAATAAGTCCAATGCATTCCTCATACCTCATAAATCAATGTGCACATGCCACTTTGATTTATTTAATTTAATTTAATTAGATATTACCCAAGGTGTCCCACACTACTTTGGGTAATTTCATTTCATTTCTCATTATTTTTCATATGAATGCATTATTGAATAAAACAATAAATAAAATGGATAATGATACTATTGTACATTTATGGTAGAAATACATGATATGATAATAAATAGATAAAGTTTGATGATAACTATTTCCCAAGGCAGGCATGGATAAGTAAAATATATTTTTCACATGTAATAATAATAAAAGTACATAAAATGATGAATAAATGGGGTTTTCCACATGAAATGAAAACTTATTAGTTTAAATTCCCTATTTTATGCACATTTAATTACACACATACTGATAAAAGTTCCAGTGAGCATGCAATTAGACCAAATCAAAACTTGATTAGCTAATGACCATATCTGCATGGGGGTTCATTATATAATAAGACTATATGTGAGAACAACATGATATGGAGCATAACATAACTTCAAAAAAATCCATTTATTCTCTAATATATTTTGGGTTAAGTCAAAATATATTCTTTTAATTAAAATGTGGATAATATTATTAAAACTTATTTAATTAAAATAAACATGACATGTTAAATTTATTATTGTATACCTCTACACATAAGTAGAGTTTAGCTTACACCATGTTAACATTTAATAGAAACCCTTAAAACATTAATTGCATCAAATAATTAACGAATTCTAATATTTAATACTAGAAATTAGGGTTTTAGAAGCTATATAGAAATAATATTGTGTATACACAAGGTTTATGTATTTAAATCTTCATCACCAAATATGGTTCAATTACTTCCTACATGTAATAAATATTACCAATTTTTTTATTTATTAACTCTACTTGATTGTAAACCAAAACATGTTATGTTTACAGCACATACAACCATGTGTATTTACATGTATAAAAATTAGGGTTTTGCATACCAAGTATAAATCCAATTGATCGCAAATGACATTTCGCATTTAAAACATTATTTAAGGATTAGAAACCATCTTTTAGAAATTATAAAACGGGTTTGGATTGTGTCACATAAATAGGTATATAGACATATATATATATACATATATATAGTTTTTAGAAACATTATTCCATTTAACCCAGAACTTAGTTCGCACATAAAATATTATTAAAGGATGGACACTCAAGTCTTAAAAATCATAAATGTCTGTATTGGAAAACATATAGTCACAATTATATAATTATATTTATATATATATATAGTTTATAAAAAAGGGGTTGCATATTAAAAATAAATTCAGAATACCCTTTATGTTTATATAATCCTATGTAAAATATACTAAAATATTTTGGAAATCTTAGAAATGGATTTAGTTTGGGAAATTATACATATATATATATATGTATATAATTAAACACCCGAATATGCACATAATTATATATATATATATATATATTGGGTTTTTTCATAAGAAGTATAAATCTAATTGAACCAAAATATAATTCGCATATAAAACATTATTTGAAGGTTGGAAATCATCCTTTAAAATCTATAAATCATGTTTGGATTGAGTCTTAGGTATACATGTATATACCCAAATATGAGCATAAGTATATATTGGATTTTTCATAAGAATTACAAATTCAATTGAACCCAAAACCTAATTCGCAACAAAAACATTATTTAAAGATTGGAAACCATCTTCTAAAATTCATAAAACTCATTTGGTTTGAGTCACATAATTTGTTCGCATATATATATATACATATATATATATATATATATGATTATATACAAAGTGTATAATCAGGTTTGAAAATATAAAAATGCTTGAAAATAAATCCTTACAACATTATAAACACTTGAACACAAATGTCTAACATTTGACAACATAAACTAGCATAGATTTGAAATAAAAATAAATATACCTTTATATATATCTGATTATATATAAAACATTATAATCAGTTTTATAAAAACAATTAAAAATGACCCATTATGCAAACCAGAAAATAGGGAGTATAACTTGAAATAAAATTATTAAATTTCACTTATGCAGACTCAATTAAAATAGATAATAATTCATTAAAAATTGAAATATAAAAACAAAATATATAAACTCCCTTACCTTAAATGCAGATCGACTAACAATGATCGGACATATCAGGAGCAAAGAAGAAAAGGTGAAGATGCCAAAACAGGTTATGTAGGGTATGTATACTGAGTTTTATATATATAGTAATCAGAGTATTACTGAGCAATCTTAAATTAGAAATATTTGGTTTGGTTCATATGCATGGTTGATTCAAAATAAACAAAAACATGGCTCATTTTCCCTCAATTATATGACCTTTGTTATTATTTTATATTATCACTTTATATTATTTTATCAATTCACATTATTTTATTACACATGCTTCTTCCTCCATTTTTTGACACGTCTCCATTCATTATAATATATTTGTTTTATGCTGATTGTTTTTTTATAATTTGTTATCATTATATGAGCATCTTTTTCCATCACGCTTTTTTTTATTTCTTTCTCAAGATTTTCTCTCTCCATACAAGTCATGATTAGATATTATCAAATATATTTCCATGTTTTTACTTTTCACCCTTTTTTTAGTCTTTGATTTAACGTTTTATTATTATTATTTTTAGTAAAACGTTTTATATAATTAGTTTTTTTATAAATAATTAAATTCATTTTTTTAACACATTAAAGTCATTGTTTTTAAAAAAAATCGTGTATCTAATATGTATATATATTACTTTTTATTTTATATTAATATAAATATATATATACCAAAAAACATGTAAAATATATATATATATATATCTCTTCGTTTTTTAAATAATAATAATTAAATTCACATTTTTTATAGTATGTAGTTAGATTTTTTTTAATCTTCTCGTTTTTCTTTATTTTTCACTCACGTCACGCCACACCAAATTTTTTTTGGTCAATGTAAACATTTGACTTTATTATTATATTTTTTGAACATAATGAAATTAGCTTTTTTTAAAGAATCGTGTTTCATATATATATATATATATTTTCTATATATTAATAAAAACATATAAATTATATATATAAGTCTATAAACTCATTTTATTATTATTATTATTACTGTTGTATATTTTTAAAAATTGTCTTATGAAAATAAATTAATAATTACTACAAATAACGTATTCAAAATCCTAAAAGTAAAAATATAAAATGCCTTCTATTATTATTATTTATAAATCATTTATATATATAAAGTAACTAACATTAATTTTAATTTCAAAATATTAATTAGAATTTAAGTCTTATAATAATCTATTTAACAAGGTTTTAAATATATATATATATATATATATATATATATATATAATCTAAATTAATCTTTATAAATCGTGTATTAAAAAAATGTCTTTTAATAATAAATCAAAACAATAAAATTTGGTTTGGATTAAATAAAATCACAAACATTATTTTGTTTCTAAAATATAATCCATTTATTAATTACTTAAAATTTCTCGGGATGTTACATTTAATAATATTAGTTTTATTAATAATTTTATAACAAATTAATTTAATCAAGATTTTATGATGATAATAATCCAAAACTATATATATAAAACGATTACATATATAAAATACATGGCTTATTATTACTAAATATAATTAATTAATTTTTAACACGCCGTTGAGTACTTAATTGTTCTTTAGCTAAAATCTTAAGGACTAACGGCTACAAAGAATAATAATGGTCATAAAAGAAACGATCATATTTTCCTTCCAACGGTCCAGTAGACCCTTATAAATATTTGTTTAGGGTATCATACCCTTGAAATACCTCAACTTATAAGGATGGTTCTTTTTATTCTTTTATTGCTATGTACCGGCTTCATAGTTCTTTCCATCATGTTTTTTACCATGACCGACCCGAGGGACGATCACTATATGGCTGGTCTAATGATGTTTCTTACTGGTGCTCTGGTGGTTCTAATTGGTCTAGTAGTGGGTATTTTAGGTTAGTTGTGGTCTCTCATTTTATTATAAGGTTTTATTTGTTGTATCACAATACCTTTTCTATTATTTTTTGTTTTCCATTCACTTAATTTGAATTCATTTACTTGCACCATAGATAAAATATCATAAAACAAAGTGAACAACCAAAATATAATATTATTAAAGTTCATCAAGCTTGGGGTGTTACATTATCTCCCCTACAAATAATTGTGTCCTCTCAATTCTAAAACGCTCGTACAAAAACCACAAAAATACCAGACACACGTTACTCCCAAAGTCCCTTTACTGGGACCACCATCGATGGTAGGGTGCTGATGACCTCAGGTGAACTCCTAAGGTGGTATTCAGCTGCTCCATCTCTTTGGTCCAGACACATTGTGGACATCTAGGGTCTTATGTGTGCCTAATGCACTCTTCCTTTCATAGATAGGAACAAGAAGTGTGGAGGTTGGAAAGTTCCGAGTGGGATAAATCTCTATAAGTCCCACGCACGACATTATTCATGAAAAAATCGATGTCGTAGAGTTCTCTGTAATACTAAAACTCAAGACCTGGAAAATGTATGCCACTCGATGGTCACCATCCAAAGAAGATTCTAGGGATTTACCTACATCTCGGTAGTTATCAGTCAAAGTGAAACATAGAAAAAGAGTATTATAAAACTTCCCTCTTTTCCTATATGCCGCAAATTGTGCAATTGCAATGTGGTAAAAGACAAGATTGCTCCCATGGTAAAGATGGAGAATGTTTGGGCGATTCAACACCCGATGTAGTTGTTCACAAGACAACCTAAAGTTTTATAAAGTCTCTTATTTCCTTGAACATGACTTGACCATTATAGTTTCTACTATCTCCGTTGGGAGAGAAAAAAGGTGTGATTCGATAGCCATTTAAAAATTTAAGGAAAATATTACTTAGTAATACATAACCAAATATTCAGTATTGTTCTAATATTATCAGGTGCCTCCAAAAATACATAAGACTGGTATTTTTTTTACAATAAAACATCATACTTAATAATTCTTAATTGAATTTTTTCTTGTTTTAAGTTCTGGTTTTCTAGAGTTATCTTAACCAATCCTCTAATACCAACTGAAAGGACCCAGACTCCGAATGCCCGGAGCCGGTGCCGATGATACATGATGTACCAAAAATACATTACAAACACTTACAAATAATACATCATGTCCCCATATTATAGAGGCTCGTGAGGGTCAGGTTCTTGGAAAACCAGCTACGTTCGGAAATGTTCCATTTGCTAAAAGCTACAACCTGAAATTTTTTAATAAAAAATGTAGGGCGAGCATTGAAATACCCAGTAAGGGGTTTTGAAAGTATTGAAATATAGTTTTTGAAAACTACCTTTGAAAATTGTTTCATTTTCTTAAAATATTTTCTTTTAAGAAAACATCACCACACCTCAAAGGTAGCTATAAAACTTTTAGAGTAAGACATGCACAAGTATTTGAACATACCCCTGAAAACTACTGAACTATCAATATAATCATACTTGTATGGAGGTACATAAAAAATACTAAGTAAGAACAACATTGCATACAAGGTGTGCCAATACTACTAGACAAGAATATTATCAGAGTTGCGCATAATTAATCTCACTACAACTTATCTAAATGCACATGATAACATAATAAATGTAATGCTAACATTTGTATTAACAATCTGGGGAGGAAAACTGATCATGCATCAAATATCATAAGCACTTAAACTCATACCCATAATTGATAGTTCTTGATTAACATACACATAATGAGGGATTATAATGCAGAACCTTATGTAAACATATTGTCCAGGTCTCGACCAAGACATCTATTGATTAAGGCCTTGGCCATAATTCAAAATCTCTTTAATCAATATTCTACTAATTGAAAATTTTTCTGGTTAATTAAATTACATAGTCATAATGAGGAAAATTCATAATGCCAGACTGTGTCAAGGCCTCATCCAAGACGTCTAATGATTAAGGCCTTGACCAAAATCCATAACTCATAGAAAATGGGAAAGGTCTCGGCTAATTCTGTTTCTAGTTGTCTCATGAGACCTACCGATGCATCAAGGGGATATAGCGGGCCCCACACATCACATAATAAGTCCAATGCATTCTCATACCTCATAAATCAATGTGCACAAACAACTTTTATTTATTTAATTTAATTTTATTAGATATTACCCATGGTGTCTCATACTAGTTTGGGTAATTTAATTTCATTTCTCATTATTTTTCATATGCATGCATTATTGATTACAACAACAAATAAAATGGATAGTGAAACTATTGTATATTTACGGTAGAAATACATGATATAACAATGAACATATAAAGTTTGATGATAACCATTTCCCAAGGAAGGCATGGATAAGTAAAATATCTTTTTCACATGTAATAATAATAAAAGTACATAAAATGTTGAATAAATGGGGTTTCCCACATGAAATGATAACTTCTTAGTTTAAATTCCCTATTTCATTCACATTTAATTACACGCATGCTGATAAAAGATCCAGTGAGCATGCAATTAGACCAAATCACAACTTGATTAGCTAATGACCATATCTGTATGGGGTTCATTATAAATAAGACTATACGTGATCACAACATGATATGGAACATAACATGACTTAAAAAAAATCCATTTATTATCTAATATATTTTGGGTTAAGTCAAAATATATTCCTTTTAATTAAAATGTGGATAAAATTATTAAAACCGCTTTAATTAAAATAAACTTGACATGTTAAATGTATTATTGTATACCTGTACACATAAGTATAGTTTAGCGTACACCAAGTTAACATTTATTAGAAACCATTAAAACATTAATTGCATAATATAATTAATGAATTCTAATATTTAATACTAGAAATTAGGGTTTTAGAAGCTATATAGAAATAATATTTTTTATACACAAGGTTTATGTATTTAAATCTTCATAACCAAATATGGTTTAATTACTTCCTACATGTAATAAATATTTCTAATTTTTATTTATTTATTAACTCTACTTGATTGTAAACAAAAACATGTTAGGTTTACAGTATATACGACCAAGTTTATTTATATGTATAGAAATTAGGGTTTTGCATACCAATTTTAAATTTAATTGAACCCAAATGACATTTCACATTTAAAAAATTATTTAGGGCTTATAAATCATATTTTAGAAATTATAAAACGGGTTTGGATTGTGTCACATAAATAGGTATATAGACATATATATTTATACATATATATAGTTTTTAGAAACATAATTTCATTTAACCGGAAACATAGTTCTCACATAAAATAATATTAAAGGATGAACACTCAAGTCTTAAAAATCATAAATGTTTGTATTGGAAATCATATAGGCATAATTATACAATTATACATATATATATATATAGTTCACAAAAAAGGGTTTGCATATTAAATATAAATTCATAATACCCTTTATGTTTATATAATCCTTTGTAAAACATACTAAAATATTTTTCAAATATTAGAAATAGATTTATTTTGGGAAATTATAAATATACATACATATATATATGCATATAATTAAACTCCCGAATATGCACATAAGTATATATATATATATATTGCGTTTTTTTCATAATAAGTATAAATCTAATTGAACCAAAATATAATTCGCATCTAAAACATTATTTGAAGTTTGGAAATCATCCTTTAAAATCCATAAATCATGTTTGGATTGAGTCTTAGGTATACATGTATATACCCAAATATGAGCATAAGAATACATTGGATTTTTTATAAGAATTACAAATTCAATTGAACCCAAAACATAATTCGCAACAAAAACATTATTTAAAGATTGGAAACCATCTTCTAAAATTCATAAAACTCATTTGGTTTGAGTCACATAATTTTTTCGCATATATATATATATATATATGATTATATAAAAAGTGTATAATCGGGTTAGGAAATATAAAAATGCTTGAAAATAAATCCATACGACATTATAAACACTTTAACACAAACATCCAAAATTTGAAAACATTAACAAGCTTGGATTTGAAATACAAATAAATATACCTTTATATATATCTGATTATATATAAAACTGTATAATCGGTTTTATAAAAACAATTAAAAAGGACCCATTACGCAAACCAAAAAATAGGGAGTATAACTTGAAATAAAATTAATAAATTTCACTTATGCAGACTCAATTAAAACAGATAATAATTCATTAAAAATTGAAATATAAAAACTAAATATATAAACTCGCTTACCATAAATGCAGATCGACTAACAATGATCAGACATATCAAGAGAAAAGCAGGAAAGGTGTAGATGCCAAAACAGGTTATCCAGGGTATATATACTGAGTTTTACATATATATTAATTAGACTATTACTGAGCAAGCTTAAATCAGAAATATTTGGTTTGGTTCATTCGCATTGTTGATTCAAAATAGACAAAAAGATGACTCATTTTCCCTCAATTATATGACCTTTGTTATTATTTTATATTATCACTTTATATTATTTTATCAATTCACATTATTTTATTACACATGCCTCTTCCTACATTTTTTTGACACTTCTCCATTCATTATTATATATTTGGTTTATGATGATTGTTTTTTAATAATTTATTATCATTATATGAGCATCTTTTTCCATCACTCTTTCTTTTTTTTATTTCTTTGTCAAGATTTTATCTCTCTATACAAGTCATGATTAGATATTATCAAATATATTTCCATGTTTTTACTTTTCACCCTTTTTTAGTCTTTGATTTAATGTTTTATTATTATTATTTTTAGTAAAAAATTTTATATAATTAGTTTTTGTATAAATAATTAAATTCATTTTTTAACATATTAAAGTCATTGTTTTTTAAACAAATCATGTATCTAATATATATATATATATATATATATTACTTTTTATTTTATATTAATATAAATATATATATATATATATATACTAAAAAAACATATAAATTATATATATATATATCTATTCATTTTTTAAATAATAATAATTAAAATCACGTTTTTTATAGTATGTAGTTAGCATTTTATTTAATCTTATAGTTTTTTCTTTCTTTTTCACTCACCTCATGCCACACCATATTTTTTTGGTCAATGTAATCATTAGACATTATTATTATATTTTTTTGAACATAATGAAATTGCCTTTTTTTAAAGAATCATGTATCATATATATATATTCGCTATATATTAATAAAAACATATTAATTATATATATAAATATACAAACTCATTTTATTATTAATATTATTACTATATTTTATTTTTAAAAATTGTCTTATGAAAATAGGTTAATAATTACTACAAATAACGTATTCAAAATCCCAAAAGTAAAAATATAAAACACATTCTGTTATTATAATTTATAAATAATTCATATATATAAAGTCTCCGACATTAATTTTAATTTCAAAATATTAATTAGAATTTAAGTCTTATAATAATTTATTTAACAAGGTTTTAAATATATATATATATATATAAACGAAATTAATATTTATTAATTGTGTATTAAAAAAATTTCTTCTAATAATAAATCAAAACAAACAAATTTGGTTTGGATTAAATAAAATCAAAAAACATTATTTTCTTTTCTAAAATATAATCCATTTATTAATTACATAAAATATCTGGGATATTACATTTAATAATATTAGTTTTATTAATAATTTTATAACAAATTAATTTAATCATAATTTTATGATGATAATAATCCCAAACTATATATATAAAACAATTACATATATAAAATACATCGCTTATTATTACTAAATATATTTAATTAATTTTTAACATGTCGTTGAGTACTTAATTGTTCTTTAGATAAAACCCTAAGGACTAACGACTACAAAGAAAAATAACGACCGTAAAAGAAACAGTCATATTTTCCTTCCAACAGTCTCGTTGACCCTTATAAATATGTGTTTAGGGTCTCATACCCTTGAAATACCTCAACTTATAAGGATGGTTCTTTTTATTCCTTTATTTCTAAGTACCTGCTTCGTAGTTCTTGCCATCATGTTTTTAACCATGACCAACCCGAGGGACGATCACTATATGGGTGGTCTAAGGATGTTTCTTACTGGTGCACTAGTGGTTCTAAATGGTCTAGCAGTGGGTATTTTAGGTTAGTTGTGGTCTCTCATTTTATTTTAAGGTTTTATCTGTTGTATCACAATACCTTCACTATTCTTTTTGTTTTCCATTCACTTAATTTGAATTCATTTACTTGCACCGTAAATAAACTATCTTAAAACAAAATGAATCACCAAAATATAATATTATTCAATTTCATCAATCTTGGGGCGTTCAAAAATATAAATATTAAATCATATTAGATTAATATTCAATAAATATAATAAATATACACACCCTAGGGCCCTAAAGGTTTAGTGTCATTGGAGAATAGATATAAAATCAACTTATTCCTTAAAATATTTTCAACATTCACACAAATAACATTATATTAGTACCATACTAAACATAACAATCTTAAATCCTCCACTAAAAACCCAGGGAAATAAAACATAATAAAGGGTGAGTTAAAACACTTAGTATGGGTAAATACAATACATATCAATCATAATAGAGAATAATATGATCATAAGGGTATGATAAAATAATAAATTGAATGTTATCATCATAAAAGATTTATACCTATTGAATATTAGATAATAAACTAAAAAATTAAGCCACATATATAATAATGATCAATAAGGGTGTCAAAGTAGTAATAATAATTCAGTATTTATAACATAGGCACGTGGCATCATAACCATAGTAAATCATAATTTTCTGAATATTGATAATCACAATCAGGTCAACACATAATCTTATGAGAATAGATAAAAATAGATCACAATCATACTTAAAAATGTGAACATAAAAATTCAAAATCATTTACTCACATAATATTGGGAGAATAACTAGAATCAATCATACTCACAAATAAATATTTTAACATAATCATTCACAATCATGTCCACACACAATCTTGTGAGCACAATTAGAAGCAATCATAATCATGTATCAAAACCTAAAAAAATGCTATTCTCAGTCATGTACACTATTATCATCCTTGTCTCAAGATATATCATTATCACATTAACAAATACCTTACAATACTTTAATTATCATAGCCTCCACATAATAATTATCCATTTATATGTATTCCATAAGTTTATGAAAATATTTATCATTTCACTATAGCTTAAGAAATAGAATGAAAACGGGTTTCATAAAGATATTATCATTATAATCAATAACCATACAGAGAATGAATATGGATAGTATCATTAGATCATATCCCAAGAGAATCATAAGTAATAAAAAAGTTCATTTTCATAGAGGAAAATACCTTTACAAGATCATTGGAACATTTCTTGAGGAAAATACCCTTTTCATTAAGAAATCACTTGTTTAAAATATTACCATTTCAAGATTATTTTGGAAACAAATTATTTGAAATTAAACATGAAATTATATAATGGAATATTTAATTTATATATTAGTTTTGATTGAAAGAAAATTCCATCATGTGATATAAGTTAAAAAAATGATTATGTTCCCACCTTTTGGTAAAAACCACCGTATTTGAAAAATGAAAACATATTATTTGTAATTTTTTAATATAATGTAAAATATTTGTATATATTACTTTAATAAATCATTTTATAATATTAAAAACATTATTTAAAAGTTTTAAATAAAATATGGACAAGGTATACAAATATTCTTCACTAATGAGAAAATCAAGTTGGGTTTTCTTCAAAATATTATCTCATTCATTTTAAGTAAAAAAGAGAGTAAAATTGTAGTATTACTAGAAAATTATGTAAATAATAATAGTATAATAATATAAATTACGTTTAAAAGATAATATCAATATAATATTCCTCAATATAAATTTAACATAGGCAATCCTAAAATGAAATGAGATTGTAACATAAATCAGTCACCTCATGTCTTTTTTTGCTTTATACGCATTCAAAACTTCTATATAAAAAATATATATTTATTATAAATATATTTCATAACCAAAATAATATATATTATGCAATATAATATTTAATTATAACAAATTGTCACTATTTTTAAAAAAGTTATTATTAAAATTGTTGTTTCAGATAATGTCTGCTCTATTTTTCAAGCATGTTTCAGTTCTTTAGTCCCGATAATTTTAATTTGATCTAGGTTGAAACATCTATAAAATATTAATAATTAAATTATTATAATATTTAATCATTATATACACTTTTATAACAATTAATTTATAGTGGTGATGAAAAATTAAATACATCACTTTATGGAGATGATAGTCCATATATACGCATGAGTGATTTTTCCATTTTTTGATTGATAGAATTAAATAAAAGTAAATAAAAATTTAGCTTTATAAAATTATATTAACATCATATTTATCATATATATTCATAAAATTCATCACTATAACCATCAATGTGAAGCATCGATGAAAAATGACATCCATCTCTTCGCAGAGGTGGTAATCCACAAGAACGCATGAGTGGTATTTTCATTTTCCATATAATGGAAAATAGGTGTATAATGGTTGTTAAATAATTAAAATGATAATAAATATATTTATTATACTAAATTCATTATTTTACAATATATACCATAAATTTATATAATTTAGAGTAATAAATAAAATTGGAAGTACTTGGTTAAGAGTTATACCTATATTTTGAGAAGCCTTTTTTGGATTAAACCTTCAGACTTAAAACAATGGTATTTTGAAAGAAAATAAAAAACAAGATATGGGAATGAGATATAGGTTTCTGTTATGGAATTTATTTAATGATATATAATGCCTTTTTTTTTGAATAACGTATTATAGGAGATTCCCTTTTGTAAATGAGAGAAAGGACATACTTGGAATTACTTAAGATATTTGATAACAATATATATGATAATCATGTAATGTGGAAAAAAAGAACTAAAAAATAGAATATAATATATTATATAGTCAGAATAAACTTAAAAATTACATTTAAACAATTTTTTGTGACATTTTAATCATTATTTCATAGTTAAACCACTTTAAACACATTTTAACCTTAACAATACTAATTTAACTTTTACCATGACAACTTAATTATTTGACCAAAAATTAAAAGGGGATTATAATTTTTTTTGAACATGATGATTATGAAATATTAAATTTTTTTATCATATTAAATTTGTATAGGTGGAATAAATTAATTTTAATATAGATAACACAAATTTCATAAAAATAGTTTTTAAGAAAGTAATTGATTTAGTCATAAAAATAGGTTTACATTGAAATCAAGTAAAAAATTTAGGTTTCCCTAATTTTTTTGGTTATTTTATAATATATATATGTTTTTTAAACTTTTTATTTAGGATAAAATAGAATGATACCTTCAAACCATTCAATTAAAATCAAATATCCAAAACAACTTTTAATTTGAATAAAATATAACTTTTGTTCACAAAAGGCAATATTGGGACCTCTAATTCAAAATAATATTTTATAATACATTATTTATATCCTTTAAGATATATTTTGTTGATACAAAGGTTTATAATTTATAATTTTGTGATTACATCATAATAATACCATATAAGCGATAATTTTTGAAAAATCCATATTTTAACTATTCATGAAAAAACTAATTTTTTTGAAAAATATCAAAAAATAACAATAAGATAAATTTTATGTGATGAGTAAAAAAATGATATCCATTTTTCCAACTAAAATTTAAATACTGGGAAAATTTAAATATAATATCCACAAAAAAATGTAATAAAAACCATTTCTGAATCATAAAACAACGTTAATGAGTATTGAGAACTTATTTATTATTAATTAATCAAAAAATAATTATATAAACAATTTTTACATTTTGTTAATAATTTGGTTATTTCTATTTATATCACTAATTTTAATGGCTATTTTATAATGATCATATTTAAATAATATTTTTTTATAGTATATCACAGTCCGTTTGTAAAGTCTTGAATAAGTTGCAACAAACTGATGCCCCGAGCTAATGGCCCACAACAACTCAAGTGAATATCCCAATATTCTATTCGTTATTAAATATAAGTAAAGTTATAATATCAGTCATGGGGTGACTATAACCTCTTTATCAGAGTAATACACTAGCAAAAATAAGTAAAAAATAGCCAAATAATGATATAACATAACCTGAATAATATAGTATCACAAGATGACCAAAACAAGAAATACAATATCAAAAATGTATAGTAGATATTCTATCCTAAAGAACATTCCATATTTCATAGTGAAACTCAAATAAAAATACACTGAAAACTCCAATGCGGGCCTTGAACCATGTCTAGTTCCCTCATTAATGCTCTATCACAAATCATCCATCCAATATAGGGAATTTTCCATTATCCTATCCTGCAACCATGAAATCTATTCAGGTACCAATCATGCATCCCAATTAGGGTTTGAGGACAACTCAGTAGGCCTCCACCAATGATGTCTGAAACAATATACAATCAATAAAAGTGTATATAGTTGTATAAATAATACATAAGGAAATAAATTAAAAAATCCACACGTATTAAATTACTCGTTATTGAACTACGTAACACCTGGGTTCTTGAGGAAACTCGAACTCTCAATATATACTTTAGCCCGTACGAGAGTCCGAACCCTACTCAAAGGATCTCATATAACTTAATTCTTGTGTTACCATTCATCTTCACAATTCCAATGTGAATTCCATTGTTACCATTCATTATCTAAATTCATATATGAATGCCATTATTACCATTCATTGTCTCAATTCATACTATGATCTTTTGATACTGTAGAACCTATCCCACACATAGTAATCACATGTGAATTCCATTATTACCATTAAAAATTTCTTACCATAATATGGGATTTTGATGCAACAAACCATGTCCCACACATAATTATGACATTAGTTAATTTTCTAATTAATTAATCACATTCAACCATTACACATACCCACCATTCCATTAATTAATTCATTAATTAATTAATCACTTCACAATCTCAACATCCAATTATTAATTCTATTATTAATTATTTTAATTCACAATATCAATATCCCATAATTAATTCAACAATTAATCATTCAAATTCACACTCTCAATATCTCATAATTAATTCAACAATTAATTATTCATCATCACAATCTAAATATCTAATAAATAATACAATAACTAATTATTAAAATTCATAATCTCAATATCCCATAATAAATTCAATAATTTATTATTTAAATTAAAAATATCAATATCTCATAATTAATTCAAAAATTAATTATTCATATTTACAGTCTCAATATATCATAATTAATTTAACAATTAATTATTAATTGAATCCCACAGTTTTCATATTATGATAATTAATTCAATAATTAATTATGACCAATTCCAAAATACAT
The DNA here is from genome assembly GCA_963277665.1 of Viscum album. Lineage (NCBI taxonomy): Eukaryota > Viridiplantae > Streptophyta > Magnoliopsida > Santalales > Viscaceae > Viscum > Viscum album. The sequence goes on along the minus strand of OY728160.1, from coordinate 40,327,835 downwards.
TAATTAATTAATTTAACAAATTAGTAAATTAAATTAATAAATTAAATTTCTTAGAAAACCCTAAAAATTCTATAATTACATACATATAATAGAAATCATGACTATGGGATTTGAATAATAAACCACCCACCTAAATTTGTTGATGAGCGATCTCCCAACATGAATTCTCAATTTTAAAGGAATAAAGATATTGGACAAGTTCTAGATATTAAACCCTAAATCAAGAACGAATAATACATATCCCAAAATCCTAGATCTAAATCCAAAAATAAAATATCTAGAGCTAATGAAACAAATGATAAATTCCCTATAAAATATGAGAGAGAGAGACGAAAATGAAGAAGGAAAATAAATAGGATAAGACCCTCTTAGCAAGAGGGGTGTAAATCACCAATATATGCTTCGAATCATGTTAACGGAGTTTGGTAAGGCTTTTATTTTGTTCAGGAAGCACTAAAATCTTGAAACAGAATTTGGGGTCAAGTTAGGGATGAATGGAGTTTAAAATAGGGGCATGGTAAATTTTAAAACTAATTTACATGGGATAAAAGTCCATTACGCATAGTTTTAAACTCACAGTGCATAGTTTCCCATAACCGTTTTCCTCAACTGTCTGCCTTTTCCAGGGGGTGCATAATTTCTCCTTTCTGGGTGTACAGTTTGAAAAACAATGCACCATCTGTAAAACCCTCTTTGTTTAGGGTTTCACGGTTTGTTGGGACATGGCACAAGGTTAGCGAAAACCATGTTCCAACCACGAACTACCCTCTTTCTTTCAATTTTTTTCTTAATTGTCACCCAAACACAGCTTATCGTAAAACCCAAATGAATAGTACTCAACACAAGGAAAAATATTACCTGCAAACAAGACAGAGACATCTCTAGAAATGACCAAGGTTTATAATCTCTCCACCATATAATGTCTCCTCCACAAGCTGTACTCCCTAACATTTCTAATATTCTGAGTCAGAAATATTAGTCTATATAGACCTCATGTAAACTTATTTCAACTATGTTCCCTCTTGAACATGTCCATGGTACCATAATACATGAACTATCAGCATGGTTTTTCCTACAAAACCTTCTCACTGCGATCCCACACATTTATCAAATCCACCTCAAAGGACGCATCTACCAAAATTTCAACATCATCCACATCGATCACATGAGTAGGTTCGGGTGATGTTGTAAAATTTGAGACACATGGAAAATATCTTTCATAACACTATATCTCTATGTAAGATCCAATCCGTAATCTACCAACCTAATTCTATCCACAATCTCAGATGGTCCAACAAACCTAGGCGCTAAATCCTCCTGTCTCTGTATCATGTAGTGACATAATCTAGGAAATACCCAACGGAATATACGAACACCCGATTTAAACTATATGGGTCTATGATTTCTTTCAAAATATGAATTCTGTCGACTCTAAGTTTTAGACACTTGTTTCTATATCAAATGTACCTTCTCTGACATCTCTTTCATGAGACTCAGTCCCAAAAACTCTAACTCACCTATCTCCATCCAACATAGAGGTGATTTTCATGGACTACCATAAAGATCCTCATATGGTTCTATCTATACAGTTACCTAACAACTGTTGTGATAGGTGAACTCCACTAAATGCAGATTCATCCCTAAAGACCCACCAAAGTGAAGGAAACATGGTCGAAGCATATCCTCAAGCACCTATATAGTACACTCCTATTTCCCATCTATGATGGGGTGGAAATACAAATAAAAACAATGTGTACCAATAACCTTCTATAATCCCTGAATTAAAGAAAAAGAAAAACTATATTCTCATTTTGAAGAAATAGTCCATGGAACCCCATATAGATGGAATTTCTCCCTGAATATACAGTTCTCCCAATTTATCCACTAAGAAAGTATTCCATATCGTCAAAAAATGTGATACCTTCATTACTTAGTCCACAATTCCCTAGATAACGTCATTCTTATGAGGTTTCCTTGGGATACCCACTATAATGTCTATATTAAAATTGTCCTACTTACATTTCGGAATGGGAAACAGCTGTAGTAAACCACTAGGTCATTGATGCTCAGACTTTAACTTCTGACATGCGTAACATCGTACCGCGGACCCTACTATCTCCTTTTTCATGCCTGACCACCAAAAATATCATCATAGGCCAAGGAAGATTTTGTTCTCAACTAGATGTTCCACCCATATCAAGGCATGAAACTCATGTATCAAATCTTACCACATACTCATAGGCACAAAAATATGATTTTTGAAATAGGTGATATCATCCACATCTATGCTTCAATTGAAAGGTTACTTCCCACCTTTAGGGAATTCCCTCAAGGACAAGCACTGTGGATCCTCATACTACCTATCTTTGATCCGTCTCAAAAGGGAATAGTCCACTGAAACTAATATGAGAGTCATTTTATCCCAACTATTCTAAACCACTACATAAATCTCAGTTAGTATCATCTTCATCTTCCACTCATCACTATAATCATGGACAACCAAAGTCTTAGTTTTCCTACTCAAAGTGGCAGCCACACTATTTACCTTCTTAGGCATATATGTTTGCTCAAAATCTAATGACTATATATACTCAACCCATATCTAATATATAATATTCTAATCTCATTGAAAAATGATATACTTAAAGATTTTTTTATATGTATACATGGTAAAAATTTCACACAATAGATAATTCTACCAATACATTAAAGCATAAACCACAATATCCAACTCAAGGTCATGAATAGGGTAGTTCTGTTCATGCAGCATCAATTTCTAAGACCCAAACACCAAAAATAAATCTCCCTACATTAACAATACTCCAAGACCTATCTTAGAAGCATAAAAATACACTGTATACCCCTCACTTGGATTGGGTAGGATAAAAACTAGTGCCAATATCAAGCACTTGTTCAGCTCTTGGAATGAATTATCACATGATCCAGACTAGTCAAAGTTTATCCATTATATGGTAAATCCCTAAATAGGTACTTAAACATTTGAAAATTCATGAATAAAAAATCTATAATATCCTATTAATCCCATAAATCTATGTATATTGAATACGTATTTGGGATTATCCCAAGAAAAAACTACCTGAACATTATCTGTGTCCATGGACACCCCTTCCTATTATATTATGTGACCCATGAAGTGTACCTAATCAATCCAAAATAGAACATTATTTGTGTCCATGGACACCCCTTCCTATTATATTATGTGACCCAAGAAGTGCACCTAATCAATCCAAAATAGAATATTAGATAGCTTGATGTATGGATGATTCTCTCTTAGTGTACTCTGGATGATATCAAGGTGTTAGGTATGATCTCCATGAGTCATTGAGTACACCAAGATTTCATAAAAAAACACCACCAAAACTGATCCAAGTACAGGTCAATGATTTTGTTCATCAAGGACATAAACACTACTACTGAGTTTGTCAAACCAAACAGAATTAAAACTAACTGATAATGGTCATACCTACTTCTAAAAGTAGTCTGAGGTACACCATAGTTTCTAACTCTCAACTAATGATACCTTGATTTCAAGTCAATCCTAGAGAAAACAGAATCTCTAATCAACTGGTCAAATAGATCATCGATATGTGGAAGAGGATATTGGTTTATTACTATCATCTGATTTTACATATGATAATCAAAACACATGCATAGAGTCCTTTAAACCTTCTTTGAAAACAAAAATGGATTCCCCAAGACGATGTAATCAGATGGATAAACCCCTTATCCTCTAACTCCCACTGCCGAGTCTTGAGCTCTTGATGCGCTTTTATTTCCATAATTTCAGATGGAATTGAAACTTGATCATCCCCTAGCATGAGGTCAATAGTTAATTCCACATCCCTCTTAGGTGGAATCCTTGAGAAATATTCTGGAAAACATCCTAAAATCTATCCACTATGGTTGGAAGGAAATCCAATTTTAAACCTCAATTATTCAAAAAAATACTAGAAACTTGTTTGGAGAGCTCCCCCAGTTGCTGATGAACTAGACCTACATATCATTCCTTGATATCCCAATCTCTATGGGTAACCCTCAAGAGACATAAATGTCAGCATCCTATAGTAAAAATCTATGTGGGATCATTATGCTACTAACCATTCCATAACCAAAATTATGTTGAATCTTGACATATAAAGAACAAAAAGATACCCTAGAAAATGATACATCCCAACCATGAGAGAATACCCCTTACACTAGAAGATGTCTCTAGAATATACTCCCAATAGTGTATATATCATTAAAACCCATGTCAAAAACTCTACCACTAGGATCTAACCATTCAAAAGTTGTGGTTAAATAAAGTAATGAGAGGTACCTATATCAAATAAGTCACTACCTATCATATAATCTATAAGAAAAGTACCTCTCACTATCAATGGTCCATCCTTGCTATCCACAAGAGTTGGATGAATGGAATGAAACTATAGATCCCATATTCCTTACGATGTAGTTTGAAATCCCTAAGCTTCACCACTTTGCTGATATGGGCACTCTTTCTAAGAAGAAATTCTTCCACTTACTCTACTACCTCAACCAGAAAAACTCCAAATTCTAGAATGATATGGTAGAAAAGTTACCCTTCCCTCACTCTGGTTCTTTCTAGCTCCTCCATCACTACACATATGTCTTGGGTTCTTTTAGAACAGTTTTAGAATTCCCTTCCTTATATAGCCTTAGCACTCCACCGGTGGTTGGGGGAAATGTCTCTAAAAGTGTACCGACCTACAACACTGATGAAGGATCACTCAAGTAAGATCCTGAGCAACTGATCCATCTGTCCAGGTACTCGAATTCCCACTAATTTAGAAAACAATGTCATATAAATACTTCCTTCTCTCAGAATCTGTACCTTCTGATCGACTAGATGGAATGACCTGTCTTGCATTAGATACCTCCCATAGGCTCCCACTATCTATAAGAGCCTAATCCACCACATCAACAAAATTATTTAACAAAATTGATTAACTTAGGACTAAATATCACACTTAATTCCATCATCGAAATTCCTCAATTTATCTATCTCATTACCTAATTTTTTTGAAGAAAATCTCTTCAAATTTAAAAATAATTCAGCGTAGTCCATCATGAGAATACTCCACTGAGTCAACCTCATAATTAAATAGATCTCTCCTACCTTAGTATCTCTATATAAAAGTGCTACATGAATATTTCTAAGAAGTCATTTCACAACATACCATCAGCCTATCTAGTCTGAGCTAAATGTCCCACCAGAGCTTCACTAATAATCATAGAATGTAAGAAACCAACTTGATACTCTTATTAGTAGGATTATCCAAATTTTCATGTATAGTCTTAATGGACTCAATCCAAAACTCATCACCCTTAGGTCCACCCTCTCCATTATAAGTCATAGGGTGATACAACTGAAACTCCCATGTCAAGTTAGAGATGATCTTCACAACTTGGCTTGGGTATCATTCAATAAATTGCATGGAGCAAGATAATTTCTCATGAATCTTCTCACATCCTTCCTCACCTGGCACTACCCTTGCCTCAAGTTCCACTACTGTTAAATCATTTACAGCTATATCCTCTTGTCATCCTCACAAAAAGAGTTATCATGGAGGCATATATCTACAATGAAAAATATTCACCTTAGGAAACATTTTATAACATTTACACATTTATGAGAAACACAATATTCCACAACAATTCATTTCCTCAAACCTCACCACATGGACAAAACCGATGCACTATCTATACCCTAAACTATCCTACACCTAAGTCATGGTTAAAGAAGGGTAAAATCATTATCAGGTTTAAGTTTCTCATTTTGAATCTCAATTATTCAATTTTTTCATCATTTTACCATTCTCAATTTTATTCTAGGAAAATTTTCATTTCAATTTCACAATCAAGGAAAAATATTTTAATTTTAACAACTTCCCCAAAACCCATTTTCCCATGAGTGGCTAAAATGATGTATGTCACAAAAATAACCATGAGTTCCTATAATAATGCATGTATACTCAACACTCATTCTATACCTATCCACAAGTAAAATCTAAAAAAATATCTAATACAAAAATTACATCGCACAATAAGTGTTTCACTGAAGGCGAAATAATATTCAACTGTAATATTAAATCCAATAGTAATCATCCAACCCTATGTAATTAGGTTCTCCCCTATATATGGGTTATAAACTCCCATCCACTAGCTCATAACTCGGGCCAAAATCTTCATAGTCCAATGTATAACTTTTGAAAATAGTAATTTAAAATAAAAGAAAAGACAAATAGGCTCTGATAACACTTTTTGACACCCAAATCGGGTGCCACATGCCGGTTCCCCAAGGTGGTGGGCCACATGACCTCAAGTGGACCTCCCTGTATTCTAGTGGCTATTGACTAGAAGAAAGGGTTTAATATCAGTCATGGGGAGACTACACCCTCTCAATCAGAGTAGTAAACCTATAAAAATAAATAAACAATAACCAAAGAATGATATAACATTACATGAATAATACAGTATCACAAGACAGACAAAACTAGAAATACAATATCAAAACTAAAAATTAGATATGTTATGATAAAGTACATTTCAACTATCATAATGAAGCATAAAATTAAAGAAACTAACGACACCCAAGATGGTCTCGAACCTCATCAGTTTCGCTGATCCATGATCAATCCAAAATCCACCATCAAATACTGAGCTATTTCTCTTATCCTATATTTAAACCATGACGTCTATTCAGGTACTGATCAATCAGTCAGGGTGGGGTGTGAATACAACTTAGTAGGCCACCACCAATGACATATAAAAAATATCTATTTAATAAAAAGTGTATACAGTTGTATAAATAATTCATAAAAGTAATAAAGTAAACAATTTACACTTATTTAATTACTCTTTATCGACTACATAACACCCGGGTCCTTGAGGACACCGAAGTTCTTGAGGAAACCCTAACTCTCAATACCATCTCCATCTCAGACCAAATACTGAACTATCCCCAAGGGATCTCATATAATGACATTCCCCTTTTACCATGCAATATCAAAATTCCCATATAAATTTCATTGTTACAATTCATTATCTCAATTCACATATGAATTCCATTATTACTATTCATTGTCTTAATTCATGTTATGGTATTTTGATATAGCATAACCTATCCCACAGATTATTATCACATGTTAATTTCATTGTTTCCATTCAACATTTCTTTTTATACTATGTTATTTTTATATAGTAGATCAGGTACCACACACAATTATCATATTAATTATTTAACTAACAAATTAATCACATTCAACCAGTGCACAGATCCATAATTTCATTAATTAATTAATTAATTAATCATTTCAGAATCTTAACATCCAATAATTAATTATTTTAATTCAAAATCTCAATTCCCATAATTAATTGTGGAATTAATTGTTGAAATTTACAATATCAATGCCTCATAATTAATTTAACAATTAATTATTCAAATTCACAATCTCAATATCTCATAATTAATTAAATAATTAATTATTCAATTTCACAAGCTCAATATCCCATAATTAATTCAACAATTAATTATTCAAATTCACAATCTCAATATCTCATAATTAATTCAATAATTAATTATTCATATTCAAAATATCAATATCTAACAATTAATTAAACAATTAATTATTACACGAATCCCATAGTTTCCATATTTCGATAATTAATTCAACAATTAATTATCCCCAATTCTATAATCCCTTAATTAAATAGTTTACCAAACTAATTAATTCAATTAAAAAATTCTATTTCTAAACAAAACAGTAGAAATTATATAATTTCATACATATAATTAAAATCATGACTATGATATTTTAATAATATACCATATACATCAATTTTTTGATGATTGATCTCCCAATAAAAAATCGAAATTTGAATAGAATAATTATGTAGAATGAGTTTTGGATCTTAAACCGTAAATTCAGATTGAATAATCAAGATCCTAAAATCCTAGATCTATATCCAAAAATCCTAGATCTAGATCTAACTAAATAGATGATAACTTTCCTATAAAAGATTAGCGAGAGATGAGAGGTAAGAAAGAAATAAAATGGTATAAGATCTCTTTACTAGGAGGGGTGTAGATATTCAATCTATGATTTGGATCCTGAATAATGGAGTTAGGAGGGATTTGAATCAATATAGAATGCTGTAAAATAATTAAAACGTGTTTGGGGTTGATTTAGATCCAAATGGGGTTTTAAATGGGGTCTTTATAAATTTTAAAACTAATTTTTCTCAATAATAAAATATTGTATGCACGGTTTGCTGATTGGGGCACACAGTTTCCCCTAACCGTGTGGCTTAACTATGGACTTATTCTGGGGGGGGGGGGTGCACAATTTATCCTTATAGGGCACATAGTTAGATAAACTATTCTCTAGATATGTAATCCCTATCTATCTAGGTTTTCATGTTTTGATGGGATATGATGAATGATTAGGGAAAACTGTGAACCTAACATGAACTACCATATTTCTTTCATTTTTTATTAATTTTCACCCAAACACACCCCAAGGTAATACCCAAAAAATAATTACTCAAACAAATTCAAAAGAGTATCTATAAAAGAGACCGAGAAATTTCTAGAAAACTATTAGGTTTTATACCATTAAAACATTAGGTTGAATTTAATAAATGATATCAAGGAAATCATAGTTATATAAAGATAAATATACCATAAAATATTACAGTGTTACATTCTACCACCATATAATATTTTATATATTAAAATTACATAACTCTAATATAAATGAAAAAGGTTACTTCTGCCTAATCACATCCCCAGGTTCCCACATAGCTTCCTCAAATTTATGGTTTCACCATAAAACTTTTACTAGAGAGTGGTTTTATTTCATACATTTTTATCTATTCAATAATGAATCTCTACTTGATCTACACTATAATAGATATATTGATTTAGTAGTATGAATTTTGAGTTCAATACATGTGAAGGATCAAGTATGTACTTCGGGAGAGATATATGGAAGACATCATGAAATTGAGAAATATTTGATGGAAGTACCAATTTATACTCTACCATCATTATATGATCAAGAATATAAAAGTAATAAATATATATAGGGATAATATTTCTACCATTGATAAATATAATAACCTTTTTTATAGGATATATTCATAGGAAAACATTTTCACCAACTTGGACCTCTAGATGTCACTAATTATTTTCATAATAATGTTTCTATTGACTTTGAGCTACACTGATGTGTTGTATAATGGATATGTCCTTATTTTCCATTTCCATAGCTATATTAGGTCCCAATAGCTTTCTTCCTTTAACTCCATCCAAGAAAATTAGTGTTCTACCCATTCTAGCTCAGAGGGAATTATAAGGAGACATCTGAATGACTAAGTGAAAGATATTATTGTATAAAACTATACTAGAGAGAGGTTTTGATACCAAATACCCTTTAAATCCATAGAACATGATCTCAACATACCTATATTGGGTTAAAGGATCCTCTTAGATTGTCCCTATATCTGAGGATGATATGTGGTTCTAAATTTCAACATTGTAGTCAATTATATTTGGAGACTTCTCTAGAACTTCAATTAAAACCTCAGATCCCAAACATATACAATTGAATGTGGAATTCCGTAAAACCTCACCACTGACTTAATCTATATCCTGAAAAATTGATCAAGAGGTAAATATTCTATAATTTCAATGAATTTTTCTGAATTCATAAGGAAAACAACTATAAAAACAATATCATTACGACCTTTTGATGCATTGGGGAGTCCAATGATGAAATACATAGCAATTGTTTCCCATTTCTATTCTTTTTTGGGTAATAATTGTAACACCCCCTTAGAATTTCGTCCTTGAGCCTCAACTTTTTGACATATCAAGAACTGAGATACATACTTTTTAATAAATCTTTTCTTGTTATTATAAAAAAAATAATCTTTGAGATATATATAATTCATTGTAATTTTAGTATGAATATATAAAAATTAACTATGAAATTCATCCAACAAGTAATTATTCATGTTTGGTTTTCAAAGGATGCATACTTGGTTCCTAAACCCTATCATTTCATCATAACCAAGGTTGATCTTGGAAACTTTTCTCATTGTGTTCTAAAGTTCCATATCCTCTTCTTGTCCTACATGAATCCTCACATGGATGGTGGATTGAAAATTTATTTGAGAATGATATTATATATCCCCATTAATCAATATTTCAAGGTCTATCTTATGAAAATCCATAAGTATTTTTTTTCTTTAAATCCTAATCATAGATAAACTTGAATGTTCCTTTTGTCTCAGGGAACCAGCCACCTTATTCACCTTCATAGGGTGGTAGTGTGTTGATAAGTCATAATCGATAATTAATTCCGACCATATCATTTGACACATGTTGAACTATTTATATGTAATTATATTCTTAAATATGTTATGATCAGTATATATATCACACCATTCACCATATAGATAATGTTTGTATATCTTCGACATAAAAAGTTACCAGTTCCTGCTCCGAATCATGAGTCGGGTAATTTTTCTCCTGAATTTACAACTAGTGATAGGAAAAAGTTATCACCATATAATTCTACATGAAGATGAATCATAGTCCCTTATCAGATACATCACAATATATTATAAACCTTATATATTATAGGGTAGAGTAAGAATATTTGAACTGGCCAACATTCTCTTTAATTCCTTAAAATTATCCTCACATTCATTTGTCCACAGTAACATGGATCCATTTAGGGTTAACTGGGTTAGAAAATTTGATATCTTTGATAAATTTATCCCAAAAAATTTGTAGTATCCTACCAACCCATGAAATATATGGATCACATTCATCGTGGTTAGTCTAGGACATTGTACAATAACCACCATCTTTGAAGGATATACTGATATACCCTCACTTGAAATTATATGACCCAAGAATGATACATCTTTTATCCAAAATTCACACTTGGAAAATTTGGAATATAGCTTCTCCTTCCCAATGGTGTTCAATATAATACTCAAATATTCTACTTGTTTTTAATTTATCTTGATATGTATAAGAATATTATATATAAATACTACCCCAAAATGAATAAAGTAATCTCTTAAGACTATATTCATTAAATTTCTGAAGATAATAGTTTTCACACCATATCCTTGAAATATTAATTATCATAAATAATTTTTTATTTTTTATTATTTTAAGACAGTTTGGGTTTAAATTATAAAATTTTCAAGGGAATATTTGTCATGCACATGGGTTGCACACAGTTAGAAGTAGCCATGCGAGAATAGTTCATGAGGGGTTGTCATCAAGATAGTGTCATTCAAAATTGATAGAGCATGGTTTGTCCAACCATGTGAATTACCTGGGGATAATCATTTGGATCCTTATGATTTTCAAGTAGGGGTAACACGATTAGTGGGTGGTTTGGTAAACCATGCGTAAACCGTGCGGGTTACCGATTTTTAAAATTTTAAAATTTTATTTTATTTTATTTTTCAATTTTTATTTATATTTATCTATCTTATTTTTTTCTCCACATCCTATATTTCCTCCATCCTATCGCATGTCACTCCTCTCCCCATTTTTCTCTCTTACCCCATGCCACCCCTCCCTCAAGAAATCCTTTAGTGTGATGAATCCATCAATTTTTTTCATCGAGGTCTCTAGGTATACTCCCTCTCCCATCTTTCTCCCTCATTTTGGATTTTTTTTTCTCCTTTGGGTTTCCCCATTCTATCGACTAAACCCTAGGATTTATAATGGGTTTATTTTTTATGATTCTCATCTCAATAGGTCATGAGATGGGTAATTTGGGTCTTCATCAAGTATGTTTGGGATCCTCTATAAAAGATGGAGAATTATGGGCCATTTTGGTCTTCCCACCACCATTTTAAGGTAGGTTTCATTTTAGATTACCTATTCCACTAATTTTAATTTGGGTTTTTATGATGTTTGTGTCCCTAATTTTTTTACAGTGTTTTCTGGTCTTAGTTGGGGTAGGTTCGAGCCGCCTTTGTTGAAGGAATATATGAATATTCATAGGTTGGTATAGATGTATGTAAGTTCCCTATTTTTATATATTCACCCATTCCAGGTTGAATATATAAAATGGGTCCAGGTGTGATTATGTATATTTATAAAAATGTATATGTGTGTAAATATAAAGGGGTATATACACTTTTGAGCATATATATAAGGACCCCGTTGTATATATTTTTCCATAAAAAATATGTAAATAGAGGATAGGGGTCCTTATATATAATATAATATCAATAGACACAGAAGTGGTAAAGATATGGTTCGAGATTCCACCATCTAATGCAGCTTGCCTTGAGTTTAAGGCAGGTTCCCTATGCCAAATCCTTTAAATTTGAAATCTATGATTTCATGATTCATTTTTGAAATGTGGTTTCAATTTTTATATGAAATTAATATTATATATATTTATAATTTGTTTCAGTTATAGAAAATTGTATCTTTACTTGGATTCTAGGCATTCTCTTAATCTTTTAAAATGGGTTTCTTCGAGTTAAGCATGGTTTCAAACTTGTTTTTAAATGTGCAGTGCCTTGGTTGTTCAATTATCCTTTTTAATGGTTTTAGAATTAAAAGTTTTAGGAAATAGTGTTTTTTAAAGTGAAATTATTCCTTTTAAAATACTTATTCCCTTTTAGAAAATTGGGAATGTTTTATGGAAGTGGAAAACCCCTTTTTAGGTATGCCTCTTTATTCTAGAAATATGGTGTGTGTGTTAAATGTGTGATTTGTGATATGTGCCTAGTGAAGAGGCTTGTGCATTTTTGTGTGACTTCAAAAGGGGAATTCACTTGAGGGAGATTGGTGGTGAGAATTTGTATGTGTTTATTTGGGTAAAGGAAATGATATGTACATATATGTTTTCTTAATAGAAACTCATCACCATTTGAAATAGAGCACATGAGAAACATGGGTGTCTAGGTGGGTCGACTAGGACTAGTATGCTAGGAGGAATAGTTGGGCCAAGACCTAGTTTCCCCCTACCTGGATTGGAAAAAAAACACTAACTAAACACATGATGATGATCAAAGACCACTAAAACTTTAGACTTACTCCTCTCTAGTGGCTCTGGAATAAGGACACTATGGGTTATTGTTTCTATAGCATGTCACTAAGGTACGAGGATCTTAGGACCACTATAACATAGATACTTAGGTTTTTCCCATTGTTAATGCTATCATTTATCCTTGTTTTCTATGTTATTTATTTATAAAATTATTTATTCTCAGTTTTCAATTCATTTAGAAAATAATAAAAATCATATTTTACTTACCCATGTTTTGCAGAACACCATGTTATGCCTTCATAATGAAATGTTTCTATAATTTCATGATCATTTTTACAAGGTATTATTGTAAGTGTATTATTATTTGTGAATGGTTTTTAGAATACAAAGGTAAAAATGGATTTTTACGAAATTTCAGCATGTTACTTATTTTAAAAAGAAATGGAAAATCCTATTTTTATATAGTAGTATTTCCAAATGAGCATGAAATGGTTTTCATTTAAAGGAAATGAAATATGGAATAATTTATCATACCAGGTTTTAATAGTCAAAAATATAGATTTATTTCTATTTTTATCATTGGTGCTTATTTTAGCTCTATCTTAGTCATCACGGAGAGACATCGGTTTAGTGGTCGGTGGTTGCCCACATGCTCACATCAAGGTTTGTGCAGTTTTATTTTCTTTCTCCTTCTAGTGTTCATTTTAATTTGTTATTTCATATTTATATATTTTTCATTGGATAATCCATTCCAAACCACATATTATAGATTCAAGGCACTAGTTTCCAAACTGATAGGCTTAGGAATGCCTCTTAGGCATTGTTGTGGGCCAACTACTACAACTAGTTCAGGGTTAACCTGGGTTACTTCATAAAAAAATCATATCAGAGAGGGACCTTGTTATTTGGGATGTTAGGTAATTCAGATATTGGATTTTCGGGGCTTAGCAGTTAGGTTACGGGTCAATGTCTGATCACCACCACTCATGAAGAGACATGAGTCGCCATGGATAGTTGGGTTTCAAGTCACTATTTTTGGTTTTGGGTAATTTTTTTATCTTTCTTTAGTTTTATGAGATTGTGTATCTTGGGGGATGAGAAAGGAAGTTAGATAGTGTTACACAATGATCTTACATGCTGTATAAAACCATATAGAGCTCACGTTCACGATTCAAATGCTAATTGTAGTTAGTGTATTCTCAATTCATGTACGTTAAAACATGTGGATGGGGTATACATGACAACTAGTTCCCTATATCAATTACATTGGTATGGGAAATTATTTGGTATGATTTTGGTTGATGTGAGTTTAAATTGGTTTCTGTTTTCTTTCCCTGAGTTATAAATTTAGGCTTGACATACTAAATTTGGATTTCGAAAATTAAAAACTGTGGGTGTTTTGGGAACTAAAGGGGAAATTATTTTGAATTTATAAAGGTTTTATAAAGTTTTAAATGAGAATTAAATTGTAAATGTTTGTTTTTGATGGGAAAATGGTATGGGTGGCCCTAGGTATTCTTTAAATACATTCACATATATATATATATGTGTGTGTGTGTATGAAATTGAATGATGGTATATATGTGTGTATTATATGAGAGGGAGTGGGATTGAACACATATTTGATAGTTCATTGGATACCATGGGTGAGTATTTAAAAACAAATATTTGACTTTGATTTTCCAAATTGGTTCTTTAATAGGGAAAATGGATTTCATTAAAAATTGGAAATTAATTTTTTAAATAGATGAATTTATAATATGGTGGATTTAAAAAGAGAGATCTTGGCATGTTTTGTGATTTTGTTGTGGTTTAGTTTTAGTTGAGATTTGATTTGTATTTGATTTGGTCTTTTGATGTGGTGGTTTATGATCTCGGTATTTGGTTTTTTTCTTTAATTATTTTAGATTATGATTTACAAAAAACCCAAAAGGTTTCTAAGGATTCTTATATAGTCATTGGTCCCACCCAGACTCCTAGTGGAGTGGTGGAGTAGCGATCTTCTCAATTGGTGCCTATTTTATATATTCCTTGTAGTCTATTGGAGGTTTTTGTGTGGATTGGAAAAAATGATTGTCTTTGGATTTTAGGATCTCAAGATTATTAGAATGTGTGAGTTTCCTTAGTTATGTTTTAAGGACCAAGATTTGATAAACATAAGGTGGTTTTTCCATTCTCATTGCGATTTGGGATGTTGTGGGAAATATTCAAGACCACTTTTATCCAGTGCTTTATTCTTGAGGATGTGAATGAGATAAAATTATTAGAGATCATGGTTGTTTTAAAAGTTCAACTTATGATGAAAAGTAATCTTTATCATTTCAATGAGTTAGTTTCTTTTTCTTTAGTGATAGTTTCGTGAAATTAGTTAGAAGCTCTTCCTTTCACATGGGGTATCATTATAGGGTTCATGGACGAGTTTATTTTTGTTCCCATGGGGGTTCCTTATATGATGTGGAGTGTGAACTAGGGGAACCTATTCTTGGATAGTTTCCTTGTTATATTATACCTTTCATTCACTGGGTTGACTACTTGTGTGCTTCCAGTGTGTCCAGTTTGGGAATTCGAAGTTGTCTTGTCAAAATTATCTACTATCCTACTGATGATGTTTTAATTTGGATCATGTGGATAATTTCTATATGTTTTGTTTCTGAAAGATGAAATCTGATTCGAAGGTTATAATCTAATTACCATGGTTCATCATAAGCTTTAGGACATCAGGGATCTGATTGTAATCCCTAGAGTGAATCTCTTCACACAGTCAGGAATCACCAGGGGTGTGGGGAACATTGGTTCATCTCCTATCTCTACCATTTTTTATAAAGATTAAATGTTATTATTGCGTTTTAATTATCTTTTTTATGTTTCTCCTTTTTTGTCAAAATCTTATTGGTCTTATCCATCTGCAATTTTTGTGGTTGTGCCGTTATGGATGTGAGTCTTTGATCTATGGTTATTTATTAGGATCATGGCCTTCTGTAGATTAGACCGGGTTCTTCCTTATTATTTCTTTGGGATTGATAAAATCCTATAGAAATGATGAATTATAGTTTGGTTGGATGATTATATTGAGTCACTTTCATTAGGATTATATTTTGTTAAGGATTTCTGGTTTGGGTTTTGAGTTCCCAGTTTCGGTGTTGGATGGTTTTAGCTAGTTTCTTGTGGTTGGGAGATCCACCATGGATATCCTTGATTTTGGTTTTTATTATAGTTTGTTAGGTGTGACTTTGTTAGTTAAAAGAGTCACCTCTATTATGGTGTCTTCATTATGCTTTATTCCATTTTGAGTTTGAGTTTGGTTCTTCATGGAGCTGGTTGACTTTATGGGGGAAGAATGTTTTTGTGGTGGGGAAAATTTTCACACCATGACATTTAAATATTAATTATTTTTATTATTTTTATCATATATTTTTACTTTAGACTTTGTTGGGTTTAAATTATAATATTTTCTTAGGAAAATTGGTCATTCACTTGAATTGAAAACTGTTAGTAGTAACTGTGAGGAAAACATGCATGAGGTACTATCATCGGTATAATGTCATTTGAAATTTTTGTATAACATATTTCTAACCATGATAATTTCCTAGGGTTAACCTTGTGGTTCCTTATGCTTTTCTAGTAGGGTGATAATGGTTGGAGCATGGGTTGGAAAACCGTGCAAAAATCATGTAGATATCATATTTTTTAATTTTTTTGATTTTTATATTATTTTCAATTTTCAATTTTCATTATTATTTCTCTATATTATTATCTCTCCTCATCCTCCCCTTCCACCATCCCACCACGTGATGTTTACTCGCCCCTTCTACTCTCTATCTATGTTCCACCCCTCCCTATCCACCTCATCCGATGCAACAGATTCACATGATTTTTCTAGTTTTCTAGTCGATGTCTTAAAGTAAGACCCCTCTCCCATCCTCTAGGAATGCGATGGGTATTTCAAACATTATTAGGGTGTGTTTTGGAATCTTATGTAAAAGGTGAAGCATTTAAGACTATTTCAGTCCACCCCCTACCATTTTAAGGTTGGTTTCCTTCCACCTTACCTATTTTCTAAATTTTAATTAGGATTTTTATGTTGTTTGGGGACATAATTATGTTGTTGGGCATTCTAGTCTTCATAGTTGTGGGTTTGAGATGCCACTATTGAAGGATTATATTCACGTTCATAGGTATGCATACATGTATTTAAGTTCCCCATTTATATATATTCACCCATGGCAGGATAAATATATACAATGGGGATATGTTTGGTAATGTATATTTATGAAAATTCATATGTCTGTAAGTGTAAAGGGAAATATTCATGTATGAGCATATATATAAGGACCCCCTTTTATATATTTAGACAAGGTAATTTTTACATAGGGGACATGGTTCCTTACATATAAGTTAAGGATCAGATGCATGAAAGTGGTTAAGGGAAGGTTTATGTTTCTATCATCTAATGCAATGTGCCTTGAGTTTGAAGTAGTTTTCATATGGATAATCATTTAATTTTAAAATCTATGATCTCTTGCTTCATTTTTAAAACATGTTTTCCCTTTTCATATGAAATTAATATTATATATATATATATATTATTGGTTTTGTTTCTTGGAATGTAGATCTTCACTTAGTTTCTATGAATTCTCTTAATCTTTTTTAAAGGGATTATTTGAGTTAAGAATGGTTTCATAATTGTTTTTAAATGAGTTGTGTCCTGGTCATTCAATTGGTCATTTTAATGGTTTTTGAATTAAAAGTGTTGTGAAGTAGTTTTTTCTAAAGTAAAATTATTCATTTTAAAATAATGTGACCCATTTAGAACATTGAGAATGTTTTATAGAAGTGAAGAATCCCTATTGAGGCATGCCCCCTTGTTATAGAAATATGATGTCTGTGTTGAATGTGTGAATTGTGATATATTATTGATGAAGAGGCTTGTTCAATTTTGTGTGACTTAAAAAGGGGGATGCACTTGATGATATCATTAGAGATAATTTGGATGAGTTTCTAGGTAATGTGAATGATGTTTTCTTGATAAAAATTCACCACCATTTGAAATTGAGAACATGGGAAACCTAGGTACCATGGTGAGTGGACTAGGAATACTACGCAAGGTGGATTAAAAGGTATTATCCCTGATTTATCATTAGTTGTATTGATGCAAAAAAACTAACCAAACATATGATGACAATCAGAGGGAAATATAAATTTTTATTGAACCCCATCTAGTGGATCATGAATGAGGATGCTATGGGTTATGGTTTCTATTCCTTTTCATCGGGGAACGAGGATACCAAGTCCCCTATTACCTAGTTTCTTAGGGTTTTCCCAGGGTTCTTTCTATTATGAATCATTTTTTATATGGGATTTATTTGTTAAATTATTTGTGCTCAGTTTTCCTTTCATTTTGAAAATAATGAAAATAATGTTTACTTACCCATGTTTTATAGAAGTTAATGTTATGAATTCATATAGAAAGGTTTTCATCATTTCTTGTTATTTATTATAAGGTATTATTGGAAGTGTATTATTAATTTTGAATGGTTTGAAAAACAGTAAGGTGGAAATTGATTTTTAAGAAATATCAGCATCTTACTTATTTTAAGAAAATTAAAAATATAATTTTTATATAGTTGTATTTCTAAATGTGAATAAAATGGTTTTCATTTTAAAGGAAGGTTATTGGGAATAGTTTATTTTGGAATGACTAATAATTTCTAATAATCACGCCTATAGATTTTTTTATGTTTTTATCTTTGGTGATGCTTCCTCCTCTATCTCAGTCACCATGTGGTGACATCAGTTTAGCGGTTGGTGGTGGCCCATAGGGTGACATAGAGGTACATGCAATTTTATTTTCTTTCCACTTATAGGGTTGATTTTTATTGTTTAGTTTATATATATTAATTTAGTAATTTATTTATTTATTTTTCATGTTCTAAATCATTCCCAACTGCATATTTTTGAGGTCTGATACCAGTTTCCACCTCAGGAGGATCGGGAATGCCTCTCATGCCTGATTGCGTGTTGACTTGGAAAACTGGTTCAGGGTTGACCCGAGTTGGTTCATGATAGAATAGATAAGTCCAAATAGAATCACTATAAGTTTATAGTGAATGTACCTTATATGTAAATCTTTCTTGGGTATAACATTATTTTTTACCATTATATTATGATATCTATAATGAATATCAATCTTGGAAAAATATTTACCTCATCATAAATGATCAAACAAATCATTGATACAGGATAGATAATACATTTTCTTAATAGTGATCCTGTTAATTCACCAATAATAAATATAATGATTCCTTGACCCATATTTCTTCTTTAAAAACGAATAGGTTCACCCCATGGTGAATAATTAGGCAGAATGAATCCCGTATCTATATTCTCCTGGTGTTTTTATTCAATTCTCTCTTGGTCTATTCTATATAGAGTGTTTAAAATAAGTGTAGCACTATATATGAGAACTATTTAAAACTAAACTTCTTGATTTAAGAAAAAATTAGGAAATTTTTCATGTAATATGTAATGATATTCATAAATAATTGATAAAATTTCAATTTCAAGTTTGTCCCCAACCATTTGAGATAAATAACCTCATGAATAGGTAGTAAAACAAATTTGATCAAAGTAATTTCTTTTGGGTGTCCATGTTCATCCTTGCACTGATATAAAATTATAGGTTGATTAATAATATCAAATATGAATTCCATTTCTCATAAATTGACATGGGACTTATATAGGGAAATCTAATCCATGCCCAAAATCAAGTCAAATTCAACAAGGGAGAGAATCATAATATTTTTAAGAAGAACATTCTCACAAAATTATACCAAAGAGAAACTATATACATGAAATGAGACCATCATACCATTATGAGGTATTTATTTCAATATCAACATATAATAATTGAGGTGATGATGTGATACTAATAAAAAATTCTTCAGATATAAAAGAGAAGGTAGATCTGAAATAAAATAATAATTTTTTAGTTCTAGAGTGGATGGTATGCGTACCTTTCTAAAGGTCATTATCCTGACCCACTTTAATAGGGATATAAAATTATTTTTATTTATCATTTTGTTTTGCGGGTTTTTAAGTCCTAGATCTTGGATAATTTTATTGATTCACATAATTTCCAATCTCCTGGAATCAAAATCATTGAAATTAATTAGTCAATTCCTTATTCTCCTCTGTTTAATTCTCTGTCCTTTTCACCCCTGTCTAAAATCAATAGCTTTATGGGAAAAATTTCAACAATCAAAGAATTTCATAGTTCTATTTAGACCATTTTTGAGTGATTTCACTTATATTATTAGAATGTAGGTAGTTTAATTTTTTCCTCTATGGGATTTAGCATTTGAGTTTTCATGAAGATCAATTTTTCTATTCTTATTAGTAAAAATAAAAGAATAATTGTTGTTACCACTATATATTTCAACCTTTAGTATAAATTGAATAATGTATTTGTAGTTACCAAAGTCTTTTATGAATAATACCTTTCAAATAATTGGTTATATATTGGTAAATAATTGATCAATTTTGGTCATGGGGTGGATTATAATTCCAAACACAAACTTTTAAGGTAATGTAATGTTTTTTTCATACCAATGGATTCATCATACTTCTATTTTTTCTTAGGATATCCCATTTACATATTAGTATAATGATATTGAGGATATTATTTAATGATAAATACCCTCTTAAACTACTACCATTCCCTAGAGATTATTTATTACTATTTCCTAGGGTTCTTAATAACAGTTTACTATTGATTAGCTTCTGCTTCTATGTGATATATTTATAAAACAAAATTCTCATGGTTTGAGAACAGAAGAATAGAAAATATTATTTCCATTACATTGATCAATTTCTCAACAACTAGTGTATAAAAAGACCAATAGAAGGGGTTATATATTGTTACATAAAACACATAATATGATGTTTCTCATTCCTTGGTACATTCAAAATCTCAAAAATATTCATGTTACAACTCATAACTTGAAATAGTTTGGTGATAATAGTATAAAGATGTTGTATACCGTCTCCCAATCCATTTGGGTTTTCATGTGGGTAGTCGTTGCCTTGGTTATCACATTTATTGTTCAAATGATTCCTTATGGTTCTAGCCACTAACAACAACCAAAAACATATTATAATAATCAATCCATAATATTTATAGTGAAAAATTATATATTCATGAAAATAATTCCGGAGATACCCTAAATCATGAAACCTTATTATCAAACAATGAAAATTTAAGTTTAACCTATGCTAACCATGGTCATCATCTTTTTAGATACTTCTTAAGGGTTCATAAAAAACATAAATTAACCCAAGGATTTGTCCTGGGAGTTTCATGAAACTATTTAGTATTTTTCTACTCTTTGTGAATCATTGATGATCGAGTTAATACGAAATTTCTCCCATTTAAAGTAGTTACCACTAGGTTAATCTGTTCCCTAACAACATCCACTATCTAGTATCCAAAAATCCATTTTTTTCAAATAAAAAAACTAATTTCTTTATCATGAAATATGATATTTTTAAATAAAACATCTTATCCTAAGGGTTCTTGTTAAATTTTCCTCATCAACTTTTCTTAAAAATGACCTTTCTTTGAAACTAAATGAGATGACTTAATAATAATAAAAATAATTGTAATATAATTTTAGATTAATATTAAATACATATCATAAATATACCTTCCCAATTACTACAAATTTTTAGTGTATTTTGAGACTAGATATATAATCAAATTATTTTTTCAAAATATCATCAACATCTCCAACAAAGATATTGATATTACTACCCTTATAGACATATCACACTTAAATACTTTACTAAAAATCTAGGAAATTAATGTAGAAGAAATTGTGAGGTTTGATTCTTAGTAATGTTAAACATGTGAGATATCAATCATAAGATACAATAATATGATCATAAGGGTATGATAATAAATAATATGCATATTCTCATCATAAAAGATTTATACCCAAAAAGCATAGATGATAAACTCTAAAATGAATTCACATCAAGAGTCCTAGTCAATAAGAGTGACAAGTCAATTATAATCATTCAAGATATATAACTCATGAATGAAACATCATAAGTCTATGAAATCCAAATCTTATGACCCTAAATAAAATTAATCTTGTACACACATATTCTTATGAGAATATCTAGAAAAATATCCTACCTATGAATAGAAAAATGAACATATCCAATAATAATCATGTCCACATAGAATATTTTGAGAATAAATATAATCAATCATACTAACATATTAAAATGTAAACTTATCTATTCAAAAATCACTTCCATTCAAAATCTTGTGAACTTACCTAGAATAAATCATACTTACACATAAAAATGTAAACAACGATTTTTCAAATCATGTCCTTGCTTATCATCATCATGTCAAGAGATATCAATATCAAAATAATCAATTCATTTAAGGGATATAACATACTACCACCATATAATAATAATATATTCATATATATTACAAAAAGTTATTAAAACAGTTATCATCTTTTTATATTAGGTTAACATGTGGAAAAGAAAAAGGTTTTCATGAAGATTTCATCATCATAATCAATAAACATATAGATAAATAATATGGATGGAATCACTAGTTCAAATACCTTAAGAATAATAAGAAACATCACAGGATTTATTCCTAGATGATGGTACCAATAAAATATTATATGAAATTTTCTTTAGAAAAATAAACTTTTTAATTTGAAATCACTTATTTACAATTTAAAAAAATCCAAAATATTGATAAAAATATTTATTTTGAAAATAAAGAAGGAATTTTTTAAAGTAATATTCAAATTAAACAGTCATTATAATAATGGGAAAATAGTTTCTTGAGGTATACGTTAAAATAAATATTCCACTCACGCCTTTGATAAAAAGTACCTAATTCAGAAAATGAAAAGAATATTCCTTTTAATTATTTTTATAAAAAATTTAAATATGGATAAAAATGATGTTAGTTAATAATTAGGTAATATTAAAATCAATCTTGAAAACATTTTAAAGAAAATATGGACATGGTAGAATAATATTCTTGACCACTATGAAAAAATGTAATTTTTCTTGAAAAACATTTCTACTTAATATTAAGTACAAAAGATAAGGAAATGGTACTATTACATGAAAATTCCATGAATAAAAAGAGGAAAATAAAATATATTTGGTTTAAAGTAACATATCCATATAAATTTCCACAATAGAAATTTAGCATAGACGGTTCAGAAAAGAAATGTGATTGTACCATAAATCCCTTACTTGAAATATCGTCTTGATTTGTACGTGTTCAAACCTCATATATAATAAATATATATTTATCATATATATATATATATATATTAAATAACCATAATTATATATATATCACACCATAAAATATATAATTATAACATATTATTTCCCATTTTTTAATAATTCATTATTAAAATCCCTATTCCCAATGATAACTACTTCATTTTTCATGGATGTTTTGTTTCAGAAGTCCCAGTCCTTATACTTTGATCATGTTTCGATAATATGAAAATGTTATTCAAATAATTTTTATAATATTTAATCATTATTTTAACTTTTATATCTATTCATACATATTGATGATGAAAAATGGATCATATAACTTCTTGGGGATAATAGTTTGTATGTACACACGAGTGTTGTTTCTACTGGATGATGGATAGAACAGAAGAAGATTAAATAATAATTAAACCTTGGAGTAAAATATTAATATAATTAATATCATATAAATTCGCCAAATCTATCATTATAAACTTCAATATGAAGCAATGATGAGAAAAAAAACTCATAACTTCGTGGTGGTGGTACTCCATATGTATGAACGAGTGATGTTTTCTTTTCCCATTGGAAAAAATGAAGTAGATAATGGTTTTTCCATCATCATAAGAAAAACTAAGTATATTTAAAATACCAAAGTAATTATTTTGGAATGGATACCATATATTTAGTGTAGTTAAAAGAATAAATAAAATTTAAATTACACCATTAAGAGTTATATCTTTTCATTGAGTAACTGCCTTTGGATTACACCTTAGTCTTAAATGGTTGGTTATTTGTAAAGAAAAGAATAACTATGACATGTATATGAAAAATAAGATGTTATTATTTTAGGTATTTTAGGATCTAAAAGGATCAAACTTTCGAAATAATGGAGAAGAAAATTTTCCATTTTATGAGTGACAGAAAGGATATACTTCAAATTACATAGGGTTTTTAATTATGATATATATGATAATCATTTAAAATGGTACAAAGGCCCCAATAAATAAAATATAAGACATCATATGGTCAAAAAAATCTAAAAAAATCACTTTTAATCATGTTTTAGATAAATTTTAGTTCTTATACCCTCATTAAACCACCTTATTCACATTTTAACCTTAATCGTGATAACATAACTTTTACCAAGATAAATTATTTATATGATAAAAAATAACAGGGGAATTTTAAATATATTTTAAAATTATTATTCAAAAATTTTAATCCATTTTACTATATTAAATTTTTATAATTTTTAGAGATCACTCTAAATATATGAACACAAAACACGTGAATAGTTTTAGGAATGTAGTTGATTTGAAAATAGAAATAATTTTACATTAAAATAATCTAAAAAATAGGTTTCTTTGATTTTTTTGTTATTGAATAAAAGGAATGTTTTTAGAGTGTTTTATCAAACCAAAACCAAATGGAAAATTCCATCCTTACCATTAAATTTAAAGAGTATAGATTTGTTTTATATTTGAATAAAATATATCTTTTCATATGAAATGTAAATTAGGTCACCTGGGCATACAATAAATATCTATTAAATAATTTTAGGTAAATATTCAACAAAATTTAAGATAATAAATTCTTCAAAGTTTTACTATATTTGGAGAGTAGATACATAGAAAACTTGTTTATTAAAAGATATTCAACATATCCCACAAACATCATCATATTAATACCCTTATAGACCTATCATACATAAAAATTTCTATCCAAACATAGCATATGAAAACAAAATAATGTGTGATCTTAGATGAGAATTAAGGGTTTCCATGGGTGATATTAATCATAAGAGAATAATATGACCATAACGCTATGATACCATAATTAAGTGCATTTTATCAACATAAAATATTCATACCTAGAGAAATTTAGATCATAAACTCTAAAATCAAGCCATATTTAATAGTTTTATCAATATAGGTGTCCAAGTAATAACTATCATTTAAGAGTTATAATATAGGAATTTGGAATAATAAGCATGAAAATTCACAATCTAGGAAATATAGCTAAACCTAATCATGTCCATGCATAATATTTGGAGCATATAAAGAAATTGATCATAATCAGTCATAAAAATATGGACATATTCATTGGAAATAATGTGCATGCATAATCTTGTGATAAAATCTAGAAGAAATTATACTCACAAAAAATTGTACATAGAGATTCAAAATCATGTACACAATTATCATCATCATCTCGTGACATTTACATATTACATTAAAAAAATAAATTATATGGATATAACATACCCAACCATTACAAAATCATAATCTATTCATATTTATGTTATAATCTCATGAAAACATTTATAATTTAATCATATCTTAACCCATAGAAAATATTGCATGTATCATTAAGATTTCTTCATCGTAATCAATAACCATTAAAAGGAAGAATAAAGATGGTATCATTGGATCTTTTCCCTAGAGAAGGATAAGTTAATTCCAAGGATGTTTTAATTGGTGAAAATTCCTTGAAAAGGTCACTAGAACATTTCTTGAAGAAAATTCCCTTTTTATTTTGATATCACTTATATAAAATTAAAAAATTTCCATAATAATAATAAATTCATATTAGTTGAAAATAAAAATGGAATATTGTAAATCAATCTACAAATAAGAGTTGTATGATTATGGGAAGATACTTTTGTGTGGTATATATAAAAATAAAAATTCTATTTACACATTTGGAAAAAAGTACATCATTTGGAAAATATAAAGAATATTATTTTTAACCATTTTTAAAGAAAGTAAAATATGGGTATAATTAAATTTAATCAATCATTTGAGAATATTAAAAACATTCTTTATTTTTTTAACTAAAATAGAGATTTAGAATAAAAATATTCTCACCTAATGAGAAAATGATTTCTTTTTCAATTAAACCATTTCTTGATCATTTTATTTACCAATCATAGGAAAATGGTCATATTATTTGAAAATTACTTGAATAAATATATGATAATAAAATATATTTGTTTTATATTATAATATTCATAGAATTTCCCTCAATGGAAATTTATCATAGTTAGTCCCAAAATGAAATTAAATAGTAACATAAATCTCTTACCTCATGTCCCATATTGATTCATACACGTTTGAACCTCCTATATAATAAATATATATTTATATAAAAATATTATAGTGCCATATTGGTATATATCATAACATATATGATATAATATTAACATCTTATCACCTTATTATTAATAAATCTTTATTAAAATAACTATTCTGGTTGATAACTACTTCGTTCTTCATGGGTTTTTCGGGTTGGAAGTCATGTTCCTAAAACATTAACCATGCTTCCAAAATCATTATAATTTTAATCATGTAATAAATATTATATTTAATTATTATGTATACTTTTATAACTAATAATATAAATATTTGATCAAAAATTTATTTTATCACTTCATGGAGGTGGTAGTCTGTGCATATGCACAAGTGATGTTTCCAATTTTTGATGTATATAATGAAATAAAACTAAAAATTAATTAAAGATATATAAATATAATAATATAATAAATAACAAACGTGATCAGATATATATATATATATATAGTAAATCCACAATAATAACCACAAATTTTAATTGGTGATTAAAAATGAAATGTATTCTTTCATGGAGGTGGTAGCCCACGTGTAAACATGAGTTTTATTTTACCATATAATGTAAAGGTTGTGGATAATGGTTTTCACATCATTATAATAAAAATTACATATAACAGAGGCAATTAATTATTATTTTCATATTATATATACCATATATAATAGGAGATAGATGAAGAAAAGAAATCGAAAGTAGTCGGTAAAGAGTAATACCTATTCATCGAGAAACCTCCATTACCTTATACTATATGCCTTAGAAGGATGGTATTTTTTGAAAAACAATATATAGTACATGGGTAAAGAATACAGTATGGTATTAGGGTTGGTATTTTCCATTATATAAGGCTCAAACATAGTGATTAAGGGAAGATAGGAGGTGCCCTTTTATAAGTGATGGTGAGGACACACTTGGAATTACTTAAAATATTAAATAATAAATATATATTAAATTAAAGTAAAGTAGAACCAAGGAAAACCATTTTAAAATATAATATGTTATATGGTATAAATAAACTTAAAAAATCACATTTATATAAGTTTTTAATACATATTTATCCTTATATCCTGGTTAATCCACTTTAAACTCATTTCAACTTTAACTATGATAAATAAAATTATTACCATGACTTAATAATACAAAATAAAATAAAAATAGACTTATAAAAAAAATTTGGAAATCATAATTAAAAAGTTTTATTCCATTTTATCAGATTTAATTTGTATATATGGTAAAAATAACTTCTAATATAAGAACTCAAAACTCAGGAAATTTGTTTTTAGAAAAGTAACCAATTTAGGTGTAAAAATAATTTCACATTGAAATCAAGTAATAAATTGGTTGAAATAATTTTTTTGGGTTAAATAATAAAAATATGAATATTTTTAGAGTTTTTTATCAATATAAAATCTAATTTAATCTTCTAACAATGATATTAAATGAAAAGACCCAAAAATAGTTTTTAATTTTAAATAAATATAACCTATCTTCACAAAAGTAAAACTTGGGTTCCCAAATTCAAAATAATATTTAAAAATAAATTATTTAACTCCATTATAACATATTTGGTCAATAAAATGGTTTTAAAAATTACTAATTCATGATTATATGATAATAATGTCATTAAAATGTCAGTATTTGAAAGAAGGGCATTTTCACTATTCACGCAAAAATCAACTATTTTAAAAAATTTTAAAAAATTAATCCTATGATAAATTTGATATGAAAGATAAAAAATCATATAAATTTTTTCCAATTAAATTTATAAATGAATATAATATTAATTATAATATCCACACAACAAAATCAATAAGAATAATTTTGAAGAAAATGTATTTTTGAAGCATAAAATAACTTAAGAGAAAACTGAGTAATTATTTAATAGAAATTAACAAATAAATTATATAAAATCATTATACATATTTTCATAAATTGGATATTCCTATTCAAATATATAGTTTTAATGGATAGTTTAAAATAGTCAAATTTAAATAAAATTATTTTTATAATATATTGTTCATTAAAACTTGATGCTGCATGTAAAACAAGATATCAAATAAATCATATTTATTTAAATATAAATATGTCATAAAATATCAGGATGTTACATTTAACCCCCTTATATAATTTTCAACCTCAAAATTCTATCACTCTGATATAAAAAATTGAGGATACTTTTGCCTCATCACATCCTTGAGATCCCACATTGGTTTGTAAAATTTATGGTTTCACCATAGAACATTGACTTGGTGAGTGGTCTTGTTCTGACACACTTTATATCCTTGACCCATAATCTCTTATATTTTTTCTTCATTAGAAATATCTTGCTTCATTTGTATGATTTATAAGTTCATTACATATGAAGGATCATGTATGTACTTCTTCAGGATGGACTCAAGAAACACGTCATGAACTTGAGAGAGAGTCAGTAGAAGTACCATGTGATAAGAAACTATCAAGACATGTTTAAAAATTTCAATGGGATTGATATATATAGGGATTATATTTACCTTATTTAAAAATATCATAAACTTATTCCATGGATATATTAATTCGAATACCTTATCACCAACTTCAACCTCTAGATCTTGTAAAATATTTTCTTCATAATTTTTATATCAAATATGATATACCCTGATGTGTTCTTGAATATATTTAACCTTGTTTTCCATTTACATATATAACCGAGTTCCCGATTTAATTCTTTCAATAACATCATATCAACACATTAGAGTTCTACACTTACAAACATAAAGGGTATAATAAAGATCCATATAAATTCATGAGTGAAATATATTATTGTAACAAAACTCGACTAGAGAAAGGTGTTGATACCAAACAACTTTGAAATCCATATAACATGATCTCAAAATATATTATATATTTTTAATGGTCCTATTTGAATGATAATCTATTTGAGGATAATATGTTGTACTAAAACTCAACTATGTATCCGGAGCCTGCAGAAGACCTCTTTAATACATCAAGGTAAACCTTATATTCTGATCATATAAAATAGAATGTGGTACTCCATGAAAAATTACCACTTAATGCACATCTTATAAATCCTATCAAGAGATAAATATTATCTTATTTCAATGAAATGTACTAACTTTGTAAGGTGATGCACTACAATCAAAATATCATTATGTGAATTTTGATAATTTGCAGATTCCAATGATGAAATCCATCTTAATGTTTTACTATTTGTTTTGTGGTATGGGTAGGGGTTATAACTTATCATTAAATTTTTTAATATCATCCATAAGTAGATAATATACCAAGAACTAAGAAACATACTCTGTATTATCTATTTTCAGGTTATCCCACTATAATTACTCTTTTAGATCTTTATACATCTCCATTTGTCTACGATAAATAGAGAACCATGAAATATAATCATCATCCAATAACTCTTTCTTCAAGTATACTATTGATAGGATACATACCAAGTTCCTAAAAATTATTATTCCATCATAATAAATATTTAAAATAGGAGAATTTCTCACATTATTCTATAGTTCCACATCATCCATTTGTGGCTCTTTAATCATCAAATAGATGGATGGTTAAACATTTACCAAAGAATGATATGAATTGTCCCCATTAATCATGATTTTAAGGTTTATAATTTGAAAATACCTATGTATTTAATATCTTTCAATCCTCATCATGGCTAAACTAGCATGGTTATTCCGACTAAGAGTGTCAAGCACATTGTTCACCTTCTGAGAGTGGTAGTGTATTGAAAATTCATAATCCTTAATCAATTATGACCATCTCTTTGGATGAATATTCAAATAATTCTATGTGAATATAAAATTCAAGATTTTATTATCTGTATATATATCAAAACTTTTAAAATAAATATAATGTATCTATATATTCAATGAATAAATTTCCACTACTATCTCCATATCATGAGTTGGGTAATTTTTATTAGGTATTTTGAATTAGAATGAGTCATATGAAATAACCATATATTTCAACATGAGTATGCATCCCATTCCATTATTTTACGAATTATTTTATTTTATAGACCATTCTACAATATAGGTTAGTGTGAGAATAGGTGAGCTGACCATCCTTATTTTATACTCATGGAAATTATTCTCACATTGATTAATATGTAGGAACTTGGCTCTCTTCTATGGAAATTTCAATAGTGGATAAGATAAAAATGATAAATTATTAAAAAAGTGTCAATAGTATTTAGGAAACCCATGAAAACATTATATATTATTTTACTACGGTTGGTTTGGTCTGTTGGTCAATAACTTCTATATTATAAGTATCTACCAATATACCATTTCATGAGATTAAATAATCCAATAATAGAAAAGATTTTATCCAAACCCACACTTGACAAATTTTGAATAAATATTCTCCTTCCATAGGGTCTTAAACATAATCTTTAAATGTTATTCATACTCTTCCTTACTCTTTTAATATATAATAATATCATTTATAAAAATTTCTAAAAAATGATCAAGTTAATATATATATACTCTATTCATTAGATCAATAAATATAATAGGGGAATAATTAAGTACAAATTACATTATTATAAATTCATAATTTTTATACATAATTTATAAAAATGCATTTTGTATATCATCCATCAAACTCAGTTGATGATATCCAAAATGATGGTGAATATTTGAAAAGTATTGAGCACCAAATATTTGATCAAAAAAAGACATCAATACTAGGTATATAATATTTTTTACTAATATTGAACTTGTTAAGTTCTTGATAATGAATAAAAATACACAATGACCCAAATGTTTTATAAATATAAAGAATATGTTCATCATATGATGATTTACTTGGGTGTATGAATCCATTATAAAAATTATTATGGAGTTGTCTCTTTAATTCATGTAACTCAACCGGGGTGTACATGGAGTATTTGAAAAAGGTGTAGCACCATGTATGGGTATTATTGGAAAAAAATATCAGAGTTAGGGGGAAGAATAGGACTGTATTTATGAAATATAGTAGCATATTTATGAAAAAAGGAATATCTTTACTGTTTAGTTTATCTAAAACCATTTAAGATAAATATTTTTCATGAATAGTTAGTAAAATTCATATAATTAAATTAATTTACATTGGGATTTTAGGTTCATGCTCACACTGATTGATAATGACCAGTTGATTCAGAATATTAAATATAACTTCACATACTTTAAAATTGATATGGTATATCTACTAATTCATCCAAAACATTCCCACAATAACATCATATTCAATTAGAGAACGAATAAAAATATTTTTAGGAAGAACATTCCTGAAAAATTCCATCAGATATGATATATTGATTTGAGATGTGATCAATGCACCACTATGAGTTTTCATTTCTAACTGAGCATATAATCATTGAGGGTATGAATCAATATACATAGATATATTTAATGATATAATATTTTTTATTTGTGTAATATAAAATAATATACATTAATATTTGATCATTCTTATCACTACCTTAACTTCACCATTCAATATTTATTCCCTTATTGAAACCCAATTGGTCAACATCATCATAAAACATTAATAATTATATTAAATAATCATATTATTATAAGAATAATTATTATGAAGTATTAAGTTATGAGAACTTATTTCAATTAAAGACACCTTAGGTTTATCCTATGTCATGCATGGTCATCATCTATTCAAATCCTTCATAATAGTTCATAATGAAAATGTAAATTAATCAAAGCATATTTTTTAGGAGCCACTACCCATGGGTGAATCCTTAGGATCACTCATAATGCACTAGTGATGACTGAGCTAATACCCAATATGACCCTTTTAGTGTTTTTAAACAATGGTTCACCTGTTCCATAGCCTCGTCCACTTGAAAAAATATCAATAGGGATGCATTTTCTAGTAAAACTGCATAATATATAGATTAGCAAAGCATCAAGATGTTATCCTATATGTATGATTATCCCTAGGTTTCTCAACAATGTTCTCTAACCCTAATATCAAAAGATAAATAAACCTAGTTCAAATTCCAACTATGGAATCCCGAGCAAAAAATAACTAAATATTACTTCATTTTAGATGAAAATCTATAAATTTCACAATAATGTAAGCCCAGGGATTGTAAAGGGTTATTGTATTTGGAGAATAGATACACAAAAAATTTACATCTTATAAGATATTTAATAACTCACAAAAATATATTCATATATGTACCCTTCTAGATATATCATACATAGAACTTCTATTAAAACCTAGTGAAGGAAAACATTGGAAATGGGGATCTTAGATTTTTAGTAAGGGTAAATATATGAGATATCATTCATAAGAGTGTGTGATTACTATAAGGATATGATAAAATAATCAAGTTAATATTAAAATTATAAGATATTAATACCCAAAAAATATTATACAATAACCGTCAAAATCAAGTAATTTCTTCAAGAATGATCAATAAGTGTGGTAAATAATTAATTATCATTCAAGGGTCATTAAATAGAAGGGTGGAATCATAAGAATAAGAAATAATAATATCATGAACATAACTAATCAAAATCATGCCAAATGTAATATCATGGGAATATCTAGAAATAAATTATACTCATGCATGAAGATGTAAACATATCCATCTAAAATAATGTACATGAAAAATCATTTTAGTATAGTTAGATGCAATCATACTCACATATCAAAATGTGAACATAGAAATTTGAAATAATGTCTATTCTTATCATCATAATATATTGAATTATAAATATCGCATTACCCAATACATTAGAGGTCTATATCAGACCCAACCATTATATAATCATAACCTAGTCATATATATTCCACAATGTCATGAATACATATATAATTTCATCATAGCTTAACCTGTGGAAAATAAAATGTGTTTATAAATATTTAATCATCATAATAAACAACCATATACAGAAATAATAATGGTGGTTTCATTGGATAATATCCCCTAAAAAGCATAATTAAAATAAAAGAATGTTTTCTAAGGTGAAAATACCTTCAAAAGGTTAATGGAACATTTCATGAGGAAAATTCACTTTTCATTTTGAAATAAATTATTAAATTTAAAAAATACCTAAATAATAGAGAAAACATTTTATTTTAAAAGAAACATGGAATTTTATAAAGTAATCTTCAAATAATATATTATTCATGTAGATAAGAAAAGTAATTCATAAGGTATACATTAAAATAATGATTTATTTCACACCTTTAGTAAAAGGCACCTCATTCGGAAAAAACAAGAATATTATTCTGAAATACTTTTATAGAAATTAAAATATGGGTAAAAATAAATTTATATGATCATTTAATAATATATTTAACATTATTGAAAACATTTTAAAGAAAATATAGACATGGAAGAAAAAGATTCTAGGCCAATGAAAAAAAGTAAAAATTTCATAAAAACAATTTATCTATCATTTTAAGTACCAAATATATTGAAATGGTACAATAAAATTAAAATTAAATGAATATAAATTATCGAATAAAATATATGGGTTTTAAATGATAGTATTAAAAAAAATAAATCATCATAAATTTAGCATAAACCGTCTCCAAAAGAAATGAGGTTATAACAAAAACCCCTTACCTCAAGTCCCATTTTCTTTATACACATTGAAATATCCTGTACAATAAATAAGGTTTTATATGTAAATAAATAAAACACACTAATAATATATTCTATATAATATATAATTTAATTTTAACATTTTATCAACAATTTTCTAAAAATTATTACTAAAATCATTGTTCTCAGTGATAACTGATTCATTTTTCCATGCATGTTTCGGTTCGGTAGTCTCTCTCCATATACTATTATCATGGTTCCATCATCTCCAAAATTTTAATTATCTCATGAATATCATATATAATCATTATATATGATTTTATAACTATTTAAATAATGTGATGATTAAAATTTAATTACATCACATCGTGGAGATGGTAGTTCATATGTACACATGAGTGATGTTTCATCTTTTCATTAGATGTAATGAAAGAAATGTAAATAATAATTCCAAATTATAGAACTATAATAATACAATAAATATAATATATATTTAGTAAATCTATAATTATAACCATCAATTTGAAGTGTTGATGCAAAACAAAATGAATCCACTTGTGCAAGTGGTAGTCTACACATATGCACGAATGATGATTTATTTTCCCATAGGACGAAAACTAGGTGGATAATGGTTTTCAAAGTATCATAATGAAAATTAAGTATATTCAAGATAAAAAATTCACTATTTTAAAATGGATAAAATATATATATATAAGTGGTATAATAAGGATTAAAATTGAAAGTACTAACTTATGCGTTAAAATTATTTATTGAGGAACCTCATTTTTTATACACCCTAAGCCTTGACAACTTGTTATTTTGGTAATATCAAAATCTATAGGATGTGGGGAAAGAATAAAATATGGTATTAGGGTAGGATTTTTCTAATCTAGAAGTCTCAAAACTAGTGGTTAGGGTAATAGAGGAGGATCCATTTTATAAGTGAGGGAAAGGACACGCGTGAGATTAATTGAAAGATTAAATAATATATATATATATCATAATAAATTCATTTTGAACCAAGACACCCCATATTTTTAGATAAGATCTATAATGATTGAAATAAACCGAACCAATATCATTTAGAAATGTTTTGGACATATTTTAATCCCAATATCCTAGATAAACCACTATAAACCAATTTTAACCATTACTGTGAGAACATAACTTTTTTACCATGTCAACATAATTATATAAATATAAAAAAAGAGGGATTATAATTTTTTTGGATATTTTGAATCATAATTCATAATAAATTTTATCAGATTCAATTTCTATAGGTGGAAGAAATTACTTTTAAATTAAAAAAACAAAACATTTGAAATATATTTTTTAATGAAAGTACCAAATATTGTTATACATTTGGAAATAGGAAAATTTTAATTGAATCTTCCTACCATTAAATTAAACTAAAATAACTAAAAACAGTTTTTAATTTGAATAAAATACAACTTATCTTCAAAAAATTCAAGCTTGGATTCCCAAATTGAAAATACTATTTTAAAAATAAAATATTTAAATACTTTAAAATATATTTGGACAATAAAATGGTTTAAAATTTATTAAATCATGCTTACATTATAATAATATCATAAAATTGACAGTACTTGAATAATCAATATCTTAACTATTCATGAAAAAATAAACTATTTTAGAAAAATCATAAAAATTCATCCTAAGATAAAATTTAATATTCTAGATCCAAAAATGATATCCATTTTTTCAAATAAAATATTTAATAGTGGAATAAATTAATTACAATATTTATGAACCATATGCAATAAAAACCATTTTTGGAGAAGATGTATTTTTTTAGCATAAGACGACTTTATTAGAAATTGTGTACTTATTTATTATGAATTAAAAAATAAATTATATTAAACATATATAAGTATTTTTTATAATGTTTTTATTCCTATTTTTAATGATAATTTTAACAACTATGTTAAAATTGTAACATTCAAATAATAATATTTTTAATTTATATTATTATTTATTAAAACTCGGTGTTGCGTGTAACGTAATATATCAAAAAAAATTATATTTATTTAAAGAGAAATATATCATAAAATCTTATTATGATATGTTATACCACATTATATGTATTTCTACCTCATAATTATGCTACCTCAATACAAAAAACCATGGATAATTTTCCTACCCCCCATCCTCGGGTTCACACATAGCTTCCGAAAATTTATGGTCTTTCTAGAAAATGTTGATAAGGTGAGTGGTCTTGTTCCGAAACAAATTCTATCACCTATATAAAATATCCATATGTTTTTTCTAATAAATAATATCTTATTAAAGTTGTGTAAAATCTGAGTTCAACACATGGGAAGGATTAGGTATGTACTTCTTTTGGATAAATATATAGTGCACATTGTGAGTTTGAGAGAGATTCAGTGGAAGCACGATGTGATAAGAAAATATCTTAATGATATCAATAAATTCTAAGGGATAGATATATTTTGGGTTCAGCTTTCCCTTATTTCCGGATCTCATAACCTTATCTCTTGGAGATATTTGATGAAATACCTTATCACCCACTTTAATCGATATTTCTCGCTAATAATTGTCATCATACCTTTTTATCAACTCTGAGCTTCCCTAAGGTTATAATTAATAGATATAACCTAATTTTCTATTTATTCATTTACCTCAATTACCTATAGATTTATTTCCCTAACTTCACCTCATGATGTTAGAGTTCTACATTTCTTTCCATATAGGGCTTTATAAGGGCCAGACTGAATATTTGAGTTTTTTTCCCATATAAGTTCTCCATAGTTTTTTTAAAAGGAAATGATTCTTTTATTAAAAGAAAGAGAATAAGAAAACAAAGAAAGAGACCAAGAACGAAACAGGGAAACCCCAATACAATAAATAATATTTTCTATCCTTTTTCAATAGACGCTCGGTTAGATTTCGTTCTTCTTCTATAAAAGCATCATGCTTTGCTCTTCCATGTCCTCATCCTCGTCCTTTAGATATCCCTCTGCAAGCATGTTCCCTACTCGCATGTTCTTTAAGCCTTTCATGCAGTGTCTTCACATCAATACTATCAGAACCTAAGCTATCCCCTATTTCTTCCTCATGAGAAGGAGCATTTTTTGTCACTAGTGTCTTCATTTCTTCTGTAGTAGTCCTCTAAACTACCATTGCGGAAGAACACAGAGGTGATGTATTCTTGTAGGGATCAATTTGAAATCCTTCAGGATCTACAATTGGATTTTTAGAAGAGTGAAAAGCCTTAGAGATGACTGGAGAGTCATACTCTAATGTTTGTTTACCTTTGCAATTCATAGAGGGAACCAATTTTTCTTGAATTAGTTATTGATCAACCACAATATTTTCTTCTTATTCTATTGATTGTTCTTTTCCTTCTCTTGGATTATCAACATGATGGACATTTTATCCATACTTACAGATCTCAACCCAGGACTTCTTCTTAGCACATACCTTGGGTGAGCCTAGGCGATCACCCATTTCATCGACCTTAAATGTCTCTTCATGAATGGCGCCTTGATCGTCTTTCTCAGTAGGAATAGAAACAGTGCTCATATCTTCCATATTTTTACCCAGTTCTTTGTCATCCTCATGCAACAACTGTGGTTCAGCTTTCTATGTAGATGTAGTCTTATTTTTCTTGAGACAATTATTGACATTGTGACTATGAAAATCACAAAAGCTACAAACGAAAGAACGCCGACAAGAATCTAAGTCATGACCAATAATATTCCAGTCCTTACAGAATTTAGGCATTTTCTCATAAACGATCTTCAGCTCAATAATATCATCATCAGTTTCTAGAATCACCTTATCAACAAGACTCGAACCCAACTCAATCTCAACCATAAACCGAGAAAAATAACCAAAACGGGCAGCTTCTGTTTCCTTATCAATTTTTATTGGAATACCAATTGACAAGGAAATATCATAAAATATTTTGGGGTGCCAGAGTTTCTAGTTTAAACCAAAAAATCTAACCCAACATTGAGATGTAGTGTTACCAACCTCCAAGGGATTGAACCTTTTTTCCCATTCACACAGATGACCAATTCTAGGTTTCAGGGAAATTGATCCAAATCTCCATGCTCAAACTTTTAGTTCATCCATAGGGAAAATCATATGAAAATTTCCTCGACCAAGTGAGACTCACTTCTATGATGAGAAACCCCAAATCGATGAAATAAATTCCTTGAGATCCTCAATTTTCAAGGGTGATGAACCTTTTGGAAGAAATAAGTGAGCAATAATTGAGAACTCACCCATTTTAAGCCACTCAGAGACCGCAATGGGATCCACTTTGATATGCGCAATTTTCCCTTTTGTTTTGAATTGAGGAATCAAGCCCACCTTTGAGATTATGAAAGGATCGAGCACCACTAATTTTCAGATGGATTGATGCAGAAAAATCAGGAGCTATAACAGGGTTAGATGCTCCATCAGAAAAAGATCCATCCAGTGCTATGTAAATGGGAAAATCCTTCATGCAATACTTGACAGTATCCAAAAAGGTGTCCTCGCGTTTGAGACCACCCACTTTATTCACCCCCGATAGGGAAGAGCTCCCACTACCAATTGCAACCGCAAAACCACCATTGACACCAACCGGAGACAATCACACGTCACAATACACAACTACAGCAGGTCCCAAAAACTCAGGAGATAAGTTTTCTCCAGTAGCCATGATCGCGGAACAACCTAACGAACCCTCCAGAGATGAGCTCGACCCGCCATTATATTGGGATTTTAAGACCGGACATCTACCTAAGGTTGATATGTAGTATTAAAAATTAACTCTTAATCAAGATACTATTGAAGATTTCTCTAGAACTTATAGGTAAATCTAAAAGCCATATCAGATATAATGGAATGTGTTAATCCATAAAACCATACCACTTCCTCAATGTATTCTCAATAATCTATTCAAGAGAGAAATATTCTATGATTAGGATGAAAGGTGATGAATTTATAAGGTGATAAACTATAATACATATAAGATTATGAATTGTTGATGTTTTAGGGAGTCCAACAACAAAATCTATGGGTCTTTTTTCCAATTTATATTTTCATATGTGTAATAATTTGAAAGAACCCTTATAAATTTGTCTCTCTTACTTAACTTTTTGACATACCAAGAACTGAGATTTATACTCTGCAATATCTCTATTCATGTTATCCCCCTAGAAATACTATTCTAGAAATCTATACATCTATGTAATTACAAGATGAATAGAGAAAATCTAACTATGAGCTTAATAAAACAACTCATTCTTCAATTTTGGTATTGATAGGACACATAATCGGTCACTAAACCTTATCCTTCCATCAAAATCAAGGTTGAACTCTAGAAAATTTATCACCTTCTTAAACAGTTCCTTATCATCCTTTTATGACTACATAATTCTTACATTGGTGAAGGATCGAACACTCATATGATAAATAAATGTTTTTCCCATTTCCACAGTATTTCAAGGCCCATATTCTAAAAATACATATGTATTGGTTCTATTTAAATCCTCATCATAGAAAAATTATCATGGTTTTTCCAAATCATATAATCAAATACCCTATTTTCTTTTCTAGGTTTGTATTTTATTAGGAAATCATAATCCTTAACCAATTATAGCCACCCCCATTAGTGCATATTCAACTCTTTCTTTGTGAATATATACATCTAGGTTTTATAATATATATATATATATATATATCACACCTATCACTATAAAAAATTCCCTCTTATTTTCAATGCAAAAATTACTACTTCCAGCACCCAATCAAAAGGCATATAATTTTTTCTCATGGGTTTAAAATTAGAGAGAGATATATTCTATAACTATATCTTTCTATAAAAAATACATCCAATTTCATTCTTATATGAATCACTATATATCAAAAGCTCTTATCCACTATTGGGTAGTGTGAGAACATGTTCACTGACTAACATTATTTTCAGATCCTTAAAATTTTCCCCATATTCAATAATATGTATGAAATTGGATCCCTTCCATGTAAACATGGATTGTGTATTAGTTATACATGATAAATTATTTAGAAATAATCACTAATATACATCCAAACTAAGAAAACTATTTATCTTAGATACCGTGGCTATTTTCAGACACAGGTCAATAAATTCTATCTTTTAAGGATATAACGATATACAACCGCATGAAATTATATGACTCAATAATGAAACCTTATGTAGACAAAATTAATATTTTTTATTTTTTTCATAAAAATTATCCTTCCTCAGAGTATTCAAAAGAGTGTTCAAATGATCTTCATGCTCTTCATTTCTCCACGAATATATAATAATATCATCGATAATGACTACTTCAAAATGATCATGGTAATCTCTAAAGAATGTATTCATTAGATCTAGGATGATTGCATGGGAAATAGTAAGTCTAAATGAAATAAATAGAGATTCATAATTCCCATACCTTATATATAAGGATACTTGTTATTAATTTTTATATTTTACATTTATTTATAATCAATGTAGATATTTTTTAACAATATTTTTTTTAACAAAAAGAATTGGTGTATCCCATGGTGACACACTAGGGAGAATAAATCCCCTATTGAGATCCTCATAGATTTTCTTCTTCACTTTTTGACACTGAATATTGTAGATTCTATATGTGTCTCTAAAATATTAATAACAATAATTATGAGTTCTTTTAAAAAATCAAATTCTTCTTTTGGGGAAAGAATTGGAAAATTTTCATAGAACACAACAAAATCTTCCTAAACAATAAGAATATCTTAAAAAAAGTTTATAAAAACCATTTGAGATAAATATTCATCATGAAAAAGTAAGTAAAATCTATATTATGGAAGTGATTTATATTAGGAGGTTAGTTTTATCATCACACTGGAAGATGATCATAAGATGATTCATAATATCGAATGTAGCATTCCTTTATTGAGAATTGATATGGGATATATACTATGTGAGCCAATCCATTCCCAAAATAACATGAAATTCAACTAGAGGAAGAATAAAAAGGTTTTAAGGTAGCATATTCCCCTAAACTGCCCTCATATTTGAGATATAGAGTTGAAATGTGATCATCATACCATTAGAAATTTTCACTACTAACTCAACATCTAATCATTGAGGATATTAATTAATATCACTAGAGAATATTCATGGTATAAAGGAAATCATATGACTAAGGTCAAATATGAGACTTTAATATTTAATAATTTTAATCACCACCTCAACTCTGTAGTTCAGTCATTATTCCCTTACAAAAACTAAAATGGTTAGCATGATCATCAAACATTAATAATTAGTTTAAAAAATAATATGATTACAAAAAGTGTTCTTATGAGTACCTAAATTATGAAACCTTCCTCAAACAATTACACATTAGGTTTATAATAGGGAATACATAGTCATCATATTTTCAAATCTTTAATAATGATATATTAATAAAGTGTGAATTAACCTAAGCATATCCCATATGAGTGTCTAGCCAGCTGCATAGTCTTAGACCCACTCATCCTGCACCAATGAAGATTAATTTAATACCCAATCCACCCATTTTTGATTTTTCCACTAAGACATATCTGTGACATAATGAAATCCACTCAATAGTATCCAAATAGGGATATATTTTTCTATAAAATGAATAGAATGTCAACTTTACCAAATCTTCATGATGTTTTCATGTACTTATAATTATCCCCTTGTTTTTCAAAAAATTTCCCTAATTCTAATATCCAAAAATAGATAAAAATGGTTGTGATACCAACTAAGGTGACCCGAGTATGACATACATAAATATTACATCATTTAATATTAATAATCAATATATTTCATAATAATACACGCCCGATGATCAAAGATTTTTGGTGTCTTTAGATACTATATACCAAATAAACTCATTTATTAAAATATATTAATCATTTCTAACAAATATACTCTTATTAGTACCCTTCTTGATATTTCATATTTAGAACCTTCCATTAAAACCTAGATAATGAAATTATAAGAATGGGAAATCTTATATTCTTAATAATGGTAGACTTGGGAGATATCAATAATAAGAACATAAGATGATCATAAGGGTAAGATAACAGAATAAATTATATGTTCTAAATCAAAAATATTCATACCTTGAAAATAATAGATCACAAAAAAGAAAATCAATCCATATTTAGAACCCTGATCAATAGGGGTGTTAAATAAATAATCATAATTTAAGAGTTATATCATAAGAATGTAGTATTATAAGAATAATAAGTCATTATCTTGTGAACATAACTAATCAAAATCATTTAAACAAATAATAATGTGAGAATATATAGAAATAAATCATAATAAAACATCAAAATGTGAACATATCCAATCAAAATCATGTCCATACATATTCTTGTGAGAAGAGATAAAAAAACCGTACTCATGTATCAAATAATGACCATATTAATTTGAAATAATTTACAATATTATCATAATAATCTCACAAGATATCAATATAAAATTACACAATTATTTACATGGATATAATGGATGGAACCATATCATAATCATACTTATAATCCATTCATATTTATTCTGCAAGGCCATGGAAACATTTATCATCTCATCATAGATTAACACATGAAAAAAATGGGTTTCATAAATATTTTAACATCATAATAAATAAAAATCTAGTAAAATATTAATGATGGTATCATTGTATCATATCCCTAGTGAACAATAAGTAACATCAAAAGATATTTTCATAGTTAAAAATAACTTTTAAAGGCCTCTAGAACTTTTCTTGTGGAAAATACCATTTTTAATTTGAAATCACTTATTTAAAAACTAAAAATTTATAGAATAATAAGAAAAACATTTTGTTTGAAAATAAATATAGAATATTGTAATGTAATATTCTTAGAAAATTTATGTTATTATGGTAATAAAATTCATTCATGTGGTATGCATTAAAATAATGATTCCATCCACAACTTTAGTAAAACGTACCTCATTCGAAATAAGACAAGATTATTATTTTCAAAACCTACTTATGGAATATAAAATATGGGTAAAAATGAATTTAATAAATCATTAGTGAGTAATAAAAAAATTCTTGAAAACATTTTAATTAAAATAGGTATATATAATAAAAAAGTATCAACCAATGATAAAATAAAGTTTATTTTTCTGAAAAACATTTTCACGATCATTTTAAGTACCAAAGAAAAGAAAATGTTGATATAACTTGAAATATACGTTAATAACCATAGGAAATGAAAATATATGGTGTTTAATGTATAATATTCATAATAATTCCCTCAATAAAAATTTATCATAGATAATCTCAAAAATAAATGAGATTGTAACATAAATCCCTTACCTCATGTTCCATCTTGGTTTGTATGAATTATAACCACATATATAATATATATATTTATTATAAATATATTTAAAAACCATTATCATATATAAAATACCATATAATATTTATTTTATCATATTATCACATGTTTATTATTAATTCATTATTTGAATCATTGTTCAGGGTGATAACTGCTTCAATTTTCATACATATTTCGGTTTGAGAATCCTAGTACTTGTAATTTGATCATGGTTCCATCATATATAGAATGTTAATAATCTATTTTAGATTATATCTAATCATTATATACACTTTTTTGACTATTCATATAATTTGGTGATGAAAAATGAATTACATCACTTCATTGAGATGGTAGTCCTTAAGTACATGCGGGAGATGTTTCTACTTTTCATTGATTAGAATGAAATAAAATTAAAAAATAATTAAAATTTTCAGAAATATAAAAATATCATAAATATAATAATATTTTATTAAATCAATTAATCACCACTAATGTAAAGAGGTTGTAAAAAATGAAATTCATCACTTTGTGGATGTGGTGTTCCACACATAAACAGTAGTGATGTTTTCTTTTTCCCATAAGATGGAAAGAAGACGGATAACGATTATTTAAACACCATAATAAAAA
Source organism: Viscum album (assembly GCA_963277665.1). NCBI lineage: Eukaryota > Viridiplantae > Streptophyta > Magnoliopsida > Santalales > Viscaceae > Viscum > Viscum album. Next base: position 40,283,747 of record OY728160.1, on the reverse strand, counting down.
TTAAGTATATTTATGATACTAAATTTATTATTTTATAATAGATACCATATATTTATATTAGGTATAAGAATAAATAAAAATGTATGTATACAGTTAAGAGTTATGCTTATTCATTGAGAATCATCCTTTAGCTTACACCTTAAGCCTTGAAATGATGGTATTTTTGAAATAAGAAAATCTATAGGATATGGGGGAGTAATATAAGATGGTATTAGGGTGGTTATTTTCCAATATATACATCTAAAACTCGGTTAATAAGTGAATGGATGAGATTCCCTTTTATACGTGAGGGAAATGACCCATAAAGAATTACATAAAATATTAAATAATATATATATATATATCATAATCATTTAAATTGGTACCAAGGAATCGTATATTAAAATATAAGATTTTATAAGGCCTAAAGAAATTAAACTAGTCACATTTAGATAAGTTCTAGATACATTTTAAACCTTATCACATTGTTAAACCACTTTAAACCAATTTTAACCTTAAACGTGATAACATATCTTTTTTATCATGATAAATCAATTATATGAAAAAATAAAAAGGGGCCTAATAAACACATTTTGAAATGATTATTAAAAATTTATAATCCATTTAATAAGATTCAATTTCTATATGTGGTAGAAATTACATGTAATATGAGGACAGAAATCACATGATAGAAAGTTTTAGCAAAGTACATTATTTAAGAATAATAATCATTTCACCTAGAAATTAAGTAATAAGTTAATTTACATGAATTTTTTAGTAAATAATTTTTTTTTTGGAATTTTATATTAATCCAAAGATTAATGAAATCTTCCAACCACACAAATAAATGTAAAGACCCATAAATTGTTTTTTAATTTGAATAAAATACAACATATCTTCACAAAATTCAAGAATGGGTTACCAAATTCAAAATAATGTTTTAAAATAAATCATTTTACTCATTTAATATATATTTGTTCTATAAAAAGGTTTCAAAAATTTATTATGTAATGTTTAAATCATAATTATTGTATAAAAATGGAAGTATTTACACTATTTAGTAAAAATGAACTATTTTAGAAAAATTTCAAAAAATAAACCAAGTTAAATTTGATATGATGAATCCAAAAATGACACCCATTTGTTTCCGATAAATTTATTTAAAGAGGAATAAATAAATTAAAATATCTAAAAATTGACTACAATAAAAATCATTTTTGAAGTATAAAACGTGTTCCTTGAAAATTGAGTATTGATTTATTATACATTAATCTATAAATTATTTAAAAAAATTATACATGTTTTACATAATATGGTTATTAAAATTATTACCACAATTTTTAATATATGTGTTATAATAATCACATTTAAATAATAATATTTTTTTATCTTATCATAGTTTTTTAAAACTTGATGTTTCATATAAAGAATGTTATAAAAAAGTAAAATTTATTTAAAGAGAAATATATCCTAAAATATTGGGGTGTTATAGTAGGTTTCCCATAAAAATTATTTTTTAAAATAAATTATTTAACCCCATTAACTTATCTTTTTTCTAGCCGATGTCTTCACAATTTATTACCTCATGAATACATCATAATATTGTCATAAAAGTGACAGTATTTGAAAAAGTAAAATTTTAACTATTCACCAAAAAACTATTTTCGAAAAATATAAAAAATTTACCCGAAGATAAATTTTATATTTTGAGTAAAAAAATGATATCAATTATTCAATTATAATTGCTAAATATATAAAAAGTAATTATAATATCCCCTTAATGAAGGAAATAAAAATCATTTATGAAGAAAATGTATTTTTGAATCATAAAATTCCTTTACTAAATATTAAGTTTTTATTTATTATGATTTAATAAATACATTTAAATTAGGTAAAACATATACACTTATTTATTATAATGTGGTTAATATTATTCATTCCTTTTATTTTAACATCTAGGTTATAACAATCAAATTTAAATAAAAATATTTTTATTCTATATCGGAGATTGTTAAAACTCACTATTGCATGTAAAGAATGACATAAATGAACCATATTTATTTAAAGATAAATATATCATAAATTTTTTAGTTATTACAATTATCATACATCTCTAATTATTATTAGGCTGATGATGGGGTGAATTATAATTCCATTGGAAGAGGTATATATTAAACGGGTACTAAGTGTATATGGTGGGTGAGTAAGAAAAAAGGTAGCATAGATCTAAGTTTGATTGAGGATAAATGTATTAATGTAACTAAATATTTCACACAACATATTTGGATGAATTAAATAATGGAATATTGAGGTGAATAGGTGCAATAACTAATAATGATCTTTGTGAAAAATGAATTTCATCGAGTTCACAAATAATCTAGTTAATAACTCTTGAACCAAACACATTGTGATTGGATGACACTTTGTTATATAATTGGTGAATCAATTAATATCCAAGATGGGGCATATTGGAACTAATCCATATGTTTTAGATATCAGGACTAATCATTTACCCAATCCTTTATTCAACAGGTTATAGTTGAACCTTGATATTTAACCACTTATTTTAGCTTTATAGAATTTGGAAATTTTCATTATAATCATTATAATTAATGATTTATTCATAAATTTTCTATATTAATTAATCGTTCAATATTTTATTTTATTAAATTCAATGGGGAGACACTATCAATGGATAATTCTAGAGGAAGAGTGGAGGTTTGATATGAATTTTACAGACAAAATTATTGGAATTAAATTATGTATCTCTTTTCCTACATTGATCATTGACTCACAAAATTATAGAGACATAGTTTATGGTTATTTTTTATCTTTTTTATATATTTCTAATTACTTTTAGAATGGGAAAAAACCTTTTAATTTTATTGTTAAAGGGGGATAATATTATAATGTAGAGAGTTAATTGCAATATTGGTAGAATCTATTATATAATTTATAATGGGAAATTTCTGTCAAAACCAAAATGGTGTGAATATTGGAAGCATAAAATATATTATTGTATTTTTTGTAAATAAAACTTTGAAATTTATAACAAAACCCAAAGGTGATAATGTTGAAACTATTACTTATATTTTTGGATTTGATGTCTATTGAAATTAGTTTCATTTTGGACTGTAAAACATTATTGTGTATGTGGGGGTATAAAAATCTAGAGATGTAAGGAACCTATATTTAATTCATAGTATATCCTTGTAGTTTTGTAAGATATTGGACATATTGTTTCCAATAAATCTTAAAAATTCATGGGATACATATGATGTTTTGATTATATAATATTTTGATAAAATTATTTCTATAAAACCAAAATGGGAATACATCTTACGTGATGCTTATGATATTCTTTTGATCTAACTAGAAATCAGATCAGTATTGGTCTTTACCAATATATGTAACCTAGGTTAAAAATATTAATAATATATTTTCTATAATGTTAATTGAGTATTTTAAATTTAATACTTCTCAGAGTGATCTGTGACATATTTGAACATGTGCATATAATATTTTTTTGGACCAAAAAAATTAAAAGGAAAAAGAGTCCTAAGATACGTACGATCATTTAGATATATATTTAAGAATCCATGAAAATATTGAATTGAAAAATTACTAATGTATCTATGAATACATAAAATAATTTGATATCTATAATATACTTCAAGGATAAAGATACCACAACATACAAGAGGCTTCCCAGAATATGCAATATTCACCATAAGTAGTGAAAATAGAAATTTCTTAATATTCATAGTGATTCATAACATATTTTCTTGAATACATAATATTATGTGGGACGTGAAAGATTTAGAAAAGGAATAATGATCAGTTGATATGTAATATTCATGAATACCATAAAAGTGATATATAAGAAATTGATTTTCTTACAAATTATTGGATAGTTAGATAAATGCAAAGATCATGAAGAAACCATATAAAAGATGGTTTGAAATTAATTCAAAATCAATGTGGATTAAAATTATCATTATTAATCATAATATAAGATTGAATTTTTTATTTCAAACATGTTTACATGATGCTACAATGTTTATGGGATAATGAGCTTTCAATTTTGAAGGAGATTGTATGAATCAGGAAGAATCATGACATTGTAGTTTTAGTGATAAATTCATGAAGTTACCAATTAAAAAATTAGTAATATATAATGGGATTGAAATAATGAAAAAAGGATAATACTTCATTGATGGTTATAAAAGAAAAAATAGGAACTACAATATTTCTAGGGAGCGATGAAATTTTTGAAGATCTAGAATAAAAGGAAGATATAAATCAATATAGAGACACAATTTCCATTTATATGTTCTGAATATGTTCTTAAAAATAGTATAATCAACATAAATGTTTCATTTTTTACATTTTACCCATTTTCTATAAGAATTGCTTGAAATGTCAATAAGAGGAAGTCTTCCTTGGATTTTTTTTGCATCCTTCCCAAACATTTGTGATCTATATAGTGGATCATATTACCTCCTGGTATATACAAACTCTATTTATGCATGATCCTTAAACAATAAATTTTTGGTGAATTAAGAAAAAAATTGTGTTATTGCATTTAATTTTATTATATAGAATGTGTGTCATGACACCCCTCCATTGGTAACTCTCTTGGGTTTGAAGTTAAGATGAGGATAAAACTTAAAGCCCACATACAATAGTCAATGGGTTGATGACTATAAATACTTAAAATCATCTATATCTATAATCCCACATGACATCTAGATTTCATCGCTAAGGCCTAAAAAACATGATTTCATATAACCACACAAGCATCAATATTTAACATCATTAATCATTTACATTCAGTAATTAGAAGTTTACAACCTTCATTAAACCCATTAAAAATTATGATGTAATCAATTCATTTAATTAAAATCCAATCATGCTTTATAATCCAAATTATAATTTCAAGACTCCCATTCAGTGCTATCAAATAATTCTTTCCATCCATCCCATAGTTATCATTTAAAACATTTCATTACCACCACCAACACACATCCAATGTTTTCATTAATTATTAATTTACCATTCTATAATACATGTATTTTAGGACTCAAAATAAACTACCATAAGGATATATGAACTCATAGTATTTATGAAAACTGAAACCTGTAGTTGGATATCAAAAAAAAATTAGGATAACAAACCATCAAAAGAAAATATCAAGAATGATGGTTAAAACCAACACTCAACCTCTACCAACCAACCAAACCAACAAAATCCAATAATATTTTTTAGAAGGAAATCATAGCTCTCAACTTATTCCATATATTCCAACATCATCCTAATCTTTATTATTAGACAACATGAAAGCCCCACTCACAACATTTTTCATCCACCCCTATCCTAATATCCCAACCAAACCAGGTTTGAAAAAAAATAAATTAAGAGTTCTATAACATGATTAATCACATACATAGAAATAATGTATTTTTAGCATAGAGAAATCACGGGGAAACCAAGGACATAACACAAAATCACATGACCCTATAATAAATAAGAAAGGGATCGTACAACCCCACACATTTATCATAATTTTTTTTACCATATAGAATTAATTGAATCATTATGAATAGATTTAAACAACAAGAAACCTATCACTAATATCCAGCAATAACTAAGAATAAACTATGAACTTTCATAAAAAAATACTTTCATATTCAACATTTTTAAGTAATAATGATAATTAAATTCATATAAATCTTTCAATATACACATTATATTTTCTAGATTTACATTTTTATCCAATTTTAAGAAAATAAATCATATTAGGAAACATTAATATACAATAAAACTAGATAAATCACTAACTAGATTGTATCAAGAGGAATCATCAAAATAGAATCACTTTATACAATCATAATACCCCTAGGACCTGTTCTTAATTTATATAATTATCTTATTTTAGTTAAATTATACTACTACATAAAGAATGAAACATATGATACTGCCACATTGACACATAAAATAAGGTGAAGTAATTAATAAACTACCTTTATTCAATGATTCTAAGAAATAGTCGCTCAGTAATGGAATAATTGAGAAATCAAACAGAAAACTACTTGGTGGAAATCAACTTGGAAACTACCCACAAAAATCCACCACTATTCCATGATTAAATATCAACCTAGAACTTGAAAAACTCACTATATAGAACCACCATTATGAAATATAGAAAGTAATGAGAGAATAATAGAAATAGATGGTACATTGATCCTGTATAATTTGATCCCCTATAAACCAATAGGTTGATACCTTGATGATAATTGTCTAGAGAGGTCTATGAGGGATTGGGCGTAGGCTACGGTTTAATGGAAGAGAATAAAAATTGAACCAAATAATATTTCACCCTCTATTTATTGTTGATTCCCAAAGGGTATCCAACTTAGGGTGATGACCTACACTACGACCATGGTTCTTATGTTTAAAGTGAGATATAATCTTTTGAAATTTTATCCTCTGAGATTAATGAACCTTCAAAACTGCATTAACTATTTGTATCCCACCATTCTATGAACAATTAAATCAAAGAGACCATTTTATATACCCGGAAAAACACTATAATCACCATCTACAACATAAGGAAAAATCCGTTACTATTTTAGCTCACCACATCAAAGGCATCAGGATTGAGAGACCCAAATCAATGTTACCTACCTCTTGAAGAAACCTAATATCTCTTAAAAAATTTTGTTGAATCACCAATATGACCCCCAAATATATGAATTTCATGTGCTACCAATTTCAAAAAAGGAATCCCTAAACAATTTTAGTGATACCAAACCCTTCACTATGGTGTGGAACCCTTACTCATTTCATATATGGAAGCATTCTAAAGAAAACACCCTAAAAAATATCCAAAGTGGGTGTTTACCTCTTCATGGTTCACCAAAAACAATAATGACCGAATTATTATGTATAGTGCCTCAAAACAGATAATAAAAACTGGTGTAACCCAAGACCAAAACTCCACCATGTCTACCAACATGACTAGAAGGATGGGTGTTTCACTACCTAGGTTAACCATATCCTAAATAAACCATCTCACACAACCATAGATTCAAAAGGGTATCACCATAGCTAGAAATATGCCTACCAAAATAGTATGGTGACCCTAAAGATGGTAAATAACTCCACTCTCTCCTAAAAAACTCCTCACATCTCAATTTCAATAGGTATAAGGCTTGAGAAAACTAAAGGTAGGGATTCAAAAAACCAGTCCCTTATATCAAATTACTATAAAAAAATATTCCACAATAATTAAATGTACATAGGAAGGAAAAAGAAACGGGGATTAAAATAAAAACCCTATTGTATACCTCTCGAGGATCTCCCTAGAACAAAACACCAATAACACATCATAAGAAAATATCTCATAACCACAGAATACCATCAACGATATCATGAATCAATGAAAGTAAAATCTAGAATTAAATGAAATAAAACATAAAAACATTAGATATCGAGTGTGAATATCTGACTTCTACCCCATAGAACACTCCTTAAAGGCACAATGACGTGGAATGACATGAAACATGGGAATAACATTCCAGCACAACACCTAATCCTAACGGCCCTAAAACACAACTGGACTCTCCTTTAAGGTCACATTTTCCTCAAAATCTAACTCTTCCCAGGGAATTTAATGATAATCATCATGAATTTACCAATAAAGATGAAACGTATCAATTATTTTGTGAATCTAACTCATATATAAGGGAATTTATAACAGAAATTTTATAACTTCAGCACATTCCAACACCTCAAAAGTTCCAAAAAATTGGGGATAAAGATTACTCTCATGAATGAACCTCTACATACTACAACGATGAGATATGTTCAAAAAAATATCTAATATCAAAGTATAGTGGTCAAATCATGTGATCAATATCAACATTTTGATGTCATTTTAAATCCTTGATTCACTTATGAATCACCTACACATTTTCTATCTTGAATTACACTATTTATAATTTGAGAATAGATAATTCTGAAGCCTCAATCTAACATAATGGAGATCGAAAAGGATAGCCATATAATAATTCAAACTATTCCTTTGTAATGATAGAGTGATAAATTTTATTATAAGATAAATCTAGAAATGGAAAGTGCATCACCCAAGATGGTTTAAAATCTAGAACTCATGCATGAAACATATCCTCTAATGTATGGATAGTTTTTTATTTCTCACTAACTATCTGCAGATGAAAAGTGTTTGTATAGAATAGATAATATCAAATATAACACTAGAGGCCACTCCTAACCTTGGAGGTGGAACATGGTTTAAGATCAAATATAATTATCAAAGAAACCCCATGAAGCCTCACCACCTCCTCCAGATACTACCTTGATAGAACATCCATTGAGCTCGACTCCTTAATCACTATGAAGTGATATTACATCATCCATAGGTCTACTATTACCCATATAATATCACATATAACCTGAGATAACGGTAAATTGATGTCGCAACACATCAATATGGCCAGTCACTTTTAATGGGGAACATCAAGTTGTTGAAGCAACCCACCAAGAACTTGGTTATCATCCTTCACCCTCTGGAAAACTAAACATCTTGAGAAAAATTCCTCAACTGATCTCATCATCCCTAACCACCATTATCGAATGTGCAGGGCATTAAACATCTTTTCCAAATCAAGATGTACCACCAAAGAATAATTATGGAACTCAAGTAGAACCACATCATGCATCAACAAAGGAATGGAAAACATCTCTTAAAAAACACCCAATACAAATCATTCTTAGACCACCCCTAGGGAATAACAATAAAGAACTCAATATTTCCAAACCTCCACCTCAAAATCTCTCTACTAGGTCTCCCCCACATTTATTATGAAATATTACTACAATAATATTTAGTGAAAACACCCTTTACCATTAACATCACCTATATAAAGGTGTATCATCGAAGGATCCTCTATAACCCTATAAACATCGCCAAGATATCACATGAAATTTATATGAAAATTATTTCTCAGTTTATCATTCACAAAATTCAATTTCCCCAGTGTACAAGAAATATCGAAGTAATAATTAGTTGATAATTATATCCACTGAAATTTCTTTAAATTCAGAATACATAGGGAGAAGATATAACTTATTACATTTCAATATTTCAGGACCACAAAGCACTCAATGATGTGGTAATTCTTCCACAACTTCAGAGAAAACACAACCAAATAAAGCTCAAGATCATGCGTAATGTAGTTACATTCATGATATTATAACCAATGAGAACCATGATAGATAACCACTCTATACTGTATTTAAACACAACCAAATACATGTCAAAACGAATTTCATTAAACCATGAATTCAAAACCCACCTTTTTAAAATAAACAACGAAATATCTGTCTAACTTCTTCCTTAAAAATTCAAAATTATCTCATAATGGTCAATCCATCCAAAAACCAAATCATTTCAAGTAAAATCTATGATACGACATGAAATCTAAGATAATTATGGTATGGACCTACTATAATATCCTTTAAGACAAAAGAAACCATAAAAATAAAATTTTTTATTAGGGGAAACCCATAAAATAACTTCCTCAATATTAAAAGGATTCATAGATAACCCATGACAAGACACAACATACCTAATGAAATAGACCTCACTGGCCCCGAACTCACACATTTAAATCTACCTAAATAGTTAATGAAATTGAAGAACTCTTGAAATAGATCATAGTTGATTTGAACACTCAACTTTAGGCTCCAAATAAAAAAGTATTTCATTGATAAACACCACCATAAACTGATCCAAAAAATTGAAGAACATATAATTAATCAGTTCAATGAACACAAATAGAGGTTTTATGACACTTAATGATATTACAAAATAATCATAATTCCTATGGAAATATCTAAAATTAGTATTTAGGATATTCTCATCCTCACTTTCATATGATGTTACCCCACTAACAAATTGATCTTAAAAAAAACTAGTTTCACCCATCAACTAATCGAACAAACCATCAATATATGATATAGGATAATGGTTCATCACTTACGTTTTGAGTGATATAAATAGATATACAACATTAAATTTCTATATACCTTATTCACAAACATAACCAATATAACCCATAGAAAGAAATTGTGTAAAATGAATTTCGTATATAAAATATTATCAGTCTAAATCTAATGATTGCATAACTTAGAAGGTCTATCCCATACAATAACATCAATGTTGAAGTAACACTTGACTATAAATCAATCCAAAAATTGATCTCACATCAAGAGGATAGTGCGAAAAAAATATTCTCCAAAAGATATCAATGTATTCTTCCAGATCCTTCGTAAACACCACTAGTTGATCTTCCACTAAACACAACATCTAAAAGGCAAAGACTCAATTTTTATCAGTCCCATCTAAGGTCCTTTTTCACAAACATAAATAGCCTTGTCTACATCATCACCATATAATATGACCAGAAAACTGTATAAATTTATAATATCTTACACTAAATACTACTAATCTGTAATGAAATGAACCTGTATAAATTAAATTTCCATTTTGAATTAATAATTATGATAATATGTAATTTAGTTATAGAAAAACCATGAAATAATTTGGTTATTTTGGATCATTATATAGTCTATAAAATATAAAAAACAGTAGTCATCATAATGCTTGATAATATATCCATTTTGCAGTAACTATGAATATTAGTATATATTAATTATTATAATAAATCCATTTTACATATAAAGAAGAAGTGATTCCCTCAATCAGTATGATAGTTCCTTTTAAAGCCCATTTATGAGTAATTATGTGTGAGATGACATCACTATTATATTCCATTGAATAGTCCCAATATGATCTTTAAAAACGAAATTATAAGGGAAATCATTTATGAGAGAAGTTCAAGCACATTGAGATCATTTTTCAAACAATTATTGTCGAACCACCCAAAGAAAATACCATCATCGCTCACCTTACCCTTATAGAATTTGCTAGTGTAATAAAAGGTGGTATATCTAGACCATAATAGTATGAATTTATAAATTTTAATTTATTAAAACTATAATGATATTTATATTTTTTAATATTACTTTTTAAATGATTAAATAATTCGTTCGATAGAAATTGTATTTTTGTATGATGAAACAAAAATTGTAATTTTGTGAAATATATATTTTCAATCAAGATATATTTTTTTATTAAATTCATTAATTTTAAAAATAAATTATTTTTTATTAAAATATTCTTAATAAAAAATATTTATTTATTATTAATAATATTATAATTTATTTATGTTAAATATATTTCCTATATGGGGAAGAAAACCATTGTTGTAAAAAAACTAGTATTTTTCAATAAATGGGGATTTTTTGATTTTAATGTGTAAATTTTCATAATTATAGAATTATTTTGATAATTTTTTTTATTTATTGAAATCATTAAAATTATCCAATGATCAATTTTTCCTAATTTTTTTTGATACTCAACATTTTTGGGTAAAAATTATATATGATATAAATATATAGTATGCACTATGACATTATAATTAACCAAAAGTGATCTAATATGTCCCATAAATGGTATCCATAACCTATATATCCCCCCTTTGATATAATTTTGTTTTATGTTATTTGAGTAATTTTATAAATCTTTAATAAACCCTCGAAAACCCATATAATATTTTAAGGTTTTAAAATAAATTATTTAAAAAAATTACTCACTTACACCTCACAAATGGAATTATTTTAATGTGTTAGATTTTTATACATATAAAATAATGAAAAAAGTTCTATTTTATATAGAAAATGGGAAAAACCATGGGAAGGTTTGTGGTTTTGAATAATTTATCATATATAGTCAAAAAACATTGTTTGGAAATTAATAATAAATTATCCCCCCTTTTTATAAATAATCCCACAAGACCTCCAATTCCTCTTAACTTAAATCTCTCAAATAACAAATTTACTCTACCCTCCCCTCTCTAGAGCCCTCCCAAGGTTCCAAAAATATTTTAATAAGCTCCTTTCAAGCCTTTATAACTGTTCTTTTAGGGAAAGAGATCCTATACTTCTCCTCTTTATTCAATCACTTTCTTTGTATTATTCCATTTAATTTAAAATTAGTTATACTTAGTCATAATCTTACTTATACCTATTAATATTATAATTATTTCCAAGTTATGATAGTCCAATTTCACTCTCATTAATCCAATTTTTGAATCTTTATATACTGTCGTTATACTGCCAAAATTATCTTGTGATTTTTCATGAAAAAAAAATTGTATATTGAATACCGATCCCCACTTCCAATAAATGGTATTAAAATAGATGTAAATATCCTTCATTTATTTGGTACATCCATGTATTTTTATCACACCAAATAATTTTTGAATTTAATTAATTAATTATATTCTTATGTTCTATGATAAATGTAGAACACTTATGCCTAAACATGATATGAATGTGATGAGTTGGCCCTAAATTATATACTCCTACAATGTGTTGGGTAATTATTTATCTCATGATATTCAATGTATGGTGAATGAGAGTTCATAATAATCACACTATGTTACGTTTTCTTGGTGGTTAATTATCCTTGAATTAGGTTTATGATGTTTCCAAATTCCAATATTTCCATTATGTTATCATTTTATATCATACCTCATTTTTCACATTTATTAATATCACCCCTCTTTTATTACCATGAAACTCCTATTAGATTACAATGAACTATGATTTTTATACATAGAGATTACATCATTGTTTATGGAATATTTCATATATTATATAGACACACATCCCAATACCATATTAGTTTAGCACCTTTAGAAACTTGTAAACATAAAAATCTAGTTCGTAATACATCTACATCTTATCCCACACATTTATTCATAAATAGAACCATTTTTTAAATATTATACTTAATACCCTTATTCATATCCTTGGAAAAATAAATATAAGAAAGGGTGAGCTCATATGCTAAGTAAGGGTAAATAATGGTGAAATTAATGTATAACATGGATATAAGGCTATAAGAACATAATCAAAACCTTTTAAGATCATACCACACATATAAAATTTCATATATATGAGTCATGTCATAAAGATTATATGTTCATAAGAAATGAATCATAAGGGTGTCAAAATTATAAACCATCAAAGCATCATATAGAAATAAGACATATAATTGTGGAAGACACATAAATATATAAATTTATTTCCATAATAGTCAAGGCTCATAGATAGGGAAATGTTAGTGGAGTGGGCTCACTCTCTAAAGTGTCTTAGTAGTCAAGGTTCACTCCCATGAAAATATTAGTAGTCCAAGTTCACTACCAAGACCATCTTAGTAGTCAGTGTTCACTCCCAAGAGCATCTTAGTAGCCAAGGATCACTCCCAACAGCATCATAGAAAAAAAGTACATTAATTAATTGGGTTCACAATCCACTTCAACCATGTTTATATCATGAGATACAAATCATTACCCAATGTAGTGGAGGAAGATATATGACCCACACATCAAATAATGAAATCCATACATATGCATCCCACAAGAACATAAATCATCCATCATAAACATAAACTAAAAAGAAAAAGAAAAATAAAACTTCAAATTGAGCCATTTATGATGGTGAAATTACAACAGGGCCCTATCTTAAAAGGTTATTTACAACGGGGTCCAATCGTAATTGTTCTATCTCTAAAAATGGTGTCACATATACATTTTTTTGTGATGTCCAGTCATAAATACAGATATTTGTGATTAGAATACATCCCATCACAAATAGTTTATTCAGTTTTTTTTAAAACTCGTTCCTTAAATAGACCATCACAAATAACTATTTGTAATCGGATTCTTGCAAATAAGTATCTATGATGGTCCCGTCGCAAAAAAATAAAAATTAAAAAAGGGTAATAAAATTTAATAACATAATAAAATTATAAGAAAATTATAAAATTTTAAAAAAATTAATATTTGGAGTAATAATAATAATAAAATAATAAAAAGAACAATAATTCCAATGAAATAAAAACTAATAAAATTATTAAAAATATAATTAAAATAATAAAATTTTAGAAAACATAACATTCGAAACAATATAAAATAATAATAAAAATACTAAAATAATGAATAATAAAATATAATAAATATATAATAAATAATATAATACAATAAATATATAAAAAATAATGAAATATAATATAATAATAAAACTAATAAAAAATATACTAAATTAAAAAAAAATAATGAAAAAAAATATTCACAAAAATATAAAATACCCAGTATATAGAAATAGAAATATATATAGAATCACGAAAATATTGAATTTTTTTTACATTAAAATGTTTATCATAAAAGAGTAAATTAGTCGTTGAGGGGTAGGGTCATCTATAGTAGATGCAGGAGCTGGAGGATGGAACTGAATCCCTAAACCATGTTTTAGACATCCTATGTACTCCCTCATATGCTCGTATTGCTGCTGCTCCCATCGCCACATCTCTTCCTACTGTTGTTGTTGTTATCGATAGAGCTCTTCCTAATCCCTACATATACTCTTTATAAGCTCAAACGGAGCTAAAAAATGCTCTTGATACTGTACTGAAGATGATGATGACTCTCCATAATCTCTTCTTGACCAGCATGATGATATCACAATAGTACCATAACAACTCATAGGAATCAATCAAGAGCTGATTCCAATAACTCGGCCTTTCTCAAAGGCATATTAGGTCGCATGCATTCATGTTTCCACATCAAATCTTGCTGCATGGGTCTAATATTCGGTCTTGGCCTGACTATCTGTTTGTTTCTAATACTTTGTGGCCTCATTTGACTCCTTGAATTGAAACTTAAAATTAAAATAGTTAAATTATTATTTTCAGTTAATTTTAAAACCGAGAATGAAATTTTACTTACCATAATCTAACGATGGATATCACCTCTAATCTATCCCATTACAAGATCAATGTATATCCTACAATAAAAATAAAACTCTAAAATATCAGTATGTTCGAATACCTAGGTGAATTTAAAATAAATAGTTTATATTTAAAGTTATATAACTTATTTAAAAAAGGTTCTTACCATATGTTCCCTATGTGTAATAAATGTAAAACTACTAGCTAGATGTGTGACCTCTTGTCTCCCACAGTTCTGTCGACCTACTAATGATCTTCTTTGAAAAAAACCACTAATCTAGTGTGAAAATAATTCATACCAAACATGAGATAAAATGTAATTAGGTCGGTTGGAATAATAAGACTGATCAAACTCTGTGACTCCCACATTCCTTATTGTAGTCCTTTTGAAATTGTGCAAAAACTGATAGCAATGCTCATGCATACATCTCTCTCATGCCTCCCAAATATAATCACACATGATATCATCAATGGGTTACTATAAACCCTACAGATAATTAATAATATCAAGTTATTAATTAATTAAATATCAAATTAAATATTATTTATTTTATATTCCAGCCAATAATCGAACATGCAGTACTGAATATCAATGGGAATATGATCCTTTTAACCCATGCTCTAGAAAAATAATTCCTCAATATAGAACTACCCTATTCAACAATTATATGAAAAAATATGTGAAAAAAAGGAAAAATAATAAAATAATTAATGTATAAATAAATTAATGAATCTATTGAATGGGTGCATCCATTGGAACTATACCAGACCTACACATTATTATTCATGTGAAAAATTTAATTTAAAATGATTCATTGAGTTAAAGAAAGTTAGTGGGAATTTTTTTTCAGTTTACATGAAATTAAAACAACATATTTTCAAAGTCTACTTAGTGTATCATAGTCATTTATCGCCACACAAATGTCTTGGAAAAAATATATATGTCTTTTATCACATCCCAAATCATATAATTCAAAAAAAACGCTGACTCTAATAAGTATAATTATTTTCATTATGACATAACATTCATGAATTTTTAGTCTAGTAATATGACCATTTCTGACACATCTGGCCAAATTGGAAGCATAACCATATGGAAGTACAAAATCTACAATCTACTGACAAAATAATAATATTTGGTTTCTTCGTAAATTGTATAATCTACTTTTATGTTTATTGGCTTCTATGATCTGACATTTTCAAATAGTTAATATTTTAGCCACCTTCAAATTTTGGTAAGATCTAATCACGTCTTTAAAATATCTTTGTTTTTATAGGGTGTATCCAAAACTGTATAAAATATTTTATCAAAATAGTTCTTCTAAATATTCATGACATCCAATATGTGATAGACCAAAAAATCAAACCAATATAACAGACCTCGTAAAATACTCTATTTTATCCAATTATGTTCTTTCCTAAAGCCATCAATTTTCTGTTAGTTTAAAGTTGGTTTAAATGTAATGGGAGGTAATGAAGAGACAAATTATTTTAACTATATACATGAGATCATTATTGGAGTCCATCTCATTCATTTGGACACTTTATAAAATGATATATATTCCTTCAAAAAGGATGATCGGTTGAAAAAAATCTGCGATGACAGTTTAAGAGACAAGGTTTTCTTCCATTGATGAAGATAAATGATTTTCTGTGTCTCATACAGTATAAAAATGATTTTGGACCATGTTTACTTCAATCAAATAACATGACATATGCTAGGAATTCACTAATTGTCCACATCAATACAACTTTCATTAGAAAATTTTCTTTCACAGTAACATCATATGCACTAAGTTCTCATTTTTGACATGGACACTTATTTTTCCCTTTTGAATGAATTTTTTTTAATGATGAAAATGATAAGAAAGTTTCAACACCCTTAATATATACAGTATTTATACTAGAACTGTTTGGATTCCTACAATGATTTATCCAAGCACGATCATCAAATAATGACTGAGTTCTACTTCCTTGTTCCATATTTCTCTTAAAAATATAAATTAAATAATTTTATGATTAATTTGATTTAATAAAAAAATAATCCAAAAAATAGAATAAAATTAAAAAATTAGAATTGACATGTAAATATTAAAATTTTTATTTATTTAACACTATTTCATTTCTAATTACCACTAATAATAACAATTTCTTTGGTAAATTAATATAAATTGCTATAAAGTAATAAAATATGTTATAAATAGGTGTTAATAACATAATTTTTAACCATTAGGCCATGGGAAATGACTAATTTGCGTTAACCATATATATAATTTTTTTAATGCTCATGACCTGAAAATTATTGACCAATTTCATTTTCACCATTCTATAAATTTATAAAAATTCATATTATTTTATCATTATTTTTAGTAAATTTCTTATAATTTATACTAACCTACACTAATTTATAGTTATTTATACTGTTTACCACTAATTAATACTTAATACCACCAACCAGTACTATTTTTATTTTATTTTTTTACAATTAATACTATGTATTACTAACTGTAACTAATTATTACTAATTATTGCTAATTTTTATTAGGTTATATTAGTTTTCTACAAATTATCACAAATTTTAACTAATTACTGCCAATTATTACTAATTACTACTAATTATAACTAATTACGGCTAATTATTAATAATTATTATTAATTAATACTAATTATTTCTAATTTTTATTATTTTATAACCATTTTTGATTAATTATTACTAATTTTCAACAATTATATTGATTTGTCATAAATTTATACTAATTACCGTTAATTAATATTATTTATTATTATTTTTACTAATTATAGTTAATTTTTTACTAATTTCCACTAATCATTACTAATTAAAGATAATTTTTACTAATTACTGATAATTATTACTTATCACTTCTAATTATTATTAATTAATGCTAATTTTCACTTATTATTACTAATTTTAATTAATTTATAAATTTTTTATGAATTGCTGAAAACTTTTAATAATTATATTTATTTATTGCTAATTTTTACTTATTACATCTAATTAATACTCATTATCATTATTTTTTTAATAATTAATATTAATATTTAAAAATTACCATTAATTTTTACTAATTACCACTAATTTTTACTAATTATCCATAATTTTTACAAATTACCACTATTTTATTACTAATTACTACTAATTATAACAAATAACTACTAATTATTACTAATATCTGCTAATTATTACTAATTACTACTAATTACCTCTTATTACTACTAGTTTATATTTTCTTATAACCAATTTTTACTAATTACCATTCATTTTTACTAATTATCGCTTATTGTAACTATTTTTACAAATTATTACTAATTAATGCTAAATAAAACTTTTTATTACTAACATTTATTATTTTATTACAGTTTTTTACTAATTACCGCTTCTTTTTATTAATTATATTAATTTATTTTTAATGTTGACAAATTAAGGCTAATTTTTACTAATTATAACTATTTTTTTACTAATTAGAGCTAATTAATACTTATTACCGCAAATTATTGCTGATTACAACAAATTTTCACTAATTACAACTAAATACCAATTATTATTACTAATTATTGTTATTTTATAACATTTTTTACTAATTACTGCTTATTTTTTATAATTAAATTTATTTATAAAAAATTTAACCTAATTACTACTAATTGTTACTAACCACTGCTAATTTTTACAAATTATCCCTAATTATAGCTAATAACCACTAATTATAGCTAATTACCGCTAATTATATCTAATTACCGCTAATTATATCTAATTATCACTATTTATTACTAATTACTGTTATTTATTACTAATTACCGCTATTTATTACTAATTACTGCTATTTATTACTAATTACTGCTATTTATTATTAATTACTGCTATTTATTACCAATTAATTCTATTGAATAATAAGTACCGATATTTATTTCTAAGTATTACTAAATATTGCTTAATATTACCAATTATTACCAACTATTACAAATTATTACTAATTATTACAAATTATTACTATTTATTACTAATTATTACTGACACTAATTATTACTATTTATTACTAAGACTAATTATTACTGACATTAATTATTACTAACATGAATTATTACTAATTACTACTAATTAATATTATTTATTACATTTTATTACAAATTAATGATAATAATTAATAATCATTACCATTTATTATTATTTATTAGAGACTATAATTAATTATTACTATTTATTATAATTACTGATTATTACTATTTATTACTATTTATTACTAATTATTACTAATTATTAGTAATTAAAACTATTTATTAATAATTATTACTCTATAAACTATTTATTACTAATTATTATTAATCAGTAGTAATTACCACTAATTATAACTAATTTATTACAATTTATTACTATTTCTTAATAATTATTACAAATTATTACTAATTAATAATTAATAATATTAAATAATACTAATTTATACTAACTTATAATAATTTATACTAATTATGACTAATTACTACTAATTACAAGTAATTATTATTAATTAATGATAATTGAACCAAATTATTACAAATTAATACTGTTAAATTTTAAATAAAAACATTAAATCCTAATGAAACAACAAATTTGTACAAATAAATATGTTAAAATAAAACTATCTAATTATAATTAAATTTAAATACTTCTGATTAATAATAAGTATTATTAATATAAATAAAAAATAAACTAAAAAATTAAAAGCAACAAATAAATACCTTAAAATTGAATCTTTCGTTGGATGCAACTCCGAAAAATTTATCCGCCATGAAATTTAAAGGTTTGAAAAAACTGGAGAGAAATATGATAGTAGAGAGTGATAGAGGACATGAGAGAATTGTGAAATGGGAAGTAATCAGATGAGGGTATATATATGTCAGATCATTTAGGAAGAGGGTATTTTTGACAGGGCCTGTTGGAAATAGTTAGGCATTTTATAATTGAGGCGATAATAAAAAATAGTATATGTGATGGGTCCTGTGGAAAATACTATCTTTCCAACACATTATTTGTGACATGCTATCGTAAATATTATTTTTTTGTGACGAGACACGTCGTAAATATTTTATTGGTTATTAATTGTGGAATCGGTAAAAGATAGTATTTGCGACGAGACTCATTACAAATACTATCATGGGGACAAATTATTTGTGACACCTGTAAAAAATAACAACCTGTCCACATATTATTTTGCGATGGGGATCCTCCCCCATCAAAAATAACAAAAACTTAGGAAGAGTATTTGTGAGAGGGGGTTTAGTCTCCATCACAAATAATATTTCCATGTTGATGCTTGTAAGGCATGCCAAAGGTATTTGTGGAGGACTATCACAAATACCTCTTTTTTTGTGAACTATTTGCGACAAGTCAAAATCCTCATCGCAAATAGTCTCTTTTGACGGACTATTTATGACGGGCCTAAGACACGTTGCAATATGTCATTTTTATAGCGTAAGGATAAAATCCTTAAATCATAACCCAAATAATAAATAAGTAACATAAAATAATGTTTTCATATATGGAAAATGGGTTTGAATGATAATATGAAATAATTCTGAAGAAAATATCCTTTTTTATTTCAAAAACACTTTTTAAAACATATTATATTCTAAAAACCTTTTTCTTTGAAAATGACATTGAAAATTTATAGAGGAAACAGTGAATAAATGATTGGTCATGGCATCAGAGAAATTCCATCCATAAAGTACACGTTACAATAAAGATTTCTTTCATATTATCGGTAAAAGTCAAAATATTATTGATCAGAAAAAGGAATGATGATTCCTTTCAAAACCAATCTTTTAAAAGTTAAAACATGGGTAAAAATGCCTTTTAAAAAACATGGTAGAACATTTTTAAAAACATAGTTTTTGAATAAAATAAATTTCTAACCAAAGAGATAATATATAAGGACCCGACCTTAAACATATCATAATCTAGCTGTTTCAACTAAATTTCACTTTTTTACATTCCCAAGATCTTTTCGGTTCATAGTTTTATAAAGTTAGCACATAACTCATACATATCAACCCAAAACATACAAAGTGGGTACAACTAAAATAGTTTCATTTTCCCTAAAACATAAAACTTTTAAAAGAAAATGACAACATGGTTTCTTCAAAAAAAATTCACAACATTTAATTTGAAATCCTTATTTCCCTTACACATCCATATAACCTGTGAAAAACATTTAAAAACTTGGTATGAGAATAAAAATATCAGTAAGGTATATAAAAATAAAGAATGAAACCACTAGTCCACAGATACTTATAAACATATGAAATCATTTCACAAAGACTTACTTATCACCCATATATACTTACATTGTGATACATGATATTTCCATAAAACATTAAGGAATATATATATATATATATATATATATATATATATATATCCATAAAGTTATCTTGGGAAATTACATACTTTATATTGAAACCCTCACGTCTACATTATGATTTGTAACCCTCACGACTACTTTACAATGTAACCCTCACAACTACCTTATTGTGTAACCATTACAGTTTTACTTGGAGTAACCATATGGATGAAATCCAATATAAATATCCCCAATTAATTAGAGGGAGATACATTACCCACCCTTAGTTATAAACAATACCCATGAACCTAAACATAATCATAAAACATGAATAATTTCACAAAAACATTGCTTTTAAATGTCGTAAAATAAAAATTTAACAGAGGATGTTTAAATAAAATTCCATTATAAATAACATATAATTGAAGTGAGAATTGATAAAATTAGTTGAATATGTGTATAAAATATATATATACATTGTAAAACATAATATGAATTAAATTCATTACCCAAATTATCTATGTACCATATAATTAATGAAATAGAAGGTCTACCCAAAGAATGAAAAATTTGTTAAGAATTCCCTTACCATGGGGGTTTCTTAATTAAAACTAATTTAAAACTCTTTTATAATGGTTAAAAGGTTGTTTTTAATATTTTAAAGAAACATATTATTTTTCATAACATCTTATATGATCATTTAATAACATCATTCAATACATTTATTAATATCATTTTGTTATTTACATTGTTTCATGTTCTTTCTTTACATGGTTTCCATGGTTTGTTCGGGACAGATTTTCTTTTCAAATGGAAGAAAAAATCCTGAAGTGGAATGAATTTTTATTATTATTTTTATATATTATTAAATTATTCCATTAATAATTATGATTATATGGTATTAGGATGACCCATTAGATAAATCATTAGTGATTTTAGTTTAGATCATTTTGGATATTCTTCGGTAATCAAAAATGTTTTTCATCATACACATTTAATATTATATGTGTAAGTTATTTATGGAGCATAATAGTGGTCATGTAACATAATTTAAAAAAATTTCAACCATTAAAATGGTTTTACAACCATCTTTTAAAGAAGTAAATGAAATTTAAGACAAATCGTCCATGATGTCTGTAAATCATCACATCACGGATGATGTTTTTATTTTTAGAATAAGATGAATAAGAGATAAATTTTTATGATAATTTTTTCATAAATAGGAAAAAATAAATCATATATATAATACTAGAGCTTTCATTCCTCTTGGATAAGGGGTGTTGAAGAGAGTATATGAAAATAAAATAATTGAAATGAAAACACAATAAACTGAAACATGATCTTTACCTCTTGATATCTTCTCCATTAGATTCTCTTTAAAGACATTGGTTTTGTACTTTTTGTGGGACCAGTAGGTCTTGTTTATGGGGAAGAGCCCTTTTAAAGGGGTTTGTGAATAATTTAGGAAATTTTCAAATCTTGAGTGGGGTTAGAGGAAGAGGGGGGTGAGGGTGGTATTTATAGTAAAAGTGGGAGAGTTTTTAATTAATTTCAAAGGACACCTCATTAGTGGTATTTGAAGAACCATGGTCTTTCCCATGGTATTGGAAACTTGGGAAACCTCATATCATATTTTAATCATCTACAGTTGACCTAAAATGTTATATCATTATGATGTCATTAAACAATCAAAAACATAAAACTGTATTTTTACTGTTCACTGAAAATTCCACTATCTCATAAAAATACAAAAAAAAAACACCCTAACCATTTTTTGATTTGTATAGTTTAAAAATTAACTCTATATTTGAAAATAATTTCTAAATATGAATAATTTAATTTTTAAATAAAATAATATTTTATTCAAAAAATAACAATTTTAAAACTATAACTCATTTTATATCACCTTTAAAAATTGATCAAAATATCATTATCTTATAACCGTAAGAAAAAATAATAATAATACAATTTACTATTCATAATGATAATACTACTATTCAAATTACTATTCATAAGGTTATGTTTCCATTCACTAAGAAAAACAAGTTGGTTTTATCAAAATCTAAATAACATTTTTATGACAACCATAGATGTCTATTTTTTGAAATTCAAACCATAAAAGCCAAATATTAGTGTTTAATAGCTAGTTTAAAAAAAAATATGTATAGAATTAGTGTTTCATGTATTTAAATTTATTTTTAAGACCTTTGGGTGTCTTATTCTCCCCACCATATGGAAATTGGGTCCTCACAATTTTATTTACTTATTAAACAAATGAGTTTATATTTACCTCATTTTATTTTCATATTTCCATATTGCTTCTCCAAACCATGTGGTTTCTCTACAAAAACTTTACCTGGTGTATTACCCTATTCTATTGTACATTTTTTCTTTGATCATGAATATGAACACATTTCTCTTCCTAAGAGAGATTCTATTCCAGTTGAACTACTTATCGGCTCAAAACATGAGATGAATCTGGCACATAATTTCTCATCATCGAACATGGAAAATATTGTGTACCTAAGATAAACTCAGAGGTAAATATACTCAGTTGGAAACCAGTCTAACTATCTCCAAGATTCCATAAGTTCCAATGAACCGTGGACTTAGCTACCCTTTCTTATGAAAGTTTATAACAATTTTCCATGGTGAGATTTTAAGAAAAACCTGATAACCTACCTTAAAAGAATATCCTTTCATCCTATTTTCTGCATAAATTTTTCACCTACTCTAACCAGTCCTCGTGTTTTTCTAGATCATCTTCACTTTATCAACCACCTCCTTTACTAATTATGGTCTCACAAACTTCCTTTCCCCGAAATCATCCCAAAAATAAGAAGTTTGACACTATTTCCTCTATAATGTCATAAAATGTTCCATATGTGTACTGGAATCAAAAAAATATATGAAAAATCCACTATAGAAATATGATAAACACTAATTTCATGGTAATCCATTTTAAAAGCTCTAATAATATCTTCCAATATTTTAATCATCTGTTCTGACTATTTATATGATTGAGGATGAAAAGCTATACTAAGATTTAATTCTGTTCCCAATGACTTCTAAAGGAGTTTCCAAAAGTTTGAAGTGAACCTAGGATCCCAGTCAGATATAATGAAAAGAGGAACTCAATGTGACCTGACAATCTCTTTGAGGTATATTCAATAAAAATGATCAAAAGATATAATATCTCGTATAAAAACGAAATGAGAAGATTTATTCAGTCGATCAACAGTAACCCATATTTCATTGTTACCCTAATAAGTCTTTGGTAGTCCCATAATGAAGTCTATAGAAATATTTTCTCATTTCCAATTTGGAACTGTTAAAAGATAAAGCATCCCATTTTATAACTACCGATCTACTTTAACCTATTGACATGTCAAATATTTCACAGTAAAATCTGCAGTATCTATTTTCATTTTATCCCACTAGTAATACTCCAGAAGGTCTTTGTATATCTTTTTTCTGCCAGGATGAACTGGAAATTTATAACTATAAGCTTCACACAATAATTTTTCTTCAACTAATAATAACAAGGAACACACAATTTATTTCTAAATATAAAAACCTAATCTTTATCAATTTTAAATTCTGATAACTTACCCATTTTAAACAATTCTACATTTTTCTTTAACTCCACATCCACCTCTCGTGCCTGTTTAATTCTTCTTGACATAGATGAATGCACTGAAAATTGAAAAAAAAAAACAGAGAAAATTCCTACACCAAAAACGTCCAAGAAAAAATTTATCAAATCATTAATCAAAGGGTCTTGTTCCAACCATAATATAGTTAATAGTGCATGATGTTTTTGACTCAAGGTATCTTCCATTTTTTTATTTTCCAAGATGGTGATTGATAATGAAATCATAATATTTTATTAATTCAATTCATCTTCTATACCTCTTGTTTAATTCCATTTGAGTGAATATATACTTTAGACTTTTTACAATATATATTTAACATTTAACTCTGTATAAATGATAATGTCAAATTTTTAGATCAAAAAACCACAAATGATAATTTTAAATCTTTTGTTGGATAATTTAACTCAAGAGGGTTTATTTTTCATGAAACGTAAGAAATTACCTGATCATTACTTATTAAAACACAACCAAGTCCCTTTAATGAAGCATCACTGTAGAAGACAAACTCTCCATTTCTGGAAGGTTGTGTCAGAACTAGATCATTTACCATTATCATTTTTAATTACATAAAAAATCATCACATTCATTTGTCTAGTTGAATTTAACTCCTTTTTGAGTTAACTTTGTCATTGGACTAGATAACCATAAATATATTTCAACAAATATTTTGTAATATCTTTCCAAACTAAGAAAACTAAATAAATCAATTATATTTTTGGGTCTTTTCCATTCTTCAACAACTTTAGTTTAAGAACAATCAATGGTTATTCCATCTTTAGAAACAATTCGACAAAGGAAATAATTCTATTGCAACCAAAACTCACACTTTCTGATTTTTATATACAGTTTCTTTTCCTTTAAGGTTTGAAAAACAACCCTTAAATATTTTTCATGTTCTTATTTAACCTTCAAATATAATATAATTTCATCAATAAAAACAACCACAAACTTATCCCAGAACTCATGAAATATTATACTCAAAAGAACTATAAATATAACAACTGAATTAGTTAACGAAAAAGACATAACAATAAATTCATAATGGCTATATCTTGTCTGAAAATCTATTTTTAGAATTTCATCCTCCTTTCCCTTCAGTTGATGGTATCCAGATCTCAAGTCAAACTTGGAAAAGTACAGATCTCCCAGGATAAAATCAAATAAGTCATCAATGTGAGGAAACAAATACTTGTTCTTAATAGTAATGTTATTCAAATATCTATAATAAATGAAATGTATCATGGAACCATCATTTGTTTTAACAAATAAAATAGGATCTCCATAGGGTGAAGTGTTAGGAAGAATGATGCCTTTATCAAGAAACTCCAACAACTATTTTTCCAATTCGAGAAGTTCTATTTGAGTCATTTGATAAGTGGGATTTGAAAATAGATTATCATCGGGAACTAAGTCAATTTTGAATTCAACTTCCCTAGTAGGTATAACAGTGGGTAACTAATCAGAAAAACATTTAGGTATTCATTTACCACTATAACAATTTTAGTCTGAAAAGTTCCCTTATTTTCAAAAATATGACAAAAAGAAATTTCATTTAAATCTTTCAATAGTTTCTCAGCTAACTGATATATTATCAATTGTATGGGTTTGTTATTGTATATAAATTGAAACTCTTTCTGAAAAAAAACTTCTTTTTCTCTACAAACAATATTATCATGATAAACAGAAAGCTAATCCACACCTAGAATGACATCAACCTCTACTAAGGAAAAAACAAAAAGGTTTTTAGGTATTTTCTTTCCACTTATTACAATAAGAAGAATCTTAAAATTCATTTTTTCAGTTACATTTCCCCCCAGTGTTTTGACCATATTTTCTAGTCTCATTTCTTGGTGTGAAATTTCTAATTTAGTAGAAAACTTATCAAAAATAAAGGAAAGTGTAGACTCGGTATTAAAGAAGAAATTACGATAATATGAGTAAATAAATAAATAAACTCATATCACTTCAATGGATGGTGTGACATCTACTGATGTAGTCTCAAAGGATCTCACTACACCTTTCTGTTTATAGTTTGGATGGTTTCTATCACTTGAATCATTCTTTGGGTTAGCATTGGTATAATGAATCCTCTCACCACATTTGAAACACCGTAGTTTTCTAATCAGAATTTTTCTAAAGATCATTTTCATTCCAATTGAGAGACATTTTTCGAAAATTACCACATCAAAAACACTTCCGGATTTTTGTAAGACACCCCCTAGGGTGTTTTTTACCACATGTTTTAAAAACTAGAAACTGAACATTAATACCATTAGATTCTGTAGATTGGTTCTTACCCATTGCTTTTTATCTTGACCACTTATTCTATTTGTTCTAAAATTACATGTGATCATTAGTGAACTCCATTTCTACCCTCTTCAAACATTTGAAAAGTTTATCATAACTTTTGAATTCTCTAGAGGAAAATGTCCTTCAATATCTTTGCTTCAATCCTGTGTAAAGGAAATTGGTTTTGCTATTAAGATATAGAATAATATTTTTAGAATACATTGCTTTGCGAGTAATGTTTACTTCATACATGGCCTATGAATATTCCTCCTTCTTCCTCACATCAATTAATTTCTTCTCCATCCTAAGTAAGACCACCTTAAGAAAATATTTTTCAAGGAAAATATTTTTAAATTCATCCCACAATTGGGATTTAAGCTCCTCTCTATCCTTGATATTCTTGAACACTAGAAACCATAGATCATATTAACATACAAAAATATAAATGTAATGAATTAAAATTTGATTATCTATACATCCCATGACATTTAATATATTTTCAAGGGATATAATACATCTTTCATCCACTATTGGGTCAGAAGATCCATTGAATATAAGAGGGAGTTGCCTCAAAAAATATTCTAATATAATCATGTTCCAATGTGGTATCTCTTGTTGTTCTATTACATGGATTCCACCACTATATATTGACTGAATTAGCTAATCTATTACTATTACAAACTACTCGTTTCCAATTCCCACCATTCTCATCTGCAGATTGGGAATGATATCAGCCTATCGGTTCCTTAAAACGCCATCTTCCATGTTTTTTTATAGAAAAACCTTCTAATAAGACATATATTAGATAAAAAAACATGGTAATATTTAAATTCTTTACCATTTAAACATAAAAATAAGGTAAAAATTATTTATGGCATTCTATTAACATCATCATAACCCTTGAAGTTATCTAAACTGTGTTATGATACCAACTATAAGGAATTTACCTTAAACATATCACAACCTTGCTATATCAAGTAGATTTAAATTATTTACATTCCTAAGTTTATAGTTCTATAAATATACTAAATAACTCATAAAAATCATCCCACAACATAAAAATTAGGTAAAACTACAACAATGACATTTTTTCCAAAACATAAATTT
Source organism: Viscum album (assembly GCA_963277665.1). Taxonomy (NCBI): domain Eukaryota; kingdom Viridiplantae; phylum Streptophyta; class Magnoliopsida; order Santalales; family Viscaceae; genus Viscum; species Viscum album. Next base: position 40,255,446 of record OY728160.1, on the reverse strand, counting down.
TTTAAAACAAAACAACAACATGATTTCTTTGAAAAAACTAAATAACATTTTACTTGAATTACTTATTTCTTTTACACATCCTTATAAATTATTAAAACATTTAAAATTTGGGATAAGCATAACAATATTAGTAAGGAAAATAAAAATAAAAAAATAAACCATTATTCAATGTATACTAGTAAACATATGAAATCATTTCATAAAGACTTACTTCTCACCCATATAGAGTTACATTGTGAAATATGAGATTTCTATAAAAATTAATGAATATATTTATAAATCTATAAAGTTATCATGGGTAATTAAATAATATTGTAACCCTCATGAAAACCTTATGATTTTCAGCCCTCACGAATACCTTATAATGTAACCCTCATGACTACCTTATTGTGTAACCATCATTGTTACACATGGAGTAACCATACAACTGACCTCCAACTTACACATACCCAATTAATTGGAGGGATATATAGTTACCAAAATTATTCATAAAAAATTCCCAATAATAATAAAATAATCATAAAACATGAATAATTTCACAAAAACATTTCTTTTTAATTTCATAAAATAGAATTTTAAAAGAGGATATTTAAATAAAAGTCCCTTTCAAATATTATATAATTGATGTGAGAATTGATTAAATATAAGCAATATGTTCATAAACTATAAATAAAAATAATACAATAGAATAGTAATTAAACTAATTAACCAAATTCTTTCAGTACCATATAATTAATGAAATAGAAGGTGAACCCAACGAATGGAACTTGGGATAAGAATTATTTTACCTTAGGTTCTTCTTACTCCATTATTGTTTAAAACTATATTTTAATGGTTAAAAGGGTGTTATTAATATTTTACAGAAACATGTTAATTTTTATAACACCGTATATGATCATTTAATAACTACATTTGACCCATTTATTAATAAAGTTTTGTTATTTACATTGTTTTGATTGCATTCTTTACATGGTTTCCATGGTTTGTTTGTAACTGATCGTATTTTTGAATGGAAGAAAAACCCTAGTAGTGGAATGAGTGGTTCTTAATATATTTATAGAGTGTTAAATTATTCCATAAATATTTTTTGTTATATGGTATGAGGATTAATCATTAGATAAATCATTAGTGATTTTCATTTAGATCATTTTGGCGGTTATTGGATAATCATGAACTTATTTCATAATAAACCATTAATATTATGTGTATAAGTTAACTTCATAACATAAGAGAGGTAATATAATATAATTTAAAAACTTTTTCAACCATTAAAATGGGTTTAAAACCATATTTAATGGAATTAAAGGAAATTGAAGACACATTGTCCACAAAGTCAGTAAATCTATACATTACAGACCGTGTTTGTATTTTTCGAATAAGAGGAAGAGGAGAAGAATAATGATGATGAATTTTCAATAAACATGATAAAAACCTGAAATATGTATAATAATGGATATTTCACGCCTCTTGGATAAGGGGTGATGAAGAGAGTATAAAAAAATAAAATAATTTAAAATAAAATACAAGAAAATGAAAGGTGATATTTACCTCTTGATCTCTTCTCCTTGAGATCCTCTTTAAGGAATTTGTTCTTGGAATTTGGGTGAGACAAGTAGGAAATGGAAATGGGGAAGAGCCTTGGGAAGGGGATTGTGTAGAATTTAGAAAATTATTAGAGATTGAGAGTTGGAAAATGAAGAGTGGTAGGGGTGGGGGGAGGGTGAGGGTGTTATTTATGGTAAGTGTGGGGGAGTTTTTACTTAATTTCAAAGGATACCTCATTGGTGATACTTGAAACAACATTGGATTTACCATTTTTTTCCATGGTATTGTCAAATTAGGAAACCTCATATCAAATTTTAAGCCTCAAGATTCGACTAGAATGATTTCATCTTTTTACATAATTTTGATGTCATTAAACACCAGAAAACATAAAACTGTATTTGTACAATTCACTGAAAAATCAACTATATCATGAAAATACCAAAAAAACCCTAACAATTTTCAAAGTGTGGAATTAATAAATGTTCTATATTTTTCAAAAATAACTTTATAAATATGATTAAATTAATTTTTAAATAAAATCATATTTTATTTGAAAAATAATAATTTTAAAACTATAAATTATTTTATATCACCTTGAAAAATTAATCAAGATCTCATTATGTTATAACGTTAAGACAATAAAATTATAATATGATTTACTTTTCATAAGGATCATATTACTATTCATAAGGTTATGTTACTATTCACCAAAAAAATATGTTGTTTCTATTAGACTCTAAACAACTTACCGATCACAATCATAGATGTCCATTTTTTGAAATTCATATCATAAAAGTTGAAAAATTATGTTTAATGGATATTTAAAAAAAATATGTATAGACTCACGTTTTCATGCATATCAATTTATTTTTTAAAACCATGGGGTGTTATCGAATAACAATTCAAAAGATGTATATTTTGAAAAAAAATGAGATTCATGATAAAACATGCCCAAGAGAAGTATATAAACCTTTTAAAAGATTATAGGTGCGTAATATAACATGTGTCTCAAAGAAGGAAAATTGATGAAAAATTACCTTACCAATTTGGTAAAATTTAAACCATAAACCCCAAGAAATAGAGGTCCTAAAATTTATATTTAAATACACATAAATTTAAGGATAAGGATCATATAAAACACTCATGGGTAGTATATACAATAGAAAAAATAAATTAGTGTTGAATATGGAATAAGTCTCTTAGAAATAATGTGAGTCTAAAAATCCAATTACCTTAAGTATTAAATGAATTCAAACATGTTAAAACATCATATATATTAAATATATGTTTATTATAAACCTACCAAAGAACAATATTCTTATATATAATACCATATATTATTTATTTATGACTTTATGTTTCTCATTTATTAACAAATCTATGTTAATGTTACCACTTTGTTATTCATACATGTTTTAACTTGTTATTATTGATCCAATTACATAGATCGTGATCTCATAATATAAATAATTTTAAAAATAATATAAATATCATATATATATATATATATATTTAGTATATATTTAGTTTTTGTGATTCATAAAAGTTATCGGTATAAAATTAAATACACCATTCATTGAGAAGGTAGGTTGTACGTACGTATAAATATTGTTTTTATTTTATTTTAATATTAAAAGAAAGGAAAGTATATTATATTTTATTATTCTAAAATAATTTTTATATAATATATATAACATATTTTATTAAAACTATCATTAATAAATTCCTTGTAAATCATGAATTAATCACATCGCTTCACGAGGTGATAGTCATCCGTACACATGAACAATTTTATCGAATTTTCAAAAAATAGAAACCATAAAGTTATGTGTGATATAAAAAATCAATAATAATAATAATATCATAAACATAACATATATCATATATAAACTATAAATACATCATTATTCCTAACCATTAAATTTGGTAATGGAAGAATGAACGACATCGGTTCGCAACGAGGTAGTCTATTGTACACACGTAAAATGATTATATATCCCATTTGATGAAAGTGTGTAGAGTTTTATGTTTTATCCTTAACAAAAATAAATGTTTGTATATTTAATATAATACAATTAATATATGAACATGAAATAAAAAAATTTAATGGGTTTAAGAAATAAATAAATTGAAAATATTCGTTGAAGAAGGTTGCCTCTTTTTCTGATATCTCAATTTGGTTTCCACCAATGGACTCCCTTTGATGGATTTATTCCAAAAGTAAGTATTATAAGAATAATGGAGGTAATGTTAGATGATATTTTAATAGGTTTATTCTGAACCAAACTTGTTTTGATATTTGAGGAAAAGAGAAGAGGTTTCATTTTATAAGAGAGGGGAGGGGCACTTTTGGAATTTCACAAATAATTAATTTTTAAGGAATTAAATATAAATCCATATACAAAAAAAATTAAATTTATTTCAAGATAAGACATTATAATATTTTAATCTCATAAACTAATATATTTTAGACAAGTTTTTTGGTTATCCAAAACCTTAAAATTTTGATTAACCCTCACTTAACTCATTTTGATTTTAACTATGGTAAAAAATTTCTCAATATTAAGAGGATGAAATTTTTTCTAAGAAAGTATAAATTGGACCATAAATGGTGTATTTATTATATTTTCGACCATATATAAATTTTTTTCTTATTTAATTTATTTAATTATTTTTAAATAATTTAATAATATATTAGTTTTATAAAATAACATTACTGTCAATTTTGATACTATTCATTACATTGACTTTAATAAAATAAATAAAATAATATATATTCAAAAGAAAAATTTAATACGCCCCTAATATATTATAATAATTTATAAAATTCCTATCTACCCTTTATTAGTAGAAATAATATTTCTTTTAATATTTACAATATCATTTTATTGATTTTTTGATTAATTTAATAATTACTCCATCATCATTGTTTAATAATTTAAGATAATTGTTTCCTCACTAAAAATTTAAAAAAACATTATATTATAATGATAAATGTTTTATGTTAAATTTTAATATTTATATTCAAACACATATCCTAGATTACCTCATATTAAAAATATTTCACTTGTTAGAAACAAGAGTATAGATAATTTGAATTTTCATTGAATAAAATATTATAATGATTATAATATCCCCCAAATGGAAAAAATGATCACATAACTGGAAATTTAATTTTTTGGGATGAAAATACTTATGAAATAAAACTTGATCATGTTTTATGGTCATTTTATAATATTTATAACATTATTTTTACCCTTCATTATCTAAATTAGCCTTAACCGTGGCAATAAAAACTAATAAGTTTACTATTCATATTGTTCATAAATTAAATGAAAATATTTAATAAATTAATACCTTAGGATTTTAAATATAGAATCCATTTAAATAAATTAAAAACACCAAATTGGATTAATCTAATTAAAAATTTACCCCATAGATGGGGAGAGAAAGAAAGTTTTTAAAGTGAAAATGTTCAAAAGTTCACTAATTATGTATATCTAAATTCGATATAAAAATAATTATAATGACCTAAACTGAATTAATGGATTTATATTTTATATATTGTTACATTAAAACCAGATTATAATGTAATGTAATTTTATTAATTATTTATATGAAAATACCATTTGTAATTAAAATTCAGTATTTTCACAATTCATCAAAAGATAAAACTTTTCAGAAAAAACCAAAAACATTTACCCTAAGATAGTTTTAAATTCACATTACAGAAAATAAGTATATTTTTTTAAATGAAATTTATAAAATTTTCAAAATTATATTTTAAAACAAGTATCCCATTGAATGGGAAGAAAACCACTTTTTAGAAAAAAATACAATTTTTATGCTTTTAGAAATGGATTTGTTCCTATTTTATGGCTATAAAAATTATTAGATGAGTTTAAAAATATTTTATTGAATACATAACACATAAATTTCATTAATATCAATAAATTAATGTAATTAATTTAATTTACTAAGATAAAATACTATTGTTGGCTTGAAAATTGTTTTTCATAAAAAACTTTTTTTATTTTGTTTTTATGTCAATTTACAATTATTTGGTTACCAAATAATTTTTTCTATAAACATTTTTAGTCCATATTTCCATAATTTAGTAAGTACTATTAATTCCCCATAATTACAATTACTAGGTGATAACTATCATAACAAATATTATATTATTGTTTGGTGAAACTCAGCCTTGCGTGTAACACAAGCTATCAAAAGAACTTGTTTGTGTGTGTTACAGGAGAAAAAATTATTCTTGAATGTACCAAAAGAAGAAATATTCTTTGAATGTAAAAAAATATTGTGTATAAATAAATATTTTCTTGGTTTATCAAGTAACATAATCCATAAAATAATTTTACTTAAAAAAAAACAATTCAGACAAACTCAGGATGTCACATTATACCAACCTTAAAATACTTTTCACTCAAAATTATTCACTCTAATATATTAAATGAGGATAAAAATGACTCATAATATCCTTATGTTCCGACATAGCTTCTTCAAACTGTTGGTTTCTTCATAAAACTTTAAATATGTGATTGGTCTTATTTTGTTGAACTTTATCTTTACAAAGTATAATTTCTACCATTTTTTGTGAATAAGATAGATATTTCTCCAGAAGTATGACCTATGAGTTTATTGAATGATAAGGATCATTTATTTACTTCCTCATAATATATACATGGAAAACATAATAATCTTGAGATATATTTGGTGGAAGCATCGATCAATAAACTACCGTTATAATATGATTAAGAATTTAAAATAAGAAATCGTGTCCTTTCAATTTGAAATTGAACATTGAAAATAAAAGGTTATTGTTAGAGAAGTTATTTGTGAGACAACCAAATTATTAAAATTAATACTAAAAATCACTTTAAAATGGGAAATTTTGAAACTTAACAGTTACCCAAAGTAACTCATAACTAGGTTTCCATATAATAGATCATAAGTGGAACGTGAAAAAATGAAACCAGATGAGAAAAATAGGGATCAAGTTATAATGGAGAGTGATATAGAACATGGTCATTATAATGTTAACCATCATATAATGATAAATATGTGATGATCTATATGGCCATTTGATTCCTTGAAAATGAAGGTACTGGTATAATTTTTTTTCAAGACTATTTTCTTAAAGTTAATGAATTTTAAATATAAGTTATAATTACTTTATTTCATTCCATTTTTTGAGCATGGTCTAATTCATTGGTTGTGCCTTGATAAATTTCCCTTTCATCTCGTACTCCAATAAATTATTTTGAAAGTTTAATTTTTGAAGAACTATTGGATCACATGATCCATAATTGGATTATAAGTCATTCCTTATGTCTTTAGATATCATCACAAAAAATGGTTAGTATAGATTATCCAATACTCATAAATATCCACATGGTTAAGTAAATAATTAATCAATAAAACCTTATACAATGTATAACTTAAACAATTTCATAAATGGATTCCATTATGAAAATTAAAAAATATTAAAATCCAAAAATTATGAATTAAGGATACTAAAATTTTAAAATAAACTTATCATCAACCCCCCAACAAATTAATGTAGATTTTAATCATTAAAAACCAAACATGTGAATGCCATCTTTTTTATTCCCTCGAAACATCATATAACTTAAAAAACCATATTTAATTGACACATATATCTTCATTTTTTTATATAAGAAAATTTCTTATATGAAAACACTATCATTGGATGGTTGGGTTCATCCTTTTACCAATATAATATGTGATTTTATTATTCCATAATTAAAATAGATAATCAAAGGTAATTTCACTAATAGATGAAAAATTTTATTTTCATTGGGCTTATTTTTTCAAAAATAAAAAGGAAATTCCTAAAAAAGAGATGAGGATAAGTATTTCATAATTATCATGGTTCACTTCAAAAATTATGATAGCATAATATTTCTTTTTTTCATTTTTTATTAGAGGTTTTTGTGGCTTACCATCGACACTAGTCCATGTATTAGGGTACATGTTATCATAATGCCGAAACTCCATGCAATAGAAACAATAAATTTTGGGAGGTTTATAATTTAGAGATTTATCTTTATTCCTATTAACTCAATTGTAAAATTCCAGATGACTATCTTTCCCACACTTAAAAAATTTACCAGTTCACTTAAGATAATTTTTTCCATGTTTCCTTCCACACATTGAGAATTAATTAAATCTAATATTTTTATATCCATTGTTTTTAGAGTTTCCTTTGAATTCTATACTCCCTTTGGTATTATAACCATGATATTTATGGGAAACTTCATTATACCTCTTTTTAATAAGAATAAGAGGATGTTAATTAATAAAAAATAATTTCTTGATTAATCCTAATCCATGGAATCAATTTTATATTGTTTCATCATATTCTTAAAAATGTTCTACCACTGATTCTCTTTACCTTCCAAACAATAAGTTACTATTATAATTTTTTCAAATCCATAACAATAGATAATGAAAACATATTTTCAGTGGTATAAATCAATTTCTTCGAAAATAATAGATAAATATTTATACTAAAACAATGTTGAATATTATTTAAGAAGGATTCAAGAAAATATTGTTCCCTTATTTGGTAATTTAAAAGTTCAACATGATTCGGGGATTGATAAGGTTGTGCATTTTTTTAAATTAGGTTTTTCATTCAATATTTAATAATATTTGGTTTCATAGGAGGTCTATACTTGCATTGTCCACTGCATTCCTCATTAATATGGTTTCTTTGGGTTTCACCCATTGATTAAAACCTAAAGCATAGAGTGAGAAACACTAAGCATAGTCATAAAACCACAGAAACCAAGGGAAATTTCTTATAAAATTTCAATCTATGAAATGCTAGTTATAATTATTGGTTATTCGTGATTATTAATAAAACACAATGATTGAAACCTATACATAGACTTATGGTTATGGACTTTACTAAAGTTTTCTTATACTAGTTTGCAATTTATGACTAAAATTTTTCTTTGATACCAACTATAAAAAATCAAGCTTTTAATAAATAGAAATTATTACATTTTTTTCATAATATTTCATATATTACAAAAACTTATTCCCAAAGACCATATTGGTTTAGTGACTTGGGAAATTTATAAACATAAAAACTGGTTCATAATAAATCTATATCTTCTCTCATATATTTCTTCATGGATAAAACCCTTTTTATATATAATACATAATAACTTTCATCATATATTGGGGAAAAGAAATATAGGAAACTGTGCACAATGATTCTGAATAAGGGTAAAAAGGGAGATATATAATCATAACATGAACATAAGGGTATGAAAACTTGAATATATCATTTGAATATCATTCCATGGATATCAAAAATCATATATATAAGTCATGTAATAAATATTGAATTTTCTTAATACATCAATCATAAGGCATTAAAAATTAAAAACCATGAAAGAATGACAAATAAATAAGACATGAAATTATGGTTGACACATAAATATATAAAATTATTTCCATAGTAATCAGGTATTATATCCAAGGATATATTAGTGGAATGGGTTCACTCCCAAAACCATATTAATAGTCAAGGTTCACTCCCAATAATCATTTAAATTGTCAAGGTTAACTTCAAAGATCATATTAGTATTCAAGGTTCACTCTTAAGACCATATTAGTAGTCTAGGTTCACTCCCAAGACTATCTTAGTGGAAAATGTCTTTTACTGAACCGAGTTCACTCTCCATTTCAGCCATTTATATCTCATGAGATAAAAATCATCACCAATTACATTAGAGGGTTATATTGGTCCCACCCATAAAATAATAAAATACATAAAAATGTGTGCCATAATAATATAAATCATTCTTCATAAAAATAAACTAAATAAACTAAATAAAGAAATAATAAGGATAAAATCATTGATTCATAACCCTAATAAAGCATAATCAATATAAATTAATTCTTTTATAGATAGAAATTTTTTTGGAAAATTTATTTAAAATAATTATTGACAAAAATATCATTTTATATATGAAAAAAACTTTTTAAAATGTATTTCATTTTAAAAACTTTTTCTATGAAAATAACTTGGAAATTTTTTAAGGGAATATTTGAAGCAATGATTGGTCTTGACAATGGAAAAATTCTATCCATGAACCAGCAATCAAAAAAATATTCCTTTCATATTTTTGGTAATATTTAATAAATCATTCATCACAAAAAAATAATATTACTTGTAATAAAAATTTGTAAAAAGTTAAAACATGGGTAAATATGGGTTTTAAAAATCATGGTAGAATATTTTGGAAATCATTTTGTAAAAAAAACACGATTCTTGAATAAAATGAAGTTATGAACAAATAAAGAATAAAATTAAAAGAATATTATAATATAATGATAGAAGGATATTCGTGATACAACGTTTCAAATATTAGTATATACACCTCTTAAAATATTATAGTTTCATAACATAACATGTGACTCAAAGAAGGACAACTGAGATAAAATTATCTTACCAATCCGGTGAATGTTGAACCATAAACTCTAAGAAAGAGAGATAATAAAATGGATATATAAATAATAAAAAATTTAATTATAAGGATCATAAATTATATTAATGGTCCTTTTATACACCACCAAAATGAAACAAGTGGTGAATATGGGAATGATGATTGTTTATCCCATTTGATGGAAGTGTGAACATTTTTATGTTTTAACATTAACATATAAAAAAACCTCAACATATTTAAGATACTGATATTATTATATAAACATGAAAATAATAATAATATAATGTGTTTAAAGAAGAAATAAAAAAACCCCTCATTGATGAATGTTACCTCTTCTTTAGAAATCTTCTTTTAGAATTAACCAAAATAATTCTTTGGTATGACTAATTCTTATATGAATTAATCTAGTATTAATAGAGGGAAGTTGGGAGGATAATTTTACATGGTATATCCGAACCAAATATGTTTTCATGTGTTATGAAAATATTATAAGAGCTTCCATTTTATAAGACAAGGGAGGGCCACTTTTGGAATTTCTCAAATGATTGATTTATAATAAATTCAATCTAAATCCAAATACCTCTAAAAGTAATTTTATTATAATATAATTTATTATAAGGTTATAATTTCATAAAAAATATATTTTAGATAAGTTTTTGTGATATTTTAAACCTTATTATTTTGATTAAACATTAGTTAACACATTTTAATTTTAACTACAATAAAAACAATTCTAATATTAGGAGGATGTAATTTTTACATATAAAGTGTCCATTGGATCATAAATAGAAAATATATAATATTTGTGAATAAATATAATCCACATGACATTATTTAATATTTTTATTATTTTTAAATAATTTAATAAAATATTATTTTTATAAAATATCATTTGTGTCTATTTTGACACAATTCATTTCTTTGAATTTAAGAAAATAAATAAAAAATTAATATTATAAAAAATATTTAATAAACCCATAAAATGTAATATACATCTATGAAATTAAATTTTCACATTAATTAATTCAAATTATATTTTTCTTAAAATTTTAATTATCAATTAATTGATTTATTTCATTAAGTGAATAATTACCGCATTATCATTGGTTATTTATTTATGATAATTATTTATTCAAAAAAAATTAAAAAAATTAAATGATGAAAAAATATAATTTATATTTAGATAAAGATTTATAATATAGAATATCCCCAAGATAAACCCATATTAGAAATATTTCACTTGATAAAAATAAGAGTATGACTTGTTCAGCTTTTCTTTGAATAAAATATTATAAAGGTTATAATCTATTAAAAATTGATATAAATTAATAAATAATAGGCCCTTTAATTATTATGGATGAAAAATAACCATTCAATAAAATTTTGGAACGTTTTAGGGTTATTTAATAATATTTGTATTATTATTTTTACCCTTAATTATCTGATTTACGTTAAATTGTGGTTGTAGAGACTACTAAGTTTACTATTCATATTACCAATAAATAAAATGGATATATTTACTAAATTTGGAATTTATGATTAAAAATATTTAATCCATATTTTAAAAATCAAAACATATAAGTGACTAAAATTAATAAAAAAATTATCCCGTAGATGGTGCGAGAAAGCATGGTTTTAATGTGAAAATGTTCAAAAATTCACCATGTTTGTATATCTATATTCAATATTAAAATTATTACAACGACCAAAATTGGATTAATTTATGTATAAGTGAACTATTCTAAGTCTAATACTGATTAAAAATATAATTTAACACTATGAATTATTTAGATGAAAAGACCAGTTTAATTAAAATACAGTATTTTTATTATTCATCAAAAGATGAAACTTTTTAGAAAAACCCAAAATATTACCCTAAGATAATTTTAAAATTAAAATTAACTAATGGAAATATATTTTTTCAAATAAAATTTAAAAAATTTACAAAATATAGTTTTAAAATAAGTCTTTCATTAAAAGGTGATAGAACTACTTTTAAAAAAAATACAGTTTTTATGATTCAAAAATGGATTTGTTATTATTTTATACCTATAAAACTTATTGGATAAATTTTAAAAAATATAATTGAATATATAATATATAATATTATTAATATTATTTAATAAAAGTAATTAATTTATTTTTCAAAGATAAAATTCTTTTGTGTGAATAAGAAAAGTTTTTCATAAGAACATATCCTTTATTTTAAATTGGTTTTTATATTCATTTATTAATATTTGGTTACCAGTGAAATATTTTTATAAACATGTGTCAAAAATATTTTCCTAATTCAATTAATACTATTCATTCCCTTCATTCTAATGTCTAAGTGATAAATGTCATAATAAATAATATATTTTGGTTTGACCAAACTCAGACTTCTATGTAACAAAACCTATTGAAGGAACACATTATTTTGTGTTAAATAAGGGAAAATAAGGCTTCATTATACCATAAGAAAAACAATATGTTGAGTGTAATGAATTTTTTTTGTATAAATAATGATTCAGTTGGTGCTGCATGCAACCCAGGCCATTTAATAATTTTAATTTATTTTTTAAAAAATTTATAAAAACTCAGGGTGTTACATGGATCTCATGTACGGATTTATCTTATAATATGATTTTTTATTCCATTATTTTTATTTATATCTCAACCCTTTATTTTGTCTGTCCATAGGTTATCCAGTTACATTTCAGAAGAACAATTGAATTTTTAGAGCATGTTAAGGATGTTTTTTATAATGCCATTGTATTTATGTAGCAAGTTGTTATGATATGTTCTAATTTCCCAAATATACCAGGGTTCAAAGTTTCCTAGGATTTCATAATATTGAACTTTAAGTAATAAATCATGAAATAAAGTGTATAAAATCTTCACTTGTCATAGGTTACATCAGATAATGGTCTAGTTAAGTTTTGGATTAAGAATAGAAAAATCCAGTGAAAGCCTTAGTGATAAGACTAAACATAGAAAAACATCCCCAAATTTTTATAAAGTATATAGTAAGTGGTTTCCAAAAAATTAAATCCCTATATAGATACTAAAAGTGGATTTTTCTTTGGAATAATTGTACCTTGGGGTAATAACCTTGAAAAGGTAACATTAAGCTGGACATGATTATCATCTGGTACACAACAATGGCCCTTGCTGCACATCTAGTTTGACACTCTAGGGAGATATGCTTTAGTAAATTCAAAATACATTTATAAACCATTTTTAAGGGAAAACAATTCTCATAAAATATTATGTTATGAAATAGAACATGGATTACTTAGGTTGAAACCTAGATATTCCTATGTTAAGGAATATATTTTCTTTATGGGTTATCACTATAATTTTCATAGTTTCCCTTTTATGAGTTTAATAGTTTTAAAATTATTATTCATAAGATTATTTTTGGATAAAGTAATGTATTAGAATAAGAAACAAATATTAAGAGGAAGTATTATAGTTCTTGGTTTTATTCATTCTTTTATATCATGCATGTTCAATATACCTATTCAAAAACCACCCCAAAACATAGATGTCAAGTTATTGGTGAAGATATAAAATGGGTCAATTATTTCATACCAATTATATAACTAATCCCCTATCTAATTTCTTGGGATTAATATCCAAAAAAAACCTTGAAATACTTCTATTAGTGGAATTAAATTCTATTTTGTGAATGGTTTGGATTAACTTGTATATAGAAAATATAAATTTTCAAGAGTATAAAATTTACCACCATATCAAAAATCGCCTTCCGATTCTATAAAAGTGAAAGGAGGTGGAGAAATATTTTTTGGTGTCAACATTTATATCATGAAGATTATTTCTTTGTGATAAAGTGTATATAGATAAAATTATTTAGAATAATGGAAGGATCATTCTTGATGACATAACCATTAAACTGTAATTTACTAATTTGGTTCCAAAATAATTTCATGGTCTTACTACTAATTATAAATTTTGTTTCTCGATCAATATAATACAAAGAGATTTTATAATATCCATGTATCTATATTGATTGGTTATTGTTAGACCAACGGATATGAAGAAAAGATTATTGGATAATTTGAATAAAGGGTTGATATACATAGGTGCTTTACTATGGGGTTAAGTGGTCCTCTTCTTCAATAATAAGGATGGGTCAATTCACCTATCTCTTCATTTATTATAATGATCTCAATGAGAACACAATATATAAAATTATTCCCTAACATTGATTGATGATTTGTTCGATCAGCTACATTGAGGAAATGACTTCTCAATGGTGGATATTCAGTTGGGATATTATCATGTAAAGGTGAAGGAGGAGGATATCCTCAAAAATACCTTTAACAAAGGAACTAGCACTATGTGTTAATAAATATTCCATTTAGACTCACAAATAATACATAAATATTAATATACTTTATGAAAATATTATTTTTGGATTAACATCAAAAATTTATTGTTTTATATATAGATAATATTATAATTTATTCCAAAATAAAGAAGTAACAAGAGGATAATTTTAATATTGCACTAGTTATATTATGAAAGAAATGTTATTTGAAAAGTACAAAAAATGTGTTTTTTTGTTAGAGAGAGTATTTTTTGGGGAATGCTATCACCAAAAAGGGATATCTATGGATCCATAAAAAAATAACGAAATTATAGGATGACCATGACTAACATATATGACCAAAATATATAGTTTCCTTGGATTATACGGGTTATACCATCAATTAGTGACATACATATCATTATTTTCAACCCCACTAACTGATATTAATTGGAAGGAAGTAAAATATTTTTGGAATGATGAACGAGAATAAACATTTAAATAATTTAAGAGGAGGTTAATCCCTACACATGTTCTCACATTACCCACTATTTGGGAAGGATTTATGATCTATAGTGATTTATCCAAAATGGATTTGGGTTGTGTAATCATGAAATATGAAAATGTGTTTTCATATGCCTCCTACAAATTACAGATCCATGACAATAACCACCCAATAGATGATCTAGAATTGGGTACAGTGATCTTCACATTGAAGATTTTGGAAAATTATCTCTATGCTGATAAGTGTGACATATATATGAACCATAAAATACTCAAGTATATATTCACAAAAATGGATATCAATATGGTCCAATAGAGGTGGTCAAATCCAATTAAGGGTTATTGTGGTTAAATATATTATCTTCATGGGAAGGAAAATAATGTGTTAGATACTTAGAGTAAAAAGGATCTGGAAACCCAATACATGAAGTGGATGGAAATTGATACAATATTATTGGACATTAAAATGTTATATATAGTAGTTATAAAATTATATTCATCTTAAATTTCTCAAATTATATCTCAACCATCATTTTTTGATAGCATCAATGAATCCCCAGAATATGATGAGTTGTTGCAATAGAAGGAAGTAGAGTTGAACTTTACTGAAGATGGAGTTATATGTTTTAGAACCTAGACATGTATCCCATAAAACCCTAAATAAAGTGGGTTACTCTAGATGACGTGAATATATCACCCTTCTCTATTAATCTAGGAATACCCATGATGTATATAGATTTGATGCAAAACATTTGGGTTCATTTCTTGAAGAGTGATTGCTTAGTTTTTATCTCAATGAGAAGTATGAGAACATAACAAGGTAGAATGATATACTTCTAAGGGTATTATGCAACAATTTATCATACCATTATGGAAGAAGAAAAACATAACCATGGTTTTTTCATAGGACACCCTAGGAAATCTAAAGTCAATAACGCCATCTGGGTAGTAGTTGACCACCATTCCAAGTTTTCACTTTTCATTGCTATAAAGGAATAATTCTCTCTCAATAAGCCACCAAGATATATGTCAATGAATTGTTAATACTATATGTATTTTCAAGATCTATTTTATTTGATAATGATCCACGGTTTACCTTGATGTTTTTGATAACATTCATTAAGCAATGGATAAATAACTAAGCTTCATGACTTCTTATCATCCTTTGATGGATGTTCAGTCTGAAAGAACTATTAAAATTCTATAATAAATGTTGAGATCATATTAAATGGATTTACAAGGATGTTTGGATAAAAATGTTCCCCTAGTGGGGTTCATATATAAAAAATGTTTCCATTATAGCATTCAAATGGAACCCTGTGAGGCTATATATTCTCCTCGAATGATGCAAACTCTTCCAAATCAACCTCCTCGGGTTGAAAGAGATGAGATGGGTCTGAGAAGTAACTCTGAAGCTGAGAAACAAGGACAACTTCATGCATAGCCTGGTACCTTTGAGGTAACTGCTATCGATAGGCAATCTGCACGATTCCATCCAATACCTCAAATGTCCTGACATACCTAGGAAAATCTTACCCTGTCTCTTGATCCTCTTGTGTCCCAACCTCGATGTGACGCGCATGAAAACTTGATCCCCGACCTCGAACTCTAGAGGTCATCTCCACTGATCAGCATAAGACTTCTGTCGAGACTGTGCAATACCTATCCTCTTCCTAATCATCTCTATCTGCTCTGTGGTCTCTTGAACAAGACAAGGTCCCCACAAAGCTGCCTCTCCTACCTCCAACCAACATAAGGGTGATCGCCATGGCCTAATATACAAAGCCTCATAAGGTGCCATATGAATAGTTTCATGAAAACTATAATTGTAAGAAAACTCCACAAGAGGAATATAATTCTCCCAAGAACATCCAAAATCCAGGATGCATGCTCGGAGCATGTCCTCAAGAACCTAAATCGTAGGCTCGGATTGACCATATATCTGGGGGTGGTAAGCAGTAATCAAAAGTACCTGTGTACCCAAGGCCTTCTAAAGCCCTAGCCAGACCCAAGAAGTAAAACGCGCATCCCTATCTGAAAGAATGGAGTGTGGAAATCCTTATAGACGTACAATCTCACGAATGTACTACCATCCCAGCTCATCAACACTGAAGGTCTTTTAGATTGGAAAGAAGTGAGAAACCTTCGTTAGTCTGTCAATGACAACCCAAACTGCATCATTACCTCGAGGAGACCTCGGAAAATTGGTCACAAAGTCTATCGTGACAACATTCCACTTCCACTCGGGAATGAGTAACTGCTGTAAGAGCCCTGCTAGTCGCTGATGCTCTGCCTTCACCTTCTGACAAGTAGAACACCTCATGATGAAACCATCAACATCCCTCTTCATACATGACCACCAATTCTGATAGTGTAGATCATGATGCATCTTGGTGATGCCAAGATGAACTACCCAAACTGAGGAATGAAAGTCCCGCATCAGATCCTCGCGTATGTTTTCTGGAACCCATACACGTCCCTGGAAACACAAGATCTCATCCTCGCCTATGGTCCATCTAGGAATAGGGTCCTCTCATAACACATTCTCCCTTATGAGTAGGCCCTCAGAATCTGATAGCTACCTCATTCGAACTCGATCTAGAAGAGTAGAGGTAACAACTACAGAAGATAGAAATGTCTACCATTTTCTATCATGCACCTCCAAATGCATCTCAGAGAACAGAGCCATAAGCTACCACTCACTTCTAGCCTCATGAATTGCCTGTATCTGAGTCCTCCTTTTGAACACATCTACCACTGCATTTCCCTTCGCAGGCATATAGGAAAGATCAAAGTCAGGGGACTGTAGGTACTCAACCCACATGCGCTGTCTCAAATTCAGATCACGCTGAGTGAAGATGTACTTGAGACTCTTGTGGTCGGTGAAAACCAAAAAATTCTATAGCAGAAAGTAATTTCTCCAACAACGTAGTGCATGAACAACTACCACCATCTCGAGATCATGCATTGGGTAATTCCTCACATGTGGCCTCAACTACCAAGACCCGTATGCAATGACTCCATCACATTGAATAAGAACATCTCCCGGCCCGATACCTGATGCATCACATTAAATAGTATAGCTCTTGCCCGGCTCCGGAAAGACTAGTATCTGTGCTGATGTCAACTCCCCCTTTAGCTATTGAAAGTCTTACTCACAAGAATCTAACTATAAGAACTTCATACCCTTCTTTGTCAAACTCTTCAGCGATGCTGCTAAGAATGAAAAGTCCGGTATAAAATGTCTTTACTATCCAGCCAGGCCTAGAAAACTATGTAACTCAATGATGTTTTTTGGATACTCCCAGGAAACCACTGCTCTCACTTTCTCTGGGTCTATTGATACTCATGTCTCTGAGATAACATGACCCAAGAAGTGAATCTTATCCATCCAAAAGTGGCACTTTTAGAGATTATAATAAAGTTTATGCACAATCAGTGTACTCAAAACGATCTCAAGATGGGTAGCATGGTTGTGTCAAGTGTGAGAGTACACCAAGATATCGTCCATGAAGACCACGATGATGGAATCAAAGTATGGATGGAACATTCGATTCATCAGTACCATGAAAACTGCAGGTGCGTTCATGAGGCCGAATGGCATGAACATATACTTTTATAGACCATACCAGCTCTGAAAGGGTGTGAGAGGTATATATGATGTTCTAACGCACCACTGATGATAACCAGGACTCAAGTCAATCTTTAAGCACACCTTGGATCCTCAAAGATGATCGAAGAGTTCATCAATCCTTGGAAATGGATATCGATTCTTAATCGTCAACTGGTTCAGCTTCAGATAGTCCACAAAAAGCCTGAGGGTATCGTCCACCTTCTTCAAAAACAGGATAGGTGAACCCCAAGGAGAATTACTGGGTAAAATGAAACCCTTTGCCTGCAACTCCTCCAACTGTTTCTTGACCTCCTGTTACTCTGGTGTAGGCATCCTATAATGAGGAATGAACACCGATTCCACTACTGGCCCAAGCTCAATTAAGAATTCTACCTCCTGCTCCAGAGGAAAACCTGAAAAGTACTCTGGAAAGACATCTATGAAACGATCCACCACTGGAAGAAAGTCTAACTATGAAGTCCTCTAATCATCCATATACAGACTAGAAATCTGGGCTATAACTCCTCCCAGCCCATGATGCTTTGGACCCGCTCTACACTCTTGGACATCCCATCCACCACTATTAAGAAATGATCCTCCCTATGGTGATATGAAACTCACCCTATGGTGGTAATAGTTGAAGACTTCCTGGAAGGGAACTAGCCAGTCCATTTTGAGAATGACATCATAGTATGTCATCTTTAGAACATAGAGGTCCCATAAAAAGTGACACCCACCAACCTCCAGAGGGCACTCCTTGCACTGACGTATAATAGCTATTCTAGTCTGCAAAATAGTGTCTAGTGTCCAGATATCATTAGAATAAAATATGCAGAGACCAAGTCTCTCCAGGATAGAAACAACTATAATCCAATGCGTAACACAAGTATCGAAATGAGTTGATGATAAAACTATGGCAACTAGGATCGTACATCGAACTGTAGAGGGGCTGATATCCTTCTTCTGATTGGTCTGCTCCACTGCAAAAGTATGGATAGCTCCATAGCCCTATGACCCTACCTGACTACTCTGAGCTGATCCACCCTACTGTCACTGGTAGCTTGGTGACTGACCACCACGTCCACAACATCCACCTCGGCCTGAATGGTCAGAATAACTCCAGTTCCCAGACTGGTGAGAAACTGGTGGAGCTGCTCCTGTACGAGGAGTCATAGATGAACCCCTACCAATAGCTGCTGATGAAAAGATCTGATAGAAGCGCTAAATATGACTTAACTTGCTACCTAATCAGCACTCCACTAGGTCTCTCAAGTAGTGTGGCCTCGTATTCCTGATCCTTCCGCACTGGTAGCACACCACTTGGATACTAGAAGAAGTGTCTCGCCACCTCAGATCACTGCACAAAGACTCCATGAGACACTTCCTACTATCAGTAGGAGGGATGATAACTTCAGATGTAGAGACGCACTGGATCACAACTCTGTATTCCCTCAGATTGTGCTTTGTGATCAGTGTCTGGTTGATGATAGAAGTGATAAAAGTCAACCGAAAGATGTTCACCTGTGATCAGATGTTGTGCCTCAGACCATCCTCAAACTTCCTTGCAATGAACAACTGATCGCCTACTAAAAAAGGCTTGAAGCGCCGCAACATAGAAAAGCAGTAGGAATACTCCATAATAGAAAGAGTACCTTGATAAAGACTCATAAATTCCCGGGATCGATCGGTCCTCAGGGTCTCTGGATAGAAGTAGTCATAGAAGATGCACTGGAACTCCTCCCAAGCCATAACCTGCTGACGTCTCGCCTACGAGACCACATCCAACCACTGTTTGGTGGAGTCCCAAAGCATATAGGTAGTGATCTTGACACTCTTCTTTGGAGGCGTCTCTAGATTCTCAAGGATCATCATCATGGTTTTGAGCCAGGACTCTACAGTAGGGGTTCCTCTATCCCCTGAGAAAATGGGAGGATTCTAATGCTGGAAAACCCGTTTCAAATCAGCCATCGACGGGGTAGGAGGCTGCGCTCCCTGAAAGGTCTGCATCATCCCTAGAAATCCATCCTTGAACTTTACATCCACACCTATGTTAGGTAAAACGGCATGTGCCAAGGCTAGCACAACTGGAGGATCTGCAGGTAATCCCTGATCAGCCATGTCCAGTGTCTGATCATCTTCTAGCAACTAGCACACAACTGGGGGAAATATCGGAGGCATGACTCTGCAAGGTCAAGCACACACCATTAGATCAAGGTCATTAAGGACTGAAAACAAGGAGTGTAATAAGGTAACATGAGAAAGAAGGCATTCAAGTTTTACAAAACATTACTACACGGTGTGGAAATTTCCTACACGGTGTGTTCCCTTAATCCATTCACATGGGGGTGTACTCCTACCTAAACTGGCCGTGTAACACCCCAAATGCATGTCATGTTGTCTTAACACATGGCGTGTACTTGAATCCCCTTCCCCTTCCCCTTCCCAAGTCCCTCTACATAGTTAATCCACACCAATCTGCTAAGGAAAGACTACACGGCGTGTGCAACATGGACACGACGTGTACAAGGAAAGCTTCACTTGACCCGTGTTATTAGCGACACGGCCTGACACATGGGTCACACTACATGGAATGTTCAAGGTGGAAACGGTGTGTATGTGAAGGGACATCACCGACTCATGTTGTTAGTGACATGGCTGGGTACTTGGGTCTAACTACACGACGTGTTCAATGCGGACACTGCGTGTATAGATCAAGGTTTATCCATCCGTGTTGTCAGTTACACGGGTGGACACAGGGTTGACACTACACGGCCTGTTCGACTGGTACACGACAGGTTCCCAGTAGACTTCCACCCATCCCATTTCCTCTCCCACTCGTCCAATGACATGGTTAAATACTATACGGCGTGTACATAAAGTACACGACGTGTAATTAAGGAAAATAGTTTCTTCCCAAACAGAAGAACACATGGCGTGTACTTAACACTACATGATGTGTATTATGTGTTTTTCCAGACAGTAAGCCTTAGAAACTACTCCAGAACCTAGAAAACACTAAAAAACAATGAAAGTTCCAAATTCTGATCTGTGAGGGCCCATACTCCCCACGAATCAAATCATGGAATCTTAAACATGTTATAACAAGGTAACAAGTCAAAGATCCACCAAATTCTGGTCCATGAGGGCCCATAACACCTCAAGAACCAAATTTTGGCTTTTATTCAAGTAAAACCTTACAAAAACAATACCCTATCAACCAGAAAGTATTTTATCAAGGCATATATCACAAAAACATGCATATTTTACTCAACACCTATCACAACAACATGCAATCACTAATTCATCCTAAATGGAATGGAAAGAATGCATGGCATGTGATTTCTAGCAAGTTCCTATATGATGCATGAGATGGATTAACCTCATCTCATTGGCTTGAAACAGAAATAGAACCTCAATAACATCCACAATAACAGCAAAAATCATGTGAATCACTCAAGGTGAAATCAATTCATCTATAATCATGCAAAACCAGAAAATTGAAATAAATGAGGTAGGTTGGATTTTCCATGTATATGGGATAGCTACTCCCGAGCACAGCTTATTACCAAGTACGTATTCCTTCCTATCCCTAACTATAAGCTCCAAATAGTATGCCAAGAGAAAATAATTCCTCTGATACCACTTTGTAACATCCCAGTTCTGGAAGCCACCCAGAAGCACCCCGTACCCGGTTGGTCACATAGCCTCAAGCGCCTTTCCCCAAATTCCAGTGGCTACCGACTAGCAGTGAGGGCCTTAGGTGTGATAGTGGGGAAACTATTCCCTAATTGGCAGAGTATGTAGTGGAAGTAAAAAAATACATACAAGAGTGGAAGAAGTAATAATAACATGCATCAGTGACAACATAAGACTGAAAGTATAAACTGGAGAACACATATATAAAATGATGTATGATACATATTTCTAGGAAAACAACCAAACAAGTCACAATGATGGAATACAACAATTCTAAACCAAAGTGAAAAAGAAAGAAGATAAATCCTCATTATCACAAGCCATAGCTTGGTCCCATGCTCTCCATCTCCACAACAAGTCAAGTACCTGAAGTAGAAGGGTGCTTTCCCTTATATATACCTGAAACAATATAATATATTTGGGCCCAAAATCATTTCCAAAATAGGGTGTGAGACTAATCCCAGTAGGCAACCACCACGAGATCTGTTCTTAACACTCAATGAGTATATGGAAGTTAAAAGTATGAATAGTAAATATGAAGGTTCTCAACAGTAAACAATCCACAGTTCAGTAACAAGCAATAACTAACAAACAGGTAAAAAAAAGGTAAAACTCTAGGAAGAACTCTTAGTCTAACCCCTCTCGTCCTACCTAAGAAGTCCAGGAAACCCTCTGGGTGGTGTACTCTGTCTAACCCCTCTGGTTCAGCTTAAGCATAGGCTCTCTGAGGAAGAACTCACCATGAATTCCCCCTATAGTCTCATATCATAACTAAATGTGCTATAGGGAAGCACTTACATCACATTCTCTATGTGGTCCACGCCGAGGAACTACAGACACTCTGAGAAAGCACTCAACGTCAATTCATCCTATGGTCTCACATTGTAAAATTATAAAGACACTCTGGATAATTCCTCAACGTCCATTATCCCTATGGTCTATACACCATGTTCTCACAACCTTGTGTAAGTCAAGCAAGTGTTGAAGTGCGTAACGACCAAGGTAAACCTGAAGAAATACTTGTCCAGCATTCTAAAACACTACAGCATAACAGAATAGCAGTCACACCATCCTAAAATACTAGGCATGGGAAAGTAAAGAGCAGCCTAATAGGTAATCAAGACCAAAAGGTCCAAACAGGAAAAGCATGCATGGGAAATACATCAAAACCACAACAATTCACCCTATTCACAAACAATAAACATCTACTCAGGCAAACCAGCATAGCAAAAAAACAATAGGGCTAAAAAAGTAAATGCGCAATACCCCATTCATGAGTATTAGGAAAATTTTCATATGAAACTCAAGGAAATTCAACATAAAGGCACAAAACACCTACCTTGGGGGTTAGAAGATCAATATAATTTAACCTCGAAGCATAAATCTCCTTAGAATTCCGAATATCTACAAAAACATCTAAAAATTACAATGGAGGATAACATAATAAAGAGGAAGAATCAGGAAACAAAGCTCTAGGATATGAAAAGAATATCGAGGTGATCCCAATGCAATCAATGACGGTCTATTTGGAGAATGGGTGCTCAATCAGGGGCTCGAAGAAGTTCCGTGGCCGTACCCTCACTCTTGGATGAACCAGACCTTGAAGTAGTCAGTTCTATCCATCAGACATGACCCCTGTGTGTTTAATGAAAACAAAATACATGGCGTGTAATTTTGGAGTACCCGACATGTAATTTTTGTTTCCGTACTCCATATTAGGCAGCCTCCAAGTCACCCCACATGGCCGTGTGTAAGGCCACTACACATCCAGCACATGGCTACCCGCAGTAACCGAGTACACAATGTGTACTTATAAATTACACGGCATGTACTTCAAAAATATCCAGAAACTTATCTTTTCACAAAAACTCCAGGAGAATAAAAAAAATACCTTAAAAGAAGATCTATGTTCTTACATATATCATCATACAATTTTTTTAGTCAATAAGAATGGGACTAGAATACTCTCCACCTTAACTCCTGAATCATAGACTAGAGAGGATACAATAACAGAGTTTAAGACTCAAGAATCAAACAAGGAATACACCCAATTAAAATATCAGTAGATAAAAACTTTCACTTCATCTATAAATCCAGTAATTAGAAGCCCTAAGTCATGCATTTGGACATAACATACTCTATAAAATATTTGGACCTTTTGGTGACCACATCTATGGTTAATCTGTGATTTCTATCCATGAAGATAGGGTGAACCACAAGGCTATCCTCTACCCTTTCATACCCTCTCCATTGATCACAATATATAGAATACTACTAATATTTCTACCTTATAAGATACTTCTACAATGGATAATGCTAAATTATGCCATCAACTCGATGATGAATTCTAAGGAAGGTCCATTGCTCATGACTCTAATGGTTCTGACCTACACATTCATTATAAACCACACCCAATCCACTGGTAGAAGTTTGAGAACTACTAGCCCAGATGAAATGAGAAAAAATGGGATGGAATCCATTCCATCTACCTGAGCACTCTACTGACTTTAAAACTATGAACTTCTAAGAATAAATCTTCTCAATATAGAGTCTTGATGACTTACCTTCCAATATTATTTGGTTCTACCAATCACCATATAAAAAACCATTATATTCTATAGTACCTCAACTTTGTTATAAATATAGAGGGTGTGACCGAAAACTAGATTTTTAGATGAAAAGACTCCTTGAAATTCCTCTCCTGACCTTCCTCATCTAATATAAGGTTTTATGTACAATGCAAGAGGTTCTTATAATAGATACTGAACATATACACACTAATATTACCATAAAATATATTGATAATCTTATACCAACAAAAATAATTTAGGGTTAATGAAAGATAATCACCCTAAAATTTATCATAAAAATTCTCCCATGATGTAGCTAACTCCTATCAATACATGAGGAATAAGAACAACCACTACATAGCTTTACCATATAGCACTATCAATACCAATAAAACCCAATGATCCCTATGATAATGGATCAAACTAAAGGAAATATATACCTCTATCAATAAATACTTAGTCTCATAATAACAAATAAACCCCTCGCACTTCTATAGATCCTGGTGCTGAAACTTTTGATGTTTCCTCATATAAACATTATCATCATTGACCTCTAATCTACAATGACCCATTTTCACATCTTACTATACATATTTATCATGAACCTATAAGAACAACAACTTTTAAATATTCCCAAAAAAGGATAAACATAAGTGACTTATAAATCTGTAATATATATTATTTAAGGTAATTAAATTAATTAAATTTCAACCTAATTTCCACTTTTTTCCCAATTGAAACACAGACATGGAAAATCATGATGTATGATCCTTACCTAGGTCTCCACCCCATAAAAAGAATCACTACACATACCGTTTATAGTAAACATAAATGTTATTACATTAGAGAATAGGGGAGCCTAAATACACATTTACTACCTGATCTCCTTTTTTAACATCATGCACTAGGTCCAACTGATACAATTTATCTACAAACCATGAAATCATCATTGGTACATATATAAAAAATCCATCTTATCTCTTAACCATTATATCTTATACAATTATTACATGACCTCATTCCATTGGTAGCCATCTTAGATTGATAGTGAAGAAGAGAGTATACGTTGAAGCCTTATTCTAATAGGATATAGGTTGTTAACTCCCTAGCCTTATACTCAACTCCAACAATCAACCCACCTAATACTCAAATACTAACACTAAAGCATAAGAATATATATTTCATATAAGTAGATAAGATCCAAGATTCAACATCATAATCAATTACATTTAGTAATTTTAAATTACTAACCATTCATTAACACTATTAAAATCACAGTTTAATCAATTAAATTTATAAAAATCTAATTATGATTTATAATTCAACATTATAATGTCATGATTCGAATTCTATTATCTTATACCATTCATTCCAACCCTCCCATGGTTCTCATTTAACACATTTAATTTCTATCATCAACATGAATACCATGGGTTCATTTATTTTTCATTTACCATTCAACTATTTTAGTATTATAAGACTATATCTAAAGTTCAATAAGGATAAATGAGAATAAATAAAGGAAGAAATTATAATAATATATTGAAAATAAAAACAATAATAATCTATAGAATGATCCATAAAAATAAAACATCATGAAATATGGTCAAGCCCATCTCTCAACCCATACCAACCAACCAAACCAATAACAACCAATACAATAGTCAATAAGCGTGGAAGCCTAAGTCTTAACCAATGCTATCTATCACATAATAAACCTCATATAAAATAATATAGAAAATTCCAATTTTTAACTTATTCTATCAAAATATTTCTTAAAAACCCATCCTTATTGGGTTTTACAAAAATTCATGACACTGATTTTATAACAAGATACATCCCATATGTCGAAATAGTTTATTTTCATCATAGAAAACTCAAGGGGAAACCAATGCTATAACAGTAAGGCATACAAGCATATAAGAAACAAGGATGGGCTCACAATACCACAAAAATTTATCTCTAATTATTTTATTACCATAATGAATTTACTGATTCTTTATTCAAAGTTTTCAGCAATAAGAAACATATCACAATAATCTATCAATGGTTAAGAATTAATCAAAATGTGTTATAAACTACTTTCATATCCACTATTTTCAAAGAATAATGGTAATTGAATCCACTTTACACTTTCATTATCCTCTTAATAATTATTTTATTTTTGTTTCTTAACCAATTTAAATAATATCTATCATGATAAGAAATAAATATAACCATTTAAAATCAATAATATGCTACCTATCAAGTGTCCAGAGGAATTATCAATATATCATCAAAACATGAAGTCATAATACCATTCAATTTATACTTAATTATGATTATTATTTAAATTTTTTTCATTCCATTATATACCAAATAATATAAATACTTACTTGTTTACAAATAAAATACGGATAAGTCATAAATACCTTACCTAGATTCAATGATTAAAGGAAACAACCTTTCAAAAATAGAAGAATCAAGGAATCAAAAACCACCCAACATAAAGAAATCCACCTAAAAACCTATCCACAACAAAGCACCATAATTTCATGGTCTAGTCAGGATTTAAAACTCGAGAAACTTCTGATAGAGGGCATTTAAAATGAAAGAGATAAAATAAAAAGAGAATAAGAGAAGGAGAGGGTGTATTGATCCAAGAGAGGTTGACCCCTATGAATAAAGAGATTTAATGCCTCAAAAGAAATGGTTATAGAGGGTTATAAGGTCATAAGGGATGGATATGGTTCATGTAAAGTGAATAAAAATCAATCCAATTATTTACAAACCATTTATTTTTAGAGGAATCCCAAATTACCTCCTCTATGGTGTGGTGACTTACACCACCAGTGTTGTGACTCTGATAAAAGTGTGATCCTAATTTACAATGTTTTTACCTTTGATAATCATTATTATTTAAAACCAAATTAACTATTAATTAACTAATACCATTTTATACCCCATTGTGAAGAAGATAGTGTTTTTGATACCCATTCATGCACCATGACATAGGGGAAAACCGTCACCATTTCATCTCACCACATCCAAGTATTTAGTACTAAGACACCCATCTCACTATTTCCTTCCTCTTGGAAAAACATTGAATCTTTTTAACTCAGCACCATACCCCAATAACCTTGGAATTTCAAGTGATACCCATTTATAATAGGGAACCCCCAAGACCTCAACTGGTTCCACACCATTTACTAGGGATTGTACCACTTCCATGCTTCATATTGGAAAAAATTATAAAGAAAACACCCTTAAAATGATAATCCTAAGAGTTTCACTCTATATGGGTAAAATAGTATAAAATAATTGAACTCAGTATGACCAAGGCCCAAAAATGGATAACACAAAATGAGTTTCCTTATGAAAAATTCACTACCATGACATCCAACGTTCCTAAAAAAGGGGAGTCTCACTCTTCCGGTTCACCATCTCTTAAAAAAACATCTTTGACACCCATAAATGAAAAAAGTGGCTCACAAAGATGTATAGATAGAAAAACCCATTACATGGTGACCCTTGTGATGGTAAAAAACAATGATATCACATTTTTAACTCCTTAATGATTCCCCATTGTCTCCTTCAAGCTCCAAGAAAATGCAAGGGTGGGTTTCAAAAAATTGAGCTCTTATAATTTGTGTGTAATTGTGAAAAATGGAATAATAATATTTTTCATTCATACATGTGGAAGATATCCTATGGAAAAAAATATATCTTGAACATACTAATTCAATCCCCCTATTAGGTTGTATTAGGCTTTTAGTTGTAACATAAAAATATATGAAAAATTCAGAAGAGGAGTGAGGACCACCGATGATAAAAATTTTCAAGATTCAAACACTCCAGAAGTAACCAAATTAAATAAAATATCCATTAAAAAAAATTTAATTACCAAAGGAATCCAATATATCAACCACCATAATTAAAGAATAATAATCCTCATTCAAAACTGAGGTAGTTAAATCTTAATATACACCCAATAAAATAAAATTCAAAATCCATAGTTTATTAAACATAAAATTAACCCAATTGTATCTGAAAATTCGAAAACATCATTTATAAACCATCTTAAAATCACATAATTTTAAAATAGAAACAAATATTTGGTAGACAACAGACTCAAATTTCCATATATATGATATACCAAGCCCCATTTTTGGAATAAAATCCATAATCATGTAGTATAATTCATCATATATTCTATAATACCATCACCAAAAATGATATGGTAAGGATGAATGAGGAAAAAGAGGAATGCGATAGAGTTTTAACACTATTTGAATGATAGAAACCAACCTTGGATGAAATTTATTCACGAAGGAAATAAGATGGTAAGAAAAAGACCATGAATATCCATATAAGTGTCTCTCTATTTCTTGAACGAGGTGAGTCCCAAAGAAATTAATTTTTATGGGTTTAAAAATTAATGAGGAAATTCCAAAACTCCCCTATTTAAAATAAAATTTAGTCTATGATACTGGGTACCAATTACAAGACCAAAAGGTACCAAATAGTCCATCCAAAACCACTCCCTCACTACTTGGACTCACTCGGGAGCCAATACCCACCACTGGTTACCCAATACTATATTATATTCTAAACTATAAAGAAAACTTCCCCTTTACTATACCCAAAACCCCAAACTTCCTTTGAATCCTTGAACTATATATAGAAATTATCTAAAATCCAATTCAACATCATCAAAATTGATTTGTTAATCCGTAAAAAATAGATTAAACCTACTCTAAAACTAAAAATTGAAACTATACCAATTTTTTATGATACTAATTCCTAAAATAAAACTAAATTAGACCTTTAATTTTGTTAATAAAGACATGAGTCACTATATTCAAGGGGTGGTGGATTTTCATAATTCAAACATCCCCGTATTTTTTTATTTATACACAATTTATATTTTTGTGTGATCTAACAGGCTATGAAATATTTTATTCTTACATAGATTAACATTATTTATATATATGAATATTGAAAAATGTATTTATTCTTAAAAATTCAATTCCTCATCAAGAACTTGACATAGGTAAACCCAATTTACATGGGGACCTCACTACAGTGAAAACAACATTGTCAAGCCACAAATTTTGATTTTCAACATTGTTGGGCTTTTGCCTTTTTTAAATTAATCCTATATAACCCTTTTAATAGAATAAAAACCTTTTTATCACCGCAATTTAGTCATTACTTAAGATATTTACTAAGTATCTTGAAAAATCCCAATCTTCTCCAAGTATCCTTTTAATCCAAATAGATTGAAAAATAAAACAATAATTTTTCATGATACTTATAATTCACCCTTAAACTAAACTAATGATTCCAAGATTATCCACTTTTTAAATTTATGTAACCATTGTTATAATAATATCTCTTTTTGGGTTTACTATAAATCCAATGTATTTATAGTGATATTAAAATTCATAGAAATATATAAAATAAAAGAAGTAATAAAATTACATTTAATTCACTCTAAGAGTATATGAAGAATTATTAGTGTATACAAAAATTTATTAAGAGAGAATTTTATGTGAGTTGAATACCTATATAATTAAACCCTAATATATAATTTCTTGATAAATTCTTAAACTTCCTATATCAACATTCAAATATTTTATATTGTAACTCATCATGTGGATCATATTCACCCCAATTTATTATACCATAAACTCTTCATTGCGGGTATATTTATCCTTTTAAAGTACCCAATAAAAAAATTATGTACAGAATTCTTCAACATCATTTCTCCTCCTTTGATAATAAACCAAAAGGGAAATGTCCTATAAAAATATAGACATCCAAATTTGACACTAAAACGCTTGGGGAGAGAGGAATTTTACAAACCATATCAATATGATATAGTTAGTTAGACACCAAAGTGAAAGTGATATATTTCAAATAAATTTGTCGGAAAATATTTTGTAATAGTTTACACCACCTTTTTGATTTATTCCAACATATCCCATATTAATTATTCCATGGTCCAAATTTTTATTTAATGAAGTGATCCCAAATATCATAATATTTAATTTGTAAATGTTGTATCAGATTATTTTTCACCTTAAAAATTCGGTTATTATCTTAATTAATCTTTATATACATCTTCTAATCTTCACCAAGGTCCTATAATTGATAACTTATCCATAATAGTTGGGTATACTACTTTGTGGCTGAAACATACTTCAACTCAGTTGTATAAAGGATACTATCTATTTATCCTTTCACAATCTTATAATGCAATTTCTTCCAATAAATAATTCACTGCCAATAATGTAATTTTTATCCAAAACATACCTACCCTAGTCTACATTGAAAGATAACTATTAAAACAGATCATATACTAAAAAATAAACCATACCATTATTAAGTTTTACATTAATTTACCATATGATTAATTTCATAGTAGTGAGGCTTTATTCCTTCATATTTTTTTTAATATGACTCCCCAAAAAGGTATTGTAGAAAATTTATGTCCTTGTAACTTTTAAGTATAAAAAACATCCACTTATTCTCTTATAGAGAGTATAACTAACAAATTTTCATTTTTCATGACTTTTGAGTTTAGTTCCAACTATAATAAATACATCAATTAAATTTATTTCATCCATCTTTAACATATTCAGTAGCTCCCTTAAATATATAGATTTAGTTTTAAAGGTATATTTCTTATTTTCACATAATTAGATCCCATAGAATTTTGAAATATCACCAACCATTGTTTCTTGAAAATCTAAAATCCGTAGTTTTCAAAATCATATACTTATTTATCATTTTTCCCACTAAATATTATATCATAAACAAAGACATGTACCATAAATTTCCACCCCATGGGCACTTTCTCATAAAGGTTACAATAAAAACCACCTCTTTGAAATTCCAACTTCTTCAAATAAGTGTGAAATTGAGAATACCATGTTCATACTGATTAATTTAGTATATAAATAATTATTCTAACGTAATAAATTTCATCCATCATCATCAATTAGAAACTCTAATGGGGTTTCATTAAAAAGATCTTCCTTGATAACAACTTTGGACAATTTTATCTTTATATTAATTTGAAATATTTTAAAGGATCTTTAAATTGTAACTACCAAAAAGTGCTATATCAATTCAAGTTTCACCACTGGTTCAAAGGTATCATCTAAATATTTTCCATTAATTTGTTCTTAGACAATTCACACAAATATTTCCTTGTTTCTAATCTCTTATAAATTACCATAATGTTTATGAACACCTATTTAGTTATATATATATATTATGAACCAAATAAATTTTCACAAACTCCCATGATTTATTACTTTTCCCATGATTCATATTTTACTACTTCCTCATGTAAAAATTTGAGATTTTATGAAATATATTTTTAACAATATATTTAATTTTTTATATATTGTGATACACACAACACCAATTTCAAATAAACCACAATATACTATTCAAATATTATTATTTAATATAAAAGTTATCACCAATCCATTGGGTTGGTGGGTATGAATAGGAATAACTAAATTATGAAAATTATACATTTTAGACATGTATAAAATAAATTCATTAGCTAAAAATTGTTTAGAAATAGAATTAAAATTCACCTAAAAGTAAAATAAATGTTTTTCTAAAAAAGTTTTTCATGCACGCAAAGTGTATTTATATCAATAAATTAAATAAATAATTATTATATAATTTTTTTTATTAAATTAATATATTATATATTCAATAATATTTGTTTTTCATTCATTTAATATTTTCTAACAATGAGATAATAATAAATCTGGTTTTATGCTTGAAAAATATATTTTTTCTAAAAAGTGGTTTCATCAGATGCTGCAATTTTTTTTCAATACTAAAATTGAAAAATTTTGGGAATATATTGGAAAACTGAACTTAATATTTACATTATACATGTAAAATTTATATTAGAGTTAATTTTTTAGATTATTTTGAAAAGGATTATTTTTCGATTAATAGTGATAAATACGAATTTTATTGAAAAATACATTTTTGTTTAAATAATTTACAAAGTTACACATATTTATAAGTTTTTTAAAAAGTAATATTATTTCAATTATATTATGAATAATAAAATTTATTTAATTTTAATTATATTTTTGTTTAACTTTGGTTTAAAATGTTTTTATACTTATGAAAACTTTTCTATTGAAAACCCTTTTAATCATGTATGCAGGTTTAGTTTTAAATTAAATTATACTACTTATATAAATTGTTTTTTTTAAAATAGATTGAATATTTTAACTCTTAATAATTAATATTAAGTAATAATTAAAATTAAAATTTTATTCATAGTGAATAATAAAAAAATGAAAAAATTAATTAATGTAGTGAAGGTTAAAATGAGGTTTTGTGGGTCACATTCGATTGTGTTAAAAGTAACTTTCGTTAAACATAAGATTTTTATGTAATAAATTTGATTTCTTATATTTAATCAATTAGTCCAATTTTTCTAAATACATTTAGTTTTAGTTTTATACTTAAAGGATAAATTACCATTGCAAATAGAACGAAAATAGTTACTATGGGGAAAAATAAAAAGGAAATGTGAGTGAAGTTAGAGGCTAAAGGAATAACATGTTTTAAAAATGTGTTTTTTTGTGCTGTTGGTGTGGATCTACCATATATTCTCTAAAATCAATTACTTATCAATTATAGATGAATATTTCTTGAAATATACTTCCCATTATAAAATAGTTTTGGGTATTTACAAAGACACCACTCATCCTCAATTACAGATGGGTAGTGACTCCCCTCACTTATGCACACATCATAAGCCATTTTAATTGACCAAAACATTCCAAAATAACTACCCAATATTCTTATCCATGTAATAGAAATATGTTATTCCCAAAAGACCAACCCAATGACCCTAAATAAGAGATACAAAGGAGTTTGTTCGAAGTATACAAGGTTCAAATGTGTATGATTAATGTTGATACTTGAGGTAAGATAATTATAGTCTCTTATTTATTTTCAAGGAAGAAAATTCCATATTCAATACTATTTTCTTTTCTTTGTGTGTATATACCTTAACTTTGGCATGTTATATCATTTATATAATTATTTTCTTGATATTTAATGTTTAATTTGATATTATTATTTAATGGGGATTTTTATTCTAGTGTTTTATAAGTGTAAAGGGGATTTTCATCTCACTTTTTTTTTCTGAGAGACATGTTTAGTATTCAAAAATTGTTTCTTTTGTGTGGTTTGTATGAGGAAACAATGATACTTTAAATCATTAATCAGCTAAATTTTGTATATATTTATGGTTTAATTTTATGTTATTATGTAATAGATCTTATTATTATGAATTTCCCAAAGAGGTAGAAGCATTTTTAACACACATTAATTTATGCAGGACACATGCCATTTTCAAAAATTATTTCTTTTGTGTGGTGTATGTTCTATCAATTAATTTATTTTATAATGATCCTTATGAATTTTTTGGGGATATATATATCTATATAATGTTACTTATTTCATGAGTCTTATGATTCAAACATTACCAAATCAGTAAGGGTTTTATGTCACAATCTGATCGCTTATCTGAATTGTTTATGATCATGCATCAAATAATGAAATATTATTAAATATCTATTAAGTGACTCACCTATTTTCTTATCATTTTCATGTTTATGGATAATACATGTTTCCCTTTCATTTTATTATATTTATGTACTCAAGAAACCAAAATAATGATTTTAAGAAAAATTGACTTTATATGCCTCTTCTATTGAATATATTTTTTCTTCCATGCCCACATTTTGTAATAATATTTTAAATAATTATTTTTATATTATGAAATTATTGTTTAAATATATTTTTACCTATATTTCACATTTTAATAATGTTTTTAAAGGAATCCTCTTTTAGTTTTTCGAATAAGTATCTTTTTATTTTTTACCAAAAAATGTGAAAGAAATCTTTATTTTTATGTGTATGACATGAAAATTATTTTCCATAGTCATGAACGGTTAACGAATGAAAGTATCCATTAATTTTTTTCTATTTTATTTTAAAAAACAATGTTTTCTTTAATATCTGGAAAATTTTTATATTTTAAATAAGTGTTTTCAAAGTGGAATGGATATTTTCATCAATAAATGTGCAAAAAGAGCTTTCAAAATAATTTTCCATCTAAGATGACATACTTTGATGTTATATAAGATTTAATGGAGATATTATCCACTTATTCCATCATTACTATTTCTCTTGATGATTTATGGTTATAATGACAATGTTTACAAAATCCATTTATTTCTAATAAGTTATGTTATAAGAGAATGTTTATGAAACCCATTTCCTTTTCCTAAGTTATGATATGATGAGTGTTTTATGATCTTGTGGAAAAATTGTGTTTATTATGTGATGGATGAGAACTATATCCTTATATAATTAATTGGGAAATGATTAATGTTCTAAGTGATCAAAGGGTACATGAGATGTTATCCAAAGCCTGAAAGAGGGTACACTGATGGTTATCTGAAGCCAAAAATGGGGTACACGTGATGTTATCCCAATATCAAAATAGGGTACATGGGAGTTTATTTCATTCCCAAAGAAGGTTACATGGGAGGTAATCCCAAGCCTGAAAGAGGGTACATGGGAGTTTTCCCATGCATGGATTAGGTATACAAGTGGTTAGCCCAAGCTTAACATATTATGAATGTCTTATTGGGTATCCTTGGAATAATTATTTATATGATTATGTGTATGCCAAAAATCAATGTCTTATTCCAATATTACGATATCATGGATCGTGTTATTTGATTCCTTTATGATTCAGGTCTTAGGAAATTCTATGATTTATACAATGTCTCAAGATTATAATATTTGATATGCACGGTATAGCTTTCAAATGTTAAGATCATGTCCTCATACACTTATGTTATCTCCCTTGATTACCCTTACTAAGAATCTAGTCTCACCTTTTATTATGTTTACTTTCCTCAGGTTATGAAGAAAGGTACTGTGTATGATATGTTTAACTAGGGTTTTTTTATTATGAACTTCGTGTGGGATGGTTTAGTTCACCTATGAACCAATTGTTTATGTGACCATGTTTCCAAAGGCACTAAAACAAAAGGATGTTGGTGTAAATAGTTATATTATAAAATCAATATTCTTCTATTCATATTTGATATCTATTTATGAAATGTGTGGATTGCTAAATTTGGTATCAGATCTGGGATTAGTGAACCTTTTCAAACAAGGATGAGAACACGTTAATGAGATCAGATGGCATCAGTCTGACTTCATTGAGTCATGGACTCTTTATTGTGCGAATTGTAATCGCCTTGGACACTCGGACCTTCATTGCCGCCGGAATTCCTTCTTTAGAAAGGACTCTGCTACGATAAGGGAGGACGTTCCTGGTCGACGTATGCCACTGGAGATAGGTGGGTCAGCAGAGCTTGCTGTTACTACACCTACGAAGGATGCAAGCACCGGGGCCCCGAGTGCCAATGCCACTGTTTCTGTTCAGAAGGAGGAAACCAATGAGGGTGTCAATCCCCCGGCTGGGGATGTTTTTAAATTTTTGAAACATGATCTCAATTATGGTGCTGGTGTTGATTCAGGAAGTACAAAGGGCGGTTCAGATACTGATTGTGGCAAATGGAAGCTGGTTAAGGGAGGCTGTGAGGATCTTCTGAAGCAAGGCAGTGATGTATCCCTGGATAACAGATTTGCAAGCTTGACTGAGCTGGACTCCAATGACTAGGAAGCACCCTACCCACATCAGGATAGGGCTACTACTGGTTATGTTATATCTGATAACATTGGGAATGGGGAAATAGGAGGGGCTGCTGGGGCTCCTGTCATCATGCTTCAGATGGAACTGGATAAGGGATGTGGTGAGCCACAAGGGAGTGATTTGTTGAACATGATGCAGGAATGTCCTGAGGAGGATGCTGGAAAAATCTCAGAGGGGGTGTTGAATGGAAATAATAATTCAGAGAAGAAGAAGGTCAGGGAGAGATCTTTGAACAGACAGGAATTTGTAGTGGCAAGCTGCAAAAATCAGAATAGCAGGGACCTTTATCCGTGTCTGACACCTATAGACGTTAACAAGAAAATTTCCAAGTTTTCACCCTCCTTGGTGAATGAAGGCACTCTAGGGATGGATGAGGGGAAAGAAAATAAAGGAGGCAGACTAACGAGGTCTATGAAGGAAACATATAGTGACATTCTTAGGAAAGGGGAGAAGAGGGATGAGAGTACTAGGGCTTCCACTGCTCCACCAAAGAGGAAACCCATGAAAGACTACTCCAACACGCTGAGGACCATATCCACCAGATCATCTACCAAAAATGGAAAGCTGAAAGATTTGGATCAGAAGAAGGGACGACAGAACAAAGAGACAATGTCCCCACCAAAGCTACTTCTGCGGGAGCAGTATATCCACATGTTAAATCAATACGCTCCACAATCTGAATGGGAGTCGGCAGATCCAGATGAGTTCTCAGAAGGTGGTGGTGATGATGTGTTTGATGCTTTCTAAGGTATGAGGCTGTAAGGTTTTGTGGTACGCTGTCTTTTTATTTTTTCTCTCTGCTCTTTGCACTTTCTTTTTATTAATAAATTTCTACGGGACTGGGCATTCAGCCTAGTCCTGCACCTTCCTTGTCTATATGTATAAGGATATTTATGAGGATATTTCTAACTATATCTATTAGGATACGTCCAAGTACAAGTCTAAAGATAAGTTTAATTATAAGAAAATATCTTATAATTTTAGTGAAGTATATAGTGGGTGGTTTTAATGAAAATAAATCCCTATATGGACACAACATGCAGTTGTGGCTCTAACATAGTTTTACATAGGGGTAATAAACCCAAAATTGGTGCATTGAGATTTAACTTTATCATCACCAGGTTCATGACAACATGCCTTACTAAAAACCTGGTTTGATAAGATTTGGTAAATGTTTTGAAAATTCACATACTGCCTACAAACCATCATCAAGGATTTGAATAGATGATGAAAAATAGCCTAATCTAATACAGATGTATCATAGATATAAAATAATGTGTTATTATTTAGAAATCCTATTAATATTTTTCTTGATTATGTTATTTTCCATAATGAATATTGTTTCTCACACTATGATTTTTGGTTTATGTAAATGGTGGGAACTAGAAGGACCCATCTTAATGTTGAATATGATAGGGAATGTGATTATGAGAAAAAAATGGGATTATGAATTGAGTAAAAAATGTTTTGACTATTTTTAATCATTTATCATGATATGTTATTAACAACTTACACCTTAAAAACTCTAGGAATCAACAATCAATTGAGTGATAGAGTTCACTGAGATTTTAATTGGTGGATACCATTGAGAAACTAGGATTCAATTTCCTATATTTTGAGAATTTAGGAAGAATAACCCACGGGAAAGACTCAATAGAAAGAGAAGATATTTTTTGTGTGTAAAATAAGGGAACAAAGTAAGTAATTTTCCTGAAAAAAAGAAAATTTCTGTTAAAAAATATAGTTAATAAGGGTTTTCATAGGTAATCATCAATGGTTGAATGTTTTTAATCTAGAATCTATAGGAATTATAAGAATTTATTTACTAAGAAGAAAGTTGAAGAAGTTGGTCAACAAGGTTTTATATGTAACATTTTTTCCTGTTGATGATGAGGATACTATAAATGATGTGGGAATGAAAAGAGGTATTAAGGAATAAGATGATCCCGCATAGTTAATGGTTTAACATTGGATTACAATGATTAAAATTTATATATACCAAAACTAAATAATCATGTTACCTGAATCCTGAATTATATAAGGATTTTTCTGTAAAAACTTTTCTTTAATTTTTCTCAAGAATATGTTGAATTTGAATAATGTATTAGAAATGTGATTTAATATAAAGCTGATATTTTAATGAAATCACATGATTAATGGAAATATAACCCTTAATATGTTCTTGATGTTGATATAATGGGGGTTTAGTTGGGATAAATAGATTATTGATATGTTTATATTAAATTGGACCATATTGATGACATTGGAATTAATCAACGATTTGATGAAAAACTAGTTTACATTATTATTAAAGGATTTATAGTATTTTTGGATTTATGTAATATATTTTGTAATCTATGTTTT
Organism: Viscum album; assembly: GCA_963277665.1. Taxonomy (NCBI): domain Eukaryota; kingdom Viridiplantae; phylum Streptophyta; class Magnoliopsida; order Santalales; family Viscaceae; genus Viscum; species Viscum album. Next base: position 40,216,571 of record OY728160.1, on the reverse strand, counting down.
ATTTAACGAATATAGAACATTCTATGTTTTCATTGAGGATTTATTTTAATTTTAGTTATTACGATGATTTAGGAGAATATATAGCAAAATTATTCCTATATTTGGTATGTGATAATGAAGTGCCACATTATGATATTTGGGATATTAATGTTAATATTATTTTAGAGAATTAGTGATAATTTTTATAAAATATGGAATTTTATTAAGGCTTACCATTTATATAACGGTTTAATTTAAACATTACATGAGGTTTTAGAGATTAATGACCAATTTCATTTTATAATGATTTTTCTAAATTGGATAACTTGTCCCAACTATTTTGGTTCTAATGAAAACTATATATAGACGTAATTAATTATCATTATTTTATGGATAATATGGTCACTTAGATGTTAATTTTTGTTCTTATGTCATAAAAAACATCATCTTCATTTCATGGAGTAAGAGATGAAGTGGAAATTGATCTAAGAGTAACCAAATGATGGGATTATTCTTATGAAATAGAAATAAATAAAGTAAAGATATATTCTCCAAGAAATAATAAATTTATAAAAATGATTATGAAACTAAAATATTGTCTTATTACCTTCATTTCTAATAAATCGATGGTATTTTTATCTCCTCATTGGTTTATGGTTTTTTGGTCATTAAATTTATCATGATCATTCAATTTCTTGTGATATTTGATCTATGGGAATTTATTTTCTTCCATGTCCATATTTCCACTTCCCATTAATGTTATCCAATTTGGAAACCCAGCTATAAGTTATTCTAGATTACCTTCATATTTATTGTTTCCTTCTTTTCAAGAGGTTGTTTTATTAACCCTTTGTATGATATGATATTTCATCAATTGTATTTTCAGATGGAAAACCATTAATTTGTGGAATCAAGTGAAAATTGAAAGGATGAAATATATTTCTAGAGGGTAGAATATAATACCCTGATATTTTATAAAATATATTTTTCTAAAATAAATTAATTTTTGTATAGCTTGTGATATAAGAAATACCGAGTTCAAACAAATACAGACAAACTATTAAAATATTTTTAATTAATATGAATTTTTTCCCAAATATTAGATTGGTGCGTATGAATAGAACTAACTAAATAATGAAATTTATATAGTTTAAACATGTACAATATTACTTCATTTGAAATCAATTGATTATAAATAAAAATAGAAGTTTCTTGAAATTAAATGAAATGATTTTCTAAAAAAATCATTTTATGCACACAAAGTGTTTTTATATTGTTAAATTAAATTAATAACTATTATTTAATTATTTTAATGAAATTGATAATTAATATATTCAATAAAATTTTCTATCATTCATCTAATATTTTTTTGGAATTGTTTTATGCTTAAAAATGTTTTTTTATAAAAAATAATTTTATTGCATTTTTCGCACTTATTTTTAAAATTAAATTTTCAAAATTTTGAAAATTTATTTGATAAAATAAAATTTATATTTTAAATCACCCTGTAAAAAATAGCTTAGAGTGAATTTTTGATAATTTTATGAACATTTTGTTGAATAGTTAACATACTTATTTTAATAGAAACCACCTCTTTGATTAAAGAATTTAGAGAGTTAAAATTTATTTTAAATTGATTTGAAATTAATATTAGTAATATTATATTATTATTAGTAAAATATATGTAACTTTAATAAATTTTTGGTTTAACATTGATATAAATACTTTTTATACTTATGAAAACATTACATTAGAATATAGTTTTTTCATTACATCTATGAGTTTGATTAAAAATTAAATTATTCCAATTATGTGTATTGAATTTAGTAAAATGGATAATATATTTAGAATCTAAAAAATTAATATTATGTAATAAGGTAATTTTAATTTTTATTCAAATTGAATACTAAAAATAGAAAAAATTAATTAACGCAGTTATGTTTAAAATAGAGTTTTTCTCATTGCATGTGCTTATGTTAAAATTAATTTTCCCCACATATAAGATTTTTATTTAATAAATTATAATTATTATTTTTTGAATATGTGGGGTCCAAATTATATAATAATAAAAAATTTATATTTTTTCCTAAATAACTAATTTCCTAGGTAAATAAAGATATTCTAGTTATCTTGGTGAAAACTAAAATAGTAAATGTGGTAAACCCAGAGGCTAAAGTAATAACTAGGTTAAAACATGTGTTTTTTGTGGTATAGGTGGCCCTTAAAAATATATTCATTCCAACATATTATTTATCAATTTTTTAGTAATATTTATTGATTATGAATTTACATTATTTAATAGTCTTGGATATTTATAGAAATTTCACTTCACCTCAATTATAAAAGGGCACCTCCTCCCCTCACTTATTCACACCTCAAAACCATCTATATTGAACAAACCTTGACAATATGTATCCTCATAATACTTTTCCATTTTTTATATATTATGTAATTCCCAATATACCAACCATATGTCACTTAATAATAGATCCAAATATGGTTTTTCTAAGCAAAGTTGGTTCTAACATGTATGTGGAAATTTGAGACTTGAGGTTAGAGATTTCTAGTGTATCTATTTCTAAGAGACATATCTCATATTCCCCAAAAAAATTTTGTAGTTTATATATTTACAAACAGACGTATTATATCACTAATCTACTTCATTTCATGATATGGAATGTTTCATTAGATGTTATTCTTTAATGGGGCCTATGATTCTAATGCTTTCAAAGTCATAAGGGGATTTTCATCTCTCTTTATTTTCTCAGAGACATATTCCATATTCACCACTCTTATTTTTGGTGGAGAATGTATTAAACCTTTGAAATTTTATATAATTAATCTTATTATTTTCAGGATATTTAATGTTTTATTTGATTTTATTCTTTAATGAGGCTTATGATTCTAAGGTTTCGAAAGTGTTAAGGGGATTATCACATCACATTGATTTTTGTGGTACCCATGTCATATTAACCACATGTTTTTTTTGTTTGGTTCATATTCTTAACTTTAATATCTATTATTATTATTATTATTCTGAAAATTATTGGGATTTATATATACATATAATGTTTTTTCTTTCATAGTGATTACTATTCAAACACTACCAAAGTGGTAAATGTTTTATGTTACAATATCATAGTTTATTAGTATTTTTCATGATTATACATGTTATGATAAAATGATATGATCTATCTATCAAAATAAGAATTTATTTTCTTATCCTATGGTAATTTATTAAGAATACATGTTTCCATTTCCTTTTACTATATTTAAGTACTGAACAAGATGAAAGAATGTTTTTTAATAAAAATTGACATTATTTGACACTTCGGTCATAAATATTTTTCCTTTCATATCCATGTTTTATAGTTTTTTTTAAATAACTATTTTATAATTATCCCATGATTTTTAAATATATTTTCACCCATGTTATAATTTTTAATAAATGGTTTAAAATAAATCTTCTTGTCATTTCTTAAACAATGCTCTTTAAAATTGATACTGAAAATTTAAAAGAAATATTCATTTTAACGTGTATGACATGAATGGTATTTTTCAATACCTTAAATGATCAATGAATTAAGTATTACATAAAAATTATCTAGTTTTATTATATAATAAAAAAATTTCTATGTATTTTGGAATTTTTTAGATTTTAAATAATTGTTTTCAAATTGGAATGGTTATTTTCTGTATGAAATGTTCCAAGAGATCTTTAAAAATAATTTTCAATAAAATATTACATATTTTTTTGTTACTTAAGTTTTAACAAGGATATAATCCAATTACATCATACTTATTATTTCATTAGATGATTTTTTATTATGATTTGAAACGTTTTTGAAACCCATTTCATTCCCACTGCTACACTATGATAGATTGTTTATGAGACCCATTTACTTAAAATGGGTTGTTATATGATGAATGTTTTATGATATTATGGTACAAAAATATATGGATTATGTGAAGGGTTGGAAATTTATCTCTGTCTAATTAATTGAGTAATTATTAAATTTCTATGGGCTTAATGGTTATATGAGAGGTTATCCTAAGCCCAAATTAGGGTACACAAGAGGTTATCTGAAGCTCAGAAGATGATATATGAGAGTTTATCCCATGAACAGAAGAGGTGACAAAGGAGTTTATCTTAATCCTAAAAGGGGGTACATGAGAGGTTATCCCAATCCCTAAAGAGGGTATATCGGAGGTCATACCATTCCCAAGGCAGGTATATGGGTGGTTAGTCCAAGCCTATAATTTTATGAATTTCTTATTAGGTAACCTTAACATAATTTTTTATATGTTTTGTGCATGTCAAAAATCATTATCTTATTCTAATTTTATGCTCTCGTAGCTTATATTCTTCATTTTTTTATGATTTGTGTCTTATTAACTTCATAGCTTTATGAAATTTCTCTATATTATAAAAATTGATATGCATGGTATGATTTTAAAATGGTAAGATTATGTTCTAATACGCTTCTCATAATACGATCATTGATATCTACCTTGATTACGCTTACTGGGAATCTAATAATTTCGTTTATTGTTTTATTTTTCCAAAGTTATGAAGAAAGTATTATGATTGATAATTATAAGCATGGTGATAATTATAAAGTACTTAGTGGGAGATAACATAGTTCACCAATGAAACCAATGTTTATGTGTCCATGTTTTCAAAGGAACCATACCTAAATTATTCAGTATTGAATCAATATGTTATATAATGAATATTCATCTATTCTTATTGTAACGACCCAATGTTTCATTAATGTAAAATCCCTCTTGATCTTATTAAATGTCTATTTATATAAAATGTTTTTATAAAATGTCAACTTCATTGGTTTTATGATGAGAATTTTGACCGTTACTTTTATAGCAGTTGAATAGTGATCACATGATTAGTATAAATATAGGGCTTTAACACATACAATTTTACTTTGATAAAGGAAGAGATGGCCTGATCCAGTAGAATTTCTCCATAGGAAGCCCATTTATTGGAGCTTGGAAAAGAGGTGGAATCCTTGGGCTTCACTCTTGACCAAGCCCAAGCTGAGCTTCACCATGTCAAGCTCGAACGGGACAGTCTACAGGAGAAGTGGAAGTTGATAGAAATTACCACTCGAGCGATGTTATCCAATCCACCACAAGATTCTGTCACCATCGCACACCATACCCTTAGGTCTTATGCAGCTGTTTTAAGGGGTTATGTAACTAATCGATAGTACTATGTTCATGTAAATTATTTTTGTATATAATAGTGAATATAATTTCTTGTCATTATTGATACATTGTAAATAGTTTTTAAAGTACAAATGGTGTTTTTAGTTATTATTTAATTAAGAAATCTATTATATTAAATTAAGGGATTTTTTAAATAAATAATATTTTAATAAAATATAATAATAATTATTATTAGATTAATTTTATTATATATAAATGATCATGTAATTTTATGAATGCAATTATAATTTTTTATTAAGGTTTGAAAGCCATTTTTGTCAAAACCCGTGAATTTTTGATAAATATCGGTTTTTATTTTAAAAGTGAAAATTAACATATTAATAAAATTATTTAGATAAAATAAATGTTATTTTTGGAATCAGGAAGTCGAAATTATCCAATGGTGAATTTTTCATAATTTTTTGAGATAGTCAAATTTTTGAGTAAAAATTAAATACCGTTTAAATATATATTGTGTTTTATGACATCATAATGACCCAATAGTGATGTAATAAAATACTATAATCTTTATGTAAGGCCAATATATGTTTTACCATTAAAATAATGTGATTTTGGGTTTGTTTTCCTTACTTTTCACAGCATTAATGGACCCCTGAAGACTTATTAAACACCTTGTCTTTTAAAATTAATTTTCATGGGAGTGTGACTCACCTCCACATAAGAAACCCTAGTATTTTAAGAATTTAGGACCTTGCCCTTATAAAATATTATTTTCCTCTTCCCTTTTCCAAAAACCATGGTCAACAACCATGGGATGGTTTGTGGTTTGCATTAATTTAATATAAGGGCTCCCAAACCTAAATAATAAAGAATTTCCTCACCTTTCCTATATAAACCCACCCAAGCTCCCACTTCCTCCTCACTCAAAGCCTTTGGAGTTCGTCCAAACTCTGCCCTACTCTATCTATAATCCACCCAAGGTGCCCCAAGCCCCCAAGAAGCATCTCACAAGCCTCTCTCTAGCCTTTGGAAGCACACTTCCAAGTAAGGGTTTTTCTTCCTTTCTCATTTTTGTCTAATTTTATTTAAGTTGTTTTGCCCTTTTAATTTCAATTATGATTATTGAGGTATGGTTTTACACCTCCCTCATACTTCCCTTTTTATGTTTGTATGATGTAAGACCCTTTCTCTCTCATTAAATGCCTCCCATGTACACCCGTTACTATGCCGAAATTCCGAAAGGAACTTCTCTCTCCTCTTTTACATTCAAGCAATACTTTTGTATTATGAATCTAAATTCCTTTACAATTGTTGGTAAATGTATCTTTATAACCTCCTTACTGTCCATTACATGTAAATATGATGAGTAACCCCTTTTTCTCTCATCAACCACTTTTTATGAATTCTTATGTCACGCCGTTATGCTACCAAAATCACACCGATTTTCTAAGCCAATGTCATTGTGTAGTGAATACCATTCCCATTTATCCATCAAGGGTATTCACCTTTATGCACATTTACTTCTTTATTGAAAATTTTCATGTATTAATTCCACATTACCTTATCGTGTAATAAATGGTTATGTTTTATGAATCCATGTTTTATGATCCATGTGGCACACTTATGCATGAAATGAAATGTTTAAGAAGGGTGCACCCTTATAGCGCTCCAAGGCATTGGGTAAAGAATAGTGTAATGATACGTCATGTGCAATGAGTGTTAACTCATGATAATTCAAGTGCAATGAGGTTTTACTCATGATTTATGTGCAATGAGGATTTACTCATGCTCCGTGTGCAATGAGCCTTGGCTCATGCTAATTCCATTTTAAGTGTTGTTTCCACATTTCCATGTTTTGATTATCATGCTTTATCATGCCTTTATGTTCATGTTTTTCTTATTCTCTATTGATATGCCTATTGTCTAACATGTATTTTACTCCTCATGTTATTCCATGTGTATTCCCTTACTAGGCTTTATAGCTCACCCTTTTCTTATGCATGTCCTCAGGTTATCCCATACAATGCTTAGTACGAATGAATGTAGTGGTCATGTAAAGGAAGTTTTCAATAAAGATATTGTATTTCATGTTTTTAGTTTTTATGTAATGATCCTAATCCACAAAGACACTAAACCTCTCGATCTTATTTGTTGTATCAAGTAATGTTTTATGTAATAAATCATGTTTAAGTTGTAATACAAAGAAGGGTTGTTATAGTTGGTATCAAAGGATAGGTTTGGTTATTTTTGGGATTAGGATTAGAAAACCCTAGTAAATCCTTATATACAAGAATAAGTACAATAAAAACGTCCCTACGTTTTGGTGAGTATTGAGTATGTGGGTTATCAAGCAAATACATCCCTGTCTGGATACGAGAAGGTAGAGGTGGCTCTGGCACAGATGTATCCTAGGGGTAAAACCTGAAAACACCGCTTTGAGCTAGACTCGAACAGGAACTGGTGCACAACAATGGGCCTTGCTTCACTCTTGGTTACGACACTCCTGGGGGATATGCTTTGGTATATTCACAAGCTTATTATGAACCCTTATTAAGGGAATTAAAAAAATGCCCGTAAGAATATACGTTAGAAAGTAGATCATGAAAATCCTAGATTGAAGCCTATAGACTCATGAGTTAAGGAAATGAAAGTTTATTTATAAGTCATAAACTTTTGTCTTTGGATTACCCTTTATGTGTTACCCCTAACATTCCTTTAATTCCAGCCAATGGCCAGTAATAAAGGGACTTAGGCTAACAACCGATGTGAAGATCAGTGTGATGACTGTACTAATGAGATGCCCAATCCAATGGGAGAGAGAATCTCAAACTTTATCACCCTTCTCTTTCAGCTAACTCAAGTATTGAATATAAACACGAGTCAAGAGGAACGTCCAAACCCCCATTAGAAGGGACAAGTCTCTATCTAGAGCTTCATGAGACAAAGGCCTCCTACTTTTAGTGGATCATCCGATTCCATGATCGCTGAACAATGGATCAACTCCATTGAATAGATCTTCTCCATCCTTCAATGTTTTGAACAAGAGAAGGTTCTCCTGGAAGCTTATCGTATGGAGGGTGAAGCTGATTAATGGTGGGATTTGATAAAAAATACTAAGCCTGAGGAGGAGATCGAGGTGTTGGAATGGAAGGATTTCCGAAAGATGTTTTTCGATAAATATTTTCCGCGCACCCTCTAGATTAAGAGGGAAAGGGACTTCCTTTCCCTCAAGAAAAAAGACAAATAATCTGTTGGAGTGTATGAGGTATACTTCACAAGGCTTTCACAATACACTTTCGGCTTTTTTGTTACCCCCGAATCCATGGTTGAACACTTCTTTGGTGGGCTGAATCCTAGCCTGCGAAAAGCATTAGCGATCTGTGAATTCGACAGCTATGAGAAAATTGTCCGATGTGCCCTAAAGGTCGAAATGGAGATCGGAGAATCATAGGGGTATCATGGGGATAAGAAGAATAATGTATTCTTCAATGCTGGTGGGCCGATGGATAAATCCAATGGTGATAAGAATATCCAGCACCCCACTTGCCAAAAGTGCAGATAAAACCACCCTAGAAATTTCCTTAAGGGGATGAGGAAATGGTTCAGGTGTGGAAGAGAAGCGAACCTAGCTGTTAACTATCGGAAAGAAAGACTCGTGACTGCGAAAAAGGAGAGTAACGCTCCGTTCGAACCTCAAAGAATTTCTCAACGCTACAAATGCAAAGAATCGGGTCATTTTTCAAATCAGTTCCCTAATCGAAGTGTTTTCGGAGACAACCAACAACCTCCAAGGCAGCAAGGAAGATCTTTTTCCATCACTTCTATCGAAGTGAACCCTGACAACGAAGTGTTGATAGCTACGCTAGTTATTCATTCAAGAATAACGAACATACTTTTTGATTCAGGTTCTACACATTCTTTTATATCTCGAAAGTTTAGTAGAACAATCCCAGCACCACCACAAATTAGGGAAGTGAAGATGTCGGTGAGTAAAAAAAATGGGGTAATAATTGCATCCCATGAATATAAGTCCTCCCCTATTATAATCTATGGATTTAATTTTCTGGCGAACCTCATCATACTCCCTCTAGTGGAATTTGATGCAATTCTTGTCATGGATTGACTTTCCTTATATAGAGCCAACATAAATTTTTGGGAGAGGGAAATCACACTCCATATGGAGAATCGACCCCCGATTCATTACAAGTGTAAGGAGGAAGATGAATATCCTTTAACTCCATCATCTCAAGTGTGGATATTACTGACTTATGAGCATGTGTATTTGGCTCAGATGATTGAGTCCAAGGAAGAAACCATCCTTGAAGAAATTCCTATTGTGATGGAATTCACTGAAGTGTTTCCTGAGGAACTGCATGGTCTTCCTCCTAAAAGGGATGCTGAATTCTCAATTGAACTTATACCCAGGGCTTTACCAATATCCAAGACTCCATAGAATGGATATTTTAGAGCTTGAAGAGCTGAAGAAACAACTATAGGAGAATCTGGATAAAGGGTTTATATGCCCAAGTGCTTCACCATGGGGTGCACCAGTCCTCTTCTTCAAGAAGAAAGACGGGTAAATACGGCTTTGCATCGATTATCGTAAACTTAACAAAATAACGATAAAGAACAAGTATCCTCTCCAAAGAATTGATGACTAGTTCGATTAGCTGTGTGGAGCACAATTCGTCTCCAAGGTAGATTTGTGGTTGGGATATTATCAAGTAAGGGTGAAGAAGGAAGATGTCCCCAAGAATGCTTTTTGTAATAGATACAGGAACAATGAATTCATAGTAATGCCTTTCGGACTCACCAATTCTCTAGAAATCCTCATGGACTTGATGAATAGAGTCTTTAGAGATTACCTAGACAAATTTGTGGTAGTCTTTATAGATGATATTCTAATATACTCTAAAACCAAGGAGGATCATGAGGAGAATTTAAGAACTATATTGGAGACTTTTCGCAAGGAGAGGATCTATGAAAAGTATAGCAAGTGTGAGTTATGGTTGAAGGAGGTCTCATTCTTGGGCCATATCATCACAAGAAATGGGATATCTATGGATCCCTCCAAAAAAGATGCAATTGAGGGATGGCTGAGGCCAAAATCTGTAATGGATATCCATAGCTTCTTAGGGTTATCTAGATATTATCGACGATTTGTGATAAATTTCTCACGATTTTCCAACCCTTTTACCAAGATAACTCGAAAAGGAGTAAAGTTTTCTTGGAGTTATGAATGCGAAGAAAGCTTCAAGGAGTTGAAAAGGAGGCTTATCACTGCGCCCGTTCTCACTTTACCCACAAGTGGGGAGCTTTTTGTGGTATTAAGTGATGCTTCGGAGAAGGGATTAGGATGTGTGCTGATGTAGAATGATAAAGTGATATCCTAAGACTCAAGGAAGATGAAAATCCATGAGAAAAACTATCCAACACATGATCTAGAGTTGGCAGCGGTGATCTTTGCCTTGAAAATCTGGTAGCATTATCGCTATGGAGAGAAATGTAAGATATATACTACCAATAAGAGTCTTAAATATATATTCACAAAGAAAGAGCTTAATATGCGCCAGAGAAGATGGATAAAGATCATCAAGGATTATGACTGTTCAATCCATTACCAACCTGGGAAAGCGAATAAGGTGGAAGATTCCCTAAGTAGAAATGATCCAGTGATTCTATCAATGATGAGAATTGAGAAGGATCCAATCATCTTAGACTTGATGAAGATGGACATAGGAATCATAGATAAGGGAACATCATTAATCCTTTCACAAATTATTGCTCAATCATCTCTTTTGAAAAGGTTAAAGGATTCCCAGAAGGATGATGTGGGAATTCAAGAAAAAGTGGGAGCTATCGAAAAAGGGAAATCCTCGGAATTTAATGTTAATGAAAAAGGAATTGTGCGGTTTGGGAAAAGACTATGTGTTCCATCAAGTCCGGAGCTGAAGAAGGAACTTTTGGATGATGCACATAGTTCAAATTTCTCTATTCACCTAGGGAGAATAAAGAAGTATCGGGATCTTTGAGAAAACTTTAGGTGGGATAATATGAAGAAGAAGATTTCTAAATATTCATCAATGTGCCTGGTGTGTCAGCAAGTGAAGGCAGAGAGGCAGAAGTCTAAGGGGATGATGTAACCATTGCCCATGCTAGAATGGAAATGGAAAAACATCACCGTGGACTTTGTCATCGGACTTCTGAGGACATCCAAATGTGACAATGCAATATGGGTTGTTGTGGATCATCTTACAAAGACTGCACACTTCATTGCTATTCGGGAGGATTTCTCATTGGATCAAATGGAACGAATATATATTAGGGAAGTGGTAAGGTTGCATGGAGTACCACTATCTATTGTGTCTGACTGAGATCCAAGATTCACCTCTATGTTTTGGAAGAGTCTTCAACATGCTCTGAATACTGAACTGAACTTTAGTACGACCTATCATCCTCAAACTGAAGGCCAATCCGAGCGGACTATCCAAACACATGAGGATATGTTGAGAGCGAGCTCAATGGACTTTAAAGGAGGATGGGATCAACATCTTCCTCTGGTTGACTTCTCTTATAATAACAGTTTCCACTTGAGTATCCAAATGGAACTATATGAATCCCTGTATGGGAAAAGGTGTAGAACACATGTATGTTGGGATGAGGTCGGTGAACGTAATATTCTTGGACTAGAAATGGTCGAGGAAATGGCTGAGAATGTGAAAACCATTCAGCAGCATATCAAGGCAGCCTAGAGTCGATAGAAGAGTTATGCAGATAATCGTCAACGAGACCTTGAGTTTATAGTTGGAGACATGGTTTTTCTAAACATATCTCCATGGAAGAAGGTCATGTGGCTTGGAAAGAAAGGGAAGTCAAGCCCAAGGTACATCAACCCATTCAAGATTCTTGATCGTGTCGGGGTTGTGTCCTATCGACTAGAACATCCACATACTATGGACAAAGTACATGAAGTCTTTCATGTATCCCACTTAAGAAAGTACATACTGGACCCTTCACATGTACTCTCTTCTGAGGTGGTACAATTGGAAGACGATATTTCTTATGAGGAGCAACCAGTGAAGATATTAGATCGTAGAGAAAAAGTTCTACAAAATAATAGAATGCCCCTCGTCATGGTGTTTTGGAGAAACCACAAGTTTTAAGAAGCAACTTGGGAATTGGAGGAAGTGATGAAGCTGAGTTACCCACATCTGTTTTAGTGTGGGAAAAGGAAAATTTCAAGGGTGAAATTTCTTAAGTGGGGAATATTGTAACGACCCAAAGTTTCATTAATGGAAAACCCCTCTTGATCTTATTAAATGTATCTTTATATAAAATGTTTTTTTAAAATGTCAACTTCATTGGTTTTATGATATGAATTGTGACTGTTACTTTTATAGCCTTTGAACAGTGATCACATGATTAGTGTAAATATAGGGCTTTAACACTTCCAATTTTACTTAGACAAAGGAAGTGATGGACTCATCCAGTAGAATTTCCCCATACAAAGCCCATTTATCAGAGCTCAGAAAAGAGGCGGCGTCCTTGGGCTTCGCTCTTGACCAAGCCCAAGCTGAGCTTCAACATTTCAAGCTCGAACGGAACTGTCTATGGGAGAAGTGTAAGTTGGTAGAAATTACCACTCGAGTGATGTTATCTGAGCCACCCCAAGAGCCTGTCACCATCACACACCTTACCCTTAGGTCTTATATGTCTATTTTAAGGGGTTATGTAACTAATCGATAGTACTATGTTCATTTACATTATTTTTTTATATAATAATGAATATAATTTATTGTCATTATTGATACATTGTAAATAGTTTTTAAAGTGAAAATGGTGTTTTTAGTTATTATTTAATTAAGAAATCTATTTTATTAAATTAAGGAATTTTGGAATTAAATAATATTTTAATAAATTATTATTATTATTATTATTATTAGATTAATTTTATTATGTATAAATTATCATGTAATTGTATGAATGCAATTATAATTTTTTATTAAGGTTTGAAAGCCATTTTTATCAAAACCCGTGAATTTTTTATAAATGTTGATTGTTATTTTAAAATTGAAAATTAACATATTTAGAAAATTATTTAGATAAAATAAATGTTATTTTTGGAATCAGGACGTCGAAATTATCCAACGGTGAATTTTTCATAATTTTTTGAGACAGTCAAATTTTTGAGTAAAAATTAAATACCGTTTAAATATATAATGTGTTTTATGACATCATAATGACCCCATAGTGATGTAATAAAATACCATAATCTTTATTTTCGGACAATATATGTTTTACCATTAAAATAATGTGATTTTGGGTTTTTTTGGATTACTTTTCACAACATTAATGGACCCCTTAAGACTTATTAAACACCTTGTCTTTTTAAATTAATTTCCATGGGAGTGTGACTCACATCCACAAAAGAACCCATAATATTTTAAGAATTTCTGACCCTGGCCTTATCAAATATTATTTTCCACTTCCCTCTTCCAAAAACCACAGGCAAAAATAATGGGATGGTTTGTGGTTTGGATTAAATTAATATAAGGGGTCCCAAACCTAAATATTAAAGAATTCCATCACCTTTCCTATATAAACCCACCCAAGCTTCCACTTACTTCTCACTAAATGACTTTATAGTTCGTGCAACCTCTGCCATAATCTCTCTAGAATCCTCACAAGGTTCCCCAAGCTCCCTAGAAGCCTCTCACAAGCCTCTATCTAGCCTTTGGAAGCACATTTCAAAGTAAGTGTTTTTCTTCCTTTCTCATTTTTGTCCAATATTCTTTAAGTTGTTTTTCCCTTTAAATTTGAATTATGAATATTGGGGTATAGTTTCAAACCTACCTCATACTTCCATTTATATGTTTGAATGATGGGAGACCCTTTATCTCTCATTAAACTCCTCCCATGTACACCCGTTACTTTGCTGAAATTCCGAAAGTAACTTCTCTCTCCTCTTTTACATTCAAGCAATACTTTTGTATCATGAATATAAATTACATTAAAATTGTTGGGACATGTATCTTTATGACCTCCTTACTGTCCATTACATTATAATATGATGAGGAACCCCTTTCTCTCTCATCAACCATTTTTTATGAATCCTTATGTCACGCCGTTACGCTGCCGAAATCACACCGATTTTCTAAGCTAATGTCATTGTGTAGTGAATACCATGCCCATTTCTCCATCAAGGGTATTCAACTTTATGCACATTTACTTATTGATTGAAAAGTTTCATGTATGAATTTCATATTCCTTTATCGTTTCATAAATTATTATGTTTTATGAATCCATGTTTTATGATCCATGTGGCACACTTATGCATGAAATGAAATGTTTAAGAAGGGTGCGCCCTTATAGCGCTGCAATGCATTGGGTGAAGTATAATATCATGATACGTCATGTGCAATGAGTGTTTACTCATGCTAATTCAAGTGAAACAATGGTTTACTCATGCTTTATGTGAAATGTGGATTTACTCATGCTCCATGTGCAATGAGCCTTGGTTCATGCTAATTCCATGTTAAGTGTTGTTGCCACATTTCCATGTTATGATTATCATGCTTTATCATGCCTTTATGTTCATGTTTTTATTATGATCTATTTATATTCCTATTTTCTAATATGTATTGTACTCCTAATGTTATTCAACGTGTACTCCCTTACTGGGATTTATAGTTCACCCTTTTCTTATGAATGTCCTCAGGTTATCCCATGCAATACTAAGTACGAAGGAATGTAGTGGTCATGTAAAGGAAGTTTTCAATAAAGATATTGTATTTCATGTTTTAAGTTTTTATGTAATTATCCTAATCCCCAAAGACACTAAACCTCTCGATCTTCTTTGTTGTATCAAGTGAATTTTTATGTAATAAATCATGTTTAAGTTGTAATAAAAAGTAGGGTTATCATACTTATATGATATCTGTGTATGAAAAGTGTGGGACACTATACCTGAAAAGATGCCAGTTTCTCCTATGATAAAAGATTAGTGTTCTATATATTACTCATGCATCAAGTTTTTTTGGGAGTACATTTTTCACTCAATATTTTTGAATCATCAACCTCAACTCCTATATTTCTCCATTGATTAAATGGTTGGCTCTATTTAGTAGCCACTATTTATTCTAAATTTCCCTCAAAATTCCCTTCTTGTGTTGTAATTAGAAAACATATATAATATAAGTCAATGTCATATTCCTCGTAAAAAATTGTTTTAAAATAGAGTTTCATGACTTATTTTTTAATTTATCCTTGAAAACATTAAAATAATTTGTCTTTATGATTTAATTCAATATATAGTTAATTAATTAATTATATTTACTATTTTTAGATTATCCTAAGAAGATTAATTATTTTTCTATATTTTATAATTTCCCGAATTTTCATTAATTATAATTTTACACTTTATATAAAAAATATAACGTTTTTATGTTTCCGCCTCCTTCCTTGATACATCATGTTTGGTGTTCTCTTCTATCCAAGACCCAAGAAAAATCAATTTTTTATTTTCACCATCACCTTCATATATTCCTTCTATTAGTTACCTGAGATAGTAATATCAATTAGTATTGAATTTTCTATTGTATTAACTATTTGATTCCTCCATTCCACAAAAACATTTTTTTAATCCTTATGGATGAAACATTATGCTTGATTATAGGATTTTCTAGGTAATTTTTCATGTCAATTAAGGTTTAATCTGTGCCAATGTCCAAACTCAATATCTTTATTGTTCATAAAATTTAATTTGTGGCTCACCTATAAAATCATTTTATGTTTTCCCGAATTTCCTAGTCATCATGAACAAGATGTAGCCCATTCTACTGTAATAATTAATATATTAAATGAAATACTATTTATCTTGTGTTTTGGGAATTTTCATTAGAACACAAACATATGGGTGAATAATATCCAAAATGTTTGATGCCATTTTCTTTTTTAGTTGATAGGGATTTATCACCATATTAACTCTTATAAAAGGACCACTAGATCTTTAAATTTCGACTGACACAATTAGATTGGATAAATTCATGTAAAAAATATCGACCATAACCCTTATCTTGGATATATTATCACAAATTTATTGATATGTGTTCCGAAGACTTTGATGCCATAATTTTTTGTCCTCTTCCACTATAAGAAGATATGTTTTATCTTTGTTTTTCAATTTATAAAAATTTCCATTTTTTATCCATCACTTAAATAGATAATTTTTTTCTTCACCTTTGAATAGGAATATCTTCCAGATAAATGTGACCTTAAGTACTAAGTCACATAGTTGGATCTCACTTATTAGGTTAGTTTATAGACTATCCAAAAAGAGCACTATTATATTATTAAACTGATCCCCAATAAGAATTAATCTTCTAATTTCTTTTACCTTTAAAGTAGTATTACTTACAAATTAAACCATAACATTAGTATAACCCTTAAAGTTAATTAATAGGTTTTTTATTTACAATAATTTGGAATGAGAATCCATTGTCAATAATCCATGTTCCATTATCATTTTACACCATCTAAGAAATGTCATCTGGAATTGACTTCAATTTATTTTCCCATTATTTATTAGAAATTCCAAGTTGAGTTTAGGCATAAAAAATAATATTCATTCTCTTCATAATATTTAACATATTCTTAATTTTCTTCCTCTAATGGGTAAAATATATTTCCTAATAGAATCATGATTAGTTTCCATGTATACATGTTTCTTTCACTTCCATATAAGTAATTTTGTCTTCTTATTACCCTATAATCAGTAACATTATAACCATGATTTGAATAATAAATTCAATACCCATTAAAATGATTTCATCTTTGAGTTGTTTAAAATTCTCTAATACTTTTTATTAACTCACATGTTCTTCTATTTCAAGTGTCCCTCCACATTGTCATAAAATATCATTATGTGGCCTCAGTAGCTATAAAATTTTCACTTCATCAAGGAATATTTTTTTTAATTTATATCTCTTCATATATATCAAGAAGCTAAATAAAATCTTAATTTTTGATAAGCCGTTAATAATGGAGGACATTATAAATATTTTTATCTTCACATATTATTACTTTTCACTTTCTATCTTCGTTTTTTTATGATTTACTGTCAAATTTAAGTCCACTTTTTCCACATTAAACTAAATATTTGATCATTAAACTCTTTTTAATAACTTTTATGCCTCGTTATTCTATTACATTAATTCCTCATTGAAGAACATATCAAATTATTTCTTTTTCTTTGAACCACATGTTTTTGTTTTAACTTTAAGGTTCATTATAATAGAAACTAATACCCCTCTAAAGACTCAAACGTCTCCACCCTTTTCTTAATACAATCATTGAGATCATCAATCACATTAACTCATTCATTAACTTTTATCTTGAGGAATACTATTTCTATAGATTTTTCATTGGTTCCTACTTATTATTACAGAATGTCCTATAACCAAGTGATGTCAAATATGATTTAGTTAACAAACATTAATTATTCTTTAAACATTCAGAAAATATTCATATTTTTCTTCCATTGATGTTCAACCATCTGAATGGAACATTATTGTTTTACTTTGAGGTTAAAAACTATTGATTAATATTTTTACTTAAATTTGGATAGATGTTTCTCAACTATTTCAATTATATAATTCTATTCATCTAAAACAATTTTATATTTACTTTCTTCATTGTATATATAATTCTTATCCTCTTGCTTTCTCACCAGTAACATATTATAAAACATATTACTAGATTTATTTACATATTTTATTTCTTATTTATTGGTAAAATTACTTGATTTTATCTATATTTATTCAATTAAACATCCCCATAATTCTTCCTCAAATATATCAAAACAATATGACAAAAATACCCATAGTTGATGCATAATAGCAGTTTCTTTCAATTGAACCTTAGTGTACCTTTATTAAGAAGTTTCACCATAGGAGATAAGAACTCATAACTTATAAATTACTCATACCATATATATATATATATATATTATTCTCAACCATATCATTTAATTCAATTTTATTTGGTGAATCTATTTTTATCTCTTTGAATTTATACACATCTTATATGAGACTATATTTATATGTAAATCGTCAAAAGATAAATCCACATGATTTCCTTCCTATAAGACTGGCACATTTGGAATATATAATGATGAAAATATTATCATAATTTTTTTTCCAGATGTCAACATCTTTCATCTAATCAGTGATTGCATATATAAAATCATGTTACACACTTTCAAGTATTTTACTTACCTTTTCTTGTTTTCCTTTTTAATTTGGTGTGTCTGTGGACTCTCGAGGATGAAGAACATTTTCTGAGAAAAATTTCACACAGTTCATGTATGTATGTATGTTTTAATTAATAGACTCTAGGTAAATATTAGTTAATGGATTTATGGGGTACTCCCCAATTGTGAAGAATACATGAGTTGGTTTGGGTTTTTTATTTAAGAATATAGATTTTATGATGTGTTCTAGGTGGAAACATCATGTGTAAATGGGTTACATGTTGTGTACATGGTCTTCAGGCATAATTAATTATCTTTGTACACAACATGAATTGAGTGTAGAATATGTAATTGTTACATGACGTGTAATGTTAAAATATTTTGTTTTAATAAAAAAGTGTTGGGTATTTTGGCATACTTGAACCCCATGGATTACATGACTTTTAAAGGGTTACCCATAAAGTAACATTCATGAGGATGGAATGTAGTTTGTTTCATCGAATTAATTTTCAATCATACTTACACATCCCTCATTTCTCTTGGCCTAGATCCCTTCCCCAAATATTTTGAGAGCCTGCATTTTATTTAGATTGATTTTTTTGGTGTTGGATCATCTGGGTAGTTTTATTGAAAATATCTAAATAAGATATCCTTTATGCTTCGTCTTCATTTCCATTGATCATGGTAGCACCATTTCATTATGATATTGGGTTTTTTGATCATGGATGATGTTTCTTAAAGATTCTCTCTAGATATTTGGGGTGATCATGTTCTGAGTCCCATTTCCTTGTTGGTTGTGGTGCGGGGAGTGTGTTTTATAAGGTATGTATTGTTTCCTCTTCTCCACTGACCCTTTTGGTTGAATTGGATCAATTAAATGAATTTTCTATTGATTTTAGGGCCACCTTTTTTGTTGGTTTTTTATTCTTGTTGGTGGATCCCGTTTTAGATGTGTGTGACCCCATGTTTGAGTTAGGTGGTCTATCTTTAGCCTATGTTGGTGAATTGAATTGCGCCTATTTTGATTATTTGTTTTATTAAATAAATTTCATGATATTAATTATTTATTTTATGTGCATGGAACTTGATTTTTTTAATAAAGGATTGTTTTAACCTAGTTTTGGTAAATGTACATGGGATTTTATTGAATTGTGAAATGGTTTTAAAATATTATTTTGATGGAAATGATTTGATGGATTATTTTAGAAAGTAGATATAATTTAATGCCTTAGGCAAGTATTTGGAAGGTATAGTAATAGGTATCATCCACTACCAAGGGATATTCTCATTGGGCTTTCCTATGATCCCTAGGCCTATTGGTTTAGATAATTTTAAGAAATTTTATGAAGTTCACTTTCTCGAGTGTTCCCCTACTCTCTAAACACAAAAAAAATTTCTAATGGATTGATGTGTATGTGATTTTATATATTATGTATGAGTGTCCACGATATCTTGACCTAGTGTGATCCCTAGCATAATGTTACCTATTCTTCTAAATTTTGGCATGTATTATTTTTTTGTATTGCCATGGATTTGATATGAAACATGGTGCATGGTTTTTTGACATGGTATATCTGCTGTGATATATGGTTACAAAGATATTTGAAATTGATTTACCTACTTTATTTAGAAATATTGAAAATGGAAATTAAACTATTATTCAAAGATATTGATTGAAAATATGTTAAACTACTATCATACCATATTTTATTTAAATTTGAGCATTCATTGATTATTTTTCATAGACATGATATGGAAGACCTGGGTGGGTTCCTATTGAGCCTGTTAGCTCAAATCCTATGTACCACTTGGGTGGTGAATAGAATTGTGCATGTCATTTGATGTAGAGAAAAAAAAGTACCACAGTGAGGTAGTGTGGTTTTTTATAAGATATGTTGGGTATCTTATGGTGAGATGGTTGGAGTATTCTCATTGTATCACATAGATTAGTTGGTTTTTCCTATTTTGGTAGTCCATTGTTGTTAAATGTGTACTTAGATATTGTTTATATAGTTGAGTTTAGTTTTTTAATTATGGAATATATTTATCTCTCCCTATGTTGTCTCTGTTGTATATATGTTCTATGTTGTTACATTCAGTTTAGAGAAATTTTCCATAAGATTTTTATTTGATTCCAAGGTTTTAGTCACTATCCCATGGGGACCGGGAACACCCTTCAAGTATGTGGCTGATCAGGTCAGGTACATGTTTTAGAGGGTGTTCAGATCCAATCGTTATATATTGGTATAATAGGAGGTCATTCGTCCAGAGTTATTATCTTTGTATGCTTGGTATACTGAAGATGGGGTTTTCTAGATTTGAGAGGTATATTATGGTGAGTTACATGCACGATATTTCCATGATGAGACTCAATTTACCATGGGATATTAGTATGTGTATCTACGAGTTCATGTTAATGAAGTTAATATCAATTCATTATCATGGGTATTTCTAGTTTCAATTGAGATTTTTCTATTTTCTAATCATTTATTTTGGTTTTCTGTGAAATAGTATACCTATGAGATGTGTTTTGTGTGTTCTTCAGGAGGGTATAGTTGTTCCTCTCTAAGGGAATGCTTTTCTAGATTATAAATTTATCATGCCTATCATGCAAGTAGTTTATACCATAGATCATAATGTGCCAACTGTTCAAAACATAGTTGTTGAGGTATAACTAGGTGCTTTAGGAGAAAGAGATAGACCACATTAGTTCTTCCACAATAAGCTACCATCCTTTAATGTTATGAATTAATCACAGGAGGGGGAGAAATGTTTTGACCCGATTGATCATATCTATTAATTCCTAGATACACATGAGATAATAAAGATTAAATTCATTACATTCAAACTCATGGGTCCTTGAAATCATTTGTGGGATTCATTGGTCTATAAAAATGGGCCCATGGTCATAAAATAGAAGGGTTTAAAGACTCTCTTATTCCAATAGTTCTTTCTAGAGTCATTGATGATGGAAAAGTCTCTAGAGTTATTATCTATATAGTAGGGAGAGAATTCAATGTTTTCATACACTAATAGAGTTTCTATGCAGGTTCATTTTTCACCAAAGGTTGTATATAATGACCAGTTGAAATCTCAAAAGTACCAATAGGGTATGTAGTCAGATATCATATTGTTGGTATTTTTGTTGAATATTTTAACCTATGATGAAGTAGTGGATATAAATATGATGGGAAACTGAATAAAGAAGGAAATGTTGGATATTATACCCCTTTTATCCACTTTGTGTTAGATTTAGTGGCTCACAAGGGAAAATGAAGAAGTGGAAGCTTTTTTATAGGAGTGGTGACAGTGGTTTTCGGATGTAGGACTCTTTGACACCTCTAGTTGTAGATAATGGTGTGACTCAATCATTATATTAGCATGTAAAGGAAAACACACATGATGTTCTTATCATTCACTGAGAAATATGTGTAACAGTTGTGGATGATATAGTTATCTGAAACATTTCTGTTAGGACATGTTTACACCTAGACATGGTTAGGGATTGTTGGATACAACGAATACTTCAATATAGTCAGATTCTTGAAATACCATAGGGCTCTAGACATAGGCTTAAAGAGTGAATAACCTTAAAACAATATATGAGCTTCCTGTAGAGGTAGATGTGGATTTAGTGATAGTGAGAGGTTCAATATTTTTTTCATCTTTTATATCAGTTTCATTATTTGATACCAGTTCTTCCCACTAGTTTCTATATAGCTATTTTATTAATATGATGAACCCTCAAATATAGATCATTTCATTTTTTATAGAGTTAGTAAAACCTTTTGGGAAGAGGAAAGAGCAGGGGTTTTGGTGTCCCTCTTGTGCGCTATCAATAGATTATGTATAGTTAGTTTGAGATTTTATTTTACTCGAATTTGATCTATTTTATTTCATCATTGGAATGGATTTTCTTATGACACATCATGTTGATCTTTATAATTATCATTTTAATGTATTTTATTTTGTGAATGATGTTAGATCATGGGAGTTTTAGAGAGAGTGGGATTTAAGGTATGGTCATGAAAGACCATCCCACACAGAGCTCAAGTGTTTTTTGTCCGTGGAAAAAGTTTTTCTTCATGACATATAATATTCTATTGATCTTACCACTATTTTTATGACTTTCATATTGTTTTCCTGGGAGATTTCTCTAGGTGTCCTCTAGAGATAGAGGTATATTTTATTATTGAATTCATGATAGGTACACAGATGATATTGATATATTATTATAATATGAAACCAATGAATCTAAAATATATCAAGATTCTATTGGAAGGTCTAGTGGAGAAGTGTTTTGTTATCCATAGCGTTTCTCCTTGGGAAGCCTTAATGCCCTTTTATAATAAGGTTTATGGTTCACATAGATTGTGTGTGTGCTATCATGATTTGAATCAGGTAATAGTTAAGAACTTGTATCCTTTTACTTATTTAGATGATTTATTTGACCAGTTAAAGGGGGATATGTGGTTTTCGAAGATTGATATTTGGTCGGGTAATCATTAGCTCAGGGTCTAGAAGTCTGATATACTGAATATGGGATTTAGGAGAAGGTATGGACATTCAAAATATCTTATAATTTCATTTTTGACAAAATTTCTTTTAGTTTTCATGGATTTGATGAATTGGATTTTCCATCAGTATCTCAACACTTTTTTGGTAGTGTTCATAGAGGATATGGTGGTGTATTAAAGATCCTAGAATAAGCACATGCACTATATGATTTTGGCTTTGTAAATAATGAGGAGTGACCATTTGTATGGAATTATTTAATAATACACTTTATGGATTCAAGATGTAAAGTTCATAGGGGTCATGAATTCAAAGAATAGATTATCAGTTGATCCTGATAAAGTGATTACTATCATAACATGGGAATATCCAAAGAATGGATTTGAGATTCAATATTTCCTTGGTATTCTAGATACTATAAAAAATTCTTCAAGGTGTTCCTTATGTTATCATTAACATTGACTATTCATACTAATAAATTAGTGAAGTTCACAAGGGATGAAAAGTTTTAGGCTTATTTTGAATAGATAAAACTACTTTTAACATCAGATCCTATTCTAATCTTGCCTTAGATTTTTACGGGGTATGTTGTTTCCTATGATGATTTTGGTTCAATTTTTGGTTCTTTTCTCTGGTATGATGATCATGTAGTGGCTTGTATCTCTAGTTAAATTTTATTTCATGAAAATAATTTCCTTACTCATGATTTATAGTGTTTTATATAGTTATTAATTCTCTTAAGTGTTGGAAATATTATATTTTTTAGGAAACATTACCAATCTTCTATGACCATAAGAATTTGAGATATATCTTTTCAGAAGGAATTGAATCATAGACATAGGTTGTGGGTGGAATAAATTCATACCGTTGACTTAAATATCACCTACACTTTGCGGAATGAAAATTTCAATGCCTATTATCTTAGTAGTAATGTTCTATCACAAGATATTTTTTAATTGAAGGAAGAGTGGAGACTTATGAGGAGTTTTTCTCAATTGGATATGGATTATCAAAAAGATATCCTTGGAATGTTTTTGACTAGTTTTCAATTTTCATCATATATCCTTGAGTTTTTCTATATATTTAGTATTTGTGGGTTGAGTTCATAGGAATTTTAGAAACCCCATATTATAGGGATACCGTTTCATGTTGGTATCTCTATTTAGATGGTATTCTCTAATAGGGGATCAGTTTATCATCTTGATATATACAAGGAGATGAATATTTTTTATTGTCATAGTTCTTAATGTTTCATTAATTTTTCTCATATGAAAATATATTATGACATGATACAATGATCCTACTATTTGGGTATGAATCATAACATTGCTGATTAGTTGTCCCACCATTACACCTTCTAATAGATAATGGATAAGCATTTGAAACCTTGTAGTTTGCTTCATCCCATTCCAGTGATGGTTTAGAAATCAGATGGGAAATACATGTATTTTTTTATTGGATTACCACTGGATCCTTAATGGAGGAATTATATATTTGTGTTGATTAATAAATTTAAAAAGTCTTCTCATTTTATCTCAATCAGGGACGCTACCAAAGTTATTGATATGGGTGAGTTGTATGTGCATGAAATTGCGAGGTTATATGGGGTTACTTTAGACATTGTTTCATATAGCGATCCTAGGCTTAATTTTATGTTTTCTAGGATTACATA
Source organism: Viscum album (assembly GCA_963277665.1). Classification (NCBI taxonomy): domain Eukaryota; kingdom Viridiplantae; phylum Streptophyta; class Magnoliopsida; order Santalales; family Viscaceae; genus Viscum; species Viscum album. Next base: position 40,191,969 of record OY728160.1, on the reverse strand, counting down.
GGTGGTGATGGAGACTCAGGTAAGGTTGATTACTACTTAACATCAACATAAAGATGGTTAGATAAAGCGTTCTATTCAGATTCTAGAGGATATAATTCATGCCTGTATCTTTGATTTTTGTGAATCTTGGGATAAAAATATAGTAATAGTTAAGTTTTCATATGGAAATAGTTATTATTCATTAAACATATTGGATATATTCAATACATTTTCTGGTCTCCCATGAAGATCACCACTTTTTTGGGTGGAGGTGGGAGAAGCTTATTTAGTGGGACCAAGTTTGGTTCATGAGAAGAGAGTGAGGATTCCAGATATACATTAGCATATAGTTACAAGACAGAGTCATAAATAGTATAATGTGGATTGAAAACATCAACCTTTGGTGTTTTTCATGGGCGTCTAAGTTTTCATGATATTTTATTTCACTTGGGTCACCATCAACTCTGAAAATAGGGGAAGTCAGATCTGAGGTATGTTGGATGATTTTAGGTCAATGACCAACTTGAGAAGATTTCTTTTTTGGTTGTCATTTTTGTCTTAGTTTACATGAATTCATGATGTTTCCACATACCATATCTCATGAAATATAATAATAACCCCTATCATGTTATGATTTGGGATGAAATTGAGTTAGAGACAAATGTTTCACTTCTTGGGAATCTAGAAGAGACCGTTGACTCTCAAGTGAATGTATTTTTTTGGGAAGTTGATTATTTTTTTCTAATAGTGTTATGGATGTAAAAATTAGATTCTCATGATACTTGGGAGCATGAGGAATTGATGAGGGAGTGATGTCCTCTCCTCTTTACCAGACATAATTCTTCCACATGACTTTTTATGGATGGAAAGTCTTATTGAGGGGAGTTTGTTACATCCCACTTACCACATTCAGGTGTTTTCCTATAATTGTTTTTGTTTTCCTATTGAATTAGGTGTTTCATGGGAATCCCTAGTATTTAGAAAATTTGTAGAGAAAAATGACCTAATGTTATAGGATATATTTTTGTTTGAATTAACAGATTCTTGGTATAAATGTGTTAATTTCATTAATGGGATATCCCTGAGTATGAATAATTCACAAGTTGTTTGGGGGTTTTTTATAAGAATTTATATTTTTGTTGTGTTATAGGTGGTTATCTGTTGTGAAAAGGGGTTACATAGAGTATACATCGTCACTAGAAATAAGTCATAAAATGCGAATAGAGTACATGTCGTGTAACGGTTACACAAAAATTAATATTAAAAGATCAAATTCTAATAAAAATCCATTGTGATTTACAACATACTTGAGCACTTTGGATTACATGACATGTAAAGGGGCTAAAAATTTTGTATCTATTGGGATGTTGGATTTTAAAATGCTACATCCACTAATTATTCATCCGTCCTTATACATAACTTCTTATTATTGTCCTAGATCCATTCTCTAGTTATTTTCAGGGATTCCATTCAATATAGAATAATTCATTCAACATTGGATCATCAGTGAATTTGTGTTTCATCTCTCTAGTTTTGAGATCCTTTCTCATTCTTCATTGCCTTTGATCCTGGTTTTTTCATTTAATTGTGCTATTGGTTTTTCTCTTGAGTGGTAATTATTCTTCTTGGTTCCCTCTAGATCCATTGTGAAATGTCATTTTTAGGAATGTTTCCTTATTGGTTGTGGTGTTGGGGGTTTTCTTTAATGTTTTATGTTTTGTTTTATCTCCTTTATAGACCCTTCATGTTGAATTGGACCATTTATAATATGTGTAGATTTATTCTAGGACCTTTGTTTTTTGTTTTTTATTTCTTCTTGTTTGTGGATCCATTTTAGGGTATGTGAGACCATGATTTTGATGTAGGTGGTTCTATATGTCCCATTTTTTAGTGAACTGTATTACACATATTTTTATAAAAAAAATTATTAGATGAAATGGCATGATATTTATGATTTTATGTGTGTGTGTGGAACTAGGGTTTTTTTATAGAATATGGTTTCCCTCAATTTTTACTGAATGGAAAAGGGTTTTCAAGGAATTTTGAAATGGTTTTCACAACATGGGTTGATCGAAATGGTTTTATGAAATGGGTTGGAGAATAGATCACATCAAAATCCTTTGTTACTTAGGTCAAAGGTATAGTAGAAGGTATAAAAAACTATCAGAGGTTTTTTTCTCATAGGGATTTCCTCTCCTCCTTATTCATGTTGTTCTAAGGTATTTATAGAACTATTAGAGGGTTAAATTTATGGTGTGTTACTATAATATTTAGACTATATGAATATGATTAGTATCTTGGTTCATATGAAATTTTCTATGTTAGGTACGAATATCCAAGCTATCTTGACCTAGTGTTACCCCTTACGTGATGTTTCTCATGCTTATACTTTTGGATTGTTCTATTTTGTTTTACAATCATGGATTTGATATGATATGTGAATCATGATTTTGTTTGACATGGTATATATACTATGATTTATGGTTATGAAATGATTTGAAACTAATTTACAAAATTTAAACAGGGAATATGGAGAATGAGTAAATTAAACCGTTTCCCTACTGTAGATATAAAAACTATAAAATTGTTATAATTATTATTTTTCAATAAAGTTGATAATGATTTGATTATTTTTTAAGGACGTTATATAGAATACCTGGGTAGGATCCTTCTAATCCTATTATCTCAAACCCTGCATAACTCTTAAAAAGTGTTTATACCTTTGTATATATTTTGATGTAGGGAAAGGCATGGTACCCTTGAGGCGGTGAGGTTTTCTTTCAACTTAGTTGACTAACTGGTGGTGAGATGGTGGGATTCATCCAATGATATCACATGGAGTAGTTTACTTTTACTCTTTTGATCATCCTTTATGGTTGGAACTGTACTTATATAATGTCTTTAATCTTGAGTTGTTTGGTTTTTGTAGTTTTTTTAGTTATGGCATATATTTATCTTTTCTGTTGTTGTCTATATTGTATATATGGGTAATTTTGTTACTTCATGTTGGGATAAATAATTCCCTCTATTTTTTAATTTTATGCTTAGGTTTTGGTCATTATCCCATGTTGATTATGAATTCCCATTGTGTATGTGATGGATTGGAATGGGTACCAGTTTGAGAGGGTATTCAAGTTATTTTATTACACCATAAATACCTCGAACAAACAAAATTATATTGTTAATAAAACAATCAATGATTTATATGGGACTCAACTTCAAATAAATAAAAATATTGGGTAGAACCAAATTATTTTTCTCCTCTACTGTTCTTTCCAGTATAAAATCATTAGAAAACTTATACCAAATTTCTTTTTAAAATTTAAAAATGCTCACCTTCTTTTAAATTTGGATCAATAACTATATTGATGGAGCATTGTCTGCCATAGAATAATCATTGTGAAAAATCATGTTCGAGAAATAGTAAGTGTGATCTCATCTAGATCTTATAGAAATGATAGTTTAACCTGAAAAAGGTACATCCTTTTAATTGAACATGTTATAAATGAAAAAAATTACTAATAGATTCATCAAGTTTGAATATTGTTAATATAATACCACTTTTTGGAACCACATTATCCTGAACACACCCAATGGGGAGTGAATTTGGGTATAGATTTATTTTTGTATTTATCCTATAAAGGATCTTGTTACCACATCGGTAATAACACTATAAATATATCACTCTTAAGAACATATTTAAAATATTAAAATAAGGAAATTAAGGGAGTGAGAAAAATATTTTTACTTTTTTCACCACTAAAGGCTACTCTAAAAAGTATACACCAATAATGTGTTGATGTACTAAGGGTGGTAAATACTCACTGTATGTGATAAAAATATTTTGGAATCACTCAATTGAGATACTATGGTTACTAACACTTAATTATTTTTCACTCACCACTTCATGGAAGAGTTACAAGAAAACATATAACATAATGGTCACTCTAAAGAATCTGCATACGATTGTCAACATCAAATCAATGAGTGTTCTATAATTGGGATCCATTATACTCAATAAAATATGGATATTAATTAATATCTTCACTAGTAACAGTTTAAATTTTTTTATATATGTATTAATAATTCTCATAATTTTTATCTATCATTAATTGCCATAATTTTATTTAATTAGAACAACAAAAAATAAACATCTAATAAGACACGATTCACCTAATGATTGTATATAAAACCATCCAAAATATTTCAAATGAAACTTATAAAGTCAGGGATTAACATAAAAAATTTAAAAATTATTTTAATTTTGAAATTTGTCTATATACAGTCATATCAAAACATGAATCAAGGTATTGTGTCAAGATATACTGTAAACTTCACTATATTGAGGATTGATATAACACATTACAAAGTGATTGTATATCAACCAAAGATAAAAAATCTTGATAAAATTCATTTTATAACTCCTAAAAAATGATGGCATGATTCACTAAATTTTTTCATATTTTAAAACTTATGAATATTTCATATTATTATTATGAAATGAGACCTCATTTTTTCCTTAAGCAATGTTGCACCAAATATTTATAGCCCAACCTTGTGTTATGGATGCTTCCTGTAATTCAAACATAACCAGAATATTGATTCATAAGTATTATATATTACATCATGATACATTGGAAAAGTACGTGGTTTACTAATATATATATTCGTATTATTCTTATGAGACTATTACATTATTGAATTATTCCAGATGACGCAATTCCTCATCCATCCATAATTAGATGTGTCACGACCCGCCCTCGGGGCCCGTGCCGTGACTACCCCAAGCCCGCCTTCCAAAGGCCAGGGGCTGGCGACTAGCACCAAGGCGTAAAATCCCGGTAAACAGGGAAGGCATTGCCTTTATGAGTAACAACCACCACAGAGTCAGCAAGCGGAAAGTAACTAAAAAGTGCAGAAAAGTAATGGGGGCCGGAAATACAAGCCCAACTGTAAAGTAAAGTACAACTCGAAAGGGAAAACAACAACTGAAAGTACAAGCGGCTCCTGGGACGTCCTCCTCGATTCCTACCTGAAGGGTAGGTACAGATGGCTCAGCTCCTGGATCGTCCACCACGGATCCTACCTGAAGGGTAGGTACAGATAGCTCCACAACTCCTCGGGTCCAACTGTCCGCTCCGAGCACGTCCCGCTCAGTGGTCCTCCTCCGGGTACCGACCTACTCCGAAAGCCTCAACCGCAGTCAGCGCTGTCCGTCGTCTGCAACCAACACAACGAAGTGCGGGCATAGCCCGTACAGGGGTGAGTATAAGATACTCAGTAGGGACCCCGAGACCCTCGAAGGTCTCCCGAAATCCACAAAGGATAAACCACAAGAAGATACAAACACGAAGTAACACCCGACGATGATTAGGTATATGCCCATACATATACCTATGTCACTAATTTCCGTTCGGCTCCAACACCGAGCCCAAGAACAACCCAATCCACAAAGAAGAGTAAACAGTAAAACCACACAGGTTATAACAAGTTTATGAAATCAACGGATTAACATTACCTAGGTATATGCCCATACATATACCTAAGTTACCAAGCGCACACACTCCGTAGAGTATCGCGGGTCCGCCGCTACAACCAAGCGCTCCACCGCCAAGGGTCTGCTGCTGCATCCAAGCGCACCACCACTGTCAAGTACCACGGGTCCGCCGCTACACCCAAGCGCTCCACCGCCCAAGGTAAACAGAAGATTCAGCTCACACAGGTTCGGTAGCACTGTTCCACGTAGGATCGCTGAGTGCTGTAGTCGTCGTCGTCGAATCCACACAGGATCTCTGTACTGTCGTCGTCGCAGTCACAGTAGCTGTCGTAGCAGTAGTAGTAGCAGTCAGTCGCAGCCAGCACTAGGGTTCCCGCACAGCAAGCTCGTTCGGAGGGTCCGCTCCACGAGCCGAGAGGCTGATACATCAACTGTCACAAAGACCAGAGTTGATGTATCCAAAAGTTCCGTATCGTCAACAGGAACTCAACGCAACAGACGGCGTGTCGATCGGACGCCCGGTCTGAGAGTTATTGGCATTTTCGTCTCCGGGGCCCGGTTGGTTTTTAAGGCAAAACCAACCCGACCGTACTCCACCTGCGTCCAAACCTCGGGTGGAGTATGCCAAAAGATCCTTCTCACTAAGAGGAACACAACGCGACTGACGGCGCGTCAATCGGACGTTCGTAGCTCAAGATATGAGCGTTTCCGCTCCGAAGGCCCGGTTGGTTTCGTGAACGAACCAACCCGGCCGAACTCAAAGTTAACCGAAACCTTGAGTGAGATATATCTAAACGACCGTCTCGATCCAAGGATCGTGTTGCCGTAGACGGTTCGTCATTCGGAGGTCCGAGGCTCAAGTTATGGGCCAAAAACCAATTCTGGTTCGAAACGGGGGGGTCCGGGTCCGGGCCGACCCGGCCCGACCCCCCCCCCCCCCCCCGGGGCGGCGCGGCGGCGCGGCGGCGCGGCGGCGTAGGAGGCCGCGGCGGCTGGCGCCTGGCGCCGCATGAGGGTGGCACGCGGGGGGCTATGCCCCCTCTTCTTGGGAAGGACGGCGCTGCTACATGCCGCGCCCATATTTTAAAAACGCCTCTCCCCCCCACGTGGGGGGGCCTGTTTGAGCGGAACCGGGGGGCTGCTGCCCCCCCTTTATGGAACCGCCTCCCCCCTCTTAAAGAGGGGGGTTTTATTATGATGGCCGGGGGATTAATTCCCCCGGTTTTAAAGACTTCCGGCCGGCCAGCTGGCCGACCGGTTTTCTCCAACGGACCGGAAATTTCCGGTCCCCACTTCGGCTTCCGACGCCGGCGGCCCGGCCGCCGGTCTTCTCTTCCGCCGCGGCCCGGAACCGGCCGCGGTCTCCTCGTCCCACCGTGGCCCGGAACCGGCCGCGGCGTTCGTCATCCGGCGCGGTGCGACGGCACCGCGCCCCTTCGCCGTGCTTTGATATTCATTCAACGCGGCGCGACGGCGTCGCGTTCTTGTTGTTTCTTCCATGGTGCGCGCGCGACGGCATCGCGTAAGTTAATCGTAAAATTATCCGCGTGGTGCGACGGCACCACGCCACCTTGCTTCCGCCCGCAAGAATAAACAACATGAACGATGGAGGGGGGTTCGGCCGTGTTCGTACAGTCCGGCCCCCCTCACGTTAACAATAACACTTATATAAAATATTCAAAAGCCTCACGTAGACATGCGATCCACGAGCAAGAAATGGAATAATTAAAGAATAAAACAACAACCCCTACCTCGAAGGAAGCTTGCGGAGCTCATCAACGATCCGCGAAGGACGAGCGTCGCGGAGGTCGGACGTCACGGAAGAAGACGTCGTCGGCATCGCGGTTATGGCGTCGCGGTAGACGGACGTGGGTTCGCCGCGAGAGGCACGTCGCGGAAAGTGCGTTGCGGCGTCGGACGTAGGTTCGCCGCGGAAAGCACGTCGCGGAGAGGATGCGTTGCGGCGTCATGGAGGAAATCCAACACGTTGCAGTCCGACGTCGTGGAAGAAGGACGCCGCGTTCTTCGTCGTGGAGGAAGAACTCACAAGAAGCCTCCCTCTTTTCCTCTCCGCACAGCAAACGCCAACCCGCAAAGGAAACTAAAAACTGAATTAAATAGAAGGGTTTGGAATTTCAAAGGTTTGAAATTCAAACCTCTTCATTTAATTCCCCACAATTAAAACTTAAGTTATAACTTAAGATTATTAAAATTAAAGCATGACTTTACAACTTAACACAACACAACTTAAGTCTTTTGAAATTCAAGAGTTTGAATTTCAAAACTTTAATTAAACTCACTTATTAATGACATAAGTTATAACCTAAGTTTACATCATTAATTGTGAGTTGGGGGGGTTAGAGGATATGAAGGGGTGGGGTTCGTGTGGGCCCCACCACCCTCTTAACCTCCCAAGGGAAGTTGGGTTGTAACCCAACTTCCACCCAAAGGATAAAAACACTTAAGGAAGATAAAAATAAAAATTTAAGTTAAATTTTTATTTTAACATTCACAATTTTATTTTTACAACTCCCCTCGTGTAAACGCAACTTCGGGAAAGGTCTCCTTAAGCAAATATCGGCGCTACGAGTTCATCGGTGTCCTCGGATTTCAATTCCGAGCACCGGATCAAAAGTTAGGAAATCCCGCTCGTTCGTTCACTGAACGTACCCGAGCCAAACTTCAGAAATTAATTCCGGGCACTCCGGGCCTCGGAATCAGGTGCCGTCTGAAACTGCGGACTCATAAAATTCCAAAGAAAATTAACAAAAAAAAATTTCCTTGAAATTTCCGAGTCTTTACAAGATGCACACTACATTTTTATAGGGTCCTTGCTATAGTCCAACGATCCTTGTCACATTGAAACCTATGTATTAAATCATGGTCTTCCTTGAACCACAATTTAGTACTAATTTAACCATTCTACTTAATGTTTATATAAATAATTACCAACATTCTCCAAATCTCCCTCTTATCCAAAAATAGTCACAACAAACACGATATAAGTTCATAATATTCGACATTATTATATAAAATCAATTAATTATTCAAACATTCTCCACCATTACAGTGATAGTAACGTTGGATATGATATTATGTGACTCCCCTTTAGTACACTTTAGTACATTTGAAAAATAAAATTTTCATAAAAAATATTTTTAATTGATATATTAAACAACAAAAAACATTCAATAAAATTATTATACTCTATAATACTCAAATAATATTCATTATAATACTTGAATTATCAATATATAATATAAAATAGAGTAGCCATTAGATTACAATAATCAATCTCAAATATTTTTAAAACATCATTTCCATACATTCTTTGTGAAATGAATTTCCATTTTTGATTATGTAAAATTTTCAAACCTAATAAGAAACTCAATTTAAAAATGGAATATATCTCATACTCTTCCAACATAAGTGAAAAAATATTTCATATTAAAACCATCTTGATCATATAAAGATAATATCAACTATTATTACCAACACAATAAATTTACCATTACAAGTCTTATTCATATAGAGGTTGTGACCTGTCCTCATTTTATAAAATTATGTTTTCATAAATAATTATCAATTATTGAGTATTAGTATATTACTGATTATTTTGATCAATATAATTAATTATTCAGCAAATTTTTTTGACTTCACTAATTATCTATCAAGAATTTATTATGTTGATCAATATAAAAATCTTAGTATAAGAATATATTATGATAATTACATTCATGTTCAATTTAATAAACATTTAAATTCCATTATATTATAGAGAAATAAAATAATTTGATAGCCTCTAATCATAAAAAATGTAAAATGTTTCATACATACCCAAACCATTAATATGTGGATATTCCTTTCACACAAGTATTGTAATGTTTTTGATCACTTCTCCATTCCAATTAATATTGTTCTTTTATACCAATTTTATTCCAATGATATTTCCATATACTTATATTAGAACCAATTCCAAGGAATTTTTATTTTCAATATAACCTAACCCATCTTCCTTTATTTAATTAAATTATTATATCTAGATACATTAGCAATAATTCTTGGATAAACAAGATATAAAATTGAGGTACCTTGAATTTTATATATCATTCTATTTTTTATATGAGATTACTTTTCTCCTAAAATATTTCCTTATCAACATGTTTACTTATGGAGCCTATTTTATATATGACTAAAATATCCATTTATTTTACCTTTTGATCATTATTATTGTATTATACTATGGATTAATCACTATCATTGTAAAAAATACTAATCTCATGACTAAAGTCATTTTTCACTTTAAAATATTCATCAAAACTATTAAAAAGTGAATTTTATCCTTATTCTAATATTATATGATTTTATTACAAGATCTTATTATGTATCCATTAATAAAATATTTAGGCATTATTGTTTATATAATTTCTAGGAAATATATTTTACTACCTCTATTTCCACAATTTACAGGATTCCCATCCTTATGAGGATGGAGCACTCGCTACCAAAGGCCTAAAAATAATTCATAGTTTGTTTAATTTTAAAAAATAGCTAAAAAGATTCACATTTTCACCCATAAATATTATAAATTTATTTTTAATATATAAAATTAGATCAAATAACCTATTTCTTATAATAACCAAGAATAACACTTGATATCAACATAGTTTATTCCATATTATTTATTTCTCTATCTTTACTTTCAACAAGAAAACTATTTTGGTGTTTTATCATTATAGTGACTTGATGAATGATGAAATTAATCTATAGATACTTATCTATTGAATGAATATTGAATTTATTTTCATTATTATTGTCATGAACCATCCCCCGAGGCCCATGTTCTAACTGCCCCAAGACCACCTTCCATAGGCCAGGGGTTAGAGACTAGCCCCGAAAAGGTATTTACATATAATGGGAATTAATTGCATAAAAATATATACAAACATAGACATGGGACACTGCGCACAAGTAAAATTCAATGGAAGGAGAACGGTAAAACCACAACTAAAAACCACCACATGGTGTAAAATTATGTACTGAAGTAAAGGGGCCAGTATACAAGCCTTACTGAAATAAAAAAAGGGAAAACAACTCCTAAGGTCATTTTCCAAAGATCCTACCAGAATGGTAAGAACATCTCATCCCTGCGGCTCTCCAGGTCCACCGGTCACCTCCATACACCATCAAGTCCGGGCTCCTCAAGACACAGTCAAAGCTGCCCGTCGTCTGCACAAGACACAATAAAGGTTCAGGAAAGGCCCATGTAGGGGTCAGTATAAAAATACCCAGGAAGGACCCCGAGTCCGTAATGGTCACTCAGAGTTCCACAAAGGAAAAAACACAAATCATGATCTCAATCACAAAGAACAAAGAAAACTACAGCTCACACCAGGTATATTCTAGGGTAGTAATAGTAGGATCATCAGTCACATCGTCGAACTCCTCAGCTACTGAATAACACCTCTATCGAGTACAGTGGTCCTGCCAAGTCACACAAAGGTACTTCCCACTAACCTTGAGCTACTTAGGTACTACTTCCCATCACATAATGTGGGTTTATCGGGTCACAGAGAGCCTCTCCCCACCATGAACTGATGAGGTACTCCTCCCATCGAGTACCATGGGTCTTCTGTGTCACCCAGAGACGCTCCCCACTGTGGTCCTGCAATGTCACACCTAGGTTCTTCCCCATGGGCCATCGATTCACAGAGAGTTTAAAGTTTGTAGTCTTCAGGTCTCGGCCAGTTGTAGAGTTTCGCACGTAGCATTATTGGAAGAACCTCTCCTCAATCCATCAGTTGTATTTCAACCATCACAACGTCCCCCAAATAAGTAACACGATGCTCCACCATGTCATAGGGGTTCCATTACAATAGATGGAACGTCAACTGGGTACCCAATATTTCTGTTATGGACATTTTAGTGCCGATGTCCCTGTTAGATTCTGGTATGACCCAAACTAGGCAATATAAAACTTTCTTCAAGTCTCTCATTGAGTATTTCAAAAGGTCCACCTCATCCTAAGGGTTAAGATGCCAGAAAGAATTCATAAAATGAACATCCATTTTAAGAGGTAAACATGTGTTAAGAATAACTGGGAAAAAATGGATTCGAGTACGGTCTGACCCGGTCAGGTCGACCTGACCTGACTAGGTCCGACTAGTCCTAGTATGTCCTATTTGGAAGTGCTTGCAGGCTAGGCCCACTAGACCATAGGTTGGTCTTGGCACACACAGTTGTGTATGGCTCGCTAGTTGAGGGTACGAGGGGGGGGGGGGGGTGGTCCACTCCCCTCCAGAATGTCTTCGCCATTCGAGTCTTCAAGTCATGGTGCTAGTTGGTGTTGAACCTCATGGACGGTCCATGTGAGCTGGCTCATTATGGACCACTGGGAATGGGTCCACCCTCTGGCATGGCGCACCGCCCAGCTCAGCAGTGGCGCCAGATTGCATTGCACCCCCTGGCCAGGTCTGCATGGACCGACCCAAAACAGACCCATAGACGTGGGTCCACTCTCCAAAGTGGCTTGAAGCCATGGCATTAACTCATTGTGTGATGCCTGGATTTAATGTGGTCGGCGCTGTCTGGCCTCTCCTCTGTCTTCCACGGTGCCTTCGGGAACCACTTTTCATTCGCGAACGGTGGGTACCGGCTGCCGCCTCCTTTGATCGTCATCGCTGCTGTGCTGGTGTAGCTTCTGTGGTCCACCAGTGAAACTCTGATGGTATTTTTTTTATTCTCGTCTGTGCCTACCGGCCTCCCGATATGATTCTTGTGTTGTGCGGACCTTGCTTTTACCTTTCCTCCATATCTTCCAGTTGCCCGTGAGGAATGCAACCATAACGGAGTTCGGCGGAGGGTCTGATCCTTGTTCGTTTGGCTTGGGCCCTTCGTGTTTTCATGATAACATGAAAATGATTTCAATAAGGAAACACATCATAGGTAAACAATGAAACTCCCAACATCGAGTTCCATGGATGTTGCTGCGTATAAGGAAGGAGTGTCCAAGCTCAAGGGTGTTGCGGACGAAGGAGAAGGTTCATGTCATTTGACGCTCATCATTGAATCCTACAAATATCATCAAAGTTCCATTCTCCGTTGGTGAAAGATGTCTCCTACACTTCGTCGAAGCTTCCTCTCATAGCTCCCCCAAAACCCAAGCCCGATCATTGATTAAATAGAAGAAAATATAGGATCATTTCATCTTACAATAAATCGGATTCATTAATGGGTTTAATTAGTGTACCTATTAATTCCCCCAATGGTTTGGTTACTCGACCTATTAATTCTCCCAGTGGTATGGTTACACAACCGAATGTTCAAGAAATTAAATGGTTTGATGACCCAGCAGTCACACCACCACCACTCACCAGTTACAGGGAAAGAAATAAAATATCTCGTTGAGATTTGCTATTATTTTTTCATAAAGTCCAAAAATTAAACTTTTCTTTCGGCCCTTATCAGTTGAAGGTAAGATTCCATTACGAAAACCCTGATGCTGCAGATTTAATGGTGCCCTTATTTTTTAAATCTGAGAACTGTTTCAAATGATAGAGATCGATGCCCACACATTTACTGAATGTACATTAAAAAAGTTCAAAATTCCGTTCCAGGCTCTCCAGAACTTGAAATCACATGACATCAATTTTAGTAGACTCATAATAATTTCAATTAATTAAAAATAATTACATGGAATTCCCAGGTCATTAAATTCTCCCCACCATTGTGATTTTCTTCCTCAAAATCTATAACAAAATATAAGGAAAAAAATGGGGGTACAGAGAACATATCTGAGCCTCCCACTCCCATGTTATCTCTTGGAGGTTCCCATTATTCCATCAAACTCGCACAAGAGGGATCAACCATCTATAAATAAACTGCTCCAATCAATCCTCTATACCCACTATGAACATCATGACATCACCACATCATCAATGTCTAGATCTCCCCAGTCGATAACGTGCGATGGATCATGCACGTATCTCATCACCTATAACACTTGGGAACAATTATGCACCTGGTTCATATGTGGGGGAAGATCTAGATGATAGGCCACCTCACATACTCTAATAAGGATCCATAAAGTCTGATGAACCTTATAGATAGCTTATCACCCTGGCCAAATCTCTGCAGTGCTCATTGGGGTGAGACCCATAAAAAACATGATATCCCTCCACTAACTCTAGGGGTCTCCGTCTCCTATCAGAATAAGACTTTTGTCAGCTCTGTGTAGTATTCATCCACTCTAGGATGATCTGCACCTTCTAAGTGGAAGCCCGTACCATCTCTATACCCATAAGTGCCAACTCCCCTAGGTATTTCCAGCATAAAGGTGATCTTCATGGTCATCCATATGGGGCCTCAAATGGAGCCATGCCCATGATGGAGTGATAACAATTATTGAATGAGAAATCCACCAGTGGTAGGTGGTCCACCCAACTAAGGCCAAAATCAAAGACACAAGCACAAAACATATCCTCGACTGTCTGTGTGGTCCGCTTCGTCTCACTATCTGTCTGAGGGTGAAAGGTGGTGGTCAAGCATAGCTGAGTCACAAACACCTCCTAAAATCCCTTCTAAAATATGGATGTAAAAAGATCATCATGATCCGAGATGATCTTCAATGGCATCCCGTGAAGCCATACAATCCCTTTTATAGAGATTTTTCCCAAGCCCTCTACAGATCCATTCTCTCAGATGGTTAAGAAGTGGGCTGACTTGGTGAGTCAGTTAACGATCACCCAGATGGAATCATGGCCCCTGGACGTATGTCGTAGACCTGTCATGAATTCCATGGAGACACCATCCCACTTCTATTCTGCCACCTCATGTGTCTATTCTAGGCTTGCTGGTACCTAATGATTGACCTTAACTTGCTGAAAAGTGAGGCATTGTGATACAAACTCTGCTATTTCTTTCTTCATCCTTGGCCACTAGTACTAACGTAAGAGGTCCTAGTACATATTCTCCACAAATGGATGTACCAGCAAAGGGGATTTGTGGAACTCCTTCAACACCTCCTCTCGTACTACCATTGGTACCATGGAGTGTCCTTCAAAGAGGACGACATGCTCCCCACCTTCAAAAAACCCTTCAGGAGACTATTTTACGAATATCTGATAACATGAGGCCTCACAGTCCACATCCCCAAGATGAGCCTCCCGATCTCACTGAAGGAGTGGGGGAGTGACAATCATAGACTAGGGGAAAAATGATCTATATCTTTCTAGGAAGGATATCTACAACGCAGCTAGATGATCTATCAACACACTCAGCAACTGCAGTGCAGACCTCCTGCTAAGTGCGTCTTCTACTATGTTCCCCTTCCTAGGAGGGGAGACTGTATCATAGTCATAGTCCTGGAGGAACTCCATCCATCACCATTGTCTCAGGTTCAAGTCCTTTTGTGAGAATATATACATGAGACTCTTGTGATTAGAGTAAAGAATAAACCATTCACCTATCAAGTAGTTCCACCACATCTTCAGTGCAAAGACCACTGCAGCTAACTCCAGGTCAGGGGTATCATAGTTCTGCTCATACTGTTTCAACTCCTATGATCCGTATACGATCACTTCTCACTCTTTCATTATGAAAAAACATAGTATAGTCCATAATGCTTCACAGTATACTACATACCCAATTCCCTCTTCAGGTATCCTCATGATGGGGGCACTAGTTAGTCTCCGCCTCAGCTCTTGGAAACTCATATGGAACTTATCTATCCAGAAGAAAGGTTGCCCCTTCTTCATCCAAGCTAACAAGGGTGATGCTACCCATGAGAAGTCAGGTAAAAAATTCAGTAGTACACAACCAATCCTAGGAAACTCTACACCTTATTCAAACTCTTGGGTGGCTCTAAGGAGGGAGTGCCTCTATCTTTTTCTAATCCACTACAAATCCAACCTCTGAGATAACATTCCCCATGAAGTGGAAGTCTCGTGTCTAGAACAGGAACTTCGAGAGATTTCCATAATGGTGGTGTTTTCGGAGTCTATCAAAGACTATCTACAAGTGCGTCACCTACTCCTCATCCATCTTCGAGTACACCAAGATGTATTCAATGAAGACTACGACGAAGTGATTGAGGTATGGCTAGAAGATCATGTTCATGAGCCCCATGAACCCTAACTGAGCATTGTTCATGATGAAGGTCATCCCTAAGAACTCTTAATGGCGATACCGACATCTGAAGGCTATCATTAGTATAACCTCATCCCATACCCTGAGCTGATGATAGCTTGATCTGAGTTCTATATTTGAAAACCACCGTGCTTGACCTATCTTGTCAAAGAGATCATCGATCATCGATAGAGGATACTTGTTCTTCACTGTCACTTGGTTCAAGAGACGATAGTCCACGAAAAGCCTCAGACCCCATCTGACTTCATGGAAAACAAAATTGGGGCTTCCTAAGGAGAATCAATGGGCCTTACTAACCCATTAATCTGTAAGTCTTCCAACTATACCCTCATCTCATGAAGCTCCACATGGGCCATCAGATATGATGGTGTATATATCAGTGTCGTCCTAGGGTACAGGTCGATGTAGAAGTCTATCACTAGTGCATAAAATTTTTTTTACGTCGGTTATTTTTCATTTTTTACGTCGGTTTCTAGCCGACGTTAATACGGGTGACGTTATAAATAACGTTTTTGACGTCAGTTATTTAAAAACTGACGTCAAACACATAAAATCGCGATGTTTATGATGTCAGTTATTTTAGAACCGACGTGATAAATAAAATGGGAAGGGTTTATCACATCGGATATTTATCAACCGATGTGATAAAAGTCCTGGAAAATGGTTTATCACGCCAGTTATTAAAAAAATGACGTGATAAAAGGATGGGAAAATGGTCTATGACGTCGGTTATTAAATAACCGATGTGATAAACCGGGGGGGGGGGGGGGTTATCACGTCGGTTATTATAGAACCGCCGTGATAAACCGGGGGGGGGGGGGGTTATCACGTCGGTTATTAAACAACCGACGTGATAAACCGGGGGGGGGGGGGTGGTTTATCACGTCGGTTTTTTAATAACGGATGTGATAAACCGGGGGGAGGGGGTTTATCATGTCGGTTATTCAATAACCGACGTGATAAACCGGGGGACGGGGGTTTATCAGGTCGGTTATTTAATAACCGACGTGATAAACCGGGGGGGAGGGGGTTTATCAGGTCGGTTATTTAATAACCGACGTGATAAAACATTTTCCAAGGCTTTGATCAAGTCGGTTATTAAATAACCGACGTGATAAACCATTTTCCAGGCCTTTTATCACGTTGGTTATTAAATAACCGTCATGATAAACCATTTTCCAGGCCTTTTATCACGTCGATTATTAAATAACCGACGTGATAAACCATTTCCCAGGCCTTCTATCATGTCGGTTATTAAATAACCGATGTGATAAACCATTTTCCAGGCCTTTTATCACGTCGGTTATTAAATAACCAACGTGATAAATCCAATTTTTTTTAAATTGAATGCAGTCATCTGCTCTCCCCAAGAATCAACCAGAAAACAAATCAAGATATCATACCACAAAAACAGAAGTTGATCAAAATTAAGCATGTACATTGATAACATATAAAACTTACCCCCTAGACAGCCCCCACCCTCATGTATAACCCATGGATAGCCCTCCCCCACCCCGTTGGATCCCTCACCCTCATGTATACCCCCTGTACAGCCCTCCCCCACACCATTGGAGCTCCCACCCTAATGTATACCCCTTGGACAGCCCTCCCCACCCCATTGGAGCCCCCACCACACTCCTGGACTGCCCCCGACCCCCGGACAACCCCAAACACCCCTCGACAACCCCCACCGGCATGAGCATCACCCCCTCACCCCACTTGACAGCCACCACCACACCCCTAGACAGCCCCAAACACCCCTGGACAACCCCCACCCTGATGTATACCCCCCACCCCTGGACAACACTCCCACACCCATGGACCGCATTCCCACACCCCTGGACAGCCCTTCCACCCCCCTGGACTATCCCCCACCCCACCAGACAGCCCTCCCAGACCGCTGGACACCCCCCAACCCCACTAAACACACCCCCACACCCTTAGAACCCCTCCCCCACAGACCCAAATCCATACCAGAAAAACCATCATAAGTAAACCAAAACAAGAAGAAGAGAAAAATTAAACATTAACTTATATAACATTAAAAACTAACACTGTCAACTTAAAAAAAACAAAATCCAACCTAAACAACTACCAAATACACAATTACAACAACAATATTCAAAATTACATTTTACATTACAAAAAACTAAAATTCAATCAAACCTATAAAATAATTTGACCACTCCACTTGTAAGTGTTTTATGTCTTTAGTAGTATAGGGTTTAGGGTCATCAAAAAGCTACAAATGAAAAAGAAAGTAGTTAACGTGTATAATGAATAAATTAAATTGAAATATTATGGAAAAGTTTAAGAGGAAATTGTACCAGGTCAAAATTCACAACTGTCCCAGTTGTTATTATTTCATATATAAATATTAACATATAATATCCGCATTTGATGAGGCCTTGTTGTTCATGAAAATTATGTTTGAATGAGTGTAAATTCCATATATTATTTTTATGTAATATATCAAAAAGTACAAATTATAAATGGATATTTACCTTCGCATTTACATATTTGATCTTTTCTCCTCTTTTCTTTGTGTTTTTTCGAAAGTAGGCCCATGCACTGTTAGAAAATAATAAGAGTGGGGTAAATTTAAAATTCATTATAATATATAAAACTATTGAGAAATTGAAACTTAATTTTCCAATATATTCTTATAGCTTTCCCGCACATCACCATGGACAGAGCATATCCAATAAAGGGCTTTCTCCCTTGGGCAAAAACCCCTAACATCCAATGATCACTGATAAAAGGAAATTTGACGTTAGTGGTTTTTTATGTTAAAAGATAATTAACTCTTTGAGAGAAATGTGTTTCATACCTCTCACAAAAAGGCATCATCCGACATTGTGTGAGTATATTATTTTCAAATCTTTCAGCAATATAAACCATTCTTTGTTCCTCATTCAATGCACATGCTTCAGGGGAAATCAATTGCGGGTCCATGAATCCATATACTTCTGTCAGCTCATTCCTCTCACAAATTTTATAAAGATACCTAAGACAAAACATACATAAGTATACATTTTTAATTAATATAATGCAGGGAAAAGATGTTAAGACTTACATGGAAAAAAATTTCACCACGTTGATGCCCAACTTATCTCCAGTAACAAGCTCCATGATATCAGTTTTTAAAATCCCCACTCTTATTTCATGTCCACAAACATGAGCTTCCATTGAAAACTCATAATAATCCGACAACAAATGTGAATATCTTGAAAATATATCAAGACCATTTGAATTTGTATATGATGTCATAGACATTTGTCTTTGTTGTTGTCTATACTGTATTTCTTTACCTTTGAAGTATTCCTGTAAAAAAAATTGAAAAATATATTAGTTTTCAAATGATAAACCAACTTTAATAAAATAAAATAAAATAAAAGATATAACATTCATACCTCTATGGTAATGAGTTGAAGAAGTCTGGATGGCCAAATTAAAAAATGGCCGATACTCTGTCCAAATGTCGCCACCTCATATATTGGTATTGGTACCCTAGCTGATCTATCTATAATATCCTGTACAGTGACCCTCTGATTCTCTACCTATAATTGTTGATGATGAACTATATCTCCTATACAATATACCAACCCATATGCTACTATATGATGTTGAGAATCATTAACATACAACTTGCAATAAGTAGGAAGCTGCGACGGAGGCGTAGGATAAAAAATGGGGTCCGCAGGCTGAGGTGGGGGACTGGGAGCTACTGGAGGAGGTGGAGGATAAATAATGGGGTCTACAGGGGGAGGTGGAGGAGTGGGAGCTGCAGTCTGAAATTGTCTTTGCATTTCTACAAAAATAGACTGCACCGAATCTCTAATCTTGTCCTCCATCGTCGCATTAATATTATGAACTTCAGCCTCCAAGGATTATATTTTTTTATAAACCCCCTCAATGTTATAAGTTGGAGAACATGGAAACACTTTTCTTACTGATAGACCTGTCGAATATCCTCTTACACGACCAGGATGTTCGGGCCTTCCCAATGCTTCAAATAAAATATCTTCCCTCCCAGTAGCTGTAAATGTCCCCTCTGAACACTGCTCCTCAAGAGAGTCCTGTATTAATTAATTTAACATTTCTGTAATGATTGAAATTATATGAAGAAAATAGTTAACTTAAATAAATAAAATAGATATCATACAATCCTCTCAGCTACGATTCTTGATTCTTCTGAAAGATATTGCCCTTTTTTCCCTTCTGAGCTCTCTTCCATTTTTCATGTCTAGATGGAGGGGATGGAGGGGCCACCTTTCCAGAGCTTGAAGACTCAGCTCTTAGTTGTTGAAATTTTTCCGCCATCATTTGTTCTTCCAATAATGAATACCCTCCCCGAGATAAACTATGAGGGTATACATTTTTAGATTGGATCTCCGGATGAGCTTTCCTTGTTTTCTGTAATTTAAGAATAATAAATCATTAACAAAACATTAATAAAATCATTAATATAAGAAAGTTTATAAAAGTTTACATTACCCTTACCAGAAATGACCTTTTTCTTCTACTTTCAAAAAACTACCTCCATGTTTCTTCATCTATAAAATGATATATATGACATGGATTTTCATGACTCCTATGACCATAAATGAAATCAGATGAGAGGGTTGATTTGAAATCCCTCCATCTCCTGGCAGCCAACGATAAGCATTTCATCCCGACTCCTCCAGTGTCAGGAATATAAAATGTCATCTGATAAAGAAGAGGTTAAACATATTATATATACTATAAACATTAAAAGAATAGTCAAACAATGACAAAAGATCTTACCAAAATCGTCTCCCACAACTGAGAGATAATCGCTTTATCCACACTTCTCTAATCATCATACAGAATGCTTACTTTTCTATTATCCTGAGTTGCTACAAAACTCTTAAAATCTTTTGCATTCGGACCTCTAGGAATATCATCATCATCAAACTCAACGACTATCCTCTGATCCTGTGTACGTGCAACTAATAATTTTGGTAAACGTGTGCACCCACGTTTACCAACCTTTGAACTCTTTGTTGTAATAGGAGCATGTGAATATTCATCCCCAGAGGTATGACCAGCAATATGCTCCTCTCCAGAATCATGTGGTTGATCATCTGAATGATCTGTCATTATCCTTCAAATCAAAAAAAACAAATGTCAGTTCACAAATATACAAAATCAAATATTTTAAAACTACTGCAATCAGAAAATAGAAAAGTGTACTAAGTTACATAATAGTAAACATTGGTAATATGGTAAGCATGTTAAACAATGGTAAAGATGGTAAAGATGGTAAATATGGTAAAGATGGTAAAGATGGTCAACATTGTAAAAATGGTAAACCTGGTAAACATGGTAAACATGGTAAAGTAATTGTCAGTGAACAAAAATAATAGATATATAATTCATGTAATTGTTTTAAACATGATAATGTAAACTAAACAAACTTAAAACAAACAAAAACATATAATTATTTTGTTTTAAAACATGTTTTAATAAATAAAAAACTTACAATATCTAATATTTATGGAAAAAATAAATGTAAACAACAAAATAACATATGTTACCTGTAATTTTAGGAATGTACAAATGGATTGTTTTCCCAAATTCCTTCGTCGTGATCATTCCGTATGGCACAAACTATGTCTTCAACATGATCATCATTATGTTCTGTTAATATTTCCATGGAAGTAGGGATCTCACATAAATCAGCATATTCATCAATTTCATCGTCACCAACATATTGTTTTTTCCCTTGTAAAACAACAACCCACTGCATATCTAATTGATCTACTACATAGAAAATTTGTTTTGCATGTGTTTCCATTATAAAAGAATCAGCTGTGTCTTCAAATTTATTTAGATTAACAAGTGTCATTCCAAATTCATCGTGTCTGACACTTTTTTTACTGTTAAACCATTTACAGCTAAAACTGGGAACTTTAATTTTAATGTAATCAACCTCCCATATGTCTTCAATAACTCCATAATATGCACTTGATGCAGAAATTGGGTTTTTTTCCTTAGCACTTGAAAAATGCATTGCTTCTGCAAACACCAATACACCACTATTCTGAACTGCACTTCTGTTGTCCTGAGCTTTCGAATGAAATTTATAACCATTAATGTCATAATCGGACCATGTTATCACATTTAAACATGGACCACCCACTATCCATTTTAATCTCTCTGATACATATGATCTACCAAGAAAAGTCTTTTTAATCCATGACAAAAAAGTTTTGTTGTGCTCATTCAAAAACCACATTTCTTTCTTCTTTGGATGACATTGTTTCAACTCATTAATATGCAATGTGATATACGGTTGAGCATCAGCTATGTTATTCAAGATGTTTGATTCTAACTTCTTCATCTGTTCAGCTGACAATGATTTCAATTTCAAGTCGCGAATCCCCTTTCGCTCATTATTAACTCGTTCATGGCAAGATGGAGGCAAACCTATGTGTTGCACCGCAACCAAGTAGCTCGTACAAAAATCTGCTACATCCTCAGAAATATACTTTTCTATAATGGAGGCTTCAGGTCGATATAGATTTTTTACATACCCCTTTAATATTTTCATATACCTTTCAAAAGGATACATCCAACGAAGATATACAGTTCCACAAAGCTTTATTTCTCAAACCAGATGAATCATTAAATGCACCATTATATCAAAACAAGTCGGAGGAAAATACATTTCCAATTGAAAAAGTTTAAAATTTCATCCTTTTCCAAAATGTTCAAAGAATTCACATCAATCGCCTTGTTACAAATTGAATTGAAAAAATAACACAACATCATTATAGTCTTTCTGAAACGAATGGGCAATATTCCACGCAATGAAACTGGTAAAATGTGTTGCATCATGACTTGAAAATCATGGGATTTCATATCTATCAACTTCAAGTCCTTCAATGAGACAAAATTTTTTACATTAGAAGAATAACCCTAAGGTACATTGGTATCATAAAGACACTAACAGAAGCTAATTTTCTCCCTCTTCGATAATGTATGACAAGCCGGGGGAAGAAATGTTTGTCTTCCTTTAGGAGTGGGAGCTAAATCCAAACGTATTCCCATTGATAGTAAGTCTAATCTTGCATTCAACCCATCTTTAGTCTTTCCATTAATATCTAACAATGTTCCAATCAAATAATCACAGATATTATTCTCCACATGCATGACATCAATATTATGTTTAACTTCATGATACCTCCAATATGGTAGCTAAAAAAATGACCTTTTCTTCCAAATATGTCTATCATTACCAGATTTCTGTGTCTTTCCCAATGTCACATCAAGGTTTTTCACCCTCTCAAAATACAGATGAGGGGATAAAGGTTTTGAAGTAGTATAAAATTATTTTGAGCCATTGAATGCCTTTTTTAGTCTTCTATAAGGGTGTTCCATAGGAAAAAACTTTCGATGACCCATGTACACTGTTTTCCTCCCATGATGCAATTGACAATATGACGTCTGTTGTTCGCAAATTGGACAAGCTTTATGCCCTTCAACACTGTATCCAGACAAATTTCCATACACTGGGAAGTCATTTATAGTGAACAGAAGCACTGCATGCAGTTGAAAATATTCTATTTTATAAGAATCATACACCCTAATACCATCAGCCCATAACAGTTTCAAATCATCAATCAACGGTGACAAGTAAACATCAATATCATTACCGGGTTGCTTTGGACCAGAGATCATTATACTCAACATGACATATTTGCACTTCATACAAACATCTGAAGAGAGGTTGTAAATTAACAATAAAACAGGCCATGAACTATGTGTGCTACTGAGGGTTCGGTATGGATTCATTCCATCTGTGCACAACCCTAGTTTGAGATTTCTAATTTCATTTCCAAATATAGAATATTGCGCATCAATTTTCTTCCATTGTGGAAAATCAGCTGGATGGCGTATTTTTCCATCACATACCCACTCTTCAACATGTCATCTTAACCTTTTTGCATCATGTGAATTAGCAAATAAATGTTTGAAACGATAAATTATAGGAAGATACCAAAATACATTTGAAGGGAGCTTTGTAATCTCTAAACCAGCCTGTGATTTTTCTTTCACCTTATACCGTGAGGTCCCACATTTAGGACACTCTGACAGAAATTCATATTCCTTCCTATATATAATGCAGTCATTCAGATAGGCATGTATTTTCTTGTATCCCAATCCCATTGGGCATAATATTTTCTTGGCTTTGTAATGTGAATCTGGAAGATCGTTATCTTTTGGAAGAATTTCTTTCATCAAATGTAGCAGCTCTATAAAACTTCTGTCACTCCATCCATGTTTCGCCTTCAGGTTAATCAATCTTAACACCACCGAAAAAACCGTAAAATCTATACAACTAGGATATAATGGTTTTTCAGCATCACCATATAGACGCACAACTGTCGGTTCTATCTCAATTTGTTCTGATACAATATCGCGAATCATTTCTTTAATTCCATCGGAGTTACCATCTTCCGAATCATCATCATCAGTGACATTCCGTCCAGTTTCACCATGCCAAATCCAAGGGCTGTAACTCGGATTAAAACCATGACAAATCAGATGATCTTTTATCTCTCTACTTTTCAACTTCTTTATATTCAAACATTTTAGGCACGAACAGAAAAAATGTCACTACTTGGAACATTTCATTTTGTAAATTCCAAAAAGGCATCAACACCTTCCTCAAATTCATTTCTCATTCGATGTGCTATAATCCAACTTTGACTCACTATTACCTATAACAAATATCAACATAATATATATATATTTAAGATAGAACAAATATAGGTTACATGAAAAAAAATCATAATTTGAATGTAAAACAATTTAAAATATAAAACAAATCTATGGGTATTTATGAAAATATGCTTGAATATTATTTTTAAAACAAAATATAGTTAGATATAATAGTTTTAAATTTCATTGAATCAAAGAAAACCATCCCTCCTACATAGTTGATAGAAAATTGGAGAAAATGGAGTAAACCTGAGAATCACCCCCACCCCCCGGACAACCCCCAAAACCCTCTGGACAGGCCCCCACCCCCTTGGACAGCCCTCACACCCACCCACCCTCTTGGACCACCCCTGGACTCCCCCCAACCCTCCAGACAGCCCCCCACCCCTCTACACAGCACCCCCACCCCTCCTGGACACCACCCCCACCCCTACCCCATGAACACCCCCCTGGACACCCCCAACCCTCTAGACATCCCCCACCCCCTGGACAACCCCCAAAACCCTCTGGACAGGCCCCCACCCCCGTGGACAGCCACTCACACCCACAAACCCCCTTGGACACCCCCCGGAAACCACCCGTTTCCACATCTTTGATATAACATTTTTTTTAAAAAGTGGCATTATTAAAAATGTTTCATGAAATATGATGAAGAGTCCAATCATATTTCTTATGAAATTTTTCTTACCAGAAAGGGTCTTAGTATTGGATGGAATAGTAAATAAAGTGGCATAAAACAATAATATAATCCTAAAAATTGCATATAATCCAGCTTAAATATTTTAATAAATATGTCTGTAATCAACCATCAAATCCAAAAGGTGTATGAGAGAACAATTAGAGAAAAAACTGGCAATGAGAGATCATAGTCATTGAGGGGGGATGGTGTCAAAGGAAACACAAAATCAAATGAACCGAGGCCACTTTATGAAGTAATCCATGAAAAATAAAAACCTACATCAAATAAAATTTTAGAACATCAAAAAACAAACAAATACCCATTTGAAATAGAATCTAGTATCATGATTCAGAAACTCTAAAAAATAAATAAATCACAATCTCATTGATTGAATCCTGAATTTCTAAAATAGAACAATACACTGATTTTACTTTGGTTGGTGGTGCAATTATTTGTTGTATTCGATCATCAATTAGTTTTGTGACATAAAATCAAAAAATCTTTTGAAATACATATAAGTAACATTCATTATTCAAGTTCACATTCCTTTTGTAAAATTACCCATGTCTATATTATCATTAATAAAAAACATTATCATTATTCTCAACTAAAATCATGAGAATTGTGATAATCCCATTTTTATAAACATATATTAATGATGTTATGATAGAGTTTATCATAACTAATAATATAAAAAACGGTATACTTATCTATAGTAGAGTCCTATAAGACAAAATGGATGCACGATATTTCTGTGAAATTTAGATTTTTTAAAGGGATATAATGATGTTTAATACTTCCCAGAAGGGTGAAATTATAAGGGAGTTTAGTGTCTTCTAAAAATAAAAAGTGGGTAAAAGTGAATTTGTTTCCATTAAAGAAAACAAATGGTTTATCATAGATTTATTAGACTCTATGAGGGTGAATGATAAATATTTATTTTATTATGTTCCATTAAAACTCATGTGTAAATATTTATTTTAGTTCAATTAATGAATGATAAATGGTTTACATTAATGGTTTTTGTTTTCTAATAAAATGAGATCTTAAATATGGATGATTGATTCCTATTCTATGATAAGACACTCAACAAGGATGATTCACTATATATGATGATAATTTCTTTTAATTCTCTAATCACATAAACATTATTGGTTATCCGACTACAAAATTGTTAGGTGAACCTGAGCGTTAAATGAAATATAGGATAAACTGAATGGACGAATCAACCATACCTCAAATTTTTTTTTGATAATGAAATTAAAACCGGTCAAATCCGGAAATATTCCAATTCTTTCCTTAATCACGCCACAGTCCTTCAATAAATAACCCCAAATATTTTCCAACATAGGAGGATTTTGAGTCATTAAATGAAAGGTAATATATCAAAATTTGTTTTATAAAGAAATAAAAAAACAAGACACTCAAGATAAAAATGAATTTCTAGTGCCAACGATATTCAAAAATATGTAATAGGGTTCGAAATGGAAGAATCTAACCAATTTTAAACAAAAAAATCGCAAAACATAAATATAGACTATCTGAAAAAACGAACGAAATAAATCCGTGGAAGGCATACATGAGTGTTGCGAGTTGAGATGATAGATACGAGGAGAGTAAAGATGATAAAAGATGAAGCCAAAATGAGTTTAACGCAGGTCGATCGATGAGCTGATTAGGGTTTACCGCACGAGAGAGATGAGTCGGCGGACTGTCGATTGAAAAATCTTAAATGACAGTCCATGGGGCTTTAATTTTTTAAATGTTTTATAACGTCGGTTATATAATAACCGACGTTATAAACTATTTTTTAAATTTATAACGTCGGTGATTTTAAAACCGACGTAAAAAATGCCTAGATATCTCGTTTTTACGTCGGTTATCAAATAACCGACGTAAAAAACCCCCGCGCTTTGATTTGTAACGTCGGTTAATTTATAACCGACGTAAAAACTGAACACACGTGATTTGTAAAGTTGGTTATTAAAATAACCGACGTTAAAAAGCTACTCAACGCATTTGTTCCGTCTGTTATAAAATAACCGACGTAAAAAACAATGTTTCATAGATTCTCACGTCGGTTATATATAACCGACATAAAAAATGGTGACGTAAAAACCATTTTCTGCACTAGTGTATCGCCCTACGAGAACTTAGTCTAAGAACATTATCATCAAAGATATCAGCATACTGCTCCACCAATAGAGGATAAATTAGACTCCTCATGTTAACAGATCCAAGGGTAAGGCTAGCCAACCGATAAGTGATCGGCTGCACCTTCCAATGATAAATTCAATCCTAAGTTTCAAAGGTTCCGTTCTCAGCGGTGAAGGAAAACCAGGTACCATCCTTGTGGTCAAACTGCACATTGCACCTAAAACAGTTGATCTGAGCATGGACTGTGGATAGAAATTCCATACCTAAGATGATGTCATAAGGACTTGATGCTGCTACTTGGAGATCCCATCCGAATCTCTCACCTCTTAGAGTGACCTCACACAGTCTTGACTAATGTATAATTATTGAATCCTCTCCCGTAGGAGTCTCTAATCGTAAAGATCGATCCAATGGCTCCATCGGAATCCCCGTGCTATGAATGAGTGACATGGAAATGAAAGTGTGACCAGAACCTATGTCTATAATAACTAAATATAGGGTATTATAGACATAGATTGTAACTCTAATCATCTTTGGAGCATCGTGGTCATAAGACTCTACTTTCTGGAGCTGAGATCTCCCATATCCGCCTGCTACTCTAGGTCGGGGTGGACCACCTGGGGGTGGTGGCAGTAACACCTCAAACTATCAGCCACTACCTACCGCTCCACTAGATCCCCCTGCCATGTCCACATCCCTACAGACCTCCTTTCTCGAACCGCTTCCACTATCACGGTGCCCCTCAACCGTCTATTGGTCATCCTTACAGCTAGTCATGAAGTCACAAGACATGTTTCCCTACTCGCCACAATAAAATAAAAGTCTAGCCCCCGTATGACTCCCTATTTATTGGGATCCTCACACTACCAACCCTGATTCCTAGGGTTAGCCTTTGAATGAACTAGCCCACTTGGACCCACGTGTCTTCTGTCTGCTGCTTTCCGAAGACTCTACCACTCAGGGTCTGCTGTTAACTCCAATAGTGGGTGCCTGCTCTACCGAGAAGTTCTCTATTTGAAGGGCTCTCTCTAGCACCCCATCCTAGGTAGGGAGGCTGAGAGACACCACCGAAGCCATGATCTACAGCATAAGGCCCTAATCTAAGGATCGATCCCTGAATAAAGTGTCTCACACCATGTCTGTTGTGTATTAGGAATGCTCCGTGAACCTCTATGACTACTCAACCACTGTCATTCTATACTACTGTAGGTGGAGTGTCTCCTGAATGCGCACAAAGTGCAACATCACAAGAAAAAAATCCTCTCAAAAAAATCACTCGATGTCAACATAAGTGAGGGTCACCTCATAGTTAGTCTGGATGGTAAAACTACACAATATCCCTATTGATCCCTGTAGAAGGCTCTCTACCAAGATCACCATCTGGTTAGGTAGTTTCCTCATTATGTGGAAGACCCGTGTCATAACCTCTATCTAGTCCTAAGTGACCTGAGGATCCATCTCTCCCCTAAACATAGGAGGTCTCCATCTTTGAAACTCATGTATGGTAATGAGCCAACGAAATTCCTCTGCCAAAACCGCCGGCAATATATGCAGACAATCAGTTGGTGGTAGCCCTAGTGTACCACAGTGTAGGGCCATCTAAAGCATTGGCCCTTGAATGGACACATCATCGCTTGGCGGGCTGTCCTCATGACCTCGTATCGGGATCCTGGCTGGTCATCCATGTGGAGGGATCCTGAGATAGATCAATATGTACCATAGTTAAAAGTTTATACCTAGTGATCTGACTCTTATTCAAATAAATAAGGCACTTATGCATCCATTGTTTCCATGTATTGAATCAGAAACAGAATTCAAGGTCCTGGTGTATGGATACGTTGACCACGACACCAACACTAGACTCTCTGAATCTGAAAGTCAGACTCGAAACACATAACACTATTTCCCCAAAACAAAATATCAGACACCCAGTCTTTGTGGGGGAAATGAACACCCTTTGATAACACATTGTCACAACTGGTCCCCAGGGGCACATGCTGTGACTACACAAATCCCACATTCCATAGGCCAGGGGTTGTAAACTAGCACAGGAAAGTCATTTACCTATAATGGAAAGGCTTTGCCTCAAAACCTATACACAGAGAGATAAGGAACACTACACAGAAGTTAAACAAAAGAGAACGGGAAAGGTATAATCGTAACTAAAAACTACCACATAGTGTAAATGTAAGTACTAAAGTAAAGGGGCCAGTATAAAATCCTAAATGAAAAGGAATTATAGAAAAAAGGGAAAACAGATTCAAAGGTCATCCGCCAAGGATCCAACCAGAAGGGTAGGTATAGCTCATTACCGTGGCTCTCCATGTCCACTGGTCACCTCCGTATATCATCAAGTCCTGGCTCCTCAAGACTCAGTCAAAGATTCACATCGTCTGCAAAAGACACAACAAGGTGTGGTAGATTTCTATACCGGGGTGAGTATAACAATACCCCGCAGGGACCCCGACACCCCAAAAAGTCTCTCAGAATTGCACAAAGGAAAACAAGAATTCATGATCTCAATCAAAAATCAGAAAGAAAAAGATATCTCACACTAGGTATATTATATGGTAGAAACAATAGCATCATTCGTCACATCATTGAACACCTCGTCTACTAGAGAACTTCTCCTCTATCGAGTACAGTGGGTATTCCAAGTCACATAGAGGTGTTTCCCACTAACCTTGAACTACTTATTTACTCCTCCCCATCATGTACCGTGGGTCTTCGGGGTCAGACAAAGTCATTCCCCACCACGGCATACTGAGGTACTTATCCTGTCGAGTAATATGGGTCTGCCGGGTTGCACAGAGACACTCCCCACCACGAGCCTACAAATTCACACAGAGGTACTTCCCATTGGGTTGTTGAGTCACACTGAGTCTAATGCCATCATTTTTGAGGTCTCAACTAGTCGTAGGGTTCTGTACGTAGTGCCCTTGGTAAAATCAATCATAAATACATAAGTCATATTTCAACTAGAAAGAAGTAACTTTAAGAAGTAACCTGATGATATTCCATGTCATAAGGGTTCCATCTTAATACATGACATGTCAACAGGATGCCCGGTCTGTAAGTTATAGGCATTTTAGTGACGAGGCTTTTGTTGGATTCTGGTACAATCCAACTTGGTCAATCTCCATCATTCTCTAAGTCTCTTGTGAAGTATCTCAAAAGGACCATGTCATCCTAAGGGTTTTGGAGCCACAAATGGTTCATCAAATGGATGTTTGATTTAGGAGGTACGCCACTTTAAGCGTAACTAGGCCAAAGGGGTCCTGGAATGGCCCAACCGGGTCATTCTGACCCGACCAGGCCTGCTAGCTACGGTCTCGGCCCACTGCACCTCGGGCCCAGCCCGGTCCACCCAACTGGGAATGACCAACTAGGTAGCGAGAGAACTCAACCCGTTGGTTGAGCATGAGGGGGGGGGGGGGGGTTAGCTCCCCTCTTCAACGACTTTAAACGTTTGGGTCTTGAAGCCATGACACCAGCTGGCACCACACCTCCTGGTCGGTCCACACACATCAGCCCATTACAGAACCAAGTTCGCGGGTATGCCCTGCACTGTGGCTCAAAGCCACTACCCTCCCCCCATGGCGTGCCACACATCAAACCTCCCAGCTCAGCAATGGTGCCGTACTCCTTGGTCAGTTTGCATAGACCGGAACGCAACGGACACACAGGTGCATGTCTGCCGTCCGTTGTGGATCGAATCCATGACCATACATCACAGTGTGACAACCCACTTCAATGTAGTCAGTGTTGGATGACCGCTCCTTTTTTTGCTATGGAACTGGTGGCTGGTGGGTGCTGGTGACTGCCTCCCTCAGTTGCTAGCGTCGCCTCACCGACTTAGCTTCCACAGGAAACCAGTGAAACTTCAGTGGTCCATTTTTTTTGTTATCATCCACAACTACGGGCCTCTCGGAATGATGCCTATGCTATGCAGCCCTTGGTTCCACCATACCACCATATCATCCAGTTTCCCATGAAGAACACAACCATAACCGAGTTCGGCAGAGGGTTTGGACCTTGTTCATTTGGCACACACCCTATGCGTTTGAAAAATAACACGGGAAGCATTTCAATAAGGAAAAAACTATTTGGTAAGCAATGAATCCCTACTACCTCGAGTTTTTTGGATGTTGATGTGGATGAGGAAGAATTGTCCACGCTCAAGGGTGTTGTAGACGAAGGCGAAGGTTCACGTCCTTTGGAACTCATCGTTGAATCCTCCAATGGTCGTTGAAGCTCCATTCTACATTTGTGAAAGATGTCATTGACACTTTTTCAGATATTTCTCTCATAGAACTCCCAAAACCCAAGCCCGAGATTTGATTAAAAAAAAGAAAAGAAGGGAACATCACACCACAAAATTAATGGGATTCATTAATGAGTTTAATTAATGGACCTTTTAATTCTCCCAACGATGCATCTACTCAACCTATTAATTCTCCCAGTGGTGTGATTACACAACCTAAGGGTCAAGTCATTAAATAGTCTAACAACCCCGTGGTATCCCCACCACTGCTCAACTATTATAAAGAAACAAATAAAATAACTCCTTGAGTTATTTTATTATTTTATTTTTAATTTCCAGAAATTAATGATTTCGTCCAACCTTTTTGGTCAAAGTTATGATGCACCTAAGAGAATCTTGGTGTTGTGGATTCAACAGTGCCATTAGATTTTTAATCCAAGCACCAGTTCAAAATATATAAATCACTACCCGCATGTTTACTTAAGGTACCTTAAAAAAGTTAAAAATTCTGTTTCGGGCTCTCTAGGCCTCAGAATCACCTGCTGTCAATTTTCATAGACTCGTAATAATTCCAATTAATTTAGAAAAAAAATTATATTGAATTTTTAGGTCTTTAAAATTATATTTAAATACAATTATCACCCATCTTAAATATTTTTTCACCATCCTAATATAAATTTTCAGATTTTACATAGCATCAATTTTAAACATGGATATAATTAAACCCTCACCTTTTATTCCATCCCAATTTATAGGTTGAGACACATTAGATTGAACTGAGTCTAGTACGTCATAAAGAAAATAATTTCCTTGGTTTTCTGAGACTTTATAATGATGTTTCCTTTATGGAATGATTGATATGCTCTCTGTTACTTTAATTTTTTAAAATATAATGAAAATTTATACCTTAAAAATTTCCCCATGATTCTTTGATTAAGATGGTCAATTTTTGTGTGCCACGAACTATAACACCCCTAGTTTTTGTAAAAAATTTATCGTATAAATTAATTTTTTTGTAATGAAATTTTTTTCTACACTTAGTAAAACAATATTTTTAATGTTAAACCAAGTTAACAATTCACTACATGAAGCACTGACTTGGCTTTTTCTCCATTCGACACATAATTTCTATGGAATAAAATTTTATTATTATATTTATTTAAATGGGGTAGTAATAACATATTCGTTAAACATAGTAATAAGAATAGTAATAACTAATTTTCCAAAATTATTTATAAGGGTTATCTATAGATAAATAATATTGATAATAAGAAATGTAATTGTTTTAGTAATGTCTTTATATGTTTGAAAATACTATTTTTTAAAACAAATTCTTTATATCCTTCAGTGATCAACTATAAAATTAATTTTAGAAACTTTTAAAAATTTAATTTGAGAAAATAAACTTCATTTTTGAATTAATTATTCAAAAATTATCTTAAGGATAATTTTTGGGGGTTTTATATGAAACATAATTTTTTGATGAATAATGATAATACTAAATTATAATTAAATACCGCTTTTTTGTCAAATTTATTTTTATAGTTAAATTAAATTTTAATATAGTTTTAATGTCATAATAGATCAATAATAAAGATATTAATACAATTTAGTTTATTTTAATAAATTTTATATTGAATTTAGATATCAAATCATAATGAGATTTTGAACATTCTTAATTTAAAAACACGCTTTCTCACCATGCTTATGGGATTAACATTAAAATTAATTCTTTTGATTAGCTGAGTTGAATTTAAAAAATGAACATAATTTTTTTTAATTATTATAAATTTATATTATAATAATTTCAATATCATTTTTAATGAAAAATATTAGTGAGAGTGATTAAAATTAATTATAATGATTAAGGTAAAATTAAGTTTAATAAGTGACCAATCCTTAATCATAAGGGGCCAAATGTTCTATAAAATTGTGAAAAACCCATTGTATGGACATATTTAGTCCATAAAACTTCCATTCCTGAGTTTGGTATTATTTTATTACTTTTTTATGTAAATAATTGGGTACACCTAGCTTGTTTTTTAAAATTCCAAGTGTGTCCCCTCCCTCCCTTATAAAACGCCACCACCTATCCCCCTTCTCTACACCTTTCAAAACACATAGGTTCAGCCAAGATATTCCCAATTCACATAAAAAAATACATAAATTTATTATTAGATAATCCATTTGGGAATAAATCCAACCAATTAATCCCTTTAGCACAAACCAAATGGAGTTACCCAAAGAAGAGAAACCATACTCCCTCAAGATCCTTTCCTTTTTTTTCTTTCTACACCACCTCAATTATTCTTATTAAATTCTAACATAATAAAATAAGTATCCGAAATATAATAATTTTTTTTATATTAATCTTTTTGTACATACAATTATAAACAATTCCATCAAATTCGTAACAGCCTTTTGTTTTTTACGACAATCTACCGCCTCACGAAACGATGTTGTTTGTTTTTCCTATACCACCTATCATGGTTGGTTAAAATAATGGATTTTTTTATATACGGTATATATATATATTATATTTATGATTTATTTATTCTTATATAACTATTATATATAAAACATATCTTCATGCTTTCTATTTTTTTGAAAAACTAACAACTTTATTTGCAGATGTGTGGACTACCGCCTCCTCAAAGCGATGTGATTCGTTCAAATGTTGAATGTAATATATTAATGTTGGATTTAGTAATATTAAATGAAATATATTTTATTTATAATTCATTTATTCTTATTTAATTGTTATATAATACATTCTATACAAAATTTTGTTTTTTTGTAAATATGATAACTTCATTTGAGGATGTGTGTGGACTACGTCCTCCTTAAAGCGACATGATTCGTTCACACTTTAAATGGAATGTTTGAAGGATGGATTTAGTAAAATTATGTGATATATGTTACTTAATAATTATATTTTTATGATATTATTTTTAATATATACATATATATTTTTTTAGTTTATTTATTTAAATTTGAAAATAAATTAGAAGTAGCGTTCATGCTTATATACAACCTACCGTCCCCATGAAAAGTGTAATATGTTTAATATGTATATCATTTATAGATTAAAATAAATATTTATATAATGAATATATTTTTTATATAAATAATTTTTTATATTTTGAAAATAATTAAATTATGATCTATGTATGAGTATTAAGAACAACTAGTTAAAACATATATGATAAAGAAAGCAGTTATTACCAAAAACATTAATTTAACACGATATTGTTAATAAAAAGTTAACAAAAAGTCATAAGTGAGTCATATATGTTGTTATATATAATGATATGGTCATTTTGTAGATTTATAATTAACTTATATTTTTTATATATGAGGTTTAAACATGTATAGGTAAAGTCAAAACATAAGGTAAGATAATTTCACATCACTTTATATTTCCATGAGATACATACCTTATTCACCACACAATTCATTTGTGTGGTGTGTATAATAACCCTGTCTGTATTCTTGGATTCTTATAATTAAATTTATAGAAATTTGTTTATCCATTTTATGATCTTTTTTTCATGGGATATATGTTTCAAATGTTACCAAATAGGTAAACTAATTTTGTCTAAATTTTCATTTTTTAGACAAATTCCATGTTATGAACCTATATTTTTATATTAGGGGTATATAATTCCTTGGACATGTCATATAATGAATATAATTATTTTCATTATATTTAAATATGAATTTAATGTTGTTATTTCTATTTTATTATGATTCAAAGTTACCAAAGTGGTAATGGTTTATTGTTATAATCTAATCATTTATCGATATTGTTTATAGTTATGATTCCATTTATGAAATATAATTGTCTATATATAAATAAATATCATGAAATTTATTAAACTCCATTTATTTATATTATATTCACATAATGGTATAATTTTCGTCCCTTTCATACTTAATATAATTAAGATTTTTGTTATGAAAACCCGATGTTATTATTCCTTTCCGTTGAAATTAAATTTTTATTGAAAAATAATGTTTAAATGGTTTTCAAAAATGTTTTAATATTATCCTATGATGTTTAATGGAAATGTTTACCCATGTTTTAACTTCTCAAGAAATTATTTTAAAATAATATTCTTCTCATTTTCTGATCATGGATCTTTTCTAAACATTTAAGGTGAAAAGGGAATGATCGACACATACGAACATACCCACCATCATGACCATCCCTTCATTGATACTTCCTTTATAAGTTTACAAGGTTATAATTTTTTAAAGAAAAAGTTTTTTCCAAATATTCCATAAATTTGTTGATTATACTTTTTTTTCAAATAAAAAAGGGTTTAAAAAATGTTTTATGTTCAATAGGTGTTTTAAATGTTTTCATGATTATTTTATATGTTTTCACGGAAAATAATTTTCAAACATACTTTACATGGTTTAAAATATATTTAAAACAAAATGGTTTACAAAATAATTTATGTTTTGAAAAAAATTCTCAAAGAGGAAAGGTATTTTCCTCAATAAATTTTTTAAGTGAAATCGTAAATGTTTCTTTATAATATCAATATTTTCTAAAAGGTTTTGTAGAAAGGATTTTTAAAGAGAAGATATTATAATTAAAGAAATTTTAAATTGATATTTTATGATCCTTCTCTATATTAGTTGTTATCCATTGTTATATTTTAAGATTTATTGGGTACATGATCTTGGAGTATCATTCATAATATTTCTTTCATGGTTTATGTTTTAATACAACGACTGTTATGACACCCGTTTATCTTCCACAGTTTATATGCTTTTGAAAAACACTTATTTTGATGTGTCATTATATGATTAAATTACTATTATACCTATCTATTTTCCATAAGTTATGTTATGATTTAATTTTTATGATTTCCATTTCATTTCATGCGTTACGATATGATGTATATAAAACCCATAACATTTTATGGGTCATGATATGGTGAATGATTTATTATCTTGTAAAATATGTGTTAACTATTTTATTATGTGATGGGTGAGACCTATATCTCCCTCTAATGCATTGGGTAATGATTTATATCTCATGGGTTAATAATTTTATTCATGCTGATGGGATTAATCCATTAGGGGAAGATAGGGAAACTTGATCCCCTACAAGGAACAGAATGAAACTAGGTATGGTTGAGTTTCCAACATAGTAGGTGTAGTCACTATGAATATGGAATATGAGGAAACCTGATCAAATATGAGAATACGGGGAAACCAGATTCACTATGAGAACATGGGAAAAGACAATACACTATGGGAATATGGGGATAATCGATCCCTTAAAAGGAATGAACTGCGATTGGGGATGGTGGTGTGTCCCGTACAGTAGGTGTAGACCCTATGAAGTTCCCTAATAAGTTATAAAAATGTGTCTTCAATTATATAAAATGATATTACAAGTTTATTTGTATGCCACAATTCCATGTCTTATTTCTACATTATGGTTTCCGGGATTTTTCTCTTAATTCATATATGATTCATGTCTTATGAAGAGAAATTATTTATTCCACGATTCATTTTTATGATATTAAATATGAATGGTATGATCATCTAATGTTATGCTCACGTGCTTATACCCTTATGCACATGTTAATGCTTACACATCTCCCTCATTTACCATTATAGAGAATATGATGTAATTCCTTTTATAGTTTCCTTCCAGAGGATATGAAGATATATTTCATGTATCATATGTATAAGAGGTGTGCTAGTATTGGATAACATAGTGGGAGATATTTTATCTCACTCATGTATCATCATTTATGTTTCCATGTTTCTAAATAAAATAATGTAATACAACATTTGGTCATCTATTTGTGTAACTTTTTATGTATTTCACAAAAGTGATGTAATGTATATGTACGTTAAGAATGGGTTGTTATAGTTAGTATTATAGAAAAGGTTTAGTCAGCCTCTTGAAATTAGGATGAGAAAACTTTAGTGAGATTCCTAGGAATATTTCAAATGATATGTCTAGGAATGATTCTAAAGATAAGTTTAATGATGAGAAAAAGTATAAGAAAATTTCATGGAACATTGGTAAAGGATAGAGTTAAAAAATTTCTAACATGAAATACATGTCTATAGAGTACAAGTGGATGTTGTTTATGAACATATTTACCTAGAAGTAACAACTCTGACAATGTGTGCCAGGAAGGACTCGAGCATAACTTGGTATATGACAAGGGGCTTTCCTACACGCCAGTTTTGACACTCCAAAGGGATAGATTTGGGAAATCAAAAACTCTTTATGAACCATCATGAAGTATTTAAATAGAATATGGAAATGAGTAACCTAGAATAAACCTAAGGTTTCATAGATTGAAGAATATGGTGTCATGATTTATGCAAACTATAAGTAAATTGTTTTTATGATTATGTGGTTTTCCACTATGATAAGTGTTTCTCACATTAAACTTTTGGGTTTTAGTCAATGGATGAAACCTTAAGGTACATGGATACCATTGAACCTAATGGATAATGTGGAGACTATGTGCAATGAAATTATATAAAGAATAGAGATAAATATATTTTTATTATGCCGAATCAGCTATCGTTATATATGATTGACAATTTGAACTTTGGTGATGTTTCTAATAAATCAAATTAGAG
Organism: Viscum album; assembly: GCA_963277665.1. Taxonomy (NCBI): domain Eukaryota; kingdom Viridiplantae; phylum Streptophyta; class Magnoliopsida; order Santalales; family Viscaceae; genus Viscum; species Viscum album. Next base: position 40,153,869 of record OY728160.1, on the reverse strand, counting down.
GAATATTTACATTTATAATTTTTCATATAGTAAGGAACATAGAGGAATTAAAATTTTTCTTCATACATGTCATGAATAATGGTAGAAAAACCATGAGGAATACCTCAAATGGTTGGTAATATGTTATTTGTGTGAAAAAATGGTCCTAGATCACAAATTCTCATGGGTTTCAATGTATTATCTACAGAGAACTTGGGAATTACACAAATCAATTATTTGAACTAGTAATTTACATCTAGGAAAAAAGAAGGAACTATTTCATGCCAATCAGTAATGTGGATGGATAGATGTATTTATATATTTGGATTCAATAATTATGAGTAATTAAATATATCAGTATTTTTTCACTTTATTTTTTCTAAGGATTTACAAGAATATTATTAATCTTTCTTATGTTCTAAAAAAGTGATTTAATGGAAAGGTTATATTCAAGGGAACAATATGATTTAGTTAATGAAAACCCTATTTTTAATATAATTATGTTTGGATAGAAGACATGTTGGATAACAATAAGTGAATTAGATGGTGAAAATTATATTGAAAGAGATAAAGGATTTGTTGACTAGGTCGCCTATATTATCATAGATGAAGTTTACAAGATGGATTCATGGAATATATCCAATAATATTTGGAATAAGGAAACACAGATGTTTTCAATAAGGATTTGTTGAAATTTAGGTTATTATAATGTTCCAAGATAATACATGATAAATGTATTCACATGTTTTGAATTGTATAACTAAGAGCTTCTTTATGATATATATTGGATAAATTGTAAGATAATTTTTTCTAAATTTAGTGACATTATTTATAGAGATTTGTATTTTCATCATTTAGGAGGGTTATAAAGTTAACCATTCATGGAATATCATGCTTACCGTGAAGCGAATATGGTGGAAGATGTTCTTGACAATAAGGGAAGCAACCAATGTGTTACTTGGGGTGATGACTTGTCAGATGATATTTTTACTCTGTATGATAGAGATTATAATAAAATACATTCCATCATACTTTTGTATTTCCTTTCTTGTTTTTTAATAAATTATGTCTTGGTCTTTAAAAAAACCATTTATCGGATTTTTAAAACAAACATTGGATGACATTTTTTAGATTAATTTTTTATGTCACCACATGAGGAATTATGAATATTGGATAACATATTCCAAAATATTTGGGTTGATGACAACTAATGAAATATGGGATGAATTATTATGGATCTCATGAAATATTAGTGTGTCCAGAATGAAAAAAAACACCTTCTTTTTTTAGAGAAATATGTTATATGGAAGTTGATCAAGGAAAAACAATGGGTGAGGTTTTTGTGATATTAAGAAAGTATATCCTTTCATTAAAATTATTGAAATTTAGGAAAATGATATAGGAATAAAATTTCATCATAATACAATATTTTTTTTAACTGATATAATTTTATATCATCACATATTTATGGCTTTGAGGTCCTCATCCTTCCATTTTTCATTCACTAGTTTGTGATTGATGACCTTAATTACTCCCTAAAAATATTTATAATTTTTGACAATGTCCATATTTTCAATTTCCACCCATGTTCTCTTAAATAGAAACCTAGTTATGAATTAAATTCGATAACCCTTATTGTTCCAACTTTATTTTTTATGGATTTTTTAATTTTAATTTTTACTATGAGGGTTTCTATAAAGGGAACTTTCAAGTATATTAACATTAATAACGTAGATGAATTTTGAGGGAGAAATTCAATTTAATGGGGGTATAATGTTACACCACAAGTTCTTGTGATTTTTTTCAAATAAATTAATTTTTAATGTCATGTGTTTAATGATACACTATGTTAAACTTTATTTATACCCTATACCACTTTAAGCTTTCACTACTAGAAAAAAGTAATTTCCTTGCTTTACACCCAACACTAAATTTATACAAAACAACATTTTATCATTAAAATTATTTAAATGGGATAGTTATAACATAGAAATTAGACATAGTAATGTGAATTGTAGTAACTAATTTTTAAATATTTTTTAAAATAGATATATATATATATATCATATTGATAATAAGAAAATAATTGTTTTTAATGTCTTTATAAGTTTGAAAATAAGATTTTCTTAAAAGAATTGTTTTATGTCCTTCCATGATCATGTATAAATTTAATTTTAGAAACTTGTAGAAATTTATTTTTTTAAAAAAAACCTAATTTTTAAATTAAAAATTCCAATATTATATTTGGATGAATTTCCTATATTTTTTTCAAAAACATCATTTTTGTATGAATTGTGAAAAATACTAAATTTTAATTCAAAATTGTTTTTTCGTCAAATTTATTTTTATAGTTAAATTTTATTTTAAGTTAGTTTTAAAGTAAAAATAGATCAATTACACATTTATTAGTCTAATTTAGTTTATTTTAATCATTTTATATTGAATTTAGATATTAAATATTATTGAACTTTTGAACATGCTAATTTTAAAAACCCATTTTCTCGTCATTTTTGGGGGATTATCATTAAAATTAAATTTACTTCTTATGTGACTTCAATTTTGAAAATATGGAATAAAAAGATTTAATGAGTATATTATTTATAGAATAATAATTTTAATTATTTTTTGAAGGAAAATAGTATTGAACATGATTAAAATTATGTACAATTGTTAAGTTAAAATTAAGTTTAACAGGGGACAAAACATTAAACTTAAGGGAACAAAGGACCTATCCACTTGTCCAAAACCAATTTTATGGTCATATTTCTAACATAAACATTAAATTATTGAGTGTATTATGTTTTTATGACTTTTTTATGAAAAAATGTGGGTACACATTACTTGTTTTAAAAAAATTCCATATATGTCCCCTCCCCCATTATAACATTCCACCACCTCCCCCCCCATATTCACACCACTAAAACCACTTAGGTTAAGAAAATATCTTTCAAATTCACATCCCAATATCCCCACATTAAACCATTGAGTATCTATTTGGGCATAAAGCTAACCAAAGGATACCTTTATTGAATAAAAATAGTTACCCAATGATTTTGTAACATCTTTCCTCAAGTTCCTTTTCTTGATTTTATTTCTCCAACACCTCAATTATTATTATTACATGATTAAATAATAATATCTCTAATATCCTAGAAAACTATAGAATAAGAAATTTTCATATTTATTAATATTTTGAATTAAATTGTAATTTTATTTTAAAGGGGATTCTATATTCAATGGTGTACCTGACACACAACAATGGTTTTCTCCGAAGTCTTATGTTTTACACAAAGCTGAGTCATATTGAAAAAATAAAAATAATATAATATTATTAATTTAAATGGTAGTTAAAGTCTAGCCATATTATTGGAGGTAATGAAAATAACTAACCATATTATGATTACACATATTTGTTAAACGTTTTTACATTTTCCCAATAAAATTTAGAGGCTTAAAACGTGAATGAGTCTAATTTTAAGAAAAAAATACTCTAATTTTCATTAAAAGGATGATTTACCACCTTTTGATTGTGAACCCTCTTTAAATATAGTTTTGGTCACTTTTATATGTTATAATTTCCAAAATAAAATTCTTCTTTTGAATCGGGACATCAAATTTTACTTTGGGTAAATTTTTGGTATTTTCCTGAAAAAGTTAATTTTTTAATGAATAGTGAAAAATACTACATTTTAATTAAAAACTATCTTTTAATATAATGTATTTATATGGGTAGATTATCTTTTTAAATTATTTTAAACTTTAATTAGATTATATTTTTATCTTTTAATCCAATTTTGGTCATTGTAAGTAATTTTACTTTGAAATTGGACATAAAAAAGTGTCAATCTTTTGATAGTTATTATTTCTTAAAAACAATATTTTTGTTTTGACAATAGGAATTAATTTTAAATTAATTAATGTAACTTATATATTTTTAATTTGGTAAAATAGACATCATTTTCAAATTTAGAATATAAAATGTATCTTAGGCTGGATTTTTGGTATATTTCTGAAAACCATCAATTTTTTATGAATAGTGAAAACACAGAGTAGTAGTTAAAAAACTGACATTTTCATTTAAATGAAATTTTACCACTTCTATGAATTGAATTTCAAAAATCTGACATACATGGTTGTTATTAGTATGTAAAATGTGGTTTAATAAGGTGAAAATAATTTCTTGTGAATAGTAACTCTTTACTTTTATTTACCGTGGTTAAAGGTAAATAGGGTAATTCAAGGCAAAAATAATATTATGATAATATAAACTTTCCTTAACCCTTGTTATAACATTATTTGATGAGTAATGTCCATCCAAGACAATCCTTTGGTATAAATTTTGGCCTTTGAAAGCCATTTGGGTAAGATAATGACATTAATTACTTTTTATTTAAAGTAAACATAATAATATCATAAACATGTATTTCTTTTCTGAAACAATTTTAATGTGGGGTTATATAATTGATATATTTTTCTATATATATTCATTATAACGATAAAAATATTTCCTACATCATGGTATTTTGTTTATAATTTTTAGATATCAAATAAATAAAATTATTTGTGACACAATAATGATACAGTGTTTAACTCATTAATGATTGATGTAAATAAATAAGAATATAAAAATTAAAATAGTATAAAAAACTATCAAATTATTATTGAATTATTATATTTCACAAAATAGTCTTCTTATTTTTGACTTTAATAAGTTTTGGACCTTTAGAAACCAAAAATTATTATATAATAAAATAATATTTTTAAACATTTCTAAAGAGCCCCTCCCCCTATAAAAACATCTCACCTCCAACCCATTACTCACACCTCTCACACCCCTTGGATCATCAAAAAACTACCCGAATAAGCTCTCAATATCCCAATCTTCCATATAGATGACTTACCTTAGGCAGAAGGCACTTCAATAAATCCTTTTGGTTCAAACAAAAGGGAGTTACCCGGTTTAAAGGTAACATCTTCTCTTAAGTTATTTTATTTTATTTTACTTAAAAACCCCATAAACTCTTTTTATTCCTTTATTTTATAAAAAATACAGTATAATAAATATAATAGGTTGTTGATATAAGAATTATTTGAACTAAACATACTGACACATCTGTCTACTTGGTAATGAACATAATGTTTTTGTGGAAGGTGAACTACCACCTTACGAAACGATGATTATTCAATCTTCCTCTACCACCTCTTATGGGGGCCATTATAATGGAAATTTATTTACATGAAATATATATTAAATTTATATTTTCTCTATACTTCTTTTTTTAATTTATTTCATACCTTTATAGTTTCTTAATGGGTAAATATGATAATTTTATTTGAGGAAGTGCGGACTACCACCCCTCAAAGGGATATGATTCGTTCTTTCCATACGTGGAACATATAAAGGATGGAGTTAATGAAATTACTTATTATATTATACTGAAATTATAATATACCCTTTTATCATTATGTATTCATTTTGTTAAATATGAAATAGAAATGAAAGTAGCTTTCATGCGTACGTACGACTTACCGTCTCCATGAACAGTGTATTTAATTTCTTACCTCCAAATATTATGTACTATTATAAATACATATATATAGTGGATATATATATGATATATATGATATCTAAATAATGAATATAATTCTAGTGATAATGGACTTTTGACAATAGGAACAACATGTAATTATAAGAAGTTCATTTTTTACTCAAGTACCAAATATCGACAAAATGAAGATTATTAACTTAAATGATTGAATAATTTTTATAACATGGTAATAAGTGATATAAAAGGACTAATAAACATTAAAATGTTCTTAATAAAGTAAAAATAAACTTTATTTTATTATTTAGAAGATTAAAGAATGAATGGGTCAAGTCAGACACAAGGTTAGGGGTTTCTTATCTCGCTTTTAATTCTGTGAGATTTCAATTATTGGACACTTTTTTATTGCATGTGGTGTATTTTTTACTAACATTTGATATATATTATCATTATTCTCATTATATTAATGGTATTATGGGATTCATTTGGTGGTTATTAACTTTTGTTCATACGACCTGATTGATTACAACATGGTAAGGGGTTTCCATCTCACTTTTTATTCTCATGAGATTCATTATATATTTTCCACTATTTACTTTTGTGTGGTTTATGTACTTCCCATGACTGTATTTTTTTTGTAATATACATTAATTTATAGGTATTTTTATCTTCATTTAATGGTTCTTATTTTATGGGGTTTATGTTTCTTAAGTTACCAAATTGGTAAAGGAACCTTTCACTCTCCTCTTTTTAAAAGACTTATTTTTTAATTTTAATTTAAATCTTAATATGTTGGGATATGTTATTGAATATCCTTATTTCTGTAAATTTTATTCCCATTTTATGAGAGACCCTTTTCTCTCTCATCAACTAATTTTATGAATTTTAATGCGACACCGTTAGGATGTTGAATTTCTATAAGGGAACTTCTTAACCCAATTTCAATTCTTTGAGTCAAACTTATACATATTGATTATTCCATTATATGAATATGTGTGAATGACCTATGATTGTTTTACACATAATGTTTACTTATATTTGATGTATTATTTTTTGTCCCACATAATTATGTCATTTATTTGTCCATAATCTAAGGATATGATCGTTGCAAGGGACATTGTCTTAATTTACATTACATTGAGACTAATTTGTTGTTATACACCAATTAACTTTTATATTGTGTATATACTTCCCTTTGACATATTATATCATGAATCTCTTTATTATCATGATATTATAAGTTTTGTTTAATGTAATTATTCAATTATTTTTATTCAAGTATTTTCTATGTGGTAATAGACTCGTTAACTAAAACACTATTTTAAATGTTTTAATGAATTAATCTTCTAAATATTTCTCATTAATGTCTATGTTTTAAAAATTGTTTAAGTACTTAATTATATGAAGAATAATATTTTTAAAGTGTTAATCCCTTTAAAAGAATCAGTGTGGTATGGGACACATTGATTCATAAATCTATTTATTAAATGTCTTATATGGTTTTGAACATTCTTTGATAAAGAATTGATTATGTCAATATCATGAAAAGATTTATTGTTATTGCAATGTGGAAATTTTTCCTTTCCTTTATGCTTGTTTTATGTGTTATGAATATGTTATGGTTATTGGGAATTGTATTTGTATATAAATGGTTCCATGACAAACCTGGGGAGGGTGAGCTAGAGATATCTCTCCAAATCATTGGGTAATACGACGGTGGTAAACGATAATGTTTCTACTAAGAGATTTATGGAATATACTGTGGTGGGTATTCCAATTGTAACTCCCTATGTAGCTGTAAAAGCTACAACATATGTATGGGACTCCACAAGTTACCTTTATGATTTATCATTTCTGTGTATTATTCATAAATCTTGTGATTTCACAAGTTATTGTATGATTAAAAAGTATGGTTTAATTGATTTTTATTTATTTATTGGATAATTTTTTATTTCCTTATTTTATAACCCTTACTGAGATTTTTATGCTCATCCCGTGTTTTGAAATGCTTTTCATAGGACTTAAAGATGAATAGGGTGAAGGATGGGATCATGGAAAAGAAAATGTTGGCTAAAACATGGAACTAGACAAGTTTTTTATTTATAAGTGATATTATTTTATGAAAAAATGGAAACTGATCAGAAGTGTCTACTTTTTAATTTTTGAGAAATAATAGTCATGGCCATGTTTGCTAAAGCTCTAAACCTAAAAAGATTCTCAATGTAAATTATTCACTTAATTAATGATTATGTATTATTTAAGGCCATGTAATTATAATACCAGTATCATAAATTTAATAATATGTTTTTATATTAAGGTGTAGACCTACAATTATACACACTTAAATTAAATGGGTAATGAACTTACCGTTTTTCTGTTTGGAGAACTACCACCTCATGAAATGATGTTGTTCATTTTTCCATTACTACCGATCATGGTTAGGAATTATAATGGAAACATTGTTTTTATATGATATATATACACATATATGATATTTATTATTTCGTTATTATTTTTTAATTAATATATATATAACATACATTCATGATTTCCATTTCATGTAAACACAATAACTTCATTTGTGGGCGTGTGAACTACCACCTCTTCAAAGCAATGCGATTCCTTCACACATTGAATGGAATTTATTGTGGTTGAATTTAGTGATCTTATATGATATATATGATATTTATAATTCTTTTATTTTTATATAATTATTATATAACACATACCCTCATACTTTATTTTTTGTGTAAATATGATAACTTTATTTGTTAACATGTGGACTACCACCTCTTCAAAGCGATGTGATTCATTCACACTTTAAATGGAATGTATTAAAGATGACGTTAGTAATAATATAGGATATATATAAAATAATAATTATTCTAGAATGAAATTACATATTTATATAAATAGATTTCATTTACTTTATTTATTTCAATACGAAAATAAAACAGAAGTGGCGTTCATGCATATGTATGCTCTACAGTCTCCATGACTAGTGGACATTATTTAATGTATATATATTTTATAGATTATTTTAAATATTTTTATACAGAATATATATTATATATATATTTTTTTCAATATTTAAAAATATAAATCATGATCTAAGTAAGAGGATCCAGAATAACCAATCAAAACACGTACGATATACAATGTGATTAGGACCCAAAACATTACATTAATATGGAATTATTAATAAATGGGTAAAATAAATTCATAATTGAATCATATATGGTATTATATACTGGAATTTGGTTATTTTATATATTTATAATAAAATTATAATTATTATACAATATGTTTGAATGTGAAAAATTTTGAAGACTTAAGGGAAAAAAATTCTCACTCTTTGTTTATGTGAGATACATGCCTTATTCAAAACTAATTTATTTTTTTGGTATGTATAATGACCATGAATGTATTATATTATTATTATATATATATTTATGTATATTTACATATTTATTTTATAATATTTCTTTCATGGGGATTATGTTTTAAAAAGTACCAAATCGGTAATGTAATTTTGTATCAATTTACCTTCTCTATGACATGCGCCATGTTATGCACCTATAATTTTATAGGTGGTGTATATACTTATTTTTGACATGTTATATCTTGAATTTACTTATTTTCATGATATTTATAGATTCATGTAATTTTATTCAATCCACTTTGTTATGATTCAATGTTAACAAAGTGGTAACTGTTTATAGGTACAATCTCATCATATATCAAGACTTTTTATGATAATCCATAAATTGATAAAATATTATGATCCATATCTTAAGAAATATAATGAATTATCTTAAACTAGGGTTATTTATGTTATGTTCAATTTATGTTACCATTTTACCACTCTATTCTACTTAATATAATTTAGAAAATGTTTTTATGAAAACTCTATGTTATTTTTCCTTTTGGTCATCAGTATGTGTTCTTTGAAAACTATGTTTTCTAAAAAGCCATGAAAAAATGTTTTTCATTATACTATGATTTTTAAAGGAAAATATTACACTTTTTTTACCTTTTCAAAAAATATTTTTAAATAAATTGTCTTTCCATTTTCTAATCAAGGAATGTTTCTAGCCTTTTAAGGTGAAAAAGGAATGCTCTGCATGTAAAGACTTTCCCACCATCATGACTGTTATTTAATTTATGCTTTAATTATATGTTTAAAGGGTTATTTTTTAATGAATTTTTTTTAATATTCTATATTTTTTTATTATAAATTTTTTTTTAAAAATAAATTATATATAAAAAGTGTTTTCATTGTTTTCATGATTATTTATATATGTTTTCAAGGAAAATGGTTTTCAAAATGTTTTCAAGTTATTTTATAGGTTTTTAAAGAAAATTATTTTGAAAAATATTTCAATCCTTATTTGTAAATTTTTCAGATTATTTTTAAAGAAAATAGTTTTTAAAATATTTTCAATATTCCTTTATTAGTTTTCAAATATATTTTAAAAGAATAAGGTTTTCAAAATAATTTATGTTTTAAATGAATGATTCAATGACGAAAAGATATTTTTCTCAATAATTTGTCTAAAATAAATTGTAAATATTTCTTTATAAGAAAAGGATTTTTTGAAATGGTTTTACAAAATTTATTTTAAAAGAAAGGATATTTTCTTTAATAAATGATTCAATTGATCATTACAAATGATTCTTTAACTACGATGTCATCTTTTTTTATAGTTGATGCTTTATTGAGGAAATGATCCAAGAATAATATTTGTATTATTTTTTAATGATATTTGTTTAAATTGAATGATGTTAATGAAATCCATTTCTCTTGAATATGTTATACACTTTTGAAAATGGCATTTTTTTATAATTTAGGATTTGATGAAATTACTGTGAAATATATCAGTTTTATATTGGTTATGATGTGATGAAATTCTTTTTGATACCGATTTAATTTTATGGTTTATGATACTATATTTATGAAACTGATCTCTTTTTTTTGGTCATGTGATAACAAAATTTTTATTATATTGTAGAATTTGAATGAATGGTTTTATTATGTGATGGGAAAGACCTACATCTCTGTCTAATGAATTAGTTAGGGATGTATATCTCTTAAGAGAATGACGGGAATCAAGTCGACGGGATTGATCCACTTTAGCAATATGGTGAAACCTAATCCTTTATAAGGAAATGACTATGAATGGGGATGGGGGTATGTCCCACCTAGTAGGTGTAATAACTATGAAGATTGAAGATGGGGAAACATGATACAATATGGAAAGATGGGGAAACCCAATACACTATGGGAAGATAGAGAAACTTGATAAACTATGGGAATATGGTGAAACCTGATCCCCTGCAAGGAAAGGACAGTGACTAGAGATGGTGGAGTGTCTCTCCTAGTAGGTTTAGTCCCCATGAAGTGGCCCGATAATTTATAGCAATGTGTCTTGACTTATAAGGAATGATATTACATGTTTATGTGTATTATTAAACAATTACATGACTATTTATATGTTATGATTTCATTTCATATCATATTATTTCCCTTCAGATTTATGTCTTATAAAATGATAATATATATACCATTATTCATGTTTATGACTATTGATATATAGTTCATGATATTCTAACGCAATGATCACATTATCATACCCTTATTATCATGTTTATTCTTACATATCTCCCTTATTTACCCTTACTCATCATCTGAGAACACCAATTTTATTATTTCCTTCCCTGGCATATGATGATATATTTTTGTATGATATATATTATAGGGGTTCTATTCATGGAGAACATTGGGAGAGATAATATAGATCACCTTTGAATTATCATTTATGTTTCCATGTTTCCAAAGACAGTAAACTAATACGATCATTAAGAGTTTTTTTTAATTTTTTGTGTTTTACAAAAAATAAATTTAATTTATATATACATTAATACTAGGTTATTATACATATAGTTTTCACATTACTAGGGAAATTAAAACTAGCCTTTATATCCAATGATTTTTTATAGATTTATATATGCACTCCTTCATCTTATAATAACCTACCCATAATTTATTTTGATAATATAACCATTAAAAGTGATGTAAATAACATATTCTAAGTTAAAAAACTAACAATGAATTCTGATAACATGTTTAAAACCTTCCACCATTAACAGACCCTCTTAAGAAATTTTCTAGACATGAGGATTAACTCTATATGTGTCCTTGATTTGTATATCACCATAATTAAAAAAATTTACTTTCCATGCACCTTGGATTTTATATTTATTAATAAATTATTATTCATAGTCACATGTGGGGAACATCCAATATATAAGATCTATAATCCTTTATTTTCATTGTTTTTAATGCCACCTGAACCAAATGATATAATTTAAATTACAATATTTTCATCAATTCTTTACAATGCATAGTATAATCCAAAGTATTTTCATTGAACTATCTTGGGTAAATATGATAGAAATAATTTTTCTCTTTATTTTGAATATAAAAATGATTTAAATAATAAAAATGGTTAATATATTAATTTTTACCTGATTTATTTGGGGTGAAGAAATTCTCAAAATGATTCTTCCAAAACCTCTTCGGGGAATATAAATATTTGTGAATATATTCTTCACAAGCAAAGAAATTTAAACGGAATGATCAAATTATATTCTTAAATTTATTTTAAAATAAAAATATATTTTTTATATTTATTCTTCTCTATGTATGCACATAACATGATAATAAATTTCATAGTGGTAACTGTATATTAATATAAGAATAAACATCAATGTTTCATATGGTGCTTTCATCAAATGTAAAATATCGTTTCTTCACATGTTTATTCTTTATCTCTTTATTATTGTATTAATAAGTTTAAGAATCATATTCCAATCCAAAATTTAAAATAGTTCAATATATTTTACTATTAAGTCAATCATCCATCTTATAAAAATATTCATTTCACTTTTCCATTGCTTATTAAAATTAGACACTCCCAAACATATAGAAATTACTATAAGTGATGGACCTAACAGAATATTATATTTTCCATTTAGTTTCCATTACATCAACATATAAATCTTAAATTTTATATCTTATTACTTTATAAATTATATTAAAATCTTTAATGATTTTATTCTACATCAAAATTTTACTTTTATAGAAATAATACATTCAATTTTTTTTACATGTTTTATAGATTCAAATTCATCTTCTATAGATTTCATTTATTTGTCCTTTTATAGTAACACCTTCTTATATTTCTTAATTACATCACTATCTATCATTATATTATCCATTTTAAAAATAATATTCTTCTATGACACACTGAAGATAAATCTATAAATCGACAAAACTATTAAGATATTATTCATACATATGTGTTAAGTTGTTGATGAAGAATGAGAAAATGGGAATCCACTTTAAAATTTAAATATTCTATATATCTTATTACCTTGAATCACAATCATTAAAATATAGTTCATTTAATAAGATATATTTTATGAAATATTTTTTAAAAAATTTATTAGACTTTCTCCTAAAAGGATTCTTTAATTCTTTATTTAGAAAATACTACTGAAGTTTTTGATATAAATTCTTACTCTGTTATATGGAACAAAAATCTCCTATATTTCCACACCTAAAATAATCTAAAATAAAACTTTCTATGAATTTAAATTTTATATTTTGTGTTTATTTGAGAGAAATTTCATCACCACAAATTTTTTTTATTCTAATTCATTAATCTCTAAAAAATTTACAATATATATGATAAAAACTTCTTTGAGGTATTTTTTCAAGATTTTGAACATCTTCAATCAATTTAATTTTATAATAAACTAGTATTATATATAGATTATTAAAAGTGATTTTATAATCCTTTATCTTTATTTATAAAATATTTTATATTAATGTATGGAGAAAACAAATTTGATATTTTTTTTACAATATAGAGGTAATAAATTTCGTCTACAAGTCCTATCATAGCTCAAACAAAATCAATCTATATTTTATAAAAAGAATCAAAATATTCATCTACAATTATTTTGATATCTTTTACTAAATTTATTAGAATTATTTTATCATATTTAACTATTGAATCACCTTTATAGATGTTAATCATATTGTCCCATATGGATTTATATAAATTATAATCCATAACCCCAGTATATGTTTTCAAATGGATATCTACATTAAAAATTTTTAGTCATAAAATTTATCACCTTCCCCTTTTTGTTTTTATAAATTGTATCTATAAAAGTTTTCACTGATATAGAAATTCCATATATAGTTAAAAATCACACTTATAATCCAAGTGACCTCTTGTAATAATGATAAATAATCTTCAATAATAGATTTTTCTAATCATAAAACATTGGAATCAGATCATAAATACCCGAATCCTCTTTTGTTCATAGATGTAAAAGCATAATAAAAAAGAGTTTTTATAGATAAGAATTTGATATAAAATTTTAATAATATTATAAAAAATGAAAATAAGAATGGTGACATATGGGGATGAATATAGTATTTCAGAATTTTACTAGTTTTTTGAAAAAAGATAAATTTCAAGAATAATATCACCACTTAAGGATGGTTAAACCTCACTCAGTATGATGATGTTATGGAAGAATAATAGGAACACGAAAAAAATTATCATGATCTAACCCCCCTATGACCCCTCTTTTTCCATCAAGGATATTATCAGTTACCACTGAAGGCCTCCTGAAATTATCAATGGGTTAGTGGGTAACACCAAGGGTATAAAAATATGATATAGTTGGAAATACTCTTTTTAATATTATGAAAAGAAAAAACTCACTTTTAAACACAAAAAAATAGTAGATAATGTTTCCCAATAATCATACATTATAATAAAATTATGGATTTCATAATTATGGATATCATCATACATTTAGTAGAAAATAACAAAAAAATTAAAAAACAACCATGATCATTCAATATATTTGGATGAATAATGAAAATTATGAAAAGAAAAATGTTTAACACTCTCATTTTCAAAAACTAAGACTTTTTTTTGAGTGATTGGGATATTTCAAGGGTTAAGGTTTTTTTGAATATTACTATGGTCGCACATTTTATTAAAATACCTCACATGTTTAAATTATATAATTATAATTTTTTACAAAAATTATTAAAACATATCTTGTTTATTATTTAATGTTTTTTATAGTTTAATTATTCTTTATCATGAAACATTTTTTTTGAAAAATTAATAAAAAAATCATGTTTACATAGAATCTAAAAAGGTTCATACATAGATATTGATCATGTTTATTGAAAAATAAAATGATTCTTATGCATGGTCAAATTGTAACACCCCAAGCTTCCACTGTACGCTTCCCTTTGAATAGTACAGTAGCGTGAATTGTATGCAACTTCAAGTTCTAACACACACCACAACCAATAAAAGTAGCCGTTATGAATAGTATTACCCACTTTTTAAAATTTTATAAATTTTATCTTTTAAAATGGACTTCATTTTTGGATTTCAAATATAAAAATTAGCCTAGGGTGAATTTTTGGTATTTTTTTGAAAACATTCAATTTTTTATGAATAGTGAAAAACACTGAGTTATACTTTAGAACGATATTTTTATTTAAATAATTATTTATTTTATTTAATTTTTTTAGGTCAATATATATACATAATACCTATATAAGTTCAATTTAATTCATTGGATTTAGTTTATTATAATTCTAGATATATATAAATTTTTATTGAACTTTTCACCGTCTTTTACCCATCTCCTAGGAGAATTTGCAAATTCACATAAAAATTAATTTTACCGCTTCTGTGAATGGAATTTCGGAAATTCAAGAGACACTGTTAATATCAAGGAGTAAAATGTGGTTCAATAAGATAAAAATAATTTTTGGTGAATAATATCTTTTTACTTTTATTTACCTAGGTTAAAATCAAATAGGGTAATTAAGGTTAATAATGATATTATTATTACCCTAAAACATGTCCTAATTCTATTAGATAAGTATAATTCAACCAAAAAAACCTTAGGAATAAAATATGAACCTCTTTGGTCCTTGTGAATTAGATTATGACATTTATTATTATTTAATTCAAAGAAGAGTTAAAAGAGTTAAAATCAATGTTTATTAACTAAAACATTTTTAATATAGGGTTATACATAAGATAAATTCTATTATAAATATTAATTAGAAATATAATGAGATTTAATATATAATGGTGTTTTATTTATTTATTTTTGACATTAAATAATTTAATTTATTTATGACACAATGGTGATGCAATAATTACATAATTACTGAAATATTAAAATAATTGATATTATCAATATCCAAATAAATGTAATTTGAGACTTTTTTTGAATTCCACTGATTTTATAGGTTAATATGACATATTAGGGTTTGTTAGATGAATTTAATTTGAAGTAATAATGCTGTTATAAATTTAGCAAAAACAAAATACCAAATAGTGTCCAAATTGACATAAAAGAGTTTTTTAAAAAATATTATATTATTAATTGATATTCTATACCTAAAAATCTATGTTTCGGAAAAAGGACATATATAATGATAGGGGTTCCATTAATGGACCACTTGGGGGTCTCTTAGAAGTATATATTAAGTTTATTAAGTATATAATATAAAAATATAAAGAGACATAGTAAATGTCAAACTAATTAACTAAGAGTTAAAACTAAGTGATAAGGTTAATATAGTGACCCAAACCTATATAAAACCTATTGGTTGAGTGGTTTTAGACCTATACCCACCTTAAACATTAAATAATATACTTTGGAGCCATTAGAAACCGAATATTAATTTATTATAAAATAATATTTATAGATTTTCCAAAGGTGCCCCTCAACCCTCTTATAAAAGGGATCTACCCCTTATCTAAAATTCACAACTTCAAAGCCATTTGGCTCGGACAGAACCTGCCCAAATATCCTTTCAACTTTCCTCAATGTAACCTATAAGGCTTATTTTGATCATAAAGCCAACCTATGGAGCCCTTTTGTTCAAATCAATAGGAAGAACTGGAAGAAGAAGTAATGATTTAACCACCCTCTTTCAAGTTCCTTTCTTCTTCCACTTCTTCATTCTTTGTTATTTCCATTCTATAATAATTACCCCAATAAATAATATATATTTTGATGTTATTATAAATATGGTACAACCATATTCAGTATTCTATACATCCTTTGAATGACATGTCACCATACGTTCATACGTACGGCTTTCCGTCTCCACGACATGGTGTAATTGTTATTCAAAACATTATTATTTGGATGGGTATGATAATGATGGTTAATTGAAGTAAATAATAAATATAAAATTTTAATGATTATGTAAATATGATATACCATCCCATTATATACGATTTTAATATAAAAAAATGATGTTGTCGCACATGCGTATGTATGGACTACCGTTTCCACGAACGCGATGAGATTCATTCCCCATCGTATCCATTCAAGACTAATTCTCATTTAATGATTAAAAATAATGTTTAAGGACTTGATATAATTCTGTACATGAATAAGATACAACTTATCCATAACAAACACATCTTATGTAACAAAGCATATAAAGGAAAATGAATCAGTTAACACCGAAAATGACGATAACACTAAAATATAATTAACAAGGAAATATTAAAAGATCATATATGATATTATATTTATGTATATGATTCTTATATATTTTAATATCAATGATTTAACTATTATAAAGGAGGTTAACCTACCCTCGACCAAGGAAAAGCACAAGGTAAGCATTAATTTCACAATCTCTTCATTATCAGAGGTTGTTTATACGTAATTATCTATAGGTATCTCTTTATCATCCACATCTATGTTTCTTAAAAATGTATTTCAAAACATTTTTACTATTTAATAGACTATAGGTTAATTCCATTTATAACCTTGTTTGACTTTTTATAAAATGGTTTTAATGGAATCTTTTTGTCGTCTTCCAAACAAGGTCTTTTTTAACCTTTTTGACAAAATTAAGGTTAGAATGTATTTTTTAACTTATATGGTGGGTGAGACTATTTTCCACTATTATAAAATCTTTGAATCTTACCTTACAACCTTTTAAAAATATTTTCAGATTACATGTTTTATTTTATAATTATGTGACTTTTAAATGATTTAAAAAAATAGATATTTCTCTAAAATAGTTTTGATTTCATCTATGTCAACACCTTTGATGGATTTTAAGCTTATTTAAAGTTGATTTATTATGATACAAAACTTCCATATTGTATTAAAGGTTTATTGATATGTTTGACTGTGGATGTGTTATTTTTATACCATTCATGGTTTATAGAGAATTTATTGACATTTCGTATGCTAGTTTTAATAAAAATATTTATGTTATGTTTAAACCTATTCATATGAGGAATGTATTGGAATTAATAAGTGATGGGTGGAGCCCTCTATAGCTCCTCGATGCATCGGTAGGTCTCATGAGACCAACTAGTGTCTTGGCATAAGGCCTTGACAAAATCTTATTTGTAGTCTTGACACAAGGCCTTGACTATGTGGTTATGATAGTCTGGCAATATGCATCCCATCATTATGAAAGTGGTTATTGATATTGCATGTGATTATTCAACTAATAGAATATCAATGTGAATAAGTTAATGGAATTATTTCATTTTATTTATGCCATATTATGCTGAAGTTCAAGTTTAAAAGGATTTTATTTTAGTTATACATTTCCTTAAATGTTTATGCCTATTTATGAAAGATTATTCAATATTTTTATCGTTACTAGGCTTCTGAGCTCACCCCTTTCAATGTTTTTCCCTGGATGTGAAGAAGTAATTTATGAATGACCTGCAGGGATAATATGAGGGGATATGTGTGTGGACTATTGAGACTAGGTTTTTGTAGTTATCATTTTATGATGTAATGTAAGACTGATTAATGTATATACTGATTCCAAGGATACAAAACTAATCAGTATTTCGAGACTTGATCTTTTGTGATCATGCTAATGTTTTGTAATAATGCACCGACTCTAGGTAACCGGGGTCAGGGAGTTACAGGAATCATGTTTACTCAAACTAAATTGATACCAGAACATGCTCTAATAAGGTTAACACCAATTAAATTGATGATTAAAAAGTAATATAAAATTATCCTTATGATTTAATTCATGATAAATTAATTCATGATTATGGAATTTTTTATTATGGGTAAAGTGATATTTATGGATATTTCATTCCAATAGATAAAATCATCCTTAAAGATATTTCATTCTTATAGAAAAATTATCATTATGGTATTATCATTATTAAAAGATATTCATGTTTGTGAAAAATTTTAAAATCATCCTTAAGAAGAAAAATTAAATAATGATTATAAGGATATATAAATAATTTTTATATAGATATGAAAATGACACTTATGATGAATCTTATGAAAAACATGATTTATCTTTTGAAAAGAATTTTTATAATCTGTTTTTATAATTTTTATAATTTATTGTTTTCTATAAGTTGTGATTATTCCCTTTATCCATTTCATTAATTTATAAATTTAATATAGAATGTAAATATATAATGAAGTTTATTTTTATTTTCATAATGAAGGATTAATTTGAGATATTTCCACATACATGTAAATGAAATTATATCTTTGTTATTATTGTCTCTAAGAATGGAAATATTTTACTAGTTCATAAGGAATTCTAATATTGTCAATAAGATATTGGAGTTAATGAAGGGGGATTATCCACTAGAAATTTGATCACATGATCTTTACAAAAATAGAACATAGTTTATTTGAGTGAGATAAATTATAAGTGAAAATTTGATATATGATAATTACCAATGTTTTTATATTTTACTACAATTTCTTATATTCATTATGTGATTAAAATAGTGATTCAATATTTTATCCTTTTCTATTCATCTGATAAAAGATATATGAAACTACATCATCTTTATTATCCCATATTCCCTTTTATTCTAGATTCCAATAGTGCATATGTTTACTAATTGTTTGAGTTTTAAATCATTGATTTATGCTTTTACACTTACAAAATTATGTCCATGTGTTGGATATACCTCATAGATAAAATTTACATTTTTCTAGGTAGTTACTTCTGAACAATATTTATGTATTTTTCATAGTGATTACCATTTTTGTAAAAAGTAATATAGTGTTTATGTAGTGAAACTAGGTCAGAAAAAGAATGTTCATGTAAATGTTTATCAATATTTTCAAAATTAAGGTTTAGATTTTGATATTATAATTCCTCTAAGTGATTTAAGAGATAAGTGAAGAGTTGATATAGGATCATTTAAACGAAAATACTATAAAAATCTTATATTTGTGTTTTTATATTTATATTTAATTTTTTTCATATTCAAATTATTGATTTATATTACATGCTTTATATAGTTATTGAATAATAATGTGCTGATACTCTAATATTGAACACTATTTTTTAATCTAAATAAATTTTAAGAAGGCCTATTTAGCCCAATTATTGAATAATTGTTCATCTCACACTGACCCAAAATTGATATAAATTTTTGTTCCTATTAGATAGAGGTTTGGTTACATTTTTGTTATTGTACTAATTTATATATCCTAAAATTAATCATCTAATAAAAAATATTTTTATTGAGATATGATGAATAAATTACAGTTATGGATTGAACCCTTTAAAACTACCATATTTGAATTAGAAAAATTATGGTTATGGAAAAGTGATAATTGAAGCATACCTAAAAGATTGAATTATTAAAAACATGAAGATAACCAGGAAATCGTACACTTTAATTGAATATGATCTAAAAAAACTATTGTGTAACAATTTGGTAATGTATGTTTCCAATTATAATGTTATGAATATATTATTTATCACTATTGTTTGAAATATTTTTAGACATGTATCATCATGTATGACATCGCAATAAAGTTAGATTATACTTTAAGTCACACATTACGGAATACAAATTTATAAAAGAATAAACATGGTAAATCTTGAGGATTGTGAATGGTGAATTTTTGAAAAAAATGTTTGGTAGATTCACAAGAATTATAAATTTTATTATTTCAATTAGATAGGGATTATATAATAAAATTATTATTTAAAGGTTTATTTAGTCACTCCATATAAAATTGAATTCAAGTAAGATATTGATCAATGAGAGTAATTTTTTTAGGATTTTATTTTTTATTAAATTATTGGTTCATAGCTATAGTATGAATTTGAATTGAAAAACATTATGGATAAGGAAACATCAAAGAAAAAAAGGAATTCTATTTAATTATAATATAATAATTTATAATAATTCTTCCAAATTAGAGACATAATAAAATGAGAAGGGTGAGATGGATTAGTTGATTAATGTCATTTATAAGTTAATAAATAATGATAAATAAATCAAGAAGTTGTTCATAATGAAAAATTAAAAGTTACATAAGAATGATAATATAAGTAAGTATAAGTATGTTTCAAAATTAACTTGTTATGTGAAGAAAAAATTATATATTAAATTAGACTATCTAAAAAAATGACCTATAAAAAGATAATAATTATTAGAAGAAGGAAAATCATGTAATGATAGTTAGAAATAGCTAAATAAATTAATTAGACTCAAGTAGTGATTATAAACATGGAACATAATTTTGTAACCTATTCTTGATGAATATAAACATAAATGATGTTCGAGTTGATTTAAATTATATTCTAGAATATTATTTAGATTATGAATATTCTAGTATCAAAAGACATATGATCAAAATAAAAAATTAAAAAAATATGTTTTAAGTTGTATGGAATGACATCGATAATTATAATGTTAAAATATGTAATTTTCAAAATGAGATAAGAATTTGATTCAATATAATTAGAATCAAAAAATTCAATAATCTATTTATGTTGAGAAATATTTTAATTATTTCAAAAAACCCAATTTATGTGAATAAAATCATAAGTTAGAAGGATAAAATGTAAAAATGAATGATGAAAAAAAGTATTAAATATAATAATTTTATGAAAAATTAAAGAGAATAAATGAAAAAATGTAAAAGGTTAAATGAAGAAAATTAACAAATTAAAAAAACACTTGATGACATACTAAAAATATTTATATTGATTTAAATATTTCACAAAATTATAATGTAAACCTAAAGAAGGATATTATTATATTAAATGAAACATTATATTTTTTTATTTATTTAAAGAGAAAATTTGAAAACATAATAGCTATGAATAAACAGAATAAAGATAAATATAGTTTTAGATATAAAAAGAAAATATCTCAATTGTTTGAGACTTTCTTGTTAAATTTACTAAATGAAATATATTTGTAATTATTTTTTTTTAAAATTTATTTTGTAAGGAAATTATATAATTTAGTTTTATTTGAGATTTACAAAATATTTATGTCATAATAAAAAATTCTATTTGAAGAATTTATCTTATATAATACCCATAAACACATGTCATAAATCTGTTTCGTAACCTTAGAATACATATACCAATACTATTAAACCCAATATAGAATGGATTAAAAAATTTAGTTTTACTTGATTTATTTCAAGAAATATTCTTATATAGGGTCATGGAAACATGGATCATGGATCGTGGTTATTAAAAAAATAAAAAGTGAACCATAAAACATTTTATATTATATTTAACATGATGAATGATTTGTTACATTTTTTGATAATTCAAAATTAAATATTAGAGTATTTAGGGAAATATGTATTTTTAAATGATTTAATTTCTAAAGTACTATACATTAAAATAATAAGAAAAAACTTAATCAGTATGTCATAGGTTTTTGGTGATAAAATTAATATTAGATCTGAAGATAATAAATGTCACATTTTCAAGAATGAAACTATTTTATTTTATAGAAAATAAATAATAATTTATATTTTATTAACTTTTATACACCCAGTAATCAAAATGTTTAGTGAATTAATATCACTGAAACAAGTGATATCATATGGTATAGGAGGATTGGACATGAAAAAAAAATCAAATTTTGTATAAATTTTTAATGTATGGACACATTCTAAAATTACCTAGGCTTAAGAAGGTAATAATGTTTTTTGTGATTCATAGTTAAATAGTAAAAAACATAAGGAAACATTTAGATATATTAATAATGTTACAACTACAAAACCACTTCAGCTTATGCATCTTGAATTGTTTGGTCATATGAGGAATTATAGTTTATGAGGTAAGGAGTATGTTTTCATGATTAATGATTATTATAGTAGTCTCACTTGGACTTCTTTCTTAACTCATAATTGTGAAACTTTGACTAAGTCTGCTAATTTTTATGAACTAGTTCATAATGAAATAAGTTAATTAATTATATTTATAAGAATTGATAGAGAAGGTGAGTTTATTAATATGTATTTTTAATTTTCTTAAACATAATAGATACTTACCATATTTTACCTCTATTTTAATATTTATACCCAAGATAAAAATATATAAATAACACATTTATACCATGATTTTATTAAAATATCTAACAAATATTCTTCAACTCGATGAATTTTACATTTATTTCCACGGATATCAGCTACATAAACATATTGATTTAGTACACATGTGAAAAAATCTTCATAATTTGTCTCCTCTAGATCCTTTTCTATATATCTCTTATCAATTAATCATCTTTATAACTAGGGTATTGATAAAAAATAAATTGGTGATCTCGAACACTTAGTATGGAAAAAAATTATCCTAGGATAATACCTAATAAACATAGATGGGAACATGAGAAAGATGTAAATTTCATAATAAAAAATCAAAATACCTTATATAATAATCATAAAACATATTTTAATGAAATAAGATCCTAAGAACACGATTAAGGAAGAATAAAAGATATAAAATGGCTAAAACAAATCTAAACAATCATATAACATCTTATAATGAAATAAATGAAAAGAATAATTAAAAAATTAGGCAGATTTCTAAAATTATGAAATTCTATCGAAATTAAAGTCATATTGAAAATTTCACAAAATTTTATGAACCAATTGTAAATATGGTACAACCATAAGAATAAGAAAATTATAAAAAAAATCGTGTACCTTCATAGGCTTGGGATAATTCTCATGTATACACTTGGGCTCGGTATAAAACCTCTAATATACCCCATTAGTTTGAGGGTAAACCTCCCTATGCAGTCATTAGCTTGGAAAAAAGCCTCTAGTTTACCTCATTGGATTGGGATATGAAGAAACATTGTAGTGTTTTTTTTAAAATAGTTTTTTATTTGT
Source organism: Viscum album (assembly GCA_963277665.1). NCBI lineage: Eukaryota > Viridiplantae > Streptophyta > Magnoliopsida > Santalales > Viscaceae > Viscum > Viscum album. Next base: position 40,130,083 of record OY728160.1, on the reverse strand, counting down.
TGAAAACTTAATCTCTTTATAAAATAATGTTTTCTTTCTAAGAATCAAACCCAGTCCATCATAATGAGGTTATTTTTTGAACCAAGGTTATTATATAGAATTATACCGGACACAAATTATGTCAGGAAGTTGATGTTTTTTATCAAACACTTTATCATATTTAGTTCTATTAGTGTTAAATTTTAAATTATTGAATTCAAAATAATTTGAGTAAGAGTGATGTTACATATTCTTTATGAATGAAGAAAGTGAATTCAATAATTAGAAATTTTTCATACTTTATAAAAAAATTGATGATGCATTACGTCTCAATAAGTTCTCACAAATCATGAAAACTCTGAAGATAAATTCTTTGGATGAAATGATGGAATGGTTTTAATATTTTCATAGTTGAAAAATGAGATTTCCATCACAATGGTTATTACATCAAAATGTTATGAGAAATAAAAAGATGTTGTTGAGCCCAAAGATGAAAAAAAAAATTACAAGGAAAATCATTCTGAGATTTCCATACTTAGATTTACGTACATAGACTTTCATACTTATAATATATAATTATATTTTTGTACTTATAATTTCATATGTGGATTATCATTTTGAGATTTTCAAACTCAGATTTTCTTACTGGGATTTTTGTACTTGGATTTTGATATTGGGTAAATTTCATTGAGAAAGAAACAGATTATAATGATCTAAGAAATAAATAGATCACAATGTGATGATAAATAAACTGATCATAATGAGCTAAGAATGGAAAAATATCACAATGATATGAAAAGAGAAAAGATCATAATGAGATGAGAACGAAACAGATCGAAATGAGATGAAAAAAGAAGAGATCAAATGATATGAGAATGAAATAGATCATAATGATGCTGAGAAAGAAATTATCATAAGAATATGAGAATGGTAGAATGAATTTAAGTGGTCAACCATTAATTTCAATTTTGTTAAAATTTTAGTGAAATATAAGGAGATTTGAAGAAGTCAAAGTAAATTTTTTATATGTGAGATATTTTCAGATGTTTTTAGATTTGAGGAAGACATAAATGTTTCCAGGTTTAATACCTTTATATTCAGAGTCTCCTGTAAATACTTCCTCAGATAAATTATTCATTTGTAACATTCAAATCATGTGAAAAAATAGAGTGTGGGAGAATTTAAAGTGAAATTTCCCATCTGATTGAAGAAGAATTGTACTGAGCATTTGAGCAGAGAATGAGCTTTACTGATTGAGAATGAATTCATTATATTGATTTATCATATTCAAAGAATCGGATCCAGAATCATCATACTCAAAAAATCAGATCTAGAATCCAGTACTATCATATTTAGAGAATCAGATCTAGAATCATCATACTATGAAAACTTGATCAAGAATCCAACATTATAATATTCTAAGAATCATATCTAGAATCAGTATACTCAAAAAACCAGATCTAGAATCCAATATTATCATATTCAAGGAATTGAATCCAAAATAATCATACTTTGAAAATTGGATCAAGGATCTATCATCATTATATTGAGAAAATTGGATCCAGCCAAATTAGACTAATGATTCAGACTGGGAAATTGTAGAGCTCATTCAAAAATGTATTTATTCTTTTGTTTGGATTAATTGTTTTATAAGAAAACATTATAAATTGACAGGATTCATTATAAGAATTCTTATTAGGAGATAGAAGGTGTCCAATGGGAGTAGGATAAGTTTTATTCACATATTCTAAATAGTGTATTTCCATAAACCCATGGGAGTTGCTATAAAAAGGATATAGGTTCACACAGTGAGGCCAATCCTTGTAAATATTATATGATTTACTTGATTTCTTACTTTTTCATGCATGAGTATTTATTAAATGTTGTTAAGGAAATAAATATGAATATGCTACAGGGGTTAAGTTTCTAAATGTTTTGAAACTTATAAAAAGTTAACAATTGATTCAACCCTTCATTCTTAGTTGTTATTCAATCTGTTGAAACTTCAATTGTTATTTGAGGAAAGGTTCCCTTATTGAATCCTTATCATGAATAATATCAATTCATTTAATAGTAGAATAATTCATACATTTGATGGTAAAAATTATTATGGATGGAAAAATAAGATGATTTCTTATCTCATATCTCTTGGCCTGGATGTTGTTGATGCAGATACAATTTGTTTTCAACCTATTGAGAAAGATGATCCTATGAAGTTTGATGATAATATAAATATACAAGGATATGGAAAGGCTAGAAATTCTATCCTTATGTCTTTATTATATATTTTTTATCAAAAGATGATGGGTCTCAAAACATCAAAAAGTATGTGGGACAAGCTGGTGAGTGTTTTCAAAGGGAATACAAAATTCAAGGAATAAAATGTACAAATCTGGCATAGTAAGTATGATGATATCAGAATAGGATTTGAAGAAAAAATTGTTGAATACTTAACCAAAGTAAATGATTTTTATAACATTTGAGGATTTAGATATGTCATGAATGATTCTCCAATTGTGAAAAACCTATTAGAAACATTCTAGTCAGGTTTGATTCTAAAATTTCTTCTTTAAGAAATAAGGATGATTTATCTCTTGATGAATTTCATAACATTATTTTTTATTATGAAATTAGGAAAGATCCAATGTTTAAAAAATATGAAATTTTAAATGGATTTTTAATTGATGAGAAAGATGAAAATACATGATGTTCAAGAAGATGATCCCTAGGAATCTGAAGATAAAGATGATGATGAATTGAATTAAAAAACCATGTATCATATATCCAAGAACTATCAGAGAGTAATATGAAATTATGGAGGAAAAATTCATCTCAAATTTTTGGATTATGGTGGAATCAAAAACTTTTCTATGAATTTCATCTGGAAGAATATTAAATTATATCTAGATGATATTGATGGAAAACCTCGATGTTTGAAGTGAAAAAATGATAAAGAATAAAATTCTTCAAATATATACAAGAAATGTTTTACTAGAATCAATAGAAGTATGTTATGTAATAATGTTTAATCAGACTCAACCAACAAAAAATATTCTAAAGATGAATGTTTAAAATAATATAAATCCTTTATTGAAAACATTGAGCAAAAAAGGATCATTAAGGAGTGAAGATGGTGGTGAAGAATATTATAGAGAGTATCAGATCAGAATAGATATTATTTCATGTCTTGAAAATATAATTTCTCACGAAAGAAATAATAATTATAAATAAATATTTTGAAGAAGTCACTGACAGAATAAAAGATGTCATCAAACAGCAGGATGAATACATCGGGGAGATTTTATGTTACAAAAAAATAATTTATGAACAGGTAAAGATGAATCATGATCTTAATAAGAATATGGAAGATTATTAAGAAGAAGTTATCAAGAATCAATCAAAGCCTCTTGATTCTAAAAGTAATTAATATAAGATGAATGAATACATCAAACAAGCTTCATATGTTAAAGCTGAGACTTCTACTGTTATTTAGAAGGCTCAATATGAGAATTAAGTGAACTACTCTATTAAAAAAATAATGTTTCTTTTGATTGTTTTGACATTTCAGGTTCCATAAAAAGTATTGGTAATGGTTTGGTACAAAAAGGATTTGATTTACCTATCAAATCTACAAAATTAAAAAACCGACACAAAATAAATGATGTTCCCCATCTCGAGTATTTAATAGCAGAAAGAAGTCACCATCATTAACAAAGATTCAGTAGAGAATGATCTTATTTAAATAAAGAATCATTATTTGATGGTTATTTCTGGTGTTGTGGAATCTATGTTTATAGGGATTTTAATTTTTGTCATAATTTATCCTACCCAAAATAATGTTTTATAAAAGTGTAATAAATATTGAAAGTAGAATGAGAAACATTCCTACGTTATAGAAAGTTAAGAAATTTAATTATCAAGATTTTAGAAACATTCCAATAAGAAATAAATTTGAATGTTTGAAAGAATTTTGGTTAATATGTGACAAATCTGGTCATCATGGAAAAATATGTATGGCCATCCTTCGAGAACAAATTTCCTCTGGTCGAAAATAAATCAATGCTGAAAACAAAAAAGTTAAGGAAAAAGATTTTGTGGTTGAAACAACTTTGAACATAAGTAAAAATAAAAAACCATAGATACATGATAGTTGTTTCTCTTCACATATGATAGGTAATATAAAAATACTGATGTATGTTGAAATACATGATGGAGGAATAGTTACCTTTGGTAATGATAGTTCCTTAAAAATTTGAGGAACCAAAACGACTGATATTGAAGCCACAGAGTTAAAATCTAAGGTAGTTTTGTTTTTTTATGGGATATAGATTAACATACTTAGTTTATGTCAGCTTTGTGATGACGTAAAAGAAGTTTTTTTTTAGAAAATATATTTATAACATCAAAAGTGTGAAAGAAGGAAAAGTCATTAGAAAAGGAGAGAGAACCAGTGGAAATCTCTTTCAAATATGAGAATTCAATAAATCGTATCATTTGAGTGATGAAGATGAAAAAAATGATGGAACTCATGAATTAGTCACCTTGGTTAGAAGAACATTAATAAAATTTTAAAATTTTATGTTGTTCGGAATTTTCAAGAATTGAAAAGAAGAGATAAAGATGTTTGTATTACTTTGCAGAGAGGAAAGATGACTAAAAAAGTCATAAAAGTATTGAGATTGAATATAGTATACCGCATGAGCTTATTAATTCCGATTTATATGGGTGAATTAGAAATTAACCAGAAAATAATATTCAAACATTATCACTTTTATTTTTGATTTCAATCATATGAAAAACATCATATTTATGAAGCAAAAGTTAGAGGCTATTGAATTGATTAGATTCTTTAGAAAGGATGTTAACAAAGAAATTAGGGTTTCCATAAATATGTTGAGAAAAGATAATGGTATTGAATTCACAAGAAATACATTTTAAATTTATCTTTGAAATCATGGTATAAAACATCAGTATTGTGCTCTTATACTACATTACAAAATAGAGTAGTAGAAAGTAAGAGTAAAAGCATGGTGGAAATGGGATGAAGTATGTTATTTGAATACCAACATTAAAAATTCTACTGGAGAGAAGATATTTGTACTACTCAAAATGTTCAAAATGGACACTTTTTTATATCAAAAACTAATATAAATCTATATAAAGTGATGTATAGTAAAAAACCTTCATTGAAATAATTCAAAATTGTTGGTAGTCTATGTTTTAACCAAATAAAAAATTCAAATTTTTGAAATTTTGATGAGAAAGTCAAGGAAGGATATTTTATGGGTTATTAACCAAATGAATGAAGTTAAAAATGTTGGAAAAATTGTTTTGAAAATGTTTGTGGACTCATATGAGGTGAAGGTAATTAAAAATCAATGTTTTGTAACAAAATTTTATGTGAATGCTATGGGGGATTCACTGGAGAATTACAATAACAATAAATGTTGTCCAAAACATCCTTAACAATATTTAGACGAGTCATGTGGTGAAGAACAATAAGTTGGGGGGAACCATAGGATTTTCTACCTTAAAAAACTTGTTGTCTGTGAAAACATTATGGGGAATTAAAAGGCTCCAGTTTAGAATAGAAGAAAGTGGATATTAGGAAATAAAGAATCACTTTTCTTAAATTTTGAACCAGAATCAATTTTAGATGCTAATCTACATAATTAATGGGTGGATTCTATGAAATAAAGATTGGATATGACTGAAAATAATGAATCACGGGAACTTGTTCCAAGTCCTGAAAATATAAATGTTAGCATAACAAAGTTTTTTTATAGAAAAACAATTTATTGAGCAGGCAGAAGATTCAAGAAACTAATTGAGACTTATTTTTAAAAGATATACACAAGTGGAAGGTGTTGATTTTGATGAAACCTTTCCCCAGTTTCAATATTAGAAACTATTAGATTGTTTCTTTTAGTGGCTACACATCAAAACATAAAATTTTATTCGATAGATATAATGATATCTTTCTTAAATGGAAAGATTTTGGAAGAAGTTTACATTTAACAACTTTGTGGATTTATACTTGATAAGGATGAAAAATGTTTTTAAATTGATGAAATATCTGTATGGGATGAAAAAAGCACCACATTCATGGAATTATAATCTTGAAAAATGTATGATAATGTCAAATTTTTGTAAAGTAAATGTTGATAGAAACGGTTTTGTAAAATATTTAAAATCCAAAACTCTTATTGTAATTGTTTATGTGGATGTGATAATTTTTTATAGGGATAAAGAATATTTTTGTATAACATTTTCTAAGTAAATAATGAAGAATTTATAATTGTCAATATTGAGAGAATTAACTTTCTTCCTTGGATTACAAGTTCCTCAAAAATAAAAATACACTTTCTTATCCCCATAAAATTATGCTAGGAAATTTTTAAAAACATTTGGGATGATAGAATCCAAAAATTTTAAAATCATTTTTGAGTGAGTAAAAATTGGAGTTAAGATGAATTTATAACAAGTGTAAATTAGAAAGAAAATCTAATGATGATAAGATTTATTATTTACCTTACATCCTCAAGACCTGATATTGTTTATGTTGGTACTGTGTGTGCTGGGTATTGAAGTAATCCAAAAGAATCACATATGATGAAAGAAAATAGGTTTATAAGATATGTCAAGGGAACAAAATCACATGGGTTGTTATAGAAAATAAATATTGAGATAATGTTTCATGGTTATACTAATATAGATTGGGATAGAGACTACAATGATAGAAAATCATCATGAGGAGTAAAATTTTTCTTGGGTGAATTCTGTGTGAGTTGGAATAGTATAAAACAATGTTTAGTAACCATCAGAACAGCTAAATCTGAATATATTACAGCTACTCAAGATTGTACTAAAATGTTATAGATGAATGTTCAGCTGGAATATATGAATGTAAAAGTTTCTAAACCATTGAAGATGATTTGTGATAATAATAGGGAAATTTATCTTTCTAATAATCATTTCCAACATTATAGATCAAAAAAATTTGATATAAGTTTTACTTTATAAAATAGAATATTTTTTAAGGAGATGTTTTTCTTGAATACATTTCAACAAATTATTCGATTTTTGATATCTTTATAAAAGAAATTTTGAAAGAAATATTTGTTGAATTGAGGCTATAACTTCATGCTAATCCTTCTTCCATGTCTTACTAAATATTTTAAGGAAGGAAACCCACTGTGTTTTTTATTACATTGACAAAGGGGATGATTATGTAACAAATTTTTAATTTGTAAAAAGTTTTACTCATCTCCATTTTATGAATCAGAAGTTGAGGTTATCATAGAATGGGGGAGATAAAAAGAAAAGTTAGAGAAAAAAAATATGAGATAGGAGAAGATAAAAGATATGGGTAGTTTATATTTATATGTCCAAAAAACATCCTTTATATTGAGAGATGTAATTCCTTCAAAAAAATTACTTTATATAGTAGTATGGTTTAATGAATTTTTTTATGAGAAAGGCTATGTTTTTAAAAATGTCCAAAAACAAGATCTGTTTACAAAAAATTGAGGTGTAAAAAATCCTAATAGATTGAAATGTTGTTAATGAGGGTTTTCAACATATCCAAACGGGGATATTGAAGAACATTTGACGTGTTTTTTTAACAATTTTTTTGAAAACTGACTACCTTTGAAAAATTATGTTTTTTTTGTCTAGGATTTGGACCCAGTTCATTTTAATAAGGTTTTTTTCCAGACGCAGGTTTTCGTATTGAGTTGTATATGACACATATTTAGTCAGGAATATGATTCTTCTAATTAGATGATTCATCATATTTAGGTCTATTGACATGACATTGAAAATAATTGAATTCCAAATAATCAGGGAAAGAATAAAGTTCTTAGAGTGTTTTGAAAGAAGAAAAGGAAGTCAAGAGTTAGAACGTTTTCATACTTTATAAACAAGTAAGACAATGATTTGATCATCAAGAAGTTCTCAAAAATCATGAAAACTCTTCTGATAAATTATATTGAGGAAATAATGGAGTTTGAAAATTTTTAGAGTTTCAAAATGACATTTCCAATATAATGAGAATTATATCATAATGCGACGAGAAATAAAAAGATGTTGTTGGGACTAAGGAAGAAGAAAATCATACTAGGAAAATCATACTAATATTTTCTTACAAAGATTTTCATTATAAGATTTTCATTCTAGGAAAATCATAATAATATTTTCATAATCATATTTTCATACTGGGATTTTCTTAATGGGATTTTTCATAGGGGGAAAATATTATGGAGTTTTTCATACTCATTTTTTTATATTGAGATTTTCAATCAAGTTTTTTCATACTTGTAAAATCATATTGAGAAAGAAAAATATTGCAATGAGTTGAGAAAGAAATAGATCATAATGAACTGATAAAGAGACATATCCTAATGAGTTGAGGAAGGAAACATATTGTGTTGAGTTCAAAAAGGAATAGATCGTAATGAGATGAGAAATAAGTAGATCACAATGAGATGAAAAAGAAGAAGAAAAAAAGATATGAGGAAGAAACATATCATAATGAAATTGAGAAAGAAATATATCATAATGAGCCAATAAAGTTATGATGAATTGAAGTGGTGAAAATTGAATTTTAATTTTGTTTAAATCTCAATGATAAGTAACGAGTTATGAAGAAGTCATTATTGATGTTTTAAAAGTAAGAGATTTTTAGAAATTTTTTGATTTGGAGAAGCGGGGAATGTTTCCAAGTTTCTCTCCTTTGTTTTCGTAGTTGCCTATAAATAATTCCTTATATAATTTGTTCAATCACAACTTTCAAACATGAACAGAAGGTAGATTGCTGGAGAATCCAAATGGAATGTCCCCATCGGATGGAAAAAGAATTGTTTTGAAAATTTGAACAGAGTTTGTGTTTTTCAGATTGAGAATGAATTCATTTTATTGAATTATCATCTTCAAAGAATCAGACCTAGATTCCTCATACTAAGAAAATTGGATCCACAATCTAGTAATATCATATTAAGAGAATCAGATATATAATCATCAAACTCAAAAAATCAAATCTGGAATCAAGCATTATCATATTCAAAGAATCAGATCTAGAATCATATTACTTGGAAAACCAGATCTAGAATCTAGTATTATAATATTTAGAGAATCAGATCTAGAATCATCGTACATAGAAAAATATATCTAGGATCTAGTATTATTATATTAATAAAATGGGATCCACCCAAATTATACTGAGGATTCATATTGAGAAATTGTAGATAAAATTCAACAAATTCTTTATTCTTTTTTTGTCTCAATGGTTTTATAAGAATATTTTGTAAACTGATAGGATTCAGTATAATAATTTACATTAGGAGATATAGGGTGTCTAATGGGAGTTAATACAAGTTTTATTCACTTCTTATTTATAGTGTATTTCCATATACCCATGGGAGTTTCCATGATAGGGATGCAGGTTCTCACACTGAGGCTAATCCTTGTAAATCTGGTCCTCTTGACTTGATTTCCTACTTTTTCAGGCATGAGTATTTACAAAAATATTATAAGTAAATAAATCTTAACAGGTTTCAAGGGTTAAATATATATTTTTCAAAACTTATAAGAAGTGAAAAACTCATTCAATCCCCCATTCTCAGTTGTTTTTTGATCCCTTAAAACAATAAGATAGATCTTCTTGTTTAACCTTTATATTGGGATAAATCCTCATGTAAACCTCATCAGCCATGTTCCCTCTAACCTAGGATAAGTCATCCCATGGAACTTATTAGATTGGAAAAAATCCTCATGCATTCTTAATTGGCTTGCGATAAATCCTAATATGTTTCTTTTTGATCTACCAAGACATAAAATTAAACCACTATATTTGAGGGTGATATAAGACCCCTCCCATAATCATCCATACATATGTCTGACATAAAAAATCAATCACAACTATATATTAATGAACCCATAAAAAAGAATTAGTTTTTTTAAGCATACAAATGGAAATCATTCACTTTTCCTAAAGAGTCCATTTAAATAAAATGTATTTCCTAAAACATTTAAATGGTATAAAATAAGATCATGAATTAAATCAATTGAAACTAAAAATTTTATCACTAAAAAAATCACAAAACATGAACTAAATGTATAATAGGATATCAAAAATCCCATTTTTCAAAAGAAAACATTTCATAATAACATATATAGGGTGATAAACGTATCACTTCATAAATGATAAACCATAGAGGGTATATATACACAAGAAAATGGTTTTTAAAAAACTTTTAAAACATTGAAGTACAAATTAATTTCAAATAATATTTTTTTAATGTGAAAGAGAAGAATTCTAAAAACCCCAATATAATGTGTTCCAATTTTAATTTCTTTGAAAATAAAAAAAGATAAAAACAATAGAAGTGAAAATACTTTTAAAATAACATTTGATAATGGATACATGAATATGATACAAAGTCCTCAAGAAAAGGAATTTAAAATAGTGTAAATGTTTTGAATTTTAAACAAATATGGAATAATGGAATCCTAAAAAAAGTCTTCATTAAAAGAAGAGAATATATATTTATTATTTTATTTTTCAAAATAACCATTGATAATGGAACTTATAAAAATAAATAAATGCTTTAAAATGAAAATGTGTCATGGATAGTGAAAATTGTTATTTGGAAAGTATAGAAAACCCTTTTGAACATTTGTAAATAAGATAATTGAAAACACAAATCATAAAAAGGATGATAAAACCTTGGTTTCAAAATGATTTAATAGATAAAAAGGGATTATTTGGGTTAAATTTTTTTACTAGGGAATATAGAATATTTTTTCTAAGTATATACATGGATATGGTTAAAAAATCCATTAAAAATAATGAGACTTATTCTTAACAAAAATTCATTTCCAGGAAATCATAGATTTATAAAGGAAGAATAATTTGGAGTGAAACATTATTTAGAAAATAAAATATGGTAAAAAACAAAGAATCATCATTTTTTATACTAGATCAATCCTAAAATATAGTAGTCAAAGAAGAGTTATCTTTTCCAATGGAAGATATTTGAGTCACAAAATCTTCGTAAAACTTGAAGAGATATTTAATCTAATCATCATTAAGGGGATAGATTAAAATTGAAATTATTTTATCATAAATATAATTTAATTCATGAAATAAATTGAATATAGGATTTATATACACTATATAAATAAAATTAATAGAACAAAATAAAATATATCTCAATGAATGATATTTTGACCCAAAATCCATACAACCTGGGTAAAAAAATCAATCAAAAGCCCTATAAAAGAGAGAGAATGGATTTAAGCTTAAAATATTATGAATAAAATACTGTTCATGATTTTTTTATTAATTAGATAATATAATTTCCCTTGAAATAATAATTAGTACACAAATACATACTAATTCTTAATAAAGGGAAATTGATATAAAATCCCTTACCTAGTTCCCGATTCATTCTTCATAGATGCTTAACTTCCTAAATAACAAGATTATGTTTGTTAGATAAATTATTAGGAAACATATCCTTATACATTTAATTAAACATGTGAAATTTAGTATCATATGCTATATATTTATTATATAGTTCCTCATTTCACTTATGTGAAATTTGAATTTCTGTTGGCTTATTTTGGTAACCTATAAGAACCAAAATGTTACATTAATAATAAGTTAAATACTTAATAAAGTTTTTATAAAACCATATAACAGTATTATTTTATTAATTAATTATAATTTAATTATATTTCATGTTTCTATGTATTTTAAAGAATTGTTAATGTATGTGGTCAAATCAATGAAAACATGAACATGTTTTAACCCGATTGGTGAGTATGGTTAATGATGTGTTTATTTTGAAATAATATCATTATAATATAATTATAATGATAATTTTTTATTATTTATAATGGTGAAAATTATTTTAATATTTTTATACAATGTATGAAAATGTTTATGAAAATCAAATAAAAATTCATCACAGAGGCGAGAGTCCTCACTTATGCATGTTTAACACTCCCATTTCTCAAAGCTTGAGATGGGGTAAACTTAGATATTAAATTGAAAATTTATAATCATAATTAATTGATATATATAATATTTATCCATCATTTCCATCATTAATTCCTTCAACTAAGGGTGTTAATGAAAAAATGGAATCGCTTCGTGGAGAGGATAGTCCTTGTAATAAACTAACGATTTTTTTGTTTTATTTGTGGACGAAAATGAATAAATAAGGATTTTACCATTACTATTATAAAACTAATTTTAATAATTATACTTAAGTAATCAAATTATAATGGTTATAAGATAATTAGTTGAGTATTATTAAGAATAAAAACATAAAAATTAAATAATACATACGTTGGAGAGTTACTATTTCCTCAGATGTTCCCCAGAAATTGAAGGGACTTTCCTAAATATGGGTAAAAATGGGATTATGTTTGTGGTATATGGTTCTATTTGTAGTAAAAATAAAGGGTTTAAAGAAATAATTACAAATTTATGTACATATTATATGTCACGACCCATCCCCCAGGGCCCATGCTGTGACCACCCCAAGCCCGCCTTCCATAGGCCAGGGGCTGGAGACTAGCACCAATGGCGTAAATCCCTAATACTGGGAAGGCATTTCCTTTTGAATTATAAACAAACAGAACAGAGTACAAGCTAGAAGAAAAACACTATGTAAAACTATATAACAAGGAGTACTGAAAAGTATAAGGGCCTGGAATACAAGCCCAACTAAAAAGTACACGTACAACTAAAAAGGAAAAACAATTGAATGGAAAAACCAGCTCCTAGAACGTCCACCACATGTCCTACCTGAAGGGTAGGTACAGGTAGCCTCCTCAACACTCCACATCCGCCAGTCTCCTCAGTGTACTGACTCATCCTAAGTTCCACCTCAGAGAACCATCCAGTCCTGGTGCTCTCAGCCTCCGTCAGCGCTATCCGTCGTCTGCATACAACACAACAAGATGCAGGAATAACCTGGGAATGGGTGAGTATAATGATAATCAGTAGGGGCCACGAGACCACCAAGGTCTCTCAAAATCCACCAAGGATAAACCACAGAGTATAAAATCAATGGATATCCATTACTTAGGTATATTCCCATACATATACCTAAGTTATCAAGTAACCCATCTCCATCATGAGGAAAACAAAGAAGTCACTAAATCATCTCACACAGGTATACAAATTTTGTAGAGATATACAGATGATCAGATTTAGCTATTGAATCAACTAAGCTGTCGGACCCACACAGGATCCAGGACCAGTGGTTAGAACTGTCGGACCCACACAGGATCCAAGAATAGTAGTCGGAGCTGTCAGACCCACACTAGGTCCATGGAAAACGGTTAGTACTGTCAGACCCACATAGGATCCAGGTACTGTAGTCAGAGCTGTCAGACCCACACTAGATCTAGGACCAGCGATTAGTACTGTCAGCCCCACACAGGATCTAGGAATAGTAGTCAGTGTTGTCGGAAGAACATAAGATCCAGGACCAGTGGTTAGTACTGTCGGACCCACACAGGATCTAGGAATAGTGGTCTGAGCACAACCAGCCTCAGGGTTTCCACTAGAGCACGCTTGATTCCAAAAGGGTCTTCTTATCAAGCCAATATTCGATACATAAAATTCCACAAAGTCCCATTAATAAGTACCTCATAGTTCCGCCACGTCATATGGTTCTAAACGAAACAAACGACACGTCAATTAGATGCCCGGTCTGTGAGTTATTAGCCTTTTAGTCCCGGGGGCCCGGTTGGAATCATGTACCATCCAACCTTACCGTATCTCAACTAGACCCCAAAATCCAGTGGGGTGTACTAAAAGGGATGGCTACGCTCCATGTTTTTCAATGTCACTGACGGATTGGAAAATGGATGTTCGGTGCCAAGGATATAGCCTAAAGAAGTAAAGAGTCAGTAGTAGGCCTAGCTCTGGTCTGACCCGGTCAGACCAACCCGGCCCAACCCAGTCTGGGTCAACCCAGTCATGCCTCTTAGGTCTGTCCAAGACCATTGGGTGGGCCAGCCAGTTAGTTTTGACATGACTCGCCAGGCCCAGCCCAGCCGGTCGTGAGGGTGTCTTGGCCCGGGGTTGGGCCCAGTTCGCCCCGAAGCATCGTAAAGGAGCGGCTCGGCATGGCTCGACCTGAAGAGCGTGACCGGGCTGATTCGGCCAGGGCACCATGAGGGGGCTGAAATGCTAGCTGGTCGGGAGGTAGTAAGGGGGGCAATTTTCCAGTTCGGCCAGGAGGCCGCAAGGGGGCCGGTTTGAGGCTGCTTGTGGGGGTGCGCAGAGGCCGGCCGACAACCGGTTCGGGCGAGGCTAGGAAGGCGGCTAGGCGGCCGGTTTAGCTAGGGAACATTCTCTGTTCGAGGCCAGGTGGGTGTCCAGTAGGGCGGTCGAGAGGGTAGGTGGGTGACCGGGTAGGGTGCTGGCCGGAGCGGGGTTTTGCCGGGGTGTGCGGGTGGCGCAGGTGGCCAGACGATCTAGAGGCTGGGCCGGCGCGGGATCACCCGGGGTGCACGATAGGTGCAGGCGGCAGTGAGGCCGGGTGGGCATAGGCTCGGCCGGAGGCGGTGCAGGATGCCATGGGGGCGGCGCGGTTCACAGAGGTCGCGGGTAGAGTAGCCTTTGTCGTTGCCGCCTCCATCGCATCTTCGTTGTTACTTCACCTTGCCGAAGAACACCACAAGAAGGAAAATCAACGGAGGATGTCAGACCATGTTTGGCTGGCCTGGAACCTCTGTGTTTAGGTACGTATCAATTGTCTCATCAAGAAAAGCATATAAACAATAACTCATCCATAAAAAATTCCTTTATAACCATTGAAGAAGATAAGAAAAGGTATAACATCATCAAGTAATAAACCCCCTACCTTTGATTCGTCGTTTGTCATTCATTGTCAGAGTTGCGGAAGTCGGTAATCGAAGACGTCTCATGATGGTTTAAGCTTCAAGGAAGAAGTTGTAGAAGGTCATAATTCTTCGTTCTTCATTGGGAGATGGGGTTCTTCGTTGGAGAACACTAATTCTCCCAAGCTCTCCTCTCAAAAGCTCCCACCAAAAGATAATTGCCAAGACAAAAATAATATTAGTTTGTCTATTATTTTAGATGTTGGCTCGAAATTTAAACGGAGAATTAAATTAATTAGATAGGCTCCACCAAATTAATGTGAAGGGTTGGCACAAATTAAATAAAGGGTAGTTGAAGTGGCTCCCCTATATTAATTGGAGCTTGAGAATTTCTCCACATTAATGGGGAGATTCAAGGGGTTAAAATCCCAGGTGGTCCCCACCTCATTTATCCTCACAAGGGAGGTTGTGTTCAGGTGGGCCCCACCAACATAAACACTCATGGGATATTAAGGTGTGGTGGAACCACCTCCAACTTCCATGATGAGGTTTTAACCACCCAACAATCACTTGGTAACTCAAATAAAATAAAATGATGCACACTTTATTTGATTATTTATTCAATGTACACCAAAAAATAATCTTTTAAACTTGACCTACTGCCATCGAAGTGAATGTCTCCTTAAGAGAATACCGGAACAACGACTTTAATGGAGCTCTCAGATTTCAATTCTGAGCACCGGTTCAAAAGTTCTAAAAACCCACTCATATGTTTACTATATGTACCCAAACAAAACTTCGAAAATTGATTCTTGGAACACCGGGCCTCAGAATTATACACCGTACATTTTCATAGACTCGTATAATTTCCATGTATTTATGAAAAAAATTTCCATGGAAATTCTGGGCCTTTACATCCTCCCCACCTTAGGGTTTTACATCCTCATAAGCTACAAACCTGAACTAAGGGAACAAATGGGGGCAATAATCATGCATCTGAGACTCCTGCTCCCAGGTGCTCTCTTGGAGGTTCCCATGCTACCAATAAACACGCACCATAGGTATCAACCTTCCATGTAGTACTTTCTCCTTTCGATCCTAAATCTCTACTGGATCGTCCGTAAACGTCACCCCATCGTCGACGTCCAGCTCTATAAGGTCAATGATGTGAGAAGTGTCATGCACGTATCTCCTCAGCAGGGATACATGGAAGAATTCATGCACACAGTATAACTAAGGTTGAAGAGCCAGGTGGTAAGCCACCTCACCTACACTGTTGAGGACCTTGAAAGGTCCTATGAATCTCAGAGATAACTTTCCACCTCGGCCAAATCTTTGTAGACCTCGTCGAGGTGAGACCCGTAAGAAGACGTGGTCGCCATCCTCGAACTCTAAAGGCCTCAGTTTCTTGTCAGCATACGAATTCTACCATCTATGTGTAGTCTTCATCCTGTCCTTGATGACTTTCACCTTCTCTGTGGTAGCTCATACAATCTCTAGTCCCACAAATGCTGACTTCTCAGGGTTAGTTCAGCACAAGGGTGATCGAAAAGGTCGTCCGTAAAACACCTCGAAAGGTGCCATCCCAACGGTGGAGTGGTATATGTTGTTGTATGAAAACTCCACCAATGTTAGGTGATCCTCCCAGCTACAACCGAATTCAAGGACACATGCTCAGAGCATGTCCTCGAGGGTCTGAATGGTCCTCTCGGTTTTCCCATCAGTCAGAGGATGGAAGGTGGTGCTCAAGAAAAGTTGCATCCCGAAAGCTTCATGCAACCCCTTCCATAGCTAGGAATTAAATTGCACGTCATGATAAGAGACAATATTCAAGGGTATTACATGTAGCCACACAATATCTTGCACATATAGGCATTCCAAGCTCTCTATGGAACCGTTCTCTCTGATCGGTAGGAAGTGGGCCGACTTGGTGAGTCGGTCGATGATCACCCAAATCGAGTCTTGACCCTTGGATGTACATGGAAGACCCATCACAAAGTCCATGAATATCCCATCCCACTTCCACTCTAGGACCTCTAAAGTCTGGAACAATCCTGCTGGTACCTGGTGCTCCCCCTTCACATGCTGACAAGTGAGGCATCGAGAGAAAAACTATGCTACATTCTTCTTCATACCTGGCCGCCATTGATGTCGTCAAAGGTCCTGGTACATCTTTTCCACTCCTGGATGTACTGTTAGAGGGGAAGTGTAGAACTCCCTCAACCCTTCTTCCTGAAGTTCCACTGGTACCAATGTACGTCCCTTGAAGAGGATTTAGTGCTCTCCACCTTTAGAACATTCATTAGGTGCCTACCTTGTGGATATCTGAGCACGTCATGTCTCGCAGTTAGCGTCTCCATGCTGCGCTTCCCTGACTCGCTGAAGAAGTTGGGGAGTTACTGTATGAGACTATAGGAAAGCTGCTCCATCTCTATCCTCAAAGGATATCTATAATATAGCCATCTTCTCTATCGCCTCACCTAGTAGATTTATACCAGATCTTCTGCTAAGTCCATCTACCACAACATTCCCCTTCCAAAGAGTATAGACTATCTCAAAGTCATAGTCCTGGAGGATCTCAAGCCACCGCTGCTTTCTCAGATTCAGGTGTTTTTTTAGAGAAGATATACCTAATAATCTTGTGATTAGAGTACATGGTAAAAAATTCGCCCATTTGATAGTGTCGCCACTTCTTCACGACGAATAACAATGCCGCTAACTTTAGGTCATGGGTAGCGCAGTTCTTCTCTTGTTATCTCTACTGCCGAGAACCATACGAGATTACTTCTCGCTCTTGCATCAGGACACACCCGAGTCCGGTCCCAGATTTGTTGCATTAGACTATGTACTCTACGCCTTCCTCTAGAATCCTCAAGATGGGGGCACTAGTCAGCCTATACCTTAGCTTCTGAAAGATCTGCTGGAATCTCTCAGACCACACGATGGGGTTCCCCTTCTTTGTCGAGGCTGATATTGGTGCTACAACTCTGGAGAAGTATGGGACAAGCCTCTGGTAGTAACCAACCAACCCCAGGAAACTCCGTACCTCTGTCACACTCCTGGGTGGCTCCCAAGAATGTAACGCCTCAATCTTCACTAGATCCACTACAACTCCAGCCTCCGAGATGACATGACCAGAAAGTGAACCTCTCAGATCCAGAACTAGCACTTCAAGAGCTTACCATAAATCAGGTGCTCTCAGAGTGTGTCCAGTACTACCCGCAAATGGTAGGCATGATCCTCCTCAACAATCTAGTAAATCAAAATTTCATCGATGAAGACTACGACAAAGCGATCAAGGTATGTCTGGAAGAACCTATTCATGATTCCCATGAACACTGCTGGAGCATTGGTTACATCAAAAGTCATAACGAAGAACTCTTAGTGGACGTACCGACACCTGAAGGCTATCTTCTGCACATCCTCGTCTTGAACTCTGAGATAGTTATAGCCCGATCTAAGGTCTATCTTTGAGAAACACCGTGCTCCCATCAGCTAATCAAAGAGGTTGTCAATCCTCAGGAGTGGGTACTTGTTTTTCACGGTCACCTGGTTTAGGCGACGGTAGTTGGAACAAAACCTCAAGTTCCCATCCACCTTCTTGGGGAATAGAATCAGGGATTCCCAGGGAGAAACACTAGGCTAGATGAATCCCTTCCCCTGCAAGTCCTCTAGCTGTACCTGCAGCTCACGATGCTCCGCGGGAGCCATCCGATACACTGGTGTGGATATGGGTGCCGTCCTAGGGTACATGTCAAAGTAGAAGCCCACCTCTCTGGGAGGAGGTAGTCATGGAACTTCATCAATAAAAACATCTGCATACTGATCCACAACTACATGATAGCTCAGACTCTCCACCTCAACTGCTCTGAGGGTATGGTAGGCCATCTAATGAGTGATTGGCTACACCCTCCTCTGAGAAAGTACGTCATATATTGCAAAGGATCCATTATCATAGGAGAAAGTGAACCTGGTCCCATATGTGCTGACACACCGCACTTTACGCCTAATACAGTCCATCTGATCATGGACTATAGATAAATAGTCCATACCCAAGATGACGTCGTAAGGCCTGGACACCACTACAAAGACATTCCATCTGAAGCACTCACCTCCTAGAGTATTATCGCACTACCAGCACCAGTGCGTAATCATCAAATCACCTCTTGTAGAAGTCTCTAGCCATAAGGATTGAACTAACGACTCATTCAGAATCTCGGATCTCCGAACAAGGGAAGTGGAAATAAAAAGAGTGACTGGAACCTGTGTCTATAAAAACTGCATCTAAGGTTGAGTAGACACAAATCGTACCTCGAATCATCTCCGGAGCACCATGGTCATAAGCCTCAGCTGCCTAGAGCTGAGCTCTACCCTGTCCACCAGCTCCCTATGGTCGAGGTAGACTTCCTAATGGTGGTGGTTGTAACACCTCGTAAAATCATACACCACTAGCTACACGACCAGCTCCTCTTCCATGTCCTCCTGCTCCCTACGGACTACCTTGATCGAACCTCTGCCTTTTCCTGGGAGGTCCATCAACTTTCAGCTGATCATCCGAACGGTGGGTCGGATAGTCACGAGACATGTGACCCTCACCGTTGCAGGTAAAACACTATATGTTCCTCATATGACTAGCTCTATCTTGTGTTCCCTGCACAACTGAACCTATATCCTATGGTCATCCACCAGATGGCTTGGTCCGGTTGGACCTCTGCGACATCTGTCAACTGCCAGCTACAGAAGACTCTACTGCATGTCAACTAGTGATGGGTCTCACTACTGGGGACTGCTCAGCAAGGAAACTCTCCACTAGGAGGGCTCTCTCTAACACCCCTCCTACGTCAGGAT
Organism: Viscum album; assembly: GCA_963277665.1. Classification (NCBI taxonomy): domain Eukaryota; kingdom Viridiplantae; phylum Streptophyta; class Magnoliopsida; order Santalales; family Viscaceae; genus Viscum; species Viscum album. The sequence goes on along the minus strand of OY728160.1, from coordinate 40,110,391 downwards.
GCTGAGTGAGACCATCGACACTCTGATCTCCTTCCTGAGTCCCTTCTCAAAGGTCTGGGCCCTAAAGAAAGGGTCCCTCACCCTATCGATGGAGTAGCGTGAGAGGTCGGTGAACCTCAATATGTACTACGCCACTTTCATTATACCCTACTTTAGATGAATTAAATTTGGTATTCGCACCACACGTAGGGTGGCTAGGAAAAACTATTCTAGAAACAGGTTCCTGAAGTCTACCTAGAGAAGTTTTGCCTCATCATGCACCTAGAGCATCAGGATCCACCATCTGACTGCTGCTGCCTATAGTAGACTTATTGAAAGGATCACAATAAGGTCAGCTAGTATCCCTAATATCTTGAAGACTCTCACCACAGGCTCCATCCAATCCCCAGATGCATGCGAGTCCATATCACCCCCAAACCTAGGCGGCTTCTGGCGGTGGAACTCGTGCAACGCGCTCAAGCAGCATGTAATCTCTGCTGTTGAGGCTAGAGGTATCGATGGTCTAACGGTTTGTGGTACTACGGGTGCCTCTGTTGTGATAGGGACCTATACCAAGCCTCATCGCTCAGTGGGATATCATCTCGTACAACTCTCGGAACCCTGTCTAGCTGTCTGTGTGGGGCCATCCTAAAATGATACAGGTGCGCCACTGTCAATAAGTTATACATGGTGAGCTAACTCAAAGAGATCACAATGAAAACCCTTGAAACACACACGCAATCAGTGTTTTCGTGCACTGAGTCAGAAATCAGAAGTCAGGGTCCTAGTGTATGGATACGTCATCCGCCACACCAACACGGGACTCCCTGGACTAAAACCCACACCCAATACCCTTAATGGTATTGTTTCATAGAAAAGATCAGAGTCCCAAGTTATGCAGTAGAACCGACTACTCTAATACCAATTTGTCACGACCCGTCCCCTGGGGCCAGTACTGTGACTACCCCATGCCCGCCTTCCATAGGCTAGGGGCTGGAAACTAGCACCAAAGGCGTAAATCCCTAATACTGGGAAGGAGTTTACTTTTGAACAATAAAGAAACACAACAGAATACAAGATGGATGAAAAAAACTAAGTAAAATTGTATAACAAGGAGTGCTGAAAAGTATAAGGGGATAAAATACAAGCCCAACTGAAAAGTACAAGTACAACTGAAAAGGAAAAACAACTGAAAGGTGAAACGCAGCTCCTGGAATGTCCACCACTGGTCCTACCTAAAGGGTAGTTACAGATAGCCTCCTTAGCACTCCACGTCCATCAGTCACCCCCATGTACCGACTTGTCGTAAGGTACACCTCTGGGTACCGTCCAGTCCTGGTGCTCTCAGCCTCTGTCAGCGCTGTCTGTCTACATCCTACATAACATGGTGTGGGCATAGCCCGTGCAGGGGTGAGTATAATGATACTCAGTGGGGACCCCGAGACAACCAAGGTCTCTCAAAATCCAACAAAGATAAACCACACTGTATGAAATCAATGGATAACCATTACTTAGATATATTCTCATACATATACATAAGTTATCAAGTAACCCATCTCAATCATGAAGAAATCAAAGAAGTCACTGACTTAGATCACGTAGGTATACAACTTTTGTAGAGATATAGAGATTATCAAATGTAGCCATTAAATAATCTATGCGTTCAGACCCAAACGGGATCCCGGATCAGCGGTTAAAACTGTCGAACCCAAGAAGGATCCAGAAAATGTAGTCAGAGCTGTAAGACCCACACATGATCCAGGACCAACGGTTAGAACTGTCGGACCCACAGAGGATCCGGGAATAGTAGTCGGAGCAGTCAGACCCACACATGATCCAGGACCAGCGGTTAGTACTGTCAGATGCACACATGATCCATGAATAGTAGTCCGAGCTGTCGGACCCACACATGATCCAGGACCAGTGGTTAGTACTGTCGGACCCACACAAGATCCTGGAACAGTAGTCGGAGCACAACCAGCCCCAGGGTTTCAGCTAGGGTACGCTTGATTCCAAGAGGGTCTTCTCCTCAAGCCAAGAGTCGATATGTCAACTACCACAAAGTCCCACAAAGAAGTATTTCAGAGGTCTGCCACATCATAGGGGTTCAACACAACAGACGGCGCGTCAATCGGACGCCCGTTCTGCCAGTTATTATACTTTTAGTCCCGGTGGCCCGGTTTGATTCATGTACGATCCAACTTGACTGTATCTCAACTAAACCCCAAACCCCAGTGGGGTGTACTAAAAGTGATGGATACGCTCCAAGATTTTTAGTTCCACTGATGGATTGTCAAATGGACGTCCGATGCAAAGGATATGGCCAAAGGAAGTAAATGGTCAGTAGTGGGCCCGGGTCCGGTCCGACCTGACCCAAACCTGTCTGGGTCGACCCGGTCATGCCTATTGGGTCTATCCTAGACCATTGGGTGGGCCATCTAGATAGGTTTGACCCGGCCCTCTGGTCCCATCCTAGTAGGCCGCGAGGGCATCTCAGCCTGGTCTCAGGGCCATTTCGGCCCTGAGCATCATGAATGAACGACTCGGCCCAAATGGTGCAACTTGGCATGGCTCGGCCCAGAGGGAGAAGCTGGGCTGGTTTGGCCAGGGCACTGTGAGGGGGCCGGAATGCCGGCCGGTCGGGAGGCCATAAGGGGTATGTTCGCCGGCTCGGCTGGGATGCCACAAGGGGGGCCGATTCGAGGCGGCGCGCGGGTGTGCGCGGAGGCCGGCAGGCAGACAGTTCGAGCGCGGCCAGGTGGGCGGCCGGTTCGGCAAGGGCGCGGCCAGCGCAGGAGGCTAGGTGGGCGGCCAAGTGGGATGCAAGGTGGGCGGCCAAGAGGGTGGACGGGCGACTGGGTAGGGTGCAGGATGATGTGGGTTCGGCCGGGGCACATGGGAGGCCCGGGCGGCTGGGAGGCCTGGCCGGCCTAGGACTTGCCAGAGTTGGTGCAGGAGGCCGTGGGGGCGGCGCGGTTCACGGAGTCCGCAGGTAGCACAACCTTTATCGTTTCCGCCTCCGTCGCGTCATCATTGTTACGTCTCCATGCCGAAGAACACCATAAGAAGGAAAATCGACGAAGGATGTCGGGCCATGTAAGGTTGGCCCGCACCCTCCGCATTTATGGAGGTATCAATTGGCTCGTCAAGAAAAGCAGATGAACAATAACACGTCTGCACCCAATTCCTTTCTTACCATTGATGAAGATAAGAAAAGGTATAACATCATCATGTAATAAACCCCCTACATTTTATCCGTCATTCTTCGTTCGTTGACGGAGTTGCGGAAGTCGGTCTTCGAAGACGTCTCACAATGGTTGAAGCTTCAAGTAAGAAGTTGAAGAAGGTCGACGTTCTTTGTTCTTCATTGGGAGATGGGGTTCTTCATTAGAAAACTATAATTCTTCCAAGCTCTCCTCTCAAAATCTCCCATCAAAAGAGAATTGAAAATCCAAAAATAATATTATTTTTTATGTTATTTTAGATGTTGGCACGAAATTCAAATAGAGAATTAAATTAATTACATAGGCTCCACCTAATTAATGTGAAGAGTTGGAACAAATTAAATAAAGGTTAGTCAAAGAGGCTCCCCTATATTAACTGGAGCTCGAGTGTTTCTCCACTTTAATGGAATGTTTTAAGGGGTGAAAAGCCAGGGTGGTCTCCATCTCATTTATCCTTAAAAGGGAGGTTGAGTTCGGGTGGGCCCCACCACCATAACCTCTCATGGGAGGTTAAGGTGTAGTGGCCCCACCTCCAACTTCCAAGAGGATGTTTTAATCACCCAACACCCACTTGGAAACTCAAATAAAATAAAGTGATGCATAATTTATTTTATTATTTTTCTATATAAACCCACAATCTATCTTTTAAACTCGACCAACTGCCATTGATGTGAAAGTCTACTTAAGTGAATACCAGTGCTGTGAGTTTAACGGTGCCCTTGGATTTCAATTCCGAGAACCGGTTCAAAAGTTATAAAAACCCGCTCGTACGTTTACTGAACGTACCCGAACAAAACATCAGAAATTTATTCTGGGAACACCGGGCCTCAGAATCAGGCATTGTAAATTTTTTGCAGACACGTATAATTACCATGTATTTAAGAAAAAAAAATTCCACCAAATTTCTTTGCCTTTACATTAAATGGCTGTAAGTGTCACCATTTTAAAACTGGAGAAGGGAGGCATTTTTGGAAGTACTCATAATTTGTCAACATTTTCATGAATCTATTCAAGGGTTAATGAATGAAAATTAGATATAATGGGTTATAAGATAATATAAGGTTGAAATTGAACTCATACATTCATTTTTCTAAAGTTAATAGTGATTTAATTTTTTATTTTTCTTTTAAATTTATACCCAAATTAAATTTTACCTTGGTAATTAAATTTTAACCCTAGTAATTAAAATTAATTAAAAAATTTTTATTGGTTCCTTTGAAAAAAATGAATTTTATTTTTTCAAATTATAATATAAATTTATGATATAAAATTTGTAATTTTTTTAAAATTTAATTAAAAAAACAAACTTAATCCAGTAAAAATATTTTTTATAAACTAAAACTCCTTTAAAATTTTAAAATTATATAATATATAATTATCATGGATTATAATTTTAATGAAATAAAGAGATAAATTAGAAAAAAAAATTTAGGTAGATTTTAATGAATTTTTAACTGAATTTCACCATATAAGTACTTAATTAGAGGAAAAGAATAAAAATTGTTTTCATATTAAAGTAACATTTTAATTCAGTTTTAAAATATATTGGACATAAAATTATAAGTCAAATAAATATTTTAGAATTAATAATATCATTAAATAAATGAATATATTAGTTCTAAAATTCTTTTTTTTAATTTTTTTTGATAAATTTACATAATGATAAATATTATAAAAGTAAATACTATTACAAAAACATTATTTTTTGACTGAAGATAACTTTTATCAGAAAAAACTAAAAAATTAATAATATTTAAATTTTGATTTGAGAAATTCAAAAACAAATTTCATATTATTAAATTTATATTCCTTTTAAAAATTTATCATTTAATATAAAATACACAAAACAATGAAAATGAATTTTATTAAGAATAACCTTTTGTAATATAAACTCATGTCAATTATGTAACTTATAAATACATAATAGTCTAACATATTAGAATTTATTATATATTTATTAATAATTTTATGTTATTATGTTTTGATTTATTTATGTTAGGAGTAACATGTGAGACATGTTATAAAACATAGTATGTATCATAAAGAATACAAAATCCCGAGTCTTTTCATTCTCTACATTAAATAAATTGAATCCAGATCATTTTAAATATCACTTACTAAAGAATATAGTTAAAGGTATATATACGATTTATCTGGCTCTATAGTTATTTTCCAATGTGGTATATTCCTTACTAATTTTGTTGAGATTATGAAACTCATATATTCTTTCGTAAGAGGGATATCCAAATATTGAGTTTCGTTTTATACATTTGATCTAAACACCCTTCATGATTAGGTATCATAACTCATATAGTGGAATTAGTTTTACAAGAGGGATCATAGTCATCATTGTAATGATATATGCTCACAAGTTCATTTGAAATATGATCTGTGAGTTTTTTATTTTTACAATTGATGTGGAATCTATTTAATGAGTGTTATGGAACTTCCAAAATCACATTAAATTTCCCTTAGTGAAGAATTAATAATATATTATTGAATAATATTCACATCATAATTATAAATGGATACACTAATAATAGAAGATAATAAAAAATTATTAGGGTGTTGATTTAGTGGTCTTAGAAAAAATTTATTTCTAAAATGGTAGTTATTATTATATTTCAATTAGATATGCACACATATAGAGTGGAGGGTGGGTGTTTCTTTTACCAATATTTTTCATGACCTAATTTTAGCCATAGGGATAACATATTATTTCCCATATTTATTTGGTTTTTGATGTTTCTAATGTTTTTTATCCTCATTAGCTCTGGGGTTAGGGTTTCATTTTTCATAATACCAAAACACCACATATTTGAGGAATTATAAATTCCTCACAAATATTTCATTGATCAAATTATTTATCCCAACTTAATAATCTTGAGATTTTTTTCCAATCCTTCCACACATGAAACAATTTATTTCTCCCTTAAGAAATTTCCATTGCTGCTTCTTCCAATATTTTATACATACTGGAAGTTAAATATTTTTTTCATTATCATATTCTAGACCCGATCCACTATGAAACTATATAAATTTATTATTTGGTGAGTTAAGATGTTTCCAAAGACACAAGTTGTTATTCATAACTTGAGATAGTGAAGTGAGTATAACTATAATTTTTTCAATGCCATATTATATAACATATATTTTCTCATTACTATATTATCCATTATAAATATTATTGAATTGGTTTCAAATTTCACTAATAATTTTTACAACCAATAAAGTTAATCATTAGTGATTATTATTTTCAGCAAAAGGGAATTTTGAAAACTCAACCTTGAAATATGTTATTATTTTAAACCATCACCTTATCTTTTAGTTGATCCTAAATCACTATTGGTTAAATCATGGTTTCTTTAGGTTGGGTTTTTCTATATATCACATCCTAATTAGTTAAAAAACAATTACTACATAATTTATTTTAAATACAATTTGTTTAACTAAATAATATCCCTATAGTGTGTCAAACCAAGTGTACAATTTGGTATCTTTATCATTCACTAAGTGATGATTGAGTTAATACCCAAAAAAACCTCTTTGGGGTTATTTTCCCTAGCTACATCGGTTCCAAATCATACATCATCATTTAGTATCCATACTGGGATGTATTTTTAGGGAAAACCATATAATAAAGACATTACCAATATTTTAGGATATCATCCTATATTAATACAACCCTTATAAATTTTCTGAGGGGTTTTAATATTTTCAACTAAAGTAATATTCAAAATTAACTAAAATAATCTCATAAAATAACTAAACATATAATTTGATACCATTTATAGTGAACCAATATAAATATATAAAAAATATACACTGATACCACTATTTAGTTAGTACATATCCTAAATATTCACAAGAATTAAGGATAGATAACTTTGGAATCTTGGATATTTCTAACATAAACATCTTCATTTACTACACTTGAGAAAAATTATCCATAACTATACTCCTCTAAGAATATTACTAGATATATCACATGAAGTAATAATCTTCAAAAACTAGGGATTTGAAACAAAATAAAGGGATGTGATCAAATTCTATATAATGGAAAATCATATTACATAGTAATAGAACATAAACATGGGGGAGAATATGGGGAAGACATAAATTTTAAAATAAAAAATCAAAATACATTTATGATAACCAAAAAACATTTTAGAGTAACATAATAACATTAAAACAACATTAAGGATGAATAAAGTATATGTCATGGCTCAAAAATGTTTCAATAATAATATATCATGTGAGAATGATATAAATTTGTGATATACATTAAAAATAATTAATAATCCTGAAAACATGTAATTTCATGGAAATGAAATGAATCTTAAAAATAGATTATAATTTCATGAACAAATTGGAAATTTGAAATAACTATAATAATAGGAAAATTATAACAAAAAAGATCGACGTACATTCTCAGGATTAGGATAACCCTATAGTTTATTATTGTGCTTCAGATAAATCCTGTCATGTACCCCTTTGGATTAGGTGCAAATCCTCTAGTGTAACCTTTGGCTTTGGGTAAATACACTCATTTAACTCATTATATTGGGATAAATCTCCCCCAAGAACCCTTTATATTTGGATAAGTCCTCTTATGTTCCTCATTTCCATGGGATAAATCCTCATATGCACCCTTCCTGTTAGAAAAAATCCTTTCATGTATCTCATTGGCTTAGAGAAAATCCACCCCTTCATATCTCATTGGCTATGGATAAATCAAAAAACATAACTTTTTGTGATCGTGAGACAAAATATTAATACAACGAATTGTTGTGGGGATATATGACCCCACATATCATCATCCATACAATCAGGTGAAATAAAAAAAGCATTCATATGATTATCTAAATGAACCCACAGAAAAATAAAATGTTTCATAAAAATGATAATGTAAATAATTTACATTTAATAAACAACCAAAAAAATAAAATGGGTTTTATAAAAAATAAAAAATTTATAAAATAACATTATTAATTAAATCATTTGAAACCAAAAATTTGATCATGAAAAATAACCACTTAAAATGACATAAATAAATCATAGGATATCAAAACTATTATTTTCCAAATTAAATCATATAATAATATCATATATAGCGGTTCAAAAAATCACATCATAAATGTTAAAACATAGAGAGAAAATAGTTAGAAATACAAAAATTTAAAAAAAACATTCGAAAACTTTTATATATAAATTAAATTAAAAAAAATTGTAATGGGAAACATATGATTTTTAAAAACCATAATATAAAGTGTTTTAATTTTAGGATCCTTCAGAATAAAAAAATGTTTTAGAAAAAGTCATGTAAAAATTATTTAAAAAATTATTACTTTTAAAATAATATTTAATATAGAATACAAGAAATTACATAATGTTCCCAATAAAAGGAATTGTAAATATTTTTACAACATTTAATTTGAAAGAATTTGAAAAAATGGAAAATTGAAGAAAAAAAATTAAAGATGTGAAAATAATTTGAAGCACATTTAATTTTGAAAATAATATTTAATAATGGAACCTAAAGAAATATATAAAAGCATCAAAAATAAAATGCCGAGTAGATGATAAAACTTTGATTTAGAAAGGGTGGAAAATCCTCTTCCGAATTTTGAAATAACCTTTTAAAAACCCATATCATTAAAATAATAATGAAAAATAGTTTTAAAATGATGAAAGGGAAAAAAGGTATCATTGGAGATAAATAAAATTTAGCTTACACTAGGGAAAGGAGAAAATTTGGCAAATTAATGACACAGAGATGGATGAAAAATCTATTAAAAGGAATTATAATTATTTATAACAAAAATGAATTTTCCTGAAACATTATATTCATCAAAGAAGAATAATTCCTTTTGAAAAATTATTTTCCCATAAAATTAGTTTTAAATACAATATAAAAACATAATAGGTTATAATAGACAAATATTAAAATATAATAGACAAAGAAGAGTGATTATAACCCAAAAAAGAGATCTAAGTCACGAAAACCTCTTACAAAATGGGGATAATTTAAATAAAATCACCATTTAAGAGAGAAATTGAAATTATACTTCATTGATCATCATTGAAAGACAATTCATGACATAATATCTCAAATTTGAATTATAAACACCATATAAATATAATTAGGTGCATGAAATAATATTTGTCTTGAAGAATGAAATTTTGAGAGGAAACTGGTTCAACCTAGAAAAATTTTCAACAAACCCACCAAAAAAGAATAAAATGCATTTAAATGTAAAATAAAATGAATAAAAGAAAATACATGAAATTTTATTTCAATTTGTAAGTATATGAACCACTTAAATAAGAATTAGTGCATAAATATGAACTATGTCTTAAACAAGGGAAATTGAGATGAAATCTCTTACCTTGTTCCAGATTCATTTTACGTAGGTTCTTAACTTCTTGCATAACCAAATTAATTTTATTAGATAAATTATTATGAACATTATAATTAAATATTTAATTAAATTTTTAATTAAATATTTAATATTTGTTATCATATTATATTTATTTGTTATATAGTTCATCATTGTGTGTAGGTGAAATCAAAATCAGTGTCGGCTTATTTACGTAATATTTTGAAACGAAAATAATTATCAAATATTAAATTTAATCAAATAATATAATATTTCCATAAAAAAATAATCATTATTTTCCATATATTTGTTTTGGAAAATTATATTTTATGTTTCCATAGACATCCACAATTTTATTTTAATGTATTTTTCACTTAGGTGGTTAAATCAACCCAAACATGATCACACATAAACATGACTAGAGGGTATGGTTGAAGAGGATTATATTTTGATATTGTATAATTATAAATTAATTATAATGATATAATTTTTAATTACTTATCATATTAAAAAATATTTTAATATTTTAATATAGTATGTCAAAATCTTTATGAAAAATGAAAAATGTTTGATTATGGAGGTGGGAGACCTCACGTATGCATGTTTAGCATTCCAATTTCTCAATGATTGTGATTAGTTGAAGGTGGATATTAAATAAAAATTTAAGCATAATAATTACATTATATGTATCATATTTTTTAATCATTACCAACATTAATACCATACACGATGTGTAGTAATGAAAAATAACAAACGATGTCTCTTCCTGGAGGTGGTAGTCCGCGCAACACACTAATAATGTAATTTTGTGTTTATATGTGGATGGAAATGAATAAATATGGGTTTTATCAATTATATGAATGAAAATATGTATAATAATAATAATAATAATAATAAATTTACCATATTATTAGTTTTATATGAGATTTGGATGAGTAAGATTACGAGGAAAAACATAGGAAGGAAATAATACATAAGTTAGATACTTAATCATTCCTTGAAAGTTACTTTGATACAGAAGAGATTATGAAAAGTATGAGTTAATAGAGGCCTTTTTTGATATATAGTTACATGGAGAGTAACATTAAAGAGTTTCAAGGAGAATTTAAAAGTTTTAGGGAATCTTTGTAGGGTGTAAGTGATACACTTTTATAAGAGGTTATAAGGGGAACTTTTGGAAATACTAACCATTATTCAATAATGTTATATCAATATTCATGGTGAAATAATTAAAAATTGAAAAAATATAGGGTTTAGGACAAGATAAAATTGAATACCCTCTCATAAATTCATGTTAGACAAGTAAATAGTGATTTAAGGCTTTTGTTTTTCTAGTTTTATCTTTTAACCCAAATGAACATTTACCCTGGTAATTAATCTTTATCCCTAGTGATTAAAAATAATGAAACAAAATTAATATTTGATCATTTAAACTAGCTTGAAAATGTTTATTTTATTCTTTTAATAAATTTAAATAGAAAATTTTTCTAATGGTGAGAAAATTCATTTTTAAAATAAACACACTTAATCACGTAAAAACAATTTTTTTAAAAAAAATTACATTTTAATATTTAACATTATATATAAGAAATAATTATATTGGATATTTATTTTAATGAAAATAATATTTATTAAAATAAATTTATATGGATTTCATGGAAATATAAAACCTAAATACACTTTTCAAAAAATTAATTAGTGGAAAAGTTAGAAAATACGTTTTTTTATTAATGTAACATGTTAATTTAGTTTTAAAAAATATTTAACTTTTAATTATATGTCCGAAGAATATTTTAAAGTGGATAATTTTATTCATTAAATTTATATTTTATTACTTGTTACGTTTAGAAAATTTATTCAATTATATTGCATATTGATAAAATCATAAAAAGTAAAATTATCTAAAAAACCATATTATTCAACTAATAATATATCATTTTAGAAGAAAATAATAAAAAATTACTATGTAAATTCAGATGTGTGGAATTACAAAATGAATTTTATTTAATAATTTCTCAATTATAATTTTTTAAAATTTTTCATAAAAAAATACAAAAAAAATGAGTTTTATTTAATATAATTATTTTCAAAATTAACTCTATTAATTATTTACCTTATAAATATTTCATCATCTTCCATAAGAGTATTTATTATCGATTTATTAAAAAATTTATATTATTATGTTGTGTTTTTTACATTGGGTGAAACATGTGGAAAATGTTATAAAGAATATTATCTAATTTAGAGGATCCAAAATCTCAAGTCATTACATTAAACAGTAAAACAAAATGATTTTTTAGAAATGATAAATATGAATATTTTGGAAATGGATGTAACAACGCTTAATGTATATAACGTTCAAAAATATTTTTGGAACGAATCAATTAATATATAAACATATATTTTCAATTATGTTATTATAATAACGTTGTAAAATAAAACATATTTTAAATTTTATAATGGAAGGAAACATAAAATTAAATATTTAGAGTCCTTTGATGTACACATTTTATTTTAAATAGAGAGGATAACATAGATAAATTTTGTTCTAAAATTGATGTAGGTTTCTTTTGGGATATTAAAATAATATTAAATCTTATAGTCTATAATAAAAGTACAAATATAATAGAAGAAACCATGAAAGTTAAATTTTATGAATCTAGTTGTGAAGAAAAAAATTAATGTTTAGAAAATATTAAAGATAAATTTAAAGAATTAAAATTTTTTAATGATAAACCTCAAAATGAAAATGTATCAGTTAAGGGAGAGCACATATTTTCTAAATTCGATCCAAAAAATTAAAAAATACTAACGATCATCCTTTTAAGAATGTAATTGGAAATGTTGAATCTGGAATTAAAAATAGAAAATATTTTTTGAATCATTGTGCTATTGTTTATTTTGATACTAATTTTTTACCTAATAACATCAATGATTCTTTTGATGATTCAAATTATATCATTGGAATGCATATTTAAAAATAATAAAAATATGATAACTAATTTCTAAAATTTGGTTGAAATTATAAACGATATAAAGGATATGAGGAATAAATGGATTATTTGGAATAAATGAGATGAATATAGTAAAATAGAAAAAAATAAAGCTATATTTGTTTCTTAGAATATTTTTTAAAAAGAAAGAATTTATTTTTATGACTATATTCTCTTGTTAATAAGATTTAATCTGTTAATATTTTTTAAAATTTTTCTACTTGTAAACATTTTAAATCATTTCAAATAGATATTAATTTTTTTTTAAATTGATTAATTTATAAAGAGGTGTATGTTAATAAACCACCAATATTAATAGATGAAAACTTTTAAAAGAAAGTTTATAAACAAAAAAATTCTCTATATACTCTTGTGAAAACTTGTAGAGCTTGGTATGATAGAATAAATATGTTTTTATTGATTAATGGTTTTAATAATGGAATTATTGATCAATTTTTTATGAATAATGTTCTAATGATACTCTTTTTATGAAAATATATTTTAATGATATTTTTTTTCCTTTAGTGTTATTTATGTAACAAATTTTCTAATTTTAGGACAAGTGTTGTTTAGATGATTTAAATGGGTGAAATGAATGTTTTTACTAGATTTAGAATTTTTGAAAGAAGTGATTGATTTTTTTAATAAAATTAAATATTATAAATTGATAGTTAAAATATTTGATCTTGATTCCTGAAAAACATATAAAACTCTTATGTGTACTAATTATAATCTTTATTTAAATGAATCTCAAAACACTAAAAATAAAAAACTATTTAGTTGAATTATTGGATGCCTAATGTATTTAACAATATCTATACCTTATATTCTGATTCGTGTGTGTATGATTGATAAGATTTATTAAAATCATAAAGAAAGTAATTCAAAGGATATTAAAATATAATGTAATATATTAAAGTGTTAATTACTATTTATTCAATTCTAATACTAACTATTTTGAAATAACATATCTTATTAATATTTTTATTTTCGTGGTTATAGGATTTTTAGAAAAATAAACTTAGGTATATGTAATTTACTCAGTAAAATATAAATTACATAAAGAAATAGAAAGCAATAAATTGTTGGTTTTTCAAATCCTCGGTTGTGTATATGAATGCTCTTAATTTTTGTGAAAATATTATTTATATAAAAAAATTAATTGAATTTAATATTTACATTGAAAAACATCAAATATATTATGATAATACCTCTATATTTTCAATTTCAAAAAAAATCATTACAATATTAGAGAACAAGACATATTAATATTTGTTTTAATTTTATAATATATATTATGTTATAATGGATATATCATTTTTGAATTTATTTCGAATGAAAATAAAATTATAGATATATTTATAAAACCATTGGATACAATGAATCATGAGAAATTAAAATTTAAACTTCGTATGATAGAGTCCAAGATTAATTTATTGGTTTTCTGAAAAATTTATTATTATTTTTAGATACTATAATATATTATATATATAAATATGATTACATAAACCACTATGTAATGAAATGAGAGGAATGTAATTTCATTAAATAAAAATACATGGGGACTTGACCCCACGACATCGAACTCACCCTCCCAAGTCCTTACCACCCCACCACCAATAGTGGGGAAATTGGATCTATTATATAGATTAGAAAAAATAAGTTTTTAGTAATAAATTTTATGTAATAGATTTTATTTTTTTGATTTATATTAAATTTGTATGTTTTTATACTTGAGTTCATGTGGATTATTTGTTTTAATGTTAAATTAGATTATTATTTCTACCTTTTTTGTATATTATTAAGTAATTTTAATTTTGGAATGACTATTTGTAATTTTTTCTCTTTATTTATATAAATACCCCAACCCTAGTAGCTCAGACTCATTGGTTAGTATATACATTAGAACTAGATACATGGTATTGTATCCTTAAGGAACGAATAGTTTAGTTATATTGGTGAAATATACAAATAATGTAATTTTACAAACAATAGAAAATAAAAAATATAACCAAGTATTTTTTTGATAATTCCATTATTCCCCCTAGCATATCCTTATATAACAATCATGAAACACATCCATGTATCCTGGAAAAAATAAAACATTATAAAGAGGTGATATTAGATGATTAGTAAGGTTATACATAAAAAAATTAATCAAAAATTAATAGTAATAATAAATATGGAAAGGTAAGTAACTGAAACCTATTCCATTTAAACAATAACTTGTGGATAATATGGTAAGAACCAATGATGATCAAATAAATCCATACAAATAATCACATTAACACGAAAATTATACATGAATATTCCAACTAATAAAATAGTTACATAGACTAAAATAACCAATCTCATATTGAGGTAATGCATATTGCTTGAAATCCGAAACATAATATCAAGTCTTTTCACGTGATTTTTTAAAATAATTGGTAAAAATCTATTTAATATGTCCAAATGATTTATCTCACGAGACCTACCGATTCATCAAGTGGATATGTTATTATGGGAACCACCAATTACATAATAAGTATAATTCATTCCTCATATGAAAGGGGTGAAACATAATCAACATAAAAATTAGTATTAGAAGACTAAAATATAAAATTTTAATACTTACCCCAAACAAGAAACATAATTATAAACTAACCAGAGTAATATTATGAATGGTAATAAAATATTACAACCCTAAAAAAAAGATCATAAACCACCTAGATAAATAATAAGGATGTTCCATTACATAATATACATAATAGAACATAATATCAATAAATGTTTGATGTCTTTGATGAATAAAACTACCTTATAAATTCCACTAAAATATTCATGAGAAAAATAACCTTTTCACATTGAAAATATTAATAAAAATAAAATTTGAAAAATTATTTTTAAAATAAATTTATTTCAAAATAACATTAGAATCATATAATGTAATATTTGAAACATTGAGTTGTCAGAATGGTGGGAAATTATGTATATTCCGTTCACGTTAAAATAATGATTTCTTTTAAATTTTAGTTTACAAAATGGGCATTTCTTGGAAAATGACATAAAGATTACTTTTAGTTTTAAAAAAATTTAAAACATTGGTAAAAATTTATTTATTAAAATATTTGGAGAGTGTTAAGTACATTTTTTAAACATTTTAAAAAAACCAGTATTTTGATGAAAATGATTTTTTGACTGAAAAAAATAATGTTTAATTTTTATAAAAAAATTTATAAATATTTTAAAGTGAAAAAAAGAGGAAAAATGATACTATTACTTAAAAATTTACATAATAAATAGAGGATATTAATATATAATGGGTTAAATATAGTAATACTTAATAATTTCCCAAAGGGAGACTAAAACATAAACAATCTTGAATAGTCATGAGATTATAAAAGAATCTCTTAACACTTTGGTAAATTTAAAATAGTAATCCCTATACAAGAAATAAATTCAAATGAAATTTTATATTTGATGAAGATAAAGAGATTCATGATATAATGTACATATAGCAATAAGTGGTGAATATAGAATATTAATCATATAACTAAAAGCGAGATGAGAAACCCTTACCTCGGGTTTGACTTCCTATGTTAGTTTATTAACCTCTCCTATTATAATTATTGGTTTATTATAAAAATTTTATAGAGTGATAATCATATATATATTACCATTTATTATTTACTTATAGTCTTTTATCCCCTGTTTTTTTACCAATTTGTTGTTAAAATCATTGTTTCAAGTGATAATTGCTTCGTTTTTCATGTATGTTTTGATTGGTTAATATCAGTCCTTTTACGTTGCTCATAGTTCTATAATATCAAAAATTTAGTCCACATGTTCGCAAGAGTGACATTATTGTTTTATAATGGATTAAATGGTAATAAGATAGATGTGATATTGTTTTTTAATTATTAATTTTAGGTTATAAATATAACACATATTCACTATATACATTCTTACTACATTCCATGTAACATGTAAGAGAAAAACGAATCACATCACTTCACGAGGTGGTAGTCCATCATACACATGAGAAACGTTATCATACCCCCCATGAAATGGAATGTTAGAAGTTATATGTGATATTGATGTGTCTTTTAGTTCAATTATTTTCCACATAATTTAGGGTAAATAACTGTGTTTTTTTGTCAAAATATTTTTTTATTGAATAAATTAAAATTATTGATAATCTTTTTATATTATTAATAATATAAATTGAATGTTAAAATATTAATTTAATTGGTTATTTTAGTTATTTTTTAGTTATTTGTTAAATAGTTATATTAATTTTAATCACTATTTTTTTTCCATGTGTAATTTTTTAAAGTATAGTTTAACATTTATCTATTTATTTTATTTCATTTATTCATTTTTATCATTTTATATTTTTAAATATAATTTTATTTAATTTTTTTATTCATTGATTCTATTAATTTTCTATTCCGTTGTATTTCAAAATAATGATTTTTGACTTATAATATTTCTATTTATATTAAAATATTTTATTCTTTTATTAAATTAATAAATTTAATTATGGTAATATTTTATTTTCTTTTTTTTATTCAATTAATTAATTATTTATTTCCCATTTTTATAAAATTAATTAATTTATATTTATTTACAAATAATTTATTTGTTTTTTATTTTATTTTAATATGCACTATGATGTTTGTATTTGTTTTTAAGAATTCATGCCTAGTCAATATACTATCTGTACCAATTGATCATGATGAAGGATATCTATGGTCTATATACTAACCATGAGGAAACCGAACATGCATCTTCAACATACTATTCTTATTCCCCACTGCTTACAATGTGGAGTCTGAACCGGCCGCACATGACTTCTCCAGCTTATCATGAAACCACATTGACCATAGGCATTCCTACCGTGATATATTCTCATGGTAATATCCAACCTTCCTATATACCTCAATTGAACGTGCCAGTATACCTTAATTGACCATGCTTGAAAAATACAATGAACTATGCATACTTTCAAAATATACCATTCATGTAACTTGGAACATTATGTGCATAGTGTATCATTCACCTACCATGAATCTAGTGGCCCAGAGCTCTCATGATGAGAGCGTTACCATTCATGAACTATTCCCCACCCACACATATCCAAATTTCCAAAGCCTCAATCCTAAATTTGGACGAGGCCTCTTCAAAAGAGTTGAACTACCATGCGCCCTAGTTTTGCTCTATATTATGAAGGTGAGATCAGTTTTACGGGTGACTGGATCTTTAATATAAACATGACGATGACCTTTGTGAAGAGATTGACTATTGTGCATGATGTTTCAACCCTTACTAATAGGTCTCACAAAAAATTAGTGGTGCATCTTTGAAAATGTGGATATGTGTTAGAGAAATAGAATATACATGGTTAATTTCCCATCAGGAAACCTCATGGTCACTAGATTCACAGTAGTGTATTGATCCAATATGCATTAATGGTTCTAATTTAAATGCATGGTATGTTTAGAATGTACACATGAACATTTTTATTTTTAGGCATAGTAAGTTAAGTTAGGAAGGCACAGTTAGTTGAGGTTTTCTATAAGGTAGGAGGTTACTGTGAGAAGATCTCTTGGTGGAAATTTATTCTTTGAAATTGGTTTAATGTTAATTTGGAGAATTTAGGTAAATTCAATTCTTCTTGGTATTTGGACATCTTTTTCACTTTAATTAGTATCCAATAGTTTTAGGGATATCAGGTTATGATGAAATGATTTACATTTACCCATTATTCTTGTATTAATTCAATTGTTTATTAACATATAATTTAGGTGTTTTTTTCATTCAAATATGTGCATCAACTCACACTGCTAAAGAATCAACATGTGACGATATTGATTCATTTTACCCTTTATCTTTTACTAATGTATAATTTTTTTTAAAAATGTAAATGTATCTCTTCACATTAATGAACAGATTAATTCTATGGTTGATAACGATAGATCAAAAATAAATACGGTTCATCGAGCTATGGAAGTTAGCTGAAGTGAAAAATATGTGGGCCTCTACCCTTTATTAAGAACTAAATAATTATACTATAAAGAGTTGCATTTATGAATATAATTTTATCAAATAAAAGTAGTCTTATGACCCAAATTTAATTCACTTATAATCTAATCATTCCCTTTGTTCACCACATACCATTTCTAGTTCACACATCACTTTCAAACACTTCTTACACTACTTTTATTGAACACAACATATTATATTCTATTATTTGAGTTATTTTTTTGGGTTTGTTTTATTTTGTTTTTTTTTCTTTTATGTAGTCACTCCCACACAACGTAACCCTTCCCCATGGGATCAAAACTCTTACCCACCACTATAACGTTAGTTAGTATGTTTTACATATTAATTTTTCTTTAACAACAACAAATTTATTGTCAAATTTTCGTGATATTTTTGGGGAGGACACATGTATCCAAGTCAAAAAAAGTATATTTTAAAAAACAATAAAAAATAATAAAGATATAAAAAAATAAAACACAAAAAAAAGTTTTAAAAAAATAGTTACCTTTTTTGGAAACTATTCACTAACTACAATCACACATCAAATTATATGTTATAACATGAAACTATAATATCCAAAATCAAAAAAAAATTATTCCACTTTTGAAAAAAAGATATCAGAAATATATAATCAAGGAATCGGTTCATGGAAGTCCCATGGTGAATTGTTGCTACCCCTGAGAGACCTTGAATTAGGGAATTTCAAATTCCAATAGTGTCAATCAATCCTTCTTCAATTTTTTTATAGGCCTCATAATTATGAAATTAAACAATATCACTTCTCTTATATTCTATCATTCAATGTTCTAATAGTAGAGGGATCATTAAAATTTGTTATAGATTTTATGGTTATTTCCTATAATTTAATTTATGATATTTGAGTAAGGAAGAGATGATATTATGGGATTTCTAATTATTCAATAAGTGGAGGCCTAAGACATGGTCCTTGAACCTGAATGTGGAAATCATTAAAACATGGTTTGATATTTTTAATTCTTTTTCCTCCAAATAATTCCTTAGGAACACCACCATTGATGTGATGAATAAGATCATTATCTTTTCCTAGGACGAGGGAGAGTTATTTCATGGGGAATGGTATAGATTTATAAGTCCTATTATGAATATTCACAATCACTAGTTATCTTCTCATCTATTGATTAACAATTTTTATAGTTACCTCTACCCTTATAATCAGAAAATTATTGACCAATCATGTGGGGGAGACTTATCTGATTGATATTTTGATGAGATTAATAATTTTTTTTGATAAATTTTTCCAAAATTCCCAAAACATGTGAACTAAGTAATGGTATATACATAGTGATTTAACTAATATAATTGTTGTTATAATTAATGAACAAATTATTAGGAAATATTTATGTCATTGTGAGTTTTTTGTTCGTAATAAAAATTGGTGTCCCAAATTTCAACTCCATATCCATTATGAAGAGAGTTTATAGTTTTGGGATTATAAAGGAAAAAACTAGGGAGTCTAAGATCCTTTTTCAAATCATTAAAATTATGGATATAAAATTAATTATAACCTTTCATGGAGAGATCAATGAGTGATTTAACAATCAGTTTCCCCAAACATCATACCGCATCCTAAAACTTTTAATTAAAATTAGTATGGAGTTGAATCATCGAATTCACAAGTTGGAATTAAGGTATTTATAAAGGAGTTAGGTAAAATAGGTTATTTAATGAAATATATATAAACAAGGATTCAAAATCCAGAACCTAAAATGGGTTAGATGGCTTGAGACCTTGGTTGTAAAGATAAAGGTAAGCTTCCCAATATAAAAAACAAAACCCTAGAGAACATTTCATGGATGTAACCACTAGATCTGGATTTCAAACACAATAACAATTTTAGGAACACCCAAGTGAAGTTAGAAATGATGAAAAAACTGAAATTTAAAATGAAAATATAAAAAATTATAAATCTGTAAATTTGGAACATAGTATTATAATAGTGAATAATAGGTTAAAAAACCATAAAACAAAGTAAAATTAAGTGGGAATTTAAAAAAAGAACCCAAAGAAAGTATGGTTTGGGGATGGGGGGATTTATCCAACTAGTTTGAATAATTATCCCCTACCATCCATTTTCTATGAAGGATGAAAGGTAAAATGATACAGATTATCTAAAATTTATTCAAATATTTATGAGATTCAATCTTAACATGCCCTTTGTGAAATATATTTAAAAACTACCTTCATACATGAATTTCACACGATATTCTTGGTGAAAAAAGTGGATTGGAGTGAGTGATCAATGGATAATTAGAATGAGGAGTGTATTTAAATAGTTTAAAATAATATTCCTCCAAAACTAAAAGAACATGGAATAGTTTTCTTTTCAATTAAGATTGGTTATAGTGGGAAGATAAACTTCTTGTGTGGTATAAGAGCTATCCTGAACCATATGACCTACTCCCTATTCAATGATAGGGTTTTAGAGAGATGAAACCAACATTAGTGTAACTATAGCTCGCTTACATGTCACTTCACTATCCTTATGGAAGGGTAGATGACTTATCAGTTGATATAGAAAAATATTCACTTCCCATAGAATTCATTATTCTAAATATGGAGTGTTATTTCATGGTTCTAATCATTTTAGGTACTCCATTCTTGGCCACATCTGGGGATATCATCGATATATCAAATGTTATGTTTACCCTTCTTGTTGGTAAAGACAAAGTGGAATTTAATGTTTACAAAGAACACAAAATTGAATCCAGTTTTAAGTAGATTTATTTTACAAATGGCATTTCTTGAGCAGAGGTTGGAAGGAAAAATCATAATCTATTTGAGGATTTTCTCACATATTATGTTAGTAAACAATTTGAGGAATGTTTTGTTGAATATGTGTCCACATAGAAGAAAGAAAATTGGTTAGAATTAATAATCATATTAGGAATTAAATTTATGATAACCATGATATGTTAAATCCAAAATTAATATATCTTATTTAATTTATTTACATATATGTCCAATGTTTCCAAACCTCCTATGCACCCAACCCTATTTCAAGTTTATACTTCTTAATCTTACCAAAAAAGAAGAGGGAGAGTCTACTGTTAGTACTTTCTGTATTGAAAATATATGTTTTAGGGTTTAAGATGACACTGAATTCGATTGTATTCAAAAAAATGTTTGATATGACTTTTCTAAATCTATTAAAAATGATTTGGAATAGTATATTGCAAATTTACTTGATGTGTTTTGAATGTTTGTACCTTATTATTTGTATAAATTGGATGATGAGAATTCTTTCAATGAATATGGACTGTTTTTAGAAGATCTCTAGAGACTATACACTACATTACCCAGGGAATGTGTTTATAAGATACATTCTTTTATTGACGTTGAGGTTCCTTTTTTCACTACAACTTATTTTTCTAAACCATTTAATGAAATAAGTGTAGGGGAAAGTGAGGGTGAGAAAATGAAGTTTATGGATGATCATTTTGATGTTTTCATTGGGATCAATTCTTCTACTCTTTATAAATGGACTGAAAATATTTATTTTTAAACATTTTATAGAAGGTAGAATAGTTCTAGATTTTTAGATTTTTTAAATAGAGTTTTCAAGCTGCTGAGTTTCATGAGGTCTTGTGTGAAGTTGATCAATTTTACAAAAACAAAATACCCAAGCCCCAAATAATGATGAATAAGACCCAATAAATTACAATTGTTAAAATATAATAAGGATTGATTCTGGATGAATAAATTAATGTCAAGGACACATGAGATGGACCCCATGATTTATCTTATTTTTCTCTTCAATTTTTATTGAATAAATGATCCTTGTTAAGTTATCCATCACTCTTTGTGTTTGAACCAATGTTTATGAATTTTATATTTTGTTATCACTCTGATTATTTTTTACTTTATTGGTGTTAACTAACCATGTGGTGTAGATGGTGTGTGATAGGTGGAGTTATCTTGAAAAGTAGTGGTATGACAGGACATGTGATAGTAGAAAGTAGGCATGTTTGGATTGATAATTTTCTTATTAATGGTAGATCCGTTTTGGATTTCATGAAAAAACTATATAAAATTAAATATGAATAAATTTATAAAATTCCTTTATTATTTCCTTCTTGTTGTTTTATTTATATTCTTTACATTATAGAATCTCATTGTGATCTGTCCATTCTATATGACAATCATCTTGTAACCATAAAACTTTTCTAATTTATTTTAAATAGGATACATGTGATATAAAACAATGAGATATTCTCAATTTTATATAGGGATTAATTTTAAAAATTATTCTTAATTTGATTTAGTGTTTCGACTAGTTTATTGTTAAAGTATTTACTTACATGATGAAATATGTGTTTATGTTTTTTGATCACTCTGTTTTTTATTCATCAAAATGATTTTTTTCTCTATAGAAAATAATTCATGAACTCACATGTCAAATGAAACATTTCAAAAAACCATTTTTTGTTTTTGATATCCTGGTATTGGCTAGTGAGGTTCTTTTATAACTATTTTGTATGATTTAGTGTCTTCTGGAAAACAAATTCTTAAATGCCCATGCATTCCCAAAAAAACAATTCATTTTTTGTGTTTTATTTAAATATTTATTTGAATATAAATATTTAATTATGTTTATCACATTGATAATTATTATTAGGGACAATAATGAGAATTAAGTGTTGGTGAGTGGTCATAAATATGTTAAACAGAATTTCACTATTAACCCATAAAACCCCTTATTTATTTTTCAAATTGCCTCCCCAAAATGAATCATTTTAACATGGATTACATTTTTTTCTTAGTGTGTTAAAAAGTCAAAGGAAAAATTAATATTTCTTATATAAGTGAGAAAAGTCTCTAAGTTGACGGGTTTAACTAATTTGAGATTTCTAAAATATTGTGATTTCTAAGTGTTTTTTTAAAATTATATTATGGATGTTCATTTTCTAGGACTAAGAATGTGAGTCAGATATGAGATATATTTTTTGGAATTGAGATTATAATTTGAGAAAATTATAAATTTGAACTTGAACATAGGTGAAAGACTCTTTTTGAACAAACACGTTATAGAGACAACTCAATTGAAAATCATTTGAGTCCTCTATTACTAGAGTAAAATTGTCAATTGGGATCGCAATGTGAATATATGAGATATTAGACACTCAGTGAGTGTGAGTATCCTTCTATAATTTTTCAAATATGTACTTTTTTATAGTGTTATGCACATGAATGTTTGGTTAAAATTCAAAAAAAATAATAATAATGTACATAATAGGCAAAATTGAGTTTATTAAGGTGAGGAGAATTTTGAACCCTGATGAATAAGGGAAAAATTTAAATATTTAATAATCATTTGAGTTGAATTAATGAAGTTAAAATTGAACTTCAATTTATTGGAATCTATAGAAGAGTAATAATAAATATTTTCCCTTATAAATGTTTTTATTCCTCTTTTATATAACCTATTTCCCTTCTAGAGCGAGAACCCAATATGAAATAAATCTTTTTCAGTAAATAAAATTCATTAGGGGGAATGATTATTTTTTTCAATAGAGGTATGTTCTATTTCTTTTAACTTGGGAACAATTTATATCTTAGTAAGGATTATCATTTCTTTTTAACATTCTTTGTAAATAAATAAAACCCATTTAATTTCCTAGGAGTTAAATTGATTGTGTGTGGGGGAATTTGATGTGGTTTTTCATTCTTTTATTTTTTCCACTTCATTTTCTGTAAATGACTTTTAATTTGTTTTCAAAATAATGTTTTTGTGGAATAAATTAAAATTGTACATAATTTTTTGTTTAATTTCTCAAAGTCAAAATTTAATCTTAAATATTCCCTTAATCATTGTAATTAATTTTAATTAATTTTACATTTGTTTGGGTCAAAAATTAAGTTGAACATATTATAAATTATAAAATATAAAAATTCCAAATATGGAATCCATTTTTCCAACCTCCAATCATAGAATTTGTTGAAATTAATTTTAATTTAATCCCACAGACAGGACAAAAAGGCTGGTTTTTAAAATACAAATGATCAAATTATTTTTGAGTTTTTTATATATAATTTGAAAGTTAAATTGATTTTAATGACATAAATTTATTTAATTTATTTATATTTTATCTAATTATAATTTAAAACTAAATATATATGCTATTTAACATTACAAATAAAGAAGATAAAAATTCAAATTTGAATTAAAATTTACTATATTTTACTACTCATAAAAAAATGAGACTGCATGAAAATATACCAAAAATTCACCATAACCTAACTTTATTTTCCTGTTTAAAAAAGTAATTTTTTTTTTGAAATATAAATTTTAAAATTTTAAAATTTTATATTTAAAATTAAGTTTCCATTAAAAAGTGATAATACTACTTTTATAAAATTATACGGTTTTATGTGTAATATTGGGCTTGTTCTAATATTAGTGCTATAAAATATATTAAATTAATGTAAAATAAATTATTTAATATATTAAAATTTATATTTCAGAAATAACATTCACCAATAGAAATTAACTTAATTTGTAATGATAAAATTCTTTTTTTGAGAATAAAGGTAGTTTTTATTAAAACATTCCATTTATATTCAATTGATTACAATATTCATTTATAATTACTTATTAACCTATTAATTCAACAATATATTTTATTATGTTAGTTAATACTATTCATTGCCTCCAATATTAAATACTTTGTTTTATCATATTGTATTAAATAAAAATATTTTTTAATAATATACCATTTTTCTCTAAAATGCGGTCTTACCTGTTATAAAAGACATTAATGAAAGTTAGTCTTTTGTGTAACATAAGATTACCTCTGTGTTATATGTATATAAATCTAAACATTATGTTACATATAGTTCATTATTCACATGGTTTTTCCAATTACACAATAAAAATTTAGTGCATTAATATAAAAACACTATTTGTAGTGTTGTGTGAAATGTAAAATATAAAAAAAAGATTAAATTAATTCACAAAAAAAACATTTTTAAAAAATATAGGGGATTTACATTCTACCCCCATTAAAAATAATTTCACCATTGAAATTAATTTGGGTTATCATAGGTTTAATAAATGATATTTCATTTCATTGAAGCCCACATCATAAATATGAATACAAAAAAATTCCATTAAAAATGATGGTTACAAACCTAAAGGTTACCCAAAGTAAAATTAAATTGGGTTTCCACATAGGATGTCATATGTAGGAAATGAAAACATGGACTTCGGGAAAAAGCATAAATATTTTTTGGGAGTGATGGAGGTCATCAATCACAAGTAATTGAATGATCAAAGGAATGTTTGAGTGCCTTGAATTCATAAATTTGTGATTATGTCATAGGAAGTTGGCTAAAAAAGGTATTAGAACAACATTTTACTTATTGATTATTTTCATAGTGTTGAATAATTTTCATGAAATGATATAGTTATATGATTTCAAGAAAATCATACCCTTTGGTGTGCCATGATGAACTTCCATTTTATCTCAAATTCTAAGAAATAATTGTGATTTTTTCATTAATTAAGCATTAAGATATCAAGAGAACCATGATTAGAATAAAAGGTCATTAAATCTATTTTTATCACAAAAAAGGTTATTAAAAGTTATAAAATATGCATAAATACTCATATGGGGAGATAATGATTTAATATCTAAAACATTATTTGAAGATGACCATAAACTACATCATAAATGGTTAACCTTATAATCTTTATGGAAGATGAAAGTCAAAAAATATAGAAAGAATGATATCAAATTTATCAAAAATAACTTAACATTGATCCCCTATATATTATAAAGTGGATATTGGTTGTACCAAACAAAACATGTGAAAATATTTATAATGTATTATCTTGAAACAAGATAATAATAAGAATTATCAGAATTACTTATTGAAAACATGCACGTTTCTTTATTCCAAAGTATATCTGATATATTCATTAAATTAAAAAAATTGTAAAATTCATCATTGATAGAATAACCAATTGCCCACAAATCCTTATTTATTTCTATTGTAATCAGTACAATCCAATTCAATTATTCATATACAAAATATATTTATGCAAATAACATTATATCTACATAAGAAAAATATTAAGGGTTATATTCCCTTTGTCAAAATGGCACCTTTCCATTAAATTACATTTCCCATTCATAAGAAATATTCAATATAAACTTGAAAATCTCAATCAAGAAACATAAACTGAACAATAATTGTATATTTCAAAATTTTTATAACATAATTATTGAATCCAAATATATAAAATCTTTGATTATTCCACATCATATATGAGCCATAAGAAGTCTACCTCATCATATTAATTAATACCTCTATCCTTTAACATTTCATTTATAGTGTCATCATCATAATCATCAATATAACCATTACTTGTACCACCGATTTACTTTCTTCATGCGATTTCCACCCAGGACATTGTATTTCTTAATGACCCTTAATTAAAAACTTAAATTATTTATCCTTTGATGATGACCTAGGAAGGCAAATATTCCCAACCATTTGGTTAACCAAACCCTTCAATTTTTATTTTCAGTTACATTGTTTGTGTCTTTATTTTATATAGTCAAAAAATATTCTTGTTAATCAAATACATTCACATAGGTCATCCTCTCCACATTCTTGATAGAAAGGAAAATTAATCTTCTTTTATATATACATTGCATTACACAAACTCTCATCTAACTCATTTCTTCCCTTAGTTGGTGAGTACAATAGTTGGTTATGGTACATGTTGTTAACAATGTTCTTTGAAAATTGACTAGGAATGATCAAGACAACCTTTGTACTATAGTTACCATCTGATTTGACTACTCATCAAAAAATATTCTATCATACTCAACGTTAACCTAGTTCCTTTTGGCGCCCACCATTGATTAAAACTATAAATCTTTGAGTAAGAAACAATTATCATAGTGAGGAAACACATAATCATGAAAAACCACTTACAGGATGTATAAATTATGAAACCTTACATAATACATGACACCATAGGATTATCCTAGGCTATTTATATCCAAATTTCATTTAAATCCTTCATGATGGGATATAAAGAGTTAGTGAAATTATAAAGAAAATCCCCTGAGAGTCTCAAACTAAATGCATGGTAAGGCCCATTATCATGTACACAGTTATTCTCAAGTCAATTTTGATACAAATTCTCATAGTTTTAATTTATAGGTAGATTTGTGTCAGAACCACACCAACTTTTATTGTCAAAAAATGGATTTATTTCTAGGAAAACACTTTATATATCCTTCACAAAAACTTTAGGAAATTTTTCTATATATTTTTTTATTTTCATACTTATCCTTACACATGTTCTTAGATTTATCAATATGGTTGTTCTCATCCTAGTTTTTAAAGGTTAACAAAAAATTTTCTCTGATACCATCTATAACAAACCAACCCTAACATTCAGAGACATTAAATATTTTTTTGAGGAATAATTAATACATTAAAAAAGAATATGACCCAAAACCATATTATTTTATTAGTTTTGGAAAAATGAAAAAAAATCTTCTAACTCATTGAAGGATCTTCAATGTTTCACAAAAAAATCATCCCCATTATTAATTCAACATTAAAACATTATTCAAAACCAAGGGGAAGTAAATATAAGAAATGGGTGAGATCGAATGATTGGTAAGGGTAAATAAAGGAAATTTTAAATCATAAAATTATCTTAAGAGTATGAGAAGATAAACATAATATTCAAAGAACATACCATGCATATCAAATATTAGAAACTTGATACGTGGAATAAATATTGGTATTTCATA
This sequence comes from Viscum album, assembly GCA_963277665.1. Classification (NCBI taxonomy): domain Eukaryota; kingdom Viridiplantae; phylum Streptophyta; class Magnoliopsida; order Santalales; family Viscaceae; genus Viscum; species Viscum album. The sequence continues at coordinate 40,081,973 of OY728160.1, read as the reverse complement.
AAAAATGAATCATAATAAACTTGTGAACATGAATCATGTGAGTATATCATTTTTAAAAGACATATAATTTTTGCAAAATAAACAAACCTCTAATATATTTCCCTATAAGTTAAGGATCATTTCCAAATACACATCTTGGAAATTCACGGGGACTAAACATACTTGGGGGGACACACCACCATCACCAATATTAATCCATTCCTACTAAGGGACCAGAGTTCCCTATCATCCCAGAGTGGATCGATTTTTCCCTTATTACTATCTTCTTGGTGACTACACCAATAGGGAGGGACACACCATTATCCCCAGTCACAGTAATTTCCTTGTAAGAGATCGATTTTCCTTATCTTCCCATAGTGGTTCATGATTGTTGACTTTATTTCCATTATTATCTCATGAGATTTAAATCTGTACCCAATTCATTGGGGCTAGATATAGGTCCCATGCATCACATAACAAAATCTTTCATACATTTTCCACAAGATAGTAATAATTTCATCATATCATGACTCATAAAAATAGATGGGATTCATAAACATCATATCATGGACTGTGTAATGAAATGGGTATCATAAAAAATTTCATTACATCATAACCTAAAGAGAATAAATAGGTTTCATAATCGTTTCATAAAAGCATAACCCATTAAAAGAATCAATTATTTAATAAATATAACCCATGTAATAGAAATAGGTTTCATAAACATCATGCTAGAAAATAAAGAATTCGAGAAGCAGTATTAATAGTATTCTTGGATAATGTCTCTAATAATTATTAAACTAAACAAACTATGAAGTCTTATATAGATAATTATTTATTATGTTCACATGAAACATTTATTAATATAAATAACGTTTATTTAAAAATACTTTCATAAAACCCTTTCAATAATAAATTTCTTATAAATGAAAATTAAAAATTCCATTTAAAACATTTCATGAAGAAAATATATTATCTTCTTAAAAAATGATTTTTAAGACATAGACCTTGTTTTTAAAACTTCTTTCTTTTAAAATAGATTTGAAAACATATAAATGAAGCATTAATTTTTTTTGAAAAATATCTTCCTTTAAAACATATAAAACAATATTAAAAAAATTGTAAACACATTTTCATTAGAAAATAAATTTAAAACTTATAAAATAATATTTTAGAGAATTGAAATAATTTTCTTTGATTTTTTTTAACATATAAATAAATCATTTAAAATCATTTAAAACACTTTTTAAACATAATTTTTTTGAAAAAAAATTATTTTAAAAAAATATTAAAATCATAAAAAAATCATAATTATAGGAAATGTTTTTTCTATTAAATAATATAACCTTGTAAACTCATGAAGGAAGCATCCATGAAATGATGGTAATGATGGAGGGTATGCATGTACATTCTAAACAATTCTTTTTGTACCTTAAATGTTTATAAAAATTCTTTAATTGAAAAACAACATGATGTTTCATTTTAAAAACATTTTTTAAAATGATAATACATGGGTAAAAATATCCTTTATCCATAATATGATAGTATTAAATTGTTTTAAATCATTTTTTAGAAAACATGGTTTTCTAAAGAATAATGATTTATGATCGAAAGAAAAAATAAATTAATATTTTCATAAGAAACATTTTCAAAATTATCTGAAGTACCAAAGAGTGGAAAAATTGTAGCACTACTTGTATATAAAATTATTATCCATAGGTTATCAAAATTAATAATAGTTTTTGAGATATGGAACATAATATTTCATCAATGGATGTATAATCATAAACAATCTCAATAAAAGATGAGATTGAAACTATAAACCTTTACCACATTGGTAAATTAAAATAATAATATAATTGAAATAAAAAAATAACATGATTCTTAAAATATAATGAAAAATAATATTCATGAAATAAAATGTCCAAAGGAATTATATACAGATCATAGAAAAATATACGTTCATAACATGGCACGTGTCTCAAAGAAGGAAAATTGAGAAAAAATTAATTTATCGATTTGGTAGCTTTTGAATCCAAACACAAATGAAAGATATATATTTAAATTGATTTGTAAATAGACATAACATTACATTTAATAATCATATAATACATCCATGGTATTTATAAACACCACAAATACTAAATTTGTGGTGAATAATCCATATATCTCATAGAAATAAAAAGTGATACAAAATTCCCTTACATTGAGTCATGAATTTATTTATACACACCAAAATCTACTATATAATAAATATATGTTTATTAAAAATATACCAAATAACTATATTATGAAATATAATATCATATTATATTCAATTTTGACTTTATATTACCTGTTTATTATCGATTCCAAGATAAAGTAATGGTTCAAGTAATAACAGCTTGTTTATCATACACGTTTGGACTTGTTATTCTTGATACTGTTACATAGATCACGGTTTAATTATTTATATAATGTAAAAAATTATTTATATAATATATAAATACATTATATAATTATTTAAAATATATCTATACTTGTTATAAATATTAAATGAAATATGCCTTTTATGGAGACTGTAGGTCGTACGTACGAATGAATAGTGCTTCTGTTTTATTATCATATTGAAAGAAATAATGAAAATGATATATATATATATATATATAATATCATTATATTAGAATTATTATTTCATATATAGCATATATTTTTACTAAAACCATCATTTACACTCTCTATGCAATGTGTGAATGATTCACATCGCTTTGATGTGGCGATAGTCCACACTTCCACAAACGAAGTTATTACATTTACAAAAAAATGAAATGAATGAAGATAGGATTTATATAATAACTAAAAAAGTATAAATAAATCATAAATATAATATATATATTTTAAAAAATAGATTTTACATCATAATTAATGACCATTAGTGGTGGTAAAAGAAAAACGAACAACATCGTTTTATGAGGCGGCTGTTTGTCACACAGAAAAATTGTATGTTTGTTACCCATTGGATGGAACTGTGTGTAAGTATAGGTAAAAACTTTAGAATAAAAAAATTTATATATATTTATTATATTTGGGTAATTATTTAAGTATGTAAAAAGATAATTTCAGGTAATAGAGAATTAAAACAAAATAATGGATTTTTTTAGAAGGATGTTATGTCTTCATTGGGTAACTCCTTTTTCATTGCACAAAAGGGATTACATGTTGTTTTTATTTGTAAAGGAAGAATTTTATGAGAATGGAATGGGTTTTAGGATATTATTTGAGTATATTTTTTGTGAGAGAATTTTCTTTAGGGTTTTGAATAAGTTTTATGGGTGATTTCCTTTTTATAGTGGTGGAGGAGTGACATCATTGTAAATTTCTGAAAGGGAATTACACCTAGGTTTTTCTTACAAAAACTAAATAAAATAATTAAAATAATACAATTAAATGGAGTAAAAGGTCTAATTATATCTATAAAATTTATTTTTGACAAGATTAAATGTCTTTTTGGGCCTCAAGTTTTTGGTTTAATCCCTTATTAAGCTAATTTTTCGCGTAATCATTTTAATTAATTTTAACTTTTTTCATAATAATTTTGGTAAAAAACAAATATGAAAATATTGGAATTATAAATTATTTTAATTTAAAATATTTAATAAATTATATAAAATTTAATAACATAAATGTTAGAAATTAATTTAAATTTAATCCCTCAGACGGGATGACAATGTGGGTTTTTAATGTAAAAATATTCAAAAGTTTGGAAGGTTTTTATATCCAATTTCAAAGTGAGATTGATTACATTAAACTAAATTATATTATTATTTTTTATATTTTATCTAATTATACTTTAAAACAAAATATATATAATTTAATCATATAAATAAATTATATGAAAAAACAAATTTGAATTTAAATTCACTATTTTTGACTATTTATCAAAAAATGAAACTTCATTGAAAAATACCAAAAATTCACCCTAACCTACATTGTAAGTTTATATTTCAAAAATTAAGTTTATTTGGTCATTTAAAATTTATTAATTTTAGAAAAATTTATATTTAAAATAGGTTCTCCATTAAAAGGTGGTAACACTACTTTATAAAAATATAGGTTTTTTGTGTAATATTAGGTTTATTTTTATCTTTTTTCATATCAAATAAATTTTAGGAATGTAAAAAATATTTTACTAAATTTATAATATATATAATTAATATCATTCACCAATAGTTATTAATTTAATTTATTAAAATAAAATTCCACTGTGAGAATAAAACTAGTATTTATAAAAATGTTGCCTTCATATTAAATTTGTTCCTGTATTCATTTCTAATTAATATGTAACTAATGAATTCAACCACATATTTTCATAAGTTATTTAATCCTATTACTAAGCACCAATCTTAATGGCTTAGTTATATATTTTTGTATTATATAATAATATTTTTAATAATAGATCATTGTTCAGTAAAACTCGGTCTTATGTGTTAAGCAATTCATCAAGGAAAGTTAGACTTGCATGTAACATAATCTGACCACGATGTTCTATATAGAGATAGATAATATTAGTTTTTTGTTTAGTGAGAGATTTACCATGTGTTGTGTACAAAAAAAGAGATAAACATAGTGTTTAATATAAAAATCATATTTTTAGTGTGGCATGAAATGTAAAATAAAAATATAACTAATTTAATTTGAAAAATATATTTCATAAAAGGTGAAAGAGTTATATACAAGGAGTTAATAAACATTTCTCTTGATAAGAGAGAAATGGAATCAAAAATATCATCCATAATAAAACATTACTAGGTTTCTAAATAAGTGACCATTAGTGGGAAATAAAAAAATGGATATGGAAGAGAATTATAATGCCAATGGACTAATAAAGTGTGATAGAGAACATGTTCATGAGAAATTTAACTAAAAAAAACAACAAATAATTAATGATTTAAAATACCACTAATTCAACAAAATTTAATTTCATAGGGAATCATTTTTATCATAGGATATTTACGCAAAAGTTATGTAATACATTTAACATCTAGAATGAAAAAAATAATTAATATATTCCTACATAATACCATTCTATTACAAAGGCACAATTTAATCCTTGGGTTATTATTTGATAAATTCTTACCTCATCTCTTACTCTAAAAAATTAATACCCAATGAGAATTTTTATTTCTAAAGTACTAAAATTAACACTTAATTTACAATAAAAATAATTACAATCCATTCCTCCTATCTCTAGATATATTCCAAGACCAAAATGGTTATCATGAGATACTGTGTACTACATTAATTTATAAAACCTCAAAAATAAGGCCACATTTTAACATAATCCATTTAATTAATAGTTATCCTTAAGACTCACCCAAAATATATCAATCGAAATTTGAAGTCCAAATTTATTGAAGGAAGGTCACTAAATTTCTGAAATTAGCATAACATTAGATTACCCAAAAAACATAAGGAAGAAAAACATGGCGTCCCCTCCCCCAGATCTTTTTCTCGTTCGATTCTTCTCTTTGAGTTTCCCCTAGATTCTTTTTAGGGCTTAAGCTATGGATCCTCACTTCTTCCGTGTTCTCGGTGAAGGTGTGCTCTAGATGCGCTTCTCGGTCTCATAGCGGTGGTGGTTTTTGTTATTCAGCAGCATCAACTTCCCTAGATGGTGTCGTTGCTAGAGATTTTGGAATAAGATCCAGATGGGTATTGGCTTCAATGTGCTCGAGCATCGATACCCATTGAGGCTACACAGACTTCTAGGAGATCTAATCAGTTTTTTTGGTATGTGTTGTCACTATTAGATCCTTGATGGCTAGAAAAACTTCTAAACACCAGCTGGGGATCGGGGTTAGTCTTGCAGATATGAGGTTTCCACAGATGGTTCAGTAGCATTGAAGGCGTCAACAGTGGAGAGGGTTACAGTGGTGGCCCATGATTTGGCCACATTGATGGTTGATCGTCTCTTCTAGTTTACTACCTAGGGTTTTGATTTCATCTCTAATGACGATCTGGTGTGTTGACTCCTCTTTAGTGTTGATCCTATAATATTTCTTTATTTTTGGTGCACTGGTGGCTCATGGATTCAACTTTATGCTACTTAGTGGCTGTATACTTTATCTTCAATTTTGGATTGGTCCGTTGGTGGCTTGGTTTATTGGTTGGGATGTGCATTTGGTTAAAGGTTTTCCATTTGAATTTCTGGTTAGGATGGATCTGGTTTGTTCTAATTTTTTGTTGATGCTATAGAAATTGGAGTGTGCTGATGCGAGAGATTGATTTTGTGATGCTTCTTGTTTATGAGGTGTGAAATGAATTTCTGGTTTTCACAAACTATGGTGCTAGATACTACTTGCTGCTAGGTTGCGATGTAATGAAGCTGTTGGTTTTGGGCCTGTGCATCGGTGGTCCTGTGCTGTTGGTTGTATATCTATGAGTGGTATGATGGATGCAGGAGCTGTTGTTCCTATTTTGTTTTTTGTTTAATTGGTACTGTTGGGTGCAATTTTTTGGTTGCCGGATGCTATTTGGCATGAAAGTGATGGTTGTTGGATGTTGTTCTGCTAGTTAATGACTACTGATTTTCATAAGGACTAGAGGTGGTGGGTGCTGGAATATCATTATGGTTGTGATGATTGGAATTAGTGTTGCGGGATGCTATAACTAAAGTGGGGTGCTGGGAGATGTTTTGTGATCAAAATAGGTTATGGTTGTTTGAAAATGATGTGTTGGATCCAAGTTTCATTATGGATAAGATGTGATAAAGCTGGTGTTTATGAATTTAGGGCCAGTGGTTCTATGATGCTGGTGGAGGATATTCATGTCAAGGAGGTGATGAATGATGAAAAATGTGGTTTGGGATACTGGTTGTTATTTGGTTAGGAGATACTGATGGGGATGAATTTGTTTTTATGATTTTTCTATTTTTGTGTGTCTTTTAGGGTTTTTTGAGGACTTTTTAGTTTTGTGGTGGTGTTTAGGGTTTTTGGGTGTGGGTTGATTGACCCCACCCCTCCCTTGTCTGTAGTGTCTTTTTTCTAATAAATTTTTGGGGGCCATAAATACCCTAGCCTCAAACATTCCTTTCCCCAAAAAACATAATGTAGAATTTAATTTCCCACAAAAAATATGTGAATACGTTGATCAATATAAAAATGTAATGACAACATTAAACCTTTCGAAAATAAAATCTCAGTTTATTGAATATATTCTATACCTACAAAAATATAATAAACTCAACCAAAGATAACATAAACCATCAAATCACTAACCAATATCAAGGTCACCAACATTATCCCATAAACATATCTTTATCAACATTATCTCTACATTGGTAAAATATTAATGGTTATCCTCCTTTAATCATGTGTTTTACAAAAAAATATCTACTATACAATGTATCACTCTTCTTGGTCGTCATTGGAATTAAATATATTTTTTCATCTCTATATAGAAAAATTACAATAGTAAAATTCTTTTTTTTTTATTCTTATAATGAGAATATTATTGATAAAATAAGTCATCAACAAATCTCTTGAATCAATATACCTAAGTACATTATTTCACTTTAAATGTATTAATAACATGATATTGACCTTGTTCCCCTAACTTCTTTTAGGGTATAATGCCTTAACATTTGGGACCTTCATTTTTATAATGATCCACATCCTTACAGTTCAAGAATGCATCAATAAAATCATATTTCCTTCCCTTGAAATCATGATCATTGTGGCCATTCTCTCCGCACTTCCGGAAAACACTGATTCCCTTTAATCAATTACTAAAGTGTTTATTTCAATAATTATCACATGGGGGAAATCCTTTATTCCCTTCTTCAATTTATTCATATTTTTAACTCCTTACCTATTCTTCTTTTTCTTTCATTTGATATAATTGATGAATTCATTCTCTATCTTTATACCAGATGATACGTTTTCCTCACATGATGAGAACGTTTGGGAGAATAGTGCCCTTCGAAAAATCGACTTAATCAAGTCAAAGTAATGGTCAGTATTTCTCTTTGGATTATGTACATTGTTTGTAGCATAATTTTATATCATTGTAAATTTTGATTCATACTTAACAAAAATTTCATCTTCATTTTGTATTATATTTTGAAATTTAATCTCCATATCCACTCATTACTTGCTAGGAAAAAAAATTTCCCAATAAGGGTACCTTGAAATCCTTCCATTTAATGTTTTTTATTTCTTATTTATACATTGTGTTTCGAATCAATGACCCCTATTGAAATTAATCTAATGAGAGGCCATTAAATTTCATGATGACTCTCACCCATTAATTTATTCCCAAAGGGAGAAATATCTTCACTAAGAAACTTATCCATTTATCATTTACAAATTTATTTGTACTATCATTACATGATATAGGTTTCTGATGCATAAAATGTCTTAATACTATTAAACTACATGGTGCATCAACAAGATAATCCCTATAAGAAAGTTTATTACTCATAACCTGAGTTAGATTCCCTAATATGGTTATAATTTGATTAGTTCTACTAGTATCTCTAGCTCTAGATTCATAATATTTATTAAGAGGTAAATCACTAAATATGTTACATCAATTTAATGGTTTTCCATTAACTTTACTAGGTGATCTTTCTAAATAATGGAATACACTAGAATATATCATAACATTTTGAATCATAATGTAAAATCCCAAAAATAGTGAAACACGTATCATAAACATGATTTTTTCATATCCAACATCAAAATCATAATCATGGTTTCTTTGGGATTGTTTTCAAATCCTAAAAATAAATTAAAATCCTTCATAATTTTTTATAAATAATATGTGAATTAACCTAAGAATATACCTTTGTAATGTCAATCCTGGTGTGAAGTAAGACCTATTATCATGTACTAGGTAACACATGATTCAAGACTGACACACCATTTTCTGAGTTATTACGCCTAGGTACAACTATTCTAGAACCATGATGACGTGTATTATCCAAACAGGGAAGCACCACTAAAAAAGACCACATAATCTCTAACATTCTAACAATTTAGGATATTCTTAAAAGATTATCCTCAAATTCAATCACAATCTTATATTCCCTAAATTTTTTCCTAAATCTATCTCCAAAGGTTTCAATTAATCTTCCTATGATACCAAATATAAAAAATCCAACCCCAGTAGCATAGAGTTGATGGTTACTTCATTATATTGGCACTAAATACATGTTATCGCATCCTGAAGGACTTATAGTTTATTATTCTTGATAAATTATATGCATAAATGAATTTCACATAAAATTTAAAATATAAATTACAATAATGTATTTTTTTGAGAACTCAATTATTCCCCTTAGAATATCCAAACAATTCAATCATAAAACACATGTTATTTTCCTAGGTAAAATAATATTGAAGAATTTTGTGAGATAAGATTCTTAGTAAGAGTATGAATATAGTAAAAGATATCAAGAATAAATAGGTGTAATCTGTAGGGAATTTTAATTAATTAAAAGATATTTTATTCAAATCATAATTTTAGTATAACATGGTTTGAATAAATTATGATCAAATAAATTCATATAAATAATAACACGAGAATAAAAAAAATCCATGGATATTCTAACTAATCTAATAATCACATGGACATTAATAAGTGATCTCATAAAAAGGTAATATATAATTATGGACAACCGAAACATACTGTTAAGACCTTTCATAAAATGATTTAAAAATATGTATGAAACCCCATTTAATTTGGATAACTTATTTGTCTCTTGAGACCTACCAATGCATCATGGGGATATGTAATTCCATGACCCATACATCACATAATAATTCCAATTCATTACACATATTTAAGAGGTGAAACATAATAAACATAAACATTCATATAAAAAACCTAACATATAAAATAATAATACTTAGCCTAATCAATAAACATAATCAATAACCATCCATGGTAATGTGGTGAATGGTAATAAAATAGTACATACCTAGTCAAACTGATCATAAGCCATCCATATAAATAATAATGATGGTACCATTATAACATATCACCAATTGAGCATAAGTAAAATAAATGGTTTATATCATTGATGAATATAATTTTTTTTAAAAATTTCAATAAAACATTATTGAGAAATATAACCATATCAAATTATAAATATTTTTTAAAATAAAAGTTAAAAAAATATTTTTCATATCCATTTCTTCGAAAATATTCTTTTACACTTATAAATGACACATTAAAACATTTTTTTGTCATGATGGTGGTAAATTCCATAAATTCCATACATGTTAATGCAATTATTTATTTAACATTTATGGTAAATTAAATTTGAAAACTATTTGGAAAATTAAATGATGAATATTTTCAAAACATTTTTAAAAAGTAAATCATGGGTAAAATTGTATTTATTAAATCATTTTGGGAATTATAAAATCATATTTGAATGTATTTTTAGAAAACATAGATTTAGAAGAAAAACTATTTTCATCCAAAAATAGAAATAATGTTTCTTTTTATTAAAAACATTTTATCAACCAATTTATATACCAAAGCGATTAAAAATAGTACTATTTATTTAAAATTAAATGAATGACTAGTTTATATTAAAATATATTGAGTTTAAGATATGAATACCAAATAATTTCCCCTCATTTTACTTAAATTTAAACAATCTCGAGTTGTGTTGAGATTGTGATGTAAAACCATACCAATTTGGTAAATTTTGAATCATAAGACGAAAAAATTAAATAAATTCAAGTGAAAATTTATATAAAATGTAGACAATGATATTCATTATATAATATACACAAATTAATAAGTGGGGAATATGAAATTTGTCCCATGGAAGTAAAAGTGAGATGAGAAGTCCTTATCTTAGGTTTGAATTTCATCATATGTGTCCAAATGTAAGAACTCGGTTCTTATCTTTGAGGTCCAAGCTTCTTCTTTTATCTTTTCCTCAACTGTTTTTAAAAAAATATTGAAAATGGGGAAAAATCCAAAAAATTTGGAAGTACACGCCGTGTACTTTTTCTACACGCTGTGTACTTTTGGCCGTGTAGGGATGAGTACATGGGGCGTGTAGCCACGTCGACGACGAAGGGTGTAGGAACCAACTACATGCTGTGTAGTGGTCCCTTACACGCCGTGTAGTCACTCAGAAGGCCAAAACAGTAAGGCAGTGGAATAACCGCCAGCTGGGCGGCAGTACACACCGTGTACTCAGGAGTACATGTCGTGTAGTCATATCGACGGATGAACCAGTTGACGATTAAGAACCGATATCTCTTACCGAGGATTGATGATCTTTTTGATCAGCTTCATGGAGCATGAGTGTTCTTGAATATTGACCTGAGATCAGGATATCATCAGCTGCACGTGAGACCATCTGATATACCTCTCACGGCTTTCATCAGTAGGTATGGTCTATATGAGTATACGGTTATGCCATTCGGATTCATGAACGCGAAAAAATTTTTCATGGCTCTGATGAATCGTCTGATCCATCCGTATCTTGATTCTTTTGTGGTGGTATTCGTGGACAACATCTTGGTGTACTCTCACAGTGGACACGACCATGCCACCCATCTTGAGATAGTATTGAGTACACTGAGGGAGCATTGGCTATATGCAATGCTCTCAAAGTGCCACTTTTGGATGGACCAGATTCACTTCCTGGGTCATATCATCTCTGAGGTAGGAGTTTCAGTAGATCTAGAGCTGGTGAGAGCAGTGGTTTCCTAGGATCATCCTAAGAATGTGTTCAAGATACGGAGTTTCTTAGGGCTGGATGGTTACTAGAGACGTTTCATACATGACTTCTCCCACTTAATAGCACCGTTGATAGGTCTGACTAAGAAGGGTGTGAAGTTCGTCTGGTCGGAAACTTGCGAGATAGATTTTCAGGACCTGAAGGGAAGGTTGACATCAGCATCCATCCTGATACTCCCAGAGCCGGGGAAGAGCTATACAGTTTACTGTGATGAATCAAGTATTGGGCTGGCAGTAGTTTTGATACAGGGAGACCGAGTTGTGGTGTATGGGTCTTGGCAGTTGAGGCCACATGAGAGGAATTACCCGATGAATGATCACGAGTTAGCTGCAATTGACAATGAATTGCGCTGTTGGAGACATTATCTATTGGGGGAGAATTTTGTGGTTTTCACCGACCAAAAAAGCCTCAAGTATATATTTACTCAGCGTGACTTGAATCTAAGGTAGAGGAGGTGGGTCAAATACCTATAGTCCTTCGATTTTGAGCTTGCCTATACACCTGGTAAAGGTAATGCAGTAGCTGATGCACTGAGCAGGAAGACTCAGATATATGCAATGCAAGATGCCAACGGTGAGTGGCAGCTCATGGCCTTGTTCTCTAAGATGTATCTGGAGTTGCATAATAGTCAGGGCCAAACATATATTTCATCTTTAGCTGTGACTTCTACCCTCCTAGATAGAGTAAGGAGGAGATAACTACTTGATCCAGAAGGCCTAGTTCTATGGGAGGCTGTGGCAGGTGAGGACCCTTCTCCTGTTTGGACGTTAGGCGATGATGAGGTTTTTCATTTCCATGGACAAGTATGGGTTCCAGGGGATATACAAAAGGAGTTGATGCAAGAGTTTCATGACTCATCTTGGGAAGTTCATTCTGGGGTTAAAAAGATGTACCGCGACTTGACATGTCAGTACTGGTGGCCGGGTATGAAGAGTGATGTAGCTGGTTTTTTTACGAGGTGTTCCACCTGTTAGCAGGTGAAGGCGAAGCACTAGAGACCAGCTGGGCTGTTATAGCAGTTACCCATACCGGAGTGGAAATGGGATGATGTCGCGATGGATTTCGTGATTGGATTGACGAGGTCACCTTGTGGCAATGATGTCGTGTGGGTTGGTGTGGACAGACTCACGAAGGTAGCTCACTTCTTACCGTTCAAGGAGACCTTCAGTGTTCACAAGCTCAGAAGGCTGTATATCTGAGAGATCATACATCTTCATGGGGTCCCTCGTTCTATCGTTTCTGATAGGGATGCCCGTTTTACATATCATTTCTGGCAGATTTTACAGAGGGTTCTGGGTACACAAGTTCTTCTAAGCACAACCAACCACCCTCAGACCGATGGCCAGTCAGAGCGTACGATACAGGTGCCAGAAGAAATACTGCATGCATGCGTCCTAGACTTTGGGGGCTCTTGGGAGAAGCATATACTCTTAGTCAAGTTTTCCTATAAAATATATTCTATGCGACTATTGAGACGGCACCATACGAGGCTTTAGACGGTTGGCCATGCCGTTCTCCCTTGTGCTGGATAGAGGCAGGTGAGGCAGCTTTACAGGGGCCACAACTCGTGCATGAGACTTTTACACAGGTCTAGTTGATTCAAAAGCAAATGGCTACTACATAGTCTCGTCAGAAGTCTTATGCTGATCGCCGCATATGACCTTTGGAGTTTGTGGTCAGGGATCAGGTTTTTCTACGTGTTTCGCTGAGGCTCGGACACAAGCGAATCAAGAGATAGGGTAAACGTTCACCGCGGTATGTGGGACCATTTGAGATTCTAAAGAGAGTAGGGCTGGTTGCTTATCGGTTGCGGTTACCGCAGCGGTACCATGCCATGAATGACGTCTTCCATGTATCTCAGTTTCATCACTATCATTCAGACCAGTCTCACGTATTTCATCCCGAGTAGGTTGAGCTGGAGGTAGATGCGTCGTTTGAGGAGCATCCGCTTTGTATCGTTGACAGGAGCATGAAGGTTCTCTGAGGCCGGTCAGTTCCTCTTGTATGGGTGCTATGGCAGCATGGCCGAGTATAGAATGAGACCTATGAGAGGGAGGCTGACATACGTGCTCAGTGGCTGGATTTGTTCACGGCTATATCTTCTCCACACTTGGAAGGTCTATTCGGGGACGAATTGCTACAAGGGGGAAGTTTGTAAGAACCCGGTTCTTATCTTTGAGATACGGGCTTCTTCATTTCTCTTTTCCTCATGTGTTTTTAATAAAATATGGAAAATGGGAAAAAATCCTAAAATTTTGGAAGTACATGCCGTGTTCTTCTGGCCGTGTAGGGATGATTACACGGGGCATGTAGCCATGTCGGCAATGAAGGGTATAGGAACCGACTACACGCCGTGTAGTGGTCCTTTACACGTCGTGTAGTCAGTCGGAAGGCCAGAACAGTATGGCGGTGGAACAGCCGCCAGTTGGACGGCAGTACACGCCGTGTACTCAAGAGTACAAGTCGTGTACTCATGTCGATGGATGAACAGTGTGGCGGTGCCACCAGAGGAACAGTTAAATTAAGGAAGTACACACTATGTAACTGGAAGTATACGCCACGTACTTTGATTTTTTTTTTTGCTTAAATCGGGCAGTAGCCTCCCCTATTCACATGGGAGGCTTAGAACTAGAGGAAACATCAGGAGTGGAAGGCCAGACCTTTGGAGATCCACCGATCGAGCGTCTAGAATCCGATTCCGCCTCAGACAATCTCATTTGAACCTCATGGGTAAGCCCTCTCTTCTCCTAGCGTGTTGCATACCAATTTTTCTCCCAAATGGAGTTATTTGAGGTTAAGCAAGTTTTGATCTTTGTCAGATCTATGCCGTTCTTAGGAGTTTCTGGAGTCGATGTTCGGGTATACCGCTCGTTGGCATATAAGGTAGGTTTCTTGGTGTTTGTTTTTCTAAATGTCGTGTGTTTTGTGAATTTTTGTGCCACGAACCCATGTTGGGGTGTCGTGTGGCTGAGGCCATTGCTATATTAAACACCTAGAATTGATTAGGTATTTAATTATGATATTAAAATTCTGGTTGGGATCATTGGTTGTATCTGGAACCACCCCGTGGGTGTATTCCACTATTTAGCTGTTTGGCCAGGATACCCGATGGTATACCTTAAAGTAGTAATTGTAGAATTGCCTCGAGAGGAATTTCTTGTTTACTGCATATTTACATGTTGGGCATGGCCCGGTTACCTGTTAGCCTGAGGGTAGTGTTGTGATTAGCCTGTGGTCATTATTCTACTCAGCCTGTTGGAAACTTCTTTCGTCCCATTGGGCAGATGATTTTGTTCCTCTGGGTGACACTAATTACGGCTGTGGGCAATATCCGTGTGCATGTGGGCAAATTTCAGTGTTGGTTTCTCTTTACTCGAGGGTGGGAGTTTACGTGTCTGTGGACATTTGGCTGTTTACAAAGAATATTCATCGTGGTGGTATTTTAAATTAAATGATTAAAAATAATATTAAAATGGTAACATAACTGGTTGAGGTAGTTACTTTTCATTATTTCTTAGTTTATTGCATTTTAATATTTCACGTTGTCGTTGCATGATTACACGCAGTTGGGCATGGGCCTTTGGTGGGTGCCTACTGGGAATTTATTTCTCACACCCTGTTTGGGTCACGCTTTTCGGCCCAAACAGATTACGTTTCTACAGGTGTGGATAGGGGCATGAGTCCATATACAAGTACATGACTGTTGGTAAGGAGTAGGAGGGCATGGGACCAATCCTAGGCTCACGATGCCGCTGCCAGCTGTTTTGCTTTTTTTACTGTACTCTTCTTTTGGTTGTACTGTATTGATGTATAACATGTTCTGGCTATTTTCTTAGAACTTGAGACATGCAGCATTATCGTTTATATACTGTTGGTTATATCCACTGTTGTTGTTTATTTCAGTTGTGTATGGTTTACTTCTTCTACTATTTGATGTATGTTTTATTCTGTATTCCACTGTGCTACACTTTGACAAATGAGGGACTAGTTTCCCCACTATCAGATCCGGGCCCTCGCTGCTAGTCGGCATCCTCTGGCGTTTGGTGAAATGCGCTTGATGTCACATGGCGAACCGGGTTCGTGGCACCCATTGCGTGGCACCTGGGTCCGGGACGATACACTATTATAGAACAATAATCATATATATATTACCATATATTATTTTATTATAGTCTTTTATCACCACTTATTAATAATTCTTTGTTAAAATCACTATTTTAGGGGATAATTGCTTTGTTTTTCATGTATTTGTTGGTTTAGTAATTTTGGTCGTTTAACTTTTATCATGGATACATCATATATATAATTTTAAAAATTAAATAAATACAATATTTATTCAGTATATATATATATTTTTTAATATATAAAATTTAGTGTTAGAAAATGGATTACACTGTTCATGGAGACGGTAGGTCGTACGCACCTATGAATGTTGTTTCAATTTTTCTTAATAGATGGAATAAAAGGAAAATTAATATTAATTTTCCATTAAAATGTTTTATTATTATATATATTAATTATATTAATAATATAAATCCTCATTACCATCAATTTAATCATAAAATAAAATATATTTCACACTGCTACTTGGAGGCGATAATCTACCTGTACGCACAAGAGACGTTAATGTTATCCTATTGATTATAAGGTAAAAAATTATATGTGATATTATATTTAAAGAAGTATTTTTGGGTTATAAAAATCACAAATATTAATTAAATCCATTCTAAATATATTCTATGTAAATCGTAAGTGAAAAATGATTCACATTGCCTAGCGAGTTGGTGGTCTGCCTTACAAACGAGTGGAGTTATCATATCACACAAAGAAATAGAATGTAAGAAGGTATATATGATATAAAAATTAAAAATTTATAATTATTTCATAAATTTCATATAAATATTTTATATATATAATGATATATAACTTTTAATGTTATTTATGCAGTGAATATTAAAACGGTTCGCAATGTGGTAGTCCGCCATACACTTGATTTATATTTTTATTTTCCATTTGATGAATGAGGAGATTGATATAGGTTATTACATTAATATTATAAAATATAAGTATGTATAATATAATTATGTTATTATATAATCATATATTAATAATATTTTAATTATTTTGAAGAAGAAGTAAAACATATACACATGTTAATAATTTTACCACTTCTTTTGAGAACCCCTTTAGATTTATAACCAAATAATTTTTAGTTTTGATTTAAGATAAAAAATTTCTCTAGGATGTGTGGATGGTATTGGAGAAGATATTTTTGTAGGTTTTTATCAAAACAAAGGGATTTAGGAGTGTTAATTGGATATGATAGGGGTGGTCATTTATAAATGGGGGAGAGGGCACACTTGCAATTTTTGAAAATGAAAAGTGATACCTAGTTTTTATAATACCATAAGCCTTTAAAATGGGTAATTTTCAAAAAATGGAATATATAAGTTATAAATAATTTCCAAAAAAAAAAAATTCAACTAGTTTTAATTTATTTTAACCATTACTTTCTTAGTTTAACCCCCAGTATACACGTTTTCACCTTAATGATAATAATTAATTTTTACTATTTTTACTATTCATTATAGTGAAAAAATGAGTTGAAATTATTTTATGATATACATTATTTTGATTCAAAATATAAAATTATTTTTTCAAAATTAAATTCTCTTGAGTGAAATATTTCAGTGTAAAATTAAACCCATAGACAAATCTAAAAAATGGGTTTCACAATGAAAACGTCTAAAAAAAGATTAAAATATTTTTATATCATAATTTATTATAATATTTATTCCAATAACCTTAATTAGATAAATTTTATTATAATTGACAAATTTTTATTCTAATAACAATTTATAATATAATTAACTTTGTAAATTATTAAAATGAAAAGACAATTTCCAAAAAAAATATGTATTTTCACTAATAATCAAAAAATTAATATATTCAGAAAATTATTAATAATTCACATGAAGTTAAATTTGACATACAGATTTAAATTTTTTTACCATTAAAAATAAATTTTCTAAAATTGGTAATAATTAAATTTAAATTATGTTCTCAAAGTGTAACTAAACTGCCTTAGAAAATACAGTTTTGAGGGAACATTTATTTTTATATAAAATAGTTCATTTTTTATAATAATATAGATAAATGTTAATTTATTTTATACATTTGAAAAATATGTAATTATAATAAATTTTTTATTCCTATTTATACAGTTAAACAAAACAAATTTTTTATAATGGTAATGTTAAAAGAACAATATTTTAATAGAGAATCATGTTTTCTTAAACATAACTATTCATTTATCGAATGATATTGAAGAGATTGAATTTATTTAAAAATAATTATATTGTAAATTCTTGAGGTTCTAAATTATATTCTAATATTTATTTTTCATTCTATATATTCAATCAAAAATGATTCTTCTCTTTTAAAATCTGAAGGTGTTACTCTTTACAAAATTTTAAAAGTTTTTTGATTGTTAATTATGGGGGAGCATAAATATTTTCATGTTAGTAATACTTTGTGAATTACTTTTTGATTATGAAAATATGAAATATTTTTAATAGATTGGTTTAACATGGTAACTATTTAATAATTTAAATATAATAATATATTTCTTAATGAAAATTAATTTTAATGAATTAAATATTTTTTGTTAAATTTTTGATAAATTTCAAAAAGGAGAATATTTTTTGTGATTTTGTAAAATGTAGTTGTGATTTTTAGTTTCTAAAAGGTGGGATTTTATTAGTGTTAATGATAATATTGAGTGATCTTATGATTATTAGTATTTATGTTTTTTTCTTTTTTTTATAATACAAACCCCATATATTGTTTATTTTTATTAAATCAAATTACTATTTTTTGGAAAAATATAAAAAATAATGTTTATCCAGAAGATAAAATGATTATTATGTTAATAAAGATCAGTTTTTTTGTAAAAAAAATTATTTTCCATAATAGAATCCATTTTACAAAAAATAATTTATTCTTAGAAAACAGTATAAAATTATACCTAATGTTGAATTCATTCTTACGAAATTTATGCTTATGGAATTCATTATTATTTATAAAATGATCCTTATAGATATTTCATGAAAATGTATAAAATAATCCATATTTATGTTTTATACTAATTAATAAATAAACAATATTTGATTATCTTTTTTACTGGATTATCATAATTTTTTGGATATTCATGTTTACATAAATGTATACAATCATGCTTAGACAACAAACCAAAAAGATATTAATGGAAATATAAAAATAATGTTCATGTAGATATTAAAATGATATATATATTAATGATTATACCAAACAGACATTATCATTAGAAATTCATTTTGATACATTATATTTTAAATATATTGATATTTTGATTTACTACAAGCCATTCTTGTTTGTTTTCCCTTTTTTAATTAATTTAAAAAATACATATAAAATAAAATTATGTTACATAATGTGATTAAAAACTGTTTTATGAAGGATTATCATGGGTTATTTTAATATATAGGAATATTATGGTATCTTGATGTTATTATTTTCTTTAACCATGGATATATTTGATTAGTTCTCAGGAAACACCCATGTGGTTAATGAGGTATTAGAGCTAATGAAGAGAGGTTTAACCATAAGAAATCTGATCACATAAAAATGATAATAACATGATGAATTCCATTAAATTGAGATGCATTGGGAGGGACTATTTTTTATATATAAATTATAAAAGTGACGAAATTTTTTCACATGATTTCCATTCATAATATGATCACAATAGAGCTTCAATGTTTGGTAATTTTCTACTAAATTGATCAGAGAAAAATCATGATACATCATCGTCAATATATTGTGTTTCTTTTTTATTATAGTTTTTATTTTTATATGTTTTTACCTATTTGTATGCTAAATCATTTTTTATACATTTCAAATTCTAAAATCAAGTTTATATTGGTTATACCTGCTAGAAAAAACAAATTCTAGGTTGTGACTCCTAAAAAAATTCATGTATTGTTTTTGGTTTCACCTTGGTCCATATAAAATAAAGTATTGTCTGGGGTGTGTCTCCTACTGATCAAAATTTAGGTTTATGTAAATGGTTGTCTCTTTTATCAAAAATTGAGGTTTTTATTTAGTGAATAGCATTCCTCTCACTGAGTTAGGGTGGATTGAAGATTATATGTAGGATAATTTGATCTGACCAACTATAAAAATATTATTTTCTTGTTTTTTATTTTCATTACATATCAGCATATTGTCTTTATTCATTTATAATAGATTTTTAAAATAGAAATAAAATAATCATTTTATTATAAACTAGTATTGAACACTATTGTTTAAATATAATTATATTTTACTAATGTCTATTCACCCCTTTTTAAAAGTTTGTTCATCTCATATTATGCAACACCCATAGTTTTTATTGTTTATTTATATATAAATAAATCTAATTTTCTTGATTTATTGCTGTATATGAAATAAAAAGTTTAAAAGATCCAAAAAAATTGAAATATTATTATGTGATGTTTATATTATTTTTTAAATAATAATGTCAATATTATTTTATGTTTATATTTTTGGGTTTTTTCATAAACGATTTATTTTTACTGAATAGTGTAAAATACATGTTTTTTAAAAAAATAATTTATTTTCTTTAAATAAAGATATTTAAAAGTATAATTATATCTTTTATTTGGTATTAAGTTAATTTAATAACAATTTTTTAAAAAATATTTGAATTAATTTGACCAGGATTAACATTTTTTGTGATTTTTATATAAGTAAAAACACAATTTTTTCTAGAGAACTATCTTTCATTTAATTTTCTAGGTTTCTTTTTTGAATTAATTTCTGCAACTTATTGGAATTATATTTAATAAAATGGGGTCCATAATTTTAATAAGGAGATTCAAATTTGGTCAAGAATCCTATTTTATTTTTAGGCTTTATGAATAGTATCTTTAGTAAAATTTATCACCTTTGTAAGATAAAATAAGGAAATTAAAGTTAAAAATAATGTGGTAAGGATTTAAAAATTTATCTAACACCTGGATTATTCATATTTTTGAGATATTTTTAATCATCATCATAAAATATTATAATATATGACAATTAAATAAAAAATTTCATTAATAATGACATTTATATTATTTTAAGAAAAGGATAAATACAAAATGTCACCATCTTGACATCAATTTCACTTATTATATGTTAAAAAGGGATAATAAGATGTTATTAAGGAATCTAAAAAATTATTTTTAAGAGAATAATTTTATTTTTTTTGTTAATTTTTTTTTTAATTTTTATTGGTGATATCATTTGTAACACCCCAAGATTTTATAGTGTGTTATTTCTTCAAAATAATTTAATAACTTGCACTACACGCAACACCGAGTTTAATCACACCATGACTTACCAAACAAGCTGTTCAAAAGAGGTTATGAATAGTATTAACTAAATTTTAATCTTTATATAATCCTTATAATATTAGAATCCATATTATGTGTTTCTTAGACATAATGTAAGAACAAATTAATTTTCAGTATTGCACTTTTACCAACTTTTAATAGTGAACCCTTTGTAAATACAATATTTTAAACTTTTTGACTAAATGGGGACATCAAAAATTTAAAATGAAACAACCCAAGCTTCCACGGTACACTAGCGTGTGTTGTACGCAACTTCGAGTTCCAACACACACCACAGCCAATCAAACTAGCCATTATGAATAGTAATACCTACTTTTTGAAATTACATATATTTTATATTTCAAAATGGACATCATTTTTGGATTCTGAATATCAAATTTAGCCTAGGGTGAAATTTTGGAACTTTTCGGATAACACTTATATTTTGATGAATAGTGAAAATTACTAAATTTTAATTAAAAACAACTTTTTTAATCGAAATAATTTATATTGATAAATTATGAATTTGAGTGGTTTTAAAGTATATTTAGAATACATTTTCACCATTTAATATAATGTTGGTCATTGTACATAATTTAACAATTAAACGAGACATAAACAAGTGTCAATTTTTTGATAGTTATTATCTCTTAAAAACACGCTTTTTTGTTTTAACAACAAGAATCAATTTTAAATTAATTTCTGCCACTTATGTGTTTTGAATTTGGAAATATGGATTCCATATTTGGAACCAGGATGTTTATATTTTGTAAATAGGTAACTTTTATTTTTAGACATTTTGAATAATTACAGCGGTAAATATTTTATTTATCATGGTCAAGGGTAAATTCTGTAAATAAGGGTTAAAAAATAATATTATAATAATACTAAATTACCATAAACGTGTCCTAAACTTATTGGTAGATACATGTCTGACCATGGGCATCTTGGGGTCGATTTTGGGACCCCATGGAGCCACTTGTAGGTGATAAGGACACTTTATTTTAATTAAGTTAAAATGAATACAAAAATGACACAAGCATATATCTTTTAGAAAAACAATTTTTACATAGGGTTATATATGTTAGATTTTAGACTATAAATATTTAGTAGAAAGATAAAAATATTTTCTACATAATGATATTTTATTTATAATTTTTAGAGATTACATAATTTAATTTATTTGTGACACAATGCTGATGTAGTAATTAACATAACAATGAAAATTTAAAATAATTGATATTATAAATACCCAAATAAATATAATTTTAGACTTTTAATGAATTAAAATAATTTTCATGGATAATATGACATATTAGGATTTCTTTAATTAACTTTTCTAGAAGTAATCATTCTGTTATGAGTTTCACAAAAATCAACTATTGAATAGTGTCAAAATTGACATAAAAGAGTTTTTAAAACAAATATTAAATTATTAATTGATATTAAATTCCTAAAAATCTAAGGTTCGGCCAAGAGACTTATATCATGATTTTTGTATCATTAATGGACAATTTGGGGGACGGATGGATGTATATAGTATGTTTATTAACTATACAATATAAAAATACAAAGTGACATGGTAAATGTCAAACTAATTAACTAAGAGTTAATACTTAAAGATAAGGTTAATACAGTAACCCAAACCTGTCTAAATTCTATTGGTTGAATGGTTTTCGACCTATCCCCACCTTAAAATTTAAATAATCAACTTTGGAGCCATTATAAACCGAATATGAATTTATTATAAACTAATATTTCTAGCTTTTCTAAAGGTGCCCCTCACCCCTCTTATAAAAGGGCACTCCTTCTTCTCATTTCTTCACACATTCAAAGCCTTTTGGTTTGGCCAAACTCTGCCCAAATACTCTCCCAACTTCCATCACTAAAAAATAGAGGCCTTATTTTGATCAGAAAGCCAACATAAGGAGCCATTTTGATCAAATCAAAAAGAAGAACCCGAAGAAGAGGTAATGATTTCACCACCCCTTTTCAAGTTCCTTTCTTCTTCCACTTCTTCTTACTTTGTTATTACCATTATAAAATAATAACTCTAGTATCTTATATATACTGTGATGTTATTATAAATATGGTACAACCATATTCAGTATTCTATCCACCCTTTTAATAACATGTCACCATACGTGCGTACGTACGGCTTACCGTCTCCACGTTGTGGTGTAATTGTTATTCAATATATTATTATTTGGATTGGTATAATAATGATGTGTAACTCATGTAAATAATAAATATAACATGTTAATGATTCTGTATATATGATATACCATCCATTTATATATTATTTTAATATCAAAATAATGATATTGTCGCTCGTGTGTACGTACGGACTACCGTCTCCACGAATGTGATGTGATTCCTTCTCCATCGTATCCATTCAAGTATAATTATCATTTGATGATTTAAAAATGATGTTTAAGGACTTGATATCATTCTGGATATGAATAATATACAATCTATCCATTATAAACATGTCTTACATAACAAAACTTATAAAAGAAAATGAGTAAGTTAAAACCCGAAACAACGATAATACTAAGATATTATTAACAAATCAATGTTAAAAGATCATATATGATATCATATTAATGTATATGATTCTTTTATAATTTAATAACAATTATTTCACCATTATACAGGAGGTTAACCTACCCCATCAAGGAAAAGTACAAGGTAAGGGGTTTTCATCTCACTCCTTATTCCCGTGAGATTCATACCATATTGACATCATTACCTTTTGTGTGGTGTATGTACTACCCATAATTATATTCTTTGTGTAATACACATTAATTTATGTGTATTTACATATTCATTGAATGATACCTCTTTCATGGGTTGTATGTTTCGTATGTTACAAAATTGTTAAGGGTTTATTTCATAATCTCTTCATTATTTGAGGTTGTTTATACGTAATAATCTAATGGGATCTCTTTATCATCCACATCCTTGTTTCTCAAAAATGTATTTCAAAACATTTTTACTATTTACAAGAATATGGTTTAAAGTCATTTATACCTTTGTTTAACTTTTTATAAGAGGTTTATAAAGGAATATTTCCATCTTTTTCTAAACAAGGTTCTTTTTAACCTTTTTGACAGAATTAAGGTAAGAATGTATTTTTTTAACTTATACGGTGGGTGCGACTATTTTCCGTCGAAGCTTCCCTTACAATATTATAAGAATATTTTCAAAGTAAATGTTTTATTTTATAATTATGTTATTTTTAAATGATTTCAAAAAAAGAGATATTTCTCTCAAATACATGAAAATCCAGTGTAAATGTATACGTATTTAACGCAAGCTTAAAAATGTTTTCAGAAAACCCGACTCTCGAGTGTGGTAGACAGGAAGGGATTGGGAGAGGACCCATAATGGCCTGTAATTAGTCGAGCAGTCTCAGAAATAGTTATTTTTTTTTCATAAGCTTTCATAATGTTTTCAGAAAAACACTGGAGTATATATGAGCAATTTTAAATGTAAGTATCTTCAAAGAAAAATTGCATCGGTAGGTCTCATAGGACAAAATAGTGTCTTGGCACAAGGCATTGGAAAAATCTTATTTGTAGTCTTGGCACGAGGCCTTGGCTATGTGGTTATGATAGTCTGGAATTATGCATTCCATCATTATGAAAGTGGTTATTGATATTGCATGTGATTATTCGATTAGTATAATATCCATGTGAATAAGTAAATGGCATTATTTCATTTTACTTTTTCCATACTCTGTTGAAGTTCAAGTTTAAAAGGATTTTGTTTTAGTTATACATTGCCTTAAATTTTTATGCTTATTTTGGAATGTTTCCACTATATTTTTATCCTTACTGGGCATTTGAGCTCACCCCTTTTCTATGTTTTATTTTTCCCAGGATGTGAAGAAGTAAGTTATGAATGACCTACAGGGATATTATGAAGGGATAATAGTGTGGACTATGGAGACATTATGTTGTTGTTGTAGTTTTTCACTTTATGATGTAATGTAAAAATTTATGAATATATCTAGTGTTTCCAAGGCTACTAAACCAATCGGTCTTTCGATATTTCATCTTTCTTGTGATCATACCAATGTACGTAATAATGCACCGACTCTGGGTAACTGGGGTCGGGGCGTTACAGTTGGTATCATAGGAACTTTAGTACAAACCTTGGAATCTAGATTTAGATAAACTCTGATTTGAGCACATAGGTTTAAGATGGACTTTGAGGATTAGTATAAAAGAACTTCCTAGAATTTTGGTATTGTAGAGATTTTGTGTGTTTTCCGAGCAATACATCCCTATCTGGATACGAGCTGGTAGAGGCAGCTCTGGCACAAATGTACCTAGGGGTAAAACCCAAAAACACCGCTTTGAGCTAGACTCGAACGGGAATTGGTGCACGACAATAGGCCTTGCTGCACTCTTGGTTACGACACTCCCGGGAGATATGCTTAGGATAATTCTCATTTTCTTTAAAACCATTATGAAGGGTTTATGTGTATATACTTCCTCAAAGGAGACATTCTTATGATTATGGATTATATCCATATACTATTTAATTTCTGTTATGTGTTTTACAAGTTTGAGAATAGGTATTGTTATTCATAAACTAATCTAGTGTATGCCATTTTTTAGAAATGGCACCCACTAGAGGGAATGAGAACTCTAGAAATGCACATGATACAAAGAGAAAGAAGAATCATATATTTCATGGTCTTAAGCGAGAAGTTATAAGAGAAATAGTCTCCCTTGTATTATCATCATATGAAGAAATAATATCATGTGTTGATAAGATAAGTAAAGAGTTTACTGAGTCCTATGGCTTTGAAGGGAAGAAAGAGAAGAAAAGGATGGAAGAGGGAAAGATGGATAATGGGAAGAGGGAAAAGATGAATTTTCCCATATGTGATAACTGTGGGATGAAACATCCTGGAACTTGCCTGAACGGAATGGGAGTTTGTTATAAGTGTTGAGGAAAAGGGCACAAAGTACGTGACTGCAAGGGTAAGAAAATTGTTTTAAATGTACAATGCTTCATTTGCAAGGAGTTTGGGCACTACACGAACCTATGTCTCAGTCATCAGACTATGCTGTAAATGATTCTATTGGATAATAATCATGTTATGATACTACCACAGATGAAGAGGAATGATTAGAGTTCTTATGTTGATTATGTCATTTGAGTATTGTATCAACAATGTACTTGTTATAATAATTATGGAGTATATAAGGATTGTACTGCAGTACTATTTCATTATGGACTTGAGATTTTGTGGAACAAAGAAAATTGAATCAATAGCAGGTTAATTTTTTGGAAAATATATGGTTGAGAGAAAAATAAACCATAATATGGTTCTGATACCGAGGTAGTTATTTTAGAATAATACATGATTGTTTTGGATAAAATATATTGGATATTATTGACTACCTTGAAACTGATTAATGATTTGTATATTCTATCATTTTTGGGTTTTAAAACATTTTTGGATTGAAGGAGTATATCTATTATTCTACAAGGAATAAGGGATCATGAATGTAATCAATAAGGTTTTATGGTAATTCAGGATGTGGCAGTGTTTTAAAAGAATACATGATGAATGTGATCAGTTGTTATTACGCGAAAAAAGGATATTCAATTTATTTACCTTCCTTATAAATTTTGGACTGAAGTATTTTGGATAGTTCTAGTTTGTATTATTTTGGATTGCCATAAAAGGACAACCCGGAGGTCGGCCAGCAACCCATCGCGTTCGGCACGGCCACGAGACATGAACCCACAACTGAATGGCGACAAGGGTGTATCACCTACCACTGACCCATTGGATGTCCAGGATTAAATAATGTAGTTTTTTAAAGATCTGGTAGATGAATTATAAATTAGTTTTTTTTAACCCTATATGAATAGGATAAATAGAATATTTTTTTTAAGTTCGATTATCTTTTAGATTGAAAGATGAGTTTGTGGTAGAAATTAGTTAAAGGATGGAACTCTACTTGTCATGAATATATTTTTCTTCTTATCTTATTATATGAATAAATTAATTCTTATACTTTATTTAAGGAATCCTAAAACTAAAAATGTGTTATCCCAATACCCTATGTTTTGTTAAACTGATGGCATTTCAAATCATCATAGATTGATGAATTTAAGGACCTCAATTTTACACTTGTTTGTGATTGATGACCTCAATCACTACCTATAAATATTTACGTTTTTCCTCCAATTATATGTCTCTAATTGCACCAATGTTCTCCTAATCGAGATAATAATTTGGCGGTGAAACTTTCATTTCTCTTTTCCTCATATTAAGAGTAAATTTTAGTAACCTAATTTCCGATGTGGGTTTTCCCACAAAGATATTTTCTATTTTCAACATTTTATTTTCAAAGAACAATTTCAAATTGCGAGGACGCAATTTATTGAAGGAGGGGAGAATGTAACACCCCAAGATTTCATAGTGTGTTATTTCTTCAAAATAATTCAATAACTTGCACTACACGCAACACTGAGTTCAAGCACACGATGACTTACCAAACAAGTCGTTCAAAAGAGGTTATGAATAGTATTAACTAAATTCTAAACTTTATATAGTCCTTATAATTTTAGAATCCATATTATGAGTTTCTTAGACATAATGTAAGAACAAATTCATTTTCAGTATTGCACTTTTACCAAATTTTAATAGTGAACCCTTTTTAAATACAATATTTTAAACTTTTTGACTAAATGGGGACATCAAAAATTTAAAATGAAACATCCCAAGCTTCCACGGTACGCTAGCGTGTGTTGTACGCAACTTCGAGTTCTAACACACACCACAACCAATCAAACTAGCCGTTATGAAAAGTAATACCTACTTTTTAAAATTATATATATTTTATATATTAAAATGGAATTCATTTTTGGATTCAAAATATCGAATTTATCCTAGGGTGAAATTTTGGAACTTTTCGGATAACACTTATATTTTTATGAATAGTGAAAATTACTAAATTTTAATTAAAAAAACTTTTTTAATCCAAATAATTTATATTGATAAATTATGAATTTGAGTGGTTTTAAAGTATATTTAGAATATATTTTTACCATTTCATATAATATTGGTCATTGTACATAATTTTACTATTAAACAAGACATAAACAAGTGTCAATCTTTTGATAGTTATTATCTCTTAAAAACACGCTTTTTTGTTTTAACAACGGGAATTAATTTTAAATTATTTTCTGCCACTTCTGTGTTTTGAATTTGGAAATATGGATTCCGTATTTGGAATCATGATGCTTATATTTTGTAAATAGGTAACTTTTATTTTTAGACATTTGGAATAATTACTGCGGTAAATATTTTATTTACCATGGTTAAGGGTAAATTCGGTAAATAAGGGTTAAACAAATAATATTATAATAATACTAAATTACCCTAAAACGTATCCTAACCTTATTTATGGATACATTTCCGACCATGGGCATCTTGGGGTCGATTTTTGGACCCCATGTAGCCACTTGTAGGTGATAGGGACACTTTATTTTAATTAAAATAAAATGAATACAAAAATGACACAAGCATATATCATTTAGAAAAAAAAAATTACATAGGGTTATATATGTTGGATTTTCGACTATAAATATTCATTAGAAATCTAAAAATATTAACTACATAATGATATTTTATTTATAATTTTTAGAGATTAAATAATTTAATTTATTTATGACACAATGATGATGTAGTAATTAACATAATAATGAAAATTTAAAATAATTGACATTATAAATACACAAATAAATATAAATTGAGACTTTTAATTAATTAAAATAATTTTATAGGATAATATAACATATTAGGATTGATTTAATTAACTTTCTTCGAAGTAATCATTATGTTATAAGTTTCACAAAAATCAACTATTGAATAGTGTCAAAATTGACATAAAATAGTTTTTAAAAGAAATATTATATTATTAATTGATATTAAATTCCTAAAAATCTAAGGTTCGGACAAGAGACTTATATCATGATATTTGTATCATTAATGGACCACTTGGGGGTCTATTGGATTTATATAGTAAGTTTATTAACTATATAATATAAAAATACAAAGTGACATGGTAAATGTCAAACTAATTAACTAAGAGTTAATACTTAAAGATAAGGTTAATATAGTAACCAAAACCTGTCTAAATTCTATTGGTTGAATGGTTTTAGACCTATCATCACCTTAAAATTTAAATAATCAACTTTGGATCCATTACAAACCGAATATGAATTTATTATAAACTACTATTTCTAGCTTTTCCAAAGGTGCCCCTCACCCCTCTTATAAAAGGGCACTCCTCCTTCTCATTTCTTCACACCTTCAATGCCTTTTGGTTCGGCCAAACTCTTCCCAAATACTCTCCCAACTTCCCTAAATAAAAAATATAGGCCTTAGTTTGATCATAAATCCAACATAAGGATCCCTTTTGATCAAATCAAAATGAAGAACCCGAAGAAGAGGTAATGATTTCACCACCCTTTTTCAAGTTCCTTTCTTCTTCCACTTCTTCTTCATTTGTTGTTACCATTATAAAATAATAACTCCAGTATCTTATATATACTGTGATGTTATTATAAATATGGTACAACCATATTCAGTATTCTATCCACCCTTTGAATAACATGTCATCATACGTGCGTACGTACGGCTTACCATCTCCACGTCGTGGTGTAATTGTTATTCAATATATTATTATTTGGATGGGTATAATAATGATGTGTAACTCATGTAAATAATAAATATAACATGATAATGATTCTGTATATATTATATACCATCCATTTATATATTATTTTAATATCAAAAGAATGATATTGTCGCTCGTACGTACGTACAGACTACCGTCTCCACGAACGCGATGAGATTCATTTTCCATCATATCCATTCAAGTATAATTATCATTTGATTATTTAAAAATGATGTTTAAGGACTTGATATAATTTTGGATATGAATAATATACAACCTATCCATTACAAACATGGCTTTCATAACAAAACATATAAAAGAAAATGAGTAAATTAACACCTGAAACAACGATAATACTAAGATATTATTAACAAATCAATGTTAAAAGATAATATATGATATCATATTAATGTACATGATTCTTGTATAATTTAATAACAATTATTTCACCATTATACAGGAGGTTAACCTACCCCAACCAAGTAAAAGTACAAGGTAAGGGGTTTTCATCTCACTCCTTATTCCCGCGAGATTCATACCATATTGCCACCATTACCTTTAGTGTGGTGTATGTACAGCCCATAATTATATTCTTTGTGTAATACACTTTAATTTATGTGTATTTACATATTAATTGTATGATACCTCTTTCATGGGTTGTATGTTTCATATGTTACCAAATTGGTAAGGGTTTATTTCATAATCTCTTCATTATCTGAGGTTGTCTATACATAATAATCTACTAGGATCTCTTTATCATCCACATCCATGTTTCTTAAAAATGTATTTCAATTTTTTTTTACTATTTACAAGAATATGTTTTAAAGTCATTTATACCTTTTTTTGACTTTTTATAAGAGTTTTATAAAGGAATCATTCCATCATTTTTCAAACAAGGTGCTTTTTAACCTTTTCGACAGAATTAAGGTAAGAATGTCTTTTTTTAACTTATACGGCGGGTGCGGCTATTTTCCGTCGAAGCTTCCCTTACAAGATTATAAGAATATTTTCAATGTAAATGTTTTGTTTTATAAATATGTGATTTTTAAATGATTTCAAAAAAAGATATATTTCTCTCAAATACGTGAAAATACAATGCAAATGTATACATATTTAACGCAAGCTTAAAAATGTTTTCAGAAAACCCGACTCTCGAGTGTGGTAGAAAGGAAGGGATTGGGCGAGGACCCATCATGGCCTCTAATTAGTCGAGCAGTCTCAGAATTAGTTATTTTGTTTTTATAAGCTTGCATAATGTTTTCAGAAAAACACTGGAGTATATTTGAGCAATTTTAAAGGTAAGTATCTTCAAAGAAAAATTGTATCGGTAGGTCTCATGAGATAAACTAGTGTCTTGGAACAAGGCCTTGGCAAAATCTTATTTGTAGTCTTTGCACGAGGCCTTGGCTATGTGGTTATGATAGTCTGGCATTATGAATTCCCTTATTATGAAAGTGGTTATTGATATTGCATGTGATTATTCTATTAGTAGAATATCCATGTTAATAAGTAAATGACATTATTTCATTTTACTTTTTCCATATTATGTTGAAGTTCAGGTTTAAAAGGATTTTGTTTTAGTTATACATTGCCTTAAATGTTTATACTTATTTTGGAAAGTTTCTGCAATATTGTTATCCTTACTAGGCATTTGAGCTCACCCCTTTTCTATGTTTTATTTTTCCCAGGATGTGAAGAAGTTAGTTATGAATAACCTGCAGGGATATTATGAGGGGATAATAGTGTGGACTACGGAGACATTATGTTGTTGTAGTAGTTTTTAACTTTATGATGTAATGTAAAACTTTATGAATATATCTAGTGTTTTCAAGGCTACTAAACCAATCGGTCTTTCGAGATTTGATATTTCTTGTGATCATAACAATTTTTTGTAATAATGCACCGACTCTGGGTAACTGGGGTCCGGGCGTTTCATAATTACCTTAAATGATTACATAAGGCTGACACAATTTTTGAGAAATTAGTGAAAAAATCGACGTAAATTATTTTGAATATGTTAAAAGTAATCTATTTTCAATGAATTATGGAATAAAATGAATTTAATAGTTTATAATAATAATATATTCTTTATGTTTAACTTTATTAGATTCCAATTCAATATTTTTCTTGAATTATTTAATGTCAAATTAAAATAATAGTGTCAAGAATGACATAAACTTTATTTTATGAATAAAAAATTATATTAAATTAAATAAAAAACAAAAAATATTAAAATCATTTAAATAAGATCATAAATGCTATTTTTTTCTTTTGTCTATTTACGAGAGCATTATAACCTTATAGGATAAATCACAACCCCTTACTATATAAATAGTCATTACTATGGTAAAAGTTATAATTGTTTAACGAAGGGGTAAAACAAAAAGTCAAGGTTTAAAATATTACATTAACCTATACAATTTTTTTTGTTTAAGGTATTTGAAATATTTCTTATATTATCTTTTAAACTCTTCCCACATGGTGCTAATTTCATATGAAGATGAGTTTATTATATTTAAATCTTTTTATTAATTCCACGTGTCTTCTTTTATTCACTAAAAACGGAACCACCTATTCACTCTTAATACACCATCTGGAGGAACTTTGATGGACCAAAAACTGCCAAATGTTTTTCTAAAAATAGTTATAAACATTAAATGGGTTATTTTCTTCCAAAAGAACAACCCTAGATCCCTTAATAAGAGATCAGAAGGGGCTCTCTCAAAGAAGAGGTATTCATATTCACTATCAACTTTAATTCTTCTTATTTTAAAATAATAAATTATATCCCAAATAGTAGAATATTATAAAACCAATATCTACCATAAAATTAAAATTTTTTATATTTATTTAATAATATTTATCTACCTCTTTATCTAAAAAAGGAAAAAAATCATCACTCGTGTGTATGGCCGACTACCGCCTCGTGAACCGATGTAATTTATTTCTTATAATTTCCTCACATGTATTGTAATAATGATGGAAATATTGAATATATATGATAAATATGACATAAATATTATTATTTAAGTATTATATATCACTTAATTTCATACACATCAACCTATTAAAAAATGGTATCGTCTGCCATTAATAAGAATGACCTACCATCTCCATGAAGCGATGAGATTCATTTGTAATGTTTGTTTCTGAAAAATTATTTTAGATTTTTATATATATAGAATTTTTATGATTTTATACATTATTATTATAATTATATAGATTATATGACCATAAAAAAGATAAATTCACCATAAATTCCAAATCAAAGCATACATAAAATATGAAGTAGTTAACACATGAAAAAATGATAATAATAAAATATTTTTAATAAATGGGTGATAAGAAGTTATAAATGGATCATATATTTTATTATATATATGTGAATATTAGTTTTTATTTAATTATTGTATATATAAATTTATTATACCTAATGTTAAAATCACTTACGGGGAATGTTAAATTTGAGGTGAGATATTTCATCTCAATTTCCAACCACTTGAGGAATTTTTGGTAATATGAACTTATTTTCTTTTATGGGTTGTATATTATTCTGATTTTATGAATTTAACATGAATATATATTCATTCATGGGTATTAATGTTTTAATTCTTGTTTAATATTTCTAGGTGTTACACTACAAAAGTTACTAAGATATTATTATTTTTTATAACCTCATTTCTTGAATTACTTATATTTTTTGCTGAAGAAATCCTATAATATACCCTTCATAAAATCCCTATATTTTATTATAATATCAATATTTTAGGATATTCCATGTTTTATTATAACTATTCCTCTATTTTTAACTTAAATCCTGAAAATAAATTTTGAAAGGAAGAGCTGGTCTTATTTCTATTTTGATTGGGTATATTTTTCTTTCATTTCCAGATTTTTTTAAAATATTTAAAAAAGTACTTTTCTAGTTAGTAAAAAGACTTATTAAGGAAATTTTATGTTATCCTTTATTTTTATAGGGTTTTAAATCAACCGTTATAATTATTTCTCAAACATTTTTTTGTATTTCTCTATAAAAGTTCAAAAGAATGTTTCTTTTTCACATACATTTTATTAACATATTTTTCTACCAGTATTACCATTTTATACAATTTATCATATTCTACAAGTTTAAATGGTTTTACAATTAAATTCTATAATTAAATATTATTTTAATGTTTTTCTTCCATTTTATTTATATATAGAAAGGATATGATTTTGTTAAAAAACATATATTTTTAATGATTATAATGGGAATGTTTTATCTATTATTATTTTTTGATCATTAAATTTATATATATAAATTTATTTTCTTCTAGTAATATTTCATTTTACATGAAATTTCACTTTGATATTTTTATTCTTTGTGTCGTGGATATTATTATTTCCTAAAACTTATACAATTTCTACATATAGTTTTTAATATGAATGTAATTTTATTTACTTGGAAAATCATAATATTGTGTATTATTTACTCAATAAGGATATTTATTCTTAATAAAAATGAAATAGATGATATAAAAGTAAAATTTACTGTTATTATTCAAATGAAAAAACCATAACTATTGAATTTATAGTATTTTACAATAATCCCTTTGAAATCGGGGTATGATCTCATTAGAAAAATTATCAGCAAAAAAATGCATCACTATATACCCCTTTGTTTTCAATTCAATCTAAAAGAAGTTTGAAATCATTAAAAAAATGTGTGATGAAGAAACAAATTGTTGATAGGAGCTCTAAAAATCTAATACATTAGGTTGTGAGTTTCTTGGAAAAATGTATTTGACCATTTCTTACTCCGTGTATAAAAAAACTAGAATCACATTAAAACCAAACCTTATTCGAACATTTTTGTTTGGACATATCCACTATATTTATTATTCCATACATTTCCCCCTCCAAAGATGTTACAATACCATAATATATATATAGACACCCCACAATGTTATCATTATGATCTCTAAATACTTCCCTAAATCATGAAGATCATATATAACGCCTAGATTCCCCTTTCGAGTTTCATTTATTCCAACCAATGAATGGAGTAATCCAAGAAATTTCAGAAGTACATCACATTTGAGGAAATAATTCTAGTATACCAGATGTATCAGAACAATGGGATCATGAACTAAATTACTGCATCTTCCATTCTACATGGAGTTAGAACCTTCAAATATCTTAATAATCTTGAGATAAGAAGTTTGAAGTTTAGAAGAGAAAAATTAATTAATTGAATCATTTTGACTCTTCTAAATAATTTGCATGAGTTCAATACAATACACATGAAACAAATTGATGATATAATTTGATATAGGTGTTATGATAGATTCCAATAACATTCTTGAATAGAATCCACCCAGGGAAGTTGCACATAAATGTTGTTGAGAGTGATGTTACGTAGTGCGAAAGTTATGGAACATCACAAAAAGAGGTTGTTAATCTACTACACATTTTTATAACATAAAGAACATATAAAATAGAAGTTTATTCCCAGAAATTTTAATCAGTAATTAATATAAATATAGGAGTGTAAAATCCCTTATAGTAGCAAGAACATAGATTGATAAATATAGTTCTTACACATTTTTTCATGACAACCATTTTTATTCCCAAAATATGATTTTTGATAAAAGTGATTTGAGGAAAGAATACCATTAACTATTAGTTCCCAAATAATGATATAAAATTTATTAATAAAAATGTATTTGTTGATAGCTTCTTTAATTTCATGAGGTATATCATTGAAATTTTCAGTCTTTATTTTCCAATTGAATTCAATTCCATTATTTTAACATCACAACTAATGAGATTTAAAATAGGGGTACCATTATAGTTGTTAAAAAAAATTTAAGGGAATGATTTTTGTTAAATAACTTGTGTGTTTGAGAAATAATGATGGTGAAATAAGCTTTAAGATCTATCCAAATAGAGGATTCAAAATTTTTAATATTTCTATCCTTAATCTTAATAAAAAATTTCCACCTAAAAAACCGTGGGAATATTATTTATCCATAACCATCCTCCACATAAAATTTTCTTGAAGAATCTGATTAATTTTTTTAACAATCACTATGCCAGGTCCCCCAAAGTCAATAAGAGAGAAACATTTATTCCAATGAAATATAATTATTCTATTTCCCATTATACTATCACTCGAGATATAGTTTTAAATAGATGTGTTTCTCTTTATAAACAATGTAACATGAAATTTATAAATCATGAAGTAATAAACAAACTGGTAGACTGTAATGTTACTAACAAGATAGTCCATCCCAACTGTTGAAATAGATATAAATTTTAAAGAATATTGTTTCATTCTATCTTTCACTATGATATTAATAAAATTAGAATCTAAATTTCCACCCAAAAACATGAGAACACATATATAAGTAAATGGAAACAATCCTTGTATGATACCCGGATCATGGATGATATCATTTTTCCTCACAACGGTTATATGTTTTCTAAAGTAAACAAAATATTTTTTGAATATAATTTCTTAGACTTAAACCCTTTGATAATGTAAAAAAGGAATCTTTGATAAACATGGAACTTCACATACCCTTTAAATAAAAGGAATAATATCATCAGTGTATAATAGATGTGGAGGAGAATTGATACCTTTATTAGCAGTAATGACATTATGATTCCCATTCTTCCCCAAATTCAATAAAATTCCACTCATGTAATCTTCTATAATATAAATATTAATATCTGATAGGGGATCACCCTACCTCACCCTTTTGAGTAAAAAAATAACCCTCCAAATAAATGTTTATCATAATTGAAATATGATCTGATAAAAGAAGAGTTTTGACCCAATTAATTAAATTTTTATTAAATCCAATATTGATAACAACATTACAAATTAAACCACAATACATAGTGTCAAAGTAATTTTTTAATATCAAGATTCATGGAAATATAACACCCTTTAGTAAAATTCCATAGAATATTCACACATTCCTAGGCCATCATAAGAAAATATTAGATAATACTCCCTTGAATGAAACACAATTTATTTAAAGATATATTTTTATTTTAGAATTTTGAAATTATAGAGTTAAGGATTTCACCAATAATTTTTTAGATGGTATTGAATAATTATTTTTACCTAAATCAATAAATTTCATTAGAATTTTTAGTTTTTTGAATCAAATAAATGAATGGATCATTTGAATCCCATTAAAATGAACCTAAATTAAAAAACTAATGAAGAGTCCCGAAATCATCATGGTGATTGATATCGCTTTATTATAAAAAAACGATTGGTAAATCCATCTGGTCCCAGTGAACATCATTAATTAATATTAAACTCAATTTCCATTATTTCAAAATGTATTGGTATGTATGTAAGCATATCATTATCACCATTGGAAGAAAGAGTATGAATTATCCATTCTATCATACCACCATCAGTTCTAGGTCCATTAAAGAGATTCCGGTAATTTGAAACAATATGATTGGAAATATCTTATATGATTTTCAAAATGTGATCACCATATATGAGTAAATAAAAAGGTTTTTATATATTCGAAGATTTATAAAGGGAATTAGAGAATGTGGATTTTATATCACCATCCTTGAGCCATTTGTCACTGAAAATTTTGTTCTTTGAGTTATCTTTTAAGCCCAAAAGTCTGTCTAGTTCACAAGAAACCTCATCTTCTTTAT
This sequence comes from Viscum album, assembly GCA_963277665.1. Classification (NCBI taxonomy): domain Eukaryota; kingdom Viridiplantae; phylum Streptophyta; class Magnoliopsida; order Santalales; family Viscaceae; genus Viscum; species Viscum album. The sequence continues at coordinate 40,044,441 of OY728160.1, read as the reverse complement.
TTAAATAAATAGAAAATTCATGTTGTGTTTATCTTACTGGGATGACCTGAAAAGAGGCTTCAAGAGAGGAAATGTGAGAATCAATAGTATTGAAGAAAATCATACTCCAGTCCTTTAATTCCTTTTTAATGATTTTAATTTTAAGAGAATGTGTTAAGGAATTATAACTAAGACTTATAGAATTCTATTTTTCCCACATAATTTGCATGAAATCAAGATGTTCATCCTAGACATTATTAAATATGAAAGGGAAATAAGGTTTTTTGTCTCTTGGGTACAACCTTAACAAAATCCAGTGATGGTGAAAAAATATTTTAGAAAAAGTTGATAAGGGGAAATCAGTTTAATTATTCAAAGAATCATCATTAATAAAAGTTCTATATATCATTCTAGAGACTATTTTGGGAATAAATTATCAATAATGACTATATTTTTCATCAAAAATATTACCATCAAATAAATTTCAATCCTTTACATGAGATATTAATCCCCAAAAAGAAATAGAGTAATAAACAAAACCAATTTTGTTTATCAAAATTGAAAATAGTGTAGAAGTCACTGAGAAGACTCTGTTGGAAAATTTGACTACTTTAAGGAGAGAGAGTATCCTTCCCTAAAGTTATACGATTATGATATGAGATATAATAAAAAAAATTATTCTTCTTAGAAATATGAAACCTATAAGTCAATCTATGTTAACTGATACAAAGAGATGATGTATTTTCCATATTCAAATGGTGAGGAACCTAAAATTTTTCAGTATCTGAAGAATAATGATTTGTGTCAAGAATTCTATAGATAGAAAATTCAAAATATTAAACCCTTGATGAGATGTATTTATTTTTAGTTTTAGCTAAACCAATAATGTATAGTTTGTGGTATTAATGAAGGAGCCTAGGTGTGTTAACTATTTCTATGTTGGACAAGACCAGATAGTTCTAGAACATAATATTTATAATCAATTAAGTTTAGGGAAGAATCCCTTATATTTTATTCCACAAATTTTCATACATCTTGGAGATATTTTAGTAATTCCATAATTCAGTAAATAGTTATTCTTAAATTGAGAGGAACCCACGCACTCATCTGGAAAAAATTTAATACAAAAAATAATTGGTTCCTTCTTCTCGGTTGCAAAATGTTATTTATCTTTAGAAGAGTAAAAAATTCAAATCAAATAGACATGATCAGTATTTTTTAAACAAGTTTTCTTAGCGTCCTAGTTATCACCAAAATAAAATAATCATGAAACATGAAGGTTTTATTTATCATTATCTTGATTCTTTATTCCATTTTTCAGTAATGTTTATCCTTAGGATTCTTTCAAAATCCCAATTACATGAGTTTAGTCTTCTATCAAAACTATTTCCCACATTAATATGAGTTTTGTTCATATCATAATCTTATGTATAAGAAGAAAAACAGAATATGCATGCATATATCTATCCAAACTAGAATCATTAGGTGGAGTAACATCCAAGGAAGAAGAAAACGTATTCTTGATCACCATGATATATTTACTAGTTGTGTTTGATATAATATGATGAGAATAACCTTCAACATGTGACTCTTTCTAAACTATAAGAACGATTTTCTGTATTTCATATGATATGTCATCAATATGATTATTATATACAATGGAGGACACCACTTAGGTGGGTATGTCATCTTAGAATATATGGTTAATCTTAATTCCTTCCTCTTCAACCAAGTAATCCCGTGAAAAATTCGTCCTTGGATTCAAGACAACATCTTCTCAAGGAACATCCCTTTTGATAGACATATTTATTAAAAGGACTCCCCTTCATTGAAGATGAGTCATAGATTATTGAGATATTGAAACTTATTTCCATGATTTATCCCTATTATAGGCCTAAACCTATTTCTGAATGACTTTATTGTTTTAAATAGCATGACCCACTATTATACTGACCCCACAAAAGGATATTTATATTCTCATTCCACATTAATTTAAATTTCTAATCATTTTAAAACTGGAAGAGAACCTATGGAAATCATAATTCTATATTATCATCCACAAAAATGTAATCATAAAATACAATATCTCAATTTACAGTTAGATGGTAGATTTTAACTAGAAATATCATTCATGATGAAAGGTCATTGATAATTATTAGGCAAAAACCCAGTTTAGTCCACAAAGCCATACCCATATTTGAGTAGAAGATTATTACTTCTTAAAGGCATTGGAATTATGTTTCCATTCATAAATACCAAGAATTATAGGATTGGGATGTATATTCTGAGTGTTCCAAGATATATTGAAATATTCCTTGTCCTTGAAGATGCAGTGGAAGTATCCCTTCCCAATTAGAAGAAATATTTATTCACTGAATATCTAGCATTGTATGACCATGGATTTTAGATCAGGAAAGGACCAGTGTTTGTATACCTTAGAGTAAGTGATTATATAAAAGATTGAAAACTTACGAAGATAAAATCATTGTTGAGTAAAACCTACATACTCCAAAACTGAGAAAATAACATCATATGACTTTATAATGTTTGGGATTTTTGGAATAGATTATATTCCCTTATTCTAGAGATCAGTAAGAGCCTCCAAAAAATAAATTCCCTTTCCTCTCATGAGACAAGAATGTTTACAAAATTGTTAAATGATTTTATAGTCTATAATTACCCATCTATTAAACTATGTTGTAATAATGTCTTGATTGTAAAGATATAATGATGTTTGAGATCACATTGTCTAACATTAAGAAATTTGGTAATTGAGAATTCAGTTATTATTATCCATGAAATTTCAATATTTATTTTATCTACTGATATGTATCGTTCTAAATTTATTTATTAAATGACATGGTTTTAGGTATTTAACATTTTATATTGATCATTACTTATTTATTGACGATATCATCTACTAAAGTAACCCTTACTAAGCATATGAGCTCACTAATTAATATTTTTCTCTCCAATATGCTATGAATAATGATATTATGAATAATATCAAGGATTAAAGAATGTTTCTTAAGTTATGTTTGTATATTTCAATTGAAATATGGGAATTATGTATATATTTGGTTATCTAAGGATACCAAAATGACAAATCATTGATGATTTGATCCATTGTATCATATGATGATATAATAAAGTAGACTACAACTATGGGTTAATAGATTTGGGGTTGATATAGTTGTTTTTAGAGGTAAATTTAGTAGAAACGTTAGGGAATTGATTTTAAATCAACATATATAACTTGAAGACTGTGATAATATCTTATATTATTTGATAAATTTTTAGATGTTTTTATTCTATAGTTAATTAAAAATAATGATTATAATATAGGTCACTATGTGACATTATTTAGGCATAATGCCAAATAGAAGAAAAGAAACCAACACTTATAGTAATGGTATGTATATCTCAGTGGAGTAATCTTATACAATTATTGTTAAAATGAGCAGATCATAACCATATAAGTGAAACATGTTCAAGTTATGATGAATAAAATTTCTTGTAAGAAATGACCTATTGTTTGGAAATGTGATTCAACTATGTTTGATCACTTCATGTGATCAAATCCTCTCTATTATAATGAAACTAAAAAACCATTAATTTATAAAAATTTAATCAATTTCTTTTGTAATGTTATTCTAGGATTTGAGATGTTACATTTTATATTTAGAATCATCCTATGATAGTCTATTGGTTTAAGGATTAACCTAATTGAAATTACTTCGATCACATAGGGTTTTTACCAATTCATGAGGGGTATTTCTCTCATATGGTAATGGGGAAACTAAAAATTGAGGTCATACATATTGAATGGGAGTTTTTTTTTGTATTTTCCGAAGAGATTCATAGTTCCCACCTAAATCATGAAGTTTAGTTTTCAATAGAAATCATATCTAGTGATACAAATATTTCAAATAATCAATATAGAATAGACCTGATTGAGTTACATGAATTGAAGAAGAAACTCCAAGATATTCCTATTAAGGGATTTATTCATCCTAATTATTCACCATGGGGTACACTAGTCCATTTAACTAAGAAGAAATATGGGATAATGTGTCTTTTCATTGATTCTCAGGATCATAAAAAATCACTACTATGAAAAAGTATCCTCTACCCATATCAATGACCAATATAATAAATTATGAGGAGATAAATATTTTTATAATATTGATCTTGAATATAGATATCATCAGCTAAGGTTTAAGAAGATGTAAATAAAAAAGAATGTCATTTGTATTATGTTTTTCCTTAATAATTTATATTGATTCCCTTTGGACTTACAAATGATCCTCTTATCATTGTGGATTTACTGAATATAGAATTAAGACATTTATTTGATCAGTCTGTGGTAGTCTTTATAACATACATTTTTATATATTTGATTTTTAAATAAGGGCGTGAAATAAATTTTTGGCTTGTGTTGATGACACTCAAGAAGGATAAACTATAATCCAAATTTAACAATAATGAATTTTAACAGAAAAATGTTCCTTTATTGGGTCATATAATTTCAAGAGAGGTTATATAATTAGATAATTTAAATATGGAATTTATTCTTCCACTGAATCATAATTTTTTATTATTTTTAAAACAACCTCTTTGGGGAAAATGTGGTAACCTCACAACTAAAAACACCATGGCCCATAAAAAAATTCAAAATAGTCCACATAATTAAAATTTGAAACTAATATTCAACACCACAGAAACCATCATGTCAGTTCCATATCTCTCATATCACATAGAACTACATCGATGAAATAACATCAAAAACATTATTTCTAACATCATCACCCATTGTAATTATCACACCATCTTCAACCATTAAGAATTTCACCATTGTAACCATCACCACCAGAGTCACTATATCTCCAACTGGAACACCACGTACATAATCGTTAACCCTCATTGCCAAAGCCTAGAACCATAAATAACCCTCCTAACGAAATCGCTATAATTGTCACAGCCAAAGTCAGCATTTTCTAGCTTGAACACCTCATATTCCGCTGTTAACCATCATTGATAGATTCAGGAACCGAACAGAACCCAGACATCCACCCATCACCACCATTGTCTTCTTGACGCCTCTGTAGAACTCCAATATCATTACCAAAATACCATCATAATTGAACACCACACACCTCTAAACCATGAATTATACGACAGATTACCTCCCAAAGACCCTAAGACACTCGAACCTCTACTCCCAGAACCTCCAAGAACACTCGTTCTTCATACCAATAGGGAAAGGAGTGTAGGACCTAGATGCCAGAGTAGTGTTGAGTAGAGGAGATCACAGTAGGGGACCAATCTAAAAACCACATCATCCCAGCAAAACCGCAATCCAAAAACAAATAACATACTATCAATCGAAAAAAACATCACCATACCATAACTATATCTACATCCACAAAACAAATAAGGAGACAAACAGATGAAAGAACCCGAGCTATGACAACTGCCATCCCTCATCCAGCGTCATCTGAAGTAAGCCTAAATCACGATTTGAGACAGACTAATGTGGAGAAGAATGCAATGGGTGTGTCTACATAGGGAATATGAGGATAAAGCAACCAGAAACCATCACCAACACTAACCCAAGATGTTTAAATCACCATCACACATAGACCTAGACTGGGGGTCTGATGCATAGGGATAAACCGAAAGAGGGGCGGTAAGCGGCACATGGAGACTGCACTGAAAAGCCGCAAAAGTAAAGATGGTAGAAGAAGAAAGGAAAGAATGAGGAGGATGTACTAGGAAAAGAGATCCATCACCGTTGAAAAGAACCTGAAAACCCTAGGAGGAGGAGAAGAGGCAGTAGGGATACTAGGAGTCGGGCGAATGTAGATCCATGAATTCTAGGAATAAAAGATGGGTGATATTAATTAATGTTCTAAACCAAATATGATAATTGATATCTCTATTTTTCTTAGTAATTAATTACACTACTAATGTTTAGTGAGATATTTATCACTACTATTTAGTGCAGTCAAAAAGATGAGAATTAAGGGATCCATATTCATTTAGAAATTTGAATGTGATTAGAATTTAAAATAACTTAAGAAATGTTTTCTCAGAAGACATATTCTTAAACTACCCTATAGAAGAGAATGTATTTTGATATATAATGGTTATTTATTTAAGGGATTGAGAATAATACTCATGTATAATGAGAGGGTCAAATCCTTTGACTCTTACCAACTAAAAATTCATGAGAAGAAAATTCCTAACTAATGATTTAGAGTAGCCCATGGTAATTATTTCATTTTTAGATATGGTATCATTATTTTTATGGTAAATATTGTGATATATATAATGATTATAAAATATAAAATTATATATTTACCTAAAAAGAGTTGAATATGCAGCAGAGAAGATAGTTGGAGTTGATCTGAGATTACAACTGATCAATACATTACCCCTTTGGGAATGTGAATTAGGTCGTTGATTCTCTGAGTTAGAAAGTCTATTCTCATTTTTCTATGTTGAGTTCTTAAAGAGATAAAATATTAATATATTTATACAATCTAGATCTTGAAATACTGAAAAATTGTTAGATATTATCTTTTTAGGATTAATAGGTAACTACCCATCCATGAGAGGACAAAGAGGGAACATTGAAAGGAAGTGGAATTGTAGAAGAAGATTATGAATGTTCCTAAATAGAACTATGATCATACACTAAAGATAAGATTCAAAAACCAATTCTGTGTTCTTTAAATACTATATATGAATAAGGAAATATTTTATGATGTTAATAATTCTTCATTCTTTATTCATCATGGATGTATGATGAAATTTAGTGATTAAAAAGAGAATTTATGGTAGGATAACATGGAAAATTATATTGAAGTGTTTTTATCATGATTCCTAGTGGTTCATTTTGTTAATGATGATAGAAGTAAGTATAAGGGGATGTTACAACCATTACCTATACTATAATGGAAATGAAAAAACATTATCACGGATTTCATCTCTAGACTCCCCAAAAAATTTAAAGTCAATAGAGCTATTAGTAATGTACTCAATAACCTTATAGTGTTATTACACATAATTTTTACAAGATAATATTTCTATATTAATCATCATACTTGATTATAAATTAAATGTTTTGTGAGATTTAATGGAGGACAATAATCAAACAAAAGTAATTAGTATCCATGGTATACGTCAAGGTTCTAGAGATTCCTTCATCATAATTTGGATACAATGTTGAGTTTAATTCTATCTTATTATCTTCAAATATATGGTAAGTATTATAGTACCATTCAAACTCTATAAGATATTATAATACATTTCTCTATAGATTTCAAAGTTGGTCGGGATCAATACCTTTATTTGGTAAAATTTTCTTACACAAATATCTTTCACTTGAGAATTCGGGAAGGTCCTTATGAAGCCCTCAATTTAAAGAATTTCATAACTCCATTGTTTTGGGAAAAATTTGGGGAAAACAAGAAATTAGGTCTTTATTTAGTCGATGAACTGGAAGATAATGTTATATCCATTCAACAACACATAAGGGATTCTTAGAGTTGAAAAAAAAGTTATACTGAAAATAATTAATGAGATATAGAGTTTTAAGTGTGTGATAAGGAATTATAATTAATATCTCCTTAGAATGAGGTTTTGATATTTTTAAATAATGTCATGTTAGGATATAAATATATTTACCCCTTCAAAAAATTTCTTTATATCGGGTTGGTATCGTATCGCTTGGGGCAGTGACCGAATCCCCCACAATTTCATGTTGTGATATATATATTTATACTAAGAATGTACATACTTGATCCTTCACATGTATTGATCTCTGATTTCATACCGTAGGAGAAATATCTAGATTATTAGGAATAATTGGTGGAGATTTTGAATCATAAAGAGAAATTCCTACGAAACAAGAACACTCATTTGGTCAACGTTTTGTACCCAAACCATAAATTTGGGGAAGAAACATGGGGACCCAAGGATATGATAAGTAAAATGTAGCCTTGGTTGTTTAAATCATAGTGATGATATTTCAATATTGAAATTCTTATAAGGGTGTAGAATTCAACACCTTAATATTTTAGGATATATTAATATTTAAATAAATCTATTTTTTGATAGCTTCCTACACAATAAACAACAAGTTTAAAGGGACCAAAAAAAGAATTCAAATATTATTATGTGGTATTTATATATTTTTTAATTATGATGTCATTATTATCATATGATTAATTTTTGGGATTTAATAAAAAAACATTTATTTTTCAGGGAATATTGAGAAATTATTCTTTTTTGAGAACTATAATTTATTTTCATTAAATAACTAAATTTAAAAGTAAAATTATATATTGTAAATTCCATAAAAGTTATAGAAAATACATTTAATTAAAATAATATAATAAATTCTATTATGATAATATTTTTACATGATTTTGAAATTTGTTAGACTTTAGGACCAAAAACACATTTTTCTAGAAAGTCACCCTTTCTTATCATTTTTATGGTTTATTTTTAAAATAATTTCTGAAAGATATATGAATCAAATTTTATAACATTTATTCCATATTTGGAATCATGATGTTTAATTTTGGTAAATATAACCCATTTATTTCTACAAATTGTGAATTGTAATTGTGTTAAAATTTATGAACATTGTAAGGGTATGTTAGGTAATTATGTTTAATAATAATGTGGAAAGGATTTATAAATTTATATAACACATAAATCATTCCAATTAGATGAAATATTTTTTACCTTCCTCATCAAATATTCTAATATATGAATGTTTCTTCTGTTTCAATTTGATTATGACTTTTATATAATTTTAAAAAAATGATGAATACAAAATGTCACCCTTTTGACTTTAATTTAAATTATATGTTCACAAAGAAATAATAAGTTGTTATGGAGAAATATATAAGATAATTTCTACAAAATTAATTAATTTTTACATTAAAAATTAATTTTTAATTTTAATTTATGTTATTATTACCTTAAATGATTACACAATATTGACAAAATTCATATGCAAGAAGTGGAATAATAAAATAAATAATTTTTAAAACATTAAAAACATAATGAATTTAGAAAGAATTATGGTGTCACATAAATTTTATAGTTAATAATAATGTATTATTTGTAGGACGTAATCAAATATGATATCATCGCGGCCATACAGGACCCGTCGTCCATTAATGACTACAGGCCGGTTAGTATGTGAAACTTTTCTTACAAGATTTTGTCTAGCATAGTGAACTCTAGGATATCCATCCATATTCCCCAGTGGATATTCATAGAGAAACAATGTTTTTTCAAGGGGAGGTCGATTCAGGGGGAGGTGTCTTTGGCTCAAAAAATGATTCATGAAATCAACATCAAAACCTATGGCTCTTATATGGCCCTTAAGCTGGATATGAATAAGGAATATGACAGGATGGAATGATGCATTATTAACAGGGTGTTAGAAGGCATGGGCCTTTCTACCTGGGCGGTGGATATCGTTTCCTGATGCTTCAGTTCTTTTTGGATGGGTTTGTCCTCTCTAGGGATGACTTATGATTTTTTTAAGCTAGATCGGGGTCTCCGGCAGGGACACCCCATTTACCCGACTATTTTTATCAGGTTTCAAGACAATATTATCCAGATTATCAATATCAACATGTATTTAGGGTACCTCCTATCGTTTCACAGAGGAAAGAGTCGGCCCCCGGTTTCCCACCTTATTTATGCGGATGAATATCTCTTATTTATTAATGCCAACAAAAGGTCGGAGGGTAGGCTATCCAAAATTTTAGATGAATATTGTTTCTGGAGTGGAGAAATCATTAACAAGGACAAGAGCTATCTTTATCATTCAAGTAGATGCAAAGACCATCAGGACACGACCCTGTGCAGTAAGTTGGTTATACAGAGGGGTCAATTTCATTTTTCCTATCATGGTTATCCTATCTCTCCAGGCCAGATTAGGGTTCGAGAATATGATGGGATTGTCTGTAAGATCACCAGCCGGGTGCTTAACTGGAAGAACCGATACATTTCCTTTGGAGGGTGGATAACTCTGGTCAATAGTGTGCTTTCAGTTATTTCTGTTCATGTCATGTCGGCTGCCAAAGTACCCAAGGGAGTTATATCTTCCAATGACAAGATTCTGGAAAATTTTATTTGGGATGATCAGGGATAAGGTGAGAATAATTGGGCCTCAGAGAGGAGGTTGGCGAGGCAAATTCATGAAGGCAGGATAAACTTTTGAAGCATGGTTGATTCTGTCCATTGTTTGCATGCAAAGCTTGCATGGGAGGTTGTGGAAGAGCATACACTTTGGTGTAAAATTATGTCCTCCCAGAGTAGAGGGTTGGAGTGGGACGATGGCCAGGCTTCTCCGTTTTGGGATACGATTAAAAGTTTTATTCCATCTATTCATTAGCATTCACGGTGGATTTTGGAGAGGGGAGACCTCTCTTTCTTGCACCACAACTGCGTGGGAGCCATCATAGAATTTCTAGGGTGTTCTGCTCAAATGATCTCTTTTTGGGAGGCCTGCTTGCAGCCCAGTTTTACCAGTACAGTTCTTAATGTGGTGTAGCAAGGGTTGCTAGATCTTATCTCACTAACCTCTGAGCCTGATTTTTGTGTGTTCACTACATCTGTTGTAGGGACTTTCTCATTGAATAATTTCTAGCGGATTTTTCTCCCCCACGAGCGGCGTGACGAGTGGAATAGTGTGGTCTAGTGTGATATGATCCCTAATAAGTGAAAATTATTTACCTAGAGTATTAGAAATCATTTGGTTACTACAGATGATAATGTGAGTAGAATGGGGGACATCATGGAATCTAGGTTCCACTACTGCAAGGCGCATAAGGAGGAGTCTTCTGATCACCGCTTTTTTGAAGGAGAATGGGCTATATCGGTCTTGAGATTTTTTGGTGGTTTCACTAGAATCCTTGATCCTGTTTTCTCTGGGTATTATTTTCTGGATAGATGGTATCATGGTGTGGCTGGTCCGGGGCTAGAACGTAGGGCGCGATCATTGATCATCACTGCTGGTTGTTGGTGTATTTGGCAAGCCCGAAATAAAGCCAGGTTCGATGGAGTTGCTTCATATAGTGGACCAGTGATCAACCGCTCGAGATCCCTAATGGTGGATCTGGTTCGGGGAGGTAAGGAATGGTGTGACGCTCCTTCGCTGAGGGATCTTCAGAGGTCTGGTCCCTCGTTGCAGCAATCCTCCACTGGGCCGAAGGGTAACTGGGTTTCGTGGAAGCCGCCTGTCACGGGCTTGAAGTTAAATTGCGATGGGTCGTGTGCTGCAGGTGTCATGCATGGGAGAGGGGTGGTTTGGGACCATAGGAGTAGTGTCTTAACAGCCTTCTCTATGTACTATGGGGTGGGGAGCTTCATAAAGGCGGAGGCCAAGGTGTTGTTCACATGTTTGGAGTTATGCAGGCAGAAGGGGATCCCACTTCGGCAAGTGGAAACTGACTCCAAAATCATTCATGATTCCTTTCTTGTCACGTCTTTTACTCCATGGTAAATTGCTTATATCATCAGGAGATGAAAACCCATCCTTAGAAACAAAAAGGTTAAGGTTCTACACATGTGGCGTGAGGGCAATAAAGTGGCAGATCATTTGGAATCCATGGCGGTGGCAGATCAGGGTTGTAGCGTCTTTTGTGTTTCAACTGTTCTTCAACTGGGTGATGAGGGGGATAACCTAGTAAGAGGATCAAGTAGGGCTTCATTACTTTAGGCCTCCATAGGTCCTTTTTCTCATGACCATGTCCTTGGCCAGTGCTTGTGTGTTTTTTTCATGCATAATAAATATAGATCAATTCATGTTCAATCATCTTTACCAAGAACCTTCATTGTTATTCTAGTTTTACAACATTAAATTATGTGGAAACCAATTCATATAATAAAAATAGTTTTTTAAATATATTTATATATTATTATGTTTATGTAATAATATTTATAAATCTCATTCCCTATCAAATGGGGAACAAAACCATTGTTTGTGTGTACGACAAACTACCTCCCCCCAAACTAATGTAATTGTTCTCCATCACTACCTCATATGGATTATAATAATTATATAAAAATGATTATATATGATAATTATAACATAATTATAATCATATGAATATATTATATCATCTACTTACTTATGCTTCCCCTCATTAAAAATTGATTATGTCACTCATCTGTATGTACGAGCTACCTCTCCACAAAACAATGTGATTTATTTTTCATGTCCACTTATCATGGATGATTTTAAATTAGTATATAATGAAAATATATGATTTCTATATCATGATTAAAATTATAGATATTATATAACTCTGACCAAGATACAAGGACCATAAGTACCAAATCAAAACATACAATAAAAATGATGTAATTAACTTCCAAAACAATGATAATAATAATGTATTGTTAAAAAGTTGAAGATAATTTTTAATATGTAGATCATATATGATATTATAGATATTTATATAGTTCTATTAAATAATAATAATAAATCAAAAATTCTAAAAAATGAGGTTAAAATCAGTTATGAGTAAGGTCAAACTTTAGGTAAGGGATTTCATCTTAATTTCCTCTCAATTAAGACTATTTGACAACATGCACATATTTTTTTATTTGATACATACAAATTCAATTTTAAAATATTTAACTTGAATATATGTTTATTCATTTTAATTAACTTTTCAATATAAATTTACCATTTTTGGGGGATATAAATTGAATATTACCAAAGAGGAAAGAATTTACTTTACAATCTAATTTTCAGATTACTTATATTTTTCATCGAGAGAATCTTATAATCATTCCTTCATAAACTCCATGTTTTTAATATCCTCTAGATATTTAAGGATTTCCAATGTTTTTTTAAATTTTCCTCTCTTCTTCACATGAATCATGAAAAAAATTAAAATAAATTACAATATTATTTCATTTTTTATCGGGTTTAATTTTATTCTATGTCTATATTTTCCAAAATTTCAATAAAATATTAATTATTTAATAAGTATAATGATTGATTAAGGTAATTTTATTTTATACTTAATTTTTTACATGGTTAAAGGAAATATTTATAATTTTTTCTTAAAGGGTAATTTACTACTTTATTTTAAGAAAATAAAAATGAATGATTATTTTTAATGTATACGACATTAATAGATTTTCCCACTTTTATTACCATTTAACATTATTTAGATTTTTTAACAAGTTTTCAATGGTTTAAAAAAACTATTTAATGAAATATAATTTTAATGTTTTTCTTCCATTTTATTTATTTATCCAAAAGAATTGATTTTATTATAAAACCAATATTTCTAATGAATGTATGGTTATCTTTTAACAGTCATTAATTTTGTAGGCATTAAATTTATTTTCAAACATTCACTTTCCTGTGATGGTTTTTAATTCTAAATTATATTTATCTTAAAAATAAATGTTATTTTTATCATGGATATGATTATTTCTTAAATAATATACAATTTTTACATATAATGATTTATTATATTTTTTCTAATGATTGATGAAATTTTAATATTTTCTATTCTATAGTCAATACAAATATTTATTGATAATACTAATTGTTTATGAATTAAATTGATAATTTAATATGTGAGGAATGTATTGGAGATGTAGTGTAGGTGGGCCTAGTTATAGATATACCCTTGATGAATCAACATGTCTCATGAAAGAAACCAATTATCCAAACTTATTAAATGAGTTTTCAGTGTATACCAAATAATATATTAATATATTTTGGAATAACATGTTAATGGTAGCGATATCCTAATTTATGAATCATGAAATCCAACATTAATCATATAATTCATTATAAATTTGGTTTTTTTTTCAATGAGACTTTTAACAACTCAAATTTTTTGGTTATATTTTTAGAAAGTCTTGGGAAAAATTACAAGACCAAGCACTAGGACGGTGTGCGATTCCAAGGCTCAGTGTGCCTGAAATGATCTGACAAAAAATGTTAAGTTTTTAAATATCACACATGATTAGTTTTCCTAAAAAAGTTGAATAATTCTTAAATGTGTGCCTAGATTAGTAATATGATAGAAGAATTGCATCTAGAATGTTGACCTTTCTTTAGGCAGGGCCTAACTTCATCTGGTGCATGCTAGATGAAAAGTTTAAATTTTGGACGTAACTATCAATAAAATTTTTTAAATAAATTTTTTTGATGCATTATTAATCCTTATTTTAATGGAATATTTTTTAGAATTTTAGGGTTTTTGGCATAACCTTGATAATTATCTAAGACAAAGTGGTGAGATTCTTTTGACGATGAACGCCAACAGATTTAGAAAATTGAGATCAGATCTTAGATCAAAAGGGTGATGGATTCAAAAAATGAAAGATCAAGGATTAAATAATAGAAATGACACAAATCTCTTCATCAATGATAAATTGAAAGACTAATAAGTAGGTGTTTTTATTTAAATTCTACCCTTTCCCTGAATTTGAATTCCTATGAAAAATGTGAATCAATCGATTCACAGATTGTACATATTATTAATGGATGGGTTACACCTCACAAAGTCTTTTTGAATATTGATGACTATTTGAATTATTTCCAGTTTTTTTAATTTTCTTGATCCTTCTAATGGGTCGTATTGAGGCCAGAACAAATATACAACCAATGATCGATCCTCAAGTATCTTATTGTGCTTTTATCCCCCATGTTCTTCAAGTTCTTAACCGGATGATGAACGATCGATCATTACACATCTATTTCCTAGAGAAATTATCAGATTTCTTAGATATGGATGGGACACAACACTGTGAAGGTGAAATGAAGATGGTGGTGAATGGATAAAAGAGGTTCGAAATATATCATTTCTATAACAACATTTCACTGTGGTAGATAACAAAAAGGATTCAAATTGTATATGACGAAGAATGTAGCACGAGGATCCTAAAACCTCTTTCAAATCGAAGAATGGACCAACGGAGCAGGTTTGGTTGCTCGAAAAAGTTCCTGCTAATGGCACGTGGCGTTGATTGCATGTTGGTGCAGTGGAGGTGGTGCACTCTAGCGGTGCACTGTGGGAGCAGTGGTAGACACCGTTTCAGAGGTGTCGCAGCTTCATATCATGGTGGGAGGAGATGGACCTGCGACTCCGGCTGCGGGGCTCATACAAAAACATCATCTAGCCAAGATGGCCATGTGGCACGGAGGGGTGTAGTGGGTTTCCATCACTGGTGTGGATGAACCAGACTTCTCGGAGTGGGTTAGGACCCAACTGTCCCTTTGTTTTCAAAATAGATATAGCTTTCAAATTGTATGTTTGATTGACAAGATTTTTATGGTGTTGGAACCCTCAAAATGAGGTGGTACATTTAAGATGGCTTATGGGGAAGTTATTAAGGTCCATTATATGTGTGGATTATCTCCTTGTTTCATAATTTTATGGTTTGGTACGACATTTCATGGAATCCCCCTTGAGTGATGAGTCCTAGATAGAGTTTTAAATCCTCTTTAGGACTAATGTGATACACTATTACCCTAGATAGAGTTTTTTGGGTATTGACATGACCTCCAAGCACATGGTGTTAATCCTTTCACTAGTGGGTTGTATCATAGGGTTTTCGATATTATTTAGAATCCACTATGTTACAATCCATATCGTAGTGTTTGCGCTTCTCTTCAAAATCACCTACGTTATGAGCCGCATCATAGGATTCGTGTTATTCTATGAGAATCACCTACATTGCAGGGTGATACCGATTGGGTTCATGATATTCTTAGGAATCCCCTACCTATATTTATTGACCTTGGACCAACGTTTTCTAATTGGGTGGAGCCCATGCTTAGAGGTACTTATTGTAAGAGTACTGCATGAAATATAGGTTCGAGGAGTGGGACTCTCGGAATGAGCATGCTTTGAGTAGAGTCATGTGGTGGGTGATTTGCACTGACATACATTTCCTTTCATTGTGGCTAGTTTTGAGTGTATATAGATATCGTTGGTGCGTGTATGGGAGTATACCTATGTTGAGCTGAATATTTCTTCTTAGGGGTGTTTCCTTTGTGGTATTTTAATTTGTGTTTTTGGGTTCCCTTCTGAGTATGGTTTTACTCACCCTTTCATAGGATTTTCCCACACATGTCGTGTCTTGTGCAGACGGTCCACTCTTTAATGGTGTTCTATGAAGACCAGGACTAGTTTGGGCCTATTGTGATCAGACAAACCATGGTTTGTTACATTATATTATATAGAGTAGTTGATTGACATACCATACTAATGGATTAGATGAGATTTTATATGGATGAGCTTCATTACTTTTGTTATGGGCTATTTATTTTTGGTGGGATTCTATTCTGGCCTAGTTGTACTTTACCACTTTTCTTTCTATCATACTCTATTTTTGGGTTGTAGTGGTATGCATGTATTTCTATTTACTTAGTTTTTTTAAGTTCCATCATATTTTTCTTGGAGTTTTGTGCATGTGTAAAGGTTCATATGAATGTGCTTATCATTTCTGGGATATTCCTACTCAATGCAAGTCGCCATCCCTTGGCCAATCAGAGGCGGTTTTGGGGTAGTCACGACATGAGCCCTGGGGGATGGGTCATAACAGAGTGGCTTCAAAGGCAGGTTAGTTCTACCTTATGAAACAAAACTCTATGAGTTTGGTTTGGGGAAATGGTTTTGGGTGTTTTGAGTTTGGATTTCAAGGAAGGTAATTTAGTGTTGGTACAGTGGTCGATGCATCCATACACCAGGATCTTGAATTGTATTTTTCCTCTTGTTACAAGAAATAAATAGTGAAGGGAAAAACCATGGTACATGTATCATATTGGAATGGGCTGTGTTTTCCATGTCCTTCTTGAGACAACTCACCTAGTATACTCAAATGATCATGGTACATCTTGTTTTCCTTCAAGATGCTTCAACATAGATAGAGATCCAATATTCCACCGTGTGATCACTAGGATGGTCCATGTGGTGACGAGATATGGATACCAGGATTTTTACCAGAGGCAACTCCTCTGGGTCATGTACAAGCTATACCACAACCTACAGAGTATCACATGGTACATTTTGTACCAAAATATGAGATGCATGTGCTAATATCTCTTCACGAGTTTCAGTGGAAAAAACCCCACATGTTCTGGGGAAATAAAAAATTACTCGTGGCTAAGGATTGAATTGAGGTGGTGACTGAGTTTTATGTCTATTCAAAACACTATTATAATATATAGAGATCCAAGTGGTGGGCCTTCTACGTGGCTCAATAGGGAGATGGTGGGGTTTAGATGACATAAACTTATGATGAGGTGACTCTTCCATGGAATGTGTTATAGAACCTTTATTAGAGAAGGTTTTGTAACCAAAACATCCAAGGGCTATGTGTGACCAAGATCTTCAATATTTCCTGTAGGATGATGTGTCAGTATCTGAGTATTCATCAAGTCCTTCTGACCTTTCTAGGAACTCGATGGATATGATATGACTAGTGCATTAGGGCCCAGACCTTTGAGAAAGGTGTGCTTAGGGACATTTTAGTGAGAGATATTCCTCTGTACATTTCTACTTATGATAGGTTTCTAGAATGAACCTTTGTAGTTGAATTCCATTTGGATTAGTCGATATAGCCATTGGATGTTAGCAGTGGACATGCAGGAGTAGAGACCTTGGGAGAATGAAGTTGAAATCAGTATTAGAGACATGGAAGTGTGAGACATTTTGAGAAGAGGTCATGGGTCATGAGATCTATAGATCGGGGCTCATAGGGTGAGTCCCAACGGCCTAGAGAGAGGCAAGTATTTTAATTAGATGATAGGTGACAACTCACTTAAGATTGTCTAGACCATCATATTGTTGACATGTAAATAGTGGATAGGCCATGGAGGTATAGATATTAACAAGAACAGCTGAATCTATATGATGGAATACCTAGTAGAGGAGTTGGGAGAGAAGGATGAGGTGGAATACATTTCTACATGTTAAACCTCCAACCCCAAGTGGTCCAAATTATGATCAGGGAGCTGGAGGATAATAGAAGGGGTAGCTGCATGTGGTCAAGGAATATATCCCAAGGGCTCCATGAATGATTCTAGGTATGGTATGTGTTTATTCATAACTTCCATGTTAATAGACACATGTGATAATAATTTTTCCATTTAACGGATCTTGTTTGAGACCAAGTGTTATCAGTTAAACCGTTAACATAACCCTTATGTCTTGAGAAACCATTTGGATTAGACTCAATAATCACACTCATTCCAATAGTGTGATCTGTCCTTTGAGTCAAGAGTTTCGGTTGGAAGCTCCTAGTGCTAGCATCAAGGCCTTACAATGTCATTCTTGGTATGGATTGGATATAGAAGGGCCATGGTCGGATTGACGGTTTTAGGAAAAAAGGGTGTGGTATGTCTGCAGATATAGAATGAGGTTTTATTTTGTTGGTGAAAAAGGGAACCAAGATAGAAATGGATATATTCATGAATAGGAGGGTGCAACCAATCACTCTTCAGTCAGCTACCCTTACCCTTGGGGTAGTATAGGTTATGAGTTTTCAGTTCCCATAATTAGTGGCAGAGTATGAGGACATCCTCCCTGATGATGTTCCAGATTTACCTCCCCATAGGGAGACGGAGTTATTTATTGTTCTACACCCTAATATGGAACTGATATCAGGATTAATATATCTGATCAATTTCACAGAGCTTCACACGCATAGGGTATAGGTGGAGTACTTATAGAGAAAGTGTTTTATACGTCCCAATGTTTGAGGTAATGTGTGGATTACCATCACTTTAACGAAGTGACTATTGAGAATGAGTACCCACTACAAAATGTTCTACAAACACTTCAATTATTTAAAAGGGGCAGCCTTTTCTGTGAATATAAAGGTTCTTGCAGGATTTTCAATAGTTAATAATGAGTATGATGAGTGCCCTGGTCTTGAGTTTTCTAGAGGAAGGAGTTGAGTACCTAATATTCTACGATACATCAGGGACCAGACATGGTTGTGTCCTTATGCAGAAGAAAGTGGTGATGGTATATGGTTTAATTTAGTTGAGACCACATGAGAAGAACAATGCACCCACAATGTTTTGTTTGAAATAGTAGTCTTCACATTAAATACGAGGAGACACTAGATGATGGGTGGGTGGTTTAACGACTACTCAGACCACAAGAGTCTCAATTATATATTTTCTCAGAAGTTGTTGAACTTTAGATAGAGGCGTTGGATTGAGTTGTTCCAATAGTATAACTAGGAGATATTCTATACTCCGAGAAAGGGAAATGTGGTATCAGTTTCTCTCAGTAGGAGATCCAGTTCGTAGTTGCTGAAAGAGGAAACAAAAGAAGTTGTCCTCATTTCAGTTATCCTTCATGGATAGAGATGATGCATCTTACTTCTATTATGTGGTTGTCACCCCTACATGCTTATAGTGATTCAGGGAGGCACAACATGTGGACAACGACAATAAGACATTATGTACTCAGTTGATCATGTAGAATTCCCCTGACGGATATTCAAAAGGTAGGGAGCACATCGTTCCTTTCAAAGGATGCAAATTAGCAGCAGTGCATTTCTGGAATGGTGAGATTCATCAGGATATGGATGTGGGTGTCAAGGTGGCTAATGTGGACGATAGAA
Organism: Viscum album; assembly: GCA_963277665.1. Taxonomy (NCBI): domain Eukaryota; kingdom Viridiplantae; phylum Streptophyta; class Magnoliopsida; order Santalales; family Viscaceae; genus Viscum; species Viscum album. The sequence goes on along the minus strand of OY728160.1, from coordinate 40,024,815 downwards.
TAGGTTAATGTTGGTTTTACCTATTGATATGAAAGTTGATCATTTTTTTAAATCAATTTTGTTGTTTTACAACTAACAGTGTCGATCCCCTATGCTTAGAAGGGGATTTAATTTTCTTCCATGGGGTACAAAAAAGGTTGAGTTAAAGGGTATCGATGGACTTTATGATGATTTTACCATATAGATCTATGAGACTTGATTCCATCTGGTTCATCATTGAACAAATCACCAATTCGAACAACATTATAATTACCAATGAGCAGAGTTTAGTCAGGGGATTGGGATTCTTCTACGTGAAGGAGATATTTTGAATCTGTGTATTTTCATCAATTATTGTTCCAGATCATGATTATTGGTTTATATCCAAATTGTTGAAGCAACTATAGAAGGTGTTTATAGAGAATTTTATTGTCATCTAGGAGAGGATGAAGTATGCACAGGGTCATCTAATGTTTTGTGGGGAAAGAAGATGGAGACCTTGAAAATTCATTGCGGAAAAGTGGAGAGACTCTCTCGACCAAAGATTATAATGTATTTGGAGAATTGTGATTAGATCTTGGATTAGAAGTGCGGTGGATCAAACGAATCAATGATTAAGGATCGACGAATATTGACGATGCAAATCTCTTCATAAAAGGTCAATCGAAAGACATCCAGGTATGGGTTGTTAATTAAATTCCATCCATTACCCATCTTTAAATTCCTAAAATGAACATGAATCAATCAATTCAAATATCGCGCATGTCTTTACGGGATGGGTTTCACCTTGTGGTTTTTATTAGGGATTGATGGTCATTTGATTTATTTCTAGTTTTTTCTTAATTTTATGATCCTTCTATAGGGCTATATCAAGGATAGAATGACCAAACAATAGAGAGTTGATCACCGGGTTTCTTATTGTGAATTTCTAACCCATATTCTTCACATTCTGTATAGGTTTATGAATGATCAATTATTTTGAATCTGTTTCTTGGCACAACATTCTGACGTCTTGGATCTGTAATGGACATGACACGAAGGAGGTGCAATGATGATGGTGGCAAACAGATCGAGGCAATAGAGAAGATGTCATCGCTCAGATGACATTGATCCACAGTGGATTGTAACTAGTATTAGAACCCTAAGTGATGAAGAAAGTGGCCCAAGTATTCCAGAACCTCTTTTGGATTGAAGAACAGACCACCAGAGTGCTTCTGATGGCTTGCCGAAGGTCCCAGTAGCACTGGAACATGGAGGTGATGCCAACTGCCGCATCGGAGGAGCCACAACTTCATGGAACGGGAAGAGGAGATGGACCTGTAGCTCAGGCCGCATGGAACCTATAGAAATAGAAGCTTTTTAAGCCAGCCTTGTAACATGAAGGGACACGGTGGGTTTCTACATTTGGGGTGGATGAATTGTCCCATTCGGAGTGGACTAGGAAGGATTTATCGGGTTGGGGTGTTAGTGGACCAGGCCCAGCCGGAGCGAGTATGGTCAGACCGGAAAGTCAGACCCGATGGGTTGGGTCTAACCCAGGTTGGGTCAGCCGACCTCGGTCCGTGTCCGCAGACTCTGTTTTGGGTCGACGAACCCCGAGACGGGTTGGGTCAGGTCGGTCTAACTGGGTCAGACCAGACCCAAACCCAACTAACCCCTTCTAAAAAAAGATCCACGACATTGAAACTGTATGTTTGATTAATGATGCATTTGTGGCATTGGGACCATCACGATGAAGAGGTCATTTTAAGATTTATTGTTTACCTGTTAGTATGGACCAGTATAAGTGCAGAGTTTCCCCTTGGTTCTTTGCTCAAGGCTTAGGTACAACATTTCCTTGAAATCCCCTGAGATATGAGTTCCAGATAGAGTTGAAAATCTTCCATGGTATTTGATTGATACTATACCACCTCAGATTAAGTTCATTGGCTATATATGTGACCTTCAGGTGCAGGGCATTAATCTTCTATCTAGTGGGATGTATCATAGGGTTCATGGAAATATTTAAGATCCCCTATGTTATGATCCACAACATAGGGTTCATATAATTCTTTAGAATATTATACATTTTGAGTCACATTGTAGGGTTTTTGTTATTCTATGAGAATACCCTACGGTGTGGGGCGATAGCGATTGGGTTCACGGTTTTCTTCAGAATCCCCTATTTGTATTTCATTACCTTTTACCATCATTTTCTCTTTATAAGGGGCCCAATTTCAGCGATACCTCTTGTAAGAGTCCCAAATGACATCTAGTGTAATGCCCCGACCCCAGTTACCCAGAGTCGGTGCATTATTACATAACATTGGCATGATCATAAGAAAGATCAAATCTCGAAAGACCGATTGGTTTAGTAGCCTTGGAAAATGCCAGATATATTCATAAGTTTTACATTACATTATAAAATGAAAAACTACTACAACAACATAATGTCTCAATAGACCACACTATTATCCCCTCATAAAATCCCTGCAGGTCATTCATAACTTACTTCTTCACATCCTGGGAAAAATAAAACATAAAAAAGGGGTGAGCTCAAATGCCCAGTAAGGATAACAATATAGCGGAAAGAATAAACATTTAAGGCAATGTATAACTAAAACAAAAGCCTTTTAAATATGAACTTTCAACATGGTATGGCATAAATAAAATGAAATAATGCCATTTAATTATTCACATGTATATTCTACTAATCGAATAATCACATGCAAAAATCAATAACCACTTTCATAATGTTGGAATGCATAATGCCAGACTATCATAACCACATAGCCAAGGCCTCGTGCCAAGACTACAAATAAGATTTTGTCAAGGCCTTGTGCCAAGACACTAGTTTGTCTCATGAGACCTACCGATGCATCGAGGAGCTATAGCGGGCTCCACCCGTCACTTATTAAGTCCAATGCATTCCCATATGAAAAGGTTTAAACATAACATAAACATTCGTATTAAAACTAGCATACGAAATGTCAATAATTTCACCATAAACTATGAATGGTATAAAAATAGCACATCCACAGTCAAACATATCACAAAACCTTCAATACAATATAGAAGTTTTGTATCATAATAAATCAACTTCAAATAATCTTAAAATCCATCAAAGGATGTTGACATAGATGAAATCAAAATTATTTTTAAAGAAGTATCTCCTTTTATTTTGAAATCATTTAAGATCCATATAAAATAAAACATTTTCTTTGAAAATATTCTTATAAGCTTGTATGGGAAGCTTCGACGATTTTATAACGGCGGAAAATAACCGCACCAGCCGTATAAGTTAAAAAAAACATTCTTACCTCAATTCTGTCGAAAAGGTTAAAAAGGACCTTGTTTTGAAAACGACGGAAAGATTCCTTTATAAACCTCTTATAAAAAGTCAAACAAGGGTATAAATGACTTAAACCCATATTCTTGTAAATAGTAAAAATGTTTTGAAATACATTTTTAAGAAACATGGATGTGGATGATAAAGAGATCCCAGTAGATTATTACGCATAAACAACCTCGGATAATGAAGAGATTGTGAAATAACCCTTACCTTGTACTTTTCCTTGGTTGGGGTAGGTTAACCTCCTGTATAATAGTTAAATAATTGTTACTAAATTATACAAGAATCATATACATTAATATGATATCATATATGATCTTTTAATATTGATTTGATAATAATATCTTAGTATTATCGCTGTTTCGGGTGTGAACTTACTTGTTTGCTTTTGTATGTTTTGTTACGTAAGACATGTTTGTAAAGGATAAGTTGTATATTATTCAAATCCAGAATGGTATCAAGTCCTTAAACATCATTTTTAAATCATAAAATGATAATTATACTTGAATGGATACGATGGAAAATGAATCTCATCGCGTTTGTGGAGACGGTAGTCCGTACGTACGCACGAACGCTACTTCCATTTAATTTTTATTTTAAAAGAATCGAATACAAATGATACATAGTTATATTACTATTACAGTATAACATAATATTTTATATATGTTACTTAAGTTCATTAACACCATCCTTTATACGTTCCATGTGTGGTATGAACGAGTCATATCATTTTAAGGGGGCGGTAGTCCGCACTTCCTCAAATGAAATTATCGTATGTATATACAACATGAAACGAATAATGGTATGAAATAAAATGGAATTACAGAAGCTTATATATAAAATATATATCATTGACATCATATTTAATTACAGTGCCATCATAATGGCCACCATGAGAGGCGGTAAGATGTATTTGAACAATCATCGTTTCGTGAGGCGTTAGTTTTCCATCCACAGAAACATTATGTTCATCATCCATTAGATGGAGTTGTGTGTATGTGTAGTTTTAATCCTTCTTATAACAACATCCTAGTATATTGAGGATACTGGTGTTGTTACAAAAGAAAGGAAATAAAAAGAGTTTGGGGGTTGAAGAAGCAAAATAAATGAAAATAATTTAAGAGAAAACGTTACCTTTAATTTAGGTAACTCACTTTGGTTGGAACCAAAGGACATGTTGAAATGCTTTATTCCTAAGGGGAAGCTTCAAGGAGGAGGAGAGGGATGTGGGGAGCTTAGTTGGGCAGAGTTTGGACGAGCCAAGTGGCTTGAGAGGTGTGAGGAATGAGTAGAAGTGGTCTCCTTTTATAAGGGGGAGGAGGGGCTCTTTAGAAAAGAGTGAAAGTATTACTTTATAATATAATTATATTCGGTTTATAATGGTCCAAAAATCATTGAGGTAGAAGATAAGATGACTCATATTCTAAATAACATCAACCAATAAGAATTGGACAGGTTTTAGATAATATTTTAATCATTTTAATCTTATTTATTTAAATGATTTATTAATGAGGTAAACATTGCATCATTATTGTGTCATTAATAATTTAAATTATTTGATGTCTAAAAATTATAAATAAAATATCATTATGTAGGAAATCTTTTTAGCTTTCTAATGAATATTTATAATCGAAAATTCAACATGTATAACCCTATGTAAAAATTGTTCTTCTAAAAGATGTAAGCTTATGCCATTTTTATTTTTATTTTAACTTTATTAATATAATGTGTCCCTACCACATACAAGTGGATCCAAGGGGTCCCCAAATTGACCCAAGGATTCCCATGGTCGGGTATGTGTCCACCAATAAGGTTAGGACACGTTTTAGGGTAATTTTGTATTATTATAATATTATTTCTTAACCCTTATTTACCGGATTTACCCTTTAACCATGGTAAATAAAATATTTACCACAGTAACTATTCAAAATGTCTAAAAATAAAAGTTACCTATTTACACAATTTGAACATCCTGATTCCAAATATGGAATCCATTTTCCTAAATTCAAAACACAGAAGTGGCAGAAATTAATTTAAAATTAATTCCCGCTGTCAAAACAAAAAGCGTGTTTTTAAGAGGTAATAACTATCAAAAGATTGACACTTGTTTATGTTCGGTTTAATTGTAAAATTATGTCCAATGACCAACATTATATTAAATGGTAAAAATATATTCTAAATATACTTTAAAACCACTCAAATTCACAATTTATCACTATTAATTATTTTGATTAAAAAAGTTGTTTTTAATTAAAATTTACTAATTTTCACTATTCATCAAAATATAAAAGTTATCCAAAAAGTACCAAAATTTCACCCTAGGGTAATTTTGATATTCCGAATCTAAAAATGAAGTCCATTTTGAAATATAAAATATATATGATTTCAAAAATTAGGTATTACTATTCACAACGGCTAGTTTAATTAGTTGTGGTGTGTGTTAGAACTCGAGGTTGCGTACAACACACGCTATCGCATTATTCGAAGGGAAACGTACCGTAGAAGCTTGGGGTGTTACATTCTCCCCTCCTTCAAATAATTGCGTCCTCGCAATTTCTAGGGTATTACTGCATAAAAATACTCGGGTGGTTTTTCATCATAAGTTCCTCGGGTTCCCACGTTGCCTCTTCCATCTTATGATTTCTCCACAAAACTTTTACCAGACGCGTCGTCCGGTTTCTCAGTACTTGTTCTCTCGTATCAAGAATCTTGACGGGCTCTTCGCAATAAGACAGATCGGGTTGCAGTTCTAATTCCTCATAGGTGAGTACATGCGTTGGCTCAGGCATGTATTTTCTCAACAGAGATACGTGGAACACATCGTGAACTTTGGAGAGACTTGGCGGCATTGCCAATCGGTAAGCTACAGCCCCAATTCGTTCTAGAATTTCGAAAGGTCCGATGTACCTGGGACTCAATTTACCTTTCTTACCAAAACGTATGACTCCCTTCCATGAAGATACCTTTAGGAAAACATGATCACCGACTTGAAATTCCAAATCCTTCCTTCGATTATCGGCATAGCTCTTCTTCCTACTTTGAGCTGCTTTGATGTGATTTTGGATTACTTTCACCTTTTCCACCGTTTCCTCCACCAGTTCTGGGCCTACAAGTTTTCTTTCACCAACGTCATCCCAACAGGTTGGTGTACGACATCTCTTTCCGTATAACGCTTCATATGGTGCCATCTGAATACTCGAATGGAAGTTATTGTTATAGGAAAATTCTACCAGAGGTAAATATTGATCCCACATACCCTGAAAGTCAAGTGAGCAAGATCTCAACATGTCTTCTAAGGTTTGAATAGTCCGTTCTGATTGTCCGTCTGTCTGAGGGTGGTAAGCAGTGCTCAAATGAAGTTCAGTATCCAGGGATTTCTGAAGACTTTTCCAGAATCTTGAAGTAAAACGGGGATCACGATCAGAAACAATCGATAGGGGTACTCCATGAAGTCTCACAACTTCATTAATGTATAGTCTTGCTAGACGTTCCAGGGGTAGATCTTCTCTTATAGCAAGAAAATGTGCTGACTTGGTAAGACGATCAACAATCACCCATATTGCATCATTCCTTCTAGGAGTCTTTGGTAGCCCCATGACAAAGTCCATCGTAATATTGTCCCATTTCCACTCCGGTATAGGAAGAGGTTGCATGACTCCTCCAGGCTGTTGCCTTCCAGCTTTCACTTGTTGACAAACCATACATCTTGACACAAAATCAGCAATCTCCCTCTTCATATTGTCCCACCAAAAATGTTCCTTCAAATCTCTATACATTTTGGTGCTCCCAGGGTGTATAGAGAAATTGGAACTATGAGCATCATCCAGCAATTCCCTTTTTAGATCAGGTATATTGGGAACACAAAGTCTCTTCCCGAATTTCAAAATTCCATCTTCATACACAAAGTCTCTCAATCTCCCATCATTCACAGCTTTAATCTTCTTCTGAAATTTTTCATCATCGTTCTGAGAACTCTTAATCCTTTCTAGTAAAGATGGTTTGGCAACCATTTGAAAAAGCATTGATGTTTCACCTTCCCTGGTTATTCCCATGTCCATCTACACTAGATCCATGAAAATTGGATCCCTTTCAATTCTCATCGTATTCAGAACTCCATGGTCTTTTCTTCTCAAAGCATCTGCTACTTTGTTCGCTTTCCCCGGGTGGTAGTGTATCGTGCAATCATAATCCTTGAGTAATTCAAGCCATCTCCTTTGCCTCATGTTGAGTTCTTTTTGTGAGAAAATATACTTCAAACTCTTGTGATTAGTATAAATCTCACATTTTTCACCATAGAGGTAGTTCCTCCATATCTTCAAAGCAAAGATCACTGCTGCTAACTCGAGATCATGAGTAGGATAGTTTTGTTCATGAATTTTCAACTGTCGTGATGCATAGGCAATAACTCTATCATTTTGCATAAGGACACATAGGAGCATTGACTAATCTTCTCTTCAGTTCTTCGAAACATTCTTCACACTCTTTTGTCCAAACAAATTTAACCCCTTTACGTGTGAGCTTCGTTAATGGGTTAGCCAATCGGGAAAAATTCTGGACGAAACGTCGATAATAACCTACCAAACCAATAAAACTGCGTACCTCAGTTATACTCGTAGGTGCTGGCCATTCTTGGATTGCTTTGGTCTTAGAAGGATCAACAGAGATTCCATCTTTAGAGACAATATGGCCAAGAAAAGAAATCTCCTGAAGCCAGAATTCGCACTTGCTAAACTTCCCATATAATTCATGCCTCCTCAGAGTCTTCAAGATAATGCGCAAGTGATTTTCATGATCTTCGTAGGTTTTGGAGTATACCAAGATATCATCAATAAATACCACCAAAAATTCATCGAGATACTCCTTGAAAACTCTATTCATCAGATCCATTAACACAGAGGGTGCATTAGTCAATCCAAACGGCATTACAGTAAACTCGTAATGCCCGTACCTGGTTCGAAATGCTGTCTTCAGAATGTCTTCCTTCTTCACACACAACTGATGGTATCCAGATCGAAGGTCAATCTTTGAAAAGTATTGAGCTCCATGAAGTTGGTCAAATAAATCATCAATACGAGGTAGGGGATACTTTTTCTTTATTGTTATAGCATTGATCTCCCTGTAGTCGATACATAACCTCATAGATCCATCTTTCTTTTTAACAAAAAGAACAGGGGCTCCCCATGGAGAAACACTAGGGCGAATAAATCCCTTATTACTCAATTCCTCTAGTTGTTTCTTTAGTTCGACTAACTCTACAGTGGCCATTCTATAAGGGGTCTTCGATATAGGCCTTGATCCAGGAATCAAATCAATAGAAAACTCAACTTCTCGTTCTGGAGGATGTCCAGGTAAATCTTCCGGAAATACATCTACAAATTCTTTCACAACAGGTACATCCTCTATTTGAACATTCCTTTCCTCACAGACAGTTATTTCATTCTCTTCCTCCCCAATAATTGAATTAAGTTGAGCTGTTGGGGGTGGATCTAAATAAGAATTAGGTGGTGACGATTCTGCTCTAAAAATAAGGTGCTCCTTATCATTATCATCAAGAATCGTAACCTCTTTCTTCTTACAATAAATCTTCGCATCATAGTCCGAAATCCAGTCCATACCGAGGATTATATCAAACTCAATCATAGGTATGACGATGAAATCAGCAGATAAAGAAAATTTATGTGCTCTAATGGGGACTGATTCACAAAACTTTGTTGCAACGATACTTCCCTTAGGAGTTTTAACAGACAACTCCCTTATTAAATCAAATTGGAAATATCTAATTTTCATAGCAAACTGGGAAGATATGAAACAATGCGATGATCCAGAATCAAATAATGCATTTGCTAAACTTGAGGAAACCATTAAATTACCTGCCACCACGTCTTTCGGAGCTTCTACCTCAGCAGTAGTGATAGCATAAGCCTGGCCTTGATCCATTGGCCTTTTCTGAGGTAAGTTCTCCTGACGCTTAGGGCATGCATTTGAATAATGCCCCATCTCCCTGCAATTGTAGCAATGAACGTTGGTAGCTTCCTTCTTCCCCTTGCAATCATGAGCTTGGTGGCCTTTTTCACCACACTTGTAACAGACTACCATTCCCTTCAAGCAAGTACCATGATGTTTCTTCCCGCATTTACCACAAGATGGATATTCAACCTTTCCCTTCTTCCCCTTATTTCCATTCCCAGATTGATCAACAGGTCTCTTCTTCTCTTGCTTTGCTTTAAAGTCATAAGACTTAGAGAATTCCTTTTCGATCTTGATAGCACATGAGACAATGTCTTCGTACGATGAAAAGGATTGTGAGACTAATGCTCGACGGAGAAATGGTTTTAACCCATCAAAGAAACGATCAATCTTACTTCTTGGGTTGCGAATATAATCTCCAGCATACCTCGCTAACCTTGTAAAGTTAGCCTCATACTTTGTGACATTATCATCCTCCTTTTGTCTCAGACTCAGAAATTGCCTTTCCATATCTGCTCGATGGTCGCGAGGAAAGTATTTTTCTAAAAACAGATCTTTGAACTCCCTCCATTCCATGTTTGATACTTCATCATCTTCCTTCATGTTTTGAATCAATGACCACCATTGATCAGCATCTCCAGTGAGGCGGTAAACTGCCATGGTAACTTTTTCCCTTTCACTACTCCCCAAAGCCTGAAATATTTTCTCTAGGGAAAATATCCATTGCTCAGCTACTAAGGGATTTGTACTCCCATTGAACGTTGGTGGTTGTTGTCTCATGAATCGATCTAACATTGATCCTCCACGCTGCGGATCAGGGTGCTCCATACGGGTAAGGTTATTATTCATAACCTGAGTAAGTTGTCCCAGTATGGTGATTAGCTGATCAACACCAGTTGCATCACTAGCCCCACTATAATTATCTTGAGCAGGAGGGCAATCCCTACATGGGGTGCGTGCATTGATACGGTTTCCATTTCTTCCACTAGGCGCCATTTCTAAACAATGGCATAAACTAGATCAGTTTATAAATCAAAATACATAATCCCATACTTATAAAACACTTAGCATAAATTGAACTATTTATGGATATAATCCATAATCATAAAAATGTTTTCTTTGAGGAAGTATATACTCATAAACCCTTCATAATGATTTGTAAATATAGTGAGAGTTATCCTAAGCATATCCCCCGGGAGTGTCGTAACCAAGAGTGCAGCAAGGCCCGTTGTCGTGCACCAGTTCCCGTTCGAGTCTAGCTCAAAGCGGTGTTTTCGGGTTTTACCCCTAGGTACATCTGTGCCAGAGCCGCCTCTACCTGCTCGTATCCAGACAGGGATGTATTGCTCGGAAAACTCACAAAATCTCTAAAATACCAAAATTCTAGGAAGTTCTTCTATACTAATCCTCAAAGTTCATCTTAGGTCTATGTGCTCTAATCAGAGTTTATCTAAATCTAGCTTCCAAGGTTTGTACTAAACTTCCTCTGATACCAACTGTAACGCCCCAACCCCAGTTACCTAGAGTCGGTGCATTATTACATAACATTGGCATGATCATAAGAAAGATCAAATCTCGAAAGACCGATTGGTTTAGTAGCCTTGGAAAATGCCAGATATATTCATAAGTTTTACATTACATTATAAAATGAAAAACTACAACAACAACATAATGTCTCAATAGACCACACTATTATCCCCTCATAAAATCCCTGCAGGTCATTCATAACTTACTTCTTCACATCCTGGGAAAAATAAAACATAAAAAAGGGGTGAGCTCAAATGCCCAGTAAGGATAACAATATAGCGGAAAGAATAAACATTTAAGGCAATGTATAACTAAAACAAAAGCCTTTTAAATATGAACTTTCAACATGGTATGGCATAAATAAAATGAAATAATGCCATTTAATTATTCACATGGATATTCTACTAATCGAATAATCACAAGCAAAAATCAATAACCACTTTCATAATGTTGGAATGCATAATGCCAGACTATCATAACCACATAGACAAGGCCTCGTGCCAAGACTACAAATAAGATTTTGTCAAGGCCTTGTGCCAAGACACTAGTTTGTCTCATGAGACCTACCGATGCATCGAGGAGCTATAGCGGGCTCCACCCGTCACTTATTAAGTCCAATGCATTCCCATATGAAAAGGGTTAAACATAACATAAACATTCGTATTAAAACTAGCATACGAAATGTCAATAATTTCACCATAAACTATGAATGGTATAAAAATAGCACATCCACAGTCAAACATATCACAAAACCTTCAATACAATATAGAAGTTTTGTATCATAATAAATCAACTTCAAATAATCTTAAAATCCATCAAAGGATGTTGACATAGATGAAATCAAAATTATTTTTAAAGAAGTATCTCCTTTTATTTTGAAATCATTTAAGATCCATATAAAATAAAACATTTTCTTTGAAAATATTCTTATAAGCTTGTATGGAAAGCTTCGACGATTTTATAACGGCGGAAAATAACCGCACCCGCCGTATAAGTTAAAAAAAACATTCTTACCTCAATTCTGTCGAAAAGGTTAAAAAGGACCTTGTTTTGAAAACGACGGAAAGATTCCTTTATAAACCTCTTATAAAATGTCAAACAAGGGTATAAATGACTTAAACCCATATTCTTGTAAATAGTAAAAATGTTTTGAAATACATTTTTAAGAAACATGGATGTGGATGATAAAGAGATCCCAGTAGATTATTACGTATAAACAACCTCGGATAATGAAGAGATTGTGAAATAACCCTTACCTTGTACTTTTCCTTGGTTGGGGTAGGTTAACCTCTTGTATAATAGTGAAATAATTGTTACTAAATTATACAAGAATCATATACATTAATATGATATCATATATGATCTTTTAATATTGATTTGATAATAATATCTTAGTATTATCGCTGTTTCGGGTGTGAACTTACTTGTTTGCTTTTGTATGTTTTGTTACGTAAGACATGTTTGTAAAGGATAAGTTGTATATTATTCAAATCCAGAATGGTATCAAGTCCTTAAACATCATTTTTAAATCATCAAATGATAATTATACTTGAATGGATACGATGGAAAATGAATCTCATCGCGTTCGTGGAGACGGTAGTCCGTACGTACGCACGAACGCTACTTCCATTTAATTTTTATTTTAAAAGAATCGAATACAAATGATACATAGGTATATTACTATTAAAGTATAATATAATATTTTATATATGTTACTTAAGTTCATTAACACCATCCTTTATACGTTCCATGTGTGGTATGAACGAGTCATATCATTTTAAGGGGGAGGTAGTCCGCACTTCCTCAAATGAAATTATCGTATGTATATACAACATGAAACGAATAATGGTATGAAATAAAATGGAATTACAGAAGCTTATATATAAAATATATATCATTAACATCATATTTAATTACAGTGCCATCATAATGGCCACCATGAGAGGCGGTAAGATGTATTTGAACAATCATCGTTTCGTGAGGCGTTAGTTTGCCATCCACAGAAACATTATGTTCATCATCCATTAGATGGAGTTGTGTGTATGTGTAGTTTGAATCCTTCTTATAACAACATCCTAGTATATTGAGGATACTGGTGTTGTTACAAAAGAAAGGAAATAAAAAGAGTTTGGGGGTTGAAGAAGCAAAATAAATGAAAATAATTTAAGAGAAAACGTTACCTTTAATTTAGGTAACTCACTTTGGTTGGAACCAAAGGACTTGTTGAAATGCTTTCTGCCTAAGGGGAAGATTCAAGGAGGAGGAGAGGGATGTGGGGAGCTTAGTTGGGCAGAGTTTAGACGAGCCAAGTGGCTTGAGAGGTGTGAGGAATGAGTAGAAGTGGTCTCCTTTTATAAGGGGGAGGAGGGGCTCTTTAGGAAAGAGTGAAAGTATTACTTTATAATATAATTATATTCGGTTTATAATGGTCCAAAAATCATTGAGGTCGAAGATAAGATGACTCATATTCTAAATAACATCAACCAATAAGAATTGGACAGGTTTTAGATAATATTTTAATCATTATAATCTTATTTATTTAAATGATTTATTAATGAGGTAAACATTGCATCATTATTGTGTCATTAATAATTTAAATTATATGATGTCTAAAAATTATAAATAAAATATCATTATATAGGAAATCTTTTTATATTTCTAATGAATATTTATAATCGAAAATTCAACATGTATAACCCTATGTAAAAATTGTTCTTCTAAAAGATGTAAGCTTATGCCATTTTTATTTTTATTTTAACTTTATTAATATAATGTGTCCCTACCACATACAAGTGGATCCAAGGGGTCCCCAAATTGACCCAAGGATGCCCATGGTCGGGTATGTGTCCACCAATAAGGTTAGGACACGTTTTAGGGTAATTTTGTATTATTATAATATTATTTCTTAACCCTTATTTACCGGATTTACCCTTTAACCATGGTAAATAAAATATTTACCACAGTAACTATTCAAAATGTCTAAAAATAAAAGTTACCTATTTACACAATTTGAACATCCTGATTCCAAATATGGAATCCATTTTCCTAAATTCAAAACACAGAAGTGGCAGAAATTAATTTAAAATTAATTCCCGCTGTCAAAACAAAAAGCGTGTTTTTAAGAGGTAATAACTATCAAAAGATTGACACTTGTTTATATTCGATTTAATTGTAAAATTATGTCCAATGACCAACATTATATTAAATGGTAAAAATATATTCTAAATATACTTTAAAACCACTCAAATTCACAATTTATCACTATTAATTATTTTGATTAAAAAAGTTGTTTTTAATTAAAATTTAGTAATTTTCACTATTCATCAAAATATAAAAGTTATCCAAAAAGTACCAAAATTTCACCCTAGGCTAATTTTGATATTCCGAATCTAAAAATGAAGTCCATTTTGAAATATAAAATATATATGATTTCAAAAAGTAGGTATTACTATTCACAACGGCTAGTTTAATTAGTTGTGGTGTGTGTTAGAACTCGAGGTTGCGTACAACACACGCTATCGCATTATTCGAAGGGAAACGTACCGTAGAAGCTTGGGGTGTTACATCTAGGATCAAGGAGTGGGAGTCCAGGAATGATCATTCTTTGATTAGAATCCTGTGACTGGCGATTGGAGGTGACCTAACATATATTTCATTGTGGATGGTTTTGAGTGTATCTATATTTCCTTGGTGTATGTATGGGCGTATACAAGTTTTCATATGAATGTTTCTTTTTAGTGGTGTTTTCGTTGTGGTATTTTTCACTGTGTTTCGGGGTGCCTTACTGGGTATTGATTTACTCAACCCCCTTGGGATTTTCCCGTACTTCTCTTATCTTGTGCAGATGGTTGACTCTTTGATAGTGTTCTACAAAGACCAAGACCAGGTGTAGCTTAATGTGATCATAAAGACTGAGGTGTATTCTAGTGTCTTATAGATATCAGTCCAATGTCATACCTTACCACTGGATCATGTGGGGTTTTCTACAGATGGTATTTAATACCGATGACACAGACTCTTCCATGTTTGTGGGATTGTATCTAGGCCTGGTTGAACTTTACCTATTTGATTTTCATTATAAAATGTTGTTTGGTTGTAGTGGTATGAAAGTATTTTTCATTACTTAGTGTTTTTTACATTCCACCGTCTTTGCAATGGATTAGTGTGTGTGTGTGTGTGTGTGTATAGGTACTTAGAAATATGCCTCCAAATTGTGGTATAAGCCTACTTGATGCTATTTGCAAACCCTTGTCCTATTTGAGGCGTTCTTAGGGTAGTCACGACGCTGGCACTGTGGGACAGGTCATGAAAAGACTTCTACTTTAATGTTATTGATGGATATATTTTGTGATCTAACTATTGATTAAATTGAATGTGTACTTATTTATTTACCTCACCATATAATTATGTGTTATTTATTTATGATAAGTTCTTACATATATAACCCTTACTTAGAGTCTCTACAAACCCTTTATTTGTGTTATCATCCCCAGGATATGAAGAAGGATACTCTGAAAAATTTCAATGATGTGAGAATATTTCTTATTATTTATTTTAATATTTCTACTGTAATATGGGAATAAACTATGTATATGGTTCCTAAATACTACGAAAGTGAACGATCCTTTGTGATGTTATGATGACACAATTATTTAATATAGCTTAATTTGTTATTCATTATATAAATAAACAGATAATAAAAGCACAAAATATCAAATGGCCAAATGAAATGGGAAATTATACACATCACATAATAAGATAAAACTTTTATATAATGAAATTATTTAAGACTCCATAAAATTATCTTAAAATTTCATATCTAATCTATAACTACATGGGATAACCTAGGGATGCCTATAAAAAAGGGGTGATATATAAATCACAATAAGGGAATCCTAAAATCACAGCATAATGAAAGTAATAAATTTGAGTAAAGTGGTATATCAAGGTGACATAAAAGGGGTTCTAATCATAAACATGAACCTTGAATCATGAAGTAAGATGATAAAATCAATAAAACATAGGAAAATGGAATCAAAAGAAACATGACGTCAAAATAATAAGTCATGGCTAACCGAAATCCATAATATAATTGTTTTATTTGGTTGAACATGCATTCACTATAAATGGAATCTCATGAGATAAAAACATTTCCCAATGCATTAGAGGGCTATATAATTCTAGTCCCACCTGTCAGATTCATATCATGTACATGTATTTTTCTATCACATAGATCATACACCATAAGCGTGTCTCTAATCACTTTTAATACAACTATTAAAGAGTTGGGGTTACATACATGGGAGTACCCATTCAATGAAAGATATATACATATAAGTGAACACCATTGAGTGGAAATGGGGATGGGTATAAATTTTCTTTTTGGCATTTAATATTACATGATATTTTTAGTAGAATGACGGGTGTACATAAAGATTCATTGAAGGGTTTAATGAGAGTGATAGGTGGCCTCCCATTACTGAAAAATCATAGGGATAGTAAATGGAATTCATAAAAACATATTCCAACAAGAAAAATTAGAAATTAGAAGGAATTATTAAAGAGAATACTTGAATAAATAGGTGGATTGGAGAATCCCCTTACTTCATCATAGTAACATCTTAGGTAAAGGTTACAATAAGAGTTGATAAATGATCTCTCATAGATATTAGAGGTTTATTTATAAAGACAATAAAACATAATCAATTTATATTGAAAAGGTTAAATAAAATGAAGGTAATTAAATGGAAAAGAAGAGAGAGTGAGATAACTTTATTTAAGAGGGAGCTTCTAAAAGCATGGAAGAAGCTTCATAAGAGTCTGGATATAAAAATCCTGAACCCACACACCCAGATCTGATGATTAAATCATACAATTTACATTTAAATATTTGATTCCAATGATGGCGACTCAAATTTATCTACCCCAGACATAAAACATTAAAAAGGGAAATATAGAATTACTTATACTCTCAAGGGAATTTGAGGTTTAGATTTTTAGAGAATTTTAAAAAACTAATAAAATAATGGATTCATAAACAAATAGTTCGTAAATATGAACATCATCTCCCACTATACCCACCTTTTACATTCCACATTAGGTAATCATAATCATCCATAAAAAAATTTCTAGACATAATTCATTCTACCAAAATCGTTATAACCAGGTGAAAAGGAAACATAAGAAGAGTGATATCAATTACTCAGTAAGGGTAAACATAACAATTAACAATTTATTTTAATCAAGTACTATAATAAATTCATAAGGGTATGATGACATAATCAAAGTTCATGAGTATAACATAAGAATAATAATACCCATCTATAATTAGATCATTAAACATGGAATCATGGAATAATGATTTTACAATGAAAAGAGTCATTGAAATCAATAATAATGGGGCATGTGATATCAATCCGAATCATAAGCAATTTTATAAATCCATAAGAAAAAAATAAAACATATTGGAATATTGTAACTTTATCTTCATATCACTTTTTACAAATGGAATAACCGTTGTGGTCAAATTCCATCTATGGAGTACCCAATGAATTGGAGGGATATAACGGGACTGGTCATCCTTGGTTTATCATGGAACAACCTATCCTTGTTTAACAACATAACCACCCATACTTATTTTATAATGGCACCAATACTCCTTGGTTTATAATATAACGACCTATAATTATAAAACATTTCCAAGAAACGTATCATTAATAAAGTACATAGAGCATTCATTTCATCATAAACCCACTGAAATAACCTTTATTCATTTAAAAAACTAATTAACCCATTGAAATGAAATGGTTTCCATAAAAATATCTTTAAACTTGATGATCCAATAGAAAATAAACTAGTTATATAATAGTCTCTTAGAGACATGATTAACCCGTAGAAAATGAACAAGTTCCATAAAAATCTCTTTGAAATATAATTAACCATTTTAATAATAAATAGTTTCCATTAAAATATCATTGAAATACGACAAAACCCTTGAAAGTAAATGGGTTATAAAAAAATTTCCTTAAAACAAGATTAACTTGTGGAAAAGAAATGAGTTCCATAACAATCTCTTTGGAACACGATTAACCCATGGAAAAGAAATTGGTTCTATAATGATCTATTTGAAACAATCTAAATCCATACAATGTAATAATTTGTATAGAATCATTTAAAATATACCACATTAAAACATTATTAAAAACAATTTTTTTAATTTGATGAATTAACGAACAATTAAAAGACCATTAAAACATTCCTAAGGAAAATAACCTATTCATTTTGAAAATCACATCTAAAAACTAAAAATTCACATAATATTATGAAAATACCGTTCTTTTAAATTATCCTTCGAAACATATAAAATAAAAATCAAGGAAAATAATGGAAATTATGGAATAATTTTTTTCATGTCTTAAATGATAAAGGTAAACATTATTTTCAAAACATTTTATAAAAGGGATTCAAAAGTGGCATATTTGGAAGATGCTAACAAAGTTACTTTTAAAACCTTTTAATATAAGGTAAATGATCATGAAAAATAAATTTATGAAATAATTTTTTTAAAATATATTTTTAATAAATATTAGAAACATAAATATGGAAGGGAAAGATACCTGATCAAAATATGATACATGATAGATATTGTGTACAAATGACTTTTTTATTTTTTACTTAATAAATAGGTGTTGAAATGGAAATAAAACATGTGAAAAAAATTCAAAGCCATATGAAAAGATAATATATGTGCCTGATGAAAATAATAGAATATGATTTCCTCCAAATTAACCTTGAACATAAACAATATTTAAAAGAATATACTTTCGAACATAAGGACTCTTCCACTTTGGTAACTCTTCAATAGTAAAATGAATGAATGAATAACATAAAATGACACTTCCAATATCATTAACATAAGTAGTATCATGATATAAAATTTAAAAGGGTAGTATATACATCTCACAGATGAATATACATTCTTATTTTAATCGTGTCTGAAAGAAAAAGAATTTTAGATGAGTAACCCTTACCAAAATTATACCATTGAATTTGAGGATTAATTAATGAATCTATTATGTGTATCAAATTTAAATCGAAAATAAAAAAGTGTAAATACAGAATAAAATAATTAGGTATCAAATCAAACATAATCATATCATAACATAGTTAATGAAGATGTTTTATAACCATAAAAAGGAAATTCATTTTAGAAACTATTTACCACTTGGTAATTTAAAAGTCAATCCCCTTGGGAAAAAAATTAAAATTTACACATAAAATAACATTATTTATGAAGGATTCAGGATATTACATATAAAATGGATATTATATACCGCACATAATAAAAAAATTGGTGAATACACAATATGACTCATAGAAGTAAATGCGAGACAAGAAAATCCCTTACCCGAAGTCGATACTTTCCTAGTCATTATTCAACTCATATATCTAAGATTACATAAATTATTAGATTCCAAAGAAACCTTTTCCAATATAAAAACCTTATTATTAAATAATTTATCTTGTTTTCTTATAATAGAAATTTTAATACTTAATGAGTTAAGTCCACACCATGGGTTTTGAGGATGTTCAGTTCTTTATTTCAAAATGTCTCTGGTGTGTTGACCATGGTCAAAGAATTTATTATTTCAACATATAAAAATAATAATCCTGAAATAATTATAATATTATTCATCAATTATACTTTTAAAAATAACAATAAAGGATTATTTTTAGAAATGAACTATGTTATGATCATGGAGACAACATGTCATATGTACACATGAGTAAGTTTCCCATTTTTCAAAGGTCACCACAGAAAACTGGTATGTATTATTTTCTATTTCCAAAAGTATTATAATATCATAAATAAAATATTATTTTATCACATATATGTATATATATAATTATAGTGACGTGATTATGAAGAAATAATCACATCGATTCGTAGAGGTAGTAGTCCATACGTACATGAATGACATTATCATTTTTCAATTTAAGAATGAAAATGATATAATGTATATTTATAAAGATAAATATTTCATTAATATAATTATTATATCATGTATGTAACATATATTCCTTAAAATTTTTCTTATTACCTTTAATGTATAACTTTAGTGAACAAATTTACATCACTATGTGAGGTGGTAGTAGGTCGTGCACACGAACGACGTTATTGTATCCCCCATGAAATGGAAATTTAAAAAGGTATATGTGATATAATAACTAAAAAGTATAAATATGTTATAAATATCATATATATACCTTAAATCCATCATTACAATAAGCCTCGGTATGACATGATGGAAAATAAATAACATCGGTTCGTGAGGCGGTAGTCCATCGTACACATGAATGATTATTTCATATCCCATTAAATTGAATAAGAGATGGATTTATGTTATAAAATAAATACAATAAAACATTTTTATATAGGATATAATATTAATATCATATTATAATATTTTAATATGATTTTTGGTTGTGGAATAATAAGTAAATAAAAAATACATAGTTTTAGTTTTTTCCTCCTCTTAGACTAACTCTTTTTTTATTATACTGAATGTGTTTTTATAGTAGATCTATGTCCAAACAAAGGATTCTAGGATAAGGGGTTAAAATTTTAAAATTTATATTGGTATTTATTTGGTGAACTAAAATAGATTGAAGGTTACACCCCAATATTCTTTGGAATACCTCTTAAAATTTAATATCTTCGATAGTTTATGCTTCACAAAAAACCGATTTCAAACCGTAATATGCTATTAAATTTGACTATTAGAATAATATTTGACCATTTGGAACAGTAATATAACCAATATAATATTAAATAAGTTGATTAATGTATAAAAAAATATAGGTATCTTATATATGAAAATGTGGTATATTTATATCACGAAATAAGTAAATAAATGTTTTAAAAATGACAAATTAAGTGTTTTAATTCTTGTAATTCAAAAATATTTTGTTAAGATTTTTTAAATAAAATAATTATGAAATATAAAATATATACTTCATAGAATATTCTCCTTAATAAATATTTTATTTCTTAAGATTATAAAATAATTTTGTGAGAACTTAATTACATTTTCAAAGTGTCATACAACCAGTTATAATTTTAAAATCAGTATATTTTGAATAAATGTTGATTTTAATTAAAAATTAAATGTATCATATTTTTAAAATTATTTTCATAAAATTTAAATAATTTTTTAATTATACATATTGAGAAATGGTTTGGTTGAATTGTTTATATTTTTCTAAAATAGTTGATATTTTGGGAATTGTAAAATAAGATAATTTATGGTATATATATATTATATGTTAATAAACTATTCCTTGAGTAATGGATTATGTAAAAACCATATTATAAAACTTTCCTTATAAATTTAATTTATTTATTCATGGAATCAAAGAAAATTCTTATTTTGAGCCAAAATAATAATCTATTTAATAAAATAATGAGAAAACACACCACTCCTCCACTTTAAATACAACCCACCACCATCTCTTTTTCTGACACCTATTAATTCTTTAATCCTATTAAATTATTGGCCAATAATCATACCAATCTTCTTAACCACATCTTTAAGTCTTTATTATAACCAAAAGAGAAATCCCAAGCCCCTTAAGGATGTTCTCAATTAGAAGAAATTCAAGAGGTAAAGTCCTCTTTCATTTTCCTTTTTTTTCTTTTCAATTTCTTTTTTTTCTTATCCATACCTCACCTTATATATAAAAAAATTCTTTATTATTCATGTATCTTATATATAATGGAATTTTATTTTGTTAATTGAAAATACATCATCAATTTCTCTCTCCTATCCCTTTTGATATAAAAATTAAAATATCATCCATGATGTGACAATTTACCTCCATCACGGACGATGAATTTTAATTTTCCATTACATCATTAAATGATGGGAATAAAATTAATATTATAGTTAAATATGATTTTATTCCTCATATTATAAGACATATAGTTTTTGGTAAATAGTATATATATAATATTTATTAATAAAACAAAACTAGTTCATGATAGTTAAAAATTCAAGGAAATAAAGTAACGCTCATCATTAAATTATATATAATGATTCATCCTCATACAACATAAATGAATGAAATATATGACAACATAATGTAATTTAATTTTATTAAAAACAAATAATTTCAATTCTTGACAACTATTATCATTTTACACGATTTTCCATACATGTATATAAGTAAACCAATCCTCAAAAACAAGGAAATCAACGATCCCGAACGATAAAATTATATCTTATAAATCATCAAAATGGAAATAAAGGAACTTAATAAAATTATAATAAATAAAATAAATGTTAAATATTTTCCTAATTAAATTATTAATGAATCTAATTTCATTATCTATTGTGTTAATTATTAGTGAAAAACTCTTTTGGACAGAAGGTAAGGGTTTTCTCATTCCCTTTTATTTCTGCGAGATATTCCTTATTCACCACTATTGCTTCTGTATGGTGTATGTGGACTACCATTTGATGTACCATATCATGAATATACCTATATTTATGGTATTTTATGTTTCAATTAATGTTTATTATCTTCACGGAGAATATGATTTGATTTTTTACAATGTAATAATGGATTCTCCCTGAGTCTTCATTTTTCATTCGGCTTGCACTTTCTCTCTCTGTACTTTAATGAAATTCATAATTATTTTTGACTAATTATCATAAATTATATTTAAATTTTCTAAACCCATTTTTCTAGATAATTTCATCATTCTATAATGGTAAAATTCATGTTTTTAAGGTTTCCTTTTCAATTCTTTTTAATAAGAAAGCCTAATTAAGTGGAACTTCCCAATTTCTTACCCACATTTAAGTACCACCCATAATCATATTTATGCTACCAGTATTTTTTAAAGTAAATTATTTTATCATCGGAAAAAATATTTATTGTTTTCTGGTATTATGAAAACAATTATTCATTTTTCCATATTAAACACTCTTTATAATTTTCCTTAAAATGCACTGAAGAGGCTCAATTCTAATGTTTTTTAAAACTCTTTTTCCTTGTTGGAAATAATTTATTCCTAAAAAATAATTTCATTTTCCTTAAAATTTATATTATTTAATATAAATGTTTAAAATATTATTTTATGAAAAATAAATATTAATTACCAAAATAACTCTTCTTTCCATAGTAAACTGCGTTTATGTTGTCTAATTTGTACTTGTGTGAGATATATGACTTGTTCAACATTTATTCCTTATGTGTGATGTATGTAATGCCCTTGATATATCATATCATGAGTCTTTTTATTCAAATTATATTGTAAATTTATTTTAATTTTATTTCTACATAGTGAATATGATTTAAAAATTTTAATGTAGTACGTGATACATAATAATGTTTAAATATTATTTTCCATAAGTATTTTTCAATGGTATCATTTAAAATCATCTTAATCTATGTTAATATAAATTATTTAATCTTCTATTAAATATGGATATTTTTTAAATTTTTATTATTTATGAATTGAATCTATTTATAATTAATGCGTTGGACTTGTAGTGACCGAAGAGGCCTATTAAAGCCCCTCAAAGCATTGAGAGGTCTCATGAGACAAAACTGTGGGAAAAAAACTTCATGTTTGTTTCCAAAAATAATTAGATGGGTTTTAACAACATAAATAAAATACCTTGATAGTATAATGGTTTATATTCCAGATATTTAACATCCCATAATTAAGAATTTTCTTCATTTAGTATTAAGTTATTAATATTATTGATGTGTTTTATATAAAAAAATATGGATGCATTTTAATTCTTAGTGTACTAATGGAATTTTTTTTTTAAATTACTTATCATGACACAATATCTATGACTTATTCAATTTCATTCACTTATCATTTATTCATATAACACTTATTGGTCACTTTAGATCATCCTTTTATTTGTTTTCCTTCCCCAATTCTGAAGATGGAATCTTTGAATAAGTGATAAGATGTAGTCTGTTTTATTTTTTATGTACTATGTTAAATTTCTAATGTAACTTGGGAAAAAGGTATGTAACTAGTTTATTCAAGGAAACTAAACTGATTGATTGTTGGAGATTTTATCTCTTATATCTCTGCCATTGTAATTAAACAATCTCCAACATTGGGCTACAAAGGTTGAATTTGTTATAGTTCGAATCTGAAAAAGTTAAGAAGAAAGCTTAGAAACTAGATTAGGAAATATAACCTTAATATAGACATGGAAGATAAGCATATAAGAACATCCTATAATTTTGGTAAAGTAGATATTATGTTGGTATTTATATAAATACATCCCTATCCTGATACTATATGTTGGGGTGGTTTTATAGCATATGTATGTATGGGTAACAACTCCAAAGAGGTGTGTCGGGCCTAACATAGTGTAACCTGGAACATGAGAATGGGCCTCATAGCACTATTGTATTGACACTCTTAGTGGATATTCTTAGAATAATTAAAATTTTCCTTACAACCCATTATAATTGATTTAAAATTAAAAATTTCCCCAAAGAAACCATGTTTATTATTATGAGATTATCTAGGGATATGTTTTAAATTTATGCTGAGTGTTACTAGTTTAAAATTATGAAATATGATTAATAATAAAATTTAGTGTATGAAATTTTTTATAAATGTAACATAGTGGAAGGAATGGAGACTATATAAATGTGCATATCCCATTATGGGATTTCAAACCTATTAAAGATAATGATATTTGAGATGGTTCTGGAACTAGAGATAAACAAATTATAACTCTATTGGGTCAACTGAATTAGGTTATTAGCAATAACCTTAATTTCATAGAGCATCCATATCCACAACACATTATAATAATGTTATAACACATTATGTGACAACAACATCCATCATTCAAATGAACTAAACCCAATTTTTTAGTTTAGAGGATGATAAGATCCTTAGAGTAGACATTTATCACTTGGGATGTAACAGATGGTAGAAGGATATCATGGATGTTTATCATCTCTTAGGAGATGCAGATCAATAGTGGTCATTAATTAAAAAAAATAAGGACAAAAAGGAAAATGAAAACATGGAATAGAAGTATTTTAAGGAAATTATATTTGAAAAATATTCCCTAGAGAAGAACGAGTCGATATAGAGAGAAAATTCTCATATTTTAGATATAAATAGGATGAAAATGTTTTTAGGTATGAAACCAACATTAAAATGTTAGAAAAGAATTCCTTAGACTATATACGTAATCAAAACAGAAATATTGACTATTTCATTAACAAAATTTAGCCAATTCTATGAAGGGAACTATTTTCCCAAACATTCTCATCATATGAGGACATAGTCTCATGATATATCAAGATAGAGAAAGAATAATGTAAGTCATATGAGTTTAAAGGGAACAATGGTAAGAAGAGAATGGTAGATTAAGAGAAAAATAAAATGAAAAAGGGATGGAAGTATTTTACCACACGTGACAGTTATGGGAAGAAACACCATAGAACATTCTTGAAGGGAATGGGGGTTTTTAACTAGTTTGGGGAAAAATAAAACTAGGCCCATGATTGAAAGGGAATGAAAAAAGCTACCAATGTTCAATGATACAATTTTAAAGATATGGGGCATTATGAAAAATGAATGTCTAGAGCATAAATGAAATATATCCCATAAAAAGAAAAGGGATCAAGGTTAAGATTTTACTGTTACTACAGTTGAAGAGGAATAAATATTTCATTTGGGTATTTTATTCAAGAATTATTAAACACAAGATATGTAAATATTTTACTACAATACCTTTTCTTTATGGATTTTTAAATTAATGTTTTTATTAATCTTTTAAGGTGATCAATATATTTATATATTTGGTATGTAGGATTAAGAGAGAAATTTTTTGCAGAATCTAATGTTAAGACTACTTGGGAAATTTAATAACCTTCCTTATAATGTTTTTGTTGTTGAATGTGGGAAGACATGTTTTAGATGAGTCTTAATATTAATCACTTGTTTAATGGATCAAGTTGAACCTTATAATTTTTTTAAAACATTTTCTAACTTTATTGGTTTCATTAAACATTTAAATGATGAAGGAATGACTTATAGACTATATTAATCACTAAAAGTGCTTCAAGCATGAAAAATTCCTCTTGAAAATTCATTTCCAGGTATAATGGATGAATTGAAAATTGATCTCGTCAAAACCAAAGTATGAGATTATTCATACAATATAGAAAGTAATCAAGTAAGTTTATTTTCTCAAGTGATTACCTGAATATTAAAATAATCCCTCGACTCTAGAAAATATATTTTGGAACAATAACATTAATTTTTTTACTTTTCTTTCTATTATATGTCCATGTTATCACCTTCCACTAATTATTTCCTTCAATAAGTTCTATTTTTTAGGTGACCTTCAAATTTTCTATTTTCCTCTTATTAAGATGATATTTTATGCACCCTATTTCGAATATGGGATTCCCATAAAGGAATTTTCAGGTATCAACCTTTGATTTCATAAGTACAATTTAAAGTAGTGAGGATGCAATTTATTTATGTATGGGAGAATATAACACCATAAAATTTTATGGTTTTTCTCTTTTTAAAATCCATCTCTTTAATAGTTTATGATTCACACAACATCATTTTCAAAACAATAATATACTATTAAATATGACCCTTTGAATAATATTGTGACCATTAGGAATAGTAATATAACCTAAATAATAGTAAATACACCCATGAATGTATAAATAAAATATAGGTATCTTATAAAAGAAAATTTAGTATATTTAAATCATGGGATAGGTAAATAAGCCTTATAACTGATAAATTAAGTGTTTTTATTTTTTCATGTCATAAATATTTAACTACAATTTTATAATTAAAAAAATTATTTAATAGAAAATGTATTTTCATAAAATTTATTAATAAAGTAATATTTGTTTTCATAGGATTAAAAGATAATTTTATGAGAAATTAATTGATTTTTCAAAGAGTCATAAAACTAACTATAACTATTAAATTGGTTTTTTTCGAATAAATAATTATTTTAACTTAAAAAAATATATTTTTCATATTTAGAAAAATATTTTTGTAAAACATATTTTATTTTTAAATTCTACGCATTGTAAAATGTTCAAGCTAAATTTTTGGGATTTTCTAAAAGAGTTTAATTTTTTATGAATAGAATAATATTGTAATTTATGGTGTGTATATATATATATAATATGATAAATACCATATTCATAGATAAATTACTAATGTAAACACCATAATCTATAAATACCCTTCTCTATTTTCCATATTTTTTCATTGAATCATCACTATTTATTTTCTTGTGCCAAAATAATAAACTAATGAATAAAATAATGTGAAAACACCACTCTACTTCACTATAAACACAACCCCTCACCACCTCTTCTACTAACACCTCTTATTCCATGAATCTTATACAATTCCTACCCAATAATGTTCTCATGTATCATGCCCACGTCGAAGATCCTTTGGTCTCATAAAAATACCAATCCTAATCCCCAGAAGAGGTTCGTAAAGAGAATAAATGCAAGAGATAAACTCTTCTTTCGTTTTTCGTTATTTTATTTTCTATTCCATTTATATTCTTATACTTCCCTTACCTAATAAATCCAAAGATGCGGGAAAAAAAGAAACATATATATATTGTAATTTTATAATGTTAATGTAAAATACATCATCAATCCCTTTCTCATCTCATTTTTATTCTAAAAATGAGAATATCATCCATGATGTGCCGATTTATCGGCATCACTTATAATGTGTTTTCATTTTCGATTAAAACCTTAATGGTAGGTAATAAAACCATTATTACAGTTTAATAATATTTTATTTTGTATATAATAAGTCATAAGATGTTCTGTAACTAGTATATATACGAAATATTAATTAATAAAACAAAACTAGTAGGTGATAATCGAAAACTCACCAAAATAAAATAATGCTCATTATTAACATATTATCTAATTATTCATCCCAATAAAATATAGAGGAATGAAATATATAACTATTAAATATTATTTAATTTCATTAATAACATTTAATTTCAATTCTTTACAACTATTCTCATTTTAAATGATTTTTTATACAAGTATACAGGTAAACAGATCATGAGAACCAAGAACACGACTACTCCCAAATGATAAAATTATATCTTATAATGCATCTAAATTGATATAAATGAACATAATAAAAATAAAATAAAAAAATAAATGTTAAATAGGTTGTAAATTAAATTATTAATGAATATAGTATATTTATACATGTAAGAACCCAGATATTCTTTTCAGGTATGTTTTTCTTTTTTCTGGAGTTTTTGAGAAAAGAGGAGTTTCTGGAAATTTATTGAAGTACACACTTTGTACATTATAAGTACAAACTATGTACTCGGTTACCGTAGGTACCCATGTGATGTCCATGTAGCAGCCTTGCACACAACCATGTGGGATGAACTGGAGGCCACCTAAAGTGGAGTACGGAAACAGAGAGAACACACCATGTACTTCAAAAGTACATGCCGTGTATTTTGTTTTTTTTCATTAAATGCACTGGGGTCACGTCTGTCGGACATAACCATCTACTTCTCAACCTAGTTCTTCCAAGTTCTCTGAGCAGCCACAGATCTTTGATGAGCCACCGACCAAGCGTCCCTCCTCCGAATCAAATACTGACTGTTGCATTGGAATCGCCTCGGTGATTTCTCTCTTCTCCTAGAGCATCATCCCTTTATTTCTACTCTTTCATGAGTTATCATGGGTTGAATGTTTTATATTTTTTCATAGATCTATGGTGTTCTAATGACATTCAAGCCTCTCGGATCAAGTATCTTGATCTCCCAACACCAAGGTAGATGGTTTGTGCCTTTATGTTGAAACTCTTTGATTTTTATGCGCAAATTTTTCCAATACCGATGAACGGGGTATTGCACGTTTACAATTTCATCCCTTTTGTTTCAATACTATGATGGTATGCAGGAGTAGATGATTATTGATTATAAATAGGGTTAATTGTTGTGCTTTTGATGTATTGCACATGCATGTTTTTCCTGTTTGGACCTTTAGGTCTTGATTGCCTGTTAGGATGTTGTTTACTTTCCCATTCCTAGTATTTTAGGATTGTGTGATTGTTGTCCTGTTATGATGTTGTGCTGTATAATGCTATCCATGTATTTCTTTAGGTTTACCTTGGCCGTTACGCATTGCTACGTTTTCTTGACATACATGGGGTCGTGATAACCTGGTGTATAGACTATAGGAAGAATATATGTTAAGGGATTCTCTAGAGTGTATTTATAATTTTATTATGAGAGACCACAAAGGGAATTGAAGTTGAGTGCTTCCTCAGAGTGTATGTAGTTCCTATATGGGGGCCATTGAGGGAATGTGACATAAGTGCATCCCTATAGCGCCTTTAGTTATGATACAAGACTGTTTGGGGAATTGACAGTGACTGTTTCCTTAGATAGTCTATGCTTAAGCTAAACTAGAGGGGTTAGATTAAGTGTACTACCTAGAGGGTTGCTTGTACTTGTTCGGTAGGACCAGAGGGGTTAGACTGAGTGTTCTCCCTAGAGGGTTACCTGTTGTGTTTATCTACTTGTTTATTTGTTTTTTGATATTGTTATTGTGGTTTGTTTATTGTTGAGTATCTTCCTATTTATTGTTTCCTATACTTTTACCTTCCATGTAATAACTGAGTATTAGGCATGGATCTCATGGTAGATGCCTACTGGGATTAGTCTCACAACCTGCTTGGGCCATGCTTTTGGTCCCAAAAATATTATATTGTTGCATGCATAGACAAGGGAAATATCCCTTCAACTTCAGGTACTTGTCATGCAGTGGAGATGGAAAGCATGGGACCAAGCCTAGGCTTGCGATGGTGTGGAGTTGATTAATGTTTTTTTACTTGGTCTAGTAATGTATTTCAACATTACTCTTTGTTCACTACTTTCCAAGACATATATATCATGCATCAATTTATACATGTGCTGCAATTTTTTCTATTAGTCTTCTACTGTTTATTTCTGTATGATATTAATGCTGATTCTGCTCTTGTGTGTATTTGTTTACATAAACTTTGTACTCTTCCAATGAGGTCATAGTTTCCCCGCTATCACACCCAAGGCCCTCACTAATAGTTAGAATTCTATGGCATTCAGTGAAATGCACTTTAGGCCATTGGACCAACCGGGTATGAGGCGCCTCTGGGTGTCTTCTGGAATCGGGATGTTAGAAAGTTGTATCATAGGATTTATTTTCTGTTGACTTAATATTTGGAGATTTAGCCAGGGATATGACAGAATATGTACTTCGTAAGAAGCTATGCCCGAGAGTAGCTAAATCGTGTAAAGGTTAAATCCAATCTACTTCATTAATTGCAGTTTTTTTGTTGTTTCTATTATTACAGTTGATTTGATTTCACCTTGAGTGATTCACATGATTTGTGTTATTATTATTGATGTCATTGTGGTTCTATTTCTGTTACAACCTGATGAGATGAGGGTATCCCATCTCATACATCATATAAGCACTTTCTATAAATCACATGTCACGAATTTTATCCATGCCATTTAGGATTCATTAGTGATTGGATGTTGTTGTGATAGATGATGTGTAAAATATTCATGTTGTTTTGATAATTTCCTTAATAAAAATACATGTTGTTTGATAGGGTATTTATTTGTGTTGAGATTCATTTGAATGGACACCAAGATTTGGTTCTTGGGGTGTTATGGTCCCTCGTGGATTGGAACTCAGTAGATCATTGCCTTTTTTTCCATGTTATAATTTTTTCAAGATTCCATACGTTGATTTGCGGGGAGTATGTGCCCTCATGAATCAGAATTTGGCACTTTCAATGCTTATTTCACTGTTTTATAGGATTTTTAGTAGTTTTTGAGGCTTATTGTTGGAAAAAACCCAGAATAAATGTCGTGTTATGTTAAGTACATGCCATGTGTTCTTCTGTTCAGGAAGAAAATGTTTTTATTAAGTACACGCCGTGTACTTTATGTACACGCCGTGTAGTCTCTAACTCTGTCGTAGGCCATGTGGTCAGAGACACAGGATTGGGAAAGTCTAGTCAAAACAAACCACGTACCAGTTGAGCACGCCATGTATTGGTGACCATGTGTCCACCCGTGTAACTAATAACATGGACAGATAAAACTTGAGCTATACACACTGTGTCCGTGTTGAACACAACGTGTAGTCGAACCCAGGTACCCATCCATGTCACGAACAACATGGGATGGTGTTACCCCTTCACATACATGACGTGTCTATCCAGAACACACTATTTAGTGTGAGTCATGTGCCAGGACATTTCACTAACAACACGGGCCAGGTGAAGCTTGTCTAGTACACACCGTGTCTACCATGAACACACCGCGTAGTCTTATCTTCGGAGAGCTGTGTGGATGAACCGTGTAGAAGGACATGGGTAGGGAAATATGATTCATGTACACACCATCTATTAAGACAACACGCCATGTGTTTGGGGTGTTACACGACTAGTTTAGGCAGGGGTACACAGCCACGTAAATGAATTAATGGAAAACGCCGTGTAGGAAATGTACACATCATGTAGTCATGTTTTTTAAAACATGAATGCTTCCTTTCTCATGTTCCCTTCAAATTATTTTTGTTTTAAGTCCTTGATAACCTTGATCAAAGGTGTGTGATTTACCTTGTAGAGTCATGCCACTTAGATTTCCTCCAGTTGTGTGCCAGTTGCCAGATGGTGATAAGACACTGGACATGGATGATTAGGGACAACTTGCAGATCCTCCAGTTGTGCCAGCCTTGGCACCAGCCATTGTACCTAACATGGGCTCTGATGCACAGTTCATGGAGGGAATTCTGAGGATGATTCATACCTTTTAGGGAGTGTTTCCTCCTTCCTCGTCGATGGTTGATTTGACACGGTTCTTCCAGAAGCCGCATCCTCCCACTTTCTCAGGGGAAGGAGGACCTCAGGATGTAGAGTCATGGCTAGAAGCCATGAAAATGATCTTTGAGGATCTAGCGACACCTCCGGAGAGGAGGGTCATGCACACTACCTAAATGCTTTGGGACACCGCCAAAAGGTGGTGGGATGTGATCTCACAGGCAGGACGCCAACAGGTTAGGGAATGGGATGAGTTTCAACACATCTTTTTTGATTACTTCTATCCAGAGACCCTGAGGGACGATCGATCCTAGGAGTTTATAATTTTGGAGTTTGGTACTCTTTCTGTTATGTTGTATTTCCCCAACTTTAATGAGTTGAAGTATTTAACACCTACTCTAGGAGGTGATGAGTTGTTCCTTGAATGGAAGTTTGAGGATCGAATGAGGTACGACATCCAATCGTAGGTGAACATCTTCTGGTTGAATTCTATCACTTCTATAGTCAACCAGGCACTGATCACATAGCTCAATCTGATGTATTTTGATGTTTTGAGCTAGGGCGGCTCTATAACTGGGGTTTTTATTCCTCCTACTGACAGTAAATATAACTTAAAGGAGTCTTTAAGCGGTGATCCAATGAGGCGAGACACTTTTTGTGGTAGTCAGGTGGTGTGCTACCAAAGTGGAAAGAGTGGGCCTACGAGGCCACATTGCCTGAGAGACCCAGTGGAGTGTTGATCTTGCAGCATGATGAATCATCTTCAGTACTTCTATCATATCTTTTCTCCAGAAGCTGGTGACATGGGCTCTTCTATGACTCCTTGTTCAGGAGGATCCCCACTAGTTTCTCACCATTTAGAAAACTGGAGTTCTTCCGGCCGTTCCGGCCAAGGTGGATGTCATGGAAGTGGTGGAAAGACGCCTGATTTTCAGGGACATCAGGGCAGATCAGATCAGAGTGGTCAGGCAAGGTCACAGGTTCATGGTACATGCTGTAATGCCCCGACCCCAGTTACCCAAAGTCGGTGCATTATTACATAACAGTGGCATGATCCCAAAAGAACAAGTCTCTAATGACTGATTAGTTTAGTAGCCTTGGAATCACTAGATACATTCATAAGGTTCACATTACATCATAAAATGAAAAACTACAGTAATATAGTCTCCATTGTCCACACTCTTATCCCCTTTAGACTATCCCTGCAGGTCAGTGATAATATATTTCGTCACATCCTGGAAAAAATAAAACATTGAAAGTGGTGAGATCAGATGTTCAGTAAGGATAAAAATATAACATAAGATTTCATAAATAAGCATAAACATTTGAGTCAATGTATAACTAAAATACAAGCCTTTAAAACTTGAACTTCTGAATAATATGGCAAAGATAAAATGAAATAATTCCATTTACTTATTCACATGGATATGGTACTAGTCGAATAATCACATAAAATATAAATAACCACTTTCATAATGATGGAATGAATAATGCCAAACATTAATTTATATATTAAGGCCTTGTTCCAGGACCTAAGGGATAACTGTAACCGGATCCCAACCCAGAGAGCCTCTGTAACCAGACTCTAACCCGGAGTGCCTCTAATAACCGGACACCAACCCGGAGTGCCTCTAATAACCGGACACCAACCCGGAGGGACTGCTGTAACCGGATCCCAACCTGAAGGGCTTACTTTTACCGGTCCCCAACCAGGAACATACTAGTCCAACACATTCATCTTAAGAAGAGGATGAAATATAACATAAAAATTCATATTAAAACTAGCATATGAAATTCCAAAACATTAATCATAAGACATTAAGGGAATAAAAATGACTCGTCCAGATTCAAACATATCACAAAACCTTAAATACAATTTTTATGATTTGTATCATAATAAATCAACTTCAAAAAAGTGTAAAATTTATCAAAAGATGTTGACATAGATGAAATCAAAACCGTTTGAGAGAAATTTCTACTTTTTGAAATCATTTAAAAGTAACATAATTATAAAATTAAAAATTTACATTGAAAATACCCTTATTTTCTTGTAAGGGAAGCTTTGATGATTTTATAATGGCAGAAAATAGCTGCACCCTCCATATTAGTTAAAAAAATACATTCTTACCTTAACTTTGTCGAAAAGGTTAAAAATGACCTTGTTCGGAAAACGACAGAAAGATTCCATTATAAACTTCTTATAAAAGTCAACAAGGGTAAAAAATACATTAACCCATAGTCTATAATATTGTAAGAATGATTTGAAATACTTTTTTTATGAAACATGTATGTGGATGATAAAGAGATCCCAGTAGATAATTACGTATAAACAACCTCAGATAATGAAGAGATTGTGAAATAAACCCTTACCAATTTGGTAACTTACGAAACATACAAACCATGAAAGAGGTATCATATAATGAATATGTAAATACACATAAATTAATGTGTATTACACAATGAATACAATTATGGGTAGTAAATACACCATACCAAAGGTAATACTGGCAATATGACATGAATCTCACAGGAATAAGGAGTGAGATGAAAACCCCTTACCTTGTACTTTTCATTGGTTGAGGGTAGATTGACCTCCTGTATAATAGGGAAATAATTTTTATTAAATTATACAAGAATCATATACATTAATATGATATCATATATGATCTTTTAACATTCCTTTGTTAATAATATCTTAGTATTAGCGTCGTTTCAGGTGTTAACATACTCGTTTTCTTTTATATGTTTTGTTACATAAGCCATGTTTGTTACGGACAGTTTGTATCTTATTAATATCCAAAATGATATCAAGTCCTTTAACATTATTTTTAATCATCAAATGATAATTATACTTGAATGGATACAATGGGGAATGAATCTCATCACGTTCGTGGAGATGGTAGTCCGTACGTATGCACAAACGACAATATCACACTTTGGATATTAAAATAATATATAATTGGATAGTATGTCATATATACAGAATTATTATCTGGTTATATTTATTATTTACATGAATTACACATCATTATTATACCCATCCAAATAATAATGTTTTGAATAACGATTACACCACGACGTGGAGACGGTAAGACGTATGTACACATGTATGGTGACATGTCATTCAAATGATGGATAGAATACAGACTATGGTTGTGCAATATTTATAATAACATCTCAGTATATATAAGATACTGGAGTTGTTATTTTAGAATGATAATAACAAAGAAAGAAGAAGTTGAAAAAGAATTGAACTTGAAAAAGGGTGGTGAAAACATTACCTCTTATTCGGGTTCTTCCTTTTGGTTTGATCAAATGGGCTCCTTAGGATGGATTTCTGATCATAATAATGCCTCTATGTTGAATTGAGGGAATTTGAGAGAGTATTTGGGAAGGGGTTGGATGAACCAAAAGGCTTTGAAGGTGTGAATAATTAGTTATAATTTGTGTCCTTTTACAAGGGGGAGGAGTGGCTCTTTAGAAAAAACATAAAGTATTAATTTATAATAAATTAATATTCGGTTTATAATGGCTTGAAAGTGGATTATTCAAATTATATGGTGGGTATGGGTCTAAATACTTTCATACAATAGATTTTATATTGGTTTGGGTCATTATATGAACCTTATTTGTTAGTTTTAACTATTAGTTAATTAGTTTGACATTTACCATGTTACTTTGTATTTTTATAGTATATAGTTAATAAACTTACTATATACATCAAAGAGACCCCCCAAGTGGTCCATTAATGATACAAATATCATTATATAAGTCCTTTGGACGAAATATAGATTTTTATGAATAGAATATCAATTAATAATATAATATTTTTTTAAAAAAACTCATTTATGTCAATTTTGACACTATTTAATAATTGATTTTTGTTAAAGTCTTAACAAAATTATTAATTCGATATAAATTCATTTAAGAAATACTATAATGTCATATTAACCAATAAAATTCATTTATGTCATAAAAACATTCAAATTATATTTATTTTAACATTAATAATACCAATTATTTGATTCTTGCATTAATAAGGAAAATACTACATCATTATTGTATCATACATAAATTTACATATTCAATGTATAAAAATTATAAATAAAATATTATTATATATGAAATATTTTTATATTTACAATGAATATTTATAGTCGAAAAGCAAACATATATAACCCAATGTAAAAATTGTTTTGCTAAAAGATATATGCTTTTGTCATTTTTGTATTTACTTTAACTTAATTAATATAATGTGTCATTATCACTTAAATGGGGCTCCATGGGGTCCCAAAATCGACCCAAATATTTCCATGGTCGGAAATGTATCAAAAAATAGGGTTATGACACGTTTTAGGGTAATTTACTGTTATTATAATATTATTTTTTCACCCTTATTTACCGAGGTTACCCTTTAACCATGGTAAATAAAATATTTCCTAAAGTAATTATTCAAAATGACTAAAAATAAAAGTTACCTATTTAAAAAATATTGAACTCCTGATTATAAATATGGAACCCATTTTTCTAAATTCAAAACACAGAAGTGATAGAATTTAATTTAAAATTAATTGTCATTGTCGAAACAAAACCGCATTTTTAACGAATAATAACTATCAAAATATTGACACTTTCTTATGTCCACTTTAAATATGAAATTATGTACAATGACCAAATATGGATTAAATGGTAAAATTATAATCTAATTATACTTTAAAATCACTCAAATTCATAATTTAGCACTATTAATTATTTCGATTAAAAAAGATATTTTTAATTAAAATTTAGTAATTTTAACTATTCATCAAAATATGAAAGTTATCAGAAAAGTACCAAAATTTCACCCTAAGATAATTTTGATTTTAAGAACCCAAAAATGAATTCTATTTTACCAAATTCAAAACATAAATGTTTCATTTATTATTTTAAAATTAATTTCCGTAATCAAAACCATAAGGTGAATTTTTAAGAAATAATAACTATAATTGTTTATGTCCAATTTCAAAGTGAAATTACTTAAAATAACCATCATTGGATTAAATGGTAAAAATTTAATCTATTTATACTTAAAACCCATTAAAATTTATAATTTAGCAATATTAATTATTTTGATTAAAAAATTTGTTTTTAGTTAAAATATAGTATTTTTCACTATTCACCCAAATTTGAATGATATCAGAAAAACACCAAAACATTATTGAAACTAAATTTTTATGTCCCAATTCTAAAGAAGAATTTAATTTTGTCAAATTTAATATATTAAAGATTCAAATTTTGTATTTAAAAAGGCTTCACCATTAAAAGGTGGTAAAATTGCATTTTTTGAAAAATACTTCTTTTATTTGAAAAAAATGAATTTGTTCTTAAATTATGTCTTATAATTTCATAATATTGATTCTAAAATTATAAGGATAATATAAAAATTAAAACTCAGTTAATATTATTCATAACATCTTTTGAACGGCTAGTTTGGTAAGTTGTGGGGCGTTTGAACTAAGTGTTGTGTACAACACACGATATTGTATTATTCAAAGAGAAGCGTACTGTAGAAGATTGGGGTGTTACATTATCCCCTCCTTCAATAAATTGTTTCATTGCAATTTGAAATTATTTTTCAAAAATAAAAGGTTGAAAATCGAAAATATCATTGTTGGAAAACCCACACTAGAAATTGGGTTAATAAAATTTAGTCTCAATGAGAGGAAAGGGAAATGAAAGGGTCAACACCAAATCATGATCTCTATTAGGAGAACATTGGTTGCAATTAGAGACATATAATTGGAGGAAAAACGTAAATATTTATAGGTAGTGATTGTGGTCATCAATCACAAACAAGTGTAAAATTGAGAGCCTTAAATTCATCAATCTATGATTATTTAAAATACCATAGGTTCAACAAAATATATGGTATTAGGATAACACATTTTTCTATTGTAATATCCCTTCACTAAAGTATAAGAATTAATTTTTTCATTGAATAAGAGAAGAAAAAAAATATATACTTGACAAGTAGAGTTTTAACCTTCAACTAATTTCTACCACAAACTCATCCTTCACTCAAAAAGATAATAGAACTACAAAATATTATATTTATCCTAATCGTACAAGGTTCAAAACATTAACACATACCATTTAGATTTGGAATAATATTTTTTTAATAACCAAAAACTTCTTGTAGGGTAGTTGTAGGTAATAAAGGCCAGTCACACTATGGTTGTGGGTTCAATTCCTGCAGCTTTGTCCAACGTGACGGGTAATCCCACAACCTGCAGGTTGTCCTTTTCCTAAAACTATAGTATTATAATATTCCAAAAATAATCATCAGAAATGTTTTGACCTTAAACAATACTATCCAAAGTTAAACTTAATCCATTCCAACCTTTATAGTTATCCAAAATACCTCTGCCCAGACTTTCTCTAAAAGGTCTCTAAACTCCAAAATCAATTCATCAGATTCCCCAAACAAAGTAAAGTTTCTCTTATTATCACGTAGTAAAAATATGATTACCTTCATCATATTAAAACCTTAAGGAAAACAACAAGTACTACATTACAATCCTTATATATATCAAATAATTATTATAACCATAATATAGACCTTGAGTCCAAAAACACAAATACAATAATTATTCCACTTCAATTGTAGTAACATCATAAGAATGGCCTTGCTCTCTTGTCCTTTTCTGATGTTAGATTCCTTGGGGCTTAGAGAATTAATTTACATAATGCCCCATTTCTCTACAAATGTAGCATTCAACCTTGAAAACCTCTTCCTTTCCCTTGCAATCACGAGCCTCGTGACATTTTTATCCACATTTATAACAAACTACCATTCCTTTTAGGCAAGTACCAGGGTGATTCTTCCCACAATTATCGCATAATGGAAAATCCTTCTTTCCCTTTGTCCCTTTATATGTCTCTTGGTCCACCGTTCTCTTATTCTCTTTCTTTACTTTATTGTCATAAGATTTAGAGAATTCCTTTTTTGTCTTGATAGAACATGAGACTATATCTTCATACGTTGAGAAAGATTGTGATACTAAATCTTGAAGGAGAAATAGTTTTAACCCATAAAAGAAATGATCTATCTTACTTCTTGGGTTACATATATAATTTGTAGCATGCCTCGCTAACCTTGTAGAGTTAGACTCATATGTTGTGACATTCTCATCCTCCTTTTGCCTCAGACTCAGAAATTGCCTTTCCATATCTTCTCGATGGTCACAAGGAAAGTATTTTTCTAAGAAAATCCCTTTGAACTCTCTCCATTAAATACTTGATACTTCTTCATCTTCCTTTTTATTTTGAATCAATGACCACCATTGATCAGCATATCCAGCGAGTCGGTAAACTTCCATGATATCCTTTTCCATTTCACTACTCCCCAAGGAATGAAATATTTTCTCTATGGAATTTATCCATTGCTCAGCTACTAAGGTATTTGTACTCCCATTTAATGTTGTTGGTTTTTTCCTCATGAAGCAGTCAAACAATGATCCTCCATGATACGGATCCGGGTGCTCCATATGGGCAAGGTTATTATTCATAACCTTAGTGAGTTGTCCTAGTATGGTGATTAGCTGATCAGCACCAATTGCATCACCATCTACACTATAATTATCTTGAGCAGGAGGAAAATCCCTACATAGAGTGTGTGCATTGATACATTTTCCATTTCTTCTACTAGGCTCCATTTCTAAACAATGGCATAAACTATATTTGTTTAGGAATCTAAATACAAAATAACAAACTTGCAAAACACCAAACATAACTTCAATAGTTTATGGATACAATCCATAATCATGAAAATGTTTTCTTTTAGGATGTATATACTCATAAACCCTTCATAATGGTTTTTCAATAAATCATGAATTATCCTAAGCATATCCCATGGGATTGTCATAACCAGGAGTGCAACAAGGCCCGTTGTCGTGCACCAGTTCCCCTCCGTGTCTATCTCAAAGAGGTATATTTGAGTTTTACCCCTAGGTACATCTGTGCTAAATCTGCCTCTACCTGCTTTTATCTAGACAGGGATGTATTGCTCGAAAAACTCACAAAATCTCTATAATATCAAAATTCTAGGAAGTTCTTCAAAACTAATCCTCAAAGACTATCTTAGGGCGATGTGCTTCAATCAGAGTTTATCTAAATCTATCTTCCAAGGTTTGTACTAAATTTCCTCTGATACCAACTGTAAAGCCCCGACCCTAGTTACCCAGAGTCGGCGCATTATTACATAACATTAGCATGATCAAAAAAGATCATGTCTCGAAAGAATGATTAATTTAGTAGCCTTGGAATCACTAGATATATTCATAAGGATTACATTAAATCATAATGTGGAAAACTACAATAATATAGTCTTTATAGTCCACACTCATATCCCCGTCAGACTATCCCTGCAGGTCAGTCATAATATATTTCTTCACATCCTGGGAAAAATAAAACATAGAAAGGGGTGAGCTTGATGCACAGTAAGGATAAAAATATAGTGGAAGCTTTCATAAATAAGAATAAACATTTGAGAAAATGTATAACTAAAACAAAACCCTTTAAAACATGAACTTCAGAATAATATGGCAAAGATAAAATGAAATAATTCCATTTACTTATTCACATGTATATTCTACTAGTCGAATAATCACATGCAATATCAATAACCACTTTCATAATGATGGAAATTCATAATGACGAACCTTAATTTCTGTGTCAAGGCCTCGTTCCAAGACCTATGGGATAACAGTAATCGAAACCCAACCCGGAGAGCCTTTGTAACCGGACTCCAACCCGGAGTGCCTCTAATAACCGGACACCAACCCGGAGTGCCTCTAATAACTGAACACAAACCCGGAGGGTCTTCTGTAACTGGACCCCAACTCGGAGGTCTTAGTTTTACCGGTCCCAAACACAAAACATACTAGTCCAACACATTCATTTTAATAAGAGGATGAAATATAACATAAACATTCCTATTAAAACTAGCATAAGAAATTCCAAAACATTAATCATAAGCCATTAATGGCATAAAAATGACCCGTCCATAGTCAAACATATCACAAAACATTAAATATAATATGGAAGATT
Source organism: Viscum album (assembly GCA_963277665.1). Lineage (NCBI taxonomy): Eukaryota > Viridiplantae > Streptophyta > Magnoliopsida > Santalales > Viscaceae > Viscum > Viscum album. Next base: position 39,984,007 of record OY728160.1, on the reverse strand, counting down.
TTAATCATAATAAATCAACTTCAAACAAGAGTAAAATTTATCAAATGATGTTGACATAGATGAAATCAAAACTATTTGAGAGAAATATCTCCTTTTTGAAATCATTTTAACGTAACATAATTATAAAATAAAACATTTACTTTTAAAATACCCTTATTATCTTTTATTTTAAGCTTTTATGATTTTAGAATGGCGGAAAATAGCCACACCCGCTGTATAAGTTAAAAAGGACATTCTTACCTTAACTCAGTCGAAAAGGTTAAAAAGGACCTTATTTGGAAAACAACGGAATGATTCCTTTATAAACTTCTTATAAAAAGTCAACAAGGATAAAAATGACTTTGAACCATAGTCTATAATATTGTATGAATGATTTGAAATACTTTTTATTACGAAACATGGATGTGGATGATAAAGAGATCCCAGTAGATAATTACGTATAAACAACCTCAGATAATAAAGAGATTCTGAAATAAAACCTTACCAGTTTGGAAACTTACGAAACGTACAACCCATGAAAGAGGAATCATATAATGAATATGTAAATAAACATAAATTAGTGTTTATTACACAATGAATACAATTATGGGCTATACATACACCACAAAAGAAGGTAATAGTTGCAATATGGCATGAATCTCACAGGAATAAGGAGTGAGATTAAAACCCCTTACCCTATACCTTTCCTTGGTTGAGGGTAGATTAACCTCCTTTATAATGGTTAAATAATTTTTATTAAATTATACAAGAATCATATACATTAATATGATATCATATATTATCTTTCAACATTGCTTTGTTAGTAATATTTTAGTATTATCGTCGTTTCGGGTGATAACTTACTCGTTTTCTTTTATAAGATTTGTTCTAGAAGCCATGTTTATTATGAATAGGTGGTATCTTATTAATATCCAGAATTATATGAAGTAAATTAGTGTTATTTTTAATCATCAAATGAGAATTATACTTGAATGGATACAACGGGGAATGAATCTCATCACGTTCGTGGAGACAGTTGTCCGTACGTATGCACGAATGACTATATCACTCTTTTAATAAAAATATATATATATAATTGGATAGTATATCATATATAAAGAATCATTATCATGTTATATTTATTATTTACATGAATTACACATCATTATTATACCAATCCAAATAATAATGTTTTGAATAATAATTACACCACGACGTGGAGACGGTAAGCCGTACGTACGCACGTATGGAGACATGTCATTTCTACCATATTTATAATAACATCTCAGTATATATAAGATACTGGAGTTATTATTTTAGAATGGTAATAACAAAGAAAGAAGAATTTGAAGAATAAGGGAACTTGAAAAAGGGTGGTGAAAACATTATCTCTTCTTCGGGTTCTTCCTTTTTATTTGATCAAAATGGATCTATAGGATGGATTTCTGATCAAAATAAGGCCTCTAGGATGAATTTAGGGATGTTTAGAGAGTATATGGTCAGGGTTGGATGAACCAAAAGGCTATGAAGGTGTGAAGAATTGGTTATAAGTTGTGTCCTTTTATAAGGGGGAGGAGGGGCTCTTTAGGAAAAACTTATAGTATTAATTTATAATAAATTCATATTCGGTTTATAATGGCTCCAAAGTGTATTATTCAACGTATAAGGTGGGGAAGGGTATAAATCCTTTCATCCAATATATTTTAGACAGGTTTGGGCCATTATATTATCATTATCTTTTAGTTTTAACTCTTTGTTAATTAGTTTAACATTTACCATGTCACTTTGTATTTTTATATTATATAGCTAATAAACATACTATATAAATACAATGGAACCCAAAGTGGTCCATTAATGATAAAAATATCATTATATAAGTCCTTTGGCCGAAAACTAGATTTTTATGAATATAATATCAATTAATAATATAAATTTTTTAAAAACTCATTTTTGTCAATTTTGACACTATTTAATAATTGATTTTTGTTAAAGTCTTAAATACATTATTAATTCGAAAAAAATTCATCAAATAAATCCTATAATGTCATAATAACCAATAAAATTCATTTATGTCATAAAAACATTCAAATTATATTTATTCTAACGTTGATAATACCAATTATTTGATTCCTGCATTAATAAGGAAAATACTGCATCATTATTGTGTCATAAATAAATTTACTTATTAAATGTCTAAAAATTATAAACAAACAACCATTATGTAGGAATTTGTTTTATCTTTATAATGAATATTTATATTCTAAAATCCAACATATATAACACTATGAATTTTTTTTTGCTAAAAGATATATGCTTTTGTCATGTTTATATTTACTTTAACTTAATTAATATAATGTTTCAATATCACTTACAAGTGGCTCCATGAGGATCCAAAATCGCCCCAAAGATACCCATGGTCGTACATGTATCACTAAATTGAGTTAGGATACATTTTAGTATAATTTAGTGTTATTATAATTTTTTTTACCCTTATTTACACGATTTACCCTTTAACCATGGTAAATAAAATATTTCCCGAAGTAATTATTCAAAATGTATAAAAATTAAAGTTACCTATTTAAACAATTTTTAACTCCTGATTATAAATATTTAATCCATTTTTCTAAATTAAAATGACATAAGTGGTAGAAATTAATTTAAAATTAATTCCCGTTGTCGAAACAAAAAAGCGTGTTTTTAACAAATAATAACTATAAAAAGATTAACAATTTTTTATGACCAGTTTAAATAAGAAATTATGTCCAATTAACAACATAGGATTAAATGGTAAAATTATAATCTAATTATACTTTAAAATCACTCAAATTCATAATTTATCACTATTAATTATTTGATTAAAAAAGTTGTTTTTAATTAGAATTTACTAATTTTCACTATTCATCAAAATATGAATGTTATCAGAAAAGTACCAAAATTTTACCCTAAGCTAATTTTAATATTAAAAATACAAAAATGAAGTCCATTTTACCAAATTCAAAACAGAAAAATTGAATTTATTAATTTAAAATTAATTTTTGCAGTCAAAACCAAAAGACGTATTTTTAAGAAATAATAACCATACTTGTTTATGTCCAAATTCATAGTGAAATTACTTAAAATAACCATAATTGAATTAAATGGTAATAATTTAATCAATTTATACTTCAAAAACATTAAAATTAATAATTTAACAATATAAATTATTTTGATTAAAAATGTTGTTTTCAGTTAAAATATAGTATTTTTCACTATTCACCCAAATTTGAAAGTTATCAGAAAAACACCAAAAATTTATTGAAAATAAATTCTTATGTCATGATTCTAAAGAAAATTTCATTTTGTCTAATTGAATATATAAAAGTTTCCAATATTGTATTTAAAAAGGCTTCGCCATTAAAAGGCGGTAAAATTGCATTTTTAAAAAAATACTTCTTTTATCTGAAAAAATGAATTTGTTCTTAAATTATGTTTAGAGACTCATTAGATGGATTATAAAATTATAAGGATAATATAAAATTTAAAATTCATTTAATACTATTCATAACCGCTTTTGAACGGCTAGTTTAGTAAGTCCTGGTACGTTTGAACTCAATGTTGCATACAAGACACGCTATTGTATTATTTAAATAGAAGTGTAATATGAAATCTTGGGGTGTCATACTGGCTAGAAACTCGTAGTGGAGCAGACCTAGCAGGAGTAGGATCCCTGACCTTCTACTGTTCGAGGTACGATCTTAGTAGCCTCAGTTTTAGCTTCTGCTCTTTTTGACAGAAGGGGCTTCCCATAGCTTTATATATGTTGCTATCATGGAGAGCCTTGGTCTCTAAATCTTTTCTTATACTGATATCTTGACGCTAGACACTCTGTTGGGGACTAAAACGGCTAGTGTATGTTAGTTCAATGATTTCCTTCTAGAGGTTGAAGGGTGTCACTTTTTATGGGACCTCTATGTCCTAGATATGACAGGCTATGATGTCATTCTCAGAATGTATTTTCTAGTTCCATTCTAGGAAGTCATTGACTGTTATCTCTGTAGGGTGAGTTTCATATCACCATAGGGGGGATCCTTTCTTCATAGGGGTGAAAGGGATGTCCAGGCAAGCAGAGCGGGTCTAGAGCATCATGGGTTAGGAGGCGTTACAACCCAGATTTCTAGTCTGTATCTGGATAACCAGATGACTTCAAAAATAGACTTTCTTCTAGTGGTGGATCATTTTATAGATGTTTTGCAGAGGACTTTTTAGGCTTGCCTTTGGAGTGAGAGGTAGACTTTTCAATTGAGCTTGTTCTAGGAGCGGCATCGGTGTCCATTCCTCCTTATAGTATGGCTACACTAGAGTTGGAGGAGCTCAAGAAGCATTTGGAGGAGTTTCAGGAAATGTGTTTCCTCCGACCCAGTACTTCTCCATGGGGTTCAACTATCCTATTTGCGAAGAAGGAAGACGGTACCCTCAGGATTTTTGTAGGATATTTGATGTTGAACAAGTTGATGGTCAAGAAATGATATCCCTTTCCTATGATTGATGATATCTTTGATCATCTTCAAGGAGCCTGGGTGTTTTAAAAGATTGAAATATAGTCTGGTTATCATAATTTGTGCGTTATACAATCTAATATACCTCTTACAACCTTATGGAGTAGGTATGGTATATAAGAGTATATGGTTATGTCATTCGGCCTAATGAGTGTGCCTGCAGTTTTCATTGCACTGATGAACCGACTATTCCATCCATATTTGGATTCCTTCATTGTTGTTTTTGTGGAAGATATCTTTGTGTACTCTCACACTTGACATGACCATGATACCTATCTTGAGATCATTTTGAGTACACTAAGGGAGCATCAGTTATATGATAAGCTCTCAAAGTGCCACTTTTGGATGGATCAGATTCAATTCATGGGTCATATTATCTCAGAGGCAGGAGTATCAGTAGACACAGAGAAAGTTAGAGCTGTAGTTTCCCAGGAGAAGCTGAATAATGTCTTTGAGGTGCAGAGATATCTAGGGATGGTTGGATACTACAATCATTTTATACAAGACTTTTCAGGCTTAACAGCACCATTGACAGGTCGGACTAAGAAGGGTGTGAAGTTCTCATGGTCAGATTCTTGTGAGTCAGCCTTTCAGGAGTTGAAAGGGAGGTTGACTTCAGCACTGATACTAGTCTTACTAGAGATGGGATGGAGCTATACTATTTACTGTGATGCGTCATGTATCGGGCTGGGATCTGTGCTTATACAGGGAGATGGAGTCGTTGTGTATTGGTCCCGATAATTGAGACCAGAGGTGAGAAATTACCCGGTGCACGATCTAGAGTTAGAAACTGTTGTTCATGCTCTACGTTGTTGGAGACATTATATTCTGGGAGATTTTTTTTTGTTTTCACCGACCACAAAAGTCTCAAGTACATCTTCACTCAGCATGATCTAAATTTGAGACAGCGAAGGTGGGTTGAGTACCTTCAGTCTTTTGACTTTGAGCTTTCCTACACGCCTGGGAAAGGCAACATAGTGGTTGATGCGTTGTGCAGGAAGACTCAGGTACAAGAAGTTCAAAAGGCCATTAGTGAGTGGAAGCTTCAGGCTATGTTCTCTAATATGAATTTGAAGGTGCGCGACATACAATGGAAGACTATTCTATCTTCTGTAGCTATTACATCTACTCTTCTTGATTGAGTTCGAATGAGGTAGTTATCAGATTCTGATTGCCTAGTCCTAAGGGAGAGTGTGTCAGGAGAGAACCCTATTCCTAGTTGGACCATAGGTGAGTATGAGATCTTGTGTTTGTAGGAGCGCCTATGGGTGCCAGAAGATATACGCGGGGAGCAGATGCGGGACATTCATTCCTTATTTTGGGTTGTTCATCCTGGCATCACCAAGATGTATCATGATCTACACCGTCAGTATTGGTGGCCAGGTATGAAGAGGGACCTAGATGGTTTCTTCATGAGGTGTTTCCACTTGTTATCAGGTGAAGGCAGAGCATCAGTGACTAGTAAAGCTTTTACAGCAGTTACCAATTTTTGAGTGGAAGTGGGACGACATCACGATCGATTCCGTGACAGGGTTTCTGAGGTCGCCTCGCAAGAATGATGTAGTTTGGGTTGTCATTGAAAGACTTACGAAAGTCTCTCACTTCTTTCAGATCAAGGAAACCTTCAGTGTTGATGAGATGTGACGGTTGTACATCCGTGATATTGTGCTCTTACATGGAGTTCCACACTCCATTGTTTCAGACAGAGATGCTCATTTTACTTCTTGGGTTTGGCAGGGGCTCTAGAAGGCTTTTGGTACACTGGTACTTTTGAGTACAATGTACCCCCCAAATAAATGGCCAATCCAAGCATATGATATAGGTGCTTGTGGACATGCTCCGATCATGAATTTTGGATTTTGGAGGTTCTTAAGAGATTCATATACCTCTTGTGGTGTTTTCCTACAAGAATAGTTTTCAAGAAACAATTCATATGGAAACTTATGGGGAATTGTACGGTAGGCCATGGTGATCACCCTTATGTTGGATAGAGGCAAGAGAGATTGATTTTCTAGGACCTCGTCTTGTTTAGGAGACCACAGAGCAGATAGAGTTGATTTAGAAGAGGATTGCTATTATGCAGTCTTGACAGAAGTCTTATGATGATCAATGGAGAAGTCCTCTGGAGTTTGAGGTTGGGGATCCAGTTTTTCTACATGTCACACTGAGTTTGGGACACAAGAGGAGTAAGAGATAGGTTATGCATTCTCCATGGTATGTCATGCCATCTGTGGTGGTGGAGAGGGTTGGGATAGTGGCCTATCGGTTGCAGTTATCTTAGAGGTACCGAGCTATGCACAAATTGTTTCATGTTTCTCATCATCGACGTTACTTTTCAATCCCGTCTCATGTTTTCCAACCAGAGGAGGTTGAGTTGGAAGTGGACACATCTTTCGAGGAGCACCCAATCTGAATTGTTGATCAAATTAAGAAGGTTCTCCATGGATGGTCTGTTCCCCTGGTGCGGGTGCTATGACAGCACGGGCGAGTACATGATGAGACTTGGGAGAGGGAGGCCAATGTACGATTGTAGTGGCCGGAGCTGTTCAGAGTTCCTTCTTCAACACTGCCCCACTAGAGAAATCCTGGGATGAATTTTTTAAGGGGGGAAGATTGTAAGTACCTGGATATTCTTTTCAGGTATGTTTTTTTAGAGATTTTGAGAAAAGAGGAGTTTTTGGAAATTCTTTGAAGTACACGTCATGAAATTTATGAGTACACACCATGTACTCAGTTACCACGGGTAGTCGTTCGCTGCACATATAGCAGCCCTATACATGACCATATGGGATGACCTAGAGGATACCTAAAGCAGAGTATAGAAATGGTGAGAACACGCCGTGTACTACAAAATTACACGTCATGTAATTTTTTTTCATTAAACGCACCGGGGTCGCATATGACAGATAGAACTGTCTCCTTCTAAACCTAATTCATTTGAGTGTGCCGATCATCCACGAATCATTGACGAGCCCCTATCCAAGCATCCATCCTCCAAATCAAACACCGATGGTTTCTTTAGAATCACATCTGTGAGTTCTCTCTTCTCCTAGAGAATCATCCCTTGATTTACCTTCTTTTGTGAGTCATCATGGGTAAAATGTTTTATACATTTTTATAGATCTATAGTGTTATAAGGAGATTCAAGCCTTGCGATTAAATTATCTTGATATCCCAACACCGAGGTAGGTTGTGTTTTCCTTTCTATTGAACGTCTTTGAGTTTTATGTGTAAATTTTCCCAATACCCATGAACGAGGTATTGTACATTTACCGTTTCATCACTATTGTCTCTCTTCTTTACTGGTATGCCGAATTAGATGATGATTGATTTTGTATAGGGTGAATTTTTTTTCTTTGGATGTATTGAACATGCATTTTTTTCCTGTTTGGACATTTGGGTCATGATTTCCTGTTAGGCTACTATTTACTTTCCCATGCCTAGTATTGTAGGATGGTGGTGTTGTTGTTCTGTTATGCTGTTGGGCTATAGAATTTTAGCCATGTAGTTCTTGAAGTTTACCTTGGCCATTAGGATTTGTTACTTTTTCTTGACTTACATGGGGCCGTGAGAACCTATTGTATAGACCATAGGAAGAATGGATGTTGAGGGCTTCTCCAGAGTGTCTTTATAATTTTACGATGCGAGACCACATGGGGAATTGACGTTGATTGCTTCCTCATAGTGTCTGTAGTTCCTTGATGCATGTCATAGAGGTAATGTGATGTAAGTTCTTCCCCAGAGTTCCTTTAGTTATGATACAAGACTATAGAGGGAATTGACGGCGAGTGCTTCCCCAGAGAGTCTTTGATTAAGCTGAACTAGAGGGTTTAGACTGAGTGTACTGCCCAGAAGGGTTTCTTGTACTTATTAGGTAGGACCATAGGGGTTATACTGAGTGTGATTTCTAGAGGGTTACCTGTTGTTTTTATATGCTTTTTTGTTGTTTCTTGATATTGAGACTGTGGTTTTATTATTATTGAGTACCTTCTTATTTATTGTTTCATGTACTTTTACCTGACTTATACTCACTGACTGTTAGGAACGGATCTCATGGTGGTTGCCTACTGGGATTAGTCTTATACCCTGTTTAGGCCATATTGTTGGGCCCAAACAGATAATATTGTTGAAGGAAAAGAAAAGGGAAAGGGCCCTTCTACTTCAGGTACATGACATACAGTGGAGCTAGAGAGAACGTGACAAAGTGTAGGCTTGCGATGCTATGGAAGTGATTACTTATTTTCTTTTGTACATGGTTTAGTAATGTATTTTCACATTTTAATGTGTTCGCTGCTTTCCTAGACATATGTATTATGCATTATTTTATACATGTGATACAGTTTGTTCTATTACTCATCCTCTATTTATTTCTGTATGATATTATTGCTACTTCTACTCTAGTGTGTATCTATTTACTTTCGTTTTGTACTCTTCCAATGAGGGAATAGTTTCCCCGCAATCACACCCAAGGCCCTCGCTGCTAGTTGGTAGCATCTGGAGTTTGGGGAATTGTGATTGAGGCCATGTTACCAACCAGGTACGGGGTGCCTCTGGGTGACTTCCAGAATCAAGATGTTATAATCCAGGATGTTAAGTACATGTGAAGAATGATTTCTGACATAAGGTATGCGTTTTCTCATCTCACATTCCTTTCTATGAGATATTCCTTATTCACCACTATTTTTTGTGTATGGGGTATTTATAATGAAAATTTATTTATCATATCATGAATCTACATCTATTTCTGGAATTTAATGTTTCAATTTATGATTATTAAAATTATAAGGAAAACGATTTGATTGATTACCATGCGATATGGGATTCTCCCAGAATCATCATTTCTCATCCGGGTCATAATTTCTCTCCATTGATATAATTTAATCAAATCATTATTTTTTTATAAATATTATATATTATATTTATATATTCTAAAACCATGTATCTAGATCATTTCATCTTTCTTTAATGAGTCAATGAATGTTTTATATTATTTATTTTTCATTTCCACTATATAAGAAAGCCCAAATAAAGGAAAGTTCTCAATTTTTTACCCAGTTTCGAGTACCACCCACAATCTATTTTTATCAACCAATATTTTAATAAAAAAAATCAGTTAATCGTGAATAAAAAGAATTGTTTATTTTAGGTTTTTTACAGACAATTATTCTTTTTTCTATTTAAAGACACTTTAATATTTTCATTCAACCGATCTAAAGCGGCTCAATTCTAAATATTCTTTAAAACACTGTTTACAAGTTGGGAATAATTTATGCCCCCCAAAAATTTAGTTTTTCTTTCTTTTTACATAATGGGATATAATTTTTTACAATATTATTTTATGGAAAATAAAAATTAATTTCCAAAATAACTCTTCTTTAAAAAGTAAAAGGGTTTTTCGTAAATCATTTTTACTTTTATGATATATAAGACTTGTTGACCATTTATTCCTTCTATGTGCTGTATAGGCTACCCTTGATATATAATATAATTATTATTCAAATTATCATGACATTATAATTTTATTTTAATATTATTCTTTAATAGATATTATAATTAAAATTTTTCAAAGTGTCGTGGGACACATTGGAATGTCTAAAGATTATTTTCCTCATGAATTTTTCAATTGTCTCATTTAAAAGTATCTCTACCGATTTCAACAGACTTTTTTTAATCTTATGCTTGCTACATATGTTTTTATAATTTAAATTTTTCATTAATTTAATATATTTATGAATAATTATTCATATTTGAAGTGATGAGTGATACCAATTATAGCCCCTCAAGGCATCGATAGGTCTCATGAGACAAAAAAAGTTGGTGAAAACCCATCTTATTTGTTTAAAAAAAGAATTAGGCGAGTTTTTACCAAAAGAATTAAACAGTCTTGAGGGTATACTGGTTCAAGTTCAAGATAAATGTTGTTAAAAAAATAATAATTTTATTCATTTAGACTTTAGTTATTGTATTCCATGAGGTTTGCGCTTGGTGAAAATTGAGGGATGCATTTTAATTCTGAGTGTATTGATGGAATGTGTTTTTCAAATTATTTACCTTTCCATAACTTCTATGCCCTATTTAAATTTCACCACTTATCATTGTTTCATATAACCATTAATGATCGTTTAATACCACCCTTTTATTTTTTCCATCCCCATTTTGTAAAGAATGAATCTTTGAATAAGTGACTAGAATTAGTTTATTTTATTTTGTTATATAGTATGTTTAATTACCAATTTAATAAGAGAACCATGTATGTATCTATTTTCTTTAAGATAAGTAAACTGATTGATACTTGATTATGCGATCTATTGTATCTATTGCATTTTAATAAAACAAACTCAAAATCTAGGTTACTATGGTTTGAGTTGTTAAATTGAAGGTGTGAGATGAGAGGAGATTGGGTGGACTTTTATAACTAAGGAGAGTGACACACTTGTAATTTTTAAAATTAAAAAGGTTTACCCAGGTTATTCATGTGCTATAAAAGTTTAAAAAAGATTATTATTCAGAAATAAAAACTATAAGGTTAATTTTTCATTTCATAAAACCGTTTATAGAATTTTTTTAGATCACTTAATCCCATATATTTTTATTTTAACCCCTTAGTAAACCCATTTTCACCTTAAGAATTATTATTTATTTTCAATGTTTTCATGATTAATTGTGTTAAAAAATTAGTTAGAATTATTAGAAAATATAAATTTTTGTTATTTTACCTTTTTAATCCATTTAAAGAAATTAATTCGTCGAATTTGTGATACATAATTGAAAATTATACCCTAGACACGAAGAAGATGGTTTTGAAAAAGAGTATTTTTGAAGGAAAAAATGATTTTATATTATGTATATGGAAAACAAAAATCATTGTATGAATATAAAATAATATGTAATAATATATAATATATAAATATAAATTAAATAAATAATCATTATATTATTTTTTAATTATTTATTTTTGGGAAACATTATGCATATTAAAACAATTTTTTATAAAAATTGTATTTTTTAATCCCAAAGACAAAATATTAATAAAATCCAATATGAAGATGATTAAATATTAATTAATTTTTTAAAATATAAATAAATAATACTTATGTTACTTAAAATAATATTCAATACATAATGGGTCATTTAAAATATATAATTTATTGAAAAGAAAATACTTTTTTAGAAAAATAAGTATTTTTTACTATTCCCTAAAAATTCAATATTTTTTGAACAATCAAAAAATATCGCCAAAAGTAAACTTTAATATTTAACTTTATAAAATTATTTACATTTTATAAATGAAATTTTTTATACTTTCTGATAATTACTTATAATAAGTTTTTCATGAAAATAAAAAAATCATTTTTGAAGAAAACTTATTTTTGAAGATTAAAATTACATTACTAAAAATTGATTCATTATTTAATAAATATTTATCAATAATTTTTATTTAGAGTAATATGTATATATATATAAATTTAATTATATTCATACTCAATAATTTAATGTCTGGGTTATAATGGTTATATATTTTTTGAGGTATTTAAGCTTATTATTGTGTGTCAAACACAATGTCGAACATTGTTTTTCTTTCTGAAATCTAAAGATACTACATCCTCCACCGATTTAATAAATTGGATCCTCAAAATTTTTTCCTTATCTTGGTAATGAATGTTTATACATTTGGAACAAAACTTGTTTAGAAAATCACAATGTAAAAAGTGTTAATAATACATCCTCTCGATAAGATAGAAAATGACATACGAATGTCATTTAGAGTAACATGAACTACGATTCCAAAAAGGAAAAAGTATGAGGTAGATTAATAATTGAACATGAAGGAAACGTTTAATATAAAAAAAATTATTGAGTGACATATATCCTTGATCATAAGAAAGTGAATGATCAAGAGAATGTTAATAACTGTAAAACCATAAACCAAAGCGGTGTGTAAAAGGTAATTGATATCATCAGAAATGACAGAAATAAGAACACAAATTCCAAAAAAAATTCCTAGTGCTGAGAAATTATTTTCCACTTATACTAAGATCATAAATATATATACCTAATTTAATATTACAATTTCATCCTTTTGTCAATTTCCACCACAATCTTATATTTTTCTCCGAATAATGAGTATTCAAAATGATTTTTTCATGAATGAAGCACTAAAATAATCTTTTAAAGACCACATAACCAGAAAAGGAATATCATGATATTGCTCCTATATTTTTACATTAAAAAAACAACAATGGTTAAATCATGGTAAGATAATTCACAAAATGAATGCACCTTCATTTGATATGTGAATCTTCAAAATTCAACAGTAACACTAGAAGTTAAAACTTAATAATTACATAAATAAATAACCATATATCCAAAATAACCTAAAAAACATCAACCTTAGATATTGTTTTAATCTCAATGTTTTTATCATAACTTTTATAATATAAGTATAAAAAATATGGAAATATCCTTTTGAAATAACAACAATCACTTTTTCACCAATTTTTTTTTCAATTTTATGGTTATCTATATGATAAAACTTGTGTTCTTATTATTTATTCAATATACAACTTCATATATACCCCAAAGTTTCTCAATAACATAAAAATATTTCCGTCGATATTTAATGTAATAATTCACATTAAACTGAATCATTACAAATACTTCAACCAAAAAAATGTCTCCTAATGTGTCATTATTTTCTTTAGGATTTCCTAACTTAAAACCTCAAAAGGGGTGTCTAAGACTTTGAACATATTCTCAAAAATAATATTATATACCTATGATAGAATCAAGAACTCTTAAGAAAACTACCCATAATGAAATAATAATCTTCAATTTTATCTAAACATTTTTCTGATACCAGCTATAACAGCCCCAAACTCACTCTTCCAGATCTTGTACTGAAATCCAAAACATTATATTATTTTGATACCAATGATGGTGACCCAATTTTCACTATATAGAATTTAAAACATCAAATAGAAAATATTGGATCACATAAATTTTTAAAGATGTTTTTGGTTTAACATTTTAGACAATTTGGAAAAACATTTAACATCAAGGATTCTAAAACAAATGGTCCATAAAGATGAACACAATCTCCCACTATACAATAATTTTAATATTTCACATCACATAATCATAATAATCCATATAAAACCATTATATACATAATTATTTCAAACTCCATCTTTATTACGTTGGAAAAGAGAACCATAAGAATGATGAGAGAAACTACTCAAAATGGGTAAAAATAATTATTAACAATTACATGTGATCAAGGAGCATTAGGGTATGATAAAATAATATATGTGTATGAGTATGACATAACAATATTCGTTCCTATAAATACATTGATTATCTAACATGAAAACATTTCATAAGGACATAACAAAGGAAAGAGTCATCATAATAAATGATCATGACACATGTGATCTTAATCATGATCATTAGAATCAATATATACCCATATAAGTCATATATAAAACATATTGGTGTCATTAAAAATTATCTAAACATTATATCATACAAACTGAATAACAAATATGGTTGACGTAAATATATAGAGAACCAAATGCATTGGAGGGATATAACAGTCCCATCCATCCTTAGATTTTCCAAGAACCACCTTTCCTTGGTAAATAATGTAACCACTCATACTTGGATTATAACATAAAAACCCATCCATTGTTTATAACCTAACTAACCATCATTATAAACAATTTACAAGATCTGAATCAGGAATAAAGTACATAGAGAATTTATAGCATTATAAACTCATTGAAATAACATTTATTCTACTCAAAACATTATTATACAATGTAAGAGAAAAAAGTTCCATGAAAATATCGTTGAAATATTATTAACTCAATGAAAATAAAGGGGGTCCATAATAATCTATATTAATCAAGATTAACTACTAGAAAAAAAATGAGTTCCATAAAAATCTATTCTAAACATGATTAACCCATGGAAAATAAACAAGTTCCATAACAATAAATTTAAAAAATGATTAACCTATGGAAAATATATTGGTTCAGAAAAATATCTTTGAAATATGATTAACCCATGTAAATGAAATGGGTTCAAAAAAATATTTTAGAAACACGATTTAACCATAGAAAAGAAACATGATCCATAAAAATATATTTGAAGCATTAATAACATATGAAAAATAAATTGGTCCCATAAGAATATATTTGACACAATATTAGACCATCCAAAAAATTAGGAGGATGAAGTTTGTACAAAATATACCCATTAAGAAATAAATATCAACAATGACTGTTGATTTTGATGAATTGAAATACCATTAAAATGTTATTTTTTTTAGAAAAATAAGCTTTTCATTTTGAATATAACTTATATAAAATAATAATTAATGAAATATTGTGAAAATTATTTTCACTGAAAATAAACATAGAGACATATAAAAGAATCTTAAAGGAAATTAATGGAAATTATGCATGTAAAATCCATTCCTGTCATAAATTTAAAAAATAAACATTCATTTCAAAACATTTCGTAAAAGGGAGTTAAATGTGACCCATTTGGGAAACATGGTTAAATTTATTTTTAAAACATTCTAAAAGTAGGTAAAAGATAATATAAAAATTATTTATTGAATATTGTTTTATAAAAGATCATTTTTTAAAATATCTTAGAAATATGGATATAGAATCGAACGATACCCAATTTAAAGAAGATACTCATTATGTATC
This sequence comes from Viscum album, assembly GCA_963277665.1. Taxonomy (NCBI): domain Eukaryota; kingdom Viridiplantae; phylum Streptophyta; class Magnoliopsida; order Santalales; family Viscaceae; genus Viscum; species Viscum album. The sequence goes on along the minus strand of OY728160.1, from coordinate 39,968,775 downwards.
ACTTAAAAAATAATCCAGTGCTATTTCTTCAATCAATAAGGGTGGAAGTGGAAATAAAAATGTGAACCACATTCAAAACTAGGGGATAATAGAAGATATATTTTTTAATAAAATAAGATAATACGATTTTTTCTAAGGGAACCTTGAACATAAAAAATCATGAAAATAATGGATATTGTAACGTAAGGCCCTTTCCAATTTTGTAACTCATCAATAATATGTCACATGAATGAATATCATTAAATTATACATTAAATATAATGAAAACAATTATTTTAATGATATAATATATCAAATAGATGTATATAAACTTCAAATGTGGATATAGGTGCATATCATAAATGCATGTCTAAAAGTTAGAGAATTTGAGACAAATAACCCTCACAAAAATTACACCACTTTATATGAAAATTAATCAATGAATAGATTATGTGCATGAAATTTAAATCAAAAAAATATCAAATGAAGAATAAAAATATTTCCAGGGAAATTCACATATAATCACATCATAATAGAGCCAATAAAGATGTTCTAAAACCCAAAAATAAAGAAATTTATTTATGAAATTGTTTACAATGTAGTAACATTCAAGTCAATACCCTTTGATAATTTAATTCAAAGTGAAACATAAAGTACCATAATTTTTTATGGATTCATATTACTATATATTATATTTATATTATATACTCCACATAATAAAAACAAGTCATTAATATGAATGATGTCCAACTGAAGTAAAAACGAGACGAGAAAAATCCTTACCTCGAGCCTAGGCATTCCTTTTATATAATTTATATTATTTATAATAAGATTACATAAATTATTTTATTTCTTAATAAAATTTTCCTAATTTAAAATATTGTAATAAAATCACTTATTTTATTTTTTTATAATGATATTTTTGAATAATTAATCAGTTAAGTCCACGTGTTATGTTTCAAGGTTACATTGTCCATTGTTTCAAAATGGATTTGGTGTGTGTTCCATGGTCAAAGAGATAATTATATAAATATTTGAAAATAATAATCCGGAAATAATTATCATATTTTTTAATCAATTTAACTTTTAAAATTAATTAAGAAAAATGTATATGAAAAATTAACTACATTATGATAATGGAGACGGTCGACCGTACCTACACATGAGTAGCATTTAAAATTTTCTGTGGTCATTATAGAAATAATTTATGAATTGTTTTATCATTATTTAATGATAATAATATCATAAATACCATATAATTCCCATAAATACACATTTATATATAAATATAATTTTTGTGATGTATTGATGAAAAAAGAACCACATCACGTCATGAAGGTGGTAGTCAATACATACATGAACAACACTATCATTTTTCATTCTTAGAAATAAAATGATATATTATGTTCCAAGAATGATAAATATGTACTAAATAAAATTATTATTTCTTATATATCACATATATTCATTAAAATAATCATGTTTAACTTACATATAGAGATTTAGTTAAAACAAATCAAATCTTACTGTAGTGTGGTAGTATATCATATACATAGGTGATATTATATTATCCCCAATGGAATAAAAAGTAAAAAATGTATATATCATATTATAATAATATAAGTATAAATATGTTACAAATATCATATATTAACTTAAAATCTATCATTACAAAAACCTAAGAGAGTTAATGATGAAAAGAAAAAAAAGGGTTTGTGAGGCAGTAGTCCACCGTACACATGAATAATGATTTAGTATTCCATTTTATAGAAGAAGATATTTATTTATATTATGAAATTAATATAATAACAAAGTTTTTTATTAGAGATATTGGTGTTATCATATGATCATAGATTAAAAATATTTGATGGATTTGGAAGAATAAAAAAACCAAAATGTCATGTTGGGAATTTTACCACTTCTAGGACAACCCTTTTAGGAATATAGTTATATTATTCCTAGAATGGATTTCTAAAAAAGGATTATAGTATGAGGGGATGAAATTCTTGAATTTATTTGGGTATGGGTTTTCTAACGAAATATGGTTTTATGGTATGAAGAATATAGATGATTGGGTGTTCGTTTATAATTGAGGTGAGTGGCACACTTATAATTTTTGAAAAGAAAAAGGTATACTAATTCCTTACTATAATAAGGAACATAGAAAAAAATTGAACCTAATAAATATATAGTATAAATGAGACTCAAATTTTATCTTGAGATTATAATCCTTAGTGTGTGTTTAAATCTTATTTTATGGGTTCACTTTTTAAGGATATAGTATTTAAATATGGTTGGTTTTAAAATAAATTAAGTAAATAGTGGTCCAACCCTGAATTATTAACTCATTCATATATTAAATAATTTTTAATTTATTTTCTAATATCGATCTCATTAATTGAATACAACTGTTTAATTGCACTAGGTAATTTTAGTTCAGATAAATAAATGCAATGATAATTATATCTTCAACCCAATCAATGCAAGGGATTTAGATATCTCAATTTAATCTGGAATTACCCCCATTGTATAGTATTTTATGAAGTTGAACAAATCAATGTTTCTTGTGTGTACAATGATAAGAAGTAGAAGAATAAGTAAAAAGATGAATCAAAATGAATATCAACTAAAAACTATTAACTTGAACAAATGATTTAGTAAAAATATTGAAATATAAGAAATCATAAATAGGGGAGGTGAGGTGATTCTCCTTAGTTGAACCACAAAGGTTTTAGTGTGAAATGATTTTATTATTAAATGAATATAATTTAAATAACATGTTTGGTGGTCGGTGGTCATTTATATCTATATTTATGAGTATTTTTCTTATAGTGCTCGGCTGCCTAGGGTCAGTTCATGTGAGGTACACATGATTCTTTCTTGAATTTTAGAATATTTTTAGTGTGTTGGTTTACTTTAAGATTGATGGTGAACACATGTAAATAAGAAAGAGTAATGATAATTTTTTAAGGAATCAGTAGTCCTACATGATCCAACCACTAGAAATTTCAAATGTGGAGTAATCTAGTGATTCATAGTAGTGGGTAAAGTAAAATGGGTATGGGATATTAATTGGGGGCCTTGTTATTTCATGTAGCACATTAGTAGAATTATTCTTTTAATGAGACATAATGTATTCTAGTACAGATAACTCGAATTCTCCAATCATTGGCTGGTAAAGGAAAATTATTTCGTCGTTAGTGGTTTGTATCTTCCCAATATAATATCATTTCCTACATCATTGACACTTGAAACTAATACCCTCCGTAAGTTATATTTATTGGTGGAGGGATCCTCATCGTTCGATGTTGTTCCCTTGTACCATTTAAGTACCCCTCAGAGCCGGGTACATTGTTGCATGACTTTGGTGTCAACATGTAACACTCACCTTTGTCACCAAGTGGAATTCCAGATCACCCTCTGTAACTACACCTTCATGTAAACATTGATCATGGACCACTTAGATGGATCTCACCCTAGGTTGGTGTAGATCTCATATAGGATTAGAGTAAAAAAATTATTTTCTTGGCAGAGTGATGTAATTCCATAATCATTTCATATCTAGGGGTGATAGAAGATGGTAACATTGATAGGGTAGATGACACAATTTTTGTACTCACAATAGTGGTTATTAGAGGGTGGGGGATTCTTTTGGATAACCACCTAGTATCTGTTCTTCCATAAAACATTAATTTAGAGGGATCATTCTCCTTAGGGAATGTGTTGTCATGGGGTTTGTTATGGTAGATTAGAATATAGAGGCATGGTAGGGTAAGTTAGTAAATATTTTGGTAAGCATGGTTATAATAATGGTCATGGTAAGTACGATTACCATGATATGGTTGATGAAAAGAAGGTACCATGGTAGGTATGCCTACCACGAGAATAGTGGCACAATACATAATTTTTTTAGGTAGTCATCTATTTTTTCTTTTAATGAATTATTTAACACTTAGTAAGCTGATGAAAGTTAGAATAGGTATAATTACCATGAGAGTGTGGTGAGATAAGGTTGGAATGATATTTTGGGTGGTTCTTATGATCAGTTGAAGGCACAATCACCATTCTTGCCATGTGATATAAGGTTCATGCAGGGGCACCATATGGTTATCACTCATTGTAAGAATAGTGACTGTGGATGCCAAGGTCACTCCTGGATATTTTAATTTAGATACTACAATAATTCACATGTTTTATCAATGCAATATTAAAGTACACCTTAAAATGAATAATCTACTTAAGCATGGATCCTCAATTTGTATCCAAATATGTAAACATCAATAAAACCTATACTTAATGACCATTTCAAATTAAATTATAATTTTATCCAGTCAAAAGAAACAACTATCATCTTCAGAATTAAACTATAATATGGGGTAGTTCCAATAAATAAAATGGAAAAAAATGTTCAAAATTATAGCTCACATCATTCCCCAACATAGACTATTTCACTAGGATACAATTTTATCATTGTAATACAATTGTTAAAATAGAAGGTTATATTTCTTAAATATAATTTTTTTAATAAAGGAAAAAGTAAATAGATTCCTATACACTAATAGAAATTATCATGCCTCATCTTTTAATAAATCCACCATCTCACATTAATTTATTCATCATTTCAATTCAAGAGTAGATTAATTTTGATTTAAGTGGAATTAAAATTTTAAAAGAGATATCCCTGTTTATCCATATTTTTATGCTCTCACAAACTAGATTTTTATTTTCCATGTTATTGAATCAACCTAAATGAATTTTTTATAATAAAATTTCCCCTATATTTATGGGGACAAAATTCCACACATTAAAATAGAGTCATTTTTTACAAGGCCTGTCACAAACTGAATCTATTTTCCACTAATACCATCACCAAATAAATCCCATAACATGTACTTAAGGGTGTTCCCAATCCCGATGGGATGGAACAAGTCCCCAAGTATCAATGAATTAGGTTTTCTAACAATTTACCCGAGTATAAAAGCATAAAACCTTAAAAACAATAAATAATAAGAATATGAAATTTGAATTCCAAACAAGACATAAGAAAAATAAAAAACTGAAAACATCGTTTTAAATAATATATATGATGTAAAAATAAAAAAAAAATCATTAGAAAAAAATCCCCAAATATTCCACATGACATGTGGTCATCACCTTCGAGCCACTTCCACAACACCACACCAAGAGGGGACTAACAACCTGAACCGCCGTCACATGAGGATTTGCCTTTACCTGAGTTAATCATAATGAAGTCTACTTATCCAAATGTGGTTTATGAAGGGTGAGAGACTAATCCAAATTGGATATCACCCAAATATTTAATGGATTATGAAGTACAAGGTGGTAAAGCAATCATTTTTAATCTATAAAAAGAAAAACAGTGACAAATTCCAAAAAATGAACCTTTCAATAGAAAATAATTATCAAACTAAAACCTTCAGAATGTTAACACATTTAAATAAGGCATGTTAGATACTATAATTTACATAAAAATACACCCTAAAATAATGGAAAATACCACAAATACAATGAGCACAAAAACTGGGAACACCCCTAGTCATTAGATAGTCTCGTGCCATATGTACCTCATACTTCAGTGTGAGGTAACCATAGAAAAATCCATTCTAGTGCACGAGCCACTAGTAGGGTTCATAACCATAACCTCGCGGTAACCAATATTCATCAATATAGTATAGTTAGATACGTCATTATCCATTTTCTCAGTGAAACAAGGAAAAAACCCATCCGGATCAGTAGCTGTACTAGTTCATATCCGCCCACCTAGGTACCCAGGCGTCCCCCTTTGTGGTCAAAAAATTTCAGCAAGAAACACACATTAAATTACATATAAAAACACAACTAATGGTCCCATACAAGAATTACAGTATCTATATACAATTCATACCACTTAAAACAAAAAACAAAATATTTTCATTTTCAATAAAACAGCTTATGAAAATCCGACATTATTTTGCACCAAAAAATCATTGAAATCCCAACTTTTCACACCATTAACACACTCAAAAGTCACCAAAACCGAAACTCTATCCCAATAAATTTTAGTGAAACTAAACAATCTGTCTTTGGGAAACCCTATATAAACCATAATGTGATATCTTTATAAAACATTCATTTGAACAAAAACATGGCACTTACAAATTCATGTGTTTCACAAAAACCATTAAAATAAATTTTCACAGCAACAACCAAATGAGATAAACATTAAAAACAGTATTTTCATCCCTAATAAATTTCAATAAAATCAAATAAGCAATTATAGGGTATCCCCAAATGAATCAATAGATTATTTCATTGAAAACCCCCCAATTTCACATAAAAATGGCACTAAAAATTTATATTCTTTATAAACACCTATAATACCAATTTTCACACAAATAATAAAATTAAATAAACATGAAAATACCATAAACAAAAAAATATAGTCACTAATATTTCATACATAACTGAATCACCTACCTAAATGGACAAAACATTGAATCCTTTGGGTGAAAACTCAATCACACCACCGCCGCACCTCATGGAGGGTAGATCAACACTAATAACAGAATATTGGACCAAGAAAACCCAAGGTTAAACTATAGGTTTGAAACCATAGCCTCTTGTAATTTGGGACTTCTATAGAAAATGGAGTAAACATCATAGAAAGGGGAGAAACTAAGAGAGAGACACACTTACATGAGATTTTTTGAAGTTCCTCCACAAAATCCCCCTTAAAATGGGGTTCCAATGAGGGCATGGGTGACTTGGAGGGATACCATGGATATTGGGTTAGAAGTGGGGAATAAAGGGTCAAATTAGGATAAATACCAAGAGGAAAAAGAAGAAATTTTAAAATTTTTGTAATGACCAGTACAAGGCCACATTGTTTTCTCGCACGGTTTAGCAAACTGGGCACCCAAACTGTGCACCCCATTTTTTCCTCTCAAAAAGTGTACAAAAACCTTAAAATTAATGTTGGGGATAGGGGAACCTATGGGGAATATTTTTCCAATAATAAAATTGAATAATTAACTTAAATGAAGGACATGGGTGTGAAAATTCTCCCCACTATGAAAACATTACGTCCCAGAAAGTAAACCTGAAGCTTGATCGGAAAATAAGAATGGGTACTCATACTCAAACGATAAATTCATCTCCTAGGTCTAAATAGTGTCACTACCATGGTTCCAATGAACTCGGAACTACGAAATAGACTTACCTTGAAGCACCTTCTCTTGGAAATCCACTATTTGCACCGTCCACTCAAAAACTGTTAGGTCAGGCTCTATCTCAAGTTCTTCCCAACTCAACACATGGGATGGATCCGGGTTTTATTTCTTAAATTGGAATACATGGAAGAAATCCTAGATTGATGTCAACTAATAAGGTAAATCCAACCCGTATTCCACCTTTCTAATACACTCAGTGGTTTCAAAAGGTTTGACACACCAAAAAATCATCTTCCATTGCTTTCCCAATAAACGATGGCCCAGACGAGGGGTCACTTTCAAGAAAACCATGTCACCCATAGAAAACCCTAGGTCTTGATGACTCTAGTTAGAATAATATTTATGGAAACTCTATTCAGTCAATAAGAACTATATGATCAATTTTAACTTCTCTGAAGTCTCGTGCACAAGGCTCAGTCCCAACAGTGAAGTCTCACCTACCTTGGCCCAACATAGGGGGGACCGACAAGACAAACCACAGAGTGCCTTGGAAGGGAAAATTAGAATCTAGGATTGGTAATTGTTATTATGAAAAATCTCAAACAATCCAAAATTGCTATCCCAAGAACCTCCAAAGTCCAGGATAAATGCACGGAGCAAGTCCTCCAAAATATGTTTCGCTCGCTCTGTCTGATCATCCGTCTAAAGGTGGTATCCTATGATAATCTTAATCTGAGACCCTAATTCTCTCTTAAGTCCTCAAAAAACCAATAAGTTAAATGGGGGTATCTATTTGGGACAACGGCTAATGGCACTCCATGGAGTCTCCCCACTTCTTGATGATACTAATGTCCTAACTCATACACTTCAGTTTTATCTCGGATCGGAATGAAGTGGGATGATTTGGTCAGATAATCAATCACAACCCAAATGGAATTCTTACTCAGTGTTTTATGAGGAAATCCAAAAATAAAGTCCTTGGTGACCTCATCCCACTTTTATGTAGGAATGGGAAATGGATGGAGAAAACCCGAGGGCGTATGATGCACTGCTTTCACCTGCTGGCATGTGTACCATCTCGACACAAAGTCTGATATGTAATGTCACATACCTGGACACCAGTACTGTCAGTGCACATCATAATATATCTTGGTGGCACATGGATGGACATCCCACTAATACTGGTTGATATCCTACATCCCCACCTTCCTCAGAGATAACGACGCTAATAAACGGCCCTTGAAGCACAAGATGCCCTCAGGGGATGACGAGAAATCAGAGGAAATCTCCCCACTAGGAAGAAACTTTCTTGACCACTGATGAAAATCATCATTAGGTTGTTTCTGCTGAATAAAATCTAAAAGAGGAGTCAACTGAATGCTCTGCAAGAATGCACACCCATTTTTCTCCTTCGTCTCTACATGCATCTGAGCAAGGAGTCCCATCAAAGTCCACTCATCATTGGACATCCTCAAAGCCTACACTTGAACTCTACTACTCAAGGTAGCAGCTAACACGTTACCCTTTCCTGGGGTATAGATGATGTTAAAGTCGAACCCCTTCAAGTACTCAGTCCAGCGACGCTGCTTCAAGTGGAGGTCCCTTTATAAGAAGATATAGGCCAAGATTTTGTGATTATAGTAGACCAAAAACATATCCCCAAAGAGATAGTAATGCCAAGTCATCAAATAATGCATCACTGTTGTCAAATCCATGTCATGGGTTGGGTAATTTGTTTCATGAATTCAGAGTTAATGAGAGCTATATGAAACCACGTGATCATCCTATGTAAGCACGCACCTAATACCCATACCTGAAGCGTCATAATAGACCACATACGCCTTCCCGACCTCAGGAAAAATCAGCACGGGGGTGGTAGTAAACCGCCGCATCAACTCTTCAAAGGATTCATGACATTTTAGGACCCATACAAACTTCACCCCTTTCAGGGTGAGCGCAGTCATCGGTGAAACAAGCTGAGAGCAATCTTTAATGAATCACCTATAATAACTAGCCATTCCTTGGACACTCTGAACTCGAACACATTATTCGGTTACTCCAATGACATGAATACACTAATCTTATCGGGGTTTCCTGATACCCCCTTCTCTAAGATCACATGCCCCATGAATATCACTTCTCTTATCTAGAAAATTTACTTTCACAACTTTTCATAGAGGCGATGATCCCAAAAGTGCCCAAAATGATCCTCAAGTGATATTCGTGTTCCTCTTCAGATAAATAGTATACTTTAATGTCATCCATTAACACCATAAGGAAGGAATCAAGATACTGGTGGAAAACTCTTTTTATGAGTTTCACAAAGACCACTAAAGTATTGGTCAATCTGAAGGGCATGACCAAATACTCGAAGTGGACGTTCCTACTCCATAAGGCTGTCTTTGGGATATATTCCTATCTCACCTTGAGTTGATGGTATCCCAAATACAAGTATATTTTTGAGAACCAATTTTCCCCCTTCAAATGTTCTAACAAATATTCTATTCCATGAAAGGGGTATTTGTTCTTAATTATTACCTTATTTAGCTTCCGGTAGTTAATGCCCAACCGGAGGGATCGATAATACATTTTCAAGTAAAACACAAGAGCGGTCCAAGGAGAGATACCTGGGAGAATGAATCCTTTGGATTCTAATTTTTCTAGATCTATCATTAATTACCCCATCTTGGTGGGGGCCATATGATATTATGGAAGAGATATCGTATGTGTTCCCTATGCAAGATCAATTGAGAACTCCACATCCCTCCCTGGGGGAAAAACTGAAAAATTATCCAAGAATACCTCTGGAAACTCATTCACTACATGAGGTAGTGAACCTTAATGGGAAATAACATCTTCCCATAGTTAGAGCGATGATAAATTGAAGATATGACTTCCCAAATCTTGGAGTGGAGGTCCATTGTGACTCAACCAAGGATCCCATTCTACATAAAAAACCTGCCGACTCCCATCAGGTGTCGTGAAACTCACTCGCTGCCTAAAACAATCGATGTGTGCCTAGAAATTTACTAGGAAATAAATTCCATGTATTATTTCAAGTAGTTCCATATCTAAGACCAATTGTTCTCACTCTATCTCAACCCCTGAAAAGGAAATCGCACATGATGGGCACCTAAGACCCTAATCCTTCTTAATTCCCAGTGGCGTAACCAACTCCATCGCAGAAGACAACAAATCAGTTGTAAAATTCAATGTGTCTACAAAATGGGTAATAATTAATGAAATAGAGGCACCCGTATCAAAAAGATCAGTAGTTATAGATGATTTTATAAAAATAGTACCTCAAACTCTCGATGGACCCACCATTGATCCTGCTGGTGCCTGATCTGCTGCATGGAGAATTCTGGCCTTTTCCTGAGCATGACTGCTACTTTTTGGATGTGCCCTAAACTAGATCTGCATAGAAGGTGACCCATCCATACCACCACATACACCAAATTGAGTTCCTCCCATCCTTGATGGATCGAATTGATTTGGCATTCCTCTTGAATCCATTAACCTTGCCCCTCTCTAAAGTGGTCATGCCAACCCACAATAGTGCTATAAATTCCTCATTCCATCAAACCAGTAACAAGGCTTCAGAGGAAGTGGGCATGCTGGTCGGATGTGCCCTAAACTCTCACACTGGTGGGACATGAAAGATCTCACATCAGAAGCCACATATGGAAATTTCCATGAAGAGTGGTCTGAACTACCACCTCCCTTCTTCACCTATTCCCCTATCTTTATTTTCTTCTCTGAAGAGCTGCCACTGTACACCACTTATACAGTTCTAGAAAATCTATCCCCACCTTTACGGTCAATCTACCCCATGCATGCCTAGTCAACAACCTCAACATAGGTCCTCAGCTTTAACAATAATACCTAGGAGTATATCTCCGATCGCAAGCCTTTCTCAAACCTATGGGCCTTTTCCGGCTCATTATAGATGATTTTTAGGGAATATCGGACCAACTCAGTAAATAAATTGACAAAAACCATCATAGATAGATCCCCTTGAATAAGATCTATGAACTGTTAGGACCTAGAATATGCCAAAACCTGAGGGAAATATTTTTCATTGAAGGAAGCCTTGAAATCTCCCTAATGCATCTTCTCATTCTTACTAGCCTGAAGTACTTATTCCTTTCACCTATGGATAGGAAATTTTAATATAAAGGAGGCACACTTCACCCACAGCTTCTCAGGTATATCCAAGATCTTGAACTTGCACTCGATCTTCTCAATCCATTCCTCTGCTTCCTGGGGTTCAATACGGCCTCAGAAGGTGGTGGATTATTTTTCAATAACTCTTAGGCCATGTCCTTTCTAGGACCAGTCTCATCCTCTCTAACAGAATTTGGAAGAGGATTCTATCCCTATCCTACTTCCTGGAAATCCTGGACCATGGCCTCGACTAGCCTCTTATCAATTGGTGTGGGAGAAATCTCTCCAGCTTCCACCTGTGGGTTCATGGGAGCTTTCCGGGTAGGCATGTATCTACAAAATAAAATAGTCACAGAAAAACTTCAATACCACAATTATGAAAATTTTAATCAAATATAAATAATCTAAACATATGACAGTAAAAAAAGAAATAACTACTCCACCCCCGCCCGATCCCCATGTGTGGTCTGCAGCCCACACGTCTCACCTGGAAGTGAAGTCAATCTGAAAATTACAATGTCCCCTGGTGACTCAAGTTAATCCAACAGAGGTGAGGTCTAGGAACCCTTCTCAAGAACAAAACCCTGAGCCCTGATAGTCTTATCTCATTTCTATACTGACTCATCCAAAAAAAGGTTATATAAATAAAAAACAATAACTCTATTTGAAACCATTTTTTCAAGAACCAGATCTGGTCACCACTAATACTGGCACCAAATCCTGCCCATCACAAGTGCTTGAGGGAATTACCTATCCCCATGGGCTGGAACAAGTGCCCAGGTATCAATAAATTAGGTTTGGGAATGATTCACCTGAGTATGAATGTATAAAACCATAAAAACAATCAATAATAAAAATCTAAAATTTCAATTCCAAACAAGACTTAGGAAAAATATAGAACAAAATACATGGTTTTATAAAAGATACAAGATGACCAAACATAAATAAAAATATAAAAAATAGACACTAAGACTCCATGTGACCAGGGTTCATCACCCCTAAGCCACCTCTACAACACCACACTATTAGAGGACTAACAACTCGAACTGCCTTCACCTGAGGCTTTGCCTTTACCTAAGTCAAACATAATGAACTCTACTTACCCCAAAAGGGAGTAAGTTGCGTGTTATTATAATCCCAATATGATATCACCACATTATTCCAAAGATAATTCAATACAAGTTGAGGAAGAAATTAGTTTTATTGTGTAAAGAAAAGAGGTGACAAATTCCAAGAAATGAAACTTTTAATATAAAATAGTTTTCAAACTAAAACATTCAGAATATTAAAATAGTTAAATAAGAAATTTTAGGAAATATAATGTACCTAAAAATAAACCACAAGACAAGGTCAAATACCACAAATCTAATGACCACAAAATCGAGAACCCCCTTAGGCCCTAGATAGTCTTAGACCCTTTGTACCTCATACCTCGGTGTAAAGTAACCACAGAAAAATCTCTTCTATTGAACGATACACTAGTAGGAAGCATACTCATAACCTAGTGGTCCCCAATAATAATAAATATAGTTTAATTAGAGTTTTTTATCCATTATCTTAGTGAAACAGGGACAAAACCAATCCGGACCACTAGCCATACTAGTACATATCCTCCCACCTAGGTACCCGGGCTTCCCCCTTTGTGGTCAAAACATTTCAGCAAGAGACACACATCCCTTTGAACATAAAAACCCCACTAATGGTAACATAAAAACACTACAGTATCTATACAAACTTTATAAAACATAAAACACACAAAAATCATTTTGATTTTCCCATAAAATAGCATCTCAATATCCCGCATTTTTTTCACCCAAAAATCATTGAAATCCCAACTTTTCACAAAATGAGAACACTAAAAAGTCACAAAAATAGAAATGGAAGCCCAATAAGTTTCCATTAACCCAAAAAACCAGTCTTTTGGTATCCCTATATGAACCATAAAGCGATATCATTATAAAACGTCCATTTTCAAACAAATACGACACTTAAAAAATCACGTGTTTCACAAACACCATTAAAACAGATTTTCATAGCAACAACCAAAGGAGATAAACATTCATAATAGTATTTTCAGATGTAATAAATTTCAATAAATTAAACTATGAAAATATACGGTATCCACAAATGAATCAATAGAATATTTCTCTGCAAACCCCCAATTTCACATAAAATGGCACTACAAATCATTATCTTTACAAACACCAAAAAACCAAATTTTTTCACCGATAATAAAATGAAATAAAAATGAAAATATCATAATCATAGCAACATAGTTTCAAGGATTTCATACATAATGTATTCAACTAAAAAAAGGGTTAAAACATTGAATCCTTTGTGTGAAAATTCAATCGCACCATCGCCGCACCTCAAAGAAGGTATATCAAACATAAAAATAGATGATTGGACCAAGAAAACCCATGGTTAAACCTAGGTTAGAAACCCTAACCTCGGATCATTTGGTACTTAAAGAAAAGATTGATGAAACATCAAATAATGGGGAGGAACTAAGAGGGAGGGACACTTACTTGATATTGTTTGAAGTTCCTCCACAAATCCCCCCTTCAAAATAGGGTTCCAAGGAGGGTTTGAGAGACTTGGAGGGCTACCATGGCTATTAGGTTCTAAGTGGGGAAGAAAGAGGGTAATTAGGAAAAATCATGGGAGGTAAAATAAGTAATTTAAAAAAAAATTAATGACCTGGACAAGAACATGCGGTTTTCTTACATGGTTTAAAAAATCGTGTGCCCAAATATTGTGCCACCTTTTGTCCCCTAAAAAACTTTCCAAAAACCTTCAAATTCAAGGGGGGCCTAGGGGAACATTGGGGGAAAGTAAGTATAATAATAAAATAGAAAAAATTATCTTAAATGAAAAGAATGGGTGTTATAAGGCCATTTTGAATTTTCTTCCCATCAATAATTGTTTCCAAATCACGGTGCATATCACTTATTGAGAAGACTTTATTTAATTTTGGAAACACACCCAATGCCCTTATCATATAAATCCATTATGGGTTCCCAATGTTCTATTTGTATTCAATGTTTTATAAGTATCATATCATTTTCATTTATGTTGGTTTTCAATGATGTTTGTCTCACAAAGGACAAGTTTCATCAAATTATGATAAAAATTACAGTGTTTTATCATTATAAAATTGATTGAACCAAAATATTTTCTGTAAAAGTATTTATCTAATTTAAAAGATCATACATCCTTAAAATTTTTAAAAAACATTCACAAATCACTTAAAGTCTTAAAGATTTAGATCCCATTAATTAATGCAATTATATGATGGTATTTTTTAACTAAGCAGGGTAGGAATGTGGTTTGAGAAAAGGGTGAAAAATCTAAACTAAAAACAATAAAAAAGACAAATATATAAAAAAATATAGTAAAAGAGGTTTTTTATTTATTTATAGATTTTGGCTTGCATCCCCAACACTTGGTTCTATCACTATCCTAGTTAAATTTTAATATATATATATATATATATAAGAAGTACTATTTAAAAAAATAGGTATAACAAAATAAATGAAAGAGGCAACATGGAAGTACCTATTTTCTTGTAGTAGGGATAAATATAGACTCCTTTAAAGGTTCCGTCCAAATTTCCTCATAGTAATTTTTTAGTTTTTGTTCATTCACCTTGAAGCACATATTTGAACCTTCTCCTTCAATCATAATTGTACCCAAAAGAAAATTATTAGTTATTGTATATGGTCTAGTCTACTGGAAATAATTCTTTCCTATTAGAATTTTCATCCTTGAAGAAAATAATAGTACTCTATCTCAAAATTGAAATTCTATTTTTTGTTCAAATTTTCAGTGGTAGATTTTTTTTCTAATTATAAAATTTAGAGTCATAATACTCCTATATCATCAACTAATCAAGCTCTGTTAATTTTAGTTTCATTTTTCCTCTATCCATTCGAAACTATAGGTTTACTTATTTGAAAAACCACTAGGTTTTATGATTTATCTTAATAGGAATGTGTCAATTCTTACCATAAGAAATATAGTAAATATAAATACAAAATGGTGTCTTTGTGAAATTTTATATACACATATTTCATCTTCTATATTCATAATCCAATCCTTGCAGTTGAGTTGTAATGTCTTCTCAAACATCATTTTTAATTCCCTATTGGATACGTTTTCCAGAATTTTTTTTGTTGACGGTAGTAAGTGTGGATGTTTTATGGTTCAATCAATAATTTATCAGTGGGGACTCCATATTTTTATTTCAAAAATATGTTCATTAGTCATTGATTTTATCTCTAGGTATTATTATCCAACAAAATATGTTTCATTTTAGAAATTCAATGATAGTTTTTGAGTTATAATCCATAATGGCTTTAGCCTCATTCTATCTAAATGGATATTATACATATACTAAATTTAGTAAAATTCATATGATATAGGAAATGATCCCATGAATTCAATTCCACTAATATAATATATTTCAAAAAAGTATATGTTTCTTAGATAATTTCTTGTATTTTGGAAATTCCACCAAAAAAATGACATTTTAGGAATTTTTTTTAAAACAAATATGAATTTTTAATGAAGGTGGGCCAATACAATTTACAATCCAATTTTTCCCAGTGGTTCTTTGAGCCTTGAAATGGTATGAACATTCAAATTCATTAAAAAATAAATATATAGAATGCATTTATTCCTTGATAATTCATATTATAATGATTTGATCATCAAACATTTTTCATAAATAAGAGTCTTATAAATAATATAATTTTTATTATGATTTAAATTTATCATTTTCATGATTAGAGAATAAATAATGTACCTTTTCTATAACTAGAAAATTTATTATTTCATCATACTAAGGTTCATGGGAAAGGCTATATAATTGTTCACTAGGGAAGGAATCATCAATAAAAGTCTTTAGAAATAGCTCTATATTGGTAGTATGATGTAGCCGACATATGT
This sequence comes from Viscum album, assembly GCA_963277665.1. NCBI lineage: Eukaryota > Viridiplantae > Streptophyta > Magnoliopsida > Santalales > Viscaceae > Viscum > Viscum album. The sequence continues at coordinate 39,952,510 of OY728160.1, read as the reverse complement.
CTTCAGCCCTTATATTTTCATAGCCCTTTTTTCCTTAATTTTGATGTAACATACTTATAAAAACAACCTTCATCTTACCATCCTGGTCATTACATCAAACTTCTTGATTAAATATCCTAATGATGCATGATTAGAGTAAATAATTACCTTACTTACTAAAATATAAGAACCTAATCTTTCTAAAGCTATAAAAATAGAAAAACTCATTCTCTTGGTTAATGTTTATTTGATCTAGGAAGAATCCGTAGTTTCTAAAATGGAGGCTAAAACAATGGAATCTTATAAATCATTTGGGACAACAAGGATCCTACAGCTCGGAATGAAGTATCACATAGTATTTCAAATGGGTGTCTATAGTTTGGTGGAAATTTAAAGGGGGTAGTGATTAAAAATTAATTCTATTTTTCAAAGGCTATATAGTATAAATAATAAAATAAAAAAGTATTTTCCTTCTTAAGTATGTGTTTTGGTGGAAAAGTAATTTTCCTTATGTAAATAATAAATATTATATAAAAACCGACATAACTAGAAAATTATCTAATGTACCTAAAAGGGATAGGGTAGGGTTGTGTTGAAAAGAAATAAATTCTAGATTTATCAACTTCAACCCCTTCCTTAGAAATTAAATGGCCCAAAACATTTCTTTTTATTTTTCAATAATATTCCATTCTTCAAAATTCAAAACCAGTTGTTTCTCAATAAATAATTGTAAATTACTTTTGAGACTCTCCATATAAATTGTATGTTTAATACCATATAAAGTGAATTCATTAAGGGATACCTATAAAAAACTCAATCTGGTTTGTAAAGATGCTTACCATGCATTTTTGAATAGTACTTGGGGCATTGTAGAGACAAAAATGAATCCTTAAGTAGGAGAATTCTGAAATTGGACATGTGATGGTGGTCTTTTCATGTCACGTGGAGATATGGGAACATGAAAATATTAAAAAATAACCATCAAGGAAACAATAATGTACTTTTCAACTTAATATTTCTATTATTTGGTCTATAACATGTATAAGGAAATGGTATTTACTAGATACATGGTTTAATCTATGATAGTCGATACAAACTCTTTAACTATTTTGGATTATTGTCGGTAAATATTAATTGTTTTAATTATTCAAAATTGTGAAATCAGTTTTCTTTGAAATAATTTTAATGGGAATTACCCATTGAAAATATGATATGATATGATATATATTATTTCATGATTTAAAAGTCTCTCTACTTATATTTTTCAACTTCATGGAGGTTCGGGATGAGACTTCATTAGTGTTTTCTTACTAACTTGGATGATTTTTCAAAAAAAAAATCTTTGCATAAATGTAGTAGGAATAATTCATAGAATATCTCCTAGTTTACATCCTATGGCCTTAAGAATTTTTTTATCATGTTTACCAATTGGTTTTCAAGGTTAGGTTCTACGTTGTTGGAAATTATAACTAGTAGTTTCTTATACTCTTATAAGAAAGAATATTTCAAATTCAAGGGAATAAGATATAATTCTAATTCATGGGTTTTTTTGAGATGTTCTCATTTTACTATTCTATATACATGACACTTGTACTTGTAAGGAAGAAATGTTAATGTCATATTTTAATGATTCATCCAAACAGTTCTCATCAATTTCATCAAATTGATCAACAATTTAAATTTTATTCAAATTATGTTCATTATAATAGTTATTGTTTTTCTATCAGTTAGAATGTTTTCAAAGATTATACTATCATGTTTACACCATCAAGTATCTCAATAACATTTCTAGAGAAGATGGTATATTCAAAATGTTTCAAAATAAAATAATTATTTTTTCTTCTAGATGATTCATTCAATATAGAATATCAAAATCTAATGTTTCCTCCCCAAATTCCATATAAAGGGTTTCTTAATTTACATTTATGATGGTTTTAGTATAATTTATGAAGCTTATACCTTGAATAATGTGATATTATCTATACCTTTTTCTTCTTCCATTCTATGAATGTGAATGTTAGTTGGAAATGGATAACCTTGTACACATACTAGGACATCCTCAAGGTCAAGTATTTGATAAGAAGCAGATCTATTAGAATGTTATACAAACACACTCATTGGTTTATGTTCTCCCATATATAAATAATAATAATTGGAATAAGGAAACAAGTTAATTTAAGATCCCGAGTCACTCAATTAATTGGAAAATGTATTTTCATAAATTTTTCATTGAATGAAAAAAGTTCCTGGATCACAATTTTTTTTGAATTTGTGGGGTTTATAAGAGAAGAAAAATTCTTACATAGTCATACCTCTCCAATAACTATTAATATCATGATAATGGGGACAATCTATTTATTATTTATTCCTACCATAGAATTTAGAGAATGAATTATCGTAGGGGGATATTGATATCTTCTTTTTTGGAAACATCCATCATCTCTTAATATAGTGATTAATCATTGGTATTTATTGGTTAGATCATTATTACAAGGAAGTAAGGTATGGTTTATTGTGACCCTTGGATTATTTTATCTTTTGATGGTGACTTCCCTGCCTCTTCTTTAGGTTCTTTCTCTAAGCATGATTATGAATATAATTTATGTTGGTGACTTCGTGTTTTAATTTTCAGAGTTAATACATTATTTTTATCCAGTTATTTTCCACTTATTTTTACAATGGTACTAAAATTACCCTCAGGGTTTTGAATTATATAAGCATGAATCATTCATGAGAATTGATATCCCATATTATTTAGTGTTGTCATGAACTGGCTGAATTTTACTTTTAATTATTTTAATTCTGAACCCCGAGTGGTGAGGCTAGTGTCTTGATTATTTTGAGATTAAAATAATTATCTAAACATGTATTTAATGGATGGTTCTCATTGTTTACCTTTATGGTAGCTTGTATATGGTTGGAAATTATCTCTCTAAAATATAAGAGGATGAAATGGGTGTTGAGAAGCCTGTTGAAATAGTGGTCTTTGAGTTTTCTAGATCCCAGATCCAAATTGGTTAGTTTAAAGCTCTCTAGATACTTGGCTACCACATAGATGGTTCTGGAGTTTCCTCTAGAATATAGCATCACAACTATCAGTTCCTTTAACTTGAGTGTATTCATTGATAAAATTATATTAATAATAACATGGTTCGTAGGACCTTAAAGGTGTAGTGGTTGATGATTCATGTAGTTTATTTGTAGCCAATTTCATTAGAAGGGATGTTAATTAATCATTTTTATTTTCTAATAATGGTATTTTTGATCTGTTTACCTCATTTACTCTTCAGGATTCAGTTCTAGTACTAAAACATTTGTAAATTTGTGAGACCCATTTAATGAGTTCTCTTAAGTCAGATGGGGTCTTATGCATCTGTACTCCTCTTGAAAAAGCATCAAGAATGTTTCAGAAATTTTCTATCAATCCATGGTAGAATAATACAAAGAAGTGATGTAGTTCATGATTTTTGTGCAAGGTGGATTTAGTTATTTTCACAAATATCTCCAAAAATATATAGAGAGTTTCTCAGTTTCATATTTGGTGATACAAATTTCCTATAGAAGATAAGAACTTATTGAAGTAGGAAATAATTTTTGGAGGAATATATTATGTTGCTCTTCTCATGAGTTGACTTCTCTAAGCTATAGTTTATAAAGAAACTCCGTGACTGCTCCTTCAAGTTAGAAGGGGAAACACTTTTACTTGATTTGAGTATAAAAGAATCATCTAGTTCTATGTAATTTACCAAAATCATTAAATTATTTTTTGTGTCTATTAGGATCTTAACCAGATAACCAATGAAACATAACCAGTATCCCAATTATTCTAGTTTTATGTTTATTATATTTTTTATAATTTAATTTTAATTTTTGGTTATTGATACTGAAATTAGGTGCATACATTTATCTTAGAGGCCTATTAATATGAGATAAATTACCTTCTCTCTCTTAACATTATATTGTAGTAATTTAGGATAAAAATCTAAGGAGGGAGATTCAACTAATAGAATGATGACAAACTATCTTTCCTCTTGTTATATGTTTTTTAATATTCTAAGTCTTTTAAACATATTTCTCTCAACTAATAGATAAAAATCATAAAGGTTGGAGGAAATGGATCTTCTCATTTGAAAACATTTTTAAAAAAAAATTAAACAAATCTCTATATTCTTTGGAAACAACATCTTCTTTAATGAAAATCTATTGTGATGTGATCGGAAAAATAATATAAACCTGAGAAATATATAGTAAAAGAAGAAGTAAGATTGTTTATGGACAATATAGTGTTGTGTCTGTGTTTAAATCTTTTTAATTGTGTTTAATTTTTGAAGAGATAATAAGTAAATATAGTTGGTCTTAAAAAATTAAGGAAGTAGTGTTCCAATCATGAATTATTCCCTAATTCACATATTTAATCAGTATTAATTTAGTTTCTAATCTCCCAATAATTAATTGAATCCAAATAATTTTGGACAACACAATCTCACTTCAAATAAATAAACAAAATGATAACAATATTTCCCACCCTTTACAAGCATGGAATTTAGATATCTTCATTTTCCATTGAGTTTCCCCCACATTGAACAATAGAATGTAGTGGACCAAGCCCAAGTGGATTGTGTGTGTAATTTCACAAAAAAGAAAATGAATTGAAAAAAGTTAAATAAAAGGGAATCAAAACTAGAAAAACCATTAACATTAGTAGAGGAGTAAGTAAAAATATTTAAAATTTTGAATTGATTAAAATTGGAGGTGAGATGACTCTCCATGGATGAACCAAAAAGGTTTTAGTGCACACCATTAATGTATTACAAAAAAGGGAAATTAAATAACAATATTCATAGATGATGGTCATTTAGATATCTCTTTTAGAGTAATTTATTACAATAATATAGTTCTTGGATTCCAATGTTTGGTTCATGTGAGGGACACATTCTTCTTCATTGAATTCTAGAATGTCTGTTGGGAGCAGGGTTTATTAGTGTTTGATGGTTGAAATGTGTTTATAAGTAAGGGTGAGGATTAAATTTATAAGGCATTGATACTCTTCCATGATCCAACCTAATATTATTTTTAAATATGGAGTGACCTAGTGCTTCACAGTTGTGGGTAAAGGAAAATGGTCGTGGAATTTTAATTGTGGCCCTTGTTAATTTGTGTAGTGTGTAATCCCCCAATTTTTCACTTTATCAAATGTCTAGAAAGGGTTGGTTGTGAGACCTCAATAATGCTTCCCTATACACTATTGGCTTCTAACTAGCAGCAGGGGTGTGAATAGTATAATGGAGAGACTATAACCCTCGGTATGAAGTGTTATACAATTAAAAAAAATTCATAATAAATTTAAATCAATCTGAGTAATGACATTATATAAGAAAAAAATAACACCCAACTTACTAATAAAATAAATAAATAAGAAATAATGGAATGATGTGATAGAATGTATCTAAATTTCATATTTGAAAAATACAATAATAATAATAGAATAATAAAATAAAATACACTATGTCCAAGGTCTCTAAACCCTTGTTGGTCCCATCTCTATACTCCACCCCATCTATAAACAATAAATCATCAACAAGATTATTTTTCCTTGTTCAAACCTGCATCCACATAGTCTTATCTAGTACTAAAAGACATCCCAAATAGGGTGTGAGTATAACTCATTCAGTCGACATGACCATTTCTAAAGAAAACCTATCTCATAAGAAGTGTATGCAACAAATATATAACCAGGTTTATTAATTAATTCAACAATTAATAAAATAAAACAACAACATGATTTTTCCCAGTTCTGGAATATCTATGAGCATGTCATTTGACTATGAAAACCCCAACCATATAATAAATGTTAAATAACTTGTTTTCGGTCCATACCAAAATATATCTAAGCATGTATTAGGTCCATGCCATTGAAAAACATATAAACATGTTATAGTCACAATAATTCCGGTCAAATCCCAATAAGAATTATAGCATTCAGAAAAAAACATTATAAACATTAAAACATTGGACTGGGGTGAGCCCACTCAATATCCCTATTACATCATATAAATGTGAAGGTGACTGGGATGAGCCCAAAATATAAGCATTATAGCATGGAACACATTCCCTATGATACAACATTGATATCACAATATCACACCACAATTCTCAATGGCTAATTATGTGAATTACAATTCTTCTTTTATATTCCACAATAAATATAATTCAAAATTGATTAAAAATTATATCAATAGGAAATTAGACACAATTAAGAATTTTTATAATAATAAATAACCCTAGTTTACATGTCCTGCTAAACATACTGCAAGTCGTTATCCATTTTAAATATATTCAATGGTTTTCTCACCAAATGGGTAGCGATAAGCTAGGTCAGATGCTAGTTGAAAACAATGAAATTCATTGAATAATCCCATTTATTATTTATTAAATATTGGCACAGATTTTATTTATGCACTCAAAATATTGCATAAAATTGACAATAATGAAACTATAGTGTTAATATATAGACCCGCTACATTTAACAGATGACCGATCAATGCTTCCAAGGGCTACCAACCATGGGGGCGAATGTGCGGATTATTTCAAATTGGTTCCTAGATAAAAAATGATCCATATAAAAACAAACAATGTAATTGGTCAATGTATCTAACTGCAATGGATGGAGATGAAGTAAGAACCTAACCAAAATGACTTACCATGTATTGACCACCCAAATAGAATGGATGGAAGGGAATTTAGCACCCCAAAATCACTAAAAGAATTCCCTAGGAATGAGATGAGAGAAGTTATAGCGGATTAAAATTAAAATCATCAACACAATAAGTTTAAAATAGTAGGTTGATAATCTTCATATCGTGTAATGACATTACACATCATGTAAATGTTTTTAATTTAAATCTCTGAAAACCCATCTCCACAGATTTATTTTATTCAATCCCAGTAACTATTATAAAACATGTAATCCCTTTACATAATTTGATTATGTTTTTTAGTATCTTATTCATCCCAATTTTCTTTTAAACCCCCATGAACACCCTCTATAGCTTATCAATATACCATGAACCCATGAAATAGTCAACCCTTTAATTACTTTACCCCATTAATTAAAAAAATCATACATCCCCAAAAATTATTTCATTTTAACCAATAATGGTTCACTATCTCTAAAAAAGACTCAAACAAAAAGGATAAAACAAAAAACTCAGAGAGAGACCTTCTTGAAAAAAAAAGATAGGATCTTACAACCTCTCCAACTTATAGCATCTCGTACCTAAGCTGGTACAATATTCACTATGAGGTCTCATTGAAAAATCCTATCAATTACGTTCACATATCAGACTCCCTCTCCCAGGTCTCGTCTGGATCTCTCCCATGCTTCCATCACACTGAAATATAGCATTATAGTATAACAAAAAATATATTTCTCACTAAAATCCAGAATCTGAATTAGATTCTACTCAAAAGACACATCGATACAAAGATCAAAAACTGTTACTTCTATCAAATAGGAAGGGTCTGGAAGATATCATATTTTTTGTGATACATAGAACATGTCATGTGTGGAACTATAACACTATGGACGGACTAAATGGTATTCAACTAGACCATCCCTTGCCAAAATTTCAACTTGAAAAGGTGGGCGTTATCTTTCCATGTTTTCGGATATGGCACTGGCCAACCTAGTTGACACCTGAAGGAAAACATGATGACTAATATTGAATTAAAAAGGCCATATTTGATGGTCAGTATATTATTTCTTTCTTCTATGCATGGAAACCTACCATTTTCTGATCAAATGAACCAGATTAGATGACTCTTATATGAGTCTGGGCTAAACAAGTGTGGAATCACTTGTCCCCATCCAATAAACAGTTGAACGACATGGCCTAACATACGAATCCACCAAAGATTCCATTTGGATTGATGCTTGGAAGCTATTATTATATGAAAAATCCATGAGTGTGATATGTTTTCTCAATAAACAATGAAAATCCAAATCAAAGGCTTGTAACATATCCCTCAGAATATGAATAGTCATCTCAATTTGAAGATATGTATGTGGATAATAGGATATTCTTATAATAACTCAGGATCCTAGGGATTTCTGAAGACCCTACTAGAAACATGATGTAAAACAAGGATCTCAGTCTAAAACAGCAGTAATAATTACACCATGAAATTGAACCACCACCTATACTTAATGATTTCATAGACCATCAACTGTAATGGTTTCCCTAACACGTAAGTAGTTAGATACATCAGTTAGTAAATCCATAAAAAACCCATACATCATCATTCTTATAGGACATCCTAGGTAGTCCTGTCACAAAATCTATGATGAAATCATCCTATTTCCATTCAAGAATGGTTGAAGGATGAAAAATCCATGTTGGTCTTTTAGGATTAGCTTTCACCTACGGAAAAGTGTAGAATCATGCAACAAATATGTCCACCTACTTCTTCATTCATGACCTCAAATGGATTCTATAGAGATCCTGATTCATATTTGTTAAACTATATTGCACCACCCATATAGAATCATGATACTCCCTCATCAGCTCCTCGCTTAAGCCCATATAAACCCATAATTGTCCATGAATAAGAATACAATTTCCACTTCCTGGAGACCATCATGATGGTGTATCCCAAACATATAATTTTTCTCTCATAATTGAGCCCTCAAGATCAGACAACATCTCAATCTTAATCGGTCCCAAAAACATGAGTATAAAAGTTTTCAAAGTTAGAGATACACACCCCAAATATTCTAGAACAACTATATGGATGTCTGCAAAGAGGGACATTATCCACCACTCATCATAAGAATCCATAACTTTCTATCCTTATGTCTTTCTAGTCAAAGCACCAGTAATTATGTCTCTCTTTCTTGGTGTATAAGCCAATTCATACACTAAATACTATAGATATTCACCCCACCTAATCTACTGAATGTTTAATTAATGTTGAGAAAATATATACTTGAGTCTCTTCTGATATGTGTATACCACAAACCAATCACCCATGAGATAGTTTCTACAACATATCCATGCATGTAGCACTACTGATAACTGTAAATCGTGAGTAGTGTAATTCATCTCATGCAGTCTTAGATTACTAGAGTAATAAAAAACCATTTGATCCTCCTATATTAGAATTGCTCTGAGTCCCACTTCGGATGAATCACAGTACATGATATATGTTTTTACCAGAACAAGTAATGTGGGGATCGGTTATAAGGTCATCCTTCCATTCATCACTTTAAAATATCTCTTACAAGCATCCGACCAAAGAAAAATCACCCCCTTCCTAGTCAGCCCAACCATTTGTGTGGTCAAATAGGTGAATTATTGGATAAAATATTGGTAAAAAAATTCTAATCCCAAATGATCAAAATTTCTAATATGTTTTTTGGATTTTAAAAATATATCATAACAATGTATTCTATGGATTCACTAACACTTTTTATGAGAGGACATGGCCCATGAATTTATCTTTATAAATCAAAAAACTATATTTGGTGAGATTGGCGTAAATCCAATGTTCTCTCAATATACTCAAGATGATGTGAAGATGTTTGGAATGATCATATACTAAATTCTTTTACACTATGATATCATCGAAAGAAACCACCATATACTAATCTAGAAAAGGATGAAAGAACCTATTCATTAAGGCTAGGAATACTACAAGTGCATTATTCAATCCCAACAATATCACTACAAATTTATAAAAACCATATTGGATCCTAAAATAAGATTGAGGCTTGTCTGATAAAATTACTCTTAACTAATGATAGCCTGATATCAATTCAATCTTAGATAATATCTTATCACCTAATGACTGATTGAAAATATCATCAATGCGTGGAATATGATACTAGTTATTGACAATCATTAGTTTCAACCTATGATTATCCACACATAAGTTCAAATACCCAACAACTATTTTGTTTAAGATAACTGAGTAATCCAATGAAGGTGTACTTAATCGTATGAATCCTTTACATTATAGATCTTAAAAATAAACTTTCAACTCCTAAATCTCTAATGGTGACATACAGTAAGGTTGTATTGAAATTGTCATTGATCCCAAAACCAAATCAACCATGAAATAGATCTATCGCTTAGGCGGTAAGAAATATTACAAATTAGGGAAAACATCCTAAAAATGTTACACCACTAGTGGAAAATAATTTGAGTTTATTCCCCCATTATCCAAATAAATACTTATTATTTGATCCATGGGAAATTCCAATCTCCACTGAATTGGTCCCACACAACCTGCCTGAAGATCCCACTCACCCCTATGAGAATAGATGCTTCCTTATATTGATAGGAAGATAACTGTCTTCCTATAACAGTCAATATGAGCCCAGTATAGAACTATACAATCCATAACAATATTGAAGTTGAATCCTATAATTTCCAGCACAAAAGGTTCCCAATAGAAATGGTAATCACAAATATCTAGAGAACACACCTTGTCAACATTTTATATTTTCATACTGAACTCCCAATTGTGTGTTAATGGTTAAAACACTATTTTATATTTACACATTCATGCCCATGAATTTTCCAAAAAGAGAAGATAATGAAGAATTCAATGCTTCTATATCAAACAAAACACAAGCTAATGTAGATGATATAAGAATAGTACCTTTGACCATAGATGGTCATCCATACACATTATATGGAGTGGTTTTCATAGAAGGAAATTGACTTGCCCCTCTGCATTGGGATCCAGTATGAATACCTTATGCTATATCCCTTTCATGGTACAATTTATCATGCACTAGGGTACCACATTCACTACCTCGGCTTTGCTGGTCTATGGAGCTACAGGTACAAGCTTACTGAGGGGTAGCTAAGCCCCTTCCTATCTCTAGTACCTATCTTGATTCTCTTCCACTAGTTTACTATGGAATATTTACATGGAACCTCAAAAGATGGCCCCGTCTACCACATATGAAACAATCAACTATGGAGTAATGAATCTTCAAGTGCTTATGGTCAATCTTTCCAAATTGATAGAACTAGAAAAGAACACAATATTGATATGATTGTCCACTACCTTGACTGATATAACCTCTTTTCCTTAGCAAAAACTATCTTAATTACACTCTTTACAACTTGATGAAGAATTTCCTGATCGCCCTACTAAAACTGCTTGGATGATTCCCAGGTATTCTCTCACATTTTCATTGGTTATGAGGTACTAATTCATCTCATATCCAAAGTTGTTTGAACAAAAAATGTTTACCTATGTCCTGATCTCATAATGAATACCAACTTAAAAAATCTTCACCCTAAAAATCTCAACAACTTCCAAGTATTGCACAAAGCATTGTTGGTCGGTCAAAAATCCAACACAATTCAACACCAAAAAACCCTCCCATGACAAATGCATAAACTCATTGGATTTTAAATCCTTCAAGGAATCAAGACTGAAATGGCTCAAGAACTTCATCTCTTTGTCCTTCCATGATATCCTATCATGTTTCCCAGTTTCCTCCAATATATCCCACCATTTCATAGATGGTCCATGAAGCATATATGTATCTAGATTCTTCCTCCTATCCTTGTCTGTCACGAGATTCATAAAGATTTTCTATAATGAATCATTCAATAACTCTACTATATAGGGTCCCCCTTACCTAGTAAAAAAGGTAGTTGATGGAGTTGAAAATATCTTTTCTGATCATATATCGAAGGAATGGTACAAACTATACCCCCTTCATTAGATAAAATGACCCTCAGAAAGCTAACATGAAGCAGAACATCCATATAATTATCCAAAACTATAGGAATTCCTAGTATAATTTTGTTAGGATCATGCTGATTTTCACTATCCTAAAACTCAGTTCGAAGAAGAGGAGGATTGATTTTATAAATTATAAAAAAAATACATTATAAAATTTTATAGAAACAAGGTTAACCTCAATCGGGGGATACAAAATAGAACTACTAACTCTTGATATCTACATAAATTACATACAAGTACTTTGTCATGACACATTAACTGATTTTATTTATCCAGTGAAACAAATGTCACATATCATATTTTAACAATTCAGTATACATTACATGATAAAATAGATATTCCCATATTATTGACAATACATGTAATTATATCCATATATTCATTCTATGATGTATGTATTCACATCTTACACCATATCAGTCTATATGTATAATCTCAAAAAATAACAACGACATGTGAACCACCGAAGGTGAAATAACATCAACTGTATAAGAACACAACACAACCACCAATCCCATCCCTAGGGACATGGATTTTCTCTTATACATGGATTAGCTACTCCCATGCACAAGCTCATTACCATGTCTTGACATATCCTAGTATCATTTCTATCTTTCACAAAATTTAAGTCAAAAGAAAAGAAGAATTCATCCTTTGATACCCCTTTTTAACACCCCTAATCTGGAACTCTCTCATGTGGCCAGAAATGGTTGGTTACAGGACCTCAAGCACGCCTCCCCATACACCAAAGTCTCCCGACTAGAAATGAGGGTGTGAATAGTATAGTGGGAATAATACACCCCCGGGTGTGAAGTGTCATAGTATTAGAAATAATTTATCAAAAAAATAATCCGATTAAAGACACTTCAGAAGAAAATAATAAAATCCAACTAAATAATCCAATAAATAATTAAGGAAAATCTAATGACCTAGTAGAATGTAACTAAATTTCATATTAGAACAATGGAAGATAAATCTCAACTGAATAAATAAAATAATCCATTTCTTGGGTCCCAAACCCCATGTCAGTCCCATATTTAAAACTCTATACCACAAACAAGAAATCAACATCAAGGTAAGTTTCCATTGTCCAAACCTATATCCAGATAATCTTATCGAGTACAAAATTGTGTCCCAAATATGGTGTGATTATAACTCAGTAGGTCGACACCAACATGTATAACCAAAACCAACATGATATGAAACATATGAAATAAAGTAATAATTAGGTGTATTAATTAATTAAACAATTAATAAAAGAAAACAAAAACCAACTTTGGCTCTGTACCAAAATATCTCAAAGCATATATTATCACCATGTTAAGTGAAACTATATAACCAAGATAGAATAAATTTTTTTGGAACCATGCTGTATTATATCTGAGTTTGAATAATTACCATGAAAACCATAACCATCTAACCATGGTATAATCACAAAAATCTGGCTCAAAAACCTAAAAAAATTATACCATCTGTGACAATTCCCGATAATCATTACCACATGGAACTATTTCAAGCCCACTAAATTTTAGAATTATGGAATATAAGATCGAAATTTCCATGGATATACCCGATATATAACTATTATAGCATGTAACAAATTTCCTATCATCCACCATGGATATCACAACATCACATCACAATTATCAGTGGTTAATTAGGTGATTGCCATTATTCATTCATATTCCACTAGTAATTAAATTCAAAATTGATTATAAATTATATCAATAAGAAATAAGTCAAATATTAGATATTCTATAACTAGAAATCACCCTAGGTAACATGCATACTAAACATACATTGAGCCATTATCCATTTCAATTATATTCAATGTTATTCTCAACCAATGGGTAGAAATAAGTGAAGTTATATGCTAATTAAAAATAAATTAATTAATTAAATAATCCCATTTATTAATTATCCAATTTGGGTACACATTTATTTGGTGCAATCATAGTATTGCATAAAATTGATAATAATCAAAAGATAGGATTAATATTTGGACCCACTATCTTTAACTGACGATACAACAATAATTACAAAGGCCAATATCCCTGAGAAAGAAGGTACAGATAATTGAAAATAGATTCTTAGATCAAAACTGATCAAGATCCAAATTAAAAATGAAGTTTGATAAGGATTTGACCAAAATGGTTGAAGAAGAAAGAATAACCTAACTGAGAGGGATTACAAGATATTTCTCATTAAAACAGGATGTACGAAAGGGAATTTGGAACCCTAAAATTTCATAGAGAATTCACTAGGATCATGTGAAGAGAAGTTATAATGGATTGAAATGAAAATAAACTACACATCATGTTTAGAACTTCTGGTCGAGAATTTAAACATTATGTAATTCCATTACACTTTATGTAAATTATTTTAATTGAATTATTCAAAATGAACATCTCCTTGGATTTATTTTATTAAAACTCACAAACAATTACACAACCTGTAATCCCTTTACATTATTTTTAAATGTAATGTAGTTTATTTTTCAGCCAAAATCCACATTAAACCATTGACCCCCATTTAAATAATATCATTTTCCCAAAACACATGAATCACATAATGAATTAATTAATGAAATAATTTAATTCAAACAAGAATACATACCTGAACATTAGGTCATTTTCCCAAAAAAATGGCGCTCCAACCCCCAACAAGACTCAACCACCATGGCTAAAATCAAAAACTCAAATGGATACAAACATGAAAATAAGTCATTATCTTATATAGTGAATATGGAGTAATATTTTACCATTGATAAATTATGTATTACCGTATCCTTAGCTTGAATTATTTCATTATTAGTTGAAAAAGGCTAATTATTTCTTTTTCAATAGTGATGCAGATTCATAAAAAATATCTTTTCCTCTTTATTGAACACATGAAACTGACACCTGCTAGTAGTTTTATTTAATGGTAGTGGGAGATTATTAGTTTAATGTTAATACTTTATGACCTTAAGGTACTAATGGGATCCTATTACATTGTCACGTGAATATGATGATGACAAGTAGCACTATCCTTCATGATATAGTGGAATTCTAGAGCTCCCTCAGTAGCTAAACAGTTAGGGCAGCATCACTCAAGGAATGCTTGAGTGGATCTCACCCTGAATCCGTGTAGAGTTTATATTAGAGAAGAGAAATACTATGATTCTATTGGTATATTATTTTCATTCCATCTTCTTATCCTATCCATTGGTGGCATAATGAGGTGGTTAAGAGTGTAAATGGTTCCCTCTTTCTACTGACAATAGTTGTAGTTAAATGGGGGGGTGGTATCTTTTGGAGAAGCACCCAAGATCTTGTTGTACTTAAATAATTAGTATAGTGGGGTATCTCTCTTGAAATAATGTATATAAATGGGGTATTTATTGGTATCCTATAAGGTATATCCATAACAGGGTAGGTGGGTAAAGCATACAGTAATCATGCTTACCGTGAAGGCCACAGTCAGTGATCTTATCATGAGATGTTAGATGAAAGGTAAGGGGCCATGGTAGGTATGTCTACCATGAGAATAGTGAAATTATAATTTACTTTTTCTCATGTGGTGAGATATTTTTTTTCTTTTTTGGGAATTTTTTATTACTTGGTTATCTGATAAAACTCACTATAGGTTGATTTACCAGGAGATAAGAGTGAATATTGGTATATAATTTCTTTTAAATCATTAGGATAGTGAAGGATAATATTATAAACATATTCATAAATGAAAAATTAGAAATCATAAGGTATAAGTCATAAAAAGTTCTTGAATAAAGAAGAGATGAGAATCTATTTACATTAGCATAGAAAAATCTAAGGAAAAGGTTATCTTGAGAGGGGATAAATGATCTCAAATTGTTATAAAATAAATTTTAAATTAATGGGGTATTTTAAAAGAAATTACAATGGAATCAATTAATATTAAAAAGGTTAAATATAGTAAAATTTCCCAAATTGAAAATAAGATGAAGAGATCCCTTACCTATAGAGAGATATTCTAAAAGGATGGGAAGGGTTTTAAGAGATTTTTAACTCCATTGGAGAGATTTAAAGAGGTATATGTAGATTAAATTTACTAAAAATTTGTTTTTAGTGAAGATGAATTGGAGTATGGGTTGGTATTTATAGAAAATGTGAGAGGAATATTTTTATTAATTTCTAAACATAGGTTTTGGACTCTATCTGATAATGCAATCCAATTAAAAAACCTTACCATGGGGTTTCCCATTTTTTTCAAAATAAATGTTATTTTTAATAATTTATAATGAAAAAAAAACAAATATACTAAAAAAATACCTATGGTTATATGGAAATGATTCATTTATATAATAAATTTCTTTTAAACGTTTAAAATACCATACATGTTTTGAATGATTAATTAAATGAATATTTAATTAATAAAATAAATTAAAAAACTTATTATATTATAGGGGAAATATATATTTGTTCATTAATTTATTTTATATAATTTATTATTTCACTTTTTGGATGTTATTATCTCATGATACAGGCTGTATATTTATACCATATTTAACTTTTACCAAAAAAAATTACTTTTTCAAAAAGTTTCTGAAAAAATAACTATTATATAATTTTGATGATTTGAATTTAAAAAATGATATATTTTTTATCAAAATAATTCTCCAAATATTATAATTTATAATTTTATATTAAAATTTTCATTTTTTTGGAATATAATGGATTTTATTATAATAACAGTTTTTTTGACCATTATAAATATTATATTGGACTTCAAAAAACTATAATATCATTTGTATATAAATATTATTTAGTAAAAATATTATATGAAAATACTTTTTTTTCAAAATTTTTAAATTTATCAAGAATATTATTAAAATTTAAACTATATATTTTCCCAAAGATCAATTTTTTCATATCAAAATATTATTTCAATCAACTCATATAAAATTTAAATAATGAATAAGAATAAATTTAATAATTATTTAATCAAAAAGGAAAATATAAAAATTCATACTAATAGGTTATATTTACATAAACCCTTATTACACCAGTGTATATCCTAAGGATAAGTTGTGTGATGGTGGGGATTTCATTGGGTGGTTTGGAAAATATAGTTTTTATCATGATCTTGATAATTGTGAATCTCTATTGTAATTGGTTTTATCATGATTTAGTTATGGAATATCATGTTTGGATTATTAAAAGTAAAATGCAAATGATTCCATCATTCTCAAGAAGCTCTGGTAGATGGGACTTATATGGTATACTCCTACTAGCCGATTCTTTTAGTTATTTCATTTGTGTAAATTAGACTTTATCATAAACCTCAATATATACTTACATTATTTTTCACTATACAATGACTATATTATAAATGGTTAATATGATTAATTTTGGTTTAAATAAAATATGTTACATTGGTAAAAATAACCATAGTAGCATGTGTGTTATTTATATATAATGAATTTACTCAATGAAATGATTTTTTATTTTATAGATGTTCAGGTTATGTCTAATGCGATCCTTTTAATCATATACTAATGCAATATATAATGAAACAACACTTGGTTAATCGATTCTGGGTTGGTATATATTTGTCCAACATTGATGATTCGACCTATCCATGATTTACAAAATATTTATTAATATAAAAAATAAGCATCCAAAGGACTCCTTCCTCAAATATATCCATGTGTTTGAAAAATATCTTGATGCTGAAGAAGGATCTACATATTATCTACGACCTTCTAGAACACTCATATTAAAGTAAGAGGTGAGTGAGAGATCGAGTTTTTAAACCATGGAGCTTTACAATGTCACAAGAAATGTTTGAGGAATCAATAACACTTACACAAGAATATAATGAACTCAAAAAATATGTCATATTTAATGTGTGATTCATAAATTTTCATCAAAAATTAAACTTTTTGAAATTTTTGGACTAATTCCCCATCGAATCCCTTGAACATTTAATCAAATATAAAAATGTAATGAGCTGGATCCGGTCAAATTGCCACATCACTCAAGTCATCCTGCCATAAGGTCTAAAGTGCATTACCAATCACCATGGGCTAGTTAATAGTTCCCAGGGTTTCAAATATATACATTTACAACAATTTCACTCTTTAAATCCTATAAAAAACACAACATACATCTTCTATGAATATGGTTTAACAAAACTATATCGTAGAAAATAATTCATATAAATAAAGGATTACAATATAAGTACTAAACTAACATGATATAGGTGGATATAAATAAACAAAAATTGAAACCATCACTTTGTAAAAAAAATAAAAGAGACACCCAAACATCTTATGAACATGATAACCAAAACAAAGTAAATAATAGAGTGTCTCATATATAAAAATAAATAAAAGGTAAATGCCCACATGGGGATCCTCCAGACACACCACTCTATCTTTATTATCATGAACCATGGTGACCCTCAATCCCCATATCATCAAAGAGGATGAAGGAATCAAAATATGTAATAAAATAAGAGGATACCTTCCCTTTACCTATATCAGATAATACCAAGCCTACACCAACCAATTTAGTGTATGTAGGGTGTGAGTAAAAATCCTAATATGATGAATATATTGACCCCATGTATTAAATACATTCATAATATATAATTTTATAACAATAATCATTTTAACTCATAATTTATCACACACCAAAACCCAAATATTTAGTATATTTGGATATTATCTAGATAATCACCCTATTATAATATGTCTTAAATATCTCCTATAGAATAATTTTAATACGCTATCATTTTGGAAAAATATATGGTATAATTCCATTCATAACATGGAAAAAAAATATAATAATGGGTTATCTCAAGTTATCTATAATGGTAAAAAAATTAGAGATAAAAATCAAAATCACGCATCAGATAATCTTTTGGGTATGATAACATAACAAATATCCAATATAGTTATGAGATGATGTATTATAATATGATATTTTAGAAAATAAAATTTATATAAGTCACTTTAAAAAATATATGATTGTTCGATAGGAAGCATCTTAATGAAAAATGAAAAATGATTTGAAAACATCTTTACCACGCAAAACATTTAAAAGAATATTCCTTTCACATTTTATAAAATGCTCCGAGTTGGTGAAAATGACCATGATAAAATAATTAAAAGAAGACTAATTTTGAGAAGTAACTAAGATATATTAAACGAAATGATACTAAATAATAGAAATAGGGATATGGAAATATATAAAATAAATAACAGAAAAGTTGATGAAAATTGCACCTGACTAAGAGTAGTGGTAAGGCCTGTTTCTTTTACAAGAATCACGTTGAGGTAATTTTGATCCAAAAATGGGAATTTAAACATTATGAGGTCATATAATACTTAGGAAAATATATATTAGCATAGAACATATTTAGTTTTAGATATCATAATAAAACTATTACCCAAATGGGAGTTTATCATAAAAATATTGTTTTAAAATTAGAATTTAAGGAAAACAAATTTTCATCCTTCTCAATTCCAATGATCACTATTTAACATACAATATAATAAACATAAAAATATTAATTAATTAATTATTCTAGAGAAATATTCGCATCTATTATATTTTACACTCTTTAAATATAATCATTCATTTTTCATTTATTAGTTAGTTATTGTTTATTTTAATTATCTAGGGTTAGAGTTTTCAATTGCTTCACAAATATTTTATAATGGTGAAGTCAAAACAAAATATTTGATACCAATTTCATCATTAATATATTATAAAATATTCCTAAATTATCTTTTTAATGATTCATAAACCCCGTGTTCTTTTGTTGTAAACTATGGGCATTGTTTTTGGTAATAGAATCCATGATGAGCTCATTCAAGGTAGTTTATTATTATAAAAATATTAATTTATAATGATTACTAATTTTTTGTTATAATTTTAGAACAAAATTAATGAAATATTTTAATACTAAATATCATATATATTCATAAATTATATATTATAAAAATTATTATAAGGTGATAATTAATAAAGAAACATGTCTCTCCATGGAGGCAGTAGTCTGCACGTACACATAGATGACATTATTGTTTTTTGTAGAATTAACATAATGTATAATTTATTTTATATTTAGAGAAAATTCATAATTTTATAAATATCATATTTATTCATTAAAAACCCATTTTGTACATTACATTTATGTAAATATAGAAAAATGAAACACATAACTTCATTAAAGTAGTTTCCCATACATACATAAGAGAAGTGTTTTAATTTTTCTACGGTAACCAGGAAATAGGGGATAATTACTATTACCTTAAAATAATAAAGTCTAGTATAAAATTAATACTAATTTTGTTATATAATAATCGGTAAACTGTATTTGGAAATGAATGATATTAAAAAAAGGTTAAGGGGTGATTAGTAATAACACTGTGAACTAGAGCATTCCCTTAGAGGATGTCTGGGAAATTAAAGTATTTAAGTATTTTTATTGTGTCTATAGGATTATTTTCATCAAATAAGAATCAATTATAAGTAAAATTGATAAAAGTTTCGAAGGAATTTTAATTTTTATAGTAGACTTGAAGGGGTCGTGGATGGAGTGTTTTATAATTGAAGGGAATAACATTTTTTATAAATATAAATTCTTAATATTAAGAGAGAACATATTTCACATGGAAAGTGGATTAAAAAGAAAAACATAATGGAGAGGAGAAATTTATACCAATATACACCTAAATCTTTCATTTGAAGACATTTGTTAAAATTTTTTAATTCATTTTTCCATTAGTCACACCCGTTTTACCATAATTTACCTTTACCACAGTAACTCAATTTTTATCCTTAGTAATTTTTATAACTAAAAATTAAAATTAAACTTATTAAACAATTTATATATACTTATTAAAATATAAATAATTTCATAATATCCAATTTTCAAGAGTGAAAAAAATTATTTATAAAAAAGAAGTTTATAAATCGTAATATATTTTTAGAAAAAAATAATACTTAAGTTATAAATTATAAAATATAGGTTTATAAATTAAGGTTAATATATTTAATTTTATAATTTCACATAAAAATAAATATTTTTTCAATAAAAAGGTTTTATTAATTTTATATTATTCTTATACCCAAATATTTCCAGAAAAGTCATTGTATTTGTGAAAACAATAATTTTCACTATTAACTTAAAAGTCATTCCTTTTATAAAAAATACATAAATTTCATATTAAGGTTATATTTTTATAATGAATCAATAAAATAGTTTTTAAAAAAAAATATATATCTAAAATTTAAGAATCAAAATTTTAAATGGAAAATTAAATTTTTAAACTATTATTTGGAGAAATGCCTCTTTTTCAAATGTTATCAGTTTTTAATCTTAGTACCAATTAATAACTAATTAAATTTATATTAATATAGTGTTAATATTAAAAATATTTATCAACATATTAATATGATATATTGAGAGCATATAAGTCAATTTTATAAAGAATACATTTAAAATCATAAAATGATCTCATTATTTATTTAACTACTGCAATTAAATTTTATTAATTCATTGTTAAAAAAGATTAATTATATTTCAAAATATATTTCATAAATAAGTAACCTCTATTTATACCCACTAATTATAATGGATATATTTTTTAATAATAATTTCATCATAATAAAATACGTTTTTGTTCATTTAGGTTTGGTTTTTAAAATAAAGAAAACTATCCAACACAATCATAATTAATGGAGGACACATTATAAAATAATTGGAGATTATATTCTACCTACCATATAATAATATCACATTTATTAATTTAATACGATGATAAAAATGAGGAAACATCTACCTCATCACCTATTCTAGTCCCTATGTCACTCAAAAATAAGATTCCTCCAAATAACTTTGACAAGTTATATAGTCTTGTTTCACAATACTACATATCCATCAACTGTGATTTACCCTAGTCATTTATTACAAGAGATATCATGTTCCAAAAATAAAATATCTATGTTTATTTTAAGTGATTGTTTAGGAATGTACCTTCTCTATTGTGAAACATGGAACAAATCATGTACATAGGAAAGGATTGGAGGATGTGAAAAATAATAAGCTACCATCGACATATGACTGAGGATTTAAAAAGGATAAATTTATCAAGGGATTAAATTCCATATATTTACAAATCTCATAGCTTTATTTTAAGGTTATATTTATAGGAATAACTTCTCCCCAAATATAATATCTGAATTTCATCACTAGTTATCTAGATAACTCTTCTATATAATTTGGGAAGATTTAATGTTTCATTGTATGTTTGGATACTCGTTGTTATCACTTGAAAATGGCTATGTACTACTAACTTACATCCTCCAGTTTATCCCAGCACATTGTAGTTCTTCACCTTTTCCCATACATAGCCTTAAATAGATCCATTTGAATTTTAGAATTGAAAATATTATTATATATGAACTATGACAGGGAATGGTATTGATCCAAAAAAAAATAATATAACCCATTTTTCAAGATCTCAACATGTACTCTAATATTTGAATGGTTTTTTAGACTAACCAATTAGCATGGGATGATAAATAATGTTAAATTTGATCTTTTTGGCCAAATCATGTTGAATAATTCTAGAAAACATTAAAGGGAACCTCATATCTCGATACGATACTATAGAAAGTGGTACACATTTTATCATTACCACTACCCTTATATAAATATTAGAAAGATGTTCACATGATGAATCTTCCAATATTGTAAAAAAATAAACTAAATCTGTAAGGAGACTGACTATTACTAAAATAACATTATGTCCCATATTTGTTATTTAGGGTCCTATGAAAAAATGCATTATGATGTTGTCCTACTTATATACTGGTATGGGTAATGGATTCATTATGACTATAGAACTATATCATTTATCCTCCATAACTTATTACAACAATAATGACTAGGATACATTTTTTTTCAATATCCCTTTTTATGTTATTCCATTGGAAATTCTCCCGGACTTATGTAAACATTTTTCTTCTTCTAGAATGTATTGAAAATGATGAGCTATGTTCATTATATAAAAACTCCTTTTTTGAAATCATATATTTATTAAATAAGTTTTTTCCTAGATATTATAATTCCATTATTATCAATCTGGAACTATGTAATATTACTCACATTCTTCTACAACTATATATCCTTATTTCATGTCACTTTAAAAATTTTATGAATTCATAGATGAGCCGTCATTTGGGAAAGATAGGATTTATCCCATTACATTATGATTATAATTTCTATCATTTTCAAATATAAGAGTATAGGGTATTTTAAAATCTAAATCATAGATAGTGAAATATTATTCTTTTTTATTATAGCATCAACCACCTTTTTTTCATTCCTATCGTGGTAATGTGTTGAGAAAACGTAATCTTCGATCAATTAAATCCATAATATTTGGTACATATTTAATTCATTTTTGTGTAAATATGTACATTAATTTATTATTTTCAAACTTGAACCTGGAATGTTAATTTTTTTAATCATTTAATTATTTTTATCCTTGAATTTGAGTTTCATTATAGTCTAGGTTTTAAAGTAAAATTTTATGATTTTTGGGAAAAGTCCTATGATGGGAACACAATTTGTAGAAACATTGCAAAAACTGTGGGAGGTTGCTGAAATATTTTAGATTAGATAACCACACATTTGGCACAGTGTTTATCTATCTATGGTAACTTCCTATGGGGGGTATCCATGGAATCCATTAGAGGTGCATGATTGGTGCACGGTTTGGCCAACCATGCATCCAAACTATACATGGTTTCGAGGTAGACAAATAATGTTTGTTTAAATTATATTATTATTATTATTATTATTCATATTATTAGGATTTAATAAAACCCATAGGGGACTTATCTTCCCTTTAACCACATGATTCCCTCACACCTCCCCTCTCCCATTCAACACTCACAAGGGATCCCCGCATGTTCCATTGCCTCCTCCACACTTTATACAAAATCAATTTTCTCCTCCACATTTATTTGATATCGAATCTGGTGTGTTTCATATCTCTTTATCCTTTTTTATTCTTCTTATTTCTTGGTTTTATTTTCTGTAAGGTGGTTTATTTGATTAGTGTGAATCCTAACCCTTGTTTTTTTGTATTTCTATTGTTTCTCTTGGATTTTAGTGTCATTGGGATTCGTGGGGCCCAAATCTAGCAACAACCATCGATGTCATTGGATTATCCATTGGTTTGAGGTAGGTTTTTTTCCATTATTCAATTTTTTCACAATTTTTATATTGAATTTTTATGATTTTTATGTTTCTGGTATTTTTCTCTAATAAATTTTGGACTGATGTCTCTGAGAGTGACCTACACACATATTTGTGGGTAAGGCATATATATATATATCCTATTTATATTTATATCCCCCATAAAGAGGGGGATATATACATTTCTTCTTGGGTTATATATATAGTTATATATGTATATATTCATGTGCGTGTAAGAGTAAAAGAGTGGATTTAGATTTTCATCGTAAAAAGTAGTTTTTTTGTGGTATGTTCCATATGTCTTAACATTTAGTCTGAATTCCTCAATGGATTGAATATTTTAAATGTATGATTTAATATTTTAAATAGAATGTATATTATATAAATAATGGTTTTGGCTATGAGAAATGGTATTTTCATTTGTTTTAACTATTTTACAAACGCTTATAGAGTGGGTTTTTTGTGCTAAAATATTCATCCAACCGTATTTTTAGAAATGTTATGTATGTTATAGTAGTTAGATGGATTTCTAAAAAAGGAATCATTAAAAGTGTGAAGGCCTAGTTGGAACAGTCAATTTTATTTTTGAAATGTAAGACCACCTTTAATGAATTCCCCTTGTATTAAGAATTTTATTTTTGTGTGCCAAATGTGTAGTGTGAAAAATGTACCTAATGATGGTTTATTTATTTGTTCATGGGTGACTTTTAAAAGGGATGAACCTAAGAAGGGAGATCAGAGATGAGAAGGTGGAAGGGTGATATAAAAATAATATCATATATGTGTATATGGTAGCTGGATAAATCTCACCTCCATCTCGGCTTGGCATATGTGAATTCTTGGGTATGTAGGTGGGAATACTAGGTCAAGTATTCTAGGTGAATCAGTAGGGCTAAGGACTTGTCTCCCTAGTAGGTTTATGTCACAATAGAAAATAAACATTTATTATTGGGGATGGTTAGATTGAATTGGATAAAAACATTCTAATATAAGATTTTATCTCTAAGAGTACAAGCTTCCTAGGAAAATTCTAACCCTTGTTACTTAGGGATTTTCCATGGTGATTTCACTGTTTTATTATAGTTTTCATGGTACTATTTTAAAATTATATTTTACATAGTTTATTTCATTTTCTAAAATAATAAAACTCATATCTATTTTCTCTTCCATTGTGAATCCATCCAAACACACCTTTTTTATAATGTTTTGGGATCAATTTTGGGAAGTTAATGAAAAATGGTTTACATAAAAATTGAAACATTACACTTGTTTTTGAAATAATGGAAAACCATTCATCCTATATATATTTGTTTTTCAAACAAGCACGACATGAATATATAATAAAAAGGGAATGAATATGGAATAGTTTATTCAGGAAGGAAGATTGAGTTTTAATACTCATGCCTCTAGTAATATCATTGTTTATAACTTCTGGTGTAACTTTTAGCCTGGACTCAATTATTGTGGAGAGATGTTGGTTTAGTTTTTTATGGTGAGATTTGGGGTGACATGGTGGTATATAGAGTTTTATTTCTTTTTCTCTACCACATCACTATTTTTTTAATTATTTGATTCATAAGAAATATGATTTCCAATTGATTATTTTTTATGAAACTAGATTCCAGACTGGGAGGATCGTGAATGACTCTCTGGCATTGTTGTGGGCCGGATCGAGTGACCAGTTTGAGGTTGAATTAATATGGTTTATGAAAAAAATGGTATCAACGAATTTACTTTTTAATTTAGATTTTAGGTAGATTAGGTACATGATATTCGAGGCTTAGGAAGAAACTCATGGGTCTGCTACTTATCACCACCCCTCATGAAGAGACCTGAGTCACCAGGTTATAACTGACCACCAGTTCTTTTATTCAGTTATTTTAGTGTGGGTGATTCTGCAGCATGATTTTGGTTAGTGAGAGTGGATTCTAAAATGAAATTGATTCTTTTGAAATTTGTTTTTGGAGTGAAAAATGGGATTTGATGATATAATTATACTACTAAAGGGATATTTGTTTTCATAGGGGATATATAAGTGGTTCTCTAGATTTAAAAGTGGATGTGAACATTAAATCATAAAATAGATTGTAAAATTTTAATTGGTATATAGAATGGTTTTGTGAGTGGAAAATTATTTAAATTTCAGAAGGGATAGTCAAATTTGAATATTGGTGAATTTTGAAATGTTTATTTTTTTTAAAATGGTTCATAGATTCTTTGTTGATGTTGTTGTGGTCTTATTTTAGTGAAATATTATTTGGTTTTTATGTTTTTGTGGTGTGTTGGATTATTTTATTGATGTTTTGTATAAAATTTCAGTCTGTCGAGTTGTAATTTGATGTCGATTTTGTTTCTCACATTAAATCTTTTAGAGTATATTTCCTAGAAATACCCAGAAGGAATCTAAGGAGTCTATTATAATCATTAGTCATTCCC
This sequence comes from Viscum album, assembly GCA_963277665.1. Taxonomy (NCBI): domain Eukaryota; kingdom Viridiplantae; phylum Streptophyta; class Magnoliopsida; order Santalales; family Viscaceae; genus Viscum; species Viscum album. The sequence goes on along the minus strand of OY728160.1, from coordinate 39,926,086 downwards.
AGATTCCTAGTAGCATAGTGGAGCTAATATCATCTAAATTTTTTACTGTTTTATATATTTATCAAGGTATTTTAGAGGCTATAGAGTGTCTTGGGGATATTGAGAGTGTATTCATGTTTTTGGGAACTCTAGATTCTATGAGGGTCTGAGTTTTATTGGGTTTGTTTAGAGGGGTTGGATTGAACTAGTGGAAGTTGATCATTCTATTCTAGGTGAGTGTTGGAATATATTAAGTTATATTCATGAAAAATTTCATATAGTGGTTTATTTTTGAAGAATTGGTGTGATCATAATGTTATAGGGATCATGGATTCTCAAAAATTCCAACTGACTATGAAGAATAATGATGACCATTTTAATGAACTATTATCTTTTTTTCAGATATTTCATCTAGTGATTAGTTGTAAGATCATATTTTTATGTAGGGTATCTATACAAGGATCATGGGTCACAGTCACTATTCTGGTTTAGTGTCATGAGGAATCCTGTGGTTGTTAATTTTTTTTGTTTCTTTCAATGCTTGTGGTGGATTTCTATTTAGAGAGGAATTTTAATTGGAGAAACTTATCCCAGAAAAGTATCTTTGGTCAGTTGATATCTTTCATTATTTGGACCACTCACTGGATTTCTTCTATTATGGTTGTCTTAGTCCCTCTAAGAAATCTAAACATGGACCTATCAATTGTTGTTATCAGTGTGGTTGCTGGTGATACTAAAAATGTTTGGTAAGTTGTGTTTCCTATGGAAGGAGTTTAGGTTAGGGTTTATCAAAACTTAAATGCGGTAAAACAGATGCATTAACATATCTAGAATCCATACATGGGTCTCAGAGTGAATCTTTAAATATAGTTTAGAAGATTCCAAGTGTGGGGGGCGATGAAATGAAAATGTTTTATATGATTTCAGAGTGGATACCATTAAGGTTATCCCCTACTATGGTTTTCTGTTCTTCGGATCCTTTTTTTTATAGTATTAGTGGTATTGGACGATTGTGACCTTTTCTAGAGATGAATCAGGATTTATTTTAGATATTATTTTTCCTTGTACTAATTACTTTTAATTTGGGTACTTTTGTGTGAAAATTGGGGAAAATGGAAGAAAAGGGGGGCATTGAATGGTTGGTACAAAGTTAGGGAAAACAGAGTACCCAACCCAGAAAACCATGTAACCTAATATTGTAGGGTTTTTCATGATTTGTGAACAAATTTTCATAACATTCCCCCTATTACGAGTAACCATTCACCCCTATAAATGAGGCACATGGTTAATGTGCATGGTTTGTGGAAATCATGCATCCCTTCCCAGGAAACCGTGCAAGAGATTTAATTTAACCTGAAAATTATTTTTTTTAATTACCTAAAACCCTATTTTAAATCCCAATATGACTCCCATTTGAGCATAGACCTTATTTCATGATATTTGAGCTCTATGAATGCATTTTATGCCTTTTCAGCCACTGTTATTCATGATTTGATTCCCATATCATATATCTTCACCCCTCAATTTATGTGGATTCTATCCCATTGTTTTGCCATATTTTCTCTATTATTTACCATCCTTGAATGAGTTTGTCTATTTGGTAAGTAGATATATATCTAATTTTGTAGATCATTACATATATTTTAAGGATCATTATTTATTTAATCTTTATTTATGATTTTATATTTGGATTTCATTATTTGTCATTGTGATACTCAAATTTTTGGAATTCAATTAGAGAATGTTCATCATAAAACATTAGGAAGGTGATCTATAATTCATATCCCATTATTGTGATTTAAATTATGTTTATTTAATTGTATAATTTATATTAGATGTTTTGAAATTTAATTCTTGATTGGATTAATTAATTTGGAGAATTAATTAATTGGGTTGATATGAAATTTTTGATTTTGTGGTTATAGATTTATACAATTAACTATTGAATTAATTATAATATATTGAATTATTTAGTTATATAATTATTTGACAAACTAATTATGAGATATTGAGTTTTTTTCAAGATAATGAATTGACTGTTTAATTATCAGATATTGAGTTTGTTTTGAGATAATTAAAAGTGAAATTAATTATGATATTTTAAGTTGTGTATATTCATTTAATTAATTGATGAATTAATTAATGTGATTGACATACTTCATTAATTGGTTAATTAATTTAGTGTAATTATTTGACAATATAATAGTTTAATTAGTAATTAAATTGATACACTTAGCTTATTTTTGAGTTTATTAATAGAAATGAAGTGATTAATTAATTGTTGAATTAATTAATGTTTCTAATATGGTTCATTAATTTTAAAATTAATTAATATTGTTGAATTGAATTTTTAATTGTTGAATTATCAAAGGTAACAACGGTGTTAAACTAATTATTGAATTAGTAATGGAATTGACGTGGACAATTAATTGTGGAATTAATAATGTGTGGATAAATGGTAACATGATCATTTAAATATGAAGTTATGAATGGTAACATAGTCATTTAATTGTGAAATAAATAATGGGAATGTGGTCATTCTATTGTGTGAGTTGAATAATATCTTGAGCATTCAAGTATGAATTAACGAACGGGAACATTTTCATTCTATTATGTGAATTAAATACCTATAGAAAAGAAATTAGGGGATATGATTTCTTTGGAATATACTTCGGGCTCTAGAATGAGTCGAAGAAGATATAGAGGTACATGTGTCTATGAGAACTATAGGATTTATGTGGTAATATAACGTTTAATTAATAATGTGATATGTAACACCCCATAGTGATAAAGTGTTATATGACTAAATGATATGACTCATGTTAACAATATGTACCTTCCTTTTCAGGAGTTTTCTTGATTAGAACTCCATAGTTAAGCATGCTTGACCTGCAGTAGTGATTAGGAAGAGTGACCTTTTGGGAAGTTTCCTAGGGTATGTGTGAGTGAGGACAAAGCACATTGAAAAACATGTTTTGGGAGGTGGGGACAATAATTAGTCAGATGACCCATTCGGGAAGGTGGGTGGTCCCTTGGGTGGGGACCACATGTTTACGGGGTAACTGGTGGTACTTGGCAGGCCAAGACCCTATGACCATGTTAAGTTGGAGTGTCTGTGCTGCCATCGTGGACCAGTTGTTACATTTTGTATCAGAGGTGGTACCCAACCTTAAGTGCAGTGCACTGCCTGGGTTGAGATGTAGGGTCCACAATGAAGAAGTTGTGATCTGGGGGGGGGGTGGGGGGTGATTGTAACACACTATAATGATAAAGGGTTAATGAATAAATGATATGACTAATGTCAGTAAGGAGAACCTTCCTTTTAGTGAGCATGTCTGATTAGAACTCCACAGTTAAGCGTGTTTGGCCTGGAGTAGTGATCAAGATGGATGACCTTTTGGGATGTTTCCAAGGGTGTGTGTAGGCGAGGACAAAGCAGACTAGAAAGGACATATGTTGGACTGTGGGGGCAATCATTAGTCAGATGACACATTTGGGCCCGTGGGTGGCCTCTAGGGTGGGGACCACGTGTCTGTTGGGCAACTGGTGGTACCTAGCGGGCCAGGACCCGATGGCTATGTTAACGCGGGGTGTATGTGTTGTCACTAGGGCCTCGTTGTTACATGATAACTATTTATTTATTCATTGTAATAAATTTCATATGCAACCATGTCCACTTTATATATACTATATATTGTTTTAGACACTATTGGTGGAGGCCTACTATGTTGTACTCATACCTTACTCGGTCCACCTGATCTGTACCCGAATAAATTTCATTGTTGTAGGAAAAGATAAGGGTGAAGTCCTTTTGTTAGATGGTTGAGTCAGGGTGGATCATGGATGAAGGAACTTGACATGGTTTTGAACATGTTTGGTAGTCATCTTTGTCTTTAAATTTTAGTTTGCATTTAACACTTGGCACATACATTAGCAAGACATGTTTATTGTTCATTTTGGTTTTGTATTCCTAGTTTGACTATCATGTGATATTGGTATGTTATTAAGTAACTTTTTCACAAATTTTTTATATTTTATTACTCTCATAAAAGATGGTATTGTCTCCCCATGATTAATATCAGACCCTCAATGCTAGTCAGCAACATCTAGAATACGAGGAGCTCTTGAGGTTATGTGACCTATTTTCTCTGTGCACCGGTATGTGTTTCCCAGTTTGGGACATTTCATGTATCATTTCATAATTATTTTTTTTGTTTTTAATTATGGATTTGAACTCTTAAATGGATATTTTTCTTTTGGGCCAGTTTTAGTTTTTTAATGGGACTCATTTGTAGATTAATGAGTCTTGAGAAATTATGAATGATTACGTGGACAAGTTCCTGGTTCAAGTCTCTATGGTTGGACCCTTATTTTTTTTGTGGTTTTTATGAGCATTCCACTTAGCATAACTGACATTCTAGTTTTCTTTCAAATGGTGAGGATATCAACTGATGGCTTCATTGATGAATTATCTTAATGTGGTCATGTCTGAAATTGGAAGTTTAGTGGTCACCCCAATTTAAGACGTTTTAAATGTATTTTAGAGTTATTTTCATCTTGGGAAATTAATATTTTTCCATAAAACAAAAGTGTCTATGAGACCACTAAAGGAGAAAGATGTGGTGAACTTTCTTTCCATGTATTCATTATGGGGTACTTCTTTGTTTCCACTGACCTCACCTCGATCCTAATGGTGGTTGGTTAACTTGGGTAATGGGTTGTGTGATCAATGAACATAGATATCCTAAATAGAACAATATGGGTTTCTTTGGATACTTCTATAGTAGGGTCCATGATGATCTATATATTGTGGTTGTGTCTTTATATCTGATTATCTTTCATTAAATATTTTTTTAGACGATTCGAGTTCTTTGTTCCCCATTCATTATCCAATTTTTCGATATTCTATTTCATTCAGAATGAATTCTTTAGTATCAGTTTAGGTTAAATGTTTTTTAATAAGGGTTATTATTTTGTCTTTGATATTCAGGTGAAGGAGGATACATTTCAAATGATAGGTTATCTTTTCTTTGTATCTCAATTAATTGGATTGTTTTGGAATTTCCCCATGAAAAAGTTCCATGATGGGAATAATCTTCACACCCTTACCCTGGAAAGTTAAATATTTTTAATCATTTAATTATTTTTATCCTTATTTTTTATCTTCGTGCCTATCTATGTTTTAAATATTATTTTTTGGATTTTTTAGTATTAGATGATGGTGAGAGAATGGTTATTATAAACTATTCATAGATTATGTGAGGGTGTCTCAGTTTTTAGTATACATGTCATCATAGATGGAACACTATTTACCTAACTATGCATACTTCCTATTCAGGGTGTTCAAGGCGTCCAGTAGAGGTGCATTATTGGAACATTATTTCGCAAACTCTATGGCCAAAATGTGTGTGGATTCCATCCTTGAAAAAATAAAATGTTGTAATTATATTATTTTTATAATTATTATGTATAATCTTATTATTATTATTTATATTATTATTATTATTATGTTTTAATAAACTCCAAATGTGTTTCCTCTATAAATTACCCACACGATCCCCTCACCCCATCCGCTCCCTACTTTGATGTCCAGAAGGGATCCCTGATCACGCCACCACTTCCCCCTCTCTTTTCTTGATGTCCGTTTTATTCTTCGATTTAGGGTGGGATAAACTTCGATGAGTTTCTTCTCACTTTCTCCTTCCTTATTCTTCTTCATTTCTTGTTTTTTTCTCATGGGTGGTGCATGTTATTTAGTTCAAACCCTAACCCCCATATTTGGGTATTTTTATAGTCTCTCTTTGTGGTCTAGGGTCCTTGGGTCCAATGGAGACTAATTATAAAAAAATGACCACTTAAGGCAGTTTATTCTCTATGTGTTTCAAGTTGTTTTTTTACTCATAAAATTTTGACAATTTTAATTAAGTATTTTTGTGATTGTTGATTTTCTCTTATTTTTCTCATGTGAAAATTTTAATGGTGTTCATGAGGGACAAATACACACATATTCATGGGTAATGCACACACACACACACACACACATATATATATATATATATATTCCCTCTTCATAGATTTTGCCTCATATTGGGGGGAATATCTATATTGTAGCAAGGGCTATATATATGTTTAAATTCTTATATGCGTATGTATAAAAGGATGGATTTAGATATCCATCATTAAAATAGACAATATCTTTGGTAGATTCCCGATGTATATGCCTTTAATTTTAATTCCACAATTTCTTGAATGTTTCAAAAGTACGATTTAACATTTTAAGTAGTATGTACAAGGCAAGAAAAATGGTTGCAACAAATAGAAATAATATATTTATCTATTTGACATAATTTAACTAATTTTATTTCATGTGTTTTACATGGTAAAATATGCTTTCAATCTGTTATTAAAAAATTAAATGTATTTCTAATATTCAATTGGTTTCCAAAATGATGCTTCTTTAAAAGTGGTAAGGATTGTTTGAAATATTAAATTGTTTTTTGGAAAGGGAAAGCCCCTGTAAATCATGCCCCTTGTAATTATAATTTTACATTTGTGATTCAAATGTGTGGTGTTGAAAATGTTCCATGATTCTAGGATAGGGAATTGTTTATGGGTTACATATAAATGGGTACACATAAGGAGGGAAATTAGAGGTGACAAGGTGGAAGGGTTTTGTAAAAAGAATGTGATATGTACATATATGGATGTCATATAAAACTCACATCAATTTGGGCATTGAACACGGAAATACTAGGTATCATGGTGTGTAGACTTGGTTCAATATACTGGGCAAGTCGGTAGGGTTAAGGCCCAGTCTCTGAAGAAGGTTTAAGTCACTACACTATTTAATCATTTATGATGAGTATTGGTTGGATTGAGCCAGAGATAGAATTTCATGTATTGGATTTGATCAATGTTAGCAAGAGGATCATACGACCCCACTACCCATAGTTACTTAGGGATTTCCCTTGGTTTTTGGACTCTTTTATTCAAGTTTTCATTGTAATATTTTAAAATTCTAATTTTCCTAGTTCATTAATGTTTATAAAATTATAAAATGCTTGTCTATTTTCCCTAATTTTTTTGTCATCCAAACTAAGAGACCTATTTAGAATGTTTTAAGATCCATTTTTATATGACAAGTATTTTTTTTACTTAAAATGGAAGCATAATACTGGTTCTGGAATGAATCAAAAATCATTATTTCTATATATATTATATTCAAACTATCATCAAATGGATTTATTTATAAAGGTAGGGAATATGTAATGGTTTATTTTGACTAACCTAATAATTTTTAATAATAAATCCTATAAGTATATGTTTTTTATCTTTTTGTGCTGCTTCCATCCCAAACTCGGTTAGTGTTTGATGGAGACTTGCATGGTCACATGGCAACATTTTTATTTTTTTTTCATTTTTTCTACTAGTTTAGTCTTATTTGATTACTTATAATTATTTATTTATCTTTATTTCATGTGATTAGTCATCTGTAACTTAGTTTTTTGATGAATGACACTAGTTTATATCCCAATAGGATCAAGAACATCTCTCTGGCCTTATCGTAGGCCAGCTCGGGTGACTGAATTGGGGTTGAATCAGGTTGGTTCGTGAAACTTATAGTCTATATATATATATATATCAAAATTATATATATAGAAATATTTCCAACAAATTTTCAATTCAAATACAATTCTTGTAAGCTGTAGATCATGTACTCAGTAATTTTTCTTATAAGTCTTCATGACAGGTGATTCATATGATACTGCCTTATCATTTTTGAAAAGGAAATATACCAAACCATTTAATAATTCATCAATTTATATTGAAATCCCTTATCCACTATACCATAATCTAAGTATAGCTATGATGACCAATCACTTATTAATATCCTTGAGTATTTCCCCACATTATTCCATTTTGAATAATTTCACTTCTACCCATGTTAACATGAATATAAGATCGGATAATCATGTGAATCTTTATAAAAATCATATGTATTATCCTACTAATCAAAGAAAACTTTGAGTTTCTGTCACATAGGTTGGTATCAACCATTATTCAACCACTTAAATCATCAATGGATCCAAAAAAATATACCCTTTATTATAATTATATGATCCAAGAAGAATACTTTTTTATCCAAAATTATGACTTTCTATAATTGGAATATAATTTCACCTTTCATTGGATTTTTATTAAATCATCAAATTATATTTATGTTCCTTATTTCTCCTTGAATATATGAGGATATTATCAAATAATTAATTCCAAAAAAAATCAAGGTAATTTTAGAAGATTCTTTTTATTATATCTATGAAGATAACATGGGTATTTTCCGGTTCAAATAGAATCAGTATGCATTAATAGAGTTTATATTTTATGGGGAATGCTTTCATGGATATATCATCCATTTTTAACATTAATTGATGATATCTCGATCAAAGGTAAATCATCATGAAAAAATTAGCTTCTTGTAGTTGATCAAATAAATCACAAATATAGGACAAAGGATATCTGTTCATGATATTGTTCTTGTTATGTACAAGATTTTCAATGTAGAGACAAATTGATCTATCATTATTATTATCAGAGTATTAGGGAATCACATTGAACATTTTGATTCATTTTTTTTAAGAAAATTCATAATATTTGTAATAGATTTCCATGAAAATTCCCTTATATTTGAATGTTTTATTACAAAATGGGAAATTGTTGAACTTGTTTGAAAGTTGTTTGAAATGAATAAAAGGCATATTTTTAGATACTTTGGAATTTGAATCATGTGATATGATTTTGAAAATTTAATTTAATTTACTAGAGATACTAATTTCTTCTCTAAATAATTGGACACGTCTTTATCTAAAATAATAATCCACCTTGGCCTAACCTTCAACCAAGGCCCTCATGCCACATTGGTGTCCCACAAGGGGGAAACCTAGCCATATAGGCTCCAAGAAGGCCAGTATAAAATATTGGGGGAGTTCATGGGGTATTAAGATATGCATATGGCCATGTGTGGTGAAATATCATGGCCAAATAGGTAGGCCGAAGAGCGCATGGGCATGTAGTGGTCAGGCCCGTACAATCATAGGATGAGAGACTCGATGGGTCAGGGTAGACTGTAGTGAAAATGAGTGTCTTACGACACCACATTAGCTTCATTGCCAAACTAATCCAACATCAAACCTTATAAATTATCCTTGACTATGTGGTGGCTTCAATGTGTACAGAAGCACCACTAACTTCCAACACAGCTCCACCGTGATCCTCCTCATTTTCCATTTACTCTCGTGCTCCACTGATCCACCTTTATTACCATGATATTGACATGACATGGCAACCCCCTTTGATCCCCTAATAACCTCAAAATAAATTCTTTTTCCATTCATCTTGGCTCACCACCATTTCAAAACACCATTTCACCACAGATCCACCACAGATTTTCTTCTCAATGTCACTGGACACCACCGAAGAACAATATCTTCATTTCTACACCTTATTAAGATCAACTAATGATCCCTTCATCACTATTGAGCCCGTTGTTCCACCTTTATATCTTTATGACCACCGTAATGATCGTTCGAGGCTCCTCCTAACAGTATGAAGGCTAGAGGAGAAGAGGAGCATGCCCTTGCCATAGATCTACTGAGGTTCTCCATCATAGCCCTCAAAAACTACATGCCATCATCACCACCACTATTGAGCTGCTACCACCATACCACCATTTTTCCCGTAGTAGAACACAATTGGCCCCACTACCATGATTAGTCTTGAGCTCCCTTCACTGTTGTTGGTCCCATGATTTCCCATTCGATCTCCTCTGGCCTCTATCATGGCCCAATGAAAATAAGTATCCTACTTCTACTTAGACCATTCACCACCATCAGGGCCACCCAGTACGTCAACAAACAATTACTCCAAATCACATGCACTATAACAACCCATGTTAATAATGAGATATTATTTCTTGAATAAATTAATTTTTTATTTATGTATTGTAATGAACTAAGTCAAACATTCCGTTCATAGTACATAGACTTATAGTAGGTTAAAGAACACCAAATCGGTGTACGATACAGGTAACATCGACTCACCATATGTTACTTGCAACTCAAACTTTGTTTTTGTTACACATAACAGTGATGTTTCTACGAAACATCAATTTACTTTTATAATTATTTAAATGGGATAATTATAACCTAACCATTAAAATTAGTTATATGAATAATAGTACATAAGTTTTAAATAATGTTAATAATTTTTTATATAAATAAAAAATACTGTTTATTAAATATTTAGTTTTTGGAAATGTCTTTAAGTGTAAAAAATAATATTTTCTCAACCGTACTACTTTTCACTTCCTTCTGTGAAAATTAATAAAAATTAATTTGCAAAAATTTTAAAAATTAATTTAATAAAATTAAATTAAATTCTTAATTTATAATTTTAAATTTATATTAGGTTGAATTTTTGGATTTTTCTAAAAAAACATCATTTTTTGGATGAATTGCTGGAAATACTAGATTTTAATTCAAAACATATTTTTTCATATAATTTATTTATTAGTTTAAATCATACATTAATTTTTTTAATGTTTTATTTTAATATATTTTTCAATAAATCCAATTTTAGTAATTATAACCCATTTCATATTGAAAATTTATATAAAACATAGAAAACTTTTGAATATTTTTACATTAAAAATCCACATTGTCGACCTGAATACATAATTAAATTTAAGTTAATTTGTGGATCTTATATGATTGTAATTTCTAAAAATGGATTCATATGTTTAATAAAAATTACTTATAATCTCTAATAAGGCCAAAATAGTTATTTACCAAAAAATTTAATAAAAGTGATTGAAATTAATTACATTAATTAAAGTAAAATTATGCTTAATAAGGGACTAAACCATCACCTTAAGGCCCAAAACGACCTATAAATTGGTCCAAAATCAATTTTATGGACATATTTAGATCATATCATCCCTTTGATATACTTTTGATTATTTATGGATCCACATGAAACATGAAAAATGTTAATGTAATTCTCTCTTCAAATATTTACCAGAGTGCAACACCTCTTTCACTATAAATGGACACTACCTCCCCCTCTTCTTCACACCAATCAATAAAATTAAGTTCAGCCAATATCTACCAAAACCAATTCCAAAAATCCTTAAATTACCCTTTGAAGCTTCCATTTCAGAATAAATGCATCCAATGAAACCTTTTGATACAAACCAAAAGTAGTCACCCGATTAAGAGGTAACACCTTCTCTCAAGTTCCTTTATTATATTTTACATCTCTACCACTACACTCTCTTTATTCAATTAATGTGTATAAAAATAGCCTCTTCAATATAATAGGATATTTTTCATTCTTATGGTTCAGTCTAAACATACACACACCTTCATCTAATGGACAATAAATATATTGTTTACATGTACAATTAACTGCCGCCTCACTAAATGTTGATTGTTCATTTTTCCATTACCACATATCATGGTGGATATTATGATGGAAAATATATTTAAGTATGTTATATATTATATTTATTTTGTATTTATGTTTGTTTATTACTTTTAAAACCCATATCTTTATACCATCCATTTGGAGTAAATACAATAATTTCATTTGAGGATGTTTGGACTACAGCCCCATCAAAGAGACGTGATTAGTTCACAGAAAACATATAATGTATTAAGGATGGTTTTAGTGAAATTATATGGTATATAAAAAAATATAATTATAATTTAATGATATTGTATAAATATATACATATAGGTAATTATTTTCCTTTCATTCAATATGTTAATAAAAACAGAAACAACGTTCATGTGTATGTACAACTTGCCATCTCCATGAATGATGTATTCCATTTCATACATATATTTTCTATAGATTATTATAATAAAAATATAATGAATTTAAATTATATTTATATCATGGTTGACATTCTTTAATCATTATATAAGTATAAAGACCCAAGATATAAAAAATTAATACATAAGCGAAGAACAAAGTGAATATTATTTTATGTAAGACCATAACATACGATGGTTAACAAGTGGTTAATATCAGGTATTAATAAAACCATATATGGTACTAGATATAATTATATTGTTTTTAAAATATTTATAATAATTTTTTATTTTTTATTTATAATTTTTAAATGAGTACAACGAGAGGCAAGAAACAAGGTAAGGGGATTTCATCTCACTTTTTATTTCTATGAGACAAATACTATGTTCGGAACTATTTAATTTTGTGTGGTATAAGTAATAACCATTATTATATTATATGTATCATATAAATAAGTTTATGGGTATTAAAAAATCCATTTTATTATATATCTTTCATGGGGATTATGTTTCAAAAGTTACAAAATCATTAAAATAGTTTTGCCTCAATTTTCCTTCATTGAGACTTGTGTTTTGATATACCCCAAAATTATTTTTTGAGGTATATATATATCTATTTTACATTTTATATCATGAAATTTTTTTATTTTAATTGTATTTTATGCTTCATGTAATTTTATTTTCTTACTTGGAGAGTATGATCCCCTATTACCATGGGATATATGTTTATTAAAACGACCACATCATTTTTCGAGATTGTTTTTTATGATTAATTCGGTGAAATATTATGAACCATGACTCAAGAAAACTCATGAGTTTTATTTTACTTTATTTCTTCAATATATATCCATCTATTAGTACCATTTTAAACTCCTTGGTACTTAATGTAATGTTTTTGTGTAAAATATGACCGTCTCTCTCCCTAATAAGAAATATATTGTATTAAAAACCATGTTTTTTAAAATTTTATGAAAAGATATTTGAAGAAAATTTTCAAGGAAAAAGGATTTTCAAAACTTTTTATATTTTTTAGTGATTCCATAATATGTTATAAAATAATTTTTCAAATAAAAGGATTTCAAAAATGAGTTATGTTTGAAATATGGGTTTCAATGGAGGAAGAATATATTCTTCAAGAAATGTTTTTAAAATATATTTCAAAATTATTTCCCCTCTAAAAAATAGCCATTGGTTTTACTCATTACTTTCTGGGGAAATTATTCAATTTTTTCATTCATAATATTTCTCTGAATGGATTACGTTGTGATGGAATGATGTCTATGAAAATCGTTTTTAATGGGTTATACGCTTTTGAAACACTCTTCTTATCATAGATTATGTTTTTGATGAAATGATTATGAAACTTATATTTTATAAAAGGTTATGGTATTATTACATGATTTTAATACTTATTTCAATTCATGGGTTATGATATTATTATTAATGATCTTGGGACACATGTATGTCTGATTTAATTATGATATGGTACGGACCTGTATCTCCATATAGTGCATTAGTTAATGATTTATATCTCATGATATAGTCTAACATGGTATAGGGAATTAACTATGACTACTAATGTGGAAATGAGAGTGATCCAAGACCACTAATATTATATGAGGAGTGAAATCAAGATACTAATATGGCCATGGGAGTGAACCCTGACTACCGATATGTTATGTGGAGTGAACACATACTACCAAGTTAGTATTGGTATCAATTACATTCCTACTATCGAAATAATATTATATGATTATATGCCCTCCATAATTCCTTATTTTATTACTATGTTATGATTTCATGGATTATGTTATTATTTTCCATATGATACATGTCTTATGAACTACTATAATTTATTCCATTATTCATATATATGAGCTTTGATATGAAGGGTATGATATTTTATTGTCTGATCATGTTCTCATTCCTTTAGGCTCTTGATTATTCTTACATGTCTCCCTAGATTACCCTTACTGAGAATTTGAGATCACACATTTTTATGATTCCTTCCCAAGGTTATGAAGGTATGTATTATGTTTTAGGAGTCTAAAAATGGAACTTGAAAAGAATTACCTAGTGGGAGACAATGTTACTCACTTATGTGTTAGTGTTTATGTTTCCATGTTTCTAAAGGCACTAGATTAGTACAATCTTAGGGCGTTTGTTTGTATAATTTTTTAATTATTCTATAAATGTTATATAATGTAAATTTATGAAAAGAATGGGCCTCTATAGTTTCTATCAAGGAAAATTTTTAGATAAACTTTTCATGTTATGATGATAAAACCATAGGGATAACCCTATGTAAATGTCTAGGTATAAGTATAAGGATAAGTAAAAGTATAAGAAAATGTCCTGGAATTTTGGTAAAGGAAATAATGAGTGGTTTCCTAGTCATGCATCCTTTTCTGGATTCTAGAAGTGGTCGTTTCTTTGAAACATATGTATCTAGGGGTAACAAATCGGAAAAGTTATTTCAAGCCTAACTCAGTGTAATATAGTACATGACAACAAGCCCTGATGCACACCTTGTTTGACACTGCTGCGGGATATGTATTGGAAATTACGAGACTCATCACAAACATTCATGAAGGATTTAAATATAACATACCAATGAATAACCTAGGACAAACCTTTAGGGATTTGGATTAAAGAAGGTTTCATTATTTAAGCATTTTATCTATAAAATTTCATGATTATGAGGATCCTCAATATCATAACTAAATCTCACTCTATGCCTTTTGGTTTTAGTCAATGAATAGAACCTGAAGGTGCCACATTAATGGTGATTGTTATGGAAAATGAAATGACTTTCCTCTTGTGAAACTGAATGCTATGGGAGTTTTAATGAAAAACCTCATTGATATGATCACATTGATTTTCCTAGATATGAATCATGGTGTAATTCTAAATAACAAAATTATGGAAAAAAGTTTTATTGATTATTTCATGAGGAAACATCCACTTCATTCAGAGTTTCTTCTAATAAACTTGTTTATGAATAATAGATCAGTTATACTTAAAATATATTCTTTGTTATATAGTGTTTGTAGCATGAGAATTTCATTCAGGCTACCTATCAGTTATAAGTAAAAGTAGACTGGTGGTGGAATCTAATCAACATTACGAGGTAGATATGCGATATTGAATCCATGGATTGGGACAAGTTCAAGAACTTATTTTTCAGAAATTAATTTTCCTTGAATTCATCCTACCAAGATGAATAAATAGATCCTTTAGTTTAAGAAAAATAATGATGAATATTTTGGTATGTATGTAGATAATTTCATAATAATTGTGAGGTATACTTCATGAATTATCAACCAAACCAAAAATAAAGTTGATAGGTTCTTCATGGGCTCAAATCCAATTCTCAAAAGGGTGTTGTCCATAAGAGACATTAGTATAAATGAATAGATTGTGTATTGTGCAATCAAGGTTGAAATGGATATTGGTGTCACATATCAATATCATGGGTTTTACAAGAATATGAATATATAGTTTAAAATAAAATAAACAAACAATGGAGAAAAGAATCTAGTCTTCCATTTATTCTCTTTGTGTGGGAAGAATCCTGGGGGAAAATTTCTTAGTGGTTCGAATACACGTTTGAAATGTGGAAGGGAAGGACATCAGGAATATATTTTCTTAGTGAAGGGAAAATGATATATAACATTGAAAATATGAAAAAACTAGCATAGAATGAACCTTCCACAATTCATTGATACATGTGTAAGGATAATGGGCAGTATTCTAACCACTTTCTAAACCCAAGGGCTGGGGATGATGATCGACATCAGAAACCTCTTAAGCCAACAGACAAATTGAAATATTATTCAATCACTATTTTTGATGAGTGGTGAAACAAAAACGTGATGAATTGTACACTTATAATAAACTATAGAATTTATAATGTCATATTTGATTAGGGTTCTACCCACTCTTCCATATCTAAATAATTTTATAAACATGTTAATATTTCACCAAAACAATTAGATTTGTAATTATAAATTAAAACCCTTAATGGTATGATGTTGACATCTCAATTATATGATTCCTCTTTAGTTGAAGTTTGTGGGAATGTTCTTATGTAAAATATTATCATTCTTCCTTAAGTTAAATTTTATTTTATGTTAGGCATGGATTGGATTTCTCTATATAAATACCACATCAATTTTCAAGGAAGGTATGTTATATCTATTACTTTAAACCCTTAAATGACCATACATCAATTTTATTGTAATTATGATATTCCTATAGATATTACATCTAATTTATGGGTCTTAATTACCATTCACATGTTTTTTTAATCTAAAATGGTTGGGGAGAAAATCTACACCAATGATATGACTATTGCTTGAGATTTTGTGGATGTATTTCTAGAAGAGTGGACTAGACATCCAAAAAATTGAAAGATGTGTTCTCAATAGAACTCATACCTTTCCCCACACTAATCTTGAGAATTCTATATAGAATGGATCTACTTGATTTCAGAGAATTGATGAATCGAATCCATGAAAACCTTGATAAGGGATATAATTGTCCAATTGTGTCACCTTAGGATGAACCAGTTAGTTTTATGAATAAAATATGGATTAATGCGACTCGAAAATGATTATCAGCAGTTATAAAAGGTCATAGTAAATCATAAGTATCCTTTCCCACATATTGATGAATGGTTTGATCAACTACATATAGGTCAATAATTTTACATGATTTAACTTCATTTGGATATTATCAATTAAGGGTCAAGAATAAAGATATAACCAAGATGAAATTCCGTACAGTTTATGGAGACTATGAATATATAGTGATGCATTGTGGTCTTACTAATTACCCTACTATCTTCATGGATTTACTGAATAGAGTTCTTAGAGATTTCCTTGATTTATTTGTGGTAGTGTTTATAGATGGTATTATTTTCAATTACAAATTGATAGTAATATCATGAATATCGCTTTATAATTATACTAATGTCCCTAAGGATGTTGAATCTATATGAAAAACATAAAAATCGGGCATTTGGATGGAAAAGGATTCATTTTTGGGCCACATAATATCAAGAGATGGTATAGTAGTAGTTCCATCAAATAATAGGGCTAGTGAATGATGTACTATACTAACCATGGTGACTGAGATCCATAGATTTCTTGGTGTGGTTGAATATCATCAGTGGTTTTTGGACATTTTATCATGACTATCTATTCATGTTACCATGTTAACTCAAAAGGGTGTAAACTTCCTCAAGACAGATGAGTGTAAGGAAACATTCAAGGAACTGGAGATAAGGAAAGTTAGTGCACCTCTTCTTACTTTACCTTATAGTAGATAAGGGTTTGTAATCAATAGTGATGCAACCAAAAAGGGTTTGAGATGTGTTTTATATATAATTGAATGGTAATAGATTATTCCTCATGATAGTTGAAGATTTATGGGGAAAATTACCGAAATCATTATTTGGAGTTAGCAGTGGTAATTTTTCATTAATGATATGGATAAAATATCCTTATAGAGAAATGTTTGATATATAAATTGATAATAAATGTCTTTAACGTATATTAACATAGAATTAGTTGAACTTGCACTAGATAATATGGTTAGTGTTGATAAAGGATTATGATTGCTCAATAAATTAGCACCCTGGAAAAGCAAAGAATGTGGTTGATGATTTGAGTCTATATGATCATGATTTTTTATCCATTATGAGGATCTTAAAAGATCCAATATTTCTGGTATTTCAAAGGATATATCTAGAAATCCTAATGTAAGGGAAAATCTAATCTTTCTGAAATGAATATTTAAACCTCCATCCTTCGGATGATTAAGGTGGTTGAGATGGAATACATTGAGTTGAAAAATATAGTCATAAATGTTTTTGAGTTTAACCTTGATTATGATGGAATGATATGTTTCAAGAACCATGTATGTGTTCCTTACTTACTAGATTTGAAGATGAATCTGTTAGAGGAAACTCATAGTTCATCATTATCTATTCATCATAGAAGTATGAAGATGTATGTGGACATGAAATAATACTACTAGTGGGATGGTATGAAGGGAGATATTGAAGAGTTTGTAGCTTAGTGCTTCATATGCCAACACGTTAAAGAAAAAAGGAAAAAATCAAAGGGGATGTTGCATCCCTTACCGATACTGGAATGGAAATGGGAGAACAACTCTATGTATTTTGTCATTAGACTACCTAAAACCTTAAAAGGGTTTAATGATGTGTGGGTTCTAGTTGATCAAATTACTATGTCATCACACATAATCATAATTAGAGAATTATTTTCTTTATATCATCTTTCCATGATATACACTAAGAATGTGGAAAGGGTTCATGAAGTAACATGCTATATTGCATCAGATCAAGATCCAAGGTTCACCTCAAAGTACTGGAGAGGTCATCAACAATAACATGATACAAAATTGAATTTTAGCACTACTTATCATAATCAGACAGAAGGCAAGTCTGAAAGAAAAATTCCAACCTTAGAGGATATGATTATATATTATTCTCTATATTTCAAAGGTTTTTGGGATGAATTTCTTCCTCTAATTGAGTTTTTTTAAAACAAAATATTTCACTTAGGCATTCAGATGGCATAGATTGAAGCTCTCTACGGGGAGATATGTTGAACTCTAACATGCTGTGTTGAGGTCAAAGAAAGACAGCTATTGGGACCTAAGATTAATGAATAAATGGATGAGAAGGTTAAAACAATTCAAAAACATATCATGGAAGATAAAATTAAAAAAAACAAGTTATGTTGATTACCATCTACGTGATCAAGAATTTGATGTTGGTGAAATGGTTTTTCTATGAATCTCACCCTTGAAGAATGTAATGATAATTGGGTTGAATGGAAAACTAAAACCTAGGTATATCATACCCTTTGAGATTATTAATCATATATGGATGGTAGATTATCACTTGGAACATCCTACAAATATCTCTCATGGATATAATGTATATCTCTCTTGAAGAATTAAATACCTAATCCTTTACATTTACTAAAATCATGGTTCATAAGGTTAGAGTAGGATCTTCCTTACGAAGAACAAAATGATGAAATTCCAAACCAATCAGAGAAATTTCTATGAAACAAGACCACACATCTTGTCAATGTTTTGGGGAGACATCAGCAATTAGGGGAAGCTACATGGGAACATTGGGATATGATGAAGTATAAGTATCCACATTTTTTAAAATTATCATTGAAATTTTAAATAATAAAACCATTTTAAGAGTGGTATAATGTAACACCCTATGTTTTTATGAAACTTTTTTTCTTGAAAAAATTTAATTTCCATTTATGTCATGCAATGCACTATGTTAAACAATAATTTAACATGGAAATGAAATAGAATTGGTTATAGAACATGAACTGTATGTACAATACATGTAATGTAGACTTGGTGTATGTTACATACAACACCATCTTTGCATACATTACACGCAACACCAATGTTTCTATGAAACATAATTTAATATTAGAATTATTTAAATGATATAATTATAACCTATCCATTAAATATAGTTATATGAATGGTAAAAATTACATTTAAAATAATATTTATATTATTTTATATAAATAAAAACATTTCTAATTAATGATATAAATTTGGTAAGGTCCTTATATTTTTAAAAATACGGTTTTCTAAAAAAAACTACTTTTTATGTGCCTATATGAATAAAATAGAAGTAATTTTAAAAAAATTTAAAATTTTATTATGATAAAATGAACTTAGCCGTTAAATTTGTGTTTTCAAATTATCCTAGGTAGAATTTTTGGATTATTCCGAGAAACTATATTTTTAGACGAAGAGTGGAAAATATCGGATTTTAATTCAAAAAATATTTTTAATATAATTTATTCAAAATGATAAATTTTATTTTAATTTTTTTGAAATGTTTAATTAGATTGTATTAATATAATTTATTCTAATTTAGGTAATTGGAACTAATTTCATATTGATATAGGATATAAAACCCGAGCAAACATTAGAATGTTTTTTCATTAAAAACCCACATTGTCGACCTGACATCGAGATTAAATTTAAATTAATTTATGTAAATTATATGACTATAATTTGTAAAAGTGGATTTAATATTTGAAATATGAATATTATATAATTTATGACAATGTTAATTTAGTTTTTGACCAAAAATATTAGTGAAAGTGATTAAAATTAGGTACAATGATTAATGTTAAATTACTCTTAATAAGGGGATAAACCATAACATTAATCCTAAAAGACCCACACACACAAAAAATCCTTTTCCTGGATATATTTTGACACTATATTCCCTTGGATCAACTTTTGATCATTATTGTACCTAGTTGCAACATGAAAAATGTGAGTGGAATTCCCTCTTCAAATATTTAAAACAATGCATCTCCTCCTTCCATATAAAAGGACACCAAATAAACCTCTTATATACACATCTCAATCATATTATGTTCATAAAATATCTACCCATTAGACTTCCCAACATTACTATCATCCCCCTTAAATCCACCCTTTGGGATGTAAGGTTTCCACGGAATCCTTTTGGCATAATCCCAAAGGAGTTACCTGATTAATTTGTACCACCCTCTCTCAAGCTCCATTATTTTATTTTCCTTCTCCAACCCTCCACTCTCTTTATTAAATTATAGTATAAAAACATAGAATCCAAAAATATAATATGATTTTGTTATGATAAGGGTTTAACAAACACTTATAGACACCTCCATCAAATGGGTAACAAACATATTGTTTATGTATACAACGAACTACCGCCTCACTAAATGAAAATGATTCTTTTTTCCATTACCATGTCTCATGGTGGAAATTATGGTTGAAAATTTCTTTATATATTTTATATAGTATATTTATTATTTATTTAATCTTATTCATTACTTTTACAACACATATCTTTTTTTAAATTCCATTTGGTATAAATACGATAATTTCATTTGAGGATTTGTGGATTACCACCCCTCAAATAGATCTGATTTATTCACAAACCACATGTAATAAATTAAGGATGTGTTTAGTGAACTTATATGATATATATATATATAATTATAATTATAATTATACTATAATGTTATTATATATACATACATATATATCATTTTTTTCTCTCTTTCAATGCGACAATAATAACTGAAACACTGTTCATACGTACATACAGTTTACCATCTCCGTGAATGACAGATTCTATTTCATACTTAAATATTATATAGACTATTAGAATACAATTATAATGAATATAAATTACATTTATATCATGTTTTAAATTATTTAATCATCATATAAGTATATAGACCATAGATATAACAAAATAAGACACATTCAAAGAACAAAGCGGATATTATCCAAATTGAAAACATAAAATATGATGGTTAATAAGTGGGTAATAAAAGGTCCTAATCAAACCATATTTGGTATTTAATATAATAATATGTTTTTTCAAAATATTTATATTAGATTTATATTTATTATAAATGTTGTTTGAGCAGGTACAATGATAGTCAAGACACAAGGTAAAGGGATTCCAACTAACATTTTATTTCTATGAGATACAAGCTATATTATCCAATCATTAAATTAGTGTATTTTGTATACTAAAAATGAATTTATTATACGTATATTATAATTAAATTTATAGGAATTCAAATATACATTTTATTATATTTCTTTTATGGGATTTTTGTTTCAATAGTTACCAAATCTGTAAAATAGTTCTGCCTCTATTTTCCTTCATTGAGACTCATGTTTCATTATGCACTAAAATTATTTTTTGACGGGTATATAACTATATTTTAAATTTATATCATGAATTAAATTATATTGATGTTATTTTATGCTCCATTTAATTTAATTTTCTTATATGTAGAGTATGATATGATGTTACCTAATTATACGTGCTTATTGAAACAATATCATCACTTTTCAAGATTGTTTATATTTCTGCTTACTTTGATGGAATATTATGATCCATCTTTCAATACCAATAATTAGTTTCCTTATCATTTGATTATTCAAGTTATATCCAATTATTAGTACAATATTCCTACTATTTTTTATTTTAGATAATTTTTATAGGTAAAATCAGATCGTCTCTCTATCCGGTCATAAATCCATTGCATTCAAAACAAATTCTTTAAAAAATGTTTTCAAAATGTTTTAAAAAGATCATTGAATCCCATTTTCAAGAAAAAATTATTTTAAAAGCATTTTATAGTTTTTAGTAATTCCTTTAAATGTTTTGAAATCAATTTTCAATGAAAATGTTTTTCCAGAAGGTTTTATGATTTAAAAAGTATTTTTATTGCAGAAAGGATATTTTCCTCAAGAAATGTTTTAAATTATCTTAAAAAATTATTGCCCATTTAAGATTACATCCATTGGTGTCACTCATTACTTTATGGAGAAATTATTCAATGTTTTGATTCATATTATTTTTCTGAATGGATTATGATTTGATGGAATGTTTTTTATAAAAGCAATTTATTTTTCATGGGTTATATGCATTTGTAACCCACATATTTTCACGAGTTATGTTTTTTATAAGTACCCAGGTCTACTTTTCATGTATGTTTTTATTTTCGGGTCGTTCTTAAGAAAAGGAGGGTTTTCATGAAATTTCATAAGTACAGGCCATGTACTCAGTTACCGAAGGTATCTGGGTGATAGTCCTGTCATGGCCATGCACATGACCATGTGTGGTGACCTGGAGACTGCCTAATTTGGGGGCCGATAAGGGAAAGTAATCATTGTGTACTTATAAAGTACATGACATGTACTTTCTTTTATCATTAAACATAATAGGGTCACATATGATGGGTAGAACAGTCTCTTTCTATGTCTGGTTTGACCGAGGGATATCGTAGAGTTGTGGAACTTATTTTAGCCCCTGACCAAGCACCCATTATCTAATTTGACCGTCATCGATTGCGTTGGGATCACCTCGGTAAGCTCTTCCTTCATCTAGATCTTCATTTCCCAATTATTCCTCTTTCTCATGTTATCTTCAGTTGAGCATTTTTATCATTTTTGTAGATCTAAATTGTTCATGGGTGATTCAAGCCATGAGGTTCACGTATAACGATCCTATAACACTGCGGTAGTTGGTTTTTACCTTTCAATAGTTAGTCGTTGAGTTATATGTGAAAAACTACTCAATACCCTTGAATTGGTTATTGCGTGTTTATGTTTTGGGCCCAAATATTTACCTGTTATGCCATGGATTATTTGATAGAGGTCATATGTTCCAAATAGGGTTTATTTTTCCATTCTATGGAGGTTTTCCCCATGTTTTCTTATTTTGACCGTTGGGTCTAGTTTTTCCTCTTAGGCTGCTGGTTTGTTTTCCATGCCTAGTATTGTAGGATGGGTTGATTATTTTCTGTCATGTTGTTATGCTTTAGACTGGTTAGCCAAGTAGTTCTTGATATTTACTATGGCCAGTTTGCATTGTTATGCTTGTTTGACTTAGATAGGGCTATGAGAACCTGCTGTAGTGGACCATAGGGAGAATGGATGTAAGGGATTTTCCAGAGTGTCTATTTCTATTGTTACGATGCGAGACCATTGTGGGAATTGATGCAAGTTCCTCCTCAGAGTGTCTGTAGTTCCTCGACGTGGGCCACAGGGGGAATGAGACATAAGTGCTTCCCCAAAGTGCCTTTTAGTTATTGATACGAGACTATAGGGAGAATTGATAGTGAGGGGTTACTCAGAGAGTCAATACTAAAGCTGAACCAAAGGGGTTAGACAGTGAGTACTTCCCAGAGGGTTACTTGTGCATTCTAGGCAGAACAAGAGGGGAATAGGCTTTGATTACATCTCATAGGGTTACCTATTTGTGATTATTTTTTTACTTGCTATGTGGAATTGAATGATTTGAAACTATGGAATTATTTACTGTTGAGTACTTCCTTGTGTACTGCTTTTACTTGCTTATTCCCTGCCATATATATATATTAATTTACTATTAAGAACAAATATCATGGTGGTTTCATACTAGGAATTAGTCTTACACCCTATTTGTGTCATGATTTTGTGCCCAAACAGATTATATTGTTGCAGGTATAGATAAGGGAAAGCACCCTTCTACTTTAGGTACTTGACAACTTTGGAGCTGGAGAGAATGGGACCAAGATGAGGCTTTCGATGCTAAAGAGTTGTTTATTGTTTCCTTGCACATTGTTTTAGTACTGTATTTCAACATTGTGATGTGTTTGGATTCTTTCCTAGACATATGTATCACGCATCATTATATATGTGGTCCAGCTATTTATTTCCTTCAGTCTTCTGTTGTTACTATTGTATGAAATTATCAAGGCTTTCGCTATTGATTTTTTTGCTTCCATTATGCTACTGTTCCAATGTGGGCATAGTTTTCAAACTATCACACCCAAGGCCCTTGCTGCTAGTTGATAGCCTCTGGCATTCGAGGAAACGTTATTGAGTCCATGTGACCAACTGGGTAAGGGGTGTCTCTGGGTGGCTTCTAGAAACGGGACATTACAAAGTTGTATCAGATGGTTTATTTTCTTCTTGAATTACTTTTTGGAGCCTATATCTAGGTATAGGAAGAAAATAGGCACATGGTAATATGATGTTCCCTGGAGTAGCTTACCTGTGTATAGGGAAAATCCAATCCAGCTCGTTATTTCAATTTTTCTGGTTTTTCAATTTTACAGTTGATTTGATTTCACCATTAGGTGATTCACATGTTTTGTGATACTACTGTTGATATTATTGAGGTTCTATTTATATTGCAACCTGATGAGATGAGGGTATGCCATCTCAGGCATCATATAGGAACGTTCTAAGAATCACATGTCATGCATTCATGCCATGCCATTTAGGGTGCATTAGAAATTGCATGTTGTTGTGATAGATGTTGTGCAAGATATGCATGCTATTGTGATAGATGGCTTAATAAAGTCACTTTTCTTTGGTAGGGTATTTATTTGTGTAAGGTTTTTTTAGAATGAACACCAATCTTTTGTTCTGGAGGTGGTATGGGCCCTCATGTATTTGAATTTGGTGGGTCATTACCTTTTTCTTCTTGTATATGACATGTATGAGATTTCAAGATTTGATTCATAGGGAGTATGTGCCCTCACTGATTAGAATTTGGCACTTTAATGTTCATTTCAGTGTTTTTATGGGCTTTGGAGTAGTTTTTGAGGCATATTGCCTAAAAAAACTCAGAATACATGCCATGAAGTTTTTAATACACACCATGTGTTCTTCTGTTTGGGAAGAAACAATTTTTCTTATGTACACATTGTGTACCCTATGTACACTCGGTGTAGTCTCTAACCATGTTGCTGGCCATGTGGGTAGTGACACGAGGTTGGGAAAATTTGGGTGGGACACGCCATGTACTGGACGTACACGTCATGTGTTTAGTGTATGTGATCGCCTTTGTGACTAACAATATAGAAGGATAAATACATAAGCAATACACATCGTGTCAGTCTTGAACATAACATGTAGTGTAATCACTGGAATCCGACCAAGTAGTTAACAACACGGGCCAGTGGATATCCATTAGTACCCTCCATGTCCATCTGGAACACACCATGTAGTGTGAGCCGTGTATCCGACCATGTCACTAACAACATGGGTCGGTGAAGCTCATCAAGTGCACAACATGTATGGCACAAACACGCCATTTAGTATTGTTCTAGGAGAACCATGTCTCTTAGTTTTTTTGAATGACTCAGGCAGGGGAAGATGATTCAAGTACATGTCGTGTTTTAGGACAACACACATTGTGTTTGGGGTATTACACGACTTGTTTTGGAAGAAGTACACACCCATGTGAAAGGATTAAGTGAACATGCTGTGTAGTTAAGTATACACACAATGTTTCCATGTTTGGTAAAACATCAATTCTCTCTTTCTCATATTCCCTTCTTACACTTTGAGTTCTTAGTCCATGATAATCTTGTTCTAAGGGTGTGTGATTGACCTTGTTGAGTCATGCCACTGAGACATCCTCCGATTGTACGCCAGTTACATGGCAATGATTAGACACCAGACATAGATGATCATCAACTTCTAGAAGATCCTCCAGTTGTGCCAGTCTTGGCAACAACTGTTATTCCAGACATAGGTGCTAATGCACGGTTCTGGGAGGGATTCATGAGGTTCATGCAGACCATTCGAGGTGTACCACATTTTTCCCCTACTATGGCAGAGCTGACGTAGGTTTTCCAGTATTACCATCCTCCCACCTTCACAGGGGAAGGAGAACCATAGGCTAGAGATTCATGTTTAGAATCCATTATTTCTATCATTGAGAAACTGGGGATGCCTCTAGAGATGAGGGTCAAGCTCGCTATGTATATGATATGTGATTCCACCAAGAGATAGTGGGATGTGATCTCACAGGAAGGATGCAAGCATGTCATGGCTAGGGATGAGTTCCAACATGCCTTCTATGACTAATTCTATCTGGAGACATTGAGGGCCGATTGAGCCTATGAGTTTATGAGTCTTAAGTAGGGTACTCATTCAGTTATGGAGTATTCTTCTCACATTATTGAGCTGCAAGGCTTTATGCCTATTCCATGAGGTGATGAGTTATTCCTAGAAAGGAAGTTTGAGGATTGTCCGAGGCATGCCATCCTATCATAGGTGAATATCTTCATGTTTATATCTATCCATTCTATAGTAAACCAGGTTTTGATCATAGAGCGTAATTTGAGGGATTCCAGAGTTGTGCGGCAGGGCGGTTCGACATCCGGAGTTGTATTCCATCCTACGGATGGTAGGAAGCATCATAGGGGGTCATTGTGTTGTGATCCATGGAGGCTAAAAACATCTGTTGGTATCCACATGGTGTGCTACCAGTGAGTAAAGAATTGGAATATGAGGCTACATTTCTCGAGAGACCCTATGGAGTGCTGATCATGTGACAAGATGGGCAGTTTGAAATCCGGAGTTGTATTCTACATGAATCGAGGTATAGGTCGTGGCTGTGTTAGCTGGTCTCTAGGATTCCAGTGACAACATGGTGGATCAGCTCAGGGAGGTCAGGAAGGGTCACAGGGCTGTGGTGCTTGCATAACTTTTGCAGTGGAGCAGACCAAACAAGATAAGGATACCGGAACCTCTATAATTCGAGGTACAATTCTAGTTGCCTCAGTTTTAGCTTATTCTCTTTTCGATAGAGGGGCTTCCCATAGCTTTATATCTATTTATTTTATGGATATCCTTGGTCTATGTATCTTTTCTACTGTTTTTATCATGATGTTTGACACTCCGTTGGGGGATAGAACAGCTGGGGTACATTATTGTAAGGAGTTCCCTCTAGAGGTTGGTGGGTATCACTTCCTATGGGATCTCTATGTCGTAAAGATGAAATGAAATGATATCTTTCTCATAATGGATTTTTTATTTCCCTTCTAGGTTTTTGTCGACTGTTATCGTTGTAGGGTGAGTTTCACATTAACAAAAGGCCGATCGTTTCTTTATAAGGGTGAATGGAATGTTCAGGAAAGCAGAGAAAGATCTGAGTATCTTGTTTTGGGAGGAGTTACAACCTTGTTTTCTAGTATATATTTGGATGACTCAGAGACATAACACTTGAACTTTCCTCTAGTGGTGGATCATTTTAGGGATGTCTTTCCAGAGGACTTTTCAGGTTTTCCTCTAGAGTGAGAGGTAGATTTTTTTATAGAGCTTGTGCCAGGAGTGGCACAAATTTCCATTCCTCATTATTGGATGGCTACACCAGAGTTACAGGAGCTCGAGAAGTAGTTCGAGGAGTTGCAAGCAAAGGGTTTCATCTAACCCAGTACTTCTCCTTGGGGTTTGCCTATTATATTTTTGAAGAAGTTAGACGGTACCCTCAGGCATTGCGTGGATTATGGGATGATGAACCAGTTGACAGTTAAGGATTTATATCCTTTGCGAAGGATTGATGATCTCTTTGATAAACTTCTAGGATCCCTGGTGTTCTCGAAGATTTACTTGAGATCTGGTTGTCATTAGTTGCACATTAGACCATCTGATATACCTCTTATAGCCTTTCGGAGCACGTATAGTCTATAAGATTATATGGTTATTCCATTCGTTCTCATGAATTTACTTGCAGTCTTCATGACACTGTTTAACCGAGTGTTCCTCCCATACTTGGATTCATTCGTGGTGGTCTTTTTAGAAGATATCTTGGTGTACTCCCACAATTGAAACGACTATGCCATCCATATTGAGATAGTTTTGAGTAAACTGAGAGAGCATCATTTATATTCTAAGATCACAAAATTCCACTCTTGGATGGACCAGATTAACTTCTTGAGTCATGTTATCTCAGTGGTAAGAGTATCAGTGTCCTAGAGAAACTGAGAGAAGTAGTTTTCTGGGAGAAGCTGAAGAACGTCTTTAAGGTATGATGTTTTCTAGGAATCGTTGGATACTATATATCTTTCATACAAGACTCCTCATACTTAGCAGTGCCACTGACAGGCCTGACTATGATTGGTATAATGTTCTTGTGGTCAGATTCTTACGAGTCTGACTTCTAGAATTTGAAAGGGAGGTTGAATTAATCACTAATACTAATATTTATAGAGATGGGAATGAGGTATACTGTTTAATGTGATGCATCAGGTATTGGACTGGGAGCTGTTATTATGCAGGGAGAAGGTGTTTTTGCGTTAGGGTCTTGGCATTTGAGGCCACATGAGATGAATTACCCAATGCATGATATTGAGTTGGATGTAGTTGTTCATTACATATGCTATTGAATACATTATCTTCTGGGATATCATTTTTTGGTTTTTATAGACCACAAGAGTCTCAAGTATATCTTCACTTAGTGTGACCTGAATTTGAGACAATGAAGGTGGGTTGAGTACCTTGAGTCTTTTGACTTCGAGCTTGCCTACACACCTAGGAAAGGCAACGCTGTGGCTGATGCACTGGGAAGGAGGACTTAGATACAGGTAGATCAAGATTCCAACAATGACTGGAAAATTATGGCTCTTTTCTATGAGATGCATGTGGAGGTGCACGACAGACAAGGGTAGACATTTCATTCTTACGTATCTATTACCTCTACTTTTCATGATCGAGTGAGAATGTGGAAGCTATTAGATTTTGAAGCCCTAGTCCTATGGGTAAGTGTGTGAGGAGAGGACCTTATTTCTTGATGGACTACTGGCAAGGATGACATCTTCTGTTTTCATGGGTGCATATGGGTGTCAGTAAACATATGTGAGGAGCTGATGTGAGACTTCCACTCCTCCATTTGGGCAGTTCGTCATGGGGTCCCCATGTTGTATCTTGATTTAAACTGTCATTATTCATGGCCAGGTATAAATGAAGATGTCGTGAGGTTTGTCATGTGGTGTTCCACCTGCGAGTAGGTGAAGGCGGTGCACCAGCGACCATCAGAGCTTTTGTAGCAGTTAACCATTCCTGAGTGGAAGTGGAATGTTGACATGATATATTTCATTACAGGTTTTCCAAGGTCGCCTTAGGGGAATGATGTAGTATGGGTTGTCATTGATAGACTCATGATGGTTTATCACTTCCTACTGATCAAGGATACTATCATTGTTGATGAGATGAGATAGTTTTACATCCATGATATTGTACGTTTTCATGGAGTTCCACACTCCATTGTTTCAGACAGGGACTCCAATTTTACCTCTTGGGTCTGGAAGGGGCTACAGAAGGCTTTGGGTACACATGTACTTTTCAGTACATCTTACCACCCTCAAATAGATGGCTAGTATGAGAATACGATTTATTTTCATGAGTACATGTTGCGAGCATGCATCCTTGATTGTAGAGGATCTTGGGAGAAGCACATACCTCTTGTGGAGTTTTCCTACAAAAATAGTGTTCAAACAAATATTTAGGTGGCACCTTATGAGGATTTGTACAGTAGGCCATGCTGATCACCCTTATTTTGGCTAGTGGTTGGAGAGGCAGCTATGTGGGCGCCTCTTCTTGTCTAGTAGACCATAAAGAAGATAGAGTTGATTCGGAATAGGATGACTACTGCACAGTCTCGACAGAAGTCTTATGTTGATCGTTAGAGATGAACTATGGAGTTTGATGTTAGAGATCAGGTTTTTCCTCCGTGTCACACTGAGGTTGGGACACAGGAGGATTATGATACATGGTAAGCTTTCACCGAGGTATGTCGGGCCATTTGAGGTGTTCCAGAGAGTTCGGCTTGTTTCCTGTCGGTTGGAGTTACTTCATAGGTACCGATCTATGCCTGACGTCTTCCATGTTTCTCAGCTTCGACATAACTTCTCAGACACATCTAATGTTTTTCAACCCGAGGAGGTTGAGTTAGATGTGGAATCCCTATTTTATGAGCATCCTATTCAGATTGTTGATCGCAGTATTAAGGTTCTCTGTGGACGGTCTGTTCCTATGGTATGAGTGTTATGGCAGCATAGGCGAGTACATGACGAGACATGGGAGAGTGAGACCGATGCACGATCGCAGTGGCTAGAGATTTTTGAGGATTATTCTTCTACACCGCCTTACTAAGGGAATTTAAGGACGAATTTCTTTAAGGGGGAAGTTTGTAAGAATCCAAATCTTCTTTTTAGGTATTTTTTTCTTTTCTAGTCATTTTTGAGAAAAATATGTTTTTCTTGAAATTACTTAAGTACACACCATGTACATTATAAGTATACTCCATGTAATCAGTTACCAAGGGTATCCGGGTGCTGGCCATGTCACGACCATGCACAAGGCGGTGTGTGGTGACCTAGAGACTGCCTAATGCAAGGGCCATTAAGAAAAAGTACACACCATGTACTTTTAATGTACACACTGTGTACTTTTTTTCTCAATAAACATACCAAGTATGCGTCTGACAGACATAACCATCTCTTTCTAGTTCTAGTTTGATCGAGAGAGACCTTATGACCATGGAACTTCTCTGAGCCCCTGACCAAGCATCCATTCATTGATTTGACCATCATTGATTGCGTAGGGATCACCTCGATAATATATTCCTTATTCTAGAGATTCATTTCCTAATTCTTCATAAATCTCATGTTATCATAGGTTGAGAGTTTTTAGAATTTTTGTAAATCTACAGTGTTCATGGGCGATTTAAGGCTTCAGGTTCATGTATAATGATCCTACAAACCCGAGGTAGGTGGTTTGAGCCATTCTATAGTAAGTACTTGAGTAATATGTGCAAAAGTGGCCAATACCCTTGAACATGGTATTTCATGTTAATGTTTCTGGACCTAATGTTTACCTTCTATGCCTTTGTTGATTGAGTAGAGTTTATATGTTGGGAATAGGGTTTATTTTTCAATGATATAGATGTTTATCCAATGTTTTCTTGTTTTGACCATTGGGTCTAGTTTTTCCAATTAGGATTCTACTTTGTTTTCCATGCCTAGTATTATAGGATGTAGAGATTATTATATGTCTTGTTGTTATTCTATAGATGGGTTTTCCAAGTAGTTCTTGTGGTTTAATTTGTCCTCTTTGCATTCCTATGCTTGTTTGAAATTCACTGGGCCGTGATAACCTGGCGTAGTGAACCATAGGGAGAATAGACATAAGGGATTCTCCAGAGTGTCTGTTATTATTGTTACATTGCGAGACTATAGGGGGAATTGATGAATATGCTTCACTGTAGTGTCTGTAGTATCTAAACGTAGACCATAGGTGGAATGAGACGTAGGTACTTCCCCAGAGTGACTTTTAGTCAATGATATGAGACTATAGGTGGAATTTATGGTGAGTGCTTCCTCAGAGAGTCTACACTAAATCTGGACCAGAGGAGTTAGATGGTGAGCACTTCCCAGAGGGTTGCTTGTGTTTGCAAGGTAGGACCAGACTGGATTAGGCTGTGAGTACATCATAGAGGATTATGTGTTTTTGATTATCTGTTTACTTTCTATGTGGAACTAAATGCTTTGAAACTGTTATATTGTTTACTAATGAGTACATCATTGTTTACTACATTTACTTGCTTATTTCCTTCCATATATATATATATATTCACTGATTGTTTGGCATAGATCTATTGGTGGTTGCCTACTAGGATTTAGTCTCACACTGTGTTAGGATCATTATTTTGGGCCCAAACAGATTATATTGTTTCAGGTATAGATAAGGGATAGTGCCCATCTACTGTAGGTACTTGACTGCTTTGGAGCTTGAGAGAATGGGACCAAGCTGAGGCTTGAGATGATAAGGAGTTGTTTACTATTTCCTTGCACTTTGGTTCAGTACTGTATTTAAGCATTGTTATGTGTTTGGATGCTTTCATAGACATATGTATCATGCATCATTATATATATGCTCCAACTTTTTATTTTCTTCGGTCATCCATTATTACTATTGTATGGCATTATCACTGCTTCCACTATTTTTATTTGTTTTTAAATCCACTGTGCTACTCTGGCAATGGAGGAATGGTTTCCCCACTATAACACCCAAGGCCCTCACTACTAGTCGGCAACCTCTGGCATTTGGGGAAATGTTCTTGAGGCCATGTGACCAACTGGGTACGGGGCCAGTCTTGGAGGCTTCTAGAACCGGGACGTTACATTTATGATAAAATTATTTTGAAACCCATATTTTCCCACAGTTTATGATATTATTACATGTTTATAATACCCATTTCATGCCCAGGGTTATGATATAATTATTTATGATCTTGTGGAACATGTATGTATGATTTCATTATGTAATTTATGGGACCAATATTTCCATCCAATTGATTGGGTAAAGATTTATTTATCACGAGATAGACTAAAATGGTACTGGGAATAAACATTGATTACTAAGATGGCCAAGGTAGCAAACCATGACTACCAATATGGTATGAGGAGTGAACACATGCTACTATTATGGCCACGTGAGTGAACCATGACTACCAAGATGGTATGGGGAGTGAACCCATACTACCAAGATGGTATTTTAAGTGATGCCTTGTCTACTAATGAAATCATGTTATATTCTTACATGTATACAACAATTCCATGTTTTATTCCTATGTTATTCTTTCATGGATTATGTTCTGTATTTCTTAAATATTCATGTATTATGAACTATCAAGCATTATGCCAAGGTTCATGTATATGATATTTGATAATACAAGTTATTATATTCTATTTTTAGGATCATGTTATCATACCCTTATTCCCATGATTAGTATCACATATCTCCCTGGTTTACCCTTACTGATAATTGGTTCTCATCTATTTTATGTTTCCTACACCAGGTTATGAAGATATATTTTTTGTTTGATGTTTCTAAGATGGGTTCTAGTCATGAAGAAACTAGTGGGATATAATGTAGCTCACTTATGTATTAGTGTTTATGTTTACATATTTCCATAGGCACTAGACAAGTATAGTATATATTCATCTAATTGTATAATGTTTTAAGTATTCTAAAAATGTTATGTAATGTTAATGTATGAAAAGATAGGGTATCTATATTCACCCCATCCATGCACCATACTACCCCATGAGATTCCTCAGTCTACCTATACAAAATACATTTAAAACACAAGAGGTGTATGGTGTTGTCATCCTTTGACCCCAAAATCATGGAAAGCTCATTAAAAATAATGATTCACACATGCAGGTCTTCAGGGTTGTATTTAAATTTAGATATGAGGTGCCTCTACTACTTGATTGAAGGAGGCCAATACATACTCTTACACTAACATTAAAATGATGGCCTCTCCTTCTGATGATATACATCAATAATCGACCCATTTGGGAGCCACATATGAAGATCAGACACCCGTAGTGAGAAGAGAAAGTTACACTTATAAGAAGGACGCCTACAGACCCACTACTCAGAAGAAGAGGCTTCTACAACCTCTCTAATTTATTTATTCTTTATTTTCTTTATTATCTTTTAACTATGTTTGAGTCTTCAATTATTTCAATTATCTCACTTTCATTGATGGATATAAACCATTGTTATTTGTTAAAGGGAAATAGGGACCCCATTCTATAATGTTTGGGTTTAGAATTATTTTATAAAAAAATTATTTTATTTTTAATTTATTTTTTTATCAATTTAATTATTTTTTGAGTTAAAATTAAATATGACTATATTTTATTTAATTATTAAATAATTAATTTCATTTATTTATGTATTTATCATACATTTTCTTGATTTTTGATTGTGCCATAAATTTAATCTAAAAAAATCTTGTAAAGGGGTGATTTAGTGATTACTAAACACTTGAGGAATGAAAGATGAAATGATTTCAATATTTTGGGGAATGTCAATAAAAGATTTTTTATTGGTTGAATTATTCAAAATGTTCCATTAGGATTTCCATAGTTTTTGGATAAATCTTAATCAATAGAGAATAAGAGAAATAATTTTTATTCCATTAACATAATTATATTAATAAAAATAGAAAATGATTCATATAAAAAACCATGAAATAATTTTTAAAAGTAGAATTACTAACCTAAATCTAATCATATTTTTCTCAAATAAATGTCACCAAACCCAAATTATCATTTTCTCTTTTCTTCAAAATATTTTTCTTTGATTTAATTTTTCACCCGTGAAAACATGATTAAAAATATTCTATATAGAGATAACTTTTGGTAACCACTATACTATTACTATAGGGGAATTAAATTTATTTTTCCACCCCCACGATAGGGGTGTATCAAAACTGGAACCACTATTAGAGAGTAAATGTTGATATTACACATAAAAATTTTCATGACGAGGAAATCCAATGGGGAACTACTCGATTTTGAAACTGAGTTAAAAAGTACTATGTTAAATACACTTAGGAGTCTTAATTATGATTTTTTAGATGAAATAAATTTCAAAGACTCAAGTATTTATTTTGAATCACCCATCATTGAAATCAAACCACAATATAACAGAAGGGCCATTTTTCCATACAATTTTCCATCAAAAAAACATTTAACCATGCCTTTTAATAAAAATGATTTTGATTTTTATGTTTACAAGATTCATGTGATACCTTAATTTCAAGGCCTTGTTGGTGAAGATCCCAATCTACAAATTTAATAATTTATTTTTGGTTGTTTAATTTTAAAGCTAAGAGGTGTAGCTGATGAGAAAGTCAAGTGGAAGCCATTACCATTTTTACTTGAGGGAGTAGATAAAGAGTTGTTGTATAACATACAACCAAGAGATATCAATGACTGGGATGATTTCTAAAAAATCGTCAAGAAGATGTTTTTTCCAACCTCCCTAAGAACATAAATTAAAAATGAGATATGTTAAATTTTGAATGATATTTATGAGACTCTTTCAGAGTGCTGGGAATGATTTAAGAAGCTTTTTAAAAGCTGTCTATATCAATTTATGGAGGTACATCACATTCTGGTATTCACTTAGTTTTATCTTTTGGTCAACAATAGGAACCTTTTGGATGCATCCTATGGGGAAGAATTGATTGAATAATAACCAAAAATCCCATAATATCATTGAGAATATAGCTCATAATTCACAACAATTCAGAATAAGATATACTGGTCTAAGAGGTATTCATGAGGTAAGGACTTATGACTCATAAAATCTCCTTGAGACTAAAATTTATGAAATAATATGATGAGTGAGAAATATGGCTATAAAATAATTGATTGAATAACCATATACACCATAGGTATGTGAATTACGTTTATCACTAAATCATTACACTGATCAATGTATTGAGGTACATGTTACATGGAGTTGTGATGATGCATTCCAAGAATGATAATTTCTATACAATCAATAATGGAGAGAAGGGAAATCCCAATAGAAATTCATATATAAAAAACCAGGCCATACCCCATTTTTATAATCAAACACATTTTTTGATAATATATCAAAACATGAAACCATTTCTAAGATCAAACATGTAATCCTTCTATCAAAAACAAGCCTTTCAACCACCACACTTCTAATGAAAGACTTTTGAGAATCCGTTACCATATTCTCTATCATCTGATAACCAACAACTACAATCCAAAGTTGTGTGTTTAAAAGAAAATGTTAATGAATTATCTATCTAGTTAATTAATATTTTGGATATTATAACCAAGACTCTTAGAAATCATCCAGACTCGATAGTACCAAATCCCAAAGAGAATGTCATTACAACTATGAATCGAAGCGGAAAAGAGATTCCACCACTAGAAACAACTCATATAGATGATTCTAAACAAAATCCTAAAGACAAACAATCCAACCAAAATAGAGGCCCTAAAAATAATAAAAATGGTAAAAAGGAGAGAAAATAAAATAAAAAATTGCACTATTCTATTCTATGTTAACTCGATCAATAAAGGCTTAAGATTAGAAAATTGAAAAAAAAAGATCTAGGAAACCTTCTGGAAAGTTGAAATCAACTAGCCTCTATTAGAAGAAATTTGAAAAATCTCAAAAAAAAAAATTCTCAAAACACATACACCAAGAGAATGAATCATTATATAAATGAATGAATCAATATTATAAGGAGTGTATCAGCCATGATCATGCCACTGTTTCAAAAAAAATTAGAATATCCAAGGATATTTCATTTTCCTTACACTATGGGCTCTTTTAAAATTTATGATTCTCTGTGTGATATTGGTAAATCCAATAATTTCATGTCTAAATATATCTTTACATCTTTGAAAATAGGTAAAGTAAATCATATAAGAGTGGTTTCCAATCAATAAAAACGTTCCACAATTTTTTCATTCCAGATTTATCAAGAATGTGCTATTGGAGTTGAAGGACTAATTTTTCTACAAGACTTTTATGTAATCACTATGGAATAATAAAATGAACAAAGTCATTGAACAATTATTTTAGGACATATATTCTTCTAAATCATAAAACTATCATCAATTAGCATGAACCAACCCTAACCATGGAGGTGGGAGACAACAAGGTGAACTTAAATGTAATTGACTCCAAAAAGAACCCTTCACCCAATATTTCCCTCTTTTATTTTACCATGAAGAAGGTATTAACCCCATTAAAGATCTAGGTATGCCTAAATAATTTATAGATTTAGGAGATTAATTTTTTATTATAAATAATAAGGAATGATATATTACTCAAAAATTTGAAATTTGTACATTTAAACTTGAAAATGAATTCAAATTGGGATTCTTTGCAAATTTTTCTTAAAGAAAAATATATAACACCATTTTCTAAGAAAATTTAAAATTTTGATCAAGGAAATATAAATTAATTATCATTTATAGATCACCCCCAATTATTGAAACAAAATTCCTCCCATGTTATTTAAAATATGTTTTTCTATTAGAGAGAGAAAAGCTTCCAGTGATCATTTACAATAATATATCTAGATATGAAGATTAAACCTAGATTGACCATCTAAAAATAAATGCCCAATATATATGATGGAGTCTAGGAGATATACCTGGAATCCAAACTAAGGTGTTCTCTCATATAATATTTTTATAAGAGGAACAATGACCTATTAGGGATCACCATAGAAGATTGAACCCCACCTTAATTTAATTATAAAAAATATATATTGAACAACTAATGGAATATAACATCATTTACACAATATATAAATCCCAATGGGTCAGCCGCAAACATGTGGTTCTCAATAAATCATTTTGACAACATTGGATGATGAGAATAATTAATTAATTCCCATAATATTCCAAAATATATGGAGAGTCTGCATTGATTATAGAAGGATGAACCACGTGACCCAAAAAGATCACTTCCTTGTCTCATTCATTAATAAAATGATATAAAATATAGTAGGTATGACACATTACTACTTTTTGTATGGTTTTTCTGGTTAGTTTCATGTTTCAATTTTCCTAGAAGATTCAGAGAAGGTAACCTTCAACTTAGTTGTTGGGACCATTTCTAACAAGTGGATGCATTTTGGATTGTGCAATTCCCCAAGTAAATTTCAGTTTTGTAGGGTAAGAATTTTCTCAGATAACATTGAGGATTGAATGGAGACTTTTCTCGATAACTTTACTATATTTGGAAAATCCTTTGATATTTTCTTGAGAAATATACGGAATGTTTTAAATACATGCATAGAGAAAAATACGCTTTTTATCATTGAAAAGTGCCACTTTATGGTTGAAAATAGAAGAGTGATATAACATATCATTTTAGAAAAAGTCATTGGGTTGGATAAATACAAAATATATGTGATCCATTCATTTTTATAACCCACCTGTGTGAGACATATCAGATCACTTTGGGGAATGTGTTATTTTATAGAATACTCATCAGTGATTTAAGTAAGATATCTCTTCTACATTCAATATTTCTTTTAAATATGATAGAATTAGTATTTTATGATAATTTCTGGGAGCCATTTGATGACATGAAATAGAAGTTGATTTACCCACCAATAATGTAGCCACCAAATTAGGAACATAAATTTGAGTAACTTTGTGATGTCACGAACCAACCTATAGGGGTAGTTATTTCCAAAAGAATTGAAGGAAAACCCCAAGACATAAAAAACGCTTCAAGAACCCTAGATTACACGCTGATCAATTACACAACCAATATAAATAAGTTACATACATTTAATTTCCATAAATAAATACTGTTCATATTTACTTGGAAGTAAAGTTTTTTTGGATCATGCAACACCTAGGTAATTGATGAAAAGGCTGATGCCAAACCAACATTGTTAAGAGGGATACAAATCTTATAATATTTTAATATGGTTATGAAAGACGTAATGAAACCAAAAGTGGATGATCACCACAATAGGTTATGAAACACTGTGTAAATAGAAATTATAGAGTTGATCCCACTCAATGATCACATACTCGGGTTACATCTCTACATCATAAAAGGTGAGATACCATGCTAAGATGACATAGTAAAATATTCAGCCACATATCAGGCACCTTCTTCCATATAATCCCATAAAAATAATAAACTCATAACGAATCTAGATTTTATATCTTGGATGATCCCTTACCATATAAAATTTTCAATGAATAAGTCATAAGAATTTTCCTTTTGAAAAGTGAAATGGAATCAAATTTTTAATTTTTCCATTCACTTGTCTCTGTAGAGAACTTTGAACCTCAAAGAACATTTATCAATTTATTGGAATCTATAATTTATTGTTTATCCCAGTTTAAATATCCTCATGAATATTTTAAAAAATGTTTAGAAGTGTCAATTTAATGGAAACATTTCAATGAGATAAGGGATGCCCCAAAAAATCATCATTTTTTAAAATATTTGTAGTTTAGGGTGTTTATTTTTTGGGAACCTTTCCCATGTGTTTTTTGAATATATTATATTTTAATTTATATTTATTATATATCCAAATGAGTGGAAAAAATATCTAATAAGACTAGTGATGCCAAAATTGTGTGTGATTTTGTCAGGGCCAACTTTTTTTGTAGGTTTGGAATTCAAAGAACCATCATCAGTGACCAAGGAACCT
Organism: Viscum album; assembly: GCA_963277665.1. NCBI lineage: Eukaryota > Viridiplantae > Streptophyta > Magnoliopsida > Santalales > Viscaceae > Viscum > Viscum album. Next base: position 39,886,819 of record OY728160.1, on the reverse strand, counting down.
TTTTCAATAAAATAATAAAGGCTTTTCTTAATAAGTATGGGGTGCACCACAAAACATATAAATCATTTCATCCCCAAAAAATGGCCATGAGAAAGTGTCCAATGAGGATATTATAGGTAATTTGGAGAAAAAATCTAAACAAAAATGAAAATATCAAAACCAAAGAGTTGAAAACATTTTATGGGGATACCAGACACCATACAAGACACATATAGGTATGAGCCCATAATAGTTTATATATAGAAAATGATTTCATCTATTGGTGAAATTTGATCACTAATAATATTAGGTTAAAAAGAGGTGAATTTGGATTAGGAGAGTGCTAGAAAATAGAGAAAAATTTAGTTACATGAGAAGGAATAAATAAAAATATAATTTTTGAAAATTTAGTAATTTACAAAGAAAAAACCAGATTGGATGTAAATAACTGATCCCCCTAAAGATATTTCAAAGTAGAGAAAATTTTTTGTTCTACTATTCTAGAATGATGTTAATTAAATGTAATCTTAGTTCTAGGTGGGAAGGTCATTTTCTTGTTACTAATCTCGTTGATTTTGTTTCCATTTAGATCATGTAATAAGAAGAAGACAACCCATTCATTGTAAATTGAAAAAGGATGAAGAAGTTCAATGTAACTTTACCTCATGAATGAGTTTTGGAGCTCAAAATTATCCAATATATATACTGATTTATTCTTTTGAAGTTATATCAATACGATGACATTAAACAAAGTCTCTTCTGGGAGGAAACATGAGTTTTAATATTTTCTTCTGATTTTGTATTCAGTGACCTATTGCATCACCCCTTTAAGATGTAATGGAATGAGTCTAACACCAGTTTGAGTTGTTTTTATTTGCAAGGTCCATCATAGAAGTAAACCATAAGGAAACCCCAAAGATTAAATTAATAGGAACAAATATTTAATTCAAAAGGGAGCTCAATTTTCTTATTTATCTATTATGCTCCCAACATTTTTTGTACGAAACATTTCTGGATCTTTAAGATGAGAAATTGTATGCGCACACTTGAATTATTACTTTACATGACTTATACAAGGGACATGGATTTCTTATGAATCCTATGATTCGATGTTTTATATTTCAATTTTAATCAAATTTAATGAGAAAATTATTGAATATAATTGTCAAAGTGAAACATGGATATAAAAACAAGGACTAATGATTTATGTAATTAATTGATTCATGTAAATAAAATTTCCCCAACATTTTTTCATACATTGAATTTAAAAAATTCTTGTAAATTGATTTTTATTATTAACCATCCCTTGAGTGGTTATCTAAAACAAAATCTTCCATTCTTATTATAATTTATAGACAAAATAATTCTTATTTTATCTTGAGAATATTTCTTGAGTGATATTTGGAAATGTCACCAACAAAAACTTGGATTTGAACTTATAATTGTTATGGATGAGAAAAAAACACATTTTTAATTATTAATGAATGTTTTTAAAAGACCCTGTCCAAAAACATTCTACCTTTATATCAATCATTAATTATCCCATAGTGTCCATGAATAACCATTTTAGTAATAATCTATCTTTCAAACCATTTTTATTTATTCCTACCATACTCTTTGTAATTGCATGCAATTTTTAAGTTGACGTGTGGAGGTGAAGGGAGTCACGATGGGAGGGATGATTTACATTTGAAGTAATATGCGTTGGGGTTCTATTATTGGGTGTAACTAAACATCTTATATTAATTAATTATAATTTATTGTTTTTCTTCTATTGATAAAAATGAGAAAAAAGATAAAAAAAGACAAACAAAAATTAAAATTGTGTTGTGATTTGAGAAAATCAAAAAAACACAATTACTAGTAATATGATTAAAATTATATGTTTTTAGGTGGTCTATTTGAGGATTATTCTAAGTATACATTTCAAAAAAGGAAAAAATTTATTTATTTCTTTGAAAAAAATCGTGTATAAAAATATATAAAATTTCAAGAGATTTCATAAATCATTCATTAATTATTAATTTGTTATTGAAATTTTCATTGAATGTTTGAGGTAGGTGAGAGTTTATAATTTTAATGGGATAATTTTATAAATCAATAAATTTTAATATCATGCATTTTTCTTAAAGAGACTAACCTCTTCCTCGAAAAATAATTTTAAACATCAATTCATACCATCCTTAAGCCTCAAAAGCATTTGAACATAATTTATATTCCCCCATGATTTTTTTTGTCTTTATCAATTTTATAATGTTATCCTTTTACAATATTATGGATATGGAACAAGTTCTTAAGATATGATCATAAATATACCTGATTCTTATCAGGATATTTGATTGAAAATATTCAAAAGTGAAGTAAATCATGATTTGATATGTTTAACAATTTTATATTATGGAAATCGAATTAATGAGAATAAATTTTCGATCATTTATGAAATGGGTAAAATTAAAACATTTTTATTGATTATATATTTTGAAGTTCTGAAATTAAATTAATATTTTATGTAGAATTTCGAAAATTACATTCCAAATTGAGTATTTTATTTATTTAAAATTTGAATATATGTAACATCGATACCCTCTAAAATCCTCTTTGATATTTTATTCATGATGAAAATTAGGGTTTAAATTTTGGTGTATTTGATATAGTAATATTTTATTCATATTTTTTTTATGTTTTATTACTTTTGTAATTGATTTCAATTATAATTCATTTTATATTTCAATGATTTTTTAGAAAATGGGAAATTGTTAAATTAAATTGAAAGTGGTTTTAAATGAAAAAGGTGATGTTTTCTATTTAGGAATTTGAATCATGCGATACTATTTTTAAAATTGAAATTTATTTAAGAAGGCTCTCATTTTTTTTATAACTCTTTGGTTTGGTATTTAGCTAAAAAACAATCCAACTTAGGGCATACATTATCCAAGTTCCACACGCCACATAGGTGCACCACAAGGGGTGCACCTAACCATGAAGGCCCCAAGAGGGCCTACTTAAGAGGCTGGGGCTGTGTAAAGGGAATCAAGCCATGATCAGGCCTTTGAGTGGTGAAATCGGGATTTTTTGTATATATGATTTTTAGAATTTTTTTATGGAAAAGGGATCGGGTTTGAAATATTTCTAAAAATGGTCCTTTAGATCCCTGAACCTCGTTCACGCATCTTCGGTGCGGAGTGATCTGTGAACGGGGATCACACATCCTTCGAAGATGGATGAGGGATGCGTGAAACCCCTTCATGCATCCGGATGAGAAAATATATAAAATGGGGTCTCCCCCCCCCCAATTTATTCTTCTTCTCTAGATTCTGATGTGATGCCGAGTAGAATTTCTTTCTTAACAAATTTTTTCTTCTTTTAAGAAGGTAAAATTTATATTTAAATTTTCAATTGTTTAATTATGTTTATTTATTTCATTTGTATGATTTTTTTATTTGATTTGTGATATGTAGAAACTATTTTTTGTGTTTATCGTTTAATTATTTCATATATATTGATGTGTAAATTAGTGTCTTTTGTATGATTTAATTTATTAATGATGTGTTTGTTGTATTAATTCATATTGAATGTATATGAAAATTAATTATTTCATGTCTAAAATGTTGTATGAATTCATATTGAATTTTTATGAAAATTAAATATTTTTTAAAAATGTTATTCTGAAAGTGATATTAATTAGAATTATAATATTTTTATACACTAGTAACAAATTTTTGAATAATATTTTTGTTATATGTATCATATTTAAATTTATTATGAAATATATAGAAAACACTTTCGGTTAATGGTACAAAAAAAGTTTTGTATAAATAATATTTCTAAATTATATTAGTTATAATTAAACTTATTAAATATTTAATACATGTAGATATTTAATATGTATTTCATATAGTAATATATATAATAAGTATACCGAAAAACATGGTAAGTTGTGTGATGACTATTCTTAAGATGACCGACCGATGCATAATTGAAATTGGATGCCTTGTATTGTGAATGTGGTTATTAAATTTGTAATAATTGCATTTATTTTTGTGTATTGATGACATGTGAGTCATCTTTGACTAAGTATGTAAGGACCGGAATGTCTAATTAAAAACGTTTTGTATTTCATACCCCTAGACCCCCTCAAATGCATGTGAGTAAATTTGTAATTAAAAGGAAATCAAGAAAAGGTGTCCCTGAAGAGGGGTCCTCAGAGAGGTGTTATCGAATAGGTATTCGAGAACAAGCATTTGATATTAGGCATTGTTGTTTGAAAGGAGACTAACGGTTGCTGAAATATTTGATAATAGAGACTCCATGAGCCTACCCATAGGTTTGGGATAGTTTATAAAATAATGATAATCTAATCATATGTCTCACGAACAATTCATGATTAATTATTCATAACTAATTAAAATATATAACGTTATATTAAATATTGTAAAATATTGATGTATTATATAATATTTTGTTAATTATTTTTTATAGGTAATAATTCCCACTCAAATATATTGTAACGGTGAGAAAATTTATATAGAGAAGGGATTTAGCTATAGTGTTCCACCTATTAGGGTGGTAAATCATCATGGTTTTATGACATTGGATATAATTCTCAATAAGATAATAATCGGTTAAAACATAGGGAATATCATTCCATTTCTTCAATCACATATCGACATCTACAATATCCTGATCATTTATGGCCCACCGAGTACCCTTTGGTCGATGATGATGATTGGATTAATGCATCTTCTTTATTTAGACAACAGTGTGCTAATGGTTTGATGGAGTTGTATGTGGTGATTTCTGATATATATGTGGTGTAAATAACTACTACATGGGCCTGTTTTGTGAGCTCTCTACAAGTTGGTCCTTCACATCAGTCTTGCATTGTCTCTTTCTCATTTTACTCCAGTAATATAAGAAAATTATGAAGAAGATGATCAAAATGTATAAGTAAATGTATATGACATCCATTTGTGTGCTGATATAGTGATGGAATGTTTATCTGAGGAATAAGAATCGGGGGAGCCATCAGGATATGATGTGGGTGAGGGTGATGTGGGGAATGAACCTTGTGAGGTTCCTTTGAAAGATTTTGGTTAGGGTGATGTGGGAAATAAACCTTCTGAGGTTCCTTTGAGAGACAAACATCCACGACATCCACCAGTTTGTGGTAATCATACATCAGTATTGAGTTCCTCAGTTAATGGAATGTCTCATGAACAACATTTTTATTGGGATGTCATTACAACAGCTTCAGAATTCTCTTTCATTAAAGAGAATAGGTCTGCATCAAATGATAACTCCATCCATGTCGGGAAGGAGTTTGAAAGTATATTGGGCATGAAAAATTAGATAAAGCAATACCACATTGAGCAACATTTCACTTCTGTGGTTTATGATTCAATGAAGAAAAAATATATCATTTGTTGTGAAAAATATGGGCCAGAATGTAAATTTTGATTAAGTGCAATATTTGATAAAAAAATTCATATTGGAGGATAACCAAATTAGAAGGGCCACACAGAAATTAATTTTAATTTAATTACACAAAATGATAAAAAAATACCTTTTTAGAGAAATTAATTTTTAAGCATATAATTAGATTTGTTATTATCTTATTCATAATAGAAAATATAAGATAAATGTTAAAAATTTCATTGAATTTATAATATATACATTCCATTTCATATACTTCACCAATTGTGATCAATTTAATTTATTTTTACCGAAATAAATTTCTCAAATTAAACAAGTTTTTTCATAGGAACATATCCTTAATTATCAAATGATTTTTATTTTCATTCATAATTTACTGATAACTAGTGAATTCATCTTATTCATGTGTAATCCATACATTTTAGTAATTTATTACTTTATATTCATACCCACCAATCGAATAGGTTGGTTATAATAATATATGAATATCACATAATGGTTCATCTAAAATCGCAGGTGTTTCTTACAAAAGCTATGAAAGAAGATAAATTTTTTTGTAATGAAAAATTCAAAAAATATTGAGTCTTTCCCTATTAAAAAATAAAATTTTAAGGGAAAATGATCTCTTTTTTCCTATCAGTGGGGAATATTTTTCTTTAATTTTAATATTTTCATTAAAATAACTTAATAGATGGTTTTATTATCCCAAAACAATTTATTAGAAACCTTTTAACCTATTATTTGACAGTTTATGATATGTTTAAAAGGAATTTTTATACAGTTTTTTGAATGGGTTTGTTTTTTACATTTAATAAAAATGACAAAAAATTATTTCCTGATTATTCAACATTGAGTGAGTTTCCCAAAATCGTGACATAACAATGATTTTAATATTCCATTAATCTTTAAAATTTTATTTCTAATTATAAAATATTCCTTATTAATATGGAATTTTAAAATTTTTACATAGTGATTTAAAATTTAAAAAAGGAATTTTCTTTTTGAAAAATTTTAGTGGAATTTTTAATGAATTTTTATTTATGTCATCATCATTTGTTAAATCTCATGCTTTACCAAGGTTATATTCTTTTCATACCATACATAATATTTCTCTACATGTTTTATAATCAACATTGCTTGTGAATGTATTGATAAACCATAATTTAATTCTTCCAATACCGAGAGTTATTAATGTTGAAATCATGTTAATTATGTTTTATTATTAACTCATATGAAGAATGAGTTAGAATTATTAATTTTGTAGTGAGTCATGGAACATTATATCCCATTAATGTATCGATATGTCACATGAGAATGGCTATATTGGTTATTTAGCCGAGACCTTGACCATTTATATAGATGTCATGACATGATGCATTGATGGTAATTTTATATTTCTTGTAATAAGGCATCAACAATATGTTCTAGATTTCTAATATTATGAATTTAACAATTATAAATTTGTCATCTATGTCTATGTTTTTATTTGAAATATTTTTATAACCATGAATATGTTTCAGACTCTTGTGACTATTTATGTGGAATTATTTGATCATCTATTATTATTATAATATTATGCATGATATATTATGATTCCAATGTATTCATTACCATATCGAGTATATGATCTCACCCAGTTCTTCTGTTTCTGTAAGAGCCTAGGTTTTAGGACCAGGTCAAAATCCATACCCTGTTTGAATTTTTGACATGTTCTTGAGAAAAACTTGAGAACTCTGGAAAGCTCTTGATATTTAAAGATTATAAGCTAGGTACTCTAAATTACACACCGTGTATGGGTTAGGCATGTACCATCCTTGTGCTCATCGAACAAATTTTGTGTGATGACCATGTAAGGAATTCCTACTACATGGCGTGAAGTATGGCTCAAACCGCCGTGTATTCTCCTTTCGGTGTACCAGCTAAGTTATAGATATTTGTTGGCCTATGTGGAATATCCAATCCATATGCTACCTCCTCTTAAGTCGGAGTACAGACATGGAAGCTACATGGAGTTTAGTCTTTTATACACACCAGGTATTTTTATTTTTATTTTCTTAAATAAAAATGTGTCGCATCTTATTTTAGAAAATATCTTCTTCTTCAAAAAATTCAGAATACTCCCATTCTAAAATCCTAAACTACACACCTTTCCATATATTCATCATATAAAGTCAGATCTTCTATCCTTTGGTGGTTTCTAGATTGCATCGGGAAGGCTAAACCCACAAACCCTATTTCATTCAAGTTTATTTGCCTCACACAACGTAGTTTCCATCCGAGTGGAATTACTGGTATTTGATAGAAAGATAGATCTATAAATATTAGATTTGAATTACAGCTCAATATCAGATATAACTATGTCTATGAGTCTCAGGTAGGTGGTCCATACCACATTTTCTGTTTTTGTATTTTGTTGGGTGGTGCAGCTTTTAGTGCGTATTTGGGTATTTTGATTGTGACCCTATTTTACCTTCCATTGCATATTAAATTTTTTATTTGAACTAGGGGATGCCTTTGGGTATGCCCTATTTACTATTTCTTCTAAGTGGGGCTGAAAGAGGGGTTGTTTCTTAGTTGGGGCATTTTGTTCGGGGTGAAAAAATTGTATAAGTTGATTTTATTTGAATAAAATGCTGAGTTCAAATGCTTAAGTCGTGATATAAATTGTTAGAGGCTTCTAAGTCCTTGGTGCCAGTATGGGAAAACACAATGTCAGTGAAATTCAACTATTTTGTTTGTTTTCTTATTTTAAGTATTTATTTTGAATAAATATAAATGTGATGTGTGATAATGCATATTTTGGAACCTTCGGGATGTGTTGGGAATGGCCCATATATTCTAGAGTGTTACAGATGACAGGTTTGGCTTAGATCAGGTTACATTGTGTGGTTTTGACCATGGGATTGGGTGCCCTGGATGTTATCTTGAGATAGTGTTGATATCATGTTAGGTGTGGCCAGGGTTCCTTGGATGGTGAGGCCATCAGACTTGAGCAACATGATCCAAGGGACACTAGGTGTCAGAGACATTGTGGATTGGGTTCTATTTTGGGGATTACTGCTCACTCGAAAACATTGAGTAGTGTGCAACACAGAGATACTCCGTGATGAGGTGGTTTGACCACAAGTATGTGTAGATTCCCCCGTTAGTTGCATTTTTGGTAATATTGGTTTGGGGGTGTATTCCATAGGTAACAACGTGGAAGGTGAGGAGCCTTAAAGGGATAGCATTGGGCCTATCTGGTTATTGGGAAGAGGCTCTCCATGATTTGAGTGCAGACATTGTTCTTCCTTCGGTTATGTTATTTGAGGGTAGAAATCGTTTATCCTCATGTTATGTTATTTGAGGGAAGACATCATTGTCCCTTTGTTTACTTATTTGAGTATTGGAATCGCATCTCTTCTGGGTTACTATTGTTTGGGCCTGCCTTTGGGATGTCGATACATGATACTTTTTGTGTCAGGAGGCACATGGTGTGGGGTGACATGATAGTGATTCTAGTGTTGGCCGAAGTAGGTGACACTCCATGGTTGCTTCTAAGCACCATTGGAGTTTGTGTTTATTTGTAAATCACATTGTTTTCTATTTTACTTTTAAATTAATGTCCACATTAACACTTATAGTAGGTACACACTGCAGGGTGGTATCCTACTAAGATTCATCTCACACCCTCCGTGGGACATTTGGGATGTGTGTAGACTTTATTGATTTATATGAAGTAATGAGATGAGCATCCAGAGCTGGACTGTATTAGTTATCGCATGGAGGTGGTATGAACTTTGAGGACTTTCCTAACCAGAGTTTACATTGTTTTCTGTCTTTTCTGTATCTGCATGTTACCTTGTTTATTGTAGCTACTGTTGGTTATCCATTGGTGCCTCTACGTGTGCTGACCCTTTGGATGCTTGCTTAAATGTTTAGAAGTTACAAGTGGTGTTCACCATGCTTTTGTGTTTACATTCCCCTTTTGTAGTGTTTACTTTCCCCTGTTATTGTATTTATATTGCTTCCACTATTTTTTTTCTATTTGTTCTGCTTCTACTACAAAGGTCTAGTTTGAGTCTGTTGAGTCCTTTATTTCAGCTGCATGATTTATATTACTGCTCAGACCAGTACTATTAATAACCCTTGAAAGGGTATAGCCTCCCCACTATACCTATCATAACATCACCACTAATTAGAATCCTTTGGCCTTCGAGAAGGTGCACTTAAGGTAGTAACACCAGACCTGTTTAACACTGTACAGGTGGCTGATCAGGTTCGAGAAGTTACAATGAGATATCAGAGGAGTTTTTTGACAAGGATTTAGTAGTAATTTTTTTCTAGATACTAATGAGATTGAGAATTCTATTTTTATTTTTCCTAGTTTTACTATTTAATATATGGTAGACTGGTGATAGATTGTTACTATAACTGGGTTTCTTGCATGTACTTGGGTGCCTTCAGCCCCAGGTACGCTGGATGGATCAATTGTCCATGGGTGGGAATTATTGTTTCCTTTTTTTCTCAGATTATGGTTCATATGATTTCCACCTCAGTGGCTCACTTGATGTGTGATGTTATTGATTGTGATATGTAACCCTTGACCCGTTTTGGGTAAGGGAGAATTGGACCTTGTCCCAATTTGGCAGTGTGTGATTTTTTGGATTTTCATAGAAAACTTTTAAGGGTATTTCAATTTTATAAATGCACGTATGTTTTATGAAGTGATAATGTCATGTGGATAATATTACCTTTCATGATTTGTATTCATTGAAATGTGAAAAAGGTGGAAAACCTGATATATTTTCTTTTTTATTACAATGTGTTATTCCATTCTTTGTATATTTGTAGAATTACATGTGGAAGGGTTTTTTTGGGTTCTGTCTCTTATAAGAGCATGAATGTTCAAGGGTTGTAGTGATATTGATCATCAGGATTGGGTGACTCGGTCATCAGTCGAGGTACATTTGATACATGGATCTATTTATCGTGGGTTAGGAGGCCATGAGGCCGGGATGTTGTGGGCATGGGTTGCGGTGGGCAAGAGAAAGGGCAGTAGTTATGTGCTACATTGTACTTCTTTTCCAATCTGCATGAATATATTGCTATATATATATGGGTTGTTTTACATTTTATGGTATAAAATGGGTTCTTTTTAAATGATTCAAATAGAATGTCAAGTGGGAGATGACACAGTGCTGCAAGAGCATGATCAGATTTAGGATTCAGGACAGGTAGTTCATGAGATGTAAGTACATGCTCCGGGACTGGAACAAGTCCAGGATCCAGCGTAAGTAGGACAAGAGCCAGGTTTGGTAGAATTCCGACAATGTCTCAACGAGCACCTCTGAGCTAGTCTGGTATGTGTCTTGCAGGGGATCGACAGAGGATCTTAGGGTATAGATCCATCTATGGAATATCTGAAAGAAGAGTTCTAGTCATAGAACTCGCAACATTTTCAGGGTGAGGGTGGTCCGCATGCGGGTTTGAACTGAATGGAGTTCTTCTGGATGATCATTGAACAACTCGAGATGCCACCAGGAAAGAGTGTCAAGCTGGTGATGTACATCCTGAGAGGACCGGTGAAGTGTTGGTGGCATGTGAAGGTTTAGGTTCTCATTCCCCATGTAATGGAATGTAAAGACTTTAATGATAGTTTTTTCAAGAACATTTACCCAGAGACAATAAAGGCCAAGAGAGCTCTGGTGTTCTTGAGCCTTCATCTAAGAGACATGTCCATCATGGACTACACATCTACTTTAACTTAGCTATCCCGTTTTTCACCTGGTATGGTAAGCGAAAAGGTGACAAGTGTGAGGATATTTGAGGATGTATTGTGACACTCCATTTGGATCCATGCGAATATCATCAGGCATGGTTCATTATCAAAGGTGGTAAATCAAGCACCCATAGCAGAGTGAAACCAAAGGGATATGCCCCATTTTGGCTGGGGGATAGCATTAGGTGATGATTTAGATAGTAGGATATGAGGACGAGATGAGTTATACAAGGAATTCAGGCTAAGGACTCAGCTAGACCTCCTCGTAGAAGTTCACTAGTTGTTTTATTTCAGCGTGGGAAGCTAGGAAATTTTCTGAATCAGTGTGATAGGCCCCCAAAAGAGTGTTTGGCATGTGGATAGGTCGTCCATCTGGAGAGGTTCTACGACAACCATAGCTAGCAAGAATGGACCTGGACAGACTATGGAATCTATAAATGGTTTTGGTTTGGTACCAAGAGAGGGTAATTGAGGATCAACTGCACGTGGGAGGCATGACAGAGGTATTTGAACCATGCGGAGGGGTCAGCAGCTGGTGACTGGAGCAGCACCCAGGGAGGTCAGGCATCAAGTAGTCGTACACCCCGCCAGGTGCATTCCATTGAGTTGTCACAGGCAATGTAGGCTAGTGATCCGATGATGGTTAGAGGTAAACTGTGGCTATGGCCGTGATATATTTTGTTTTTACTTGTTTTAGAATATCCTTTTGGGGAATGTCCCCATTGACGACACGAGGTGTACAAGATTTATGTAGAAAGACTAGATGCTGGTCAGCGGGATTGGCACCATATCAGGTGCGTGATATATATATATATGAGATGCAAGGCACCAAAATCATCAAAGATGCAGGTTACATGAGGTTTCGTTGGAATCAGTATATCAGGGATGTGGGTTAAATGAGGTTCTAGGCACTAGGTTTCTTTTGAGCATCCATGGAATGCAAGACCTCAGGGAGGAAGACACCAATGCGGTGCATGATACATATCGGTGTTAGAAACGAAATGGGTGCACCAATTAGGTGTACGGGTGACAATGCATCATGAGAGGACCATGGGTCAGGAAAAATGTTATTGAACCATTGATTGATTTGTGTTTCAACAGTTTGAGATAGTGTTAGGGAAATCTTAAGGTGGGGAGACCCTTGATGAATATAGCTAGAACCATTATGAATAGGGTAGTATGGGTTACTTTGATCAGGGTGGTATGTTTGGTGCCATCTCTAAGATTCTTTTGATATCTCGGGGATGAGATATGTTATGGTGGGGAGATTATAAGAACCCAAGTTTTTGTAACAGGTCAAAATCCCGACCCTATTTGAATTTTTTATTTCTTTCAGAGAAAAATTGGAGAAATATTGGGAGTTATAGAAATTTCTCGATTACATGCTGTGTACTCTAAAGTAAGCATTGTGTATGGGTTAGCCATGTACTGGCCATGTTCTCATTGAGTACATGTCATTGGATGATAGTGTAAGGATTTTCTACTACACAGTGTGTAATGTGGCTTGACACACTGTGAATTCTTCTTTCCACATACCAGCAGACTTTTAGTCATGTGTCAACCCATGTGGCGCATTCAAGTCATTTGGCTACTTCTAATTAATTTGGAGTACTAACAAGGAAACTACACAGTGTGTAGTCCTTTATACACATCATGTATTTTTATTTTTATTTTCTTAAATGAAATAGTGTCGTGTCTTATTTTAGAAAATATCTTCTTCTTTCCCAATTTCGGAAGATTCCCATTCCGAAATTCCGAAATACATAACTTGCCCTAGATTCTTCATATGAAGTCCATTCATCAGTCCATCGGTGTATGTGGTAATTCATCGAGATGGCTAAACCCGCGCACCCTCTTTCATTCTAGTTAATTTGCATCACACACTACAGTTTCCATCTAGGCATAATTGTCAGGATTTGATGGATACATAGATCTACAAAGATCGGCTACAAATTGATGCTCAATATTGGAAGTGGATACATCTATGAGTCTCATGTAGATGGTGGACACCACTTTTTCATTTTCATAATCATTTGGGTGGTGTGAATTTTTGCACGTGTTTGGGTATTTTGATAATGACCCTATTTTACATTCCATTTCATATTAAATTGATTATATGACCTAGGGGTGCCTTTGGGTATGCCTTGTTTCCCATTTTTCTTGAGCAGGTTTGGGTGTAAGGTAATTGCTCATTTGGGGAATTTTGGTATGGGGTTCCAAAATGGTATAAGTTTATTTTATTTTATTAAACTGATGATTTGAATTTGTTATGTCATGATATGAATTGTTTGAGGCTTCTAAGTCCTTGGTGCTGGTATGGGACAACACAAAGTTAGTACAATTCAACTGTTTAGTTTTTTTTGAATATTTTAAATATTTATTTGGATTAAATATATATGTGATGTGTGAAAATTCATATGATGGAACCTTCGGGTTGTGTTGGGTGTGGACCATATATTCATGAGTGTTACTGATCATTGGTTGGGCTCCAGATGAGTTACATAGGGTTGTTCGGACCATGGGATTGGGGATCATGGACATTTTCGTGAGGCAATATAGCTATCAGGTTGGGCATGTTTTGTGTTACATGGATTGAATGACCATTAGACTTGAGCAACATGGTCATAGGGACACGAGGGGTCCAAGATGTCGTGCCTTGGGTACTATTTTGGTGATTACCACTCAACTAGAAACATTGAGTAGTGTATAGACAGAGAGACTCTGTGATGAGTTGTTTTTGACCACTCGTGTGGGTAAGGGACCCATTAATTGTGGTTGAGATACTATTGGTTTGGGGGTTCTTCCCATAGGAAGCCACATGGAAGGTGAAGAGCCTTCGAGGGATAACATAGAGGCTATCGGGTTGGGGGGAAGAGGCTCGCCATGATTTGAGGTAAGACATCATTGTTCCTCTGGTTACTTTATTTGAGGGAAGGCCTCACAGTTCCTCCAGTTACTTTATTTGAGGGTTGATATCACTGTGCCTCCGGTTACTTATTTTAGGAAAAGCATCGCTGCTCCTCTAGGTTACTATTATTTAGGAGTACCTTCCGGGAGTTGCTACTTAATACACAAGGTGTCATGAGGCACATGGTTCTAGGTGACATGAAATAGATTACAACATTGTCCAAAGCATGTGACACTCCATTGTGGATGCTGAGCACCAGTGGAGTTAGTGTTTATTTTTACATCGCATTGCTTCTTATTTTCCTTATAAATGCATGAATTATTTAACACTTATATTAGGAATGCACTGTTGGGAGGTATCATACTGAGATTCATCTCAAACCATGCACATGCCATTAAGGACTCTTGTAGACTTTATTGATTTATGTTTAGGAAAGAGATCAACATCAGGAGCTGGACTGTATAAGCTATCACATGGAGGTAGTATGGACTTTGAGGTATTGTCCATCTAGTTTTTAATGTGTTTTTTTTCTTTCCTATATCATCATGTTACCTTTTTTATTGTATCTTATTTTGGTTATCTATTGGTGCCTCTTTTTCTATTGACCAAACTTATGAATGATTGATTGTTTAGTATTTAAAAGTGGTTTTCAACATGTAGTTGTGATTACTTTATGCTGTTGTAGTGTTTACATTCTACTTCTGTTGTATTTATATTACATCCACTATTTTATTTCTATTGGTTATGCCTCCTCTATGCAGATCAAGTTTGAGTATGTGAATCCTTTATATGCGCTTCATGTTTTATATTATTTCTCAGACCTGTACCATTATTATCCACAGAGAGGGTTTAGTCTCCCCACTAAACCTATCAGACCCTCACTGGTAGTCGGCAGCCTTTGGCATTTGGGGAGGTGTGCCAAAGGTAGTAACACATGACTCGTTTAGCACTGTTCAGGTGGATAATCAGGTCTGGGACATTACAGTTTCATTTCCCAAGATTCTAAGATATGTTTTATGATTGATATTCTAGGGTATTCTAGAATAAAAAACATATTATCCCATATAAAACAATATTTTTCATTTTATATCTCCAAATATATTGTGGGATTCAACTATGTTTCTAGTTTACCAATATTTCTTCACAATTTAGTCCTTTGGTATGTGATTTCATGTAATTTGTTCCAGTATAGTAAACTAACCCCAAAAACTATGATACGTGATTCATTTACTCTGATGTTGGTATCATAAAATACTTTTTAGAAACCTTGTGAACTATATATATGAAAACATTTATTAGTGAACTTAGCCCAATGATGATCCTTGTGTATATTCCCAATGATCAAAATATTATGATTTTGATGTTGTCTATTTATAGATTTTTTAATTTATGTTATGTTTCTAACTAGTTTATAAATTATACATTTTGATTCATAATATTATGGTCTAACCTAGAATGTTCAATTATTTAGAAATGGAGCCTTGAATAAGGAATTTAAACCTTATGGATGCACATAATTCATAAAGACATCTCCATCCTATTAATTATAATGATGTTGGAATTGAATCCCTACCTAAATAAATACAAATTATAAGTATATTGGGGAATAAAAAATAGGATATGATCAATAACCTTACTCTTATTGAGTATCCTGTTGATCTATAGTACAATGTAACAATATTTGAACCCTTCATGCATTAACAACCACCATCATTCAATGGGACTAAAAAAATATTTGATGAAAAATAATGCATATGTTCCATAGAGAACACATTTCTTGATTTGGGAGGTATTGAAACGGAGAGTTTTTTCATATTATTTTAACAACTTCATTGGGATGAAGATCAACAGTAGCCATTGATTCAAAACACAAAGGATGATAATGATATAACTGACATAGAATGAATGGATTTTAATAATATATTTGTGAAAAATATTTCTATCATGATAAAAAATAGGGAATAGCGTGAGAATTCTTGAGCCATAGAGAAATAGAAGAGTAAAATATTTCTATTTATGAATTTAATGTTAAATTGTTTTCAAGGTTTAATTTTGACTATGTACATAATTCGTATTGTATGATTGAATGTTTCTTTGACATGTTAAATACAATCCTTAAAAGGGAACATGTATCATATGAACTCAAATAATATTGTGATATAGTATCACATGATTTAATGGTAGAGAAATAATTCTTAATGTCTTATATATTTGAAGAAAATTTTGAGAAGAATAGGATTACTATGTAAAAAATGGGTATGGGGATGAAAAGAAAGAAGGACATTACAACATGTGATAATTATGGAAGGAAACACCTTGGTACCAGCCTAAAAATAAGTATTTTTCATTAAGTGTGGAGAAAAATAAAATCATGCACATGAATTCACGGGTAATGGAGAATCCATAAATTCACATATCATTAACTATATGTTGATGTTTAACTATTAAAACCAATACCCTAAATATCAAGGGAAAATATCAGAAAATAATCTAAAGGGGTAAGGTATGTCTTATAAAACCACTAAAACTGACATAGTTGTTCCATGAAATGTGGTGAAAGGTATAAAAAATATTCTATAATAGAATTGGAAATTTTTTATTTGATTTTAGTTCTACCCACTATTTAATATATGATTAATTTTATAAGGTAATCAATCACGACCTCAATAATTAGATATTGAGTTGTAGGTGGATAGTTTTAATGGTAGGGTGGAATCATCTCAAGTATATAACTCTTCTATGATTGATGTTTGTGGTATGGGTTTTCATATTAATCTTATTATTATTCATCTACATGAATATGACATAATTTTGGATATGGATTGTATATCCCAGTATGGAGCCCATATGAGATGTAAAGGAAGAGATGTTTCTTTTGATATTCCAAATTGGCATGAAATAGTATTTCAGTGTGTGGATGAACCTGAAAACCCAATGGAGACTATAATGACCAAATTATTCCAATTGTCTTGGGAATATAATGAATCATTAATAGGCCTTCAGAGACACCCCAAGATGCCGAAGACATGAAATAAAATCCCAATGGTTTCTTATGAAAGTGGGGGATGATTTACCATTGAAGAAATAAACCACTATCTAAACAACAATAAAAAGGAATGCACTATATTTTGAAAGTTAAAAATAATAAAAATAAAAAATTATATTTATAAAATACCTAAACAAAGTATGATATAGCGTAAGCCAACCAAAAAACATGGTAAATAGTGGAAGAACAACAAATGACTCTGAGATGAAAATAAGGCCCCACGCTCCATAGCTCCATGATCCAACATCACCAAACATCCCAAGTATAACGAGGTGGTTCTAAATACCAGTGATACTTTACCTATTACCATGTCTCAAAATATACCATCTAAAAAAGCACAAATGTTCTAATGTAGTGGTGGGTAAACAAATCAGTTGGTTTTCCACAATGAATTCCCAACTCAAACCACTTGGATATAAAGGTTATAAATATAAGGGCCCTGCCTTAAAAATTATACTATAAAGGACTTTTTTCTGGTCTAGGTTCAGGAGGGTTAGACAAAAGATTAAAATTTATTAGTCATTCAAAAAAATTATACAAAAAAAATATAAACTTCGCTCCCACACACACTAAAAAGATAGAGTCAAGCTTTGGACCTCAATGTGACATGTGAAAAATAATTTTAAACAAGGCGTGGGAATTGGAAATGCCCAATAATTGGTTATAAAACAAATCCATTAAGAAATATATATATTTTTTAAAAGTAATTCTTTAAAAATAAATACATTAATCCATGAAATTAACATTTCACATAATATATCATCACAATTTTATTTTGTGATTCGGAAACAAATTTTAGGATAAACTCATGTTCAAAATTTCTAAACTTATTTAAGGATTAAAAATAGAAATGGATAATAAAAATATCCAATAAAATGAATATAATGGCATGAAATACCTCCTATAAGTTAGAAAATGACCTTAACTAATTATATAAGACATGCAAGATGTGTAGATACATATTTTCACATGAAAGGTCACTTGTTTGGTGTTTCATAGAGAATAACATCAAAATACGTATATCCAAACCATAAAATGATTTCTATGTTGTAAACCTTTGTTTTTGGATAGGAAGTGAAAAATTAACCCTTCTTAATAAATGATATACATAAGTATAAAACATTATTCCTTGCAGACATGAAAATGAATAACTTATTAATACATGTTCAAAAGAGAATTATCAATAGCCATGGATATTCAACTAGTAGAATAATCACATGGATGTTCACTTAATAGAATCAATATGATTTAGAGAATAATGTAGGAAATCATAAATATTATTCCAAGTCCTCATGCCAAGACCATACATAACCAGGAAGTCAAGGCCTCGTGGAAAGACCTAGTTTATCTCATGAGACCTACTGATGCATCAAGTGTCTATAGTAGGCCTAACCCGTCACATAAGTCCTATGAATTCCTCACGGGTCTAATAAATGTATGTATTTAAATCAATGTTTCCATTTCCACTTTTATTTATTTATATCTTATTCAATGATGAAATAAATTCATTAATCGATCCAAAGTGTCCCATACCACCATGTCATGTTATCTTAATCCATATAATATAAAAAAAGATTAATATCATTCTTTAAATAATTTTTTTTTGTATGTCATAAAGAAAATGAATGATGAAATAAATGTGTATTCCATAAAAAATTCATATATAGTTCTGTCTTCTAAAAATAATTTTGTTCAATAAATAAAACAATTCACACATAAAATTATAAAATAAAACATTTTTATTTAAAACAACTTGAAAGATGTAGAAATAATCATATTTAATAATTTTTAATGTTAGCCTTAAAATTTAAAATTAAATCACAAAATTATCTGGGATGTGGGGTATGTCTCATGACCATGATTATACAGAGACACAAAATCCTTCATTTAAATATATCAGGATGACATGCTATGCACATTTTGGGGAATATTGAAATGATCATATGAACATGTCAACACAATTATGTACAAGAAAAATAAAAGTTCCATCCTTATATATATATACATATACCATAATGTATATATATATATCCTTATGAATTTAAAACAAATTTTACCCCAAAATAATTTTATCTCATATATATACATTTTTTTGAGCATTTAAAATATATAATTTTTTTTAATATTTCTATAATTATATATGTATATAATTATCATTGAATTTTCAAAATTAAATATCACATAATACATGTTTGAACAAATGATTGATAAATGAGAAAATTCATTGGTATATCAAATATGATAATCAATTACAAACTATAATATTCAATTTTTTTGTGCCAGATTTATTAAAATATAATTTTTATGGATATAATATATTTATTTAACCAAATAATATAATTAATCTCACTACACATCCATTAATTAATATATGAATTTATATTTATAATCTAAATAATATACATATTTAAGATATCTTTTAATATATGTTCCAAAAAAGAATTATGCGATGTTGGATAGTTATATATATATATATGTGTGTGTGTGTGTGTATACATACACATATATATACTTATATATGTATATGTATTACAACTAAACATTGTTTTATAAAATTAAAAACATTCCCCTGTAAAATCATAACAATAAATAGAAAACCCATACTAAATAAATTTAAAAATAAAACCATATTAATAATGATTTTAAATAATGAAAACCTTTATATCAAAATCGAACTCTAGTAAAAAAATTTCTTGAACAAACAATAATAGTGAGAAAAAAAATGTAGGAGTTATCTGTTTTCCCAAATATAATGCAATAGTGTGCATACACAACATCGAACTCCACATTGATAAATAAAAATCATTACTAATTTGAAAAGTAAAAAACATAATTCAAAATATAATTTACAGCCTTAAAAATATATGTTTACACATAAAAATAAATAATTAATCCCATACGATAAATGATGACAGTAACAAGAAAATAAATTATTCATTTTCAAATAACAAATAGATTTTTGAAATAAAAATTCCTCTTTTGTTATAATTCTCAGAAATAATAGATAGATCAGAAAAGATGTAATAATATATTTTGTACAATACAATTATACCCTTACACAATCTCAAATAAAACATGAAAATAATTATATACATTTAAAATATCATCACTGAAATGTACATATAATCTCTCTTACAAAAACCTAATTTAATTATATCCATTAAGAATAAATAAACAAAAATATATAAATTTACATAACCAAACAAGTATAAAAAATAAATCATAATTTCAAACTACCATTCAAATAATTACAAAATAATTTTAAATTAAATTTTAAATCTCATTCTAAGGTCTAACTTAATAAAAAAACAATTATAATTAAAAAAATTTAAATATAATTAAAACCCTTGAACCATATAACTAAACCATATTTTAAATAAAGGTTATCCCCTAACTGAATCATATAAGAATAATTTATCCTTCACCCATGGAAACAGACACATTCCATTAATGGTTTAGATGTTAATATTTTCTATGGATTTTAGAGCCTTAATTGCCTCTATAAAGTTAGATATATATATTTATATATAGAAAAATCACTAAACAGTAATCTTAAAAAAACAACACGCTTCTTAATGAGTATGAAGAGGATATAAAATATTATTTGAATAATTTATCTTTTTTTATAATCAATTCATCCGAAGAAAAATATACACACAATTTGTGAAAACATTGATAGATTCATTTTATAATTACCAATAATTGGACATCCAATTGCATCATCAATCAAACTATAGATAAAAATCATTCATAAATTGTTTTCAAATTAAAATGTGAAGTAGTATATATCATTCAACCAAATATAATAATAATTTCAAAATAGTTTACTGGAAATGGTTTAGAAATATTTATAATCAGAAATTATAATGTTGTCACGCCAACACCCATAGAAAGAGAAAAACAATGACATGAAAATATTCAGATCAATATATAATAAGTAAAAAAAGAAATATGTATGCATACCTTACTAGGTGTAAAAATATCCAAGACCCTTAGATCTAGATTTCATGATTGGATTTGGAAACCCTAAACTACGATCGAACCACTTGGACAAACCTCGCCAGTCGTCAATCTTCATTCTAGAAAAAGCTGGTTTAGTGGTTGAACCCTAATATCCCTATCGATCACACTTCAAGCCTCATCGTAGCTCTCCCTCTCAAATCCCAACATCAGCCTTGAGTCATCCCTCCTATGTCGCTCGAGCTCTCAGGTCCTCACTGCTCACATAACCTCACCCAAAAACTACTAAACATGATTCCCCGGACCTCCCCTCCATTTCTCAATTTTTAATTTTTGTATTCATTTTATTATTATTATTATTATTATTATTATTATTATATCCTTATCATTCTTTATTTAATGATTATAATATATTTATAGTACATTTTATGTTTAACTAAAAAATAGAAATACAAAATGATTAGGATTTTTTAAAAATACACAAAAATAATTATTTTATAATAATTAATCTGATAAAAAATTAATAATTTTAAAAAATAGTTAATTTATATATTATTTTCAAAAATTAAAATATTAATATCCAACTAATTTTAATATAATTAATGAACAATTAGATTAAAAATTTATTTTCACAAATTTAAATTGTGAATAATAATAGAGCATTTTTAACAAACTAATGTTACTTAAAGGATTCTAATTTATTATTAAAAAAGTTAACACCTTGAAATAATAAAAATAAATTTCATTTATAATCTCAATATCTAATAAAATTAAAATTTTATAATAGTATTAGTTTTATACTATATTCATAATTTTATATAATTCAAAACTTATATACACAAATATATTTCCCACTTTTAAAATAAAAAATAAACTAACTATATTAATATATAAAATTATTCTTTTAAATAAAATTTTTGTTAAAAAAAATTATATTCAATTATTATTTTAATGAATATAATCTTAAAATGTTTAAATTATAAAGGATTATATTTAATAAAATATTTCTATAATAAAACGAGGTTTATAATTTTAGGTCTGTTACATTATTCCCCTCAAAATAATTGCATCCTCATAATTCATTTCACTGGACTAAAAAAATTAGGAAATTATATGTTCAGAATTATAAAAACTAGGACTTCTACACTTCTAAAATATGCCTCTTAGATGACAACATCTACTCCCCAATGTTAATTAGACCATTCCTATGATAAAAATTAGAATGACACTTCCGTAAACATTACATAACGGAGAAAAATTTTCCAATCTAGGTTTTAGGGAGATATACATAATATTCTAATTTATCAGAGTTTAAATAAAATTAATGAAAAAAATCCAAACTTTTCTTCCACACGCGGAAAAAATATGGCGTCAAAATTTATACTTTAATGAAACCTGTGAAAAATAATTTTAAACAATGGGTGAGAATTTGAATTTCTTAATAAGCAGTTTCAAAAAACCATTAAGATATAAATTTTTTAATCATTCTTCATAATAGATGATTCAAATAACGAAATTAATATTTTACACAACATGTCATCAATATTTTTTGGCGATAATCTGAAATAGTTGTTAGGAAAAAATCACGTTCAAAATTTTAAACTTCTTTAAGGGCCACAAAAAACTGAATTATAAAAATATGATCACACTTGAAAATAATGGCATGAAATGATACTTACAAGTTAGATAATTACCATAATAAATTTTGTATGACATGAAAGGTGTGAGAATACACTTTTTCACATGAAATGTTACTTGATTTATTTTTCACAGAGAACAACCATAGAATACACATATACAGACCATGAAATTAAAGAATATGTTCTTAAAATTTGTTTATATATAGAAATTGAACAATAAAAACTTCTTAATAAATGATATACATAAGTATAAAATAATATCCCATTCACACTTTAAAATTAATAACTGATTAATACATGTTAGTAAATGAATTATCAATAGCCATGGATATTTTACTAGTCGAATAATCACATAGACTTTAACTAACTATTATCATTACAAGGAAATGCAAATTGAAGGACATTATTATCATTCAGTCAAGGTGACGTGCTAAGACCATACATAACTATGTTGTCAATGCCTCGTGCCAATACACAGTTTGTCTCATGAGACATACCGATACATTAGGAGGCTATAATGGGCATCACCAATAACTTATATCCTATGAATTCCTCACAATTTCTAATAAAATTATTGATAGGAGTGAGTTGATCCTTCATCGTTTTCTGCATGAGCATGTTAGATTATAAATTTATATGTGTCCCAAACATTACTAAATACTTGGGCGTAGTATATTCGATGTCCGAGGTCGATCCCACAAGGAGGATACTATTTTGTGGGGGATAAGAAACATGTTCATAAATATTTTGAAGGATTCTTCACTAGTCTAACTAATGTTTTGAGGTTTTCTATCAAATTTTGTGTTTTACATCAATTGATTATAGAGGGGACATGATCAAGTCCGAGTATTTAGATAAAGGTGATCCGAAGTCTAATCTTGGAATTCTCCTAACTGCATAGTTGACGGGAAAATGGTAGTCACTAGATAACCTTGGTTTAGTCTTCTAGTTCTACCTATAATGTTACTATTCCATGGTCAGGAGGATAGTTACAATCCTAGGTTCATTATGTTTAGCTTCTATTATATAAATTTCCATAAGTTAATGGTCATAGTCATATTTTACTCCAATTAGTATATGGTCATTTTTTTGATTGTATGATTGTCATTGTACATTCACACAGATAGGGTTTGACAATGGGTTTATATCCTAATTACTAATACAATTAGGTTTTCTATGTTATAACTAGAGTTCTTTTTATGTGTTTAGACACATTTAATCTTTATCCCTACCCCCGATGTGTTTAACTACTTATGATGGTAATTAAAGCACTAAAAGTGATAAATAAAATCATAAAAACAATTCTATTGGAATTGAATAGAATAAATAGGTAATTATATGAAATAAGCATGCAAGATTACTTTAAATAAAACACTAACTGAAACGAATGAAATGGAAGTGAAACGACGTGGGAATTGAAGGTGTTGAAGAAAATAATCCATGTATTATTTATTGAAACGTAAAGGAATTACATATAACATAATTGAATTAAGAGGGAAAAGAGAAGAAAATTTAGATGGGAGTATAAAAGGGTGAGAGAGTTAATCCAAGTATATCAAAATGTGTTGATGAGATGCTCCTTAAATAGGTGAAAATGGTTATGACGTGTACTTAATCATCACATTGTGAACCCTTTACCACATTACTTCGACAATGTTCTCCATCATGGCATGCCGATATTTCAGGAATTAATGATGTTTGACCAAGGTCACATTGTGTACAGGTGGTTCATGACATGTACCCCATGTTCAGTAGGGTTTTTCATTGAATCCCTTTGTCTTTAACAGCTTCTAGTTTGACTTGAGTCACCACGTGTAGGAGGGAATCACGACATGAACTGGAAACTTATCCAGTCAATGTGGTTGTTATTGTCTTGGCATCTCGGCTCAATGCATGATGTGATCATCGACTACATGACTTGAACTTGGCCATCACAATGTGTACTTGAACATTTTTGTAGCTTTTCCACATTTCTTTCATGGAATCATTTGAAGCATTATTTCCTATAATATTGGACATCTACCACATGTATTATCCATCCAATGAATGGATAACAGTGGAAATGTGATAGGAAAATATATATAATATTTAGGCTTATCAAAAACCCTCACACTTGAATCTTTCCTTTTCCTCAAGAAAAATATCTCAACAACAATTTCAAAATGATGCACAATATGTAAATCAAGAAACGTAAATTATTTCCATGAAATTAAATAACATGTAAGATGAAAAGTTATCATGTTCCTATCGTAATCCTTTATAGTAAATTAGTCATTCCTCATAGTTCATATTTTGAAATCATATCTATTATTCTAATTGTACAATAATATATATGTCTGGTTGTATTATATATCACCATGATTTTCTATCATCACTCGAGGTAAAAAGAATGTAAGGTATGCTCATACCTAGAGTCCATAATCCTAACAATAGGCCAGAACTAGTTCTATCATCGCCACTATGTAAAACATGTCTAAAAATAATAATATAGACTTTTAGTAAAAAGGTTATGATGACTCTGAGGTTGTAGGTAGGTTGGTAAAATGTGAAAATTAGGCTAAAAAGGCGGTTTTTCTCTAAAGAACAATGAAAAATGAAACAAGATAGGTGTGACAAAATTCCTCTATATGGAGAGTTAGGTCCATACTCCATTAGCTCAATTAGTATCCATATGTATAGAAAGTATGTAGATAATGAAATGATTCTATTCCATTACTTTTTCTTTTTCATTTTTATTTTTCGAATGTTTTCCCTAGGATAGATATCACTTTTCTCATCTAACCACATATGATCCTTCAAGGGATTCATTGGTCTCGAAAATGGTGATTTTTTAAAATCCTAGTACATTACCCATATCATTTTTCTACATTTATTTGAAATTTTTCAATGTAAGAGAATATGAATGTGATATAGAGAAAACATATATGGATCACAACCAAATAGTAATGTGAGTGCACCATACATATATGGAAGTGAAATTTTCCAATACTGTTTGAATACCTCCCCTACACATGTTGAAAAATAATATTCAAGCATTGTAATAGGATCATGGTAATAAGGGAAGTATGCTTGAAATAGATTTTCATCTAATAAGTCATTAATAGAAACTATGGTCTAGATGAATCATAGATGTCAGGTGGGTATCCGGTAAAATGGATATCAAAGGTTGTCTCAATCATTTTAAATTTACACTTGTTCATTCATCGTTTTGATAATATCTCAGTCCAAGTTCTAGTAGGGTCACATGTCCCAGGTATCTCTCAAGAAATATGCTCAGAAAAGAGAATGAGATTAAAGGATTAGAATCCTCTCAGTTAATGAGAAAAAAATAAAATCTGGAAAATAAAAAGTGAATAAATTTTTTTGTTAGTCAATTAGTAATATTTTCTATGATTTTGAATTTGAATTAATAATATAAACATAGTAATCATTCTAAAATTATATGTAGGGGTGAAACATGGTTCATAACATTTTTATTTTTTACTTTATCTTTAATTTACATTGGGAAAATGGTTTTCAAATATGGATCATGCATATCAATTTGGAAAATGTCTCCTAAAATAGTGAGAGTACGAATAAATCAAGCATTTGACAAGTAAAATCATGATACCCCAACTTAAAAGGAAGAAATGTCTTCACTGGAAATGAAATAATGGGTGGGAGTGGTGTGGTAGTGTATTATTGTAACTGAATTTACATGGATGTTCTGATTGAATATAAGAAGGGTGAAATGAGTGATCACTAAGATGGAGTGGTATGTCATGGGGGTGTCTGAGATATCTTAAATTTGATGTCTTATGCACCTAAAAAATATATTATTAGAAAAATATTGCACTATCAAACATATGTTAATTCAAAGGTGTAAATACATTAATAGATGATAAATAGGAAGGTGAAAAAGTAATGGATAACATTTACTATATTATTTATTGAATGAATTTTTGAACAAAGTACTTAAATGAAGCACTAAAAAATCTAACACTCAAACAAAAAGAAAAAACAACTATGGGTTTCCTCCCATAAAGAGCTAACTTATATTCATCAGGCAGATGGGTGGACCAAAAATTCAATGATGGGGCCCATCATCTTAGTATATCCTTTTATTCTTGCAGCTACTTGTATTTATGTTCTCAATTTCATGTGGTCACTTAAATGGATTCAAAATATCTAGTGTAGATCGACCAAAAATTAAATGTGGTAGAAATGGATTCATTAGTTGAAAAGGTTGTTGCTGGTGGTGGATATCCAAGGATAAATCCAGAAGTTGTGATGTCTTCGATAGGATAGGTTAATCAATTCATAAGAACAAATAGAAGAATGGGTTTATTGATAACATCACATGAATCAGAGGAGTGAGACATTTCTATTGAAAAAGAAAAAGGGAGTATAAATAAACACACATGAAAGAGTGAAGGAAGCCAAATACATTATATAAAAATATACATGTAGAGTACAAGAGAGTGATTAACTCCCCACCCCTACAAAAAGTGTCCAAAATCTCAATAGAGTACATAAATAATAATTAGAGATTTAGGCTAAAAAACTATTCAATAGTCAAACCAACATCAGAAGGTGAAATGAAGTGGTCAGAAAAATCACCATCGATATTAGCCGCAGTTGTAGTTGGTAGGGATAAGGCAATTTTTGGTTTGGTGTAGGAGGTGTGATGAGATGATGTGGGTGGTGGGGAATCCCTGATCAATACTTTGTTTGTGTTTCTAGTAGCAGGATTAATGAATGTGACATTGGGGGTGGGCGCAGTGGATGGTCCCTTCCCTTCCATGCCTGATCGATGATATTTTCTTACAGAGTAGCATGGTCAGTGACATATGGATGCATGTTGGTGGGTAGAGATGGTGATAATTGAATTATCGATGATGAAGGACAAGAAGGAGTAGGTGATAGAGGGGTAAAAAGTGTAAGATTAATGAATGAGAGGTGGAGGTGGGTAGTGATTCAGAAAATATTTTCCATTATGCACCGTTGGAGTACCCTGGAGTTAGAGCGAGTGGGTTGGGAGGGTTTATGTAGGGTGGATAGGGTGTTGGTTTAGGATGTGGATAGAGAAGAGTGGGTATATGGGTTTTATACTAATGCTGATGGCTACTCTGGTGGAACAGCCTCCTGAGGTGCAGCTAGTTGCGACACATGCTTCTATATGCTGGGTTCCCAGAAATGGAGATCATCTTCCTTCATTAGCATCTGCATCATGTGAAAGAGCACAAGTTCAATCATCTCTACTGGGGCTACTGAGGTGAGGGGCTGTGAGGCATTGAATACATCGAGGAACTTGACAAGACAAGTGATGAAATATCTTCCCATAAGTGTGTCTCACCACCTCTATGTTAGTACTATGTAGTAGGAGGAAAACTACATGTGTGAGGGAGAATGTTAAGAAGAGAGGGGCTCATGTTTGTGGGTGTTTGAAGTGTTGTGACTCTTCAGTTTTATAAAAACTAACCCAAGCCTTGTGACATCATGTACATGAGGGTAATTTTGTGAATCTTGAGAGAAATTATATTTCAAAGTGTTAAAGGGTAATTTCGGGACTTAAGGGGTCATGACGTGTACTTCATTGGTTTCCTCTATTTTTTCCTCTTTTAATTACGCACCTCTTTATTCAAATGAAAAAGAATAATCTCAAAAGACATGTCCTATTATAACTTAACTATCATCTAAACTTGGTTTCCTCCCAGTCAGTGCTTCATTTATAGTCGAGATCTTGACAAGGCTCATTTGATAGCATAGTTCTCACAGAATGGATCATGAAGCATCTTCAATCCATGATAATTTATTTTTTATGGAGATCTATCTGTGTATAATTTGGAGCTAATAATAATGGGTAATGAGGAATATTCCCCTATAAATAAGTATTTTAATGTATATGGATAAATGATGGATGGGATAAATAATGAAAAATTATTCAGGTCCAACTGAGGGGGATGAATGACGGATGGAATCAATAAAGGCACAACCTCTCAGGTTGGTGGTTTAATAAAGTTGACTTCCTTGAAGTCAATTACTCCTTATTTTTCAATAAATGATTCATCTATTTTTCCCTTGTTAGCCATGGAATCATCTTCATTCTAGGTAGGATATGTGACGTTACAGTACTTTTTGTCATATGAGTGTTGCACGACTTTAATCATGTTGAACACAACTTCCTATTCTCCCACTATAAAGATGAGACTTCATTGGTTCACATAGATTAGTGCCTTTCTTGTTTCTATGAAATTTCTTCCCGGTATAATAGGAACATCTCCATCTTCTTCCATTTCCAATACTAGGAAATCATATGGGAAAATAAACTTGTTGACTTTTATGAGAACATCTTTTAGAATTCCTCCAGGGTGCTTCACAATGCGACCAACTAATTGTAATGATACCCTTGTCTCCATGAGTTCATTGAGTCCGAGAATTTGATATATACTCATTTTCAAAAGGTTAATAATTCCTCTAAGATCACAAATTTATCTAACAAAATTTAACTTTCCTATCTCATAGGGTATTGAGAAGCAACCATGGTCTCTCATCTTTGGTGGAATTTTCTGTTGTACAACAACAAATCATTATTTATTTAAAGAGATTATTCCTAGGTCCTATATTCTTCTTATGTTTGATAAAAGGTATTTGAGGAACTTGGCATGCATAGTCATCTAAGAAATAGATTCGACAAACGATATCTTGATATGTAATTTCATGATGATATCCAATAACTTCATGTATTGTGTCTCATGCCTACGTTATCTCTCTCTCTCCAGATAGAGAAGATGGGACATGTATAGTGGTGGGTAAACATAAACATATTCATTCTAATCCTTATGTATATGTTACTTATCCTTTTGAACTTCTTCATTATGTAATGTGGGAGTGACTTCATCAGCTTTTACATTGGGTACTGGTTGTTTTCTTGGAAATTATTCTTGAGGCATTGCTTCTTTGGGTTGTTGGAAGTCTAGAACCATTCCACTCCTCAGCACTACTACCTTAGTATCCTCTCATGGGTATGTCTTAGTGTTACCAGGTAGAGTACCTAGTAATATCTCATATGAGGTCTTTGAGATTTGACCGATTTTCAATTCATGGTTCCTCAGTGTAGCTCTCTGGTTTTGCATATCTGTCACATGGGTCTTCATTCTTTGATAAGACTTTTTCACAAATGACGCCATGAGGTTTTCTAGATTTCACTACATAGGTTCTTTCTGATGTATTGGATGAGATGGATGAAATTGAAGTTCTCTTTGAGGTAATAGTTGTTTTTATCATGTGGTCATGGTTCAATGTTCATCAGAGGATACCCTAGTGGTCTTGGAGCTCTTAATTTTTTCTATCCACCTCTCGGTTAAAGATAACCCTGATTTTTCTAAGGATACTTCTATGTAGGCCCCTACTAATAATAATACTTCTGCTTGATTGGTGGGTTCTTCTGATTGTAATTGACATAATTACAATATTTTTGTTGTTCATTATATCCAGCTTTGTAGTCTTGATATATATATGGTCCACCACACATCTCGTATGATTTCAATTCTACTACATGGGCATGAGGGGTTAAGTAGTTGGTATCTAGAATGCTTCTAAATTTTTAGTGAGTTCTTCCTCTCCCACTGCTAACCTTGTGGTCTCATCAATCAGGTGGATTTTATGTCGTGGTGGTCCATGATAACTCTTACACAGACCCTCATTTTGAGAGACTTCAATAAGAGTCTCTCTTCCAGCTTTGGGAGTCATGAACATGATACATACATAAGTGGCTACATCTACCACATTATGTGATGCTGGTTGGAGTCCATGATAGAAGGTTTGGAGTTGTATGCACATATCGTGTCAACGATGTGGAAACTTCCAAATTATTACTTTATATCATTCACATTCTTCCCAAGGAGTGTCTCAGTCAATTTGGATGAAATTTTTAATTTCTATCCAAATCTACCAGGTCTGGATGGGTGGGACGTACTTTTCTAGAAAAATATTTTCCAGTTCATCCAAAGTTGAAATTGAATCGAGAGATTAAATCTTTATCCCATCCTTGTATTTATATCATCAAGAGAATTGGAATACGCATAGTCTTATTACATCATAAGAAACTCCTAGGTTGGGAAATGTATTACAAAACTCTTGGAAGCCTGAAATATGTTCATGCAGGTCTTCACTGTGAAGAGCACTGAATTTTCCAATGTTTTGGATCATATCCATGAGTCAATGTTTTTTTACAAAAGTATGATATTGGATAGGGGTTTGATCAATGATAGGAATCATACAATGGATTGATGGAAAGATATAATCCATGATTGTATTTTCATGATTCATTGTCATGTGTTCTTTTGGAATGATAAGATGGTTGGGGCATGTTGGGTTTGGTCTCACAGGGTGGAATTACATGCCCATCATTTAATGGTGAAGAGAAGAGATATGCCTTTTGATATCAGGATCGAAGGCCAATTGAAAATGTTCTTCAAGATTCCTTGAATGAGTCATGTGACCTAGGTATATGGATAGGAAAAATAGTATAAATGAAAGATAGTATAAAAATGAAGGATTGGGTGTAACACCCCAGGTAAATAAAGAATATAACATTTTCATATTTATCCATATTTATGAGTAAAATATTAATATGACTTTAAATGGGACGCTATTCTCGATGGCGTACCCAACACGCAACAACGAGTTTCTTGGAAATCTTACGTTGCACTCTAATAATAAAATAATATTATTTTAAATGGTAGTTAACATATAGTCGTTGTATTGGCGGGAATGGATAGAAATAACTAAAATATGATTATATATGTTTTTAAATGTTTTTATATTTATCCAATAAAAGATAAAGGCATAAAATACGAAAAGAATTCAATTTTAGGAGTATATGCCCTAGTTTTCACTAAAGGTTCACTTATCACCTTTTGATGTTGAAACATCATTAAATATAGTTTTGTTAACTCTTAAACATTCTTTTGGACCAAATAAAAATCTTCTTAATAATTGGGACATCAAAATTTACTTTGTGTAAATTTTTGGTATCTTTCCGATAAAGTTCATTTTTTTAATGAATAGTGTAAAATGTTGTATTTTAATTCAAAACCACTTTTTAATATAATTTATTTATATGATTAGATTATCTTTTGAATTGGTTTTAAAGTGAAATTAGAACATATTTTTACCAATAAAACCAATAGTGGTCGTTGGAATTAATTTCACTTTGAAATCGGACTTAAACTAGTGTCAATCTTTTGATACTTATTGTTTCATAAAAACACGCTATTTGTCATGACAGCGGGAATTAATTATTAAATTAATTAATTTGACTTATATGTTTTGAATTTTGTAAAACGGACTTCATTTTTGAATTCAGAATATCAAATATAGCTTAGGGTGAATTTTTGGGATTTTTCTGAAAAACTTCAATTTTTGATGAATAGTGAAACCACTAAGTGGTAGTTATAAAAACTGATTTTCCGTTTAAATGAAATTTAAACATCATTGTGTTTTGATTTTCAAAAATCCGACATACATGGTTGTCATTAAGAAGTAAAATTTGGTTCAATGAGATTAAAATAATTTTTGGTGAATAGTAACTTATTATGTTTTTAATCGCGATTAGTGGTAATTAGTGTAGTTTAAGGTAAAAATAATGCTTTAATAAAATGAGATGAGCTTGACACATTTATTATCATCATTGGTTGTGTCATGGCCGACCAAGACAAGCCATGTGTCAACTTGGAGACCCCATGGATCCACTTTGGTTGGGAAATTACATAAATAACTTTTTATTTAATGTTAAAGTAAAAATGACACAAACTTGAGTTATTTTACGAAAACAATTTTTACATGGTGTTATAAAGATCAGATTTTTGATTATAAATAGTCATCGGAAAGATAAAAAGATTTCCTACATTATAGTAATTTTATTATAATTTTTAGACATTAAATAAATTAAATTATTTATGACATCATAATTATGCAGCGATGACATCATTATTTAACGATTAAAATAAAATGAAAAGATAATGTAAAATCTATGAACTACACATGTCCAAAACTTATTGTATGGGTGTATTTAGAACCCTTATCACCTTATCCACGAATTATATCAATGTGGGACCTTTTAAAACCGAAACACATTTTAAAATAATGTAATATTTCTTACTTTACAAAAGTGCCCCTCCTATCCTCTTATAAAAGGCCCCCACCTCTACCTCATTTCACACACTCCTCAAGCCTTTGGCTCAGCCAACCCCAGCCCATTTACACTCTAACATCCCTCTCCTCATCCTATAGTATTCCCTTTGGGCATAATCCTTTCAAAGGAAGCCATTAGGCTCAAATCAAAGGGAGTTACACTTTTAAAGGTAATTCATTCTCTCATGTTCATTTGTTTAATTTTTCTTCTCCAACCCCCTAAACTCTTTTTATTTACATCTTTTATAACAAAAACATTATCTTAAATATACTAGGATATTTTTATAAGATTTATTCGAGCTACACTCTCACACAACTACATCAAATGGTTAAAGAACATACAGTTTCTCTGGATGGCGAAATTCTGCCTCCCGAAACGATGATTGTTCAATACTCATTTAACACCTTCAAAGTTGGACATTATGATGTCACTATTTTTATATATGATATATAATATGTTTAATATTTTCCTTAAGCTTCTGTTTTTTTTTCATTTTGGTCATACCTTTATGGTTTCCATTATGGGTAAACGCGATATCGTCATTTAAGGAAGTGCGGACTGCCGCCCCCTCAAAGTGATTTGATTCATTAAATACCATATGTGGGACGTATAAATGATGGAACTATGATATTATATATTATATTATACTGGAATTATAATATACCTTTATATAATTATTATTACATTCTATAAAATACGAAATAGAAATGAAAGTAGCATTCATGCGTACGTACGGCTTACCGTCTCCATGAACGGTGCATTTCATTTATTACCTCTAAATGATTATGTAAAGTTATAAATGCATGAATTTACTGGATATATATGACATATATGATATCTACATCATGAATACAATTATGTATAGAATAAACATTTTGCCACACGAACAACATGTAATTGTAAGAAGTCCACTTTCGACTTAAGAACCAAATATCGGCAAAACAAATATTATTAACTTAAATGATTACATAATGTTTATGACATGGTAATAAGTGATATAAAAGGAATAATGAACATTAAAAAGGATCTTAAGTAAGTAGAAATTAACTCAAGTTTATTATTCAGGAGATTAAAGAACGATCGAGTCAAGTCGGACCCGAGGTAAGGGATCCTACTCCTCTCTTTCTTTTTAAGTACACACTTTTATGCCATTCTTTTTAAAGCTCATATTTCTTGTTATTGGGATGATCTTTTATATTACACTTACTTTAATTTTTATGTTCATGTGATGAGAGACCCTATTCTCTCTCATAAATCCATTTTGGAAGTTTTGAGTGGCGCCGTTAGGCTGCCGAACTTTCGTAAGATATCTAACCTCTCTCTTTCTTTTTAAGTACTCTCCTTTATGTCACTTCTTTTAAGCTCATATTTGAAATGTTGGGGGATGTTCTTTTATATTCCTCTTTCTGTACATTTTATTTTAATGTGATTAGATACCATATTTGATCTCATCAATCCATATTCGGAAGTTTTATGTGGCGCTGTTAGGCTGCCGAGTTTTTGTAAGGGATTTTTCATCTCACTTTTATTCCCGTGAGATTTATGCTACATTTTCCATAAATTCCATTGAGTGGTGTATGTACTGCCCATTATTCTACTCTTTCTGTAATATAAGTTCGTTTATGAGTATTTACATCAATGATTTATTGTCCTTCTTTCATTGGGTGTATGTTTTGAAAGATACCCAAGTCGGTAAGGGAACCTTTCACCCTCCTCTTTTTTTTAAAAGACTTCTTTTGTTGGGTCTTTTAATTTACATGTTGTTATGTTGGGATATGTTCTCATATATCCTTATTGATATAAATTTTATGTCCAAGTGATGAGATACAGTTTTATCTCTCATCAACTCATTTTGATGTGACGTCGTTAGGCTGTCAAGTGAACTTTTTAACCCAATTTCGATTTCTTTGGGTTCAACATGTAGTCATTGAATATGTCATCCATTGAATATGTGTGAATGAACTTTTATTGTTTTAAACTTAATATCCACTTATATTGGGTGTATTTATATTTGTCACACATATTTTTGAGATTTATTTGTCCTTAATTTAAGGATACCTTCTTTATAAGGGATTTCATCACATTTGACATTTCTATTGAGGGTTCATTGTTGTTATGCACCAATTCACTCTTATATGGTGTATATACTGTCCTTTGGAGTATTATCTCTTGAATCCATTTATTCTCATGATATTATAAAGTTCTGACTAAATGTTATTCCTTAATTATTGTATTCAAGTGTCACTAATTTTGGTAAAACCCCTTTAACCAAGATATCACTTTAAATGTTTTAATTATTTGTTATTATTAATATCCATGTTTTCAAAATGGTTTTAAGGATTTATTTATATGGATATTAATGTTTTAAAATATTAAAATCTTCAAGGTGGTATGGGACACTTTGATTCAAAAATCTCTTTATTAAATGTTTTAAATGGTTTTGGAAATGGTTTCTTTTTGAATGGATTCATTATTTAAATATAATAAAGTGTTATATTGTGATTGAAATGTGGAAATGTTATGTTTCCTTTATGCATGTTTTATGTGATACATTTATGTTATGGTTCTTGGGCATTGTTATGAAAACGGGTGGTTCCGTGATAAACTAAGGGCGGGTGAGCCCGATATAGCTCTCCAATGCATTGGGTAACGCGAAGGAGTGAAACATTAAGGTTTCTCCGAAGAGATTTAGGGAATACACTGTGATGGGTATTCGAAACGTAACCAAGAGGGTTACTCCCTACGTAAGAATGTTATGAATGCCTCAAGTTACCTTTATGTCTTATGAATTCTATGATTTATTCATGATTTGATATGCCTATGTTTTATGGGTAAAGTATGATTTCATTCTTATGTATACATGTACTCATGTTTCCTTTCCATATTTTTATATCCCTTACTGAGCTTTTTATGCTCATCCCAAGTTTTGGAAATGTTTTTCACAGGTCAAGGGAAGGGTACATGATGTGATGATAGTGTCAAGGATGTGTCAAGAAAGAATCCATGTTTTATTTTAAATATGTTTTTGTTGATGGGAAGAATGAATACTGTCTTTTATGTAACCACTTTGATTAAATGTGAGATTTAATGCAAGTTTCATGATCTAATTCTCTAAAACTCTAAACCTGAAAAGATCCTCAATGTGAATTATTCATTTAATTCAATTTTATGTAAGGATTAAGGCTGGGGCTTTATAGTTGGTATCAGAGGTCGGTTTAGACAACTTTAGGGATTAAGAGTATTTGTGAGGCACATGATTAGTCCCTATAACTATTATTTCAGTTAAATCCTTGTTTTAAAACTTTTTTTTAGGTCAAGTAAAGTCGGTTATGAATGGAAGGAGGAGGATCTCAAACAACATTCCTATCTCTTCCTGATGACATGCTTGCAATAATTATTGCAAAGTCATCTTCGGATGATTGTGAAACTTTTTCTAGCATACAACTCACTTGAAAGAATTTGTTTGAGATATCAAACACCTCCGCTATACCTCGTTATCATCGTGGATCATGGTTTGTTTTTAGAAAAATAGTATTTTCACAATATTCTCATGTTTTCAAGAGAGGTAAATATTATCAAGGTATTTTCAAATATTTTACCTTATCACGGGAATTTGAAGCATTTTATGATTTTAAAAATGGTGCTGAGGAAGGAGACCCTTGCGAAACCTATTTATCTTTACTTTTAAAATATATTCTCACATCACATACTTATGGTTTTTTAAAAGGACCAATAATAGAAAGTTTCAACTCAATTTTGGTCCGACAATTTTTTAGAAATCATGTTTTATCAGATGTTTTGGAATTATACGTCATACATGATTATTTTCCAAAACTATTTTTCTGTGAACACCCATATGACCCATGTTGCACGAGGTGTATTTGGATGGAGTAAGAAAATGATTTTGAAGGATCTCTAAATCATTGTTGTAATGCATGGGACTTCTACCTACGTGAGCAAGATGACGATGAAACCGAGTGGACGCTATGATCAAGGTATGATGTTATTCATTTTTGGAATCGTTTTATTTTATCTGATGGTGGTGAAATAAGACTTCAAGAATTAAGGTGTTGAGATCATAATGAATTTGGATGAAAATTAAAGGTATAAAGAAACTATTGAGGTTAAAACATGTTAGGGTTATTTTTGGTGTTTTATAAAAAGGACAACATGCAGACCGTGTGACAACCTGTCGCATCGGACAAAGCTGCAGGAATCGAACCCACAAAAAAAGTGCAACTGGTATTTATCGCCTACCACTGGACTACGTGAAGTCCTTGGTTAGTTTGACTGATTCTTTTTAGTTATATGATTTTATGAATTAAGAGTAAGTTGATTTTGGGTTATTTATTAAAATTATGGAGGATATGTGATTAGGTTAATTACTTTTCAATACGAGACTTTAGGAGCAACTGATGTTGTTTGGAGATAAATGTTACGATTTAACTTGGAAGACTATGTGACTAAACCCATCAAACATTTGGGTTTCAATCTTATATTGGTTTACTTTGAATAATTTTATGGACAAATTGTTTATCGAATGATCCTTGTTGAACTTTGGGGTTTGTTTGACAAATTTTGGAGATTAAGAATAGATTTTCTTTTTAAAGGGTTATCCTTTTCCGGATTATCTGACCTTGTACTAACCTTTTTGGTTTTGGTTTTGGTTAAAGCCTAAAGACATGGGATGTATATAGTTCTCTTTTTTGGATTAGGTGATTCTCTAGAAGTTGATTATAGTACTCTTAATGTGAACAAGTCTCCCTAAATACTCGTCTTTTGGAAAAAATATGAGTTTGATTAAGGAATCTAGTAAAAGTTGAAAGTCAACATGATAAGTGATTATGTTTCCTTATGAAAAAATTCCTCAATAAAAAGTAACTTAAAACAAAAATGTTTTCTATTAACTTTTCCTACTGGGGAATCGAATACCATTTAACCCATCACAAGTTTGTGATTTTCTTGTGGTTAACTTTCTCCTAAACATGTTTTCTATCACTCTCCATCAGAACATGACCATATGTTTTCTCCTCCATGTCCATGTTTTCCTACATGGAATTCTAGTATGGGTTAACTCGGGTGACCTCTGTGCTTATCTTTCTTTATTTTAAAGTGATTGTTTTACCGACTCTTGTTCTGATGTGGGACATTCAAGGATGTTTCCAAGCGCAATTTTAAAATTGCGAGGACGCAATTTCCAAAAGGGGGGAAGGATGTAACACCCCATGTAAATAAAGAATATAACATTTTCATATTTATCCATATTTATGAGTAAAATATTAATATGAATTTAAAGGGGACTCTATGCTCGATGGCGTACCCAACACGCAACAAGGAGTTTCTTGGAAATCTTACGTTGCACTCTAATAATAAAATAATATTATTTTAAATGGTAGTTAACATGTAGCCGTTGTATTGGCGGGAATGGATAAAAATAACTAAAATATGATTATATATGTTTTTAAATGTTTTTATATTTATCCAATAAAAGATAAAGGCATAAAATACGAAAAGAATTCAATTTTAGGCGTATATGCCCTAGTTTTCACTAAAGGTTCACTTATCACCTTTTGATGTTGAACCATCATTAAATATATTTTTGTTCACTCTTAAACATTATTTTGGAACAAATAAAACTCTTCTTAAGAATTGGGACATCAAAATTTATTTTGTGTAAATTTTTGGTATCTTTCCGATAAAGTTCATTTTTTAATGAATAGTGTAAAATGTTGTATTTTAATTCAAAACCACTTTTTAATCTAATTTATTTATATGATTAGATTATCTTTTGAATTTTTTTTAAAGTGAAATTAGAAAATATTTTTACCATTAAATCCAATAGTGGTCGTTGGAATTAATTTCACTATGAAATCAGACTTAAACTAGTGTCAATCTTTTGATACTTATTGTTTCATAAAAACACGTTGTTTGTCATGACAACGGGAATTAATTATTAAATTAATTAATGTCACTTATATGTTTTGAATTTTGTAAAACGGACTTCATTTTTTAATTCAGAATATCAAATATAGCTTAGGGTGAATTTTTGTGATTTTTCTGAAAAACATCAATTTTTGATGAATAGTGAAACCACTAAGTGGTAGTTATAAAAACTGATTTTCCGTTTAAATGAAATTTTTCCATCATTGTGTTTTGATTTTCAAAAATCCGACATACATGGTTGTCATCAAGAAGTAAAATGTGGTTCAATGAGATTAAAATAATTTTTTTGGTGAATAGTAACTTATTAAGTTTTTAATCGCGATTAGTGGTAATTAGTGTAGTTTAAGGTAAAAATAATGCTTTAATAAAATGAGATGAGCTTGAAACATGTCTTACCCTAATTGGTTGTGTCATGGCCGACCCAGACAAGCCATGGGTCAACTTGGAGACCCCATGGATCCACTTTGGTTGGGAAATGACATAAATAACTTTTTATTTAATGTTAAAGTAAAAAAGACACAAACTTAAGTTATTTTACGAAAAAAAATTTTACATGGGGTTATAATGATCAGATTTTTGATTATAAATATTAATTGGAAATCTAAAAAGATTTCCTACATCATAGTAATTTTATTATAATTTTTAGACATTAAATAAATTAAATTATTTATGACATCATAATGATGTAGCGATGACATCATTATTTAACGATTAAAATAAAATGGAAATATAATGTAAAATATATGAACTACACATGTCCAAAATTTATTGGATGGGTGGATTTAGAACCCTTATCACCTTTTCCACGAATTATATCAATGTGGGACCTTTTAAAACCGAAACACATTTTAAAATAAAGTAATATTTCTTACTTCCCAAAAGTGCCCCTCCTCTCCTCTTATAAAAGGCCCCCACCTCTACCTCATTTCACACACTCCTCAAACCTTTGGCTCGGCCAACCCCTGCCCATTTACACTATACACATCCCTATCCTCATCCTAGTGGATTCCATTTGAGAATAATCCTTTTAAAGGAAGCCTTTAGGCTCAATTCAATAGGAGTTACACTTTTAAAGGTAATTCATTCTCTCATGTTCATTTGTTTTATTTTGCTTCTCCAACCCCCTAAACTCTTTTTATTTACTTCTTTAATATCAAAACCAGTATCTCAAATATACTAGGATGTTGTTATAAGATTTATTCATGCTACACTCTCACACAACTACATCAAATGGTTAAAGAACATACGATTTCTGTGGATGGCGAAATTCTGCCTCCCGAAACGATGATTGTTCAATACTCATTTAACACCTTCAAAGGTGTCCATTATTATGTCACTATTTTTACATATGATATATAATATGTTTATGTTTTCCTTATGCTTATGTGTTTTTTCATTTTGGGCATACCTTTATGGTTTCCATTGTGGGTAAACGCGATATCTTCATTTAAGGAAGTGCGGACTACCGCCCCCTCAAAGTGATTTGAATCGTTAAATTCCATATGTGGGACGCATAAAGGATGGAACTATGATATTATATATGATATTATACTGGAATTATAATATACCTTTATATCATTATTATTCCATTCAATAAAATCCGAAATAGAAATGAAAGTAGCGTTCATGCGTACGTACGGCTTACCGTCTCCATGAACAGTGCATTTCATTTATTACCTCTAAATGATTATGTAATGTTATAAATGCATGAATGTACTGGATATATATGAAATATATGATATCTAAATCATGAATTCAATTCTGGATAGAATAAAAATTTGGCCACACGAACAACATGTAATTGTAAGAAGTCCACTTTCGACTTAAGAACCAAATATCGGCAAAACAAATATTATTAACTTAAATGATTACATAATGTTTATGACATGGTAATAAGTGATATAAAAGGAATAATGAACTTAAAAAGGATCTTAAGGAATTATAAATTAACTCAAGTTTATTATTCAGGAGATTAAAGAACGATCGAGTCAAGTAGGACCCGAGATAAGGGATCCTACTCCTCTCTTTCTTTTTAAGTACACACTTTTATGTCATTCCTTTTAAAGCTCATATTTCTTGTTATTGTGATGATATTTTATATTAAAATTACTTTAATGTTTATGTTCTTGTGATGAGAGACCCTATTCTCTCTCATCAATCCATTTTGGAAGTTTTGAGTGGCGCAGTTAGGCTGCCGAACTTTCGTAAGAGATCTAACCTCTCTCTTTCTTTTTAAGTACTCTCCTTTATGTCACTTCTTTTAAGCTCCTATTTGTAATGTTGGGGGATGTTATTTTATATTCCTCTTGATGTACATTTTATTTTAATGTGATGAGATACCATATTTGATCTCATCAATCCATATTCGGAAGTTTTATGTGGAGTCGTTAGGCTGCCGAGTTTTCGTAAGGGATTTTTCATCTCACTTTTATTCCCGTGAGATTTATGATACATTCTCCATAAATTCCATTGAGTGGTGTATGTACTGCCCATTATTCTACACTTTGTGTAATATAAGTTCATTTATGAGTATTTACATCAATGATTTATTGTCCTTCTTTCATGGGGTGTATGTTTTAAAAGATACCCAAGTCGGTAAGGGAACCTTTCACCCTCCTCTTTTTTTTAAAAGACTTCTTTTGTTGGGTCTTTTAATTTACATATTGTTATATTGGGATATGTTCTCATATATCCATATTGATGTAAATTTTATGTCCAAGTGATGAGATACACTTTTTATCTCTCATCAACTCATTTTGATGTGACGCCGTTAGGCTGTCAAGGGAACTTTTTAACCCAATTTCGATTTCTTTGGGGTCAACATGTAGTCATTGAATATGTCATCCATTGAATATGTGTGAATGAACTTTTATTGTTTTACACTTAATATCCACTTATATTTGGTGTATTTATATTTGTCACACATATTTTTGAGATTTATTTGTCCTTAATTTTAGGATACCTTCTTTATAAGGGATTTCATCACATTTGACATTTCTATTGAGGGTTCATTGTTGTTATGCACCAATTAATTATTATATGGTGTATATACTGTCATTTGGAGTATTATATCATGAATCCATTTATTCTCATGATATTATAAAGTTCTGAATAAATGTTATTCCTTAATTATTGTATTCAAGTGTCGCTAATTTTTGTAAAACCCCTTTAACCAAGATATCACTTTAAATGTTTTAATTATTTGTTATTATTAATATCCATGTTTTAAAAATGGTTTTAAGGATTTATTTATATGGATATTAATGGTTTAAAATCTTAAAAGCTTCAAGGTGGTATGGGACACTTTGATTCAAAAATCTATTTA
This sequence comes from Viscum album, assembly GCA_963277665.1. NCBI lineage: Eukaryota > Viridiplantae > Streptophyta > Magnoliopsida > Santalales > Viscaceae > Viscum > Viscum album. Next base: position 39,844,647 of record OY728160.1, on the reverse strand, counting down.
TTAAATGTTTTAAATGGTTTTGGAAATGGTTTCTTTTTTAATGGATTCATTATTTTAATATAATAAAGTGTTATATTGTGATTGAAATGTGGAAATGTTATGTTTCCTTTATGCATGTTTTATGTGATACATTTATGTTATGGTTCTTGGGCATTGTTATGAAAACGGGTGGTTCTGTGATAAACTAAGGGCGGGTGAGCCCGATATAGCTCTCCAATGCATTGGGTAACGCGAAGGAGTGAAACGTTAAGGTTTCTCTGAAGATATTTAGGGAATATACTGTGATGGGTATTCCAAATGTAACCAAGAGGGTTACTCCCTACGTAAGAATGATATGAATGCCTCAAGTTACCTTTATGTCTTATGAATTCTATGATTTATTCATGATTTGATATGCATATGTTTTATGGGTAAAGTATGATTTCATTATTATGTATACATGTAATCATGTTTCCTTTCCATATTTTTATATCCCTTACTGAGCTTTTTAGGCTCATCCCATGTTTTTGAAATGTTTTTCACAGGTCAAGGGAAGGGTGCATGATGTGATGATAGTGTCAAGGATGTGTCAAGAAAGAATCCATGTTTTATTTTAAATATGTTTCTGTTGATGGGAAGAATGAATACTGTCTTTTATGTAACCACTTTGTTTAAATGTGGAATGTAATGCAAGTTTCATGATCTAATTCTCTAAAACTCTAAACCTGAAAAGATCCTCAATGTGAATTATTCATTTAATTCAATTTTAAGTAAGGTTTAAGGCTGGGTCTTTATATAGGGGATCATGGAATGTTAATACAAGATCTAGAAAAGTGTCCTAACACAAAGAAACTATGTTGCCTCCCAGAAAACGGTGCTGACATTTGATAAGAGTGAGCTGTGGGGGTTTTGTTTTTTCGCACTGGCTTGTCAGATTAAAAATTTATATGTGTTCTAAACATTACTTAGGACTTGTGCATAATATATTAGATTTCTGGGGTTGATCCCATGAGGAGGAATCTGTTCTATGGGGATAATAAATATTGTCTTAAATCATTTTTAGGAGCCCTGACTACTTTTACTAATAATTGGGAGTTTTCAACTATTTTTGGGTTTTACTTCAATTGATTTATGATGGGTCAGGATCAAGTCCAAGTATCTAGGTAAAGGTGATCCCAATTCTAATCATGGAAAGGTCCTAACTGATTATTCTATGAAGTAAGCGATATTTTCTACTTAACCTTGGTCTAGTATTATATTTCCGCATAGGATGTAACTATTCCATGGTAAGGATGCTAGTTATATTCCTAGGTTCATTTTTTAACTTCTATTGAAGAATGTTCCCTAAGCTAATGTTTATAGTCTTAGTTTAATCCAATTTAGATATGGTCTTTTGTTTGAATGTATGATGGTCATAGTATGGTCACACAAATGTGTTTTTACTATTTTTTTTATCCAAATTAGTAATCCAAATCTGTTTTAAATTTTTAGAACTAGAAGTCTAATTATTCATGTAGATAAATTGAATTTGGTCACTACCCCTAATGTGTTTAGTTACTTATAACAATAATTAAAGCAATAAAAGGGATTAAAGATGTCATAATAACTATTCTAATGGAAATGAATTGAAGAAACATGTAATAATATGAAATAAACATACTAGAATACTTAAAATAAAACCTTACTTGAATGTAATGAAATGGAAATGAAATGATTTAGGAATTGAAGGTGTTGAAGAAAATGAATCCATGGATCTGTGATTGAAAACATAATGTAATTACAAATAACTAAATTTTTTTAAGAGGGAATAGTGAACTAAATTTTTACGGATGTCTAAAAGGGAGAAAGATTTAATCCAAGTATATGCATATGTGCTACCGAGCTGCTCCTTAAATAAGATACAATGGTCCTAGTGTGTACTTACTTTTCACATCGTGAAACCATGATCCGCGTTACTTCGACCATGATATTGAGAGTGGCATGAAAATATTACTCGGATTAATGATGTTTACCATGGTCATTTAATGTACAGGTGGTTCATGATGTGTACCCAATGACCGGTGGGCTTTTTGTGTTGAATCCTCACTTCTTTCTCGCGCTCTGGTTTGACTTGAGTCAGGACGTGTTGGAGGGATTCACAATGTGAAGTAGCGCGTTCTCCAGTCTTTGTGATTGGTCATGGATTGGCTTCAAAACATGATGCAGGCCATGATCATCAAGTACAATATGCCAACTTTTCCTTCATAGTGTGTAATTGACCATTTTTTGTAGATTTTTTATGTTTTCTCAATGGAATCTTGTGAAGCAATATTTGCAGCATTATTAGACATCTACCACATGCATTATCAAATCAACTAATGAGAACCAATAGAAAAGTGACCGAAAAATTTAAATAACATTTAGCCTAATCAAGTATGGATGAATATAAAAGTGTCCCATACCACTTTGTTTCGTTAAATCTGACTCTAAGATGAAATACATTTATTAAACAATCCAAAGTATCCCATACGACATTGAAAAGTTTACATAATCCATATGATATCAAAAAATTGATTAATATTGTAATTGAAATAATATTTTTTGTTTCTACATCATTAATAAAATGAATGATGAAATAGAATCACATTCAATGGAAAATGTATATAACGTTTTGACTTCTCAAAATAATTTTATAAAATAAATAAACATTTTTCAAAAAAAAATTATTAATGAAAATATTTTTAATTAAAATAACTTAAACCTTGTAGAAATCATTTTATTTAATCATTTATATAGTTACCCTTAAAATATAAAATAAAACCACAAAATTATCAGGTATGAGAGGTATTTCGTTTGGCCTTGATTATATGGAGATGCAATATCCTTAATTTATACATATACTGATGACATGCTATGCTCATTTTTAGAAATGTGATAATAAAAATATTAAAGTTCAATACAATTATATACATGAAAAATAAATATTTTATCCTTTTATTGATACATATACCTTGACATATATATATATATATATATTCTTATGGATTTGAAAATAATTCTATACAAAATTAATTTTTTCACATATGTATACATTTTTTTCTTTTCACATTAAAAACATATAACAAATGTTTAATATTTTGATAATTATATATGTATATAATTGACATTGAATTTACAACATTCATTATCACAGAATACATGTTTAATTTTTTTTTGATAAATGAGAAAATTCCTTAGAAGATCAAATATTATTTTGAATTACAAATCATATAATAAATTATGTTGTGGAAGATTTATTAAATTTTTTTATGGAAATAATGTAATTATGTAACCAAATCATATAATTAAACTGACTACAAATCCATGATTGGAAATATGAATTAAAATTTATTATCTAAATAATATAAATATTTAATCCCTAGTTCATTATGTGTTCCAAAAAAATTATGAAAAGTTGGATATATATATATATATATATTTATATATATACATATTTATATACACATATATATATATATATTCTATGTATTACAAATCAACATAGTCTATCAAAATTAAAAACATTCCCTTATAAAATAAAAAAATAAAAATAAAACCCATACTAAATAAATTTAAAAATAAAACAAGATTAAGAATGATTATAAATAATCAAAACCCTTGTATAAAAATGAAGTGTAGTACATTTTTATCTTGGAAGCACATTAACAATGAGCATAAAAAATTTAATATTTATCAGTGTTCTCAAATATAATGCAATGGTGTGCATACGTAGTGCAGAACTCATCTTTGATAAATTAAACACATTAATAATTTCAAAGGTGAAAACCATAATTGAGAATATAATTTTCACGCTTACAAAATACTTTTAATCATAAAAATAAATACTAAATCTCTAATGATAAATGTTGAATGTAACAAGTATGTAATTATTTAATTTTTAAATAAAAAAATAGATGTTAAAATTATACATTTATCTTTCCCTAAAATATTCTGATAGAATATATTGATAGGAAAACATTAAAGAATATATTTTAGACAAGAAAATTTAAACACTTATGTAAACTCAAAAAATCAAGAAAATAATTATTTAAAATTAAAATATGGACCCTATATTATATAGATATATAATCACGCTCATATAAACATAATTTATTAAATCCATTAATAATAAATAGATAAATAGAAATAAATTTCCATTACAAAAAATGTATAAAAATAAAATCATAATTTCAAACTAACATTCACTCCATTACAAAATAATTTGAAATTAACATTTAAATCCCTTACTAAGGTCTAACTTAATATAGAACACAATTATAAGAAAGTGAATTTTTATGGTGAATCTAATCCCTTTTAACCAGAAAACAGAAACATATTTTAGATAAATTATATCCCTTACTAGAATAGTAGAGGGAGTCTTTCTTCATCTACTTCACACACAAACAACCCAAAATGGTTTATAAGTTTATAATTTCTATTTATATTATAACTCTACTCTCCTCTGTGGATTGAGATATAGATAATTATATTTAGAAAAATCACTGAATGGGGGTATTAAAATAGCAACACAAGGATTACAGAGTAATCCAAAGATATACAATATTATTTTTATAAAATGGATTTGGGTGTAGTGCATTCATCAGAATAAAAATGGATATAGAACTAGTGGAAACATTGAAAGATTCATTTTATGATGACAGAAAACAGGACATCAAATTCCATCATCAATCAAACAATAGATCAAAATCCTTCATCAATGGGTTTCAAATTCAAAAGAGAAATAGTAAATAAAAATCAACCAAAAAAATTATAATTGGAAAAAATTTGACTGTAAAAGAGGTAGAATGATTGATAATCAGGTGAATATATCATTCTCACCCTAACAAACATAGAAGGAGGAAAACAACGACATTCGAATTTTCATATCTATATAAAAAACATACAAAAGGAAGATGCACGCTTTCCTTACTAGGTGGAAGAATACTTGACACCCTCAGATCTGGATTTCTAAATTTTATTTTGAAACCCTAACTTATGGTCGAACCAATCAGACCATCCTCACCGGGGTCTAGTAATCATTTCGGATGAAGCTTCATCTACATCCAACCATGATCTACCCACCGATCACACTTCAAGAATTGTCCTGGCTCTTCTTATTAAATCCTTGCATCATCCCTGTCTCACCCCTCCCACACCGCTCGAGATCTCAGGTCCCCACTGCTCAAGGAACCTTACTTAGAATCCCCTAAACCTGATTTCATAGACCTCCCCATCTTGATCTTGGTTTCCCATTTTTTATTCATTTTATTATTATTATTATTATTATTTTATCATTATCACTATTTAATTAAATATTATAATATATATATAATAAATATATTGTTTAACATTAAAATAGTTATAATATATAATTATGATTTTTAAAAAAAACACAAAATTAATAATTTTACAATCTTAATATGATCAATAAAAATTAATTTAAAACTAATAACTAATTTATACCATATTTCTAAAAATTATAATATATAAAACCAAATTAATTTTATTATAATTATCATAGGTTATATTAAATATTTATTTACATAAACATAAAATGTGAATATTAATTGTGCAATTTTTGAAAAATAATGTTACATAAAGTGTTTAACATTATTATTGGAACACATACCATTTTAAAATAATGACATTAAATGTCATTTATAATCTAAATATCTAATAAAATTATAATTTTATAGTAGTATTAATTTTATACTATATTCATCATTTTATATAATTCCAAACTAATATATATATGTATATATATATATATATATCATATTTTAAAAATAAAAAACAAATTCACTATATATATATAATTAAACATTCCACTTAATAACAAATTTTGATAAAAATAAGTTCCATTTTATAATTTTTTTTAAATTTTATTTAATCCATGTAAAATATTATTTTTTTCTATAATAGTTCTAAAAAATGTACCTATAATAAAAAAATTATTATTACTTTTTACATTAAATAAAATCATATTAAAAAATTTTAAATTATAAATAAATCCATTTAATAAAATATTTCTATAATGAAACACAGTTTCGAATTTCTGGACTATTAGAATCAACATTTATTTAAAAAAAATTATAATTTTTTTCCAAAAACATTTTACAGCTATATTTAAACATGGTACAAAAACCATTTGAATCCAATCGTAAAAAAGTAAAATTTTGAACCATGTTTCTAACAAGTCACACTTCTAGAAAATCTACCAAACCAGGCTTTAAAACCAATTTCCCAACATCATTTTGGCTTACCCACTCCATGGTTCAAAACACACACTCCCATGCATTCTTTGTTTGATAGTTCCATACTAATGAGTGGTATCTCATCAAATTATCTTCATTCCTAATTACAAACACCTCCGATCTAGGGTCAAAAATCTTGTACCCCAATGGTACACATACCATATTTAGGGGGAAATCAAACATGAAATCACACAACCCATATATTCCAAAACCATTCAAATAATCCAATTCAAACAATTTAAAAAAACCTAATTTTATTGAAACCATTAAAAAACCAATTCCAAATGCCCATTAAATTTCAATAAAGCCATTACATTCATTGAAACTTTAACACCCCGAGATTTTATGAAAAATATTCTTTTAATTTAATTGATGTATTCTATTATACAACACACCAAGTTTAGCTTGTAGTATACGCAACGCTATTCTTGGATTGTGTTACACACAATTTCATGTTCGTTTTATAATAGTCATTCTACACAACATTGAGTGTGTTTATATATATATATATATATATATATATATATATATATTCAATGTATAAATGAAATATGGATGGATTCTGTTATACGAAACAACGAAAGATTCTTGCACAACACCTAACCATGACTTGGCTTGCATTACACACAATCACGACCCTCCTCGATAGCGTGTGTTGTACGAAATACCGGGTTTTACTAAACAACGATATATTATTATAATAATATTATTAAATAGTCGTTATAAATAGTATTAACTAAATTTTGAATTTTATAACATTATTATTCATCTTTCACATTTTCTAGACCATGGTATGAGAACAAAATAATTTTTTCGGGAAAAATAAGTAATTTTTAAAAAATGCAGTTTTGTCGCCTTTTGATGGTTCACCCACATTAAATCTAGTTTTTTACATGTTTATAAGTTCAATTTGACAAGATAAAATTCTTCTTTGGAATCAAGATATAAAAATTTACTTTGTACAAAATTTTCATATTATTCTGATAACTTTCATATTTTATTAAATAGTAAAAACACGCTATATTTTAATTAAAAACAACTTTTTTCATTGTAATAATTTATTTGGTTAAATTATAATATTGAATGGTTTTAATGAATAAATAGAATATATTTTTACCATTTAATATAGTTTATAACATTATCATTGATTTTACATTGAATTCATAGGTTAAATCAATTCAATCTTTGGCAATGTTTTAACTTTTAAAACCTATTCGCTTAATAATTGGATTAATTTTAAATTAATTACTGCAACATAGGTATTTTGAATTTTGAAAAATGGATTCCATATTTGGAATCAGTGGGTCCAAATTATTTTAATAGGTTAATTCTATTTTTTTCATATTATGAATAGTAACTACGATAATTTTTATTTACTACGGTTAAAGGTAAATAGGGTAATTCAAGGTTAAAAGAATATTATAATAATTCAAAATTACCTTGAAACTTGTCCTAAACTTATTGGATGAGTAGTCACTGACCATGGGCATCCTTGGGCCGATTTTGGGACCCCAATGAGCCACTTGGTAGTGAAAATGACAATTTGGATTAATTAATTTAATGTAAAGACAAAATTGACTTTAACAAATATATTTTAGTAATTAATTTTTATAAGGGGTTATATAAGTTATATTTTCGACTATAAAAATTATTTGGAATGCTAAAAAGATTCCCTACATCATGGTATTTTTTATCATAATTTTTAGACATCAAATGAATTAAATTATTTATGACACAATAATGATGTAGTGTTTATGTAACGCCCCGACCCCAGCTACCCGGAGTCGGTGCATTACTTCGTAACATTGGCATGATCAAAAAAGAGCAAGTCTCGAAAGACCGATTAGTTTAGTAGCCTTGGAAACACTAGATACATTCGTAAACGTTACATTACATCATAAAGTGAAAAACTACAATAAAAAAGTCTCCATAGTCCACACTCATATCCTCTTCTGACTATCCCTGCAGGTCATTCATAAAATACTTCTTCACATCCTGGAAAATATTAAAACATTGAAAGGGGTGAGATCAGATGCTCAGTAAGGATAACAATAATGTGGAAGCTTTCATAAATAAAAATTAACATTTAAGGCAATGTATAACTAAAACAAAATCCTTTTAAACATGAACTTCAACATAATATGGCAAAATTAAAATGAGATAGTGCCATTTACTTATTCACATGGATATTCTACTGGTCGAATAATCACATGCAATATCAATAACCACTTTCATAATGATGGACCGCATAATGCCAGATATTCTGAAACATTTTGTCAAGGCCTCGACCAAGACATCTAAAATGATTAAGGCCTCGGCCAAAACCATAAATCAAATTGGGAAAGGGCCTCGGCCAATTCCACGTCTAGTTGTCTCATGATACCTACCGATGCATCGAGGAGCTATAGCGGGCTCCAACCGTCACTTATTAAGTCCAATGCATTCCTCATATGAATAGGTTTAAACATATCATAAACCATAACATAATCGTATCACATAAAACATGCATAAAGGAAACATAACATTTCCACATTTCAATCACAAGATATCAGTAAAACACATTGATATAATAAAAACACTTTCAAAACCATTTTCAATACCAAAATAAAAGAAAAGTAAAACATGGTATTTATTTTTCTTTTAAAAAAAAGTATGGCTTGTAGAGGAAGCTGAAACTCAAATAATGGTCACGGCGGCGGAGAAGTCGTTGTCGCCGCATATGTACGCCTAAAACATCCCCTTTTGTCGTTTAGTAAACGCTTCGTATAAAAATATTCTTTTTGAATAAACGTAAAAGTCAAAGGGGTTTATACACTGTATAAAAGAAAGTTGTGTATAAAACCAAATATGCCTCAATGGAAGGAGATTGAGACGAAGTCCTTAAAAAGATCATTTTTAAAATAAAATAGATCTATTATGTGTATTCACTATAAGTACACATAAATAAAGTAAAAATAAAAAATAAGACATAATAATGTCATGACATAATTTGAAAGTAGGAGATTAACCCATAGAATGGAAGTTGGGTTAAGAAATTCCCTTACCTCGTGTCTGACTTGACTCAACCGTTCTTTAACCTCCTCAAAATCGGGTAACTCTTTTTGATTTGAGCCAAAGGCTTCCTTGGTAAGAGTTCTGCCCAAAGTGAGGCTTCTAGGAGTAAGAGGGGGAAAGTTGGGAGAGTATTTGGGCAGAGGTTGGCCGAGCCAAATGGCTTGAAGGTGTGAATAAGGTGGGAGAGGTGGGGACCTTTTATAAGTGGGGAGGAGGGGCTCTTTTGGAAAGATTGAAATGTTACATTATTATACAATGATTTTCAGATTCTAAAGGTCCCAAACTTATATAATTCGTGGATAAGGTGATAAGGGTTATAAATATATTCATCCAATAGGCTTTGGACAAGTGTAAGCCTTGGATTTTGCATTATCTTCTCATTTTATTTAAATTGTTAAATAATGAGGTCATTGCCGCATCATAATGATGTCATAAATAATTTAATTTATTTAATGTCTAAAAATTATAAAAAAAATACTATTATGTAGTAAATCTTTTTATCTTTCTAATGAATATTTATAATCAAAATTCTGACTTCTGTAACCCCACTTAAAAACTGTTTTAGTAAAACAACTCAAGTTTGCGTCAATTTAATTTTAACATTAAATAAATATATATTAATGTCATTTTCCAACCAAAGTGGCTCCATGGGGTCCCCAAGTTGACCCATGGGTTGTCTTGATCGGCCATGACTCATCCAATAGGATTAGGACAAGTTTCAAGCTCATCTTATATTATTAAAACATTATTTTTACCTTAAACTACACTAATTACCTCTAATCGCGATTAAGAACTTAAAAGTTACTATTCACCAAAAAAATATTTTGATCTCATTGAACCACATTTTAGTTCTTAATGACAACCATGTATGTCGGAATTTTGAAGATCAAATCACAGAAGTGGTAATATTTCATTTAAACGAAAAATCAGTTATTTAACTATCACTTAGTGGTTTCACTATTCATCAAAAATTGAAGTTTTTCAGAATATTGCCAAAATTTCAGCCTAAGCTATAATTGATATTCCGAATTCAAAAATGATGTCTATTTTAAAAAATTCCAAACATATAGGTTGCATTAATTAATTTTATAATTAATTCCCGCTGTTACAACAAATAGCGTGTTTTTAAGAAACAATTTATATCAAAAGATTGGCAATTGTTTATGTCCATTTTCAATGTTAAATTAATTCTAATGACCACCATTGGATAAAATGGTAAAAATATATTCTAATTATACTTTGAAACCACTCAATATTATAACTTATCACTATAAATTATTTTGATTAAAAAAGTTGTTTTATGTATTTTTTACTATTCATAAAAATTTGGAAGTTCTCAAAAATTTACAAAAAATTCAACATAGGCAAATTTCAATATTAGTAATACAAAAATGAAGTCCATTTTGAAATATAAAATTTCTATAAATTTAAAAAGTGTTTATTACTATTCATAACGGCTACTTTGATTAGTTGCGGTGTGTTAGAACTCAAAGTTGCGTACAATGCAAGCTATTGCATTATTGAATGAGATGCGTATCGTGAAAGCTCGGGGTGTTACATTATCCCCTCCTTCAATAAATTGCGTCCTCACAATTTGAAATTTTTCTTTGAAAATAAAAGGTTTAAAAGAGAAATTACCTTGAGGAAAACCCACATCGGAAATAAGATTAATAAAATTTAGCCTTAATAAGAGGGAAAGGGAAATGAAAAAGTCACCAACCAATTATGATCTCGATTTGGAGAACATTGGTGGAAATAAGAGACATATAATTGGAGGAAAAACGTAAATATTTGTAGTGAGTGATTGAGGTCATCAATCAAAATCAACTGTCAAATTGAGGACCTCAAAGCCTTCAATCTATGTTGATTTAAAATATCATCAGTTCATAAGGTATTAGGATAACACATTTTTTGTTTTAATATCCCTTTAATAATGTTTAAGAATTAATTTATTCATTTAATAAGAGATAGGTATAAATATATTTATGGTTGACAATTAGAGTTTCAACCTTCAACTCATCTTTCACTCAAAAGATAATAGAATTCAAAAATATTATACTTATCCTAATTGTATAAGGTTCCAAATGTTAACACATACCATTTAGATTGGTAAAATTATTTTGTAATAACCAGGGACTTCTTGTAGGCTAGTGGTAGGAAATGAAGGCCTGTCGCACTTTGGTTGTGGGTTCGATTCCTGCAGCTTTGTCCGACGCGACGGGTTACGCCCCACCCTGCAGGTTTTCATTTTTCTAAAACTATAGTATTATAATATTCCAAAAATAATATTCAAAAATTCTTTATCCTTAAACAATACTATCCAAATATCAACTTAATCCATTCCAACCTTTATAGTTATCCAAAATACTTCTGTCCAACTCACAGTCCAAATTTTATAAGGAAGGTAAACATAATGAAGATCCTTTTTCCCACGTAACAAAATGTGAATACCTTAATCATGTTTTCTTTTTAAACATACTGAATTACCATGATCCCTTATTCCTTATAGAATACTAGATATACTCCTTCTATCCAAAAATGTATAAAAAACATCAATCAGTTTCAAGGAAGTTATGTATATCCAATATAATTTATCCAAATCAATCACGTCTTATTCCAAAATCAGAATCTCAGTATCAAAACCATATTATGGTATATCTTTCTCTCAACCATATATTTTCCAAAAATTTAACCTACTGTGGAGTCACTTTTCTTGGTTCCACACAATCTCAAGTCCTTGATGAAATAGTACTGCAGTACAATCCTTATATACTCCATAATTATTATGACCAGTACATCATTGATACAACACTCAAATTACAAAATTATTTAATAACAACATAAGAACTCTAATCATTACTCCTCATCTGTCGTAGTATCATGACATGATTATTATCCAATAACATCATTTGGGGCATACTCTGATGATTTGGACATTGGTTTGCGTAGTGTCCCCAATCCTTGTTGAAGAAGCATTGTACATTTGAAACCATTTTCTTACCCTTGCAATCACGCACTTTGTGTCCTTTTTCTCTACACTTATAACAAACTCCCATTCCCTTTAGGCAAGTTCCATGATGTTTCTTCCCACAATTACTACATATTGGAAAATTATTTTTTCCCCTCATCCCTTTATCCATCATTCTCTCTTCCATCCCTTTCGTCTCTTGCTTATCTTCAAAGCCATAGGACTCAGAGAATTCTTTACTTATCTTATTAACACATGATACTATTTCTTCATATGTTGAGAACACATGGGAGACTATTTACCTTCGACATTTTGGCTTAATACCATGAAAGATACGATCCTTCTTACTCTTTGGATCATACGTACTGCTGGAGTTCACATTCCTTCTACTGGGCGCCATTTCTATACAATGGCATAAACTAGGTTAGTTTATGAATTATAATGAATAATTCCAAACTTTTAAAATACTTAAAGTAAATTGAACGGTTTATGGATATAATCCATAATAATAAGAATGTTTTATTTGAGGAAGTATATACTCATAATCCCTACATAGTGGTTTGTAAATAAAATGAGAATTATCCAAAGCATATCCCCCGGGAGTGTCGTAACCAATAGTGCAGCATGGCCCATTATCGTGCACCAGTTCCCGTTCGAGTCTAGCTCAAAGCGGTGTTTTCGGGTTTTACCCCTAGGTACATCTGTTCCAGAGCCGCCTCTACCTGCTCGTATCCATACAGGGATGTATTTCTCGGAAAACTCACAACATCTCTACAATACCAAAATTCTAGGATGTTCTTCTATACTAATCCTCAAAGTCTATCTTCGGGCTATGTGCTCTAATCAGAGTTTATCTAAATATAGCTTCCAAGGTTAGTACTAAACTGCCTCTGATACCAACTGTAACGCCCCGACCCCAGCTACCCGGAGTCGGTGCATTACTTCGTAACATTGGCATGATCACAAAAGATCATGTTTCGAAAGACCAATTAGTTTAGTAGCCTTGGAAACACTAGATACATTCGTAAACGTTACATTACATCATAAAGTGAAAAACTACAATAACAAAGTCTCTATAGTCCACACTCATATCCTCTTCTGACTATCCCTGCAGGTCATTCATAAAATACTTCTTCACATCCAGGAAAATATTAAAACATTGAAAGGGGTGAGATCAGATGCTCAGTAAGGATAATAATAATGCGGAAGCTTTCATAAATAAACATTAACATTTAAGGCAATGTATAACTAAAACAAAAGCCTTTTAAACATGAACTTCAACATAATATGGCAAAATTAAAATGAGATAATTCCATTTACTTATTCACATGGATATTCTATTGGTTGAATAATCACATGAAATATCAATAACAACTTTCATAATGATGTAATGCATAATGCCAGACATTCTGAAACATTTTGTCAAGGCCTCGGCCAAGACATCTAAAATGATTAAGGCCTCGGCCAAAACCATAAATCAAATTGGGAAAGGGCCTCCGCCAATTCCACATCTAGTTGTCTCATGAGACCTACCGATGGATCGAGGAGCTATAGCGGGCTCCACCCATCACTTATTAAGTCCAATGCATTCCTCATATGAATAGGTTTAAACATATCATAAACCATAACATAATCGTATCACATAAAACATGCATAAAGGAAACATAACATTTCCACATTTAAATCACAAGATACCAGTAAAACACATTGACATAATAAAAACACTTTCAAAACCATTTTCAATACCAAAATAAAAGAAAAGTAAAACATGGTATTTATTTTTCTTTTAAAAAAAGTATGGCTTGTAGAGGAAGCTGAAACTCAAATAATGGTCACGGCGGCGGAGAAGTCGTTTTCACCGCATATGTACGAAAAAACATCCCCCTTTGTCGTTTAGTAAACGCTTCGTATAAAAAGAGTCCTTTTGAATAAATGTAAAAGTCAAAGGGGTTTATACACTGTATAAAAGAAAGTTGTGTATAAAACCAAATATGCCTCAATGAAAGGAGATTGAGACGAAGTCCTTAAAAAGATCATTTTTAAAATAAAATAGATCTATTATGTGTATTCACTATAGGTACACATAAATAAAGTAAAAATACAAAATAAGACATAATAATATCATGACATAATTTGAATGTAGTATATTAACCCAAAGAATGGAAGTTGGGTTAAGAAATTCCCTTACCTCGTGTCTGACTTGACTCAACCGTTCTTTAACCTCCTCAAAATCGGGTAACTCTTTTTGATTTGAGCCAAAGGCTTCCTTGGGATGAGTTCTGCCCAAAGTGAGGCTTCTAGGAGTAAGAAGGGGAATGTTGGGAGAGTATTTGGGCAGAGGTTGGCCAAGACAAAATGCTTGAAGGTGTGAATAAGGTGGAAGAGGTGGGGACCTTTTATAAGTGGGGAGGATGGGCTCTTTTGGAAAGATTGAAATGTTACATTATTATACAATGCTTTTCGGATTCTAAAGGTCCCACACTTGTATAATTCGTGGTTAAGGTGATAAGGGTTAGAAATATATTCATCCAATAGGCTTTGGACAAGTGTAAGCCTTGGATTTTTCATTATCTTCACATTTTATTTAAATCGTTAAATAATGAGGTCATCGCCGCATCATAATGATGTCATAAATAATTTAATTTATTTAATGTCTAAAAATTATAAAAAAATACTATGATGTAGGAAATCTTTTTATATTTCTAATGAATATTTATAATCAAAATTTTGACTTGTGTAACCCCACTTAAAAACTGTTTTAGTAAAACAACTCATGTTTGTGTCAATTTAATTTTAACATTAAATAAATATATATTAATGTCATTTTCCAACCAAAGTGGCTCCATGGGGTCCCCAAGTTGACCCATGGGTTGTCTCGGTCGGCCATGACTCATAAAATAGGAGTAGGACAAGTGTCAAGCTCATCTCATATTATTAAAACATTTTTTTTTACCTTAAACTACACTAATTACCTCTAATCGCGATTAAGAACTTAAAAGTTACTATTCACCAAAAAATTATTTTGATCTCATTGAACCACATTTTACTTCTTAATGACAACCATGTATGTCGGATTTTTGAAAATCAAATCACAGAAGTGGTAAAATTTCATTTAAACGAAAAATCAGTTATTTAACTACCACTTAGTGGTTTCACTATTCATCAAAAATTGAGGTTTTTCAGAATATTGCCAAAATTTCACCCTAAGCTATAATTGATATTCCGAATTCAAAAATGATGTCTATTTTAAAAAATTCCAAACATATAAGTTTCATTAAATAATTTTATAATTAATTCCCGCTGTTACAACAAATAGCGTGTTTTTAAGAAACAATTTATATCAAAAGATTGGCAATTGTTTATGTCCATTTTCAAAGTTAAATTAATTCTAATGACCACCATTAGATAAAATGGTAAAAATATATTATAATTATACTTTGAAACCACTCAATAGTATAACTTATCACTATAAATTATTTTTATTAAAAAAGTTGTTTTATGTATTATTCACTATTCATAAAAATTTGGAAGTTCTCAAAAATTTACAAAAAATTCAACATAGGCTAATTTCAATATTAGGAATACAAAAATGAAGTCCATTTTGAAATATAAAATTTCTATAAATTTAAAAAGTGGTTATTACTATTCATAACAGCTACTTTGATTAGTTGTGGTGTGTTAGAACTCAAAGTTGCGTACAATGCAAGCTATTGCATTATTGAATGAGATGCGTATCGTGGAAGCTCGGGGTGTTACAGTTTACCTCATTAATAAATGATTTAAATAAATAAGATTATAATGATTAAAATATCATCCAAAACCTATCCAATTCCAATTGAATAATTTTATTTCGAATATGAGTCATCCTATCTTCGACATTAATGTGTTTTGGACCTCTTGAAACCGAAGATAAGTTTATAATAAAATAATGTTTTCACACTTTCCTAAAGAGATCCTCCTCTCCCTTATAAATGGAGACCACTTCTATGCAATTCCTCACGCCTCTCAAGCCTTTTGGCTCATCCAAACTCTGCCCAACTAAGCTCCATACATCCCTCTCCTCCCTATTGAAGCCTTACATTAGGATGAAGACTCTCCAAGAAGTCATTTTGGTTCAATCCAAAGGAAGTTACCAAAATTAAAGGAGGTTCGGATACATACGAAGCATATCGGACGTACGGTAATGGATAATTTTTCAATCTCATTTTTATCCGAGATGGATTATTTGTAATTATTTACTGGAATTATTTCTATCATCCATGTCCATGATTTATAAAAGTGTTTTCATGTATGTTTAAAGTCCTTTTTACACATTTTTTTACTTTTATTACATGGTATGTAAGGAATCTTAATTTTTTTTACGTTACCAGGTACTTTTTTTTGACTTTTTCGACAAAATTACGAGAAGAATGTTTTTTAACGTATACAGCATGAAAGGATTTTTATGGTTTTATAATGCCTTGTTTTCATGAATCTTCCTCCAAATGATTTCTTGAATAATTTTAAGAAAATCATTTTCTTTTAAAATTGCATGACATTGTGTGGAAAGAGAATGATTTTGAAGAAGAAAGGATATTTTCCTCAAGACTTCATTTCAAGTGTTTTATCATAACCATTTTTCATCTAATATGGAATTATTTCATATGTGTATGTTTCAAGTATCATCTCTCTATGATTTACATGGTTTCACTTTTCTTATTATGAAATGATATCCATTTTTTGATATATATATGGATTATGTTATGATGGGATGATGTTTATGAAACCCATTTTTATTCTTTTGGTTATGATGAATGATTTATGTTTATGTTGTGGAACAAGTAAGAATGATTTCATTATGAGATGGGTGGGACCTATATCTCCCTCCAATGCATTGGGTAAAGATTTATATCTCATGAGATAGACATGGCTGGAACGATAAGTTAATCCTGTTCAGTAATACAGGACTGGAACGAGGAGTGAACTCGATTCAGAAAGGGACTTTGTCCACTAAGATGGTTTTGGCAGCAATGCCTTGGCTACTATGGAAATCATATCATGTTCTTAATGGTTTCCACAATCACATGTTTTATTACCATGCTAGTTTATCATGATTAATGTTCCTTTATGATCTATGCTTTATGCACTTCCATGATTTATGTCTTTGCCCAAGATTTTGATGTTTAGATTTTATGTTCATGTTTTTGCATTCAAATGTTTATGGATTATTTAATATTCTCTATTCTTACCCTTACTGAGCATTTGAGCTCACCCTTTATATGTTTCCTTTTCCCCAGTATTTAAAGAAAGTTTTTTGTTAAGAAAACAAAAGGGGAAGATCTTTATGGGAGATGTTGAAGATCTTTCACCATGATTAGAAGATTTTATTCCGAGTTTCCAAAGACACTAAACTATTACGGTCCTTGTGTGTCTATTTTTGTTATATATTTATTATTTCAAAAAAGTAATGTATTGTCCATGTACGTCAAGCTTCGGGTCTGTACAGAAAGTATTTCATCAAATCCATTTGTCATAATTCTATTAGAATCCCATTTTAAAAAATCATTTTAAAATCAAGAACCAAACACTTGATTCACAAGATTCTTTTTTTACAGATTTCCAAAACAGATAAAAAAAAGGGGATTCAATCAATCATAAAGTGGAAAATTCACTATTAAATATATATAAAGAAATTAATTTTAAACCATTCCATTCAGTTCTACAAATATGGTTCAAGAGTGAAGTCACCTACCTTGACCGTTTTGACAAAAACCAAAAACTGATGAGGAAAGATCACGAAAGCAGGTCGATTATCCAACAAAACAACATAGATCCCTTCCCATAACCTGATTAAAGAAAATTATCAACATATATGGAATCATTAATCATATATATATACACAATGCATATATATATATGAGAATCCAAGAACATAGAAGAAGTATATCTAAGTGGATCTAAGGAAACATTAAATGAACAGGGAATAACAATGGAATACATCAACAATCAAGATTCGAACCACCAAGGAAATCCTTCAAATTCCCTCCAAATTTATGGGAGAACCTTCTTTTGACATATAAGAAGATTTTTTTTGAGTTAGTGCAGGTTTTGGGGAAAACGAGTGGATTAATGGAAATTCAAAACTAGATCCACTTCTTAATGATGTGGTTTTTAACCCATGCATGAATTAGTCGCATGGTTACCAAAACCATACGATAACCTTGACTTACCTAATATCTAAT
This sequence comes from Viscum album, assembly GCA_963277665.1. Classification (NCBI taxonomy): domain Eukaryota; kingdom Viridiplantae; phylum Streptophyta; class Magnoliopsida; order Santalales; family Viscaceae; genus Viscum; species Viscum album. The sequence continues at coordinate 39,826,153 of OY728160.1, read as the reverse complement.
TTACAGAATTCTACAAACTCCTCGCATTATATTACTAACTTTGAAACAACCATAACAAAGCTACAACTTCAAACCTACTATTGCACATGGTTTCTCCTCATATTTCCACATTGTTTTCAGAAACTGTGGGCATCCTGTGTGTTTTCCCTATAGCCCCAAAAATCCTTAAAAGATCACCGAACCCTCCCAAACATCACACATTAACTATATATACCAGAAAATCATAAATTAAGGGTTACATAATAGAAACTATGGGTACTACATTCTCCCCACCATTGGTCTTTTTGTCCTTGGAAACTAAAAAACCAATATTTCTATGAAAGAGTTTAGGTCATTGATCATTTACATCCTTCTCACATTGCTAAGCCTCTTTTGAAATATAACTATGCTTCCATAAAAAACAATAAACCGTTGATCCTTTCCACTATTGATATTATCTTCCCTATCCACAATCAGTACCGGGATAAGTACCAATGTTTCATCCAACATTAGGTCGATGTGATCCCATCTAATGAAATGGTCAGAATCAAGAGGATAATTTTTTAGCTTAGATACTTGGAACACATTATGTAGAGAAAAAAATCACGATAGAACCGCTAATGGACATTCCACCTCTCCAACTAGTTCCAGTATCATAAAATGGTTAATTTATCGAGTAGATAACATTCCATGCTTCAAAATATAATGATGTCCAAACCTTGGAGAAATCCCCAAGAACACGTGATCATTCATCGTGAATGAAAATGTCTTTGAAGATGACCTAAGTATAATTTTTTAAGACTTTTATTGGTCTTAATCTATTTCCTAATCAATATAATCTTCTATTTTGTTTGTTGGAAGAGGCTCAACACATCTAATAATGTCTCACCTATTTCCCCCATCAATGGAAAGAATGACCCAGATGCCCATACAATTCTTTAAATGGATCCATATGTATTGAGACCTGATAGATATTATTATAAGAGAACTCCAATAAGGGTATATTCACTCACCCTAAGCCACAGAATCCATTAAAAAATCCAGAAACATGTCCTCCAACATCTGTATTGTCCTTTTAGATTAGTCATATGTATGATGGTGATACATCGTAGTCTTAGTAAAATGTGTCCCACGAGCTTTCTATAAGGATTTCCAAAATTGAGAAATGAACCTCAGATCATTGTCTAACATGATTGAAACTGGTATGCAATGCCCCATTACCACTTCTAGGATATATATTTTAGGAAGAACCTCCACCATGTGAGTTTCACAAATTTGGATTACATGGGATAACATTTTATGCAGATCTAATATCACCCATATGACACTTTGTTTTCGAACCGTTCTTGGGAGACTGGTAAAAAAACCCATGGCTATCTTCTCCCATTTATACACTAGGATAGGTAAAGGAAAAAACATAAATCTGAGTCTTTGATGTTAGGCCATATCTTTCTGAAAATGTAGGAACCTTGAATGAACACTTCCACTGTCCTTTTCATGACACTCTATAAGAACTACTTCTCCAATGCCTTATACATATTCCGTGTTCTCGAATGTACAACGCAAATGAAATGGTGGTAAGAATAATGAATTAGTTCCTAAAAAGACATTGGTAAAACCATCTGATAATTTAACTAGAAAAAAAACTCTAATCAATTTTCTATCCCTCATTGGTCTCCCCACTATTGAGTTTGGAACTCATAACCAGGCATTCTGATGTTTGTGCTTATTTTACCAACATTACCAAATCATGAATAATAGAAAGTTAAAATAAATATAAAATACCACATTAGTCTTCACATTCCACATTAATGTCGGCTAGGACTGACATCAAAATTTATTCATCTGAATATTCTTTTTCCAAATGAGCATGTTACGTTTTTCTTAATGCATCAGACATCAAATTACCTTTTCCTAGAGTATAAATCTTGTCAAATTAGAAAATTTAGAGAGTTTCTATCCATTTTAATTCCCTCAGATTCCAATCTCACTATGAGAAAATTTGATTAATGTTTTTATGATCCATGAACACTGTAAATTTATCACTAAAGAGACAGTGATGCCAGATATTCAATGAATGGATGACTACAACCAACTCCAGTATTGTTTTTGGTAATTCTTATCATGAACCCTCAACTGCCTTGAATATTAAGTAACCAAATGGTATCCATGCACAAAAATACATCCCAACCCACATCATGAATCAACACAATACACCACATTCCCCAATTATTATTCAATAAAATCACAATAGGTGATCATGTAAGATGAAATTTTATCTATTTCAAAGACTTATGGAATTCCTATGCCCATTGGAATGGAATGATTTTTTTCAATGTTGTCATAGGAGAATCTAGTCACGTGATGCCACACACAAAACATCAGTAATATCCAAATATACAAATAAAAATTCCTAACTCAAAGTCATTATTTTGAGGATAAAAGAGAAAACAACTTCTTTTTTTTCGAGATCCACAGAAAAACATTTTTTCGAAAATTACATGGCTGACAAATCCTACCTCTTATATCTAAAAAATTACACTTTGATAAATTCGAATACAAATAATGATCTCTAAATATTTCCAAAACTATCATCAACTGTTGATCATGCTTATTCTTTTTCCTTTAATACACAAATATTTCATCCACAAACACCACAACAAAACAATCTAGATATTTCTAAAATATCAGATTCATCAATTCCATAAAAAAGGATGGTGCGTTCGTAAGTCTAAAAGTCATGACTAAATGTTTTTAGTGGCCATATATTCCTTTGAAAGCTATCTTTAGAATATCATCCTCCCAAACTCTCAATTGATGATATCCTGATTCTTTGTCAATTTTAGACTACCAATGAGCTCCCCTAAATTGATCAAATAGATCATCAATTCATGGATTCGGATACCTATTAATGATCATAACAAGGTTATGCATACTATAATACACACACATGCTTAGTGTTCAATAGGATTTATTCATGAACTAGATTAATGATGACCACAAAGACATACTTGATGAATGAATCCTGTTCATTCCATCTCTTCCAAATCCATTTTCAATTCCCTTAATTCTGTTGGTTCCATCATATAAGATGAAAGGGAAATAGGACATGTCCTAGAATGTAGATCAATCATAAACAAAACTTCCCTTATAGGTGGTAACCTAGAGGAGATCTTGGTATATACATATAGAAATTCATCCACAACTACTAGAATACTGCTAACCTCAGTTTCTTCAATCGCAGCAGATGTCAACGCTACCAGCGAGTAAAAGATTGTTCCCACTACTGGCACCAACAATCCTAATGCACATATGTTTAAAACCCTCTTTCCTATGAAGATATGCTAAAATTCATCCTTAGTTTTGAAACCAACTACTCTAATAAAAATTATGATGTGATCTTTAAACATTTTTCAACCATTCCACACCCATGTTTACATCAAAGAAATTCATCTACAAATATATGAAGTACCACATCTAATTAGATTAATCAACGGTTATAGTACATGATCTACACACAAATGATTGACATTTTATTTTACCAAGATATTTTTAATGATTTTACATAGAGGTAATCATAACATGTTTTAAACAAAGAAATTAAAAAATACAAAATGAAATGAAGGAATGTAATATATTGTTAGCAATCAACACTTGATTAAGGTTATAATTCAATAGAATCGTACATCTCACCATATATGGTCTAGACTATTCACCCTAATCACCTGTTCATATCCATACAATTTCATTGTTTCTGCACTCTACAACTTTTGGCCTTGTAGTGATTTCCCTTCCTGAGGAGTGATGGTGTTCCTAGAATCACCAAGTATAGCTATGTTATGCTGAAGAGTTTTATTCTACTACCATCTTTTGGTCAAATCGTATGATATGTCTGACACAACAAAAGTGTAACGAGCTCTTTACCTTGGAGCAGTACAAAAATAACTCTTATGATGGCTCATATTCTTGTAGTTATGATATTTCCTAGGTTGTTTCATACACTCTTTCTTAATGTGGTAAAAAAAACTTCATTGGAAATAGCCTAGATTGCTATTTAGTCTTGGAGGAAGTTTCACAGATCCTGTAGTTTGATTCAGATTCCTACTCCCCCTTGGAAATAGGTTTCCCTTATCCACTTACTGCCAGTACTCGAGTTTCCACTCTTTCCAATAGGTATCATCATACGTCCTCCTCCAATATATCCTATGTTATCACATTCAGCTACTGTCACTCTATTCACCATGTCCGTATAATCTGAAATATAGTGTACCGAAATCATCAAGTGAATCTTCGGTCATTGCCTTGATTTAATGATGCATGCCTTCAAGTCCACACTCGCTTCATCTTATGGTGTAAAGATCATTAAATCCAAGAATTTGGCCACATTCTCTATGACAGAGAGATTTTCGTACTTTAGGATAAATAATTCTATGGTTCGTTGGATACAAAATTTATGAGGACCAAATTTTTTGTTAAAAATTTCATCAAAATCCTCCCTAAAAAGGTCTGGATGCAATTTATCTTGAATCTCTATATCCCACCACTAGTTTGGACGATCCTCGAGCGTATACTTTGTTAGCTTAACCTTGAAATCCATTGGTGTGTCAATGAAGTCAAAGAAATGATTCTTCGTATTCATCCATACAGCCAACTTTTTATATTCCTAATGACACAAAGTGATGGTTGGATTTTGGTTCATGATCTGGATGGAAGTATCCATAGGCCTTGGCCCTTCCATCTGTTTTCTTATGTCCCCAACTTGAGATGATTGGATGATACTCTGAAAAACCTCTTGATTTAACTGTGGTTTAGGGGAAACCACATTATATATAGCTTCTTCCAGTTGGTTTCTATGAGGTCTATAATCTTCCATTTTCTATAAAACAACAAAATATATAAGTCTCGCTTTGTAGTGACAGATAGATTATTGTTTCAGATTCTATCACGTCAACAATCATAAAATAGATTTCCAAAAGAAGCCTCTTCCACATTCAATCATTTTTTAGAAATCCATTCCATATTTTAAAAATTAAACCATTTTCAAAATTAATCAACCAATATATTTCCAAAATCATTCATTTGATAAAAGTGAAAAATTATTAAAAAATATCTACCTATGGACAAAATCAAGAATTCGTAATTCAAATTAAATATGAAATCATAGTGGGAAAAATTTATTATACAATTCAAGTCATGATCATCTCTTTGGCTAAATCCATGACAATGAGATTACATATCCTATATGAGTCTCCAAAATAATTATGTAGTGAAATCCCAAGTAAATTGATGTTCAAAATAAAATGGTTCGTTATGTATTTTAATGATCTATATTGCAAGTCTAAACAATCCTAATACTTTCTAAGATCACAACCCAAGGAATAGAAATGAAATAATTTCAACTTGAAGACTAATAAAACTAAATACTACTGGTTCCACAGGGAAAGGAACACAATAATACCACTTATCTCAAAAAACATTTTGGATCGAACAAACTGATACCATTTGGAATGACCCACTTATTCCAATTGGTTTGAGGATTCAATGAATCATTACTCAACATTAAGTGACATCCCCAATAAAAAAAGGCTAGATATAAATGTGTAATTCTTTCAAATGAATGTGGGGGACGATTTACCATATTATAAATAAAACACTAACAAAACAACCATAACCAAACAACCACTATATAATTTTTGATAATAAAAATACAACTCAATCATCTTCCTTATAACAAAAGTACTCAAAATCATGCTATAGCGGATTCCAAAACAAAAACAATGTAAAAAATGGAAGAATAACTAACGATTCCAAGATGATAATAACAATCCATGATCCCCAGATCCATGCTCAAACATCACCAAATAGAAATAGTATCACAAGATGGTGCTAAATACAAGTTATTATTTACCATTTCCCATGTCTCAGAAAATAGTTTATGCAAAAGAAGCAGAGTGCCAAAGAAGGGGTGAGTATAAAACTAAGTATAATTTCTCCAATGACCTTACTCATTCCACTAGGATATATATATTAGAAAAAGTATTATAAAACATTTTATATAAAACAATTTCAAAATAAAATTTACAATTAAATATAAAAAAGTACCAAAAACATTTGTAACTAAGGGTAAAAATGTGAAATTTTGAACCACTTCTCTAGAAGACCACACATCCATAAAATCTAACTGAAAAGGCATTAAGAAAAAAATTCTAAAAATCATATTGTCATACCCACACCATGGTTCACAACACACACACCCATGAAATATTATTTTGATAATTCCAAACTCATGAGCAGTCTCTCATAAAACTAACTTGTGTCCCAATGAAACATTCCCCAATCTAGGGACACACAACTTGTACCCCGATGGTACACATCACTTATTTAGGGGCACATCAAACATGACCTCACACAACCCATATATTTGAAAATCAATCAAATAAACCAATTCCAACCATTTCAATAAACCATTTTTATTAAAAATCATTAATTATATCTATTAAAAACACCCATTATATTTTAATAAAACAATTAATTCCATTGAAATACCTTTAATAAATTCCAATTTTCAAAATTTGTGAAAAATACCATTTAAAAAATCATTTAAAAATAAAGAATAAAACACTTGATTCACAAGAACCAATTTTACAGGTTTCCACATCCATTACAAGAAATGGGTTTCAATCAATCATATGGAATACAATTCAAAATAAAATCTATACAGTGCAATAATTTTGATAACATGCCATTTGGTTCTACAAATAAGTGTCTTGAGTGAATCCACCTACCTAAAATATTTTGATGACAACCAAAAATGGATGAGGAACACTCATAAAACTAGACCGATTATTCATGAATCAAAACTAGACATCTTCTTATAACCTAATAATTACCAAATATAAACATATTTGTCATCCATAATATTATATCTACCCATAATAAGTGTAGATCTGAGAATCCAACAATAGAGGAGAATTGGATCTATGTAGATATAATGAAATGTGACATGAATAATGAAGAATGATGACATCACTCAACAATCCATCTTCAAATCATGAAGGTAACCATTCATATTGCCTCCAGTTCAATGGGTGAACCTTATATGGCCTTATGAGAAAAAAATCCCAACTTTGAGCTAGTTTGGAATTAAACGAGTGGATTAATGGGAATGTCAACCTAGATCAACCTTTTAAGAAGTTAGTTTTTATCTCATAGACAATTTTGTAGCACGGTTAGACAAGCTGTGAAAAAATGTTTCTATAGATACAACCTCACGAACAACCTCGCATCACATCCTCGCATGGTCTCCTTAATATTTCACCAATCGTGCTGAAGCTACTGCCTCAAACCTACTACTACTAATGGTTTTTAGTAGAATTTCCTCATGGTTTAGACTAACCATATGCATCCCGCGCACCTTCCCTTTAGCCCCAAAAGACATTGAATGTTCACTGAACTCTCAAAACCATCTCCCAAAAGCATTATATAATAGAATATCATAATGGGATATATACCAAAAAATGGGGGTACTACAAAGTCTTCTTCCATCATATGTGGTATTCTACCAACTCGTGACAGATATTTTCAAAACATGTTTAGGGAGATACTCAACATTCAAAATTTGAATAATTTATTGGGTAATACTATTATGTGTTTTCTGAGGAATTTCATAAAATTTCCTTAAATTTTGAATTTGTTTTTAAATATAATTCATACACTATGATTAAATTTTTTCAAATACTCCATAATGAATGGCCCAGATTGTGCTACAAGAATTGAAGAACCAACTCTTGGAGATTCTAGATAAGGGATTCCCACATCCACTTTCATTAATATAGGGTACCCATGTTCTTTGTGTGAAGTTGAATAATTGTTCCATGAATCATTGTATTGATTATTAGGAACCTAACAAAATTAACATTATGAAAAAGTACAATATACCCTATATTGATAATACATTTGATCAATTTGGAGGATATCTATATTTTTCCATGATTGATCCTTTACCTAGATATCATAAAATAAGGATCAAGTAGAAGGATATACTAATTATATTCTTCCATACGATTTATGTTCATTATAAGTCTATAGAAATTCCATTTGGGCATACTTATGATCCTTCCATCATCATGGATTTAATGAATAGAGTCTTTAAAGATTACCTTGATCATTTTGTGGTTCCATCTACATATGACATTATTATATATTAAATATTAAAGGATGATTATGAAGAAGATATTAGAGCTGGTTTGGATACACTAAGGAAGGATATGTTTAATGATAAATTTACATGGTTTGAATCTTGGCTAAAAAAATAATCATTCATAGATCTTATAATATAAATATAAGGAAGAATTTGATCATTCGTAGATAGATGATTTTTTGAAATGAAATAGACCAACCAAAGTAATCTAATTTTATAGTTTTCTTTGGTTTTATGAATACTATTTATTATTTTTGATAGATTTATCCTAACTAATAAATCCACTAAGCATGTATACTCAGAATGGGGTTATGTTCTTTTTGATAAAATAAGGTGAGAATAGTTTTAAATAACTGGAGAGAATACTATTCAACAAACATGTGATAACACTAACCTAAATTAGAGATGGATTTCTGATCTACAATGTTACATAAAATATTGTAATAGTATACATCCTTATATAGATTGATTTGTTTATATCTTATGCCTCATGTAAATTAAAGGTTACAGAGAAAAAATTCTCGAATCATCGTCTAGAGTTTTCTGTAGTAATTGTTTCATTTTAATTATCGTCTCATTATTTTTATGTTGAAATGTATGTTATATATACTGATAATAAAATAATTCTATTTATATTTAGACAGAAATATTTGAATATATTCTATGAAAGTTGGTTGGATTTAATCGAGATTATTTCTCAATTCATTACCACCATGTGAAGGGAAAAAAGATAGATAACATACTGAGTTTGTAAGACCATGAAAGTTAATCGATCATGAGGATTAAAATAGGTCCAATAATTTTGGATTTCAAAAATATCAATATTAAAATAATGTGTAATGGGTAATGACTGTATATTTCTTACATTAAGGTTCAAACATCCATCCCCAAGAGGATTAAGAAGGAAAAGAAGGAATATGTGGAATTACAGAAGAATGTTAAGAATGATCAAATGTTCAACCATGAAATTGTTTGAATAAGAAGGTTTAGGATCCAAGTTTCTATCCAAAAATTAATATACATAAAGAAGTGTTGTTGGATGAGCCACATAGTCCATCATTACCTATTCATCCTGGAAGTTTGAATATGTGTATATATCGAAGATATTTTTTCTTGTGGGGAAACATGAAGAGAGATATCAAAGAGAATATATATTGATTCTGAGTGTGTTAATAAGTTATGGTACAAAGATAAATATATATGGGTCTATTATGAAATTTATGCATACAATAATGGAAATGCGATAAAGTCACCATGGATTTTGTGATTAAACTCCCCAAAATGTCAAAAGACCATGACACTTTTTAGAATGTAGTCATTCACATTATGAAGTAATAAAAAATTATTACTCTCAAATGATATTTATGTCTTTAAAATCATTAAAGAATATACATTAGGCACATGGTAATGTTTTAGAGAGTACAATATTCTATTATAACTGATCAGGATATTTTAGAGAACTATTCAGTAGGCTCTATGTACAATGTTATGTTTCATTAGAACTTATCATCATCTGAGAGATGGTCAGTATAAGAGTAGTAATAAATCATTAGAGGATGTACCAAGATCTTTTTCTTTGTATTTCAATGGTGGTTTGGGGAAACCAAATCATTTTTTAAGATTTCATACCTAATTAGATTTTATTAGAGCATTTAGATGGATCATTATGAAACCCACTATGGAAATAAAAGTAGAACATCATCAGGCTAGGATATGGTTGGAGAAATAATATAAAATTGAAACCCATGAAAGTTGAAATAATTTAAGATAATTCTAGATCTAGTCAATAACACATCATGTTATCTTAATTCTGATTGGAATGGTATACTAAAAAACATCAGTGTGTTATAGAATTTTTTGTTGGTCAATAAATCTTTATGAATTTATATATGTAATACAGAAATGATATTCAGAAATAATTGAACGTTGATACCTAGTTATATTGTCCATTTAGATTTTTTACTCCAGTAGGGATAGTTGCTTATCAATTTTTTCTTCCACCAAAACTCTATAAAGTTCATGACATGTTCTATGTATCTTAATAAAAGATGTGCATAAATAATTCTTCACATGCATGGAACATATAAGATGAAATATTGGAGCATTCTATTTCATATGAGAAGCATCAGTAGAAATCTTGGAATGTGAAAATAATGTTCTACTAAACAAGAAGACAACCTTTATTAAAGATGTCATGATGAATCAAAAATTTAAAGATGTAAAATAGGAATCCATTGATGTAATTAAACAGAAATTTACTATTTTTTTAAATGTTAATTAATTTTTAGGTATTTTTTTAATCTAGTAGAATTTAACATCCAGAAACATTATTATATATTGGTATTGAAATAATTTTTGTCTTTCTTTTAATTGTTTACAATACTCGCATCCCAAGGTGTAAATGAACTATAATTTTGTACAACGTTTTAATCCTAACATAAAATTTGATTTATGGAATATAACTAACTAAATTATGAAAATATTTAATTTATGATATATAAATTTATTATTAGTTGATTTTAATTATAAATCATAATCATTTAAATGTAAATTCTAGGGTTTTCTGAAATTTTTTTATGCACGCAATATGTTTTTATGTTAAAAAATTATTTAATAACTTTTGGAAAATAATAATAATGAAATATTTATATTATATGTTCAATAAAATGTTTTAACATTCATCTAATATTTTTTAGCTGTGAGACTTGATTAAATCATTTTTTCTACTTAAGATCATATTTTTCTAAAAAGTAATTTTCATCACATTTTTCATAATGTCTACAACTAATTTCATACAGTTATATGTATTTAATTTTATAATATCTATTCTCCATTTAAAATTTTTATGTTCATTTTTTTCAATCAGGTTCATTTTATTTTTAATCCTTATGAGTAGTAATCAGGGAAAAACTTATCACCTCAGTAAATGAAAAATAAGAATTTTTAATGTTATCACTCAGTCTTACAGTAACTATTTTTCATGTAAGATCATATTTGATGTAGGGATTAAAATTATTATCACCATAGCCTTTGAATTTAAATATTTTGGGATAAATATTTTATTAGGGTAATTTATTTAAAATTATGATGTTTTAACTAACTACCTAAAATTCATAGAAAATTCTAAAACAATAATTTTTTCAATTAATAAAAAAATAATTTTTTAGTATTAAATGTCATATTATTTGGAAATATATAGTGTTAAAAGAAATTTGTATAAAAATATTACATATTGGGGATATTTGAATTATTTATATTTGAACAGAACTTTTTATTGATGTATTTGAAATCAACTTTAATAAATAGTGTTAAAGATAACAATATGGATTTTTTTGAAAATAATATATTTTTATATTATTTAAAAATAATTAGAATATTTAAAGAGGAAATGTGGGATAATATATAGTGTTAAATTTCATTTATTTTCCTTTTTTTGATCCAATTTTCACAATAAATGTATAATCCCTTAATATTGAAAAAGGTGTTACCATGATTATGGTTGAAATAGATTAATTACATGGTTAGACGAATTGATAACATTTAAAATACAACTGAAACCTATAAAAATAATCTTATTTGATAATATATCATCCATATCCATATTTATATCCAAATATATTTCAATTTTGAAACATTTTTTTTTGAGAATTTCATAGTAATATTTAATCATTTTGATAATTCCATGGGTGACTTTTTCATCCATTTAGAAAATACCCAACATTACATTTATTTGAATCACATTTAGTATCCTATATCAACCAATATGTGGCCATTTATCTTACAAAATAATTATCAATATCATATTGGTTTTCATCTCCTAAAAATACCATCCCTAGGTCCAATAATAATGGTTCTAATGGTGGTCTCTCGAAGAGAGGTAATCATCCTACCAGACCAATTTCAATTTATTTATTATTTTACCTCCTAAAAATATAAATTATTTATCATAAAATATTATATTTTGAACCATAAATATACTAATTTTTTTTATAGTTATGAAACCACAATTTTCCATAATCATATCCACTAAATGGAAAGTGAAAGTAATGCTCATGCGTACGAATGACTCAGCGTCTCAACATAGTAATACAATTAATTTTTCATCACACAATTTTATATATGGGTATAATGATGAGTTAAATTATTATATATGATATATATGAAATTTTTTTGCATATTTATTTTTAATAACAGATCAAACATCTTAGCCTCCAATCTGTTGGAAATCTGAAATGTTGCTCATGGGTACGTGTGGATTGCATCCTCCTCAAAACGATTTGTTCCTTTTTATAATTTATCTTTAAAATGTATAGAAATAAGGATATCATTTTTCAATATATATGAAATGTATTTTATAATAATTATTATTTAAATATATATTATTATTTACCATTTTTTAGTTTCGTGTTTCAAAAAGTGAAATTTGTATTCCTGCATATGTATGGCCTAACATCTCAATGAATGTTGTATTTCATTTCTTATCTCAAAGTTTTATTGATTACTACGAATACATATATAATTACTATATATTATATCCATGTCTTTATTGAAATAAAAGATTTTATGTAACCATGATCATATTATAAGTCCCAAAACTAATGAGAAAACACAGAAGAAAACAAATATTTATTACCCGAAATAGATCTGTTAACAAATGACTGTTAATAATTGACTGATAAATGATTATTTATAAGGACCATGACATATACATTACATAGTCTTATTTTTTTTGGTATGTCCATCTATTTCATTTTAGGATCCTTTTATGTTTATATTTTTATATAATTATGCACTAACTCATACATAACAAAAACATATCATATAATGTATACAAATCCAATAAGTATCATCATTTTCGAAAATGAAAAACATTTAAATTAAAACATTATTTAATTTTTTAATAAATAATCATGAATTTTACCATGACAAATTACTTTTACCTACCCATCCTTAAACCCTTTGAAAAACATTCTAAAAATAATGGTGTGGGTGAAAATTTCTCTAGAATGAAGACAGAAAGAAAAAATTCATTAGTACAGTGAAAAAACAGAAAACCCCTGAAAAAATCATAATAATGTATTACTATTACAGAAAAATTAGTTTATTGAAAATTTAAAAATTTTAGAATCATTGATTGAAAATAAAATAATTTCCCAAAAAATCATTATAATACATAGAAAGTTTATATATTTTTCTTGGGAAATATTCTAATAGAACACTTATAGTTTGGAATAACTATTAAACCAACATAAAAAACTATTCTTTATATAACATAATTATTACCCAAGGCATTAGAGCACTATCTTTGTGTACCCATTATATGAGCTATAACTAGATCACTCGATGATATTTGGGTTCAACCATCCTATAACCTATATTAGGATTATCCATGACCTATAATGGAGCTAAACACATTATATAAAAAATTTACAATGATCAAATCATGAATAAAACACTTTAAAAATTACAATTTTCTTTATAAACTACATAAAATCTCAATAAAACCATTGGGAAAAAATATTTCAGATATCAAAACACCATTTTATTTTAAAAACACTTTTCATAACAAAACATACCCTTAATGATGGAATATGCATTTTTATTTGAATTAAACATGTAATTTTGTAATTGAATCCATGTTATGGTGGATGGAAATGTCATTTTTATAGTATACATTAAAATTGAACATTACTTTTTTATTTTTTAATGAATGTGAAGCAATCCGAAAAATATTCCATATTAGAAAAAATTTAAATGAAAAATTTATTTATTAATAAACGTTTTTCACATAATTTAATGCATAAAATTTAATTTAAATAATTTAAATGGAATAAAAATTCATTAAGGGAACGTTAAAAGTGGATTATAAAATTTCCCTTCAATCATTAGCAACAATTTAATCATAAGACTCAGGAAATAATAACATTTAAAAAACATTAAATATAATCATAATAAATAAATTCATGCTATAAAATGTAAAAGGGTTTGTATATACACATTATAAAATAATATTGGTTCATGAAATCCAAATATTCCTCAACAAAAAGAAATTGAGATGAGATTCTTTACCATCAATTTGAATCAACTTGTATTTTATCTATTATCCTAAATATTATACTTATGATAATTATTTAATATAATAAGAACATTTCTCATGTTTATTTTTACCTTAATTTCACATAGTAAAATATTTTATAATATTACTTAATCAACTATGTTTACGTCGTATGGTTTGATGATATTCTTTTATAGGTTAGAATTTAACATCATTCGGTTCACTATGGTCAAGGTGATCATTGTTTAAATGTCTCCATAATATTAATTGTGAAATAATTATCATTTTTATACACATATTCTTACATTATATCTAATCATTAATGATGGTTAGAAGAAATTAACTATATTACCATCATGGACATGGTAGGTCATGTCTACCAATGAGAAGAATTTCCATTTTTAATGAATCAATATGGAATGAAGGTAAGTATTATATTTTCATTATATGATGATAGAAAAGTAATAAAAACATATTATATAATTAAATATACTTATATATATCATTAATTTCATGTGGTGATTAGAAATTAATCAAATCATTTCATGATGGCATTGGTTGATACATACACACGAATGATGTTACAATTTCACAGTGAATGGAAGACTTGAATAAAATGATATATATTTTATTTTTATAAAAATAAATATTTAATTAATAATATAATTATCTCATATATATCACATCTATTCATTAGAATTATCCTTATTATCTTTAATGAAATGTGTTAGTGAAAATTGAATCATATCGCTTCGCGAGGAGGTTATACGCCGCACACATATAAACCATTATCGTATCCCCCACAAAATGGAATGTATACATTTATTTAAGATATTAAAATATTATAAGTATAATAATTTTCATAATTTTAAAAATATACATTAAATACATCCTTATAACAGTATATGAGAGGCAATGACCAAAAATGAATCATATCAGTTAGTGAGGCAATAGTCAACCGTGCATAAGAATGATTGTTTCCTTTTTCATTTGAATGATGATTGATTTATCTAGGTTATACCATTAACATAATAAAATATCTGTATATATAATATAATTTTGAAATTTTATTTACATAACTTCTGAGATTTTGATGGTGATGAAAGGAGAAATAATATTAAAATGCTCATTTAAGTATGATATATATTCTTTAGAACCCCCTCATAGTATAGAAGAATGATCCTTATTATGATGTATTTAGGATCAAACCATAGGATATAGGTAGGGATAAAGGGATTTAAGGAAGATATTGGATCAGTATTTTCAGTGAAAAATTCCTTTATGCTGTAATTATGAGTAGATATCTGGTGGCCTTTTATAATTAAGGTGAGTGGGAGACTTATAATATTTTAATGTAAAAATGGGAAGACACAGTTTTTTTAAATTTTAAAAGGATCCAAAATGGAACATTATTGAGTGATAGACATAATACGATTTAAATAATCCTATACAATTGAATTTTGTGTAGTTTTTTACGTATGGGACCAAATTAGTGTAGTCCAACACTTTGCATGTTTTTGAAGCCTGTGTTTGTCAGATGAGGTCTAGAAAGGGTCTAGAGGAATTTATGTATAAAAATATAGATGTATGGTAAAATAATGATGTGAATGGATTTAATGAAATTTTGTTTTTGTTCACTATTTTTTAAGGTTAGTTCATAGGACTCTTCATTATGGGAATTAAATTAGGGTTAATGGGGTCAGGGTGACCCATTTTTTATCAGACCATAAAACTCAATAATTACAAAATATAAAATGGTATTACACCATGAAAATAATCTATATAGTTCGCCTTTATAATTTATAGTGTCTTTGTTTTTTATAAAATGCTATTTTTTTCCAAAAACCCAGGCAGCTAATGGATCTCTCTCTAGGAATCCTGGAACCATTTGAGTGGGATCAAATCATTGGTTCCCATGTGAAATCTATGGTGATAAAATGTATGTTACATCTTATCTATTATTTTTCATTGACCTAGATCCTCCATGTTTTTCTTTGCACATTATTTAGGTTTCTCTCTATCATTTAAATACATATTTCTTGGTTGATTATTGGGTATTTTTTTCACAATGATGTTGAAGGGTGGAACTGTTTTAGGAGGAGTGATTGGGATCTATGATGTTAGTCCATTCTAATGTAAAGATTGTTTTTTTTTCATTGAGTTTGGAGATTGATTTTTATATTATTTATTTATGTTATATATTATGGTTTTTAAGTTTTATATCATTCTATGGTACTGGAGTCAACCAAAATATTTATTGAACGAGATTAATAAGTAATTGGTCATAGAGATCACATGTTATTTTGTTCTACTATGATAACAAGTTTCCCCCTAATTTTATAGATTTTTTGTTATCTATATTTTTTTAATATATTATTATTTTATGGATTGTCATATTTTTCATTATGAAAATAGATAATATTTTCAAATCTATAATTAATTTTTTAATTTGATTAATAATTAATGAATATGAATATTTTAATGAATTCAGTATATTTTAAAAATTTATAACAATAAAATTGAAGAATTCCACTTGATTAATTGAATGTGTTCAACCATGATAATGGAATTGATAAATAATGTGAATCATGATAATGGTTTTTTAGAATAGAACTTATATTTTTTTTTGGAAACTAGTTTTAATGTTTTGGTCATGTTTAACTTTTGATCCGTTTTTATAGACTGTTTCTATAAGTGTATTATAGTTGTAGATTATGAATAATGAGTCTATTAAATCATGATTTAATAATAACTAGTTGTCTTAAATAGGTACCTTATAGGGAATTATATTAAATTATTCTTGGGAAGGTCGAGTTCCTAGAGTTTGGAGGCATGAGATCTCATTGATGTGTGAAGGATGGATTCCTTATATAGGGACTGAATTTCCATATTAGATTTACCTGTTTATTTCCTACTACATTTGTGATATGATCTAGATGTGATCCTCTATATGATATGTGATGTGGGATGGAGAGTCATGGATGTGATATGAGTATTTTATGGATGAGCGTGGAATGAATGATATTTTTTGGTGGCGTGGAGGTTTAAATGTTGTGGTAGAAGTTGATTCTTGTGATAAGATGCATCAGGATGTCCATGTGAGTGTTAATGATGGAAACATAGACAATGGAATAGTTTGAATATGGGATCACAAGTTGATTTGATTTTGGGATCCGGGATTCTGTCTTATAAATCTGTCTAATCAATGATATATGGGTTTCTTGTTTTATAATCATTCATCTCCCAACAACCTGAGGTAGCTGAATGTGTTTGGTTGCATGTTTATCTTGGTGGCATAATAAGATGGTTTTCCATAACTTCTTAGATTATGTAATGATACTAATAGTGAAAAATTAATTTTAAACTCATGGGTATTTTATTGATATAATGGTATACAAAAAAAATCTAATCCTAATTAACCATATACTCGCATTAGATTAATCCTTGAGGATATAAAATACACACTTGTTGATAAATATAGATATTTTTTAATTTCTAAATTAATGTATAAAAAATTAATTAACTAATATAATTGGTTAAAAAAATAAAAGAATAAATTAATGAATCTCTTTTAAATATAGTTGTGACTATATGATATATTATCTTAGAAGTACAATTCATGAGTCTAAGTGACATTATCTATAGTTGAGTGTAAGACTAGGTAATTATAATAGCATGGTTGTGAACTATATTATATCATGTATATTATCTGATTTTATACACTTCCCCACCAATTTGATCTTGGTAGACTAACACCCAATGGACTTTGGGAGTGTGTTTTCCTTAACATCTAAATGGCGTGATAGATGGATAATTACCCCCTCTAGCCCACACTGTTCCATTGGTAGCTACATGTGATTATTTGTAAGATGGTTATTTTTCATATAAAAGTGTGTTTAGGGATGGGTTGGATTTTTTTTATTTCAATTATATATATCTCAAGATATTGTATCCAGAGGATTTATATAAGTATTCAGTGTATATGATAAAATGGATTGAGGTACTTTATCATTGTATTGGATGTGGTGAATTGAGGTATAATACCTGATATATGACACACTCCATACATGCTATGGTGGATCCTAAAAATTATTTGATTAAAATATTTTAATATGTTGATGAGGTGATGTGATTTTTTGATTCATGAGGTTCATGTTGTGATACCTTTCCTGGGTGTGTTCTAATTGGGTTATTTTGGAGGGAGACGAATATCGACATGCGATGTTGGGGAAGAGCATAAAACCAACAGAAAGGAAGGAGTGAGTAATCCTTAAAATTTAATTATTATATCTTTTGTTTTATATGATACTTATTTAGAGTTATCCATGGTAAGGCTGGGAATGTTTTCTAACTAGTTAGGGGACAAGTTAGTTTTTTTGACACTGTGCATTTGCATTCTTCTTTTTTGCATGAGACGCTCTATGATGGATTGTTTTGTGTATAATTTTATTCTCACACTATGTATATTTTAATATATATTCATGTCAACCATTTTAGGTCTTATATAGGGATGGTTATTATTAGATCAGGGATTTAGAATTTTTTTTTCTTTACTGTCACTATCATCTTTACATTTTTGGTACATATAGTTTCCAATCATTTTATATAGTAATGTTTGGAATAATATATTTTTAGATGGTATATATTTATATATATGTTTAAGGAGGGGTTAATGAGTGTGTTGATCTTAATTATCTCTTTTCTATGTTATCTTATTTGGTAATTCCACCCATATGCATGATTATTATACCATTAGTGTTGTTTCCATCGTAAGGCCTTCTTGAGCCAAGACTCGGGATTCAACCATCTCCCTTATCTAATTTATAAACTTGGAGGGGTATACTCTAGGGTAATGGTTTTGTAAATGAGTGGTATCATAAGTTTATGTTATGGGATATTATGGTTTGTGGAGTTAGGAAAAATTGAGATTTCATGCGTTGGTAGGGAAATAGTGTTAGCTACATTTACTGAGCTTTGAAAAAATGGGTGTTCAGTTGAAACCTGGGTATTTAGGTCCATTATAATCTAATTAATTTTCCATTATGTTTTTTTCTCCTACTATTTTATGGGAAAATGGTTGCAGGATGATACATAGGAAGGGATCATTCATTATTTTTCTACGTGATTGTTTTTGAATACTCTGACCTTTAGATAGGTTAAAATCATAACATGATAATAAAATAAATAATTATTTAATACTATGTATTCCATATTCTATGATAAATATCTATAAATATGTTTTTACCAAAATGGATCCAAATTTATTTCCTTTACATGTTCGTATCAAATATATTTAGCAGGATGTTCTAGTAGATCATCATAGAGTGGAAGTCAACGATAACCACACACAGAGGTAAAAAATTTGAGGGATTCAGTGCCAAATTCTATAGAAGTATGAGGGTTCTCTTCTAGATTCAGTCATGTAATACTCATTAGATAATTTTGAGATAGATTTTAGTTCAATAAATGCTAGAAAAGAGCACTGGTTTTCATTTGATGAGATGATTCTGGGTGGATCAGTGTGGCACTGGCTGGTTTTGTTCCGTAGGATCATGTGAAATCATAAGTATCATGGGAGATGTTCTGAGACAATTTTCATGAACAGTTCCTTTCTTTGAACATCAAGGATGAAAATCTTCTAGAGCTTCTTACCATTTTAAAAGGGAGTTCCAGTGTGCGGGAGTTTGGGATCTATTTTAGGAACCTTCAGTTATATGATTTAGACATATTTTCAAAAGATGTGGTCTGGGTGAGGAATACTAGGGAGGATATACATCTATATATCTACTGACTTTTAAAATAAATATCACTGAAGATGTATCTTGGGGTGATGGTGGGGGTATAGGTTATTGATAGAACAATGTAGGGAACCATATCATCATGTGATTTTAATTATCATTATTCCCCATGAACCAGACCTGTGGTCTAGGGTTCCTAAATACTTGGATAGAATATCTTTTAGTCATCCTGGAGAAGTTCCTAAACACAATCATCTCATATTCCGTTTAGATTTTTCCCTAAAACATATTCCATGAGATAAGAAGCATGTTTTTGTTATGTAGGATGAGTTCAAAACACTGACAATTACAATATTTTTACAAAGTCATCATGGACCAAGTGTTCTACATCATGTTCCCCCACATTGGCATTTTCATCCCATGTTGCTGCATCAGGGGGTTCTTTATTGGGATTAATAGGGAGAAGATCATGCATGAGGAGTATATCCATGGGATGCTCCTTTTCATCAGAGTATAGTAAAACTTTGGAGGTGTCTGTCAGTTGGGTTATAAAGGATATGTATTAGGACATATCCATCTTTAGGATTAAACAATTCCTCTTCTAAGAGATCCTAATGTCATTCAAGGTACCCTTTACCTATTCACTGTATTTTTTTTATTCTGGAGTGATAGATTAATTTATACCACCAACCATTATCATTGCTTTGGTACATGATGTTTAGATGCTTCTAGATCCCTTGGAATTGACTATGCTCATTGTGGGTTTAGATGAATTGATATATATATATATATATATACTATGAGATGGTGTTGTGGAAGAACATCTGTTAAGCATTTATCCTTTGTTTACAAATATAGACATATGAAATCTTCAGTAGTATGGATTTGATGCATTTGGTGTTGGTTGTTGTTGATTTTTTCAATAGGAAGGTTGTTGTTATATGATGCTGATAGATATCCAGTAGTGTTCATTACTAAGATATACCCTCAGATGGGCCAGATAAATGTTCTACAAATGTGTTCATTGATGAGAGAGCGGATGCAATGTTCATTATAGGTTTAGTACTCGATCTTTCCGAGAGCATTATATGTGTGCACTAATTTATTTATGGAGGATTTTATAAAAATATTCCTACAATGGGAGATAATTATTTGGGATCAAGATAAATTTAGTTGTGTCTCTTATCTCGATGTCTCTAAAAAGAATAACACATTTTGAGTTGAAATTGTTTTGAGTATAGCTAGATGATCTGTTGTATTGAGGTTTTTTACCGCTGAGTGTGTCACCATGGGGTGGAATATTTTTGATCATGAATCCAGATGATCTTAGTTTGGGGAATTAAATATATTATCATCACTTGAACTAAGTGAAAATGGAGATCCTTTATCTTTTTTATGGATTTATGGTTCATTCGATCAGCTAAGGAGATCATGTTATTTATCAAAAATTGATTTGTGGTGAGAATATCATCAAATACATGAAAAAAGATACTGATATTTCAATGCTTTCACTCCATTATCTTATTATATATTACGTGTTCATTTTGATTTCATTGGGTTTTGTAAATTATACATCCATGTTCATGGTTTTTATGAATTTTTTGTTCAAATAGTTCCAAGATATGTTTGTTTTTCTTTTCATTCATAACCTAATTGTGTAATTTTATTCAAAATAAGACAGTACAGGGAATTTATATACTATTTTATGAGTTCATCAACATGATTAGAAATTGAAAATTTTGAATAATTCTATGTTCTGGGAGACATGATCCCATTTATTGGCATATGTTTTGTACTGGAAAAGAGAATTTGTGAATAATATGATCATATAGATGGTTGTTTCTTAGGAACCACCAAAACAATTAAATATTTGATTTGATTATTTGATATTGTAGGAAACTATAAGTTGATTGTATCTTATTTATATTAGGATTAGTATCATATAATATCATAGACCCGGATGGTTTATGAATTCTTGAAAACTGAATAGTGTAAAGAAGATTTTGAGTATTTGATGGAGAAATTTTTCCATACTATAGTTTTTTGTTTTCTAAAAGAGGGAGTCCATTTTGATGTTTCATATAAGGAATTATGTCTTGACTTTGGATATGTTTTGATGTATCCTATATTATAGGTTTGTTATGGGTGTCATCAATTATGTCCCCATGGGTGTATCTATTCAACCCATGATCTTTAGTTGAAAGAAATTATTTTTTTATTGATGTTCTAGTGACATTACCTCATCAATGAGATTTTTTGTTATTCCTGACCGTAATTTCCTGAGTTATATATTCTCCCAGTATGCCATGAACTTTCTTAATCATCCATGATCACAATTATTATAATATTAAAACCTAGAAATTCTTTACAAGTTTGGAAAAGGTATTATTTTAGATAATTCAATAGGAAGGATGTGTCATGGAGATGTCGTATGTGAATCAAAATATTCAAAGAGATTTATGGAAATATATTTCCTATAAATTTATACGTGTTAGAATATAGAGATATTGGTTGTATTTTGAATATAGTGATACAATTTTCTATGGTATAGTATATGGAGGAGTCCAAGCTAGGTGATTTAATTTGGAGGCTTTGAGAGATTGAGTTAATTATTTTGAGGCCCCTGATGGTTTACCTAAGGATTGAAAAAACTAGGGGTACTTTCATGGAGTTATTTTCATTCCTTTAGTGATGTGTGATATGGTTCTCCATGATTTTCATAAATCACCTTTTGATGTGTGTCCTGATGTGATAAAAAGATCCAAGATTTGAGAGTTTAGTTTTCGTTTCCAAGGATGAAGAATGCAAGTAATAATTTTATTTTCTAAGGGTTGGTTTTCTATAAGGTGTAGGCTAAGAATCATATTCTTGGAGATTATCTCTAGCCTTCAGATGATACCCACATGAATAGGTATGACATATTTATGAACATCATTTTTGATTTTCTATTATATTTGGTAAAATAATATACTATATGGGTGATAGTAACTTTTTTAATAGATCATCCCACTTTATAGTGATAAAGGAGTCTAGTTCATTGTAGGTTGGGTCATGGATGTATCCGTAAAAGGTGGTGTGACTCCATGGATTCCAAAGTATGAATATTTCTAATTATAATCAATGTTTTTCATTTTGGGATGGATTTGTCTACATATTTATTTTTCCTCTTGGTTATTCATTATCATTACCTTTCATCCATAGACGAATGATCATATAGAATGTACAATATAAACTCTTGAAGATATGTCTCACTTTTATATACTATATTTTGGAGGTTTATGGTTTCATCTCCTTCCCATTGTCATGTTTTCATACTATTATATTTTCTATTCCAACATTGGTATGGTGTTATTTCTTGATTTCTGCAATCGACTATTCTGTTCAAAATTTTCCTTTTTGGGGTTGGAGAAGTTGTAATTATTATTCTATAACTAGTATAGAATATAATATTGATGGAATATATAATTTATTAAAGGATTAAGGAAGAAAAATTTCATAAAAAAATCCTATAATTATCATAGAAGGAAGCCTCAATAGTTAAATATTAGAGATCATGTGGTGTTGAAGGTGGCTCCTCACAATGGGTTGAGATTCTATGGTCAGGGGAGTTAGAATTCCCCCTATATTATTAGGCCTTTAAAGTTGTCTGATCATTATAAAGGAATGGAATATCATATTGAACCTCACAAATAGATGAGAAAAATACATGTGTTTTTTACATGTTGTAGCTCCATTATTGTCATCATGAGGACACTAATGTCATCGATTGGGGTGTGATAAATGATGAAGATGGTGGAAAATTTTAAGAGATTCATATGTGGATATACTACTACACGGATAATGTATTGTGTGGGGGTCTTACACTCTTGGATTGTGTTTTATGGAAGCACAATGTCATGAAGGAGAGTATCTGGTAATGTGAGTCAGAGATTCACTCTTAGTACCCTCAAGAATTTTTATGTTTAGATATTCTATAGTAACAAATTTAGTATGTGGATTTTTACCTTTTTGGTTAATGAAATGGTTTCAAGTTGTTTTTTGAGGTGGATTTAATCTTGTTTGAAATAATCTCCCCTAGGTGAGTGTTTTAGTGTTTTTTCCATTATTGTGGTTTCATTATTTTCCTCTAATAAGGTACATGATCTCTTTTATAGAATATACATTTGAGAGGTATCTCATGGGGTTGTTGTTCATATGATCCCATTTCATTTTATATCAGGAATTGGTTTTGGATTATTGGGGGTGATGATATTTTGAGAGGTATCTAATGTAATGGTCCAAATCTTTTCAGTTCGATCCACTGGGTGTTTCTAAAGATATTGTTGTTAGGAATGGGGCTATAGTAGGATTAGAGGTGTTATGATGTTAAAATGTGGAATATGGGATAATTCATGATGTATAATGGTTTTGAATAATTAATTCATAGTTTATAAATTGTGTGAGGATAGTTCATAGGGTGCTTCCTGATGAGAATTAAATTTGTATTAAATGTTTTAAGGTGACACATTTATTTTGGAAGATAAAAATCAATAATTAAACAATGTTAAATAGTGTAATGAATTTAAAATACACTATATATATCATAATTATATGTTTCCACAATGTGAATTTTTATTAATAACTATTCCTTTCTATTAAACCCCACATGGCCTTCAAAACAATCTAATGGTCACATTGAATCCATTTAATATGGATCGATTCTTAGCTTCTTGTGTTCATTATGTGGTGATATGAGGTACATTATACCTTTTCTATCATGGTTCTTTGATCTAGATCCTCCTAATTCATCATTCCAAGTGATGGTAGAATCTCACCGTCATTATAATGGGATTTTATATGTTCTTTGGTTGTGTGGTTGTTGAATGATGTCCTTGGATGGATGCATCTCTTATTGGATGGGTGATCGGGATCTACGATGTTGGTCCATTTTCATTTGATGATTGATGATGAATTTTAGGTCAGATATATGATTCTTATCCAATTTATTTAAATGGAATCATCATGTTAGAATGGTTTATCCATTTGGATGGAAATTTAATTAACGTAATAATTATTGAACCATATTAATAATGATTTTTTTTATTAATTTCAAGATGTTAATTTTTATTGTGATAATGGTTTTCCTCTGGGTTTTCTAGATAGTGCGATATCTATGTATTGCTTGTTAACATGTCATGTTTTTATATAGATTATCAAGCCTTTCTTTTTGGAAACTAAGAAATAAAATAAATCATATATTAATTTATTAATTAAATTAATAATTAATGACGAACAATGTAGTGATGAATTAGGTGTTTCTTAAAATTTGATGATAATAAAAGTGATACAGTGAGCATTGATAATTAAATGTGTTCTTTAATGTTAATGAAATCAATAATGAATGTGAATCATGATGAATCTTGATGTTAATGGTAAATATCTATGTTTTTTGAAACTAGTTATAACGCTAATATCATATTTAAAATTTCATTTTTTATATATTGATGCCTTAGGTTTCATCTAGTCGGAAAATTTCCATAATGAGTCGGTTAATTTTAAATGAAAAAAACATATTTTTTGGGAAATGTAATTTCTTGGGATAGAGGTTCCCATATTCTTTGTAGGGTTGATTTAATTCAGTTTGGAGTCGTGAGAGATAATTTATGTGTGAAGGTTATAGGACTTTTTGAGGGCCAATATTGCTATGGTGTCTCTGCTTGTTCATTTCATATTGAATTTGTGATGTGATCCGAATAAGGGATTTGATATGTGAAATGATATGTGTTGTGGGGGATGGTATGTGATATTAACCTATGTGGATGATCTTTGGATAGATAATGTCTTGTGGGGAAGGTAGGACCAGATGATGAGGCATCATTTGATGCCTATGATGGAGAGGTTCCTCAGGATATGCATGTGTGTATCTGGGATAGAACCATATAATATGGAATTTGTTAAAGCTGGGATTTACCATTGATGATATACATAGATCTAGGATATTCATTTTTTAATTAGTTTAAAAGATTATGGGAGGGTTTTTTTATCTACACTATTTTCTCCACTACTTGATGTAGATGGATGTGTTAGGTTGCATGTTTTCTCTTAGTTGAAGAATATGATGTTTTTTCTAGAGTACCAATATTATGGAATGATATTAATAATTAATAAATAATTCTTAATATATGGATTTTGTGTTGAAATAATAAAAATTAAAAAAATATCGTAATCTTGATAAATCCTGGACTTGATTAGGAATATTCCTGGAGGGAATGGACTTTACATTTGTGGTGAATTAATAAAACATGAAAAAATATTTATGGTAAATTTAATGGCTAAAAAATAAAAAAAATTAATGTAATTTATAAAAAATGAATGAATTAATTAAGGAAGATCTTTCCAATTCTTATGTGTTTATAGTATATTATGTCTAAGAGGTAGCAACTGGGAGCTCGAGTAAGGTTATATGTAGTTGAGTATAATATTAGGTGATTCCAACAGTGTGGTAGTGAGGTTGATTTTATCTTTTATATTTTATGATTTATTATACATACCCTCCAATGTTAGTTAGGGAAACTAACATATAGTGGGCTCTGGTTATGGATTTTTCTGAATATCTTTATGTGGGGATAGATGGATGAGTACTTCCTATAGACCCGATCTCATATATTAGTAAACATTTTTGCTGGTATGAACAACAAATAGTTTTTCCAAATATGTGTGTATGGGGATAATATGGATTGTGGTTATTTCATACACATGTATATTTGGATATATTATCCATTGTATTATTATAGGTATAACATGTATAAGAAGTTATGGATTGAGGAACTTACTCGTTATATGACCTTTAATAAAATGTGGTATAATAACTAATGTATGATACATGTCATATGGGATATGATGGTTCCATAAAACAATCGGTTAAATAGATATATAAATATATATCAGATGATGTGATGATTTGATTCTTGAGGTGCATTTTATGATTCCATTCCCATGAATTTTTTGGGATGAATTATCTTAGAAAGAGATGGCTCATAATGTGTGACGTTTTGGTATAGTGACAAACCAGTGGGGTAGAAGAAGTGGGGAACCCTTGATGTTTCATTATTATATTATATTATACATTTTATGTGATAGTTTTTGAGGGATACCCATAGTGTGACTGAAAACATAGAAAACTAGTTTAGGTGGTGAGTTATTTTTATTTTGGTAACCTGTGCAATATAATGTTGTCGTTATCTTTTAATTGAGAGTCTCTAATGATGAACTTAATGAGTATATTTTTCTTGTCACACTATATATATAGAAACTGTATTTTTGATCATCCAGTGTACTTCAGAGTTTGGGGTGGTATTAATAGCTCGTGCTTTTTTACAATCTATTCGGGCTTTTTGGTCACTCACATATTTTACTTTTTGATACATGTAGTTTTCCATTCATTTGTAACAGTTTGAAATCACATGTTTAAACAAGGGACTTATTTATATATAATTACCATTAGGTTTTGATTGGTCATTTCATTTTATCACTATCTTCATTATTATTTCTTAGAGGGAAATTCCTCTCATATGCATGCTTATTATACACTTGGTGATAGTCGCAAACCAAGGGAATAATAGATGTAGGAATTAAGAATTAAACCTATCCTTTATCTCATAAATATCATATAAAAGGTATGATTTTTTGGATAGGGGTCATCAAAGAGTTCATGATTTTGATTTTTATATTTTCAGTTTATCCCCCAACATACCCCTTTTTTCACCATTACCAGGTTATATAATTTTACTATTCTTATATTCCTAATAATTCAGAATTATGCTGAACATATTAGATAAAATAAATTATCCTTATTCTAAATAAGTAATCTGTTTTGAATAAATTTATTCATAGAAGAGGGAAAATTTAATTTACAACCGAAACATGAAAACCAAATGATAATGTGTTTTCTGAAGGAGTGTATTTTTGAAAAATAATATGATATTATATTAACTCTACAATAAGTAATAATTATTTTATTAATTCCAATTTATATTTATTAATATCTAATATATACAATTAATTTAAATAAATCCTTATTAAGTGTTTTTTTATTAATCTAAATGAAAAAAATATTATTCACATTAAGATAGTTTTCATAAAAATCTATATTTAAATGCAAATAAATTACTAAAATCAAATATAAATATGAATCAAAAGTAACATAGTAGATTAAATAAAAATATATATTATTATTTATACATTAAATCATATTTAAATCATAATGGTAATTTTAAATTACTAAATTTATTGAAAGGAAATTATATTTTTTTTAAATCATAAATTTACAAAATTCACAGAAAATCGATATTTTTTGAAAAATCTAGAAATATCAGTCTAGGTTAATTTTATCATTTAAATTTAAAAAATGATATTAAATTTTCAAAATTAAAAATATATAATTAATAAATTAATTATTTAAATAAAATCATATAAATAAAGAGTTTAATTAAAATCGTCTCCTATTTCATTAAAAAAAATTAATTAATGATTTTAGAATGAATATACCAATATAATTCATATTAATAAACAATAAAATGATTTATCATATCATTAAAAAAGTTTTTATATTCTCTACCGATACTTAGAATTACATCCTCCCAAATTTATTCCCTTACTAAACTTTTATCGATATATTCCACTCATAGAATATTTAGATTACCTTGTCGGTTCTTTAACCACCTAGTTTTTCTATACAATTTTAACATGTTAAATCAACTTATCATGAAATACATTGTATACTTAATAAATAATATAAAGATGATATTCTTTATAATAAAATTTCCCTTACAACTAAAATACTTTAGGGATCAAAATATTATATGAATGTAGCATATATTTTCTTAACTTCAAAACCTGAAATATGTTGTGTACCTGGGATAAAAAAATATGTACATTCCACTCCATAGACAAATGATCTGAATTTCTCCAAGATTTTAAATATTCAAATGCACCATGAGATTAACCTTCCATTTTTTACCAAAACAATTAACACTTTTCTAGGTATATACTTTAAAAAAACATAATCATACACCTTGAAAGAAAGATATTTCCTCTTGTAATCCACATAAATATTCTTTTTTACTCATAGATATACTCATATATTATTTAATCAAAAAGCCCTTCTTTTCCATTTACTATAAAATATATGGTCCCATAAACATCCTTTATCTTTTTTTTATTCAAAGCTTCAAGTGTTTGATATTAATTTCTATATAAATCCTCAAATTGATTGATTTGTATTCTTGAATGAAAACTATTTTCATTAGAAAACTCCACCAAATAATTATGTTACTCCCAAAATCCTTGGTAATATATTACATAATAATTAATCATATCTTTCACGTTTTGGATAATTTACTCAGCTGGACCATAATCATGAGGATGAAAACTGTATTGAAATTTAATTTAGTTCCAAAATACATCTTAAGTTCATTAAAGGATGTATTTGTATAAAAAATGACCATGATCAGAGACAAGAGAGAGAGAAACTATATATAACCTGACTATCTTCATGGGAGACATTCGCAAAGATATCCAAACACATATAATCTATATTGGGATTGAAATTTGTCAACATAGTTAATTGATCATAAACAAACCGAATCACATTGTTACATTTAGATGTATTTAAAAATCCATACAAAAAAATAAATGGATATATTTTTCCATTACCAGTATGGTTCTAGAAAAGTTGAATAATTGTCGTCTGTAGTTTTTAATCTCCCTTAAATTTTTGAAAAGTCTAACATTTCATTTTATATTCATCAATATTTTACTCATTCCAAGATTCCAATAAATCTCCGAGATATCTCCATACATATTAGTGAATCATATAAGAATATAAAGCAAAGAACTATTATTTTCATTGAATAAAAATATAATCAATTTTAAATTAAATGAAGAACATAATATTTTCTAAATAAAATAAAACCTTCTTTATAAAATAGTAAAATCAAGAAACATACCATTCAAACTCATTATTTCTTTTCCTAGAATTCATGAAACTCCTTCTATGTTATTATAATTCTTTTTAGTAGTTTACTACACTGAAACATGGAAAAACATAAGGATTTCCCTATATCCATAAATTCTTAGAAAAGATTCACCAAATCATTAACAAAAGGCCAATGCTCTAAATATAACGATTTCAATTTAGTAATATTTTTACAACATTAATAATCAACCTTAATTGTTTTCTTTTTTAGGATATAAAATAATCCCTCCATCAAGATCCTTGACAAGTTCCATCCACCATTTTGGCACATATTCAATTTTTCTTGAAAGAACATATACTTTAAACATTTTTGATCAATATGTATTCAATACATTAATTGATATAAATTATTCATCTAAATGTTTAAGGAAAAACCAAATCATCTAATTCTAAAACATTCATAGGATAATTTCCCTCATGATGTTTCAATTTCTATGATGAACCTGTAATTGACTAATCTATATAGATTAGATTACAACCATTTCACTCTAAGAAAGAAAAAATATAGATGATAAATTCACTGTATCTTAGGGAAATTATAAAACTAGAGCGCTAAAAATTATTATTATTTATTTCATGAATGAAATAATTATATTCTTTTATCAATATTAATTTATCTTTCGTTTATGTTTACTTATTTTGGGGCAAGGCAATCGGGAGAATATTTCAACAAACCACTTTTAGTAACTTGCTAAACAAAGAAAACTAAAAACCTCTATTACATTTTATAGTTTTAGGAAATATTTAATATCATATGTTTTAGGTGGTTCAATAATAATTCTATATATAGAAATAAATTACCCATGGAATGAACTTTTTTTAAAAAAAATATTCACTTACTAAAAATTTCCATATAATTTAGTTTATTTTTTGGTTTTAAAAAAAATTTATTGTCTTTTATATTAATATTTAATGTAAAGATATATCAAAATATCATCATTAAAAATAACCACAAGCATATAATATAATTGATGGAAATATCTATTTATATGGTTCATAAATACAATAGTTGTTTTGGAGAACCCAAAAAGAATAATTACATGCTCATATTACCAATGTATTATCTAAAATATTGTCTCTAGAATATATGCCTCCTTCAATTCCAATGAATGGTCCCCCAACCCATGTTCAATATTTGAAAAATAAATATCTCCATATATTTGATTAAATAAATAATCACAATGAAGGAAATAATACATATTCTTTACATTTATATGATTCAAATCCCAATATTCAATGAAAAGTCTAATCGAACCATCATTATTTTTTATAAAAAATAGATGCATTACATGGTGATGTGTTGGGATGTATTTGAAAATTAACTTGGAAATCCTATAATTAAATTTTCAATTATAAAAGATTAAATTGAGATACATGATAATTGGTATTTAAAATATTATTAGAATCTTGTTCTTATTCAAATATAAATTCAACCAACTTATTAAGAACAAAAATAGAAATATTAGTATGAAATACATCAATAAATTTATTTAATACTGAGTAATAAGTTATCTAAATATACTCATTATTTCAAAAAATATGATCTAGGTGACCTTCCCAACCATATGAAATAAATTTATAATATTCTAGGTATATTATAATTTGTTCGAAATCATTGAATAAAATTTTCTTAGCTCTACAATATATCTAATGAATATAAATTAAAACCTATTATATAACAAATATTTTATCAAACTCCAATATGGAATGTTTAGTGAGATTTTAAGAATATAACAATCCACTAATAATAATAGGATGGAATTAAAAAATTCATGGTAGCTTTAATAGAACCTCTAAGAGTTTTTACCCAAAGTACTATCACACTTTCGTAATGTGATATTTCTAATTTATTTGGAAATTAATTATAAATTAAGAAATGTGATGAAAAAAAGTCAAAAATTGTATTTATATAATTCAAACATACAAGTAACATACCTCTAATGTCATTGTTTTACCAATATAAATCTTTGTAGTATGAAATTATTTTTCCACACCATTTTTCTTCTGATATTGAAAATTTTTATAATTTGGTACTAACATTGGGTACACTTTTACATAATGACCCAAATCATTTTAACTAAAAAAAATACCATTAGATTACTATCTGTTACCCTATTAGTGTATTAATCATATGTCTTTTCCTTGAAATCATGAGCTATATTACCATTTTTTCCACAATATTAACATTTCACTAATTTCATTTTAAATTATCCATGGTTCTTTTTACCCCGTATACCACAAGTTTGGAATATGGGTTTATTAACTATAGATTTATCCTAGCTTTATTTTCTTATTTCTTGATATCTTGAAAATTTATTACTCTCTTTATTATGAGAAACATATGTTTTATAAAACTCCATTTGAGATTTTTTAATTTAAAAATATTTCTCATTATTTTCCAATTATTACATGGCCAAATGTATTTGTAAACATGGTTTAAATTATTTGAAAAATAATTTCCCATTACTATAAATTCTATAAATAAAATCTACTCCATATCAGGACAACCTTGTACAATTTATACGCGGATAGAGAATCATAATCTTTTTACCTCAATTCCTAGAATGGTTACTCCGGACACTATTGAACGACCATAGGAAAATATTTCTCAAGGAATATATCCTTAAAATTTTAATATTCCAAGGAATTAAGATCGTCATTATATTTGGTATTCTTAACCAGTGGCTACCATCGATCAACTTAACCATCAAAATAATAATGGGAATGAGTTACATTTTGATATTTTCAATATCACATGACATCAAATATAATTTATGTGGAATTGATCTATATTTTAGATACCACTATATGTAATATTTCTCCAAAATATGGAGGGTTATACCTCCTAAAATTTTCCACTATTGACATGTTTCCCTAACGAAAAAATAGTTACTCCCTTACATGGATCCCAAAACCATTTCCATCTCGAGTCAACTTTTCCATCATTAAAAAATATTTTACTGTCGCAATTTTTACAATTTTGAAATAATAATTTAGAAGGATAGAATTTTATTGGTTCTGTACTGCTACAAATTCCATGTTTCCTCTATAAAAACCCATTTTGAATATACATAGTTTAGTGGAATAAATAATTTAGTATTCAAATTAAATTCTATTTCAACATAATAATTAGTTGAAATATTTATTGGTTATGCTATTATAACTAACATAAACTATAAATTCTTCTTAACTTATCTTTGATACCAATTATAAAGACAAAAACTTATAAATTATATAATCTTGAGATTTAATTGATGAAATCATTCCCATAAATTTAATGAATTTATTATGTTTTAAGTTTTAAATAATTATGTATTAAATCATACATAACATAACTATATAATTCAATGTAAACACTTCCGATCAGTATCCATTTTTTCTGAAACGTAAAAATTTTAAAATAAAAAATTATTTTTTGTATATAAAATATCCATGACATTAATTTTTAATCCTTCACATCCCTTACCCATCCATACACCCAATGAAGGAAATTTTCATAATGTGTTATAAGTGAGAAAATATCAACAAGGGTCATAAGAATAACAAAACGGCTAGTATAGAGATAAACATGAAATTCCATGATTTTTTTCTTAAAACATACCTTTTACCAAAAAATGAATCATCATTATTTTAAACTTCTCATTTAATTTCATTGGATATAAATCAATTTCCATGATAACACATTAAAATGTATTGAAAACTTCTCTAGGTTTATTTGGAAATCAAATCATAATGCACCAATAGAACCCTTAAAAAACTATTACATATTAGGATTTACATATGCATGACTTAAAATATAACTATATGTATAAGTTAATCATTACAAAATCCATTGGATCTCAACCAAGTCCCACCAATAATATAATCTATAATATATTCAACTGAAGCTACCTGGGTGAACCCATTGTATAGATTATATCGAGCTCACCCATAATCTAAAATGGGGGTCAAACCATCTTATAGACAATTTAAAATGACCATATCAAGAATAGAACATTTTATGATTTCAATTTTTTCATCATAAAACATTTGAAAAACACTTATAGACACATATGAAAAAACACCTTCAAATATAAAAATACCATTTTCATTTAAAAATCCACTTTCAATACAAAAATTCATAAAAAAAGTAAATAGAGATATTCCATAAATAAAGCCAGAAATATGTTAAGTAATATTGAATTTAAATAATTTATATTCTGGTGGGAAAAGTTATGTTCATTGTATATGTTAAAATATTTTATTCAACTTATCATTTGAATGAAATTAAAGTATTATATAAAAATATTCCTTATTTAATAGATTTGAATGAATGAACAAATTTCCTTTATTAAAATTTTGTGTCTATATATTTATGTGTATATAATATTTTTTAAGACATGGGCATCGAAGAAAAATATCTATATCAAAAAAATTAATAAACAATTAATAAAATAAAATCCCATTACTACATTTGAAATAATTGAATAGGAATCTCCATAAAATAAAATACATAAAAAAATAAATATCAAGATAATAGATAAATTCATGATATAACTAGTAAAAGGAGCTATATATACCCCTCAAAAAATAATACTAGTTAATAACATCAAAAGATGCCTCAATTAAATGAAATTTTGAGGATGTCCCTTACCTCTAGTCTCACGCACCACATGCATTATTTATAATAATGCATAGTATAATTATTTTAATTATTTACTGCATTAATATTGTTTAATGGTAATTATTCAACATATTTCGCTTACTACCATGTTATTTATGATTACATAATCAATTAATTTTATGTTTCATTTTCTAACCTTATTCAGCGTGTGGGTCAAAAATGACTTTGGTAGGTCGAATATGGTCAATATAGGTCACTATATAAAAATATCCAGAATAATAATCAAGTAATAATTATCATTTTATACATAAATTATTCCTTTAAAACTGATCATTAAAAATTTAAATGAAAAATTATTTATCTTATAATGAAGTAGAATGTACGACGTATATACACATGAGTAATGTTTCAAATTTTCAACGATCCTTATAGAAAGAAGGAAATTATTGATATATCTTTCCAAAATGATCATAATACCAAATATACCATATTATTTCATAAAATATAATTGTACATATAATCCATTTTTTTAGTGATGAGAAAATAATCACATCTCTTCATGGAGGTGGCAATCCACTCATACACAGAAATGACATTATCATTTATCAATGATTGGAAGAGTAATAGTAAATTATTTGTATGATTTTTTCATAATAATTTTTTTTCATGAATATACCAATTATTATATATACACACCATTTATTTATTACATCTATCCTTATTATATTCCATGAAAATCATTTCTGAAAAAACCAATCACTTCGCTACGTGAGGTGGCAGTCCCTTTTACAGAAGAGAGAAATTATTATATCCCCAATGTAATTAAGTAAGAATGTATCTAAAATATAATAATTAATGATGTAAAATTATTCATAAAACATTATATATATACTTTAAATCAATAATAATACCAATCAATGAGAGACAATTAGAAACAATCCATCACATCAGTTCGCTAGGCAGTAGTCCTCAGTACATATGAATGATGGGTTTTTTTCTCATTAATAAATTATAAGATATATTAAAGTTATATAATTTACATAATAATATAATATATATATATATTTGTTTTATTATATCATCATAATTTATGTTATTTTAATTGTGGTGGAAGAAAAAAAAATCTCAATTAACCACATTACCTCTTATTCAGACAACCTCCCTAGGTAAGAAACAAAATCTGTATTATAATGTTATTATGATAATAAAAATATAACTATTAGATGTTTATATAGGTATGTAAGGTATATGGGTAGGTAGTTGTAGAAAAAAATGGATTTTATGGAAGTAATATGAGTGCAGAGGGGTGTCTATTCATATGTGAGGTTAAGACACAATTGTATTTTTTGAAAAGATAATATTTCACCCATGTTATTACCATGAAAAATGAAACAAGATGGATCATAATAAATAATAATTAATTTTAATGTATAAATATGACCATAAAATATATTTTAGACATGTTTATAATAAATTTAAACCACAATATATTTAGTTTTACCAGTTCAGTAAACTTATTTTTATCTTTTACACTATAAGTCATTTTACTAGTTTTAGTTTCCTTTTTGATGAATAATTAATTATAACTTATTGGATTATTTTTATTAAAATGATTTAAATTTTTTAATTAATTTTACCAAATCAAATTCATATAATTATCAGATTTTAGGGTAAAAAATCCATATATGGTACGAAAGTTGGGTTTCAGGGAGATTATTTTTCTAGAAACATATGATTTTATATTAACATCCTAACGAGTAATAATCAATTTATAAAATTTATTTATTATTATTAGATATAAAATTTATAAATATTATTTAATTTAAACTTCATTACGGGTTTGTTTAATTAAAAAAATAGAGAAATATGTTGCACTTTAATATAGTGTTAATAAGAAAACCCATTTTTAAACCCAAAAATGAACATATACTAAAATTCTATATATGTAAGATTAATATGTAATTAAGTGGGTTAAATAAAACTAAAAAAACTAAGTTACATAAAATTATATTGAAATCATAAAGTACTTCTAATTTACATAATTTATTGGATACAAATTAATGTTAAACTAAAATATGTATTTTCACTATTCACCGAGAAATAAATTATTTTCAAAAATCCCAAAATTTCACACTATGTTAAATTTTATATGATTAATTAAGGAATAAAATAAATTTCATTAATTTTAATTCTTGAATTTTTAATCTAAATTTTTTAATAAAAAATTATACTAAAAGAGTGACCTTAAAACGATTTTTTTATTTATGTGAATTTTGAAATATTTTTATATTGACTATAACTAAATAAATCATATTAATAAACATAAAAATGATTTATCCTTTCATAATCTAGTTTGTGAAATTATAATTAAATCATATATTGAAATATATATATATATGAATATTGTTCTATAATATTTTTATAATAAATATATATTTGTTATACATGATGTTCAAACACATACGAAGGAGGCTGAAGCTGTGATAAGATTTTATTTTACAATCACAAAATTATTTAAGATTATTTAGGTATAAATATACATATAAGTAATAATTTAGTATTTCAATATTAAAAAAAATATAATTTTTTATCCTATGGTAATTTATGTAAATTTCATGTTTTCCTGTAATTTTGCTCTATTTAAGTAGCCGAGATACAAAAAATAATATTTTTAAGGAAAACCAACCTTGATTTTATACTCAGTCACTAATATTTTTATTTCATATCTATAATTATATTAAATTTTCTGAAATAATATCTTCACCATCCTCTAAGGATTTATTAAATACATTTTCAACCTCGTTTGACTTTTTAAAAGATGGATTAAAAAGAATCTTCTTGTCATTTTCCAAATGTGGTACTTTTTTCATTTTAAAAAAGTGTGAAAGGAATTTGTTTTCAACTAATACATCATAGATATAATTTCACAACCTCATGAATGATAAGTGATTTGAATATTCCATTTTATTTTATTGGGATATTTTCAATGAAAGGGATCCCATACTATTTGAGTAATGTTTATATTATAAATTAGTTCTATTAATAGGAAAAAGGTATTTACCATAATAATTTTTTTGTGATCTTTTGAAAGTATGATCATAAATTTCAACATAAATTATTGAATTTCGATTTATTGAGTTTATAATATTATGATAACATCCTTGATATTTAACTGGATGGTTTATGATCATCCAGACCTTGGAATGTATAAATATTATATATGCGAGTTCTTACAATATGAGATGTTATTATTTTTTAAGGTATATAGGTTAATTTATGTTTTTAATCATACAATGAATGCATTGGAATTATTTTGTGACATGTTTTCCATTGAATTATATATCCCTCTAATTCATTAGTATGACTGTTAAGAAAAACTACATTTGGTTTGTGACTTAGGATTTATATGATTATATAGATTCTTTATAATGAAGTGTTGTTGAATGTTTTAGTTGTCTTAGAACAAGAAAATTATAGTATGTTTCTAATATAATACATTATTCATTACCTAATTATAAAATCATATATTGATTTCCATGAGTTATTTTTTGAAAATTTTAAATCCATCAATATGATTCCAACTTATGTGATTATTTATATGGAATTATTTCATCATCATTTATCCATGCCATATTATTCATACATTTTTAGGTTCAATTGTATACATTCCCTTATTGTGCATCTAAGACCTCATATTAATATTTTCTCTTTTCTCCAGGTTCCAAATAAATGATTCATGATTGATATATAGGAACATTCTATTGGGAATAATGATAATATAAAATAAATTCGTATGTTAAATTTTATATTTTAATTTATAATGCTGGATTCAAGTATATATCTTGTTTACCATGAATTATAAAAAACATGATTTTTTGGGATGTTATTACTTGAATTTACATCCAATGTAATAATGTTACCATGATCTCTATACTACTAGGGATAGGTACTTTATATGAATATTGATAGATTATCTCAATTAGGTATCCATCTTCCACATTTGAATTATAAAAAATGATCCTCCCAATTAAACACCTAGTGGGTTTCACTTATTATCTTCAAATACAATGTAAAATAATACCAATCAGTAATGTTCATTATACGTCTCTTGTGGGAATGATGTATTCAGTTTCTTGAACCTTTCCCAAAATCTCATAGAATGTTTCCTTGGTTTCTCATTTTATTTAACAGAAATGTTTAGTTTATCACTCCATAATAAAGTCAATAATTTATTTTTGGATGGTCCTCTACAGATTTTCCCATGGGGAAACTTTTTCGGGTAAGATATTAGAGATAAACTCCTGGATAACTATTAAAGAGAGTAGGAAAAATCCTATCCTCTGATTATTGTGTTATTGATAACTCTTGTTCTTAATCCATTTAATACATTATATAATGTTATTAAAATTCTATTCAGATCTTCACTTGATAATCCATGGAATTGATGTAGAATTCCTACCATTCTGGTTTTATGTTTACAACCATGTAGTCTATTCATTTAAAATCATTTTTTATTAATTTTGAAATTGGGTGCATATATTTCTCTAAAATTTATATTCCCCAAAAGAAATACTATCTTCCACTTGTCACTAAATAATGAAACTATTGTGGGTGAAAAAGATGAATAAGTAGTGTTATCCAATTAAATGGTGACAAAATCGATATACTCATTTTTAAAACCATTTATGTTTGAATAAAAGTATATATTAATTATATATAATTTTGAAAATAAATATATCCTACCCCTATACTTCCTCATAATGGATCATGTTTCATGATCACTTGTCTTGGGGTTCTCAGTAAATAATGTTTTGACCCCATGTAAAATTTAGTAGAAGTTGGATTCAGTGTTTTCTTCAGAGATGATTATTTTATATGTGTGTTTTTATTTCTTTTATATGGGATAAATTTGTGAAAAACATATTGAAATTAAATTGGACTAGTTTTAAATTCAATTTTAATTGTTTTGGATTAAATTTGGATAATAACCATATCTTTTTTTTCTAAATCATTATTCCAAATTTTAATCTATCATTTTCTCTTTAATCAAGTTATATATGACTCTATTACCCTCACATAGAACACCTTATTTAACTGGAGAGATAAAATTATCACTATAAACTCTGATTACCTCTATCCTAGTAATTATATATTTATAATTACCCTTAAGTGAATACAATTATCATAATTTCAATAAATGTTGAGGGCCTATGTGTCATGGGTGTGTGATATTTTAAAAAAAATGAGATTAAATCAAATTAAACTACATTTGAATATTCCTAATCTTATACACGTCAAATTAATATTGAGTAAAAATTTAGAGAGATTTAGTAATTTTAATACAGAATTCATATATAGTGGGATAAAAATACTGTCTCTAACTCAACCAATAATGTATTAGTGTGAAATCATCATTGTTATTATTAAAGGAAATAAATATATGTAAGAAAAATTATAAGCATCAAGTGATTATAGAAACTCCTAATATGAAAAATAACTAGATAGTGTGTGTGTGTCCTCAACATAATAAATAATTCACTATTTATTTAATAAATCATATAGATATTAACATTCTGTAGTAATTTCCCTTGTGCATAGAACATATATATTCAAATTCTATGGGTGACTATGAGAATTTTATCATTTTTATTGATGAGTAGTGTATTTTTATTTCCTATTTAATAAACATGTTCCTGGTATTGAGGGTAAGGATGATTCACATAGAGAGTGTTGTTTCAAATTCTCGCTTCTTTGGAATTATTCAATTTTTAATAGTTGTAATGTATAGTTTTAGTGTTTCATTTCTCTATTGTTTTATAAAAGTCAGAAAATAAAATAACAACATCATATTATGGGTATTCAAGAAGCACTTATCAAGTGACCATTCATGCTTGAATTTGGGATATGAATCTATTCAAGAATATGGAATGATTTATCTTTTGAGATTACAACTACTGTCTTGGGAGTGAGTTGAGGTCCCTTATAGTGTCTTATAACTACATAGAGATTAAATGACAGCCATCAAAAAAATTATCAAATTGGATAGATTATTTCTATGTCTTCATTGGGGAACTGAGTGTAGAAGTGCTTCTTGTTTTTGGATTTCTCTTCTGATTTATTGTTTATGAAACTATCCTATTTCAATTATAAACTATAAAAAATCATATTTAAACCGAATGAGAGTAGGATGTATCATATTAAAATGTTGATGCTAGAAATCTTCAAGTAACTCATCCTTTACATGACTTTTAGTGGAGGGAGGTAACCATTACAGAGGGACTTGTGTACCATTATATGACATGAATTTGGGTGCGTGTCCCTTACTCATTATGAAAATGTACCCATATGTAGTTCTTTATCGACAATAACATAAGTAGGGGTGTGAGTCTCTTACTCTTCGATGTTTATAGATTCTTGATTTCACCCTTTAATAATGTTATAATTATCCTTAAATGGTTTATCATTACACTTATATTAATTCTCATTGTTTAATACATTCTATATTTTAGAATAGAAGCGTAGTTCTTCTCCAATGGTGTTTATTTAAACAACATTATCCCAAGGTAGCTAAAAACTGGATATTCATAAGGGATTTAGTTTAGGGGTTCCTCTTTCATGAGAGTTTTCATGTGTTAATAGTGGGGTGGTTCATGTTCTTCACCATTATTGAGATTTGTAAATCAGTTTTCATATATGGAATCTTGGTTCGAGGTCACATCATTAATTAGTGTTGAAATATTTTATAGATGCATCACTAGGTGATGTCTATGACATATTTGAGTTAATCAATTCATCTTAAAATTTAGTGAAGCTTTTATTTTGAATAATGGTCAATTTGAAGTGTAGATTTGGTTGGTTCGATTGACATGATTCTTCGTTGATATTTCCATCGTTCACATGAATGCATCAATAGTGTGATAGTTAACATCAGGAATCATTTGTGGTGCTTGAAAATAATCATCTATTTATCTTTATTTATGTAATAGAAACATGATTTCTTTTGTTTTCCAAGAACAAGTATCCACATGTAATGCGACTCTTCTCTAATTGGGGTTCATGTATCAGTTTACAAGGGTATCCTCTCAAATCTATAATATTTTAGAGGTAGTAGGAATTAGTGGAGATTCATTAAGGATTCATGTTATATAGTCGATTCCTTTAATTATTGGGTGAGGAGATAGGGGTAATGATATCAATATCATATAGGGGAGATAACATGATTGGTGGAAGTATCAAAAAAGAGTTTATATATAGAGGTGGAGGTTACAAAATAGAGGTGGTTATAAATGATTGTTTATAACATACGATTTTTTCTATAAATTGTACGACAATGATATAAACCTTGTTGTATAATGTTCTATGATAGAAACACATTACTAGTAGCATATTATTATTTTCGTGGATGAATAATACTAAATTTTAGTAGAGTTTCTTCTTTTGTATGGATCCAATAACGTTTAATGGGACCAATCTCTTAGCAATAGAAAGATTAATGGGCTGCAAATGTTTAGTGGATCTGAATGATGGTTGTAGAACACATTTCATAAAAACATCCTTATATAGATTAGAATTAAAACATTTTTAATATGCATCAACAATCAAATTGATTATAAAAATAATTAAAAAATGAAAATTTGAAATTGGATTCAATTTTGACCATCCAAATCCAATAAAAATTTCAAATAAATTTTAAATTAAAATTTAAAAATTAATATTATATTTTGAGAAACAAAATCTCAATAAATATTTGTTATGAATTTTAAAACCCATATTTTCGTTTCATAATTTCTTCTAAAACAATAATAATTTAATAGAATTTAAATTAATTAAAAAATTATTAAATCATCAATACATGAAAAAATCACATCCATTAAATATGTAATGAAATATGAAATACAGAAAATATGAAATTCATAGTTTTATATAAAAAATCATTTTTAATCCCATTAAAAATAAAATTATGGATTTTATTGAATTAATTTAATATATAAATTTCAATGTTGAATCCATTTTGATGTTAATTTTGGATTTAAATTTTAAACATGAAAAATTAAAAATTGAAATCAATTTATATCTACACAATTTAATTTTGGATAATAATATGTCACTAAATGATATGTTTCTATCCATATATATGTTGTGTATTGAATTAAAAATTCATTATAACTTAAGATTTACCATGGAATAATTAAACTAGGTGTATTTAATTTGAATAACTGGTTTTTTTTTAAACATTTGGGCCTATATCAAATATAAATCATATTAATAATATATTTTTAACTATATCATATTATTAAATCTTTATTATCTAATTTTTTATTTAATTAATCATTCATTATTCAAATGAATCTTTTATTTAGAATCTCTATTCAATCCACCAAATTAATTTGATCAATCCATATTAATTTGAGGATATTTATATAGATCCTAGAATGTGTTACTAATATAAAAATATAAAATAAATATATTTACCTATATCCAAATGCATCCTATGTATATTGTATATGAAACATTTTAATGAAATGCTTTAAAATTTCATAAAACAAAAATACCCTAAAGGAGTAATCATGTAGTGATAGATAGCTGACCACCAATTTTGTAAACATGGAAAATATTTTAGTATAGTGAGTAGTCCAACACCAATAACATTTACCCATATATCATTACTCATTAGATATCACAATTTCATCATAAATATCTCACCTATTATGTATAAACAATAATTATCACCTAAATTCAATATTATGGTATTATAAAAAATATATGTCAATGTAGAATAATTCATAAATCTATGTTTATCTATATATAATGTAAGGAATGGTGTGAAAACTATCTATGATGAAACATTATTATAAAAATTTACAAATATAAAATATTCCAAATAAATACATTACTTATAAAGATGAATATTTAAATAGAAAAAATAAAAAAAATATAAATTCTATTTACATATCAATCATGAGATATTAAAATAATATTTTTATATTAAATTTATGTATAAAAATATTTAAATTATAATTTTTAACACTAACATTTTTTAAATTAATGTATAAACATTAATCATTTTAGAAAAATATATATAATTTTTCATTTTACACTATATTGTATTTAATGATATAGAATATATACTATTTATTTATTTAATCAGTTCTTATAATAAGAGTGATGACTATTGTGTATATTATATTTTATGATATGAGCTATAATATAGGAATGTTTGTTAGTCAAACCTAATCACAATAGGTAATATCACATATATTTCCATTATTATGAGACACTCTACTTAACAAAACACCTATTATCAGTCATATACATTGATAATGCATATTTTAGCATACAAAAAAGTTTAAAAACATGGTATTTGATGAACTATATTTTAAGATTCATCCAATATTTCCATGTTACAATGAAAATAATTGAATAAAACCTTATGATATTCCATTTTATAAATAATGGAATGACGGTCCAATGGATGGCACATAGGTACATTATATAAATTATTTTGACATTAATACATTTCTTTAAGATATGTATGTTATTCAAAGAATCAACCTAAAAAAACATCCATTTCAGGATAAAGAATGATCTGATACCATTTTTGGGAATATTTTGTACAACAATATGATAAATATAATGAAAGAACCGAATTAATGTTCTAGTTATATCATTATAATACCTAAAAGTAACTAAATAACATAAATATAAACATGAAAATATCTTGTATAGTGTGATCCATATTGATAGAGTATAATTGAGGACGATCACTAAGAAATATTACTCATGATCTAGTTTAAAATAGTAGTATGAAGGGCACTAGAATCAAAATATGCTAGGTGAGTACCCATTCTTCTTATAATGGTGTGATAACACCTTCTCTTGGGAAAAAAATAATGAGCATGGTAGAGTGTTAATTTATACCAGATTAATAATGCACTAATCCCCACCAACATGATGGATAATACAATTTATATATACCCACTTCTATAAATGATGGGGTTTGAGGGTCAACGAATAATATTT
Organism: Viscum album; assembly: GCA_963277665.1. Classification (NCBI taxonomy): domain Eukaryota; kingdom Viridiplantae; phylum Streptophyta; class Magnoliopsida; order Santalales; family Viscaceae; genus Viscum; species Viscum album. The sequence continues at coordinate 39,781,543 of OY728160.1, read as the reverse complement.
AACATCATACATACAATAAATCTAATAAATACTTGTTTTTTATGATCATTAAAATTGTTAATTATCATTATATATTTATAAATCAATAAATAAATCACTCGATGATTCGTAACCAATGTGAAAGAATATGGGTGATCTATATGTAGTTCATGAAATGTTATATTATATATCATAATCGAAAAACATATCATATTAATTAACCCATGAATCTACGAGATTAAAATATAACCACATATCATCTCCTATTATATGTATAATATGAATACTATATATTATGAAATACATGAATATTAAAATATGATTCACATGATTTACATAAAATCTAACTGTGTTCATTCTTTTTAATTGAAATATTGTATTGTTTCATTCACATTTTATTTTTTAATTTTCCAATATTTCATGTGGGAGAAGTGGTATTTAATTATGATCAACATAAACATGAGGAATAATAATGTTTATGATAATATTATTAATAAAGTATTTGGTGAATTTTTTGCACTAACACATTACAGAGTGTATGATACTTGGATATGATTCACATTGGGCAATGTAATTAAAATCACACATCAGTTATTTTTCCTTGTAGATTTTTATCAAAGAGGAAAAGAAAATTATCCTTAATTATTTTAATAACTACATCATTGATGGAATTCTTTTAACATAAAATATGATGTTGTTCCCACACATTGGATCCATTCTGTTAGTGGTTCTATAAAAATGTAATCAAGGATAATAATTATTTATTATTATTTTTTTGTCTATCTTAATTGATTATGAAACCAATCATCAATTCAAAACATGTTTTTATCATTTATAGAATGATTTTCAACTATATAAGAATCTTATGAAGCACTACTTCTAATATATTAAATATTTTAATAGGATATTATAATATAAGGTATTTCTATTAACATGGAAGGGGTTTCCTCAAATATAAATATAAAAAATAGTTAGATTCATATTCAAATAGCCTAAACGATATAAGGTATAATTACTCAAAAATCTCCCTAAAAATCAATATAATTTATATACTTGGGAACTATATTTAAAAAGTTATTGAACATTAATAATGTTTATTTATAATTCAAAGAGTTTAATATTAAATAACCTTGAAAAAATTATGGATATTTTATGATTCACAAAATTACATATTTAAAATATCTTTCAATCTAGTGAAAAATATCATAGATGTCATTAAATGGCTAGAAAATATAAAACAATTGAAGATAAAGTTATAATAAGACTATATATTTACTTGAATTTAAAATTATAGATGACATAGTAGAAGGATCCTAAGGCAATATTATCATTGGTTTTTAAATAATATCTATTATATAAGAGATAACAATGGATTAGGATGATCAAATAATAATGTTGGTGTAATTGAAAATGATATTAGATGATATAAAAAATCACTCTTGATAATGATCCTGATGATTTTAAAGTTAATGAGGAGATAAATTTACTATCCAATATTCTAATATTAGGACAAAAAAAATTCAAGTGAATGGTTTTAATTATTTTATTTAATAATTGAAAAGTTAAAAAAATTTCTAGAAATATTCCAACAAAGCATCAGAATGATGTGGAAAAATATTTTTATGAAACAATTAGAAAAAACTTAATGGGTGTGATGGAGAAAAAATATAATTTTAATTAAGAATAATTTTTTTCTTAGAAGAATATTACAAAATAGAGTATTTATAATATTAGTAAATCAATTAATATAATGAATTATGAAAATAACTCATTTGGTAATTATTAATGAATCATATATAATTTAGTTTAGGGATGAATGTGATGTTATAATTAAAGGGGCCATTAAAATAATGGTTGAATTAGAGTCCACTCTTAGTGAAATTGAATTATATTGATAATAAGAAAACCAAAAAAAATATTTTTATGAATATATGTTATATATTAAAAATGAAAATATAAAAAAATTTAATTAATGTATTTGATTAGAAATAAAACATTTAAAATTAAAAAAACCGTGATAATATTTTATAAATAAATTTTAAATTTAAAATAATTAAATAATGGTATGATTAGCATAGTAAAGGAAAAGTGTAAGAGTATTGGTGAGGCCCAAGGTGTAGTTTCAAAATGGAGAAAAATGTTTGACAAGAAAATAACTATTACACATATGATATGATCAAAAGAGTTTCTACAATTCACCACAATATTATGTTATTAATAAGTATAGATGTTTGAACAATTGTTAATGGATCTTGATGAGTTTAAATATAAATAATAAAATCATTTTTATGGGAAAACAAGATTGAGATTTTATGAAAAATAAAATAACCTAAAAAATAATAAAAAATTAAGAAAACTACCTTATAATGTGTGATTAATTTATGAGGTTCATAAAAGCGTATTTTTTTATAATTGAGGTCTCACATGACGACACCACATGCTATAAAAATTTTAATGAAAAAAGAGATATTTTTTATTGTATAAACCATGTAATAGAAGAAATTTATACTATTCTAGTAAAGGGTATAACTAAAAAAATTATCATTATTAAAATACATTTAATGTATAATATTTATTATTAACTGTATAAAAACATGGAGATTTATTTTATTGAATGTAAAAAAAAGAGTTTCCCAATTATAAAGAATGATTTCAAACATACATATATAATGAAAAATTCAGAAAACCTATAAATATAAAATATGGTCTCCATTTTAAGATGAGGGAGAGTTATAATATCATCAAGGTGAAATTTATATTCCATATTCTAGAAATTTGATTCATTATGTATGGGTACTGGAGATTATAGTTGAGAAGGTTGTGGTTGTTGAGATTGTGTTAACAACATGTGATTGAGAAAAAAGTATTGATTCATGATAGTAGATGAATTCCACAAATGATGAGATATCAAATAATATTAAAGGAAATTTTTAATGATAGGGATGTTTTATCATGATTATATAACAATAAATTCATATAAGTCATTATATTTTGGAAATTATTGATAATATGGATCTGAGGATGATGATTTTTTTTATTTTGAAAGAAAAATGTTATAACATACTCACCATAATCTAATTATGTGATAGAGGGAATGAAATTATTTTTACCAAGAATACATTAATAGTTAAAGACAATGATTAGGAAATCATTATGTGACTAAATCTAATTAAGGGAAATATCTAGCAGGTGAGTTGAAAGGATTATATATGCATTCTCTTTCAGTAATTTGAATTCTTATTATGATTGATGAATATTTGTCACATGCTCCAATAATATAGGTAATATTTTTGGAATAAAATAGTTTAATGAGATGCTCTAATATATTATTTATATTTAGATCATACATGTAGATTTTTAGTAAGAATAACTTATAATGAAGACCTACAAGTCAAAATAAAATAATTCAAAGAGGTTTACTGATTTTTTTGTCAATGTTGTTTGTTAAATAATCAATTCAAATTATACTGATGAAAGAATGTATTAGATTATATTGACTGAGGAGTACAATTTAATGAAATGGTTATATTGACATATTAATAAATAACATATCAAATTATATTAAATTTTACCTATGGTCAATTAAAAATATGGTTGGCTAGTAAATATTTATGTCTGAAATTTAAAATGACACGTATATTACAAATAAGTAGGTTGAAGAGTATCACAACAAATATGGGATTAGACATTCGGATTTAGTTATTAGATATCTTAAAAAAGGAGTTGTATAGGGGATGTCTTTGAAAATTAATAACATGGACATGGTAATATATATTAATAAATAAAATTCAAAGGTGTTCTAAAAATTTTTTGTAATGATCATAATTTATATTCAAAATAAACCCATTTTTCACAAATAAGTATATAATCATAAATGATGATTTATTTAAATAAACCCATGTGTAAATTATTATAACAATTTTGGAGTATGTTTTTTCATGAAAAATGGAAAGGACATAAATATTTTATGTCCTAGGAGGGATAAAATAATATTTCAGAGAGAATAAATGATAAGAAAAGTTATAAATTCAATAATAAATGGGAATAAATATTTTAAGAAATTCAAAAATTAAAAATATAGAGATTGAATAATGTATTAATGAAATAAGTGATAGAATACCTATTGAAGATTAACATTAAGTGAGAAATTGATGACGGAAATGTATTAAAGATTTTATCTGGATTAAAACACTAATACAGATGATAATGATTGAAGATTAAAAAATCACAAAAAAATGATGTGAATAAATTAATGTTAAAAATATAATTTAATAAAAAAATATACACCTTTTAAAATATTAAGGATGATTTCTCTACATAGTATATTGTACTAATCTGTTGGGAAGCTATTTTTTTAAGAAATACGATCAAAGTAAATGTTAGGAAAATTCCATGAAAAATTATATCAATTAAATATATAAGAATATTATATAGGAGGTTGTTCCATTCATCATCAATTCCTACAATTACAGACTAACAATTTCACATGACCCATATATTTTTTGAATCAATTTTCATTCTTAATATATCTTATTACAAAAATGATACAAGATTATAGTAAAACCATTTGAATCCAAGATTTTTTAACAGTAGATTGACCTAATATACTATTTTCTATAAGTCATGTAATGTTATTTAAAATTGACGACAAGTAAAGTCACATGTTAGTAAAAAAATGAGTATTATAGTTTTGTAATGGCACAATAGAAGTTTTCTTATTCAATTTAGAAACATTATAGCATCATTGAGATTCATGGAAATATCTTTTTCTATTTCAATGGATGATAAATGGTCATATTCCAATAGACTATTCTATATTATAGGAATATTAATTTCTATGATTATTAGGAAATAACATTTAAATTCACCAAGAGAAGTATTGTTAGAATATAATGATACTACTCAATCTTGTATAGAAATCATATAGATGAATTTAAAACCTAGATATGTTGTGGAAAATATTTTAATTCTTATTAGTTTTAAGTATAATAATAAAATAGTGATAAATTTGATGAAAAATATTAATACATTATTCAACCAGAAAACTTATTGAGATCAACTATCATTTTATAATTAATAAATTTTAATGATGATTTATAAAATTATTATCAATTAAAGGTGTAGAGGATGTTTTTAGTATAAAAATAATGAGTAAATTACAAAATTTAACAATATATTGTTCATATGTAATTTTTGGGAAAATGATTAAATGAAAAAACATATAATATTAACAATTATGAATATTTTAGTGTAGATTAATAGATATAAGGAAAATACTGTTGAGCCTTGGAATATAAAACTAGATTAACCACATACTATATTAAATAAGGTAATCAAAATTACCTCTTGGTAATTATGAAATTATTGGAAAGTTTGAAGAATTTTTTTTTTGGTTCATTAGAGTATTTTAGTATTTCTATTGTGTAGCATGAAAAATTTTCATTCCCATGGTGTATTCCATTTATAGATAATTATTTTTTACTATCCATTTCCAAAATATAATGTGATATAAACCATTTCAAATTTAAGAAGAAATTTATAATTTTCTAATAAAATGGGGAAGTAAGAAAGAAAAAATTCTATGGTTTTTAATCATTATGATGTGAGGGTTAAAATAAATCTTCTATCCAAAAAAAGACCTCTTATAAAAAATATTTCATATTAGATTCCATATCGTGGATTGGTTTTATCCAAGATCACTATGTAAATGGACGATTCCAAGTTGATATGTTTGTGTTTGTAGTTAGTTTCGCAGAAAAAACACAAAACAACTTATAAAAAAATTATGGAAAATTTGAGTGTGTTTCTTAGTTTTTAGTAGATCTAAATTAAAACAAAATAAAAATTACAAAAAAAGTGATGAATCTGATCTTGAAATCATGGTTTTTGAAATTAAACACTAAAATTAATATGTCATTCCATGGTGACACACAGACATGCATTGTTTTAGATTATGTAAATTCAAATATGAAAATAAAAATATCATCCAAAAAAGAAAAGTGTGTTGAATTATTTGGTAAATTTGTATGTTTATTTTGATGATATTTTTTATGTATATTTGAATTAATAAAATCATTGATTTAATATATAAATTTTATGAATGTTATACATGACCACTTTTTATATGTAATATGACTAATGATCAACATTTATAATTCTTTATAACGAAATTGAGATAACGTGGAAGAGTTAATATGTCCTTTCAAAGGATAATAAATGAGATCACAATAATGGTGATGTATTTTATTTACCCCGCTATTAAGTATTAACCTTACTGACCTACTCAAATAATTTATTATTCCTCTGTTATTTTATAATTGGTATCAATTCATTCAATGTTAATTTTTTAATGTACCTACGATTTGAGGGAGAGTAGTTATCTTTAATTATGGGGGTAATAAAACATGATACATAGTGAATCAATTTAAAAACATTTATAGAAATGGCCTGATGATTATTTTATTTCATCACATCATGAATTGTATACTACATTCATACATCCTAGATTTGGTAAATAAATAAAAATCATATGAGTCAAATTTTTTTCTTATCTATACCAAATATGAATAAGCATAAATACTTACTAATCATAAAAATTATGTTATTGGAAATATCTATTTACTTTAAAAAATTATGATGCACAACTACTATCATTACATTTCCCTATATTTTTTTTCAAAATGAATTAAAATTAGTTTAAAAAATCATTATTATCAACAATTCATTATAATAACTTTTGAATAAACTCATCACCCATTAATTATTATATCCCTCTCGAAAATATTACTTCATAAAAAAATTGGATCAATACAATTTTAATAATTCGTTCAACAGAAAAATAAAATATGAAATATTTATTATTACGCTTTAATAATTTACTATATCAACATTATCTTTTGAGATTGACCAATTCAACCTTTATATATCTTCCAAAAAATTATTTTCCCCTTGTATAATTTTATCTTATATTTCTTGGGATTTTATTGTAACACATCAATGTTTTTAATAAATTTTACATTAATTAAAAACGTTTTTTAATAGACTGGTTCTCATGAAATAAGAAAACCAAACAAACAAATCTTCATTTTAATAAGAAAAAACATATTAAAAAAGTAATGGAAACTATGTTTTATATACCATTATTTATTAGAGATATTAAAAAATAAATTAAATCTATATACTAAATTGAAATGTATAAATATATATAGAACTAGCACATCCCATATACCGTATTTACTAATGGTAATCAAGAATAATAGATATAATGAACCCCCTCAAGGTTCCACATAACATGGTTCCCAATTCAGTCCTCAAATAGCTTAAAGATAATTATTGATCCCCAAATATATGAAAATATTATATAAGAATCAATGGAAGACGCCTGAGAATGATTTCCTACATAAATTAGAGTTAATAAAAAATCATACTTTCACAAAACAATCTAGCATGAAACATATGTAAGTCATATTTCCAAGAAAGAAAAATAAGTAGTTATAAATAAAACATAATAAATTTTAAAAATAACATATATAATATATGAAAAAATAAACTCCCAACTCACCCTCCAAATATAACCATCAATATTACCGTAGTTCAGTAGGATCCTCCAAAAATATAGTTTATCCAATAATAACCCTAATTTAAATAATTAATATCTTACTTATATTATGGAGAAATAAAACTAAATAAAAAATTTATATACTATCCTAAAATACCCGTATATTTATAACTATACCAGAATCCTTACATGTGATATGATAAAACAAGAGGAGAATAAATGTATGAAACCAAAATATTATATATCCAATATCAGAAACACATTAATATGCCACCTCCCACAATGATGAAGTTATAGAATTAATTTTAAATCCATTTAATGTTATTTTATATATAAATTGAAACTAGAGATTTCATTTACACTATATGTAAATCTAAACATAGTTCTATTTGTCCTTCTATAAAAAGAGTCCCTTCTTTTAAAAGGGAAAAATAATGATAGAACAAAATCCATTTTCCCATCTAGGCTAAAAACCATTGAAAAAATCAAGGTTCATATAACATAAAACCATAGTCTTAAATGAAACTATAAAATAATGTATTTTGTATAGAATTTTTTATTAAATTTTAAAGGAGGACAATTATAAATATAATTCATTAAAATATCATTTCATCATATTCCTCCCAAAAAATTATTTAAATAATTTATAAAAAAACGCATCAATTATTTTTTTGAACAAACCACATATTCTAATTCATTTCATATATTAATTTGAAAATAAAAAATGTCCCTAAATATAAATTCTTTAAGAACAGACACCCAAACAACAACGAAATTTCAAAATGTCTAATTGAATCATGGTGCTAATAAACAATCATTTAGCACGACATGCAATCAAATAATAAATAAAATACCCTAATACATATGAAAATAGAAAATAAGTGTAATTGGAATCATCGCCAAACTCAAGCATCTATATCAAAACTGGAGACATTATCCCTACACTAGAACCATTGATCTTTTCCATAAACTAGATTATAAGGAAATCTGTCTTATTTAATACATAATTTCATTATTTAATAATAAATATTTACCATTAATTATTGTATATCATTTTAGGTTTAGATATTTTGAGAATGAGGAAATAAATCATACATAACAAATTCATATATTATAATATTGTCACTTCCTCTTAGCATCCATTCTACCAAAATAAATGAATTTCAAATAACCATAATTTTGTTTTAATGAAAACTGTCTACATATTTAATCATGAATTCATATTTTTTTCTTTTTATCCTTAGAACCTATGAAACCCCATTTAAAGCATGGAATTTCTAAAATAAGTGTAGTATGGGACTTGAAAAAATAATGATGAAACTCAGTATTTCATTTAGAAACCACCAGATCATACAATATAACATTCCAATAACAAACTAATATTTGACCTCAAATAATACTTTTCTTACACATGTGAATAACTTTACTAGAAAATTATTTTCATTAAATACTTTATAATAAAACAGGAAATAAAAACAATAATGATGCAGGTTTTTATAAAACACTAAAACTAGAAAAATATTTTTCTTAAAAACATACATTATACCCTAAAAGGGTATAATCCTTTAAACTCATAGATCATTATCTTAAACACACATATTACATGTTTTCCATGAAGAATAAATAGAATGAATAGAAAATTCATTTAGTTTACATTTGATATAATCATCATATAACTCTTATATGAATCCTTATTTGAACCCTTATAATTGGAATAACCATTATGGTCAAATTATAAGATAATTACCTAGAGAAAATAATGATTACCTAATGCATTGGAGTGATATATTTGGCCCTCTCATCATCATGACACATATTACAGTGACCTATCATTATGATAAATATATGGTTCACCCAACATCATTGTAGAGACCCGAAGCCTAACGTACATGGACATTACATTACTTTTGCGGAATACTTAGTACATAACAAAAAAACACACACACAAGGATCGTAATAGTTTAGTGTCTTTGGAAACTCAGAATATAATCTTCTAATCCTGGTGAAAGATCTTCAACATCTCCCATAAAGATCTTCCTTTTTTTATACCTAAAACCTTTCTTTATATCCTGGGGAAAAGAAAACATAAAAGGGTGAGCTCAAATGCTCAGTAAGGGTAAAAAAAAGAAATATCAATCACATCGTATTCATAAGAACATAACATTTTGGGAATCTTAACCTGCAAAAGAGAGCATAATTTCATAACATGGGATAAATCATGGCAGTGAAATGTAATCACAATAATCATAACTTAAAACATGAAACTTTGTGGCATTCAAACATAATCATAGAGAATCATTTCTTGTTAGTCAAGACTCATTTCCAAGACTATCTTAGTGGACAAAGTCCCTTTCTGAATCGAGTAACCCTCGTTTCAGTCCTGTTTCACTGAACCGGTATAACCTACCATTCCAGCCCTGTCTATCTCATGAGATATAAAATCTTTACCCAATGCATTGGAGGGAGATATAGGTCCCACACATCTTATAATGAATCCTTTCTTATGTGTGCCACATAATCATAAACCATACATCATAGTGTAACCCATGTAATAAAAATGGGATTCTTAAACAACATGACATCATAAAACAATTCATATAAGATAAAGGAATTAATAAAAATATTTCCATCACAACATAATCAAATCCATGTAATAATAGGGATAAAAACAGAACCCTTTTATTATCTTAGATGGAAGATAATTTTGATAAAATACTTGAACTCCATTCTTGAGGAAAATATCCTTTCTACTTCAATAATAATTTTCCTTTCTTAACATGTCAAACAATTTTAAACTAAAATAAGTTGATTAAAAATAAACTTGAATACTTGTAAAGGAATACTCTTGGAAATAAGGTTTTAAGAATCCATTCATGCCGTATAAGTTAAAAAAACATTCTTCGTACTTTTGTCGGAAAAGTCACAAAGTACCTCGTACGAAAAACGACAAAAGATTCCTTTCATATTATTTACTAAAAACTCACTGAAGGGTAAAATTGAATTAAACAATTGTATGTGGATGGAAATAATATTACATATTGAGTAAACATGGATGTGGATGATAAAATACACCCCAGTAAATACCAAAGTATAAACAATCTTGGATAAAAATGAGATTGTGATATTTCCCTTACCTTAGGTCCGATTTGCTTCGTATGTGTCCGAACCTCCTGTATAATGATTTAAATAATTTCATTGACTTATTACAGAATCATATTCATTGTTATGATATCATATATGGTTCACTTATGACATTATATTACCCATTCTTTTGTAAATTCCATGTTAAAGAAGCGTTTTGGGTAAAATCGTTTCATTTATCGTAGGGGTTTTGACTTGTTGTTCTTGAAATTATTATTACCTATATCATGATTTACTTACTTCCAGAATATAAAATATGATTTATATATCATATATATTCAGTATATATATATATAATAGATAGATAAATGAAATGATAAACACCGTTCATGGAGACGGTAGTCCGTACGTACGCATGAACGCTGTTTTCCTTTCCTTATTGTCTTAAATGGAAGTAAGTAGATGACATACATATATATATATACATAAATCCAGTAGCTTTATAATGTCATATATTTCATTATTATTTCTTATATATACTTTATAATCATTCTTAAATGGTTAACATGGAGAATGAATCTCATCGCGTCGTGGAGACGGTAGTCCGTACGTACGCACAAGCGATGATATCATTTCCATAAATATTGAATTGAATTGGAGTGGATTATACAATATATCAGAATAAATATGATGTTGTAATAACTATGTATAGTTATTCTTTACACCATTATACCCATCCATGTAAGGTGGTGGTGGAAAATAGATTACACCACGGCGTGGAGACGGTATTCCGTACGTACGCACGCGCGGTGATTTCTTTTTCCGTAGGATGGATAGATGGTGAAATAGGGTTGTTTCATACTTATAGTAACATATCAGTATATGAGTGATATTGATGTTATTACTTCATAATGAAAAAACCTAAGAAGAATAAGTGGAAGAAGAAATAAAGATGAAAGAATTGGTAACGGTAATTACCTCTTCTTTGAAGCGCCTCTTTGAGACCTCCTCTTAGGGCACTAAAATTGGTCTTTGAGGAAGACCAGAAGCTATAGGATGTTTCTAGGGAAGTGGAGAAGAGATTTTGGCAGGGGTTGGCCGAGCTTGAGTGCTAAAATTGGTGTGAGGAGGAGGGGGAGGAGGTGTCCTTTTATAGGGGAGGAGGGGGGCACCTTAGGAATATCTCAAAATATTATTTTATATTAAAGTCAAAATCGGTTAATAATGGTTCCAAAGGGTCTTATTTCGAAGCTAAAGTGGGGAAGGGTCGAAATCCTATCAACCAATAGGATTCAGACAAGTTTAGGGTATTATTTTAACCTTATCAATTAGATTTAACTCTAAGTTAAATAATTTATCTTTTACCGTGTCTTTTTGTTTTCTTTCACTATATGGTTAATACACTTACTATAACATTCCAAAAGAACCCCAAATTGTTTATTATTAATATATATATCCTTATCTAAGTTATTTGGCCGATCCTTAGATTTTTAGGAATAAAATAACAATTAATAATATAATATTTGATTTAAAAACTATTTTGTGTCAATTTTGACACTATTTGATATATGATTTTTGTGAAAGTCATAACAGAATTATATGTTCTAATAAAGTTGATTAAATCAACATTAATATATCATAGTAACCTAGAAAATTATTTGAATTCATAAAAAGTCTCAAATTACATTTATTTTGGTGTTTATAACATCAATTATGTCAATAGTTCATTAATAAGATAATTACTGCATCATCATTGTGTCATAAATAAATTAAATTATTTAATGTCTAAAAATTACAAATAAAATACCATTATGTAGGAAATATTTTTATCTTTCTAATTAATATTTATAGTCGAATTTATCTTATGTATAACCCCATATTAAAAATAATTTACTTATTAAACTTTGATTTTAACTATTTTAACCCTTCTTTAAATAAATTAATAATAAATGTCCTAATCTAATCCAAGTGGGCCTAAATGGTCATATTTTATTCCTAAGTTTGTTTTTGGTCGAATTACACTTGTCCAATAGAATTATGACATGTGTTAGGGTAATATTAATATCATATTTACCCTTAGTTACCCTATTTACTATTAACCGCGGTAAAAAAAGTAAAAAGTTACTATTCACCAAAAAATTATTTTTATCTCATTGAACCACATTTTACTTACTGATATCAACCGTGTCTGTCGGTTTTTCGAAATTCCATTCACAGAAGCGGTAAAATTAAGTTTTATGCAAAATTCAGTTTTTAACCTACCACTTAGTGGTTTCACTATTCATCAAAAATTGAATGTTTTCAGAAAAATACCAAAATTTCACCCTAGGCTAATTTCGATATTCTGAGTCCAAAAATGAAGTCCATTTTGAAAAATAAAATTTATAAAATTTCAAAAAGTGGTTATTACTATTCATAACGGCTAGTTTTAATAACATATTGTTGTTTAGTGAAACTCGGTATTGCGTATGACGCAAGCTATCGAGGAAGGTCGCGATTGCGTGTAAAGCAAGCCAAGAAAGTGTTGTGTAGAAAAAGATTACTTTAATGATTTATATAACATAAAAGTCTCGAATGTTACATTCTACCCCCCTTAAAAAGAATTTCGCCCTCGAAATTTGTCACTTTGTAACAAACAGATGAGGATACTTCTCCCTCATCATATCCTCAAGCTCCCATGTAGCTTCTTCAAGTTGGTGGTTCCTCCATAAAACTTTCACCAATCGAGTGGTCTTGTTTCGTAGGTCTTTTTCGCTATGATCCAGAATCTCTATCGGCTGTTCTTCATAAGAAAGATCTTGCTCCAGCGGTACAACTTCTGAGATGAGTACATGTGAAAGATTTGGTATGTACTTTCTCAGGAGAGATACATGGAACACATCATGAACTTGAGAGAGATTTGGTGGAAGCGCCAATCGGTAAGCTACCTTCCCAACACGATCCAGTATTTCGAAAGGACCGATATATCTAGGGCTCAACTTCTCCTTCAATCCAAATCTCATAACCCTCTTCCAGGGTGATATTCGTAAGAACACTTTATCACCCACTTCAAACTCTAGGTCTTTTCTTCGGTTGTCGGCATAACTTTTCTGTCGACACTGAGCTGCTCTTATGTGTTGTTGAATAGATCTAACCTTTTCTGCCATTTCATCAACGAGATCAGGTCCTAACAGCTTTCTTTCCCCAACTTCATCCCAGCAAGTTGGAGTCCTGCATTTCTTTCCATAGAGAGCTTCATAAGGAGCCATCTGAATACTGGAGTGAAAGCTATTATTATAAGAAAATTCCACCAAAGGTAGGTGTTGATCCCAACCTCCTTTGAAATCTATAGAGAAAGCTCTCAACATATCTTCTAGGGTTTGAATTGTTCTCTCAGACTGACCATCTGTCTGGGGATGATAAGCAGTGCTGAAACTCAACTCTGTATCCAGAGTATGCTGAAGACTTCGCCAGAACTTCGAGGTAAATCTCGGATCCCGATCAGATATAATAGAAAGTCGTACTCCATGCAATCTTACCACTTCCTTTACATATATCCTGGAAAGCTGATCTAGAGAGAAATCCTCTCTAATAGGAATGAAGTGTGCAGACTTTGTAAGACGATCAACTATGACCCAGATAACATTATTGCCTTTGGAAGTTTTAGGAAGTCCTGTGACAAAGTCCATAGTGATGTTTTCCCATTTCCATTTGGGTATGGGTAATGGTTGTAACATCCCCTTAGACTTCTGTCTCTCAGCTTTAACTTGTTGACAAACCAAGCATCGAGAGACATATTCAGCAACATCTCTTTTCATGCCATCCCACCAGAAGTACTCTTTCATGTCCCTATACATCTTCGTGCTTCCAGGATGAATAGAGAATGAAGAACTATGAGCCTCATCCAGCAGCTCCTTCTTTAATTCGGGGATGGAAGGAACACAAACCCGATTCCTGAACTTTATTATCCCATCCCAATCAAGGTTGAATTCAAGAACATTTCTCACCTTCTTTTGTAACTCAACATCTTCTTTCTGTGACTCTTTAATCTTCACATGTATAGATGGTTGAACATTAATTTGAGAAAGATAAGATTTTTCCCCTTCCATTATAATTACAAGATCCATCCTTTGTAAATCCATAAATATTGGATCTTTTGTGATCCACATAATGGATAAACTAGCATGGTATTGTCGACTTAATGCATCTGCCACCTTGTTTGCTTTCCCAGGGTTGTAATGGATTGAGCAGTCATAATCCTTAATCAGCTCCAACCATCTTCTTGGGAACATATTCAGCTCCTTTTGTGTGATAATATACTTTAAACTTTTATGATCAGTATAAATATCACACCTTTCACCATAAAGGTAATGCCTCCAAATCTTTAATGAAAAGATTACCGCAGCCAACTCCAAATCATGTTTTGGGTAATTTTGCTCATGGATTTTCAACTGTCGTGAGGCATAAGCTATCACCATATCATTTTGCATAAGAACACACCCCAATCCCTTCTTGGATGCATCACTGTAGATCACAATCCTTTCTCCACTACAAGGCAGTGTGAGCACAGGTGCACTGGATAACCTTCTTTTCAACTCCTTGAAATTCTCTTCACATTCCTCTGTCCAGACAAACTTAACTCCTTTCCGAGTCAACTTGGTTAGTGGATTAGATAATCGTGCAAAATCCTTTACAAAACGTCGATAATATCCAGCCAAAACAAGAAAACTTCGGATCTCAGTTACTGTTGTTGGTCTTGACCATCTTTCGATAACCTCTGTTTTTGCTGGATCCACAGATATCCCCTCTTTTGAGATTATGTGACCCAAAAATGAAACTTTTTGAAGCCAAAATTCACACTTGGTAAATTTGGCATAAAGCTTCTCCTTTCTCAGGGTCTTCAATATAATTCTCAAGTGATCTTCATGCTCTTCCTTGCTCTTTGAATAGACAAGAATATCGTCTATAAAAACTACCACAAATTGATCAAGATAGTCTCTAAAGACTCTATTCAATTAGATCCATGAAGATAGTAGGGGCATTAGTAAGACCAAATGGCATCACTATAAATTCATAGTGTCCATACCTTGTACGGAAAGTCGTCTTTCGTATATCCTCCATTTTGACCCTTAATTGATGATACCCTGAACGAAGATCAATCTTGGAAAAGTATTGAGCTCCGCGTAGTTGGTCAAATAAGTCATCAATGCGTGGGAGGGGATATTTGTTCTTGATAGTGATCTTGTTATGTTCTCGATAATCAATGCAGAGTCTCATTAGGCCATCTTTCTTCTTAAAAAATAGAACAGGTCCTCCCCAAGGTGACGCACTAGGGCGTATGAATCCCTTATCAAGATTCTCTTGGAGTTGCTTCTTCAATTCCTGCAACTCAATTGGGGCCATTCTATAAGGTGTCTTTGAAATAGGCAAATCACCCGGTACGAGTTCTATTGAAAACTCAACTTCACGATTTGGTGGAAGACCCGGTAATTGCTCCGGAAAGACATCATCAAACTCCCATACAATGGGCATATTCTTAATCGTGAGTTTCTCACCAACCATTTGAGATAAATAACCTTCATTTAGTGGAATCAAGACCCATAAGATGGAATGAATTTCCACTGGAAGGTTATGTTCATCCTTGCATTGATAGACGATCGTAGATTGATCTGGAATATGAAATGTGACTTCACTTATTTGGCAATTGATATGAGCTCCATGTAGAGAAAGCCAATCCATGCCAAGAATCACATCAAATTCCACTAAAGGAAGGATCACAATATTTGCAGGAAGCACTTTCCCACAAACTTCGATCGGAGAAGAATTATAAAATTTTGATGCGACTGTTGTTCCATTAGGTGTTGTCGCAGATAACTCAACATCTAATTGTTGAGTTAATACGGTGATACCCTTAGAAAATTATTTAGAAATAAAAGATTGGGTGGATCCAGAATCAAATAAAACATTTGCTACTTTAGAGTGGATGGTAAGTGTACCTTTCACCACTTCATTATCGTACTCCACATCACTGATAGAAATTGCATGCAACTTTCCTTTGTCTTTAGCCTTAATATTTTGTTGATGTCGACCATCATCATCAACCCTTGGATTTGGGCATTGATTAGCATAATGCCCCATCTCCTTGCACTTGAAACATTGAAGTGTAGTAGGTTCATTCTGTGTATCCCTTCCTTTGTTTCCGTCATTAGACATCTTCTTCCCATTATCACGGCATTCAAATGACCGATGACCTTCCTTTCCACATTTAAAAAATTTACTTGTCCCTTTAAGACAACTCCCTCCATGTTTCTTTCCACACTTTGAGCATAAGGGAAAGCTCATATCCATTTCAGTGTGCTCTTTAGATTTTCCTTTGAATTCCATCTTCCTCTTCTTATCAAACCCATGTGACTGATGGGTTACTCCAATCTCCATCTCGGCTTTGAGAGCACATCGAATGATTTCCTCGTAGCTATTGAAGTCCCTTATGGATAACGCCCTTCGAAGACTTGGTTTTAAGCCACTAAAGAATCGATCGATCTTACTCTCAGGTTGGATAATAATACCAGAAGCGTACCTTGCAAGTCTTGTAAAATTTTCTTCATAGGTACCAACAGATTCATCATCCCTTTGCTTCAGTTCAAGGAACTCTTTCTCCAACTTTGTTCGGAGAATACGAGGGAAGTACTTATTGAAAAATAAGTTCTTGAACTCGTCCCATTCCATAGACTCAATTTCATCCCTTTGCCTCGTATTCTTAATAAGATTCCACCATTGATCAGCATCTCCTTCCAAACGATACACTGCTAGGATGACTTTATCATGCTCAGAACATTGAAGAACTGAAAATATCTTTTCAGTAGTACTAATCCATTGTTCAGCAACTAATGGATCAGTAGACCCGCTGAATGAAGGTGGATGCTGCCTCATGAAGGATTCAACAGAATGTTTCTCCTTCCTTTTCTCGTTTGGAAGTCCTGCATGATTCATAGCTTGAGAAAGTTGTGTGAGCATGGCTACAATATTTTGCATTCCAGCTCCCATATCGTTTGGTTTCTCAGGGGGACAATCATTGCATAGCCCATCGCATTCCGCATTAACACGGTTCCTTCGGGTTCCAGCCATTGACTAAAACCAAGAAGAATAGTGTGAGCAACACTAATTATAATAGGAAAACCACATAATCAAGGATAAATTTTCACACTTAAGGTTTTATCCTAGGGTATTCATGTCCATTTATAAAACACTAAGATTGTGTTCTATGATTAGACTTATCCTTAGGGTTCTTACTAAGGCTTTCACATCCTAGTTTCCAAAGGTTGACTATACCTTTCCTCTGATACCAACTATAAAGACCCATACTTTACATACATTGTTAATAATTCAAAATTGAAGCACACTTATTACAACATATGAAAAAACCACAAAGGACCGTATAGGTAGGTGTTGAAGCACACTTATTACAACATATGAAAAAACCACAAAGGACTGTATAGGTATTGTGTCTTTAGAAACTGGGAAACATAAACAACTGGTTCATAAATCTTCAACATCTCCCATAAAGATCTTCCTTTTTTTTATACCTAAAACCTTTCTTTATATCCTGTGGAAAAGAAAACATAAAAGGGTGAGCTCAAATGCTCAGTAAGGGTAAACAAAAGAAATATCAATCACATCGTATTCATAAGAACATAACATTTTGGAAATCTTAACCTGCAAAAGAGAGCATAATTTCATAACATGGGATAAATCATGGCAGTGAAATGTAATCACAATAATCATTACATAAAACATGAAACTTTGTGGCATTCACACATAATCATAGAGAATCATTTCTTGTTAGTCAAGACTCATTGCCAAGACTATCTTAGTGGACAAAGTCCCTTTCTGAATCGAGTAACCCTCGTTTTAGTCCTGTTTCACTGAACCGGTATAACCTACCGTTCCAGCCCTGTCTATCTCATGAGATATAAAATCTTTACCCAATGCATTGGCGGGAGATATAGGTCCCACCCATCTTATAATGAATCCTTTCTTATGTGTGCCACATAATCATAAACCATACATCATAGCGTAACCCATGTAATAAAAATGGAATTCTTAAACAACATGACATTATAAAACAATTCATATAAGATAATGGAATTCATAAAAATATTTCCCTCACAACATAATCAAATCCATGTAATAATAGGGATACACTAGTGCAGAAAAAGTTTTTTACGTCACCATTTTTTACGTCGGTTATATAAAACTGACGTCATAATATGTAAAACGAGGTTTTTTACGTCGGTTATAAAAATAACCGACGTTATTAATCGCGCGGTTTCGTTTTTTACGTCGGTTATACATTAACCGCCGTAAAAAACAGAAGCGGGGGGCGTTTGTTACGTCGGTTATTCAATAACCGACGTAAAAAACGCGGTTTTTGAAGGCCTTTTTACGTCGGTTATTTTATAAACGACGTAAAAAAAGAATCTGCAGATGTTTTTGACGTCGGTTATGGAATAACCGACGTAATAAAACGCGGATTTTGAGCCCTTTATAACGTCGGTTATAAAATAACCGATGTAAAAAAAGAATCGGAGGAAGGTTTTTACGTCGATTATTGAATAACCGACGTTATAAATGTTTTTAAAAAAACTATAACGTCGGTTATTGAATAACCGACGTGATAACTCATTTAAAAATTTACCCAGACCCCTGGATTGTCATTCGCAAGTTTACCTTCGACAGTCGCGACTCGTCTCTCTCGCGCGTAAACCCGAATCGGCTCGTCCATTTCGTGGGTTTAGATTCGTTTTGCGATCAGCGTTTCTCATATTTAATCTCCTCGGATCAATCATCTAAACTCGCAGCACTCAGGTAATCCTCCCACTCGTTCGTTTTTTTTCGCGGATAGTATATATATATGTGTTGTGATTTTTTTATTGAAACTAGCTAAGATTCTTCGATTGCGAACCCTTTTAACTCGTTTTGGCACCATAATCTTATTTATCATCCCTAGATCTATTAGTTCGACTTGAAATATTGACTAATTTTATGATTTCACTAATTTTTCATCATTTTCTATAAATCCCCGAGAGGGTTGGGGCGTGTCCATTTGGATGGGTTGCCCTTTTACAGTTGTTACTACTTTATTCACACACAACCATGGCAGTGGTGCATGGATTTGGGATCACATCACCATTTTCACCCCCTGCAAACAATGTTTCATGAGGAGGACTCGCTAGATTTCCCCTCGGCATGTTAAAAATTTTAGATACCCTCTTTTCAGCAAGTAAAAAATTAACTAGTTTTTTCTTCACTACTTATCCTAAACAAATAAAACAACCATTCTTTCTAGAACCTCTACTAGATCCATTGCATCCATCAACATACATATTTGGATCTGAAAGCATCCCTTAAGCCTTATGTTCGATGCTAACATCCTTTACTGATCTATAGAAAATATGATGGTCTGCTAAGCTCTCCATTTAAAAGTCAAACCCCACCAATTATTCATCCTCATCATGAGAAAATGGCACAACATCTGAATTTCTGATTCAATCTCTAGGGTCACTGAACAAACATTAACTCCTTCAAATCCACACCTGGAATAGACAACCTATTGTCGAGTTCCTTCTCTATCTATTGAAACTCAGTTCTTCCTCCACACCTAAAAACATTCTTTGAATGGCCCAACTTCTTGTTATGGTAAATTTTCAGTGATTCCAGGGGGGTGGGAGGGCTATCAAGAGGGTTGGGGGGTGTCCAGGGGGGTGTCCAAGGGGGTAGGGTGTGGGGGGTGGTGTCCAGGAGGGGTGGGGGGCTGTCCAGAGGGGTCGGGGGGTGTCCAGGGGGGTTTACAAGGGGGTGGGTGGGTGTGGGGGGCTGTCCAAGGGTGTGGGTGGGTGTTGGGGGGTGTCAAGGGGGGTGTCCAAGGGGGGTAGGGGGTGGGGGTGGTGTTTAGGAGGGGTGGGGGGCTGTCCAGAGGGTTGGGGGGTGTCCAGGGGGGTGTCCAAGCAGGTCGGGGGTGGGGGGTTGTGTCCAGGAGGGGTGGGGGTGCTTTCTAGAGGGGTAGGGGGCTGTCCAGAGGGGTCGGGGGGTGTCCAGGGTGGTGTCCAAGGGGATGGGTGAGTGTGGGGGGCTGTCCAAGGGGGTGGCGGCCTGTCCAGAGCAGTCGGTGGGGTGTCCAGGGGGTGTCCAAGGGGTTGTATGGGTGTGGGGGGCTGTCCAAGTGGGTGGCGGCCTCTCCAGAGGGTATTTGGGGTTGTCCGGGTGGGTGGGGGGGGGCTGTCCAGAGGGTTGGGGGATGTCCAGGGGGGTGTCCAAGGGGGTAGGGGGTGGGGGGTGGTGTCCAGGAGGGGCGGGGGGATGTCCAGAGGGGTCGGGGGTGTCTAGGGGGGTTTACAAGGGGGTGGGTGGGTGTGGGGGGTTGTCTAAGGGTGTGGGTGGGTCTTGGGGGGTGTCCAGGGGGGTGTCCAAGGGGGGTAGGGGGTGGGGGGTGGTGTTTAGGAGGGGTGGGGGGGGGGGGCTGTCCAGAGGGTTGGGGGTGTCTAGGGGGCTGTCCAAGCAGGTCGGGGTGGGTGGTTGTGTCCAAGAGGGGTGGGGGTGCTTTCTAGAGGGGTCGGGGGCTGTCCAGAGGGGTCAGGGGGTGTCCAGGGTGGTGTCCAAGGGGATGGGTGGGTGTGGGGGGCTGTCCAAGGGGGTGGCGGCCTGTCCAGAGGGGTCGGTGGGGTGTCCAGGGGGTGTCCAAGGGGTTGGATGGGTGTGGGGGGCTGTCCAAGTGGGAGGCGGCCTCTCCAGAGGGTATTTGGGGTTGTCCGGGTGGGTGGGGGGGCTGTCCAGAGGGTTGGGGGATGTCCAGGGGGTGTCCAAGGGTGTAGGGGGTGGGGGGTGGTGTCCAGGAGGGGCGGGGGGCTGTCCAGAGGGGTCGGGGGGTGTCTAGGGGGGTTTACAAGGTGGTGGGTGAGTGTGGGGGGCTGTCCAAGGGTGTGGGTGGGTGTTGGGGGGTGTCCAGGGGGTGTCCAAGGGGGGTAGGGGGTGGGGGTGGTGTTTAGGAGGGGTGGGGGGGCTGTCCAGAGGGTTGAGGGGTGTCCAGGGGGGTGTCCAAGCAGGTCAGGGGTGGGGGGTTGTGTCCAGGAGGGGTGGGGGTGCTTTCTAGAGGGGTCGGGGGCTATCCAGACGGGTCGGGGGGTGTCCAGGGTGGTGTCCAAGGGGATGGGTGGGTGTGGGGGGCTGTCCAAGGGGGTGGCGGCCTGTCCAGAGGGGTCGGTGGGGTGTCCAGGGGGGTGTCCAAGGGGTTGGATGGGTGTGGGGGGCTGTCCAAGTGGGTGGCGGCCTCTCCAGAGGGTATTTGGGGTTGTCCAGGTGGGTGGGGGGCTGTCCAGAGGGTTGGGGGATGTCCAGGGGGGTGTCCAAGGGGGTAGGGGGTGGGGGTGGTGTCCAGGAGGGGTGGGGGGCTGTCCAGAGGGGTCGGGAGGTGTCCAGGGGGGTTTACAAGGGGGTGGGTGGGTGTGGGGGGCTGTCCAAGGGTGTGGGTGGGTGTTGGGGGGTGTCCAGGGGGGGTCCAAGGGGGTAGGGGGTGGGGGTGGTGTCCAGGGGGGGTGTTATATCTTTCTATATTTTGTTTAAAAAATAATATTCAAGCATATTTTTTTAAATACACATCGATTTGTTTTATATTTCAAAATTGTTTACATTCAAATTATGATTTTTTTCATATAAACATATATTTGTCTTATCTAAAAAATATATATATTTTTGCTATTTGTTATAGGTAATAATGAGTCGAAGTTGGATTACGGCACATCGAATGAGCAATGAATATGAGGAAGGTGTTGATGCCTTTTTGGAATTTGCTAAACGAAATGTTCCAAGTAGTGACATTTTTTTCTGTCCATGCCTGAAATGTCTGAATATGAAGAAGTTGAAAAGTAGAGAGATAAAAGATCATCTGATTTGTCATGGTTTCAATCTGAGTTACAACCCTTGGATTTGGCATGGCGAAACTGGACAGAATGTCACTGATGATAATGAATCGCAAGATGGTAACTCCGATGGAATTGAAGAAATGATTCGCGATATTGTAGCAGAACAAATTGAGATAGAACTGACAGTTGCACGTCTATATGGTGATGCCGAAAAACCATTATATCCTGGTTGTACAGATTTTACGGTTTTGTCGGCGGTGTTAAGATTGATTAACCTAAAGGCGAAACATGGATGGAGTGACAGAAGTTTTACAGAGCTGCTACAATTGATGAAAGACATTCTTCCAAAAGATAACGATCTTCCAGATTCACATTATAAGGCCAAAAAAATATTATGCCCGATGGGATTAGGATACAGGAAAATACATGCATGTCCGAATGACTGCATTATATATAGGAAGGAATATGAATTTCTGAAAGAGTGTCCTAAATGTGGGACATCACGGTATAAGGTGAAAGAAAAATCACAAGCTGATGTAGAGATTACAAAGCTCCCTTCAAAGGTATTTTGGTAACTTTTTATAATTCCTCATTTCAAACGTTTATTTGCTAATTCACATGATGCAAAAAGGTTAAGATGGCATGCTGATGAGCGGGTATGTGATGGAAAAATACGTCATCTAGCTGATTGTCCACAATGGAAGAAAATTGATGCCCAGTACCCTACATTTGGAAATGAAATTAGAAATCTGAGACTAGGCTTGTATACAGATGGAATGAATCCATACCGAACCCTCAGTAGCACACATAGTTCATGGCATGTTTTATTGGTAATTTACAACCTCTCTCCTGAAGTTTGTATGAAGCGCAAATATGTCATGTTGAGTATCATGATCTCTGGTCCAAAGCAACCCGGCAATGATATTGATGTATACTTGTCACCGCTGATTGATGATTTGAAACTGTTATGGGCTGATGTTATTAGGGTGTATGATTCTTATAAAATGGAATATTTTCAACTACATGCAGTGCTTCTATTCACTATAAATGACTTCCCAGCATATGGAAATTTGTCTGGATACAGTGTTAAAGGGCATAAAGCATGTCCAATTTGCGAACAACAGACGTCATATTGTCAATTGCATCATGGGACGAAAACAGTGTACATGGGTCATAGAAAGTTTTTGCCTATGGATCACCCTTATAGAAGACTAAAAAAGGCATTCAATGGCTCACAAGAATTTGATACTACTCCAAAACTTTTATCCCCAGATTTTTATTTTGAGAGGGTGAAAAACCTTGATGTGACATTGGGAAAGACACAAAAATCTGGTAATGATAGACATATTTGGAAGAAAAGGTCAATATTTTTTGAGCTACCATATTGGAGGTATCATGAAGTCAAACATAATATTGATTTCATGCACGTGGAGAAGAATATCTGTGATTCTTTGATCGGAACATTGCTAGATATTAAAGGAAATACAAAAGATGGGTTGAATGCAAGGTTAGACCTACTATCAATGGGAATACGTTTGGAGTTAGCTCCCACTCCTAAAGGAACATGAACATTTCTTCCCCCGGCTTGTCATACATTATCGAAGAGGGAGAAAAGTATCTTCTGTCAGTGTCTTCATGATATCAAAGTGCCTCAAGGTTATTCTTCAAATGTAAAAAATTTTGTCTCATTGAAAGACTTGAAGTTGAAAGGTATGAAATCACATGATTTTCACGTCATGATGCAACAAATTCTACCAGTTGCACTGCGTGGAATATTGCCCATCCGTGTCAGAAAGACTATAATAAGGTTGTGTTATTTTTTCAATTCAATTTGTAACAAGGCGATTGATGTGAATGCTTTGAACATTTTGGAAAAGGATGCAATTTTTATACTTTGTCATTTGGAAATGTATTTTCCTCCAACTTTTTTTGATATGATGGTGCATTTAATGATTCATCTGGTTCGAGAAATAAAGCTTTGTGGACCTGTATATCTTCGTTGGATGTATCCTTTTGAAAGGTATATGAAAATATTAAAGGGATATGTTAAAAATCCATATCGACCTGAAGCCTCCATTATTGAAAAGTATATTTCTGAGGAGGTAGCAGAGTTTTGTACGAGCTACTTGGCTCCGGCGCAACACATAGGTTTGCCTCCATCTTGCCATGAACGGGTTAATAATGAGTGAAAGGGGATTCGTGGCGTGAAATTCAAATCACTGTCAGCTGAACATATGAAGAAGTTAGAATCATACATCTTGAATAACATAGCTGATGTTCAACCGTATATCACATTGCATATTAATGAGTTGAAACAATGTCATCCAAAGAAGAAAGAAATGTGGATTTTGAATGAGCACAACAAAACTTTTTTGCCATGGTTTAAAAAGACCTTGCTTGGTAGATCAGATGTATCAGAGACATTAAAATGGATAGTGGGTGGTCCATCTTTAAATGTGATAACATGGTCCGCTTATGACATTAATGGCTATACATTTCATACGAAAGCTCAGGACAACAGAAGTGCAGTTCAGAATAGTGGTGTATTGGTGTTTGCAGAAGCAATGCATTTTTCGAGTGCTAAGGACAGAAACCCAATTTCGGCATCAAGTGCATATTATGGAGTGATTGAAGACATATGGGAGGCTGATTACTTTAAAATTAAAGTTCCGATTTTTAACCGTAAATGGTTTATCGGTAACAACAGTGTCAGACACGATGAATTTGGAATGACACTTGTTAATCTAAATAGATTGGAAGACACAGCTGATTCTTTTATAATGGCAACACATGCCAAACAAATTTTCTATGTAGTAGATCAATCAGATATGCAGTGGGCTGTTGTTTTACAAGGGAAAAAACAATATGTTGGTGAGGATGAATTTGATGAAGATTCTGATTTATGTGAGATCCCTACTTCCATGGAAATATTAACAGAACATAATGATGAGCATGTTGAAGACATGGTTTGTGCCATAAGGAATGATCACGACGAAGGAATTTGGGAAAACAATCCAACTGTACATTCCTAAAATTACAGGTAACACATGTTTATTTCTTGTTTACATTTAGTTTTTTCATATAATGTTAGATATTGTAAATTTTTTACTTATTAAAACATGTATCAAACCAAAACGATAAAACAATAAAAACCGTAAAGAGGAGAAGTCCTGGGCGCACCGGCTGGCCGGTGGTGGATCACTGGTTGGCCGGTGGTCCAGAGCAAAGCTCTGTCTGGTCCACCGGCCGGCCGATGGTGATCCAGCGGCCGGCCGATGGTCCAGACAGAGAGGAAGGCTCTCTGTCTGGTCCACCGGCCGGCAGGTGGTGATCCAGCGGCCGGCCGGTGGTCCAGACAGGAAGGCTCTATCTGGTCCAGCGGCCGGCCGGTGGTGAGCCAGCGGCCGGCTGGTGGCACCAGGCAGTGGGCAAGTCTACTGCCTGGGTCCTCCGGCTGGCCGGTGAGCTCACACCGGCGGACCGGTGGACTCAGTGAGTCCACTTTTCAGCTTTCTTAGCCCAACTCCTTGGCAACCTTTTTCCTGTGTTTATCATGTTTATCATTGTTTAACATCCTTACCATATTACCAATGTTTACTATTATGTAATTTAGTACACTTTTCTGTTTTCTGATTAAGTAGTATTAAAATATTTGAATTTTTATATTTGTGAACTAATGTTTGTTTTTTTGATTTGAAGGAAAATGACAGATCAATCAGTTGATCAGCCACATGATTCTGGAGATGAGCATATTGGTCATACATCTGGGGAGGAACATTCACATGCTCCTATTACGAAAAAGAGTTCAAATGTTGGTAAGCGTGGGTGCACACGTTTACCAAAATTATCACTTGCACGTACGAAGGAGGAGAGGATAGTCGTGGAGTTTTATGATGATGATCTTCCTAGAGGTCCAAATGCTAAAGATTTTAAGGGTTTTGTAGCAACTCAGGCTAAGAGAAAAGTAAGAATTCTCTATGATGATTGGAGAAGTGTGGATAAGGAGATAATTTTTCTGCTGTGGGAGACCATTTTGGTAAGATCTTTTGCTATTGTTTGACTGTTATTTAAATGTTTCTAGTATATATAATATTTTTAACCTCTTTTTTATCAGATGACATTTGATATTCCTGACACTAGAGGAGTCAGGAAGAAATTCTTATCGTTGGCTGCTAGGAGATGGAGGGATTTCAAATCAACCCTCTCATCTGATTTCATTTATGGTCATAGGAGTCGTGAGAATCCATGTCGTATATATCCTTTTATAGATGAAGACACATGGAGACACTTTTTTCAAAGTAGAAGAAAAGAATCATTTTTGGTAAGGGCAATGTAAACTTTTATAAGCTTTCTTATATAAATGATCTTATTATTGTTTTGTTAATGATTACGTATTCTTAATTTACAGCAAACAAGGAAAGATCATCAAGAGATCCAATCTAAAATTGTATACCCTCATAGTTTATCTCGGGGAGGGTATGCATTATTGGAAGAACAAATGATGGCAAAAAAATTTCAACAACTAAGAGCTGAGTCTTCAAGCTCTGGAGAGGTGGCCCCTCCATCCCCTCCATCTAGACATGAGAAATGGAAAAGAGCTCGGAAGGGGAAAAAAGGACAATATCTTTCGGAAGAATCGAGACTCGTAGTTGAGAGGATTGTAAGATATCTATTTTATTTATTTAAGTTTACTATTTTCGTCATATATTTCCAATCATTATATAAATTTTCAATTAATTATTACAGGACTCTCTTGAGGAGAAGAGTTCACAGGGGACATTTACACCATCTGGGAGGGAAGATATTTTATCAGTGGCATTGGGAAAGCCCGAACATCCTGGCTGTGTAAGAGGATATCCGGCAGGTGTATCGGTAAGAAAAGTGTTTCCACGTTCCTCAACTTCTAACGTTGAGGGAGTTTATAAAAAAAAATAGAATCCTTGGAGGCTGAAGTCCATAATATTAATGCGACAATGGAGGACAAGATTAGAGCATCAGTGCAGTTTATGTTTGCAGACTTGAAAAGACAATTTCAGGGTGCAGCTCCCACTCCACCTCTCCCAGTAGCTCCCACTCCCCCACCTCAGCCTGCGGACCCCATTTTTGATCCTCCTCCTCCGCCGCAGCTACCTACTTATTGTGAGTTGTATGTTGATGATCCTCAACATCATATAGTTGCATATGGGATGGTATATTGTATAGGAGATACAGTTCATCATCAACAGTTAGAGGTAGAGAATCAGAAGGTCACTGTACAAGATATTATAGATAGATTAGCTCGGATACCATTACCTACAGATGAGGTGACGACAGTTGGACATAGTATCGGCCATTTTTTACTTTGGACATCCAGACTTCTTCGACTCATTACCATAGAGGTATGGATGTTATATCTTTTATTTTATATTTTTATTAATGTTTTATCATTTGAAAACTAATATATTTTTCAATTTATTTTTACAGGAATACTTCAAACGTAAAGAAATACTGTATAGAAAACAACAAAGACAGATAGCTATGACATCAGATGCAGATACTAGCAGTCTTGACAAATTGTCAAGATATTCAAATTTGTTGGCGGATCATTATGACTTTACAATGGAAGCTCATGTTTGTGGACGTGAACTAAGTGTGGGGATTATGAAAACTGATATCATGGAGTTTGTCACTGGAGATAAGTTGGGCATCAACGTGGTGCAAATTTTTATCATGTAAGTTTAACACCTTTTCCTTGCATTATATTTATAAAAAATGTATACTTATGTCTGCTTTGTATTAGGTATATGTATAAAATTTGTGAGAGGAATGAGCTGACAGATGTATATGGATTCGTGGACCCACAATTGATTTCCCCTGAAGCATGTGCATTGGATGAGGAACAAAGAATGCTTTATATTGCAGATAGATTTGAAAAGAATGTAATCACACAGTGTTGGATGATGCCTTTTTTTGAGAGGTATGAAACACATCCCTCTCAAAGAGTTAATTATATTTTAACATAAAAAACCACTAATGTTAAATTTCCTTTTATCAGGGATCATTGGATGTTAGGGGTTTTTTCCCTAGGGAGAAAACACTTTATTGGATATGCTCTCTCCATGATGATGTGCGAGAAAGTTTTAAGAATATATTGGAAACGTAAGTTTCAATTTCAAAATAGTTTTATATATTATAATGAATTTTAAATTTACCCCATTCGTATTATTTTCTAACAGGGCATGGGTCCACTTTCGAAAAAGCGCAAAGAAAAGGAATTTCAAGATCAAATATGTACATGCGAAGGTAAATATCCATTTATAATTTGTACATTTTGATTTATTATATAAAAATAATATATTGAATTTACACTCATTCAAACAGAAATTTCATGAGCAACAAGGCATCATCGAATGCGGATATTACATGTTAAGATTTATGTATGAAATAATAACAACTGGGACAGTTCTGAGTTTTGACCTGGTAAGATTTCCTCTTTCTCATAATATTTCAATTTGATTTATTCATTATACACGTTGACTACTATCCTTTTTCTTTGTATCTTTTTGATGACCCTCAACCCTTTACTGCTGAAGATATCAAACACTTACAAGTGGAGTGGTCAAATTATTTTACAGGTTTGATTGACTTTTAGTTGTTTGTAATGTAAAATGTAATTTTGAATATTGTCAATGTAATTGTGTATTTCGCAGTCATTTAGGTTGGATTTAGTTTTTTTTGAAGTTGACAGTGTAAGTTTTGAATGTTATATAAGTGAATGTTTAATTTTTCTCTACTTCTTGTTTTGGTCTACTATTGATGGTTTTTCTGGTCTAGATTTTGGTATGGGGGGAGAGGTTCCAAGGGGGTGGGTGGGTGTTTGGGGGGTGTCCAAGGGATATGGGAGGGGTGTCCAAGGTGTGTTTCGGGCTGTCCTAGGGGTCGGGGGGGGTGTAAATGAGGGTGGGGGGTGTCCAAGGGGTGGGGGTGTCCAATGGATATGGGAGGGGTGTCCAAGGTGTGTTTGGGGCTGTCCAAGGAGTCGGTTGGGTGTAAATGAGGGTGGGGGGGGGGGGGGGGGCTGTCCAAGGGGTGGGGGTGTCCAAGTGGTGGGGGGGGGTGTCCAAGGGATATAGGAGGGGTGTCCAAGGGGTGTTTGGGGCTGTCCAAGGGGATGGGGGGGTTTCCAAGGGGTAGGGGGGTTTCCAAGGGGTCGGGGGGGGTGTCCAGGGGGTGGGGGGATGTCCAAGGGGTGGGGGTGTCCACGGGGTGGGGGGTGTCCAAGGGATATGGGAGGGGTGTCCAAGGGGTGTTTGGGGATGTCCTAGTATTCGGGGGGGGGGGTGTAAATTAGGGTGGGGGGGGGGGGCTGTCGAAGGGGTGGGGGTGTCCAAGGGGTGGGGGGTGTCCAAGGGATATGGGAGTGGTGTCCAAGGTGTCTGGGAGTTCTGTCCAAGGGGCTGGTTGGGTGTAAATGATGGTGGGGGGGCTGTCCAAGGGGTGGGGGTGTCTAAGGGGTGGGGGTGTCCAAGGGATATGGGAGGGGTGTCCAAGGTGTGTTTGGGGCTGTCCTAGGGGTCAGGGGGGTGTAAATGAGGGTGGGGGGTGTCCAAGGGGTGGGGGGTGTCCAAGGGATATGGGAGGGGTGTCCAATGTGTGTTTG
Organism: Viscum album; assembly: GCA_963277665.1. Lineage (NCBI taxonomy): Eukaryota > Viridiplantae > Streptophyta > Magnoliopsida > Santalales > Viscaceae > Viscum > Viscum album. The sequence continues at coordinate 39,751,392 of OY728160.1, read as the reverse complement.
GGGCTGTCCAATGAGTCGGTTGGGTGTAAATGAGGGTGGGGGGGGGGGCTGTCCAAGGGGTGGGGGGTGTCCAAGTGGTGGGGGTGTCCAAGGGATATAGGAGGGGTGTCCAAGGGGTGTTTGGGGCTGTCCAAGGGGCTGGGGGGGGGGGGTTTCCAAGGGGTAGGGGGGTTTTCAAGGGGTCGGGGGGGTGTCCAGGGGGTGGGGGGCTGTCCAAGGGGTGGGGGGTGTCCAAGGGGTGGGGGGGGGGGGTGTCCAAGGGATATGGGAGGGGTGTCCAAGGGGTGTTTGGGGTTGTCCTAGTGTTCGGGGGGTGTAAATGAGGGTGGGGGGCTGTCGAAGGGGTGGGGGGTGTCCAAGGGGTTGGGGGTTGTCCAAGGGATATGTGAGTGGTGTCCAAGGTGTCTGGGAGTTCTGTCCAAGGGGCCGGTTGGGTGTAAATGAGGGTGGGGGGCTGTCCAAGGGGTGGGGGGGGTGTCCAAAGGGTGGGGGTGTCCAAGGGATATGGGAGGGGTGTCCAAGGGGTGTTTGGGGCTGTCCAAGGGCTCGGGGGGGTGTCCAGGGGTCGGGGGGTGTCCAAGGGGTCTGGGAGGGCTGTCAAGGTGTGTGGGGGGGGTGTCCAATGGGTGTTTGAGGCTGTACTAGGGGTCTTGGGGGTGTAAATGAGGGTGGGGGGCTGTCCAAGGGGTGGGGGTGTCCAAGGGGTGGGGGGTGTCCAAGGGATATGGGAGGGGTGTCCAATGGGTGTTTGAGGCTGTACTAGGGGTCGTGGGGGTGTAAATGATGGTGGGGGGGCTGTCCAAGGGGTGGGGGGGTGTCCAAGGGTTGTGGTGGGGCTGCAATGTGGTGGGGGAGGGATGGCCAGGTTGTTAGGTGGGTATAGATGAGGGTGGGGTTCAGTTGGGGCTTGGGGGAGGGCTGGCTTGGTTATTTTTGTTGTTTGGTTTCTGGTTTCTTTTTGGTGAGAGCAGTGGAATTATTTAAAAAAAAATATCGCTTTCACGTCGGTTATTTTATATCCGACGTGGTAAATAAATCGGTAGGGGTTTATCACGTCGGTTTTTTCGAGAACCGACGTGATAAACCGTTCCCGGGCCTTTTATCACGTCGGTTCTTAATATAAACGACGTGATAAAAGGCCTGGGAATCGATTTACCACGTCAGTTATTGGATAACCGACGTGCTAAAACGTTTCCCAGGCCTTTTTATCACGTCGGTTATTTAAGAAACCGACGTGATAATAGGCCCGGGGAAGGGTTAATCACGTCGGTTATGTCATAACCGACGTGATAAACGATATCCCAGAAGTTTTATCACGTCGGTTTATAAAATAACCGACGTGATAACCCCCCCCCCCCCCGCGCATATTTATCACGTCGGTTATTATATGAACCGACGCGATAAACACCGTGATGTTAGGGATGTTACGTCGGGTTTTAAATAACCGACATAAAAAACGTTATTTATGACGTCCTCTGTATTAACGTCGCCTAAAAACTGACGTAAATAATGAAAAATAACCGACGTAAATTTTTTTTTCTACACTAGTGATAAAAACAGAACCCTTTTATTATCTTATATGGAAGATAATTTTGATAAAATACTTGAACTCCATTCTTGAGGAAAATATCCTTTCTACTTCAAAAATACTTTTCCTTTCTTAACATGTCAAACAATTTTAAACTAAAATAAGTTGATTAAAAATATACTTGAATACTTGTAAAGGAAGACTCTTGGAAATAATGTTTTAAGAATCCATTCATGCCGTATAAGTTAAAAAAACATTCTTCGTACTTTTGTCGGAAAAGTCACAAAGTACCTCGTACGAAAAACGACAAAAGATTCCTTTCATATTCTTTACTAAAAACTCACTGAAGGGTAAAATTGAATTAAACAATTGTATGTGGATGGAAATAATATTACATATTGAGTAAACATGGATGTGGATGATAAAATACACCCCAGTAAATACCAAAGTATAAACAATCTCGGATAAAAATGAGATTGTGATATTTCCCTTACCTTAGGTCCGATTTGCTTCGTATGTGTACGAACCTCCTGTATAATGATTTAAATAATGTAATTTACTTATTAAAAAATCATATTAATTGTTATTATATCATATATGGTTCACTTATGACATTATATTACCCGTTCTTTTGTAAATTCCATGTTAAAGAAGCGTTTTGGGTAAAATCGTTTCATTTATCGTAGGTGTTTTGACTTGTTGTTATTGACATTATTATTACCTATATCATGATTTACTTACTTCCAGAATATAAAATATGATTTATATATCATATATATTCTGTATATATATATATATAATAGATAGATAAATGAAATGAAAAACACCGTTCATGGAGACGGTAGTCCGTACGTACGCATGAACGATGTTTTCCTTTCCTTATTGTCTTGAATGGAAGTAAGTAGATGAAATATATATATATATATATATACATAAATCCAGTAGCATTATAATGTCATATATTTCATTATTATTTCTTATATATACTTTATAATCATTCTTAAATGGTTAACATGGAGAATGAATCTCATCGCATCGTGGAGACGGTAGTCCGTACGTACGCACGAGCGATGATATCATTTCCATAAATATTGAATTGAATTGGAGTGGATTATACAATATATCAGAACCAATATGATGTTGTAATAACTATGTATAGTTATTCTTTACAACATTATACACATCCATGTAAGGTGGTGGTGGAAAATAGATTACACCACGGCGTGGAGACGGTATTCTGTACGTACGCACGCGCGGTGATTTTTTTTTCCGTAGTATGGATAGATGGTGAAATAGGGTTGTTTCATACTTATAATAATATATCAGTATATGAGTGATACTGATGTTATTACTTTATAATGAAACAACCTAAGAAGAAGAAGTGGAAGAAGAAATAATGATGAAAGAATTGGTAACGGTAATTACCTCTTCTTTGAACCGCCTCTTTGAGACCTCTTCTTAGGGCGCTAAAATTGGTTTTTGAGGAAGACCAGAACCTATAGGATGTTTCTAGGGAAGTGGAGAAGATATTTTGGCATGGTTTGGCCGAGCTTGAGTGCTCAAATTGGTGTGAGGAGGAGGGGGAGGAGGTGTCCTTTTATAGGGGAGGAGAGGGGCACCTTAGGAATATCTCAAAATATTATTTTATATTAAAGTCAAAATCGGTTTATAATGGTTCCAAAGAGTCTTATTTCGAAGCTAAAGTGGGGAAGGGTCGAAATCCTATGAACCAATAGGAGATTGACAAGTTTAGGGTATTATTTTAACCTTATCAATTAGATTTAACTCGTAGTTAAATAATTTAACTTTTACCGTGTCTTTTTGTTTTCTTTCACTATATGGTTAATACACTTACTATAACATGACAAACGAACCCCAAATTGTTTATTATTAATATATATATCCTTATATAAGTTATTTGGCCGAACCTTAGATTTTTAGGAATAAAATAACAATTAATAATATAATATTTGATTTAAAAACTATTTTGTGTCAATTTTGACACTATTTGATATATGATTTTTGTGAAAGTCATAACAGAATTATATGTTCGAATAAAGTTGATTAAATCAACAATAATATATCATAGTAACCTAGAAAATTAGTTGAATTCATAAAAAGTCTCAAATTACATTTATTTTGGTGTTTATAACATCAATTATGTCAATATTTCATTAATAAGATAATTACTGCATCATCATTATGTCATAAATAAATTAAATTATTTAATGTATAATAATTACAAATAAAATACCATTATGTAGGAAATCGTTATAGATTTTTAATGATTATTTATAGTCGAATATATCTTATGTATAACCCCATATTAAAAATGATTTACTTATTAAACATTGATTTTAACTATTTTAACCCTTCTTTAAATAAATTAATAATAAATGTCCTAATCTAATCTAAGTGGGCCTAAATGGTCATATTTTATTCCTAAGTCTGTTTTTGGTCGAATTACACTAGTCCAATAGAATTAGGACTTGTGTTAGGGTAATATTAATATCATATTTACCCTTAGTTACCCTATTTACTATTAACCGTGGTAAAAAAAGTAAAAAGTTACTATTCACCAAAAAATTATTTTTATCTCATTGAACCACATTCTACTTACTGATATCAACCGTGTCTGTCGGATTTTCGAAATTCCATTCACAGAAGCGGTAAAATTATGTTTTATACAAAATTCAGTTTTTAACCTACAACTTAGTGGTTTCACTATTCATCAAAAATTGAAAGTTTTCAGAAAAATACCAAAATTTCACCCTAGGCTAATTTAGATATTCTGAGTCCAAAAAATGAAGTCCATTTTGAAAAATAAAATTTATAAAATTTTAAAAAGTGGTTATTACTATTCATAACGGCTAGTTTTAATAGCATATTGTTGTTTAGTGAAACTCGGTATTGCGTACGACGCAAGCTATCGAGGAAGGTCGCGATTGCGTGTAAAGCAAGCCAAGCAAGTGTTTTGTAGAAAAAGATTCCTTTGATGATTTATATAACATAAAAGTCTCGGGTGTTACAATAATTATCAATTTCAATGGTCCATAACATGCATGAAACATATATAATCATGAATTTCCAGCATTGGACGTTTGAACCCATAACCAAAATATTTTATTACATTTATATATCCCTTTCCTTTAAAACCCAATTTCAAAACTAAAGTACCTATAATGATGTAATGTAGGGTTTTTTATTTAAATAAACCATATAATAATATAAAGGATGTGAAATATAATGTAAATTTTTATTTTTTTGGGAATAAATTATGACCCAATATACGTTAAAATAGAACATTTCTCATGTCTTTTGCAATGTAGTCAAAACATTTTGTTTAAAATTCAAAAAAATCTTTTTTTATAAATTTTAATGAAATAAAAAATTGATATAAAATTTCATTTTATAAATAATTTTTTCAATATTATTAATTCTATAAAATATTTTTAAAAATATGGAATGTGAGAAAAATATTTAGATTTTAAATATTTCAAACATTAAAATTGATATTTTTAGGTAAATCATCCCTAATATCGAGTCCAACTCGTATTGTATTTTAATGATTCTCTAAAATAATAATAATATTAAAAGTATTTACATATGAAATCCCTTTTAATGTTTTGTTATTACCATTTAATATTTAATTACATAATCAATTATCTTCATGCTAGATGTTTTGACGATATTCAACTCATATGTCAAAAATGAGTTTGGTAGGTTGATTATGGTCAAAGTGGTCATCAGTTCAAAATATGTATAATATTAATTTTGAAATAATTATATTTCATATATACTTATTTTACATTAAATAACAACAATGAATGATGGTTATTAATGACAAACTATATTAAAATCATACAGAAGGTAGGTTGTACGCACGTATGAGTAACATTTTGATTTTTAGACAAACATGATAAAAAGAAGGTAAAAAATATTTTATCATAAAATAAACATTATTAAATAAAAAAATATCATATAATACATTTATATATAACATAAATGTGATGTTGTCCTAAAAATCGCATCACATCAATTCATGGAGTTGTTAATCCACACTTATGCACGAACGACATTGTCATTTGGAAAAAGATGGAATTATGATAAAGTTGACGATATATTTAAATTCAAGAATAAAAATTATATCATTATAATCAAATGATATAGATTAAATATATCATTATAACCTATAATTATTGGTTATGATAGAAAATGAATTATATCACTTCATGATGCGGTAATCCGCCACAAACAATAACAATTGTTTCATTTTTCATTTAATTGAAGAAAGTGAATGATATTGGTTAATACATAAACATAAAAACATGTATGTATAATTAAGATAATTTAATTATTATTTCATCACAACTTGAAAATATTTAAAGGATATTGTAAATTAAATAATATGAAAATGGTTCGTTAATAACTCTACCACTTCTTTGGAAAACAACTTTATGTTTATAAACAAATCCTCCATAGGGTAGTTTTATAATCAAACTAATGGCTATAGGAAATGGTGAGGAATGTATAAAATGGATTTTTATAGTACTTGTATGATCCAAATGTCCCTTTATGTCTGGTGAGTAGATTATTGGTGTTTCCCTTTTGTAATTGGGTGATAGGACCCACTCAAAAGATTCAAAAAGATAAAAATATATTAATGTATTAAAAAATAAAAATAAATCCAATGTCTTTATTTATGAATATTATATGATATGGTGAAAAATATTGTTTTATATTAAAATTTACACATGTAACTATGTTATTTTATCCCTTATCACTTATATTTATCCCTCATAAACATAATTTTTATCATAACTATGTTAATTTTGTTTACTTTTTGTAATATTCATAATGAAAAAATTGAGTTCATATTACTGCATAATATTATGTATTTATAATAAAAATAAGAATTAATTTTTTCAAATGTAATTAATTTATGGTGAATAATTTAATTTCATGAAATAATATATAAAAAGTGTTTTTAAAATTTTTTAAATATATATATATAATTATTTTTATAAAAGAGTAATGAATACAATTTATTCCAGAGACCATAATTAGATTTTATAAACTATGGGAGATAAAAAAATTTAAAAATAATCCAAAATTGTATTATATTTTTTTAATACATTAAAATATATAACATTTTTAAATAAAAATATATATTTTGACTATTTATTGAAAAAATAATTTTTTTGAAAAGTATCAAAAAATCCTCTGAAGTAAATTTAGATTTTCTAAATTAAAAAATAATTTTAATTTTTTTCAAATTAATATATAAAATTGAAATAATCCTTTTAAAAAACCATAAATTTTTTTAGAAATAAGGCCTTTTCCCTTTTGACAGAACAATTACCCAATATTATTAAAATGATTATAAAAATATAAAATACCAATTAAGAATATTAATTGGATAATAAAATAGATTATATAATTATTAACTTGGTTGTTACATTCTACCCAAAATTTGAAATCACATCCCCACAATTTTATTTACTATCTCAATAAGAGGGTATATATTTCCATCATGGCATTTTATGATTTGTATGTCAATTCATTAATCTAATTGGATTTTCAGAAATACATAATTTCATTTATTTCCATATTCCAAATATAATATTCTATGTTCTCATGATTATAAAAAGGTTGTTCCTTATTTGAAATTTATTCTTCTATCTAATCTACACTATGGCTCAAAAAAGGACATCCATATAAAATATAGATGCTTAACAATAAAACTTTAAGCATGTCATGTACCTAAGATAAAATCATAGGAATGGATACTCATTAAGTAAATGATACCAAATTCATGGGGATTTTATTTTTTCCAATTAACCATGGAATTATCTTCAATATTTTCCCAACAAAATTAACACTTTCCCCTAGAGATACTATATAGAAAATAGTAGTTCCTACATCAAAAGGGATATCATTAATTTGATTATCTGCATAACTTTTCAACCTAATTTGAGCTATCCACATATTTTTTAAAATATTATTCTCCTGAAAAATAAATTATAATACCAATAATACTAATAATAACATTTATTGAATTAATTTTCTCAGGAAACTAGATCTATATAGACAAATATATATAATTCATTAAAATTTCCCATCAATATAATGGAATAAATAATTTATTATAAGAAAAAACTTCAAAAGAATGATGAGGATCTTAACATCCTAAGAAATTCATTGAAAAATATTGAATCATTTCTTCAAATGTATTATTTGTTTACATATATTATCCATAATATTATGGATTACTGAAAAAAGGGTTACTATGAGATTCCCCCAAAAATTCCCTCTTCAACTAATAATCACAAGGAATAAGTAATCTATTTAGAAATATGATAAAACTGTATTAATTAAAATTAAACTCTAGAAAAATACCCATAAAAATTATACATTTTCCTATAAATTATTTTCCTTTTTATGATATTTCATAATTATTTATGATGGAGAAATTGTACTGATACCATAAAAAATTCATACATACATAATTTCGATGCCAAAATTCAACAAATCCTTAACCAAAGGGTTATGCTACATAAATAAAATTCTTAATGTAGAATAATATTTCTTAATAAAACCATCAACAAATTTCTTTTATCTATTATGATTGTAATAAATCATAAAGTCATAATCTTTAATTAGTTCCATCCATATTATCTACCCCATTTTAAACCATTTTTAAGAGAATAAAAACTTTACACATTTTTTATCAGTATATACTCCACACTATAATATATATAAATGATGCATATATATTTTTAAATTTAAAACTGAATGGTTTCAATCCAGATATTGTGTATGAAAATATAATTCCGGATGACTCAATTGATGTGAATCATAACAAAATAACTAATAATTCTATATCAAAATGAATCAATTCACTTCAATGAATCATTTTTATATATGAAAATTTCACTATTTTAAAAGGAAAGGGAAAAAACTAATTGATTACCCAAAATTACTTCCAGTTCCTAAAAACTATAATCACAATATCTTCCTTAGATTATTGTCACCCCTTTTCAATTTAACATATTTAGTAGATGATATAACTGATAAATTTTTTCAGCAAACCACAGGTAATAACTGTAATGCCCTAACCCCAGAAGCCTAGTGATAATGCCTTACATTATTACAATGGTATTGATAGAAGCTTCAAATCATAAGAGATTGAAGAGTTTATTTTTGTGGAAAAAAAGAATATATAGATAGTATTTGTATTAAATTAGGAAAATAAAATAATATATAATAAAAATAAATGGTCAGCATCCTTGATACTAATTTTATTGAATCCTTTTCATATCATTGGGAAAGGATACCAAAATAAGCGGGACCTCAAATGTATAGTAAGGGAAGGTGCAATAGAAGAAATAATGAATCAATGATTATAATCATCACAAAAAGGTAAATAATTGACAATACATTCTATAAAAATATCTCAAGATGTAATAATCAATATGGCATAATATATAACTAAAATATAATGAAATTAATCTATAAATTGAAAGTGAAATGCATCCATAGATTTGTGAAATAAAAAATCTCAAACATTTTAATAAAAACTGAATTATCAACAAAGGAAATGATTAATAATTAGAAACCATGTTACCTAGGCCCATGATACCTTTACCATCAAGATATTTTCCCAAGATAGGTTTAAATACTTTGATTTGTCCTATTGATTCATCTCATGAAACTACTTATGCATCGTGGGGCCTACAATAAGTAGTTTGAATCATATAGGGATTCCATTAAATAGTTCTCAACCCATGTATTTCTTGTTCACATAATTTCTATTATATAAAATTATCAATTTATTTAATTAAAAACATAGCTTATCAAATATATGTATGGAATTAAATATACAATGTTACTAATAATTCCACAGTTAATCAAATAAATGTTAAAGTAAACAAAATATCTAAGAATGATTTATAGTTTTGTAAACAATAATATAAATTTTTTTAGAATATTTATATTTAAGATTAATGTAATTTACAATAAATATTATCATAAGTGATTTCCTTAATGGAAGGATAACAGTCACAAAAGAATGTGATATTGAAAATATAACTTTTCCCATTTGGTGATTATCAAGTCAAAATCCCTTTAATGAAGTAATTAAATCAGAATTCTTAATTACCATGAATATAAAATGATTCATGATATAATATATCAAACGAGTCTTTACATACACCCAACAATATATGTAAGTGGTAAATATGATATTTATCTCATAGATGTAGGAAAGTGAGATGAAAATTACTTACCTTGCATTTCCTTTTGGGTAAAAATACATTAAACCCATTAATAAGGGTTATAAACATGTTACCAACCTATTGCATAACCATATTAATATTTATAATATAAATTATTTCTTTATATAACATCTTATTACTCATTCATGGATAATCATTTAATATTGTCACTATTTTTTGTGTTAATTGCCTAGTTTTTTTAGTATGTTTTGACTCTTAATATTTTTGGTTCCTATCTAGATTAGTATTTCATCATCTCTATAATGAAAAAATTATTAAATTATCATATATATATCAATTAAATATTTATTTATAAACATACATAATATTTGGATATAGAAAATGAAATGCACCATTCTTGGAGGTGATTGGTCGAACGTATGCATGAACACTGCATCCCGTTCTTTTTCATATTTAAATGAATGAAAATTAAATGATATATATGAATATTATAAAAATAGAATAATATTTATATCATATATTTCACGGTTTTTTTACTAAAATACTTATAAATATATTCCATCCAAGGTTTGAATGAATCACATTTCTTTGAAGAGGATGTAACCCACACGTCCCTAAACAATGTTATCTAATCCCCATAAAAAGGAATGAATGATGTTATGTTTTATAATAAAAAAAGAAGTTTAAATTAATTATAAATATCATATATATCATATGAAAAAAATCATCATTATTTTAAACATTTAAGGTGAAAAATGGAAGAATAAATTACATCAGCCCACGAGGCAGTAGTCTACCGTACACACGAAGGCTGATTGTGTATCACATTTTGTGGATGTTTATGAATGTGTATGTCTAAATAATATAATAAAAAAATTAAAGTATATTTATGATAAAAATTTTATTGTAAATGAAATATATAATAATAAATTAAGGGGTATGTTAATAAATGATATGAAAGAAATCATTGATGAATGTTACCTTTTTATCAGGTTACTCCTTTTGGTTTATACTGAAAGACATATATCTTTATCTTAATTCCCATGGTATGTCTTATAAGGTGAGTTTTTGGATTTTTTGACTTATTTTGTACGAATTTGGGGATACTAATTTCTTGATTGGTTTTAATAAGGGTGATGAGTAGGTTCCATCTTATAGTGGATGAAAAGTTGCAATCTTGTAGATTTTCGAAATGGAAATTCCATCCATGTTAGTCTCATGTAATTTGGCTCCAATAATCTTATAAATTTGATAAAATAGGTAATAGGGTCAAAATAAGGAAATCCGAGTAATTATGGACATGTTTATAGGTTATTTTGGGTTGTATGTTTAAGGTTTTTGGCTTTATTAAGCTATTTTTTCTCTTAATCACTATAATTAATTTTAATCCATTTCACTAGTAGTTTTGGTCAAGAACTATGTTTAAGATATTATAAATTGTAATAATAATTATTAAAAATATTAAATCCATTTTTAAAAAATTATAATCACATAATTGTCATATATTGTTATAAAATTAATCTTGTTGACAATATAACATTTCATGTTTTAAGGTAAAAATGTTTAAAACCGGGCTATGTTTTTATATCCAAATTTATAGTGAAATTGATAATAATGAAATAAATTTGAATTATTGATATATAATTTATATAATTTTATTTTAAAACCATTTCAATAAAAATTTAACACTATTAAGTTGTTATAAGGAAAATTAGTTTTCTATTAAAATTTATTAATTTCACTATTCATCAAAAATCGAAATTTATGGAAAAATAACAAAAGATAACCCAAAGATAATTTTAACATTAAAATTTTAAAAATAAATTGTATTTTGATGTATAGAATTTTTTAATGTTTAACAATTTATAATTAATATAGAATCACCATTAAAAGTCAGAAAAACTCCCTTTGTAAAATTATAGACTTTTTTGCATAATAATGGGTTTGTTCTTTGGTTATGACTTAAAAATACATTGAATGAATGTAAAAATATTTTATAAGATATATAAAATATAAATTTACTATAAAAAGTATCCATTATTTTATGAATTTAAAATACTTTTTTGAAAATGGACAAATAGTGTTTTTTGTAAACCGGGTGTTGTGTTCATTACAAAGTAACTGAGTATTGTGTGTTTTTCAAGATATCAAAAAAAAATAAACTTTTTCCCAAAGGAATCAATGATAATTTCTTGTGGTTCTACATTATTCTCTTCAAAAAAACTTTTTCCACTGAATATTATAGGAATTACATTCTAAAATGTTTTGGGTAGTTCTCTTGCACAGAATCCTATAGTTCTTATGATTCTTATTCCATTGTGTGATTTCTCTATAGTACCTTTAGTATAATAGTTTTCTTGTTCCTCATAACATGTTATCTGGTGTTAAATTTTTTTATGGGTTCTTCTTAGTATGATAGATTGGTTTATAACTATATTTCATCCAAGGTGAGCACATGAGATTGTTATAGAATGTACTTATTTAGTAGAGGTGTATGAAACACATATTGTACTTTTGAGATATTTTATGTCATTTCCAATTGATAATAAACAACTCCAATTCATTCAATAATCTATAAGTGTAGAACATACAAGGGATATAATTTCAATTTCTTACCAAACCTAATAACACCTTTATATGGATATAACATTACGAAAGTAATATCACCGACTTGGAACTCTAAATATTTTATCTAATTATGAACATTAGTTTTTTTCCATCTTTGAATTCATTAATATGAGACTGAAAATCCATTACCATTGATGTATTTTCTTCAATAAGTTCTAGTCCTCTATGTTTTCTTTCACAAACATCATTCCAATAGATTTCAGTATGAAATCTATTTCCATATAATTTTTCATACAACACCACTTGAATAATTGAATGGAAACTATTATTATAGTAAAACTCATAAAATGGTAAGTGATTTCCCACATAAATTGAAAGTCTAGTGACCATGATATCAATATTTCTTCTATTGTTTGAATTGTTATTTTCAAATATTGATATATTTTAGTATTGTAGAGAGATCACAAATTATTATTAGTATCAAGAGCTTTATGAAGAATATTTCATACTTTTGATGTAAAGAGTGGAACATGATTAGAAAAAATTGGTATAGGTGCACCATGATATTGTAAAACATCATTAATATAGAGATTTGAGAATCTCTAATGGGTCAAATATTCACCTATATCAGGGTAATGTGCAGATTTTTTTTGGATATCAAGGATATACCATATTGCATTATTTATTAAAGGATTATTTGACAGTCCTTTGTAAATGTCCATATTCATATCATCGCATCTCCACATAGTAATAGAAAGTTGTTGCATAACCCATTTATGATTTTTCCTTATAGGTTTTAATTGTTGACAAACCAAATATCTGGAAAAATACTCATCCACATCACGCTTCATGGTATCCCACAAAAAATGTTCCTTCAAGTCCCTATACATATTTGTGATATCAGGATATGTAGAGAAATATCAGATATGAGCAACATCATACAATTCCTTTTTTAGGTCAACTATATATAGAACACATAGACTCTCTACAAACCTTATAACACCATCTTCAGTATGTCTTATAACTTTCCTTTATTAACACCTTTATTTTTATATTAAATGTTCTCATCAGCAAAATGAGAATTCTTTGTCCTCTCTAATTAAGATGGTTTTTCAGTCATTTTATAAATTATTGATTTCTACCCTTCCATATAAATTTATATATCTATATTTACTAGATCATTTAACACAGGATCCTTCTCGATCCTCATTTGAGTTAGAACTCCATAATGTTTCCTACTCAATACATCCACTACCTTATTTTCTTACCATGGGTGTTATTGTATTATGAAGTCATAATAACTATATAGATTGAGCCATCTCCTTTTTCTAATTATGAGATCATTCTATGAGAATATGTATTTAAATATTTTATAATCCATGTATATATCACATATTTTATTATAGAGAAAGTGTCTCCATCTTTTCAAAGGAAAAACTACAGTCAGTAGCTCAGTATCCCAGGTTGGTTATCTCTGTTCCCGAGTCATAAATTTTATTGATTTATATTCCATAACATTATTATTTTTATTAGGACACTACCATGTTCCCTCGTAGATTCAAAACTATATATGATAAACCCATCACATCCAGATGGTAGATTCAAATCAGTGAATTGAAAAGTGTTCTCTTTAGATCATCAATGCATTTTTTACAATCATTTATCTAAACTATGTTAACCCCTTTACAAGTAATATTTTTTAATAGGTTCTACAATGAGGAAAAATGATAAAAAAAATAAAAATTAATAACCTACCAAACTAATGAATAAAAGTACCTCAATTATGTTTTTTTTTCTATTGGGTATTCTCTAACAAATTTTTTCTTTTTAGGATAAATTGATATTCCATCCTTAGAGATAATATATTCATGAAATGAAACATCTTTAATAAAAAAAATTCACTTAATAAATTTTGGATATATCAATTCCCTTACAGGAGTGTTATAAACGATATTCATATGATTCTAATGGTCTTAACTGATTTTAGAATAAAACAAGATATCATTAATGAATACCATACAAAATATTCAAGATATTCATTGAATTTTTTTTCATTTGGTCCACAAAAACATATCATGAATTATTCAACCCCAATATAAATACTATAGATTCATAATTTCTATACCTCATCCAAAAAACTGCATTCATAATGTCTCCCTTCACCACAATCAATTAGTGATACCCAGAACAAAGATAAATTTTAAAAAAAATATTGGATGTTATGAAGTTGATAAAACAATTCATCATTTTTTATATATATTACACTTATTCATTGTTGTAATAAAATTTTTCCCCTATAATAAATGAACAATCCCATTGATTCACCATTATTCTTAAAAAAGATAACAATAGATCCCAGGGGTGAAACTATAGCTTAAACAAATCACTTATTACCCAAATCCACTAGTTTTTACTTTGACTACACTATTTCTATAGAGAAAATTCTATAGAGATTAATTGATATTTGCATTTAATTGGATATTAAATAAATGGAAAATTCAACTTCACAATCTAAGGGATATATAGGAAGTTCCTCAAGGAATATAATAATGAATTCTTATACAACAATTTCCTTTTCAATTTAAATATTAAATTCATCATCACTAGATGGTGTATACATTTCTTCCTTAATAACTTCATTCATTAGATCTACTTGGGGAAAATCTTGATAATTATCCATTAGGGAACCTTATCCTCTAAATACGAGGGATTCTACATCTTCCTCATAAATCCTAATTTATTTCATCTTGCGCTAAATTATTGCATCATAATTTTAGAGTCGATCCATACTGATGATAATATCAACATCAATCATAGGAATGATAATGATTTTATAATTTAAAGCACATTTCTTTTTAATAATGTGAACTCAATGAAATATCGTTGTTGCAATGATACATTCCTTATGATTTTTTATTGAAAACTCTATAATTAAATTAAAATAGAAATTACTAATTTTGATGGAAAACTAGGTTGATATAAAAGAGTGTGATGATGTGGAGTCCATTAAAAAATTGGATAAATTTTAATAATAGATTAATGTAAATTACAACACCTCATTTGGTACTTCTACATATAATGTAGTGAGTGCATATGTTTGGCGATGTCCCCTTGGATTCTTGTAACGCCCCGACCCTATTTGCCTAGAGTCGGTGCATTATTACATAACATTGGCATGATCACAAGAAAGATCAAATCTCGAAAGACCGATTGGTTTAGTAGCCTTGGAAACACTAGATATATTCATAAGTTTTACATTACATCATAAAATGAAAAACTAATACAACAACATAATGTTTCCACAATCCACACTATTAACCCATCATAAAATCCATGCAGGTCATTCATAACTTACTTCTTCACATCCAGGGAAAAATAAAACATAGAAAAGGGGTGAGCTCAAATGCCCAGTAAGGATAATAATATAGCGGAAACTTTCATAAATAAGAATAAACATTTAAGGAAATATATAACTAAAACAAAAGCCTTTTAAATATGAACTTTCAACATGGTATGGCATAAATAAAATGAAATAATGCCATTTACTTATTCACATGGATATTCTACTAATCGAATAATCACATGCAAAAATCAATAACCACTTTCATAATGTTGGAATGCATAATGCCAGACTATCATAACCACATAGCCAAGGCCTCGTGCCAAGACTACAAATAAGATTTTGTCAAGGCCTTGTGCCAAGACACGAGTTTGTCTCATGAGACCTACCGATGCATCGAGGAGCTATAGCGGGCTCCACCCGTCACATATTAAGTCCAATGCATTCCCATATGAAAATCTTTAAACATAACATAAACATTCGTATTAAAACTAGCATACGAAATGTCAATACTTTCACCATAAACTATGAATGGTATAAAAATAGCACATCCACAGTCAAACATATCACAAAACCTTCAATACAATATAGAAGTTTTGTATCATAATAAATAATCTTAAAATCCATCAAAGGATGTTGACATAGATGAAATCAAAATTCTTTTTAAAGAAATATCTCCTTTTAATAAAACATTTTCTTTGAAAATATTCTTATAAGATTGTAAGGGAAGCTTTGAAGATTTTATAACGGCGTAAAATAACCGCACCCGCCGTATAAGTTAAAAAAAACATTCTTACCTCAATTCTGTCGAAAAGGTTAAAAAGGACCTTGTTTTGAAAACGACGGAAAGATTCCTTTATAAACCTCTTATAAAAAGTCAAACAAGGGTATAAATGACTTTAACCCATATTCTTGTAAATAGTAAAAATGTTTTGAAATACATTTTTAAGAAACATGGATGTGGATGATAAACATATCCCAGTAGATTATTACGTATAAACAACCTCGGATAATGAAGAGATTGTGAAATAACCCTTACCTTGTACTTTTCCTTTGTTGGGGTAGGTTAACCTCCTTTATAATGGTGAAATAATTGTTATTAAATTATACAAGAATCATATATATTAATATGATATCATATATGATCTTTTAACATTGATTTGTTAATAATATCTTAGAATTATCGTCGTTTCGGGTGTTAACTTACTTGTTTTCTTTTATATGTTTTGTTACGTAAGACATGTTTGTAAAGGATAGGTTGTATATTATTCATATCGATAATGATATCAAGTCCTTAAAAATCATTTTTAAATCATCAAATGATAATTATACTTTAATGGATACGATGGAGAATGAATCTCATCGCGTTCGTGGAGACGGTAGTCCGTACGTACGCACGAGCGACAATATCATTCTTTTGATATTAAAATAATATATAAATGGATGGTATATCATATATACATAATCATTAACATGTTATATTTATTATTTACATGAGTTACACATCATTATTATACCCATCCAAATAATAATATATTGAATAACAATTACACCACGACGTGGAGACGGTAAGCCGTACGTACGCACGTATGGTGGCATGTTATTCAAAGGGTGGATAGAATACTGAATATGGTTGTACCATATTTATAATAACATCACAGTATATGTAAGATACTGGAGTTATTATTTTAGAATGGTAAGAACAAAGAAAGAGGAAGTGGAAGAAGAAAGGAACTTGGAAAAGGGTGGTGAAATCATTACCTCTTCTTCGGGTTCTTCCTTTTGATTTGATCAAAAGGGATCCTTAGGTTGGCTTTATGATCAAACTAAGGCCTCTAGGTTGTATTTAGGGATTTTGGGAGAGTATTTGGGCAGAGTTTGGCCGAACCAAAAGGCTTTGAAGGTGTGAACAAATGAGAAGGAGGAGTGCCCTTTTATAAGAGGGGTGAGGGGCACCTTTGGAAAAGCAAGAAATATTAATATATAATAAATTCATATTCGGTTTCTAATGGCTCCAAAGTTGATTATTCAAAGGTTAAGGTGGGTATAGGTCGAAAACCACTCAACCAATAGAATTTAGACAGGTTTGGGTACTTATATTAACCTTATCTTTTAGTATTAACTCTAAGTTAATTAGTTTCACTTTTACAATGTCTCTTTGTATTTTTATATAATATGGTTAATAAACATACTATATACATCCAAGAGACCCCCAAGTGGTCCATTAATGATGAAACTATCATGATATAAGTCTCTTGGCCGAACCTTAGATTTTTAGGAATTTAATATCAATTAATAATATAATATTTGTTTTCAGAACTCTTTTATGTCAATTTTGACACTATTCAATAGTTGATTTTTGTGAAACTCATAACAGATTGATTACTTCGAAAAAAGTCCATTAAATCAATCCTAATATATCATATTATCCTATAAAATTATTTTAATTCATTAAAAGTTTCATATTATATTTTTTTGGGTATTTATAATATCAATTATTTTAATTTTTCACTATTATAGTAATTACTGCATCATCATTGTGTCATAAATAAAATAAATTATTTAATGTCTAAAAATTATAAATAAAATATCATTATGTATGAAATCATTTTAGCTTTCTAATGAATATTTATAATCTAAAATACAACTTTTATAACCCTATGTAACAATTGTTTTTCTAAAAGCTATATGCTTGTGTCATTTTTGTATTCATTTTGACTTAATTAAAATAAAGTGTCATTATCACTTACAAGTGGATCCATGGGGTCCCAAAATCTACCAAAAGATGCCCATGGTCGAACATGTATCAACCAATAGGGTTAATACACGTTTTAGGGTAATTTAGTATTATTATAATATTATTTTTTAACCCTTATTTACCGGATTTACCCTTAACCATGGTAAATAAAATATTTACCGCAGTAATTATTCAAAATGTCTAAAAATAAAAGTCACCTATTTACACAATTTGAACATACTGATTCCAAATATGGAATCCATTTTTCTAAATTGAAAACACATAAGTGGCATAAATTAATTTAAAATTAATTCCCGCTGTCAAAACAAAAAGCGTGTTTTTAAGAGATAATAACTATCAAAAGATTGACACTTGTTTATGTTCGGTTTAATTGTAAAATTATGTCCAATGACCAAAATTATATTAAATGGTAAAAATATATTCTAAATATACTTTAAAACCACTCAAATTCACAATTTATCACTATAAATTATTTTGATTAAAAAAGTTGTTTTTAATTAAAATTTAGAAATTTTCACTATTCATCAAAATATGAAAGTTATCCGAAAAGTACCAAAATTTCACCTTAGGCTAAATTTGATATTCCGAATCCAAAAATGAAGTCCATTTCAAAATATAAAATATATATAATTTCAAAATTTAGGTATTACTATTCATAACGGCTAGTTTGATCGGTTGTGGTGTGTGTTAAAACTCGACGTTGCGTACAACACACGCTACTGTTTTATTCAAAGGAAAGCGTACCGTGGAAGCTTGGGATGTTTCATTTTAAATTTTTGATGTCCCCATTTAGTGAAAAAGTTTAAAATATTGTATTTAAAAAGTTTTCACTATTAGAAGTTGATAAAAGTGAAATACTGAAAATGAATCTGTTCTTGCAATATGACTAAGAAACTCATAATAGGGATTCTAAAATTATAAGGATTATATAAAGTTCAAAATGTAGTTAATACTATTCATGACCTCTTTTAATGGTGTGATTGAACTCGGTGTTGCGTGTAGTGCAAGTTATTGAATTATTTTTAAGAAATAACACACTCTGAAATCCTGGGGTGTTACATTCTCCCCTCCTTCAATAAATTGCGTCCTCGCAATTTGAAATTGTTCTTCGAAAATAAAAGGCTGAAAATAGATAATATATTTGTGGGAAAACCCACATCGGAAATTGGGTTACTATAATTTAGTCTTAATATGAGGAAAAGAGAAATTAAAGGGTCACCACCAAATTATGATCTCGATTAGGAGAACATTTGTGGAAATTAGAGACATATAATTGGAGGAAAAACGTAAATATTTATAGGTAGTGATTGAGGTCATCAATCACAAACAAGTATAAAATTGAGGTCCTTAAACTCATCAATCCATGATGATTTGAAGTACCATCGGTTCAACAAAATATATGGTATTGGGACAACACATTTTTGACATTTTAAAATATCTTAGTTGAAATCCCACATCGAAAAATGAATTAATGAGGCCTCTATTTAAAATAAAGAGTCGAAAGTATGAAGATTACCGAAAATAACACATACTAGGGTTCCATGTAAGAAAATATGGATATGGAAGAAAAATCTAACCATCAATTATCTGATGGAGAGTGGTAGAGAACATGGCTATGAAAAGGCCAACAATCCAAAAGCCATAAATTAGTGATGATTTAAGGTACCATCTAGGAAAACATTTTTGTTCTAAGTTGCTTTTCTTAATATTGAAGAATTTATTTATGAGATTGGCTAAGATCATAAGGAGATATACTTACTTTATAATTAGAGTTTTATCCATTAATAAATTTCTACCACAAACTCATCTTTCACTCTAAAAGATAATAGAATGTAAAAAAAAATTCTATTTACACTATTCGTATAGGGTTCCAAAATAAACGAATTTATAATTCATCTACAAGATCTTTTAATAAAAACTACATTATTTAATCTAGGACATCTCGTGGGCCAGTGGTAGGTGATACACCCTTGTCGCCCTTCGGTTGCGGGTTCAAGTCTCGCAGGCTTGCCGGATGCGACGGGTTGCCGCCCGACCTCCGGGTTGTCCTTTTATGGCAATCCAAAATAATCCAAACTAGAACTATCCAAAATACTTCTGTCTAAACTCACAGTCCAACATTTATAAGGAAGGTAAACATAATATAGATCCTTTTTACCCCGTAATAGAATATGAATACCTTCATCATGTATTACCATATTCCTTATTGATTACATTCATGCTCCCTTATTCCATATAGAATGCTGGATATACTTCGTTAATCCAAAAATGTTTTAAACCCCAACAATGATGGAATATACAAATCATTAATCAGTTCCAAGGTAGTCAAGAATATCCAATATAATTTATCCAAAACAATCACATATTATTCCAAAATCACTATCTCAGTATCAGAACTATATTATGATTTATCATTCTCTCAACCATATATTTTCCAAAAATTTATCCTGCTATTGAGTCACTTTTCTTTGTTCCACACAATCTCAAGTCCTTAATGAAATAGTACTGCAGTACAATCCTTATATACTCCATGATTATTGTAACAAGTACATTTGTTGATACAACACTCAATTGACATAATCAACATAAGAACTCTAATCATCCCTCTTCATCTGTGGTAGTATCATAACATGATTATTATCCAATAACATCATTTTCGGCATAGTCTGATTACTGGGACATAGGTTCGCGTAGTGTCCAAACTCCTTGAAAATGAAGCATTGTACATTTGAAACCATTTTCTTACCCTTGCAGTCACGTACTTTGTGCCCTTTTCCTCCACACTTATAACAAACTCCCATTCCTTTCAGGCAAGTTCCAGGGTGTTTCTTTCCACAGTTACCACATATGGGAAAATTCTTCTTTTCCCTCTTCCCTTTATCCATCTTTCTCTCTTCCATCATTTTCTTCTCTTGCTTCCCTTCAAAGCCATAGGACTCAGTAAACTCTTTACTTATCTTATCAACACATGATATTATTTCTTCATATGATGATAATACATGGGAGACTATTTCTCTTATAAATTCTAGCTTAAGACCATGAGAGATATGATCCTTCCTTCTCTTTGAATCATGTGCATTTATGGAGTTATCATTACTTCTACTGGGCGCCATTTCTAAACAATGACATAAACTAGATTAGTTTATGAGTCAAAATACATAATACCATACTTATAAAACACTTCACATAAATTGAACTATTTATGGATATAATCCATAATCATAAAAATGTTTTCTTTGAGGAAGTATATACTCATAAACCCTTCATAATGGTTTGTAAAGAAAATGAGAATTATCCTAAGCATATCCCCCGGGAGTGTCGTAACCAAGAGTGAAGCAAGGCCTGTTGTCGTGCACCAGTTCCCGTTCGAGTCTAGCTCAAAGCGGTGTTTTCGGGTTTTACCCCTAGGTACATCTGTGCCAGAGCCGCCTCTACCTGCTCGTATCCAGACAGGGATGTATTGCTCGGAAAACTCACAAAATCTCTACAATACCAAAATTCTAGGAAGTTCTTCTACACTAATCCTCAAAGCTCATCTTAGGTCTACGTGCTCTAATCAGAGTTTATCTAAATCTAGCTTCCAAGGTTTGTACTAAACTTCCTCTGATACCAACTGTAACTCCCCGACCCTAGTTGCCTAGAGTCGGTGCATTATTACATAACATTGGCATGATCACAAGAAAGATCAAATCTCGAAAGACCGATTGGTTTAGTAGCCTTGGAAACACTAGATATATTCATAAGTTTTACATTACATCATAAAATGAAAAACTACTACAACAACGTAATGTTTCCACAATCCACACTATTAACCCCTCATAAAATCCCTGCAGGTCATTCATAACTTACTTCTTCACATCCTGGGAAAAATAAAACATAGAAAAGGGGTGAGCTCAAATGCCCAGTAAGGATAACAATATAGCGGAAACTTTCATAAATAAGAATAAACATTTAAGGCAATGTATAACTAAAACAAAAGCCTTTTAAATATGTACTTTCAACATGGTATGGCATAGATAAAATGAAATAATGCCATTTACTTATTCACATGGATATTCTACTAATCGAATAATCACATGAAAAAATCAATAACCACTTTCATAATGTTGGAATGCATAATGCCAGACTATCATAACCACATAGCCAAGGCCTCGTGCCAAGACTACAAATAAGATTTTGTCAAGGCCTTGTGCCAAGACACTAGTTTGTCTCATTAGACCTACCGATGCATCGAGGAGATATAGCGGGCTCCACCCGTCACATATTAAGTCCAATGCATTCCCATATGAAAAGGTTTAAACATAACATAAACATTCGTATTAAAACTAGCATACGAAATGTCAATACTTTCACCATAAACTATGAATGGTATAAAAATAGCACATCCACAGTCAAACATATCACAAAACCTTCAATACAATATAGAAGTTTTGTATCATAATAAATAATCTTAAAATCCATCAAAGGATGTTGACATAGATGAAATCAAAATTCTTTTTAAAGAAATATCTCCTTTTAATAAAACATTTTCTTTGAAAATATTCTTATAAGCTTGTAAGGGAAGCTTTGAAGATTTTATAACGGCGTAAAATAACCGCACTCGCCGTATAAGTTAAAAAAACATTCTTACCTCAATTCTGTCGAAAAGGTTAAAAAGGACCTTGTTTTGAAAATGACGGAAAGATTCCTTTATAAACCTCTTATAAAAAGTCAAACAAGGGTATAAATTACATTAACCCATATTCTTGTAAATAGTAAAAATGTTTTGAAATACATTTTTAAGAAACATGGATGTGGATGATAAAGATATCCTAGTAGATTATTACGTATAAACAACCTCGGATAATGAAGAGATTGTGAAATAACCCTTACCTTGTACTTTTCCTTTATTGGGGTAGGTTAAAATCATGTATAATGGTGAAATAATTGTTATTAAATTATACAAGAATCATATATATTAATATGATATCATATATGATCTTTTAACATTTATTTGTTAATAATATCTTAGAATTATCGTCGTTTCGGGTGTTAACTTACTTGTTTTCTTTAATATGTTTTGTTACGTAAGACATGTTTGTAAAGGATAGGTTGTATATTATTCATATCCAGAATGATATCAAGTCCTTAAACATCATTTTTAAATCATCAAATGATAAATATACTTGAATGGATACGATGGAGGATGAATCTCATCACGTTCGTGGAGACGGTAGTCCGTACGTACGCACGAGCGACAATATCATTCTTTTGATATTAAAATAATATATAAATGGATGGTATATCATATATAAAGAATCATTAACATGTTATATTTATTATTTACATGAGTTACACATCATTATTATACCCATCTAAATAATAATATATTGAATAACAATTACACCACGACGTGGAGACGGTAAGCCGTACGTACGCACGTATGGTGACATGTTATTCAAAGGGTGGATAGAATACTGAATATGGTTGTACAATATTTATAATAACATCACAGTATATGTAAGATACTGGAGTTATTATTTTAGAATGGTAAGAACAAAGAAAGAGGAAGTGGAAGAAGAAAGGAACTTGGAAAAGGGTGGTGAAATCATTACCTCTTCTTCGGGTTCTTCCTTTTGATTTGATCAAAAGGGATCCATAGGTTGGCTTTATGATCAAACTAAGGCCTCTAGGTTGTAGTGAGGGATGTTGGGAGAGTATTTGGGCAGAGTTTTGCTGAACCAAAAGGCTTTGAAGGTTTGAAGAAATGAGAAGGAGGAGTGCCCTTTTATAAGAGGGGTGAGGGGCACCTTTGGAAAAGCTAGAAATATTAATTTATAATAAATTCATATTCGGTTTCTAATGGCACCAAAGTTTATTATTCAAAGGTTAAGGTGGGGATAGGTCGAAAACCACTCAACAAATAGAATTTAGACAGGTTTGGGTACTTATATTAACCTTATCTTTAAGTATTAACTCTAAGTTAATTAGTTTCACTTTTACAATGTCTCTTTGTATTTTTATATAATATGGTTAATAAACTTACTATATACATCCAAGAGACCCCCAAGTGGTCCATTAATGATGAAACTATCATGATATAAGTCTCTTGGACGAACCTTAGATTTTTAGGAATTTAATATCAATTAATAATATAATATTTGTTTTAAGAACTCTTTTATGTCAATTTTGACACTATTCAATAGTTGATTTTTTTGAAACTCATAACAGATTGATTACTTCGAACAAAGTCAATTAAATCAATCCTAATATATCATATTATCCTATAAAATTAGTTTAATTAATTAAAAAGTTCATATTATATTTTTTTGGGTATTTATAATATCAATTATTTTAATTTTTCACTACTATAGTAATTACTGCATCATCATTGTGTCATAAATAAAATAAATTATTTAATGTCTAAAAATTATAAATAAAATATCATTATGTAAGAAATCTTTTTAGCTTTCTAATGAATATTTATAATCTAAAACCCAACTTATATAACCCTATGTAACAATTTTTTTTCTAAAAGAGATATGCTTGTGTCATTTTTGTATTCATTTTGACTTAATTAAAATAAAGTGTCATTATCACTTACAAGTGGATCCATGGGGTCCCAAAATCGACCCAAAGATGCCCATGGTCGACCATGTATCAACCAGTAGAGTTAAGACACGTTTTAGGATAATTTATTATTATTATAATATTATTTTTTAACCCTTATTTACCGGATTTACCCTTAACCATGGTAAATAAAATATTTACCGCAGTAATTATTCAAAATGTCTAAAAATAAAAGTCACCTATTTACACAATTTGAACATCCTGATTCCAAATATGGAATCCATTTTTCTAAATTAAAAACACAGAAGTGGCAGAAATTAATTTTAAATTAATTCTCGCTGTCAAAACAAAAAGCGTGTTTTTAAGAGATAATAACTATCAAAAGATTGACACTTGTTTATGTTCGGTTTAATTGTAAAATTATGTCCAATGACCAAAATTATATTAAATGGTAAAAATATATTCTAAATATACTTTAAAACCACTCAAATTCACAATTTATCAATATTAATTATTTTTATTAAAAAAGTTGTTTTTAATTAAAATTTAGTAATTTTCACTATTCATCAAAATATGAAAGTTATCCGAAAAGTACCAAAATTTCACCTTAGGATAAATTTGATATTCCGAATCCAAAAATGAAGTCCATTTAAATATATAAAATATATATAATTTCAAAATTTAGGTATTACTATTCATAACGGCTAGTTTGATCGGTTGTGGTGTGTGTTAAAACTCGACGTTGCGTACAACACACGCTACTGTTTTATTCAAAGGAAAGCGTACCATGGAATCTTGGGATGTTTCATTTTAAATTTTTGATGTCCCCATTTAGTCAAAAAGTTTGAAATATTTTATTTAAAAAGGTTTCACTATTAGAAGTTGATAAAAGTGAAATACTAAAAATGAATCTGTTCTTGCAATATGACTAAGAAACTCATAATAGGGATTCTAAAATTATAAGGATTATATAAAGTTCAAAATGTAGTTAATACTATTCATGACCTCTTTTAATGGTGTGATTGAACTCGGTGTTGTGTGTAGTGTAAGTTATTGAATTATTTTTAAGAAATAACACACTCTGAAATCCTGGGGTGTTACAATGCTTCTATGGTAGTTTCTCTAACATTATAGTGTATTTATTTTATCAGTTACATATCTCTTTATAAGTGAAAAACTAGATAATATTTTTTCCTTATACCCCTTTCTTTATATGATTTTATTAAACATTTCTACACACTTATAAAAAACTCTCATTCCATTCACAATTTTCCCAGATTGATTTTTTCGTCATTTATAACAAGGTGGGAATTATATCATTCCCTTATTCTTAATTGAAACATTTCATTTTTAAATTGTTTTTAGAATCCCTCTTAACCTATAGTATTCTTCTAAATGTGTATAATCTCGATATTTTATTCTCTATTGTTATTTACCATAAAAATATATCATTATATGATGTAAATGTATGAGAAACAAGTTCCCTTCAAAGATCTAGCTCAATACATTCAATAAAGTGGTCAATATAGAACTCTCTATTGTGTATACAATTTTTAGAATTCAATTAGGAACTTGTAATGGTAGATTCATACTCTTCAATAATTTTTTCTTATTTTTTATTTATATTGAGGAACATAATCCTCATATCAATTTATTTGTCATGATGTAAGTATTTATCGAAAAATGTATCCTTAAAATTCTACCATTCCATGAGTTCAATTTCATCCTCCTGTCTAGTATTCTGGATAAGGACAACCAGTGATCAACATTAAATTTTAAAATATTGGCGTAAAGGGTAAGATGTTCTATTTCACTGCATCCCAAGGACATAAATATCTTCTCCCTATACATAATCCATTTCTCAAATACAATTTTATTAGTAGTGCCACTATTATATGGAGGATTAAATTGTATAAAGTTATCAATAATATGATATTATCTATATGGAATAGGTTCCACCATTTAGGTAAGATTATTTTTCTGAACCTAATTCAGTTTCCCTAATATTTACAAAATTTTATCCATTTTAATAACATATTTATTAGGTTCTTAAGAATGTAAATCTCTACATTTTTATGATTATTTATACCATTCATTCTTCCAAGTAAAACTTTAAATAAATGGAATATATTGTATTTGATCATAAAAACACAGTGTATAATTACGAATATGGTATAACATAAAACATAATATTATTAATCATATATCATATTCCTTCACTACATTAAATATGGATTTAATTTTGAATATGTAATATTTTTATGTAAATAGAAGGTGAATTATCGTATTTGTATCCCCAAGGAGTGTCAAAACAGGTGCTTAATAAGAACATTTTTCATGTACTTGTTTATGCTTGAGTTAGGACCAATGCACCTTGTTAGAGTTGTTACCCATACAATGATCTATAGAAAAACCAAATGGATTTTTAGTATCCATATATTGATTCATTTATTAGAATACCCACATAATATATACATTAAAAAATTTCTATAATTATCTTCCAATGTTATCCTAAAATTTTATATTAGGATTATTTTCCTCATTCTGTTTTTTTAATCTAATTTCCAATGATTCCACTAAACTATCTCTAATAAAAACTATAAATTTTTAACCCCTGAAACTCGAATCTAGTGCCTTACTTTATCACATTGTCCTAGGTACAAGTTTCAAATATCGATGAACTAAAGAGTTTATATGTTTTGGAAAACAAGATTACATACATGGTACCGATATTACATTGGGAAAAGAAAATAATTCATAATGGAAATAAAATCTATGTATCTATGAAACTCATTCAAAGGATTCCTCTTCGTAATATGGGGAATGAAAAAAATAAGAGTGATCTCAAATGATTTGTAAGGGTTTGTATATCAAAGAAAATAATGAATCAATGAGAATAATCATCATTGAAAGATAATTGATTGAGAAGCCATGGAATATAAATATCTCGGTAAGGTAAAATCAATATAGAATGGTTGATAACTGAAACACATTCCATTTTACCAGTAAATTAGTAATAAAATGCGTCCATAGATATGGTAATGAAAAAATATCACAGATCATAATAATAATAAAATTCCCAGTAAAGGAAATGCTTAACTATGGGATGTCAGGTTTCTAGAAACATGATAACTTTATTGTTAATATTTATTCTTAATATAGTTTAATCTACTCTGATTTATAAAATTAATTTGTCTCATGAGACTACATAGGGATTGTAGGGCTTGAATTAGCTGGTACCCAACCAATAGGGCTTGCATTAAATGGTCCCCAACCAATTTATTTCATTTCAGAAGCAAAAATAAAATATAAAATAATAAATTTAATTAATGAAAAATATTATTGATCAAATATTTTAATTGAATAAAGGATACTGATGTATCAATAGTTCCCGAGTTAATAAAATAATTATCAAAGTTCACATCATATTTAAAATGGAATAATTTTTATGAAATAAAAATATTGATTATTTAAAAATATGGATAATAAATATAAATTTAATATGCAATATATATGATCACAATGAAGTAATTATTTCAAGAGTTTGTTAGTAATCACAATATAATGTTTTATTGAAATGATAAGTTTGGCCATTTGATTATTTCAATGTCATAACCCCTTTGATGATATAATTCAACAAAAAACCATAAATACTATTAACATAAAAGGATTCATGAAATAATATACATAAATGGGAATAACATACACAACATAAAATAATTATGTGGTGAAAATGAAAATTATCTCATAGATGTTAAGTGTGGGATGAAAATATCTTACGTTGTGTTTCCGTTTGGGTGAAAATACATTAAACACATTTATAAGGGTTTCAAACAATTTAAAAACATTTAAGAAAATCATAATCATATTTATAATATAATATATTGCCTTCATATAATATATTAGTACCCGTTTGTTGACAAACATTTCATTATTTTCACTATTTCAGGTGTAAATTGCCTAGTTTTTCAAGTATGTTTTGACATGTCATTTTTGTTTTTGTTTTTTAGATAATTATTTCATCAATACCATAATGTGAACCATTATATATTTATCATATATATTCATTATATATTTATTTATAAAAATCCATTATATTTGGAGATAGTAAAAGAAATATACCTTTCACGGTCATCGTAGGTCTTATGTATGCTTGAACCCTACTTACATTTCATCATCATATTTAAAAGAATGAAAATTAAATGAAATATATGTAGATTATTATTAAACTATCAAAACATTTTCATATAATCCACATATTTTAATGGATACCCTTCTTAATACATTCCATGTAATGTTTGGAGGAATCTCATCACTTTGATGAGGTGATAGTTAACATGTCCACAAAAGATGTTATGGTATCCCCAAAATATAAAATGCCCAAATGTACGTGTTATTTAAATATTCTGAATGAATAAATAAATTTTAAATATCATATATATCATATATGAAATATAAATCCATCATTATACCTAATATTTAATGGTGGAAAATGGAAGAACGAATGGCATCAGTTTGTGAGGCCATTGTCTGTCGTACACAGAGATGATGATTTCGTATACCATTTTATGGATGACTATAGAATTGTAGTTCAAATAATGAACATAAAAAATTAAATTATATTTAAGGTAATTATGACATTATATATGAAATATATAAGAGGAAACAAATGGACTAGAAAAAAAATAAAATGAATGTGATCATCGAAAAATGTTACCTCTTTCTCTGGTAACTCCTTTTGGTTTATACTAAAATAAACACATGGTTTGATTTATTTACAAGGTGATGATTATAGATTTAGGGATGGTATTTTGGTATTTTATGTTAGTATATAGTGACCTATCCAACAAGATTTATAGGTATTAATAAGTGAGTGTGGTGAGTTCATTTTTATAGTCGAGGAGAAGTGTAATTCTTGTAAATTTATGAAGAAAATTACACCCATGGTTTTACCATTTAAATTGGTTACAATAATGAATAAAATTAAATAAAATGGGGTATATGGTTTAAATATGTACATATAATGGTTTTTTAATATGTTTATAGGTCATTTTTGGCCTTAAGTTGATGTTATAGTCCATTGTTATTATAATTCTTTCCTTAATCACTACAAATAAATTTAATAACTTTCACTAATTTTTTTGTACAAATCTAAATTGATGTCATTATAAATTATAAATAATAATTATTAAAAATATCTAATAACTTTTTCAAAATTTAAATATCATGAATTTTAGAAATTAATTTGAAATTAATCTTCCAGGCGGGACAATAATGTTGTTTTTTAAAGTAAAAATATTAAAAACTGTGTTATGTGTTTATATCAAATTTCAATGTGATTTTTTTTAAAATTAGATAAATTGGATTAATTTGTTTGTAATTTATATAATTTAACCTTAAAACCAATTTATAATATAACTCATTACTTTAAATTATTCAGATAAAAAGCATCTTTCATATAAAATTTAAATTATTTACTATTCATCCAAAAATTAAACTTCACAGAAAAATACAAAAATTATCTAGAGTATAATTTTGAGATTTTAATTTCATAATTTTAGTTTTTTTTTGGACATATAAAATTTTTAAATGTGTTAAAAATTATATTTAAAATAGGTTATCCTTTAAATGGTGGAAAAATTCCATTATAAAAATAGTGTTAATGCTTAATATTGGGTTTGTTTTTATCTCATGCCAAAAAGATATATTGAGTTGATATAAAAATAAATTATTAGATATATAATATATAAATTTTATATATAAATTATCCATGAATTATTGCATTTTTCCAGCTATAAGAAACATGACTAAGTAGTGTTTTGATTAAATCAGGTGTTACATGCATTTCTAATTATCTCAGTATTTTGTTTTTTAAAAGATACCAAAAAATTAAAATTATTATAAAGGGATAATTTTTGAAGTATTAGGGTGATAAAATAAGTCACTAATAAATGAAATCTATAAATAATTATTTAATTTTTATGTATTTTCCTTTTTCAATGACCGAAATCATAGTTTGGTGAACATTTATTCCATATTTAGAAACAATATATTCAACGAAAGAAATTAGTTGCAAAATGATTCACACATATTCATATTAATTAATTAATTATTTTTGTTACTTTTTTTGAAAAAAAATAATTATTAGGTTTATTTCATGATCAAAATGAATTTTAGAATATACCAATATATAATCAATAAACATAACCACAAACGTTCCTAAATAGTAATAGAAAGAACTTTTCATAAGCTCCATGAACACAATAGGTGAATTAGAAAATCTAAATGGAATAACAAAAAACTAATAATTCCTATATCCATTTTGAATTACTCTCTTTAAAATATATTCCTCTGTTGCCTTCTATTAAAGGTATCTTTACCTAAGATATGTCTTTAAACAATAAAACTCTCCCTTGAGATGTTTAGGAAAACCATTGATATGATGAAATGGAAACATGTTATTATAGTTATGTTACTCAAGGATCTATAATAAATAAATATTCTCATTGAACCATCTATCTTTTTTAACAAATAAAATAGGATAACCCCATGGTAATGTGTTAGTATAAATAATACCATTATATAGACATTTTTTACAGCTTCATTTTCAATTCCAAAAGATATACTTCATCCATTTAATAAGGGGGTTATAAAATTATCTTTGAATGAGTTACTATATGAATAATAAAATTTAATTATTGATTAGGTATAATTATAGGCATCTCATCATGAAAAATATCAGAGTGTTATTTTATTATGAGTATATCACTAATCTGAACAATCTTCCTCTTCTCAATAATATGTCTAAGATAAACATGATGTATATCTTTCAATAGATTTTAATCTTTATGTTATATTATCAACGATATGAATTGATTATTTTATACAAACTAAAACACATTATGAAAAAATCTTTAGCACTACAATACCTCTTTTCATGGTAAATAGAAAGCCAATCCATACCCAGTATAACATCAAACTCTATAAGGGGAAAGAAATATTGGATTGTTTATATTCATTATTATTTAAGAATCCCATTTTACACCATATCCAAATATTCACTTCCTTATATTTTAATTTAATTTGAAAACACTGTTATATTTTATTCCAAGTGACCTTCAAACACCCCATTACATCTATTAAGAGGACGTTTTTAACCTTTGTTATGATGTGGATTTTCAAAAGGGTATATTCAAACATCAAACACATGATTACTGAGAAGAATTTAAAATTATTATATAATCCATTATTAAACATGGTAGACTATGAGCACCCCCATAAATTTTAAAAGAGTAGTATGCTCGATTGTGTATAGAACATGTAGTAACAAGCGTCAAAGGACCATGAAATATCAGTATTTAAAAATTATTGTTATAACCAAGTAATTGAATTGGTGGCCACGAATAGTTTTAACCACATTATAAAATATTAATATAAATTAATGCTTCAATAATAATTTATTGATTAATTCTGATGAAATAATACTTCAATTCTTAGTAAAAAAATTTATTCTTAAAATACAATTTTTTAAAAAGTAGTTTATATTTATTCAAATTAATGAATACTATAATTATATTACAGAACTATAAAAAATGTAATTTAGTAAAAATATTATCATTTTTTTATTAATCATAACAGAATAATATTGGGAATTTTTTTGGATTTTTTTGAGATGATATATTTTTTGTTGAATAATGAAAAATTACTTCTATTATAAAATAGTGTAATTTATACAATAATTTATAAAATTAAAAGGTATCTCAAAATAGTCTAAAACTTATAATATAGGTATTATATTATATAATATCTAGTTAATTTTGTTGGAATAATTATTTTTGTTCATTTTTTATAAAAATATTTTTATACTGAAAAACAAATTTTTCTAAAAACACTGTTTTTGTTTTGATTTTGGTTTTTATGATAAATTAGTTTATTTAATTTATAAAAATTTAATCATTAAATTTGGATACTATATTATTAATAATGAGGCTAATATTTCATGAATAGTTTTCAATTATATTTTTTTCATGTTAAATAGTAATGATGGAAAAAAATACCCCTCTGTAAGTGTAATATGTGTAAAATAAGATTAAATCCTTATAATAATGTCTTAAAATCCACACAAAATAAGAATTTATACTTTATGGTAGTTTTAGTTCGTCAATTTACTTCATTTTATCCCATAAATTAATAATTTTTATCATTTGTTATAAATTTTTTCCTCTATATTAATTTTTAAAAATGATTACTACAAAATGCCACTCTCCTAAATTTATTTAAATCAAGATTTATAAATAAGAATAAAAACTAGATAAGTTAGTTTCTAAACCATTATTTGAAAGATGAAAAAATAATTGTTTCATTGTAATTTATTAATAACATTCAGTGATTAAATAATTACCTTTGGGTTTTATGAAATATCTATTTAATATTTATTCAAATAATACAAAAATAAAGTCAATGATTTAACAAATAGTGATAGTAATTAAATTTTGTTAAAATTGTGTTTTAAAAAAATTAAAAATAAAATAAAATATTATATATTTTTAAAAACATTTGATTATAATTCCATTGTTGATATTTATTTTAAATTCAAATTATATGAATAGTTGTTAAGATGAGTTTAAAATTATTCTATATTAAATTTTTATTATTAAAATATTTAAAAATCATAAAAATTTTAAAAGAGGAAATTTTGGATGATAATTTTTATAAAATGTAATCACTTGGTAATTTATGAGCCAATTTATATCGTAAAACATAAATTTTTACCAATTGATAATAAAAATTAATTATCAGGGTTATTTTAATAACTAGATAACTAATTAGTTAAACCAATTGATAAATTTTAAAATTACTTCAAAAAATATATAAATTTCAAATAATGATAACATATTAAATATTTCCAATATTTCTTTGATTCACTATCCATTTAGAATAGTTATTCTGCAGAAATACATAGTAATATTTTAATGTATTCTATAATTCCATGAGTAAATTTTCACATCCTTATAAAAGGAAAAATTTTATCTATTTTCATTAAACCATACTGAACTAAATATCTCAACAAAAACAATCCAAATCCATGCATAACAGCATAATCCATTTTTCAAAAGGATTGGTTTTCCCAAAATCCAAACCCTTGGGACTTGATTGGATACATAAATGGGTTCTTTCAAAGAAGAGGTAATCACCCCTAACAATGACTTTATTTTTTACTTATTAGTTTTCCCCAATAAATAAATTATATTTATCATAAAATAATTTCATCAATATTATCAAAATATGTAGCTATTTATATGATTATGAACCCACCATTATCTGGGAGGTGAGCATATTTGTCACTTGTGTGTATAGACGACTACCTCCACATAATAATACAATTCATATTTCAACACCATATTTCATTGATTGATAATTTGATGTGTTAAATATTAAAATATTATATTTATGAAACTATTATTATTCTCGTATTATAATACCATATCTAACATTTTACCCCCACATCCTTTGAAAAGTGATAATGTCACTCATGCGTTTGTGTGGACTACCACCTCCACATATCGACGACTTATGTTTTTTATTTACTCATTACATGATTGGTAATAATGAAAAAATTATTAAATACATATGATATATATTATATAATATTGATTATATAATGATGAACTATTATTAAATATAATTATTTTCATTTATTAAAAATTTGAAAAAATTAACCTGTGAATGTATGGGATTCCATCTCTATGAACATTGCAATAAATTTTATTAACACTCTCTTTTTTATGGATGATTATAACAATGTGTGTTATGAATATATATGGTATTTTTATAATAATTAAAATTATATATATATATATATATTATTTAATCATGATCATTATAAATGTAAACAAACTACAAAACCAAATCATACATGACAAATCAAGCAGTTATTAGATAGAAGAGTGATTTTAAGAATGAACTGTGAATGAGTAGTAGATAATATGATATAAGTATATCATATATAGTATTATATATATTATATTAAGGTTCTAATATAAAATAAAAAATGATAAATTTTTCTTAAATATGTTTTTAAAACCAATAATAAAGATTTAACGTTTGAGGCAAGGGTTTGGTTCATAATATCATTCTTATTTAGGATGGTTTCTGATTAAGTCTCTATTTTGGGGATTAATTGTTATTTATGTATTAAACCCAATATATATTCCCCTAAATAAAAAACACAAATTAAATATTTTAATTTTATTTTACTCTCTTAATGTACTCTTGATATTAAAATAATGCTTTCAATGAAAATATTTTTTTAAGAGAATAATTTGAAAATATTTCTATTCTATGTTTATAATATATATAAAAATATTAATGATTTTGTATAAAATTATAAAATATAAAATTATATAAATTTTAACTTATTTTTTATTTTTCTCAAGATGATTTTACAAAAACAAAATTTTCATTTTTTAAATGAGGTAATTTGATTTTTCACGAAAAATATGAAATGATTAATTATTTTTTCCATATTAAATGAATAAAATATGAAAAAATCGATAAAACCCAAATTTATGAATCACCATTTATAAGATTAAATTTATCCATATAAAAAATATTTTTCATCAATAATTGGGATATTTGGTTTATATTATTTAGTTTAATTCAGGTAATACAATTCAATGTGAACATATTTTATTTTTCAAAAATATAGATCATTATTTAAAAAAATTAAATTCCTCTATGTTAATATAAATTATTGAATCATATGATTTTATGAGGACATAATATAATTATAAATTAAACCATTTCTCTTTGAATGGTTTATTATAATATTTTTATGTGTGGAATGTATTGAAAATATATATGTTAGTTCTTCTAAAATATATAATTACTAATTTATATGGAATGTTGATTTTTTGGTATTGTTTTGTCATGAGATGAATTCATTTGAAACATTATTTGATTCATGATGACCAGAATTACAATTCCATTTAACTAATATGTATGTCTCTTTATTCAAAATTATTTCATTATTTTCCCTAGGTCTTACCCATATATATAGATTTTTTGGCACGGGGACTCGAAAATATATTTATGATGTTTGGAATTTTTCATTCCATTATTTTAAAATTAGTTAATGTTTTCTTCAAAACATTATAAATAGTTATAATAACCACATATATGTATCATTCTCAAGTGATTATTTATATATAATTATTTAATAATTTTTTATTCCTTCGCTTTTATTATTAATTATTATTACATTGATTAAATAACGTATGTTTTCTTTTAAATGTTTTTACATATTATACATTGCATTTTTAAAAAGGATTATATCCTCACTTCACGACCCTTACTAATAATTTGATGTACCCCTTTGTTATGTTTCATTTTCAGAGGATTCTAATAAGGGTATAATAATTAATTTTCAAGGATATTATAGAGGGAAAGATGTTTTTTCTCAATTAAATGATGTTTCAATATATATGTGATATTTAATTATGTTACTATTTTACCAATATTACATAACTATTTTTTTATTTGCGATCTGAAATCTTATATGTAGTGCCAATATAATAAAAAAAACAC
Source organism: Viscum album (assembly GCA_963277665.1). NCBI lineage: Eukaryota > Viridiplantae > Streptophyta > Magnoliopsida > Santalales > Viscaceae > Viscum > Viscum album. The sequence continues at coordinate 39,714,826 of OY728160.1, read as the reverse complement.
CAACTATAGTTACTAGTGTCTTAGTTTATACATCTAGTTCTTTTTTCCAGAAAAATTTCCTTCTAAACATCAAAGGCCAGAGATCATTTGTGATTTTTCATAGAATCATTGATACTAAAGAGAATATATTTTTATGAGATTTCTGTTCTTAAATTGAAATTATTCCAAAATACACATTCAAATGTTATGTGTTTTTTAGCTAAAAAATATTATTATCACTAAAATTATCTAATAAATCTCTTTAATTTCTCTATTACATGGTATTTTACTTGTTAGTAGATGTAGTAAAATACACACTCTATTTTAATTTTATTATTCATGAAATGTAGTGTGATAATAAAGACAATTTCAGTAAAAAAAGTCTATATCTTGCCACCTTTCCACTATTATATATATATTTGTGTAAAAAGTGTCCTTTTAGGCTGATAAGGATAAATAATAACTCGACACTATTAAGAAAAAATCCCTCAAGGTATCATTATAACATTTTACAGTTTATTGTGCTTGTTGACAAAGATGGTTTCCATGGTAAGTATTGGAGTCCAGAGAGACAATTGACAAGGTAAGTTGACAGATATAAAGGATGAAGGAATGGACACACTAGAAGTTTTATAAAAAAGATCATACAATGGTGATACCATTTCCCATTTTTTTCAAAAATTTTGGTGCACAAAATTTGGATCTTTTCATTTATCATATAAGTTCCATTTTTTTGATGGCTATATGAGAAAATGTTAATAGCGTTTGTTTTGTAATTAAGAGCTTCATGAATATATTTTTGTGAATGATCAAAGAATACTGACGGTAATATCTGTTTCTACGATGAGCATCACAAATGTAGAATATGAGGAACATCATGAGTAGAGCATTGTTACATCATGAATGTTTTTACGGAATAAACCATGATTACGATGGCGATCGCAGGATGAGAATTTCCATGGATCTTTGATAAATTGGGAGGATTGTGAAGTAAATGAAGGAGCTCTATGAAATGGTGTGGATATGAACTGAACGTTCTTGAGTATATGTTAAATGCCTATAAATTGTCTTATACCCATATAGATGATTTATTAAGACTCAATAAATAAATAAATGTCTCTCAGTTTATGAGGGTGGTTTGCAAAGGTAGTTAATGAAGGGGTTTCATCAAAATATGTTTGTGAAGGATATTAATGACAATTAAGGTTTCTATGAATCAATAATTTAATGAATTAAAGAAGTATATTAAAAGGTGAACATAAATACTCAGCTTCGTAAAGGCCAGTTGAGATTAACAAAAGAATTATATTTTGGAAGGATAGATGAGCTTTGTGAAATACGTTTCTCTGTGAATGTTAATTGAGATTCATGAAGTCTATTTCTGATTCGAAAAAGAAGAGATTCCTGAAAGTAGTGAGCATCACAAAAGTTGATCGGGAAGAAATTCCATGTACATTTTTGGTAATGTGGTATTCATCTATTTGAATAATGTGGAACCTCAATATAGAAACCTTGTACAACTGTGGATATATTCACTGTAGATAATTAAAGGACCTAAAATTCTGTAAAATCTGGTTTAATCTGATATATTTGTTGTGAGTAAAGGAAGAGGAATATAGTTATTGTAACACCCCGAGATTTTATGAAAAATATTCTTTTTAATTTCATTAATGTCCAGTGTTGTAAGCTACACCAAAAGGAGCTTGCACAACACGCATCCTTGACTTTCCTTGCATTACACGCAATCGTGACCTTCCTCGAAAGTGTGTGTAGTACGCAATACCGAGTTTCACTAAACAACGATATGCTATTAAAATATTATTTAAAATAGCTATTATGAATAGTAATAATCACTTTTTGACATTTTTTAAATTTTATATTTCAAAATGGACTTCATTTTTGGATTCGGAATATCGAAATTAGCTTAGGGTGAAATTTTGGTACTTTTCAGATAACATTTAGTTTCTGATGAATAGTGAAAATTACTAAATTTTTATTAAAAACAACCTTTTTAATCGAAATAATTAATAGTGATAAATTTTTAATTTGATTGGTTTTAAAGTATATTTAGAATATATTTTTACAATTTAATAGAACGTTGGTCATTGGATGTAATTTCACATTTATACCAGACATAAACAACAGTCAATCTTTTGATAGTTATTATCTCTTAAGAACACGTTATTTGTTTTGACGATGGGAATTAATTTTTAAATTAATTAATGCAACTAATATGTTTTGAATTTGGTAAAATAGACATCATTTTTGAGTTCATAATATCAAATATAACTTAGGGCTAATTTTTGGTATTTTTCTGGAAACTTTCATTTTTTGATTAATAGTGAAACCACTAAGTGGAAGTTCAAAAAATGATTTTTCATAAAACATAATTTTACCGCTTCTGTGAGTGGAATTTCAAAAATCCGAGAGACACGGTTGATGTCAGTAAGTAAAATTTGGTTCAATGAGATGAAAATAATTTTTGGTGAATAGTAACTTTTTACTTTTTTTCACCACGGTTAAAAGTAAATAGGGTAATTAAAGGTAAAAATGATATTATTATTACCTTAAAACATGTCAGAATTCTATTGGATAAGTGTAATTCGACCAAAAACAACCTTAGGAATAAAATATGACCATTTAGGCCCACTTGTATTAGATTAGGACATTTATTATTAATTTATATAAAGAAGGGATAAAATAGTTAAAATCAATGTTTAATAAGTAGATTATTTTTAATATAGAGATAAACATAAGATAAATTCAACTATAAATATTAATTAGAAATCTAAAACGATTTCCTACATAATGGTATTTTATTTGTAATTTTTAGACATTTAATAATTTAATTTATTTATGACACAACGATGATGTAGTAATTATCTTATTAATGAAATATTGACATAATTGATGTTATCAATACCCAAATAAATGTAATTTGAAACTTTTTATGAATTCCACTGATTTTATAGGTTAATATGACATACTATTATTGATTTAATTAATTTTTTTCTAACTAATATTTTTGTTATGATTTTGACAAAAATAAATTACTAAATAGTGTCGAAATTGACATAAAATAGTTTTTAAAACAAATATTATATTAGTAATTGTTATTTTATTCCTAAAAATCTATGGTTAAGACAAATGACATAGATAAGGTTATAAATATTAATAATAAACAACTTGGGGTTCGTTTGACTTCTTATAGAATGTTTATTAACCTTATAGTGTAAGAACACAAAAAGACACGATAAAAGTAAAATTATCTAACATAATGTTAAATCTAAATGATAAGGTTAAAATAGGAACCTAAACCTGTCTAAATTATATTGGATTCGAGTATTTCGACCCATCACCACCTTAGATTAGAAATAAATCAATTTGGAGCTATTTAAAACCGAATTTGGCTTTATAATAAAATAATAGTTTTAGTTATTCCAAAGGTGCCCCTCTCCTCCCTTATAAAAGGGCACCTCCTCCCTCTCTTCCTCACACCACTTTGAGCCTTAAAGCTCAGCCAAAACCTACCAAATTCTCTTCTCCACTTCCCTAGAAATATCCTAGAGGTCCTGGGCTTCTTCGAAAACCAATTTCAGTGCCCTAAAATGAGGTCTCAAAGAGGCGCTTCAAAGAAGAGGTAATGTCCGTTACCGATTCTTTCAACTTTATTTCTCCTTCCACATATTCTTCTTTAGTTGTTTCATTATGAAGTAATAACATCAGTATCACTCATATACTGATATGTTATTATAATTATGAAACAACCCTATTTCACCATCTATCCATCCTACGGTAAATGAAATCACCGCACGTGCGTACGTACGGAATACCGTCTCCACGCCATGGTGTAATCTGTTTTTCCAACACCACCTTACATGGATGGGTATAATGGTGTAAATAATAACTATAAATAGTTTCTATAACATCATACTGATTCTGATATATTGTATCATCCACACCAATTCAATTCAATGATTATGGAAATGATATCATCGCTCGTGTGTACGTACGGACTACCGTCTCCACGACGCGATGAGATTCATTCTCCATGTTAACCATACATGATTGATCATAAAGTTTATTTAATGAATAATAATGAAATATATGAAATAATAATTCTACTGGATTTATATATATATATATATATATGTATTCTATTTAGTGTCATTCAATTCAATAAGGAAACGAAAACAGCGTTCATGCGTACGTACGGCCGACCGTCTCCATGAATGGTGTATTTCATTCCTTTTATCGACCTATAATATATATATGTATATGAGGAATATATGTAAATCATGTTTTAAATTATGAAATTATGTAAATCAGTATATATGTAATAATATCAAGAATGAAAAGTCGAAACACATACGATAAATGAAATGATTTTACCCAAAACGCTCTTTAACATGAAATTTACAAAATAACAGGTAATAGAAAGTAATAAGTGAACCATATATCATATCATAACAATGAATATGATTCTTTAATAAATCAATCACAATATTTAAATCATTATACAGGAGTTTCGGATACGTACGAAGCATATTAGACCTAAGGTAAGGGAAATATCACAATCTCATTTTTATCCGAGATTGTTTATACTTTGGTATTTATAGGGGTGTATTTTATCATCCACATCCATGTTTCCTCAATATGTAATATTATTTCCATCCACCTAAAATTTTTTAAATCCAATTTTACCCATTGGTGAGTTTTTAGTAAAAGATATGAAATGAATCTTTTGTCTTTTTTCGTATGAGGTACTTTTTGACTTTTCCGACAAAAGTATGAGAAAAATGTTTTTTTAACTTATACGGCATGAATGGATTTTTAAAAAATTATTTCCAAGAAGATTCCATTACAAGTTTTCAAGTTTATTTTTAATCAACTTATTTTAGTTTAGAATTATATGACATGTTAAGAAAGGAAAAGTGTTTTTGAAGTAGAAAAGATATTTTCCTCAAGAATGGAGTTCAAGTGCATTATCAAAATTATTTTCCATTTAAGATAATATCCATATGGATTTGATTATGTTGTGATGGAAATATTTTTATGAATTATTTTATCTTATATGAATTGTTTTATGATGTCACGATGTTTAATATTCCCATTTTTATTACATGGGTTATGCTATGATGTATGGTGTCTGATTTTGTAGCACACATAAGAATGGTATAATTATGAGATTGGTGTGACCTATATCTCCCTCCAATGCATTGGGAAATATTTATATCTCATGAGATAGACATGGCTGGAATGACATGTTAAACCGGTTCAGTAATACAGGACTAGAACGAGGAGTGAACTCGATTCAGAAAGGGACTTTGTCCACTAAGATGGTCTTGACAGCAATGCATTGGCTAATATGGAAATCATATCATGTGCTTAATGGTTTCCACAATTACATGTTTTATTCCCATGATATTTTATCATTCTTAATGTTTCTTTATGATCAATGCCTTACGTACTTCCATGTTTTATGTCATTGCTCAAGCTTTTGATGTTTAAGAATTATGTTCATGTTTTTAAGTTCAAATGTATATGGTATGTTTTATTCATGTTTACCCTTAATGAGAATTTAAGGTCTCCCTTTTTATGTTTTCTTTTACCCAGGATATAAAGAATGGTTTTTGGTAAGAAAAAAAGGGGAAGATCATTATGGGAGATGTTGAAGATCTTTCACCACGATTAGAAGATTACGTTCCAAGTTTCCAAAGACACTATACTATTACAGTCCTTCTGTGTCTGTTTTTTGTTATGTATTATGTATTCCTAAAAAGTATTGTAATATATATTTACATCAAGATTCGGGTCTATACAATTGGTATCAGAGGAAAGGTTTAGTCAACCTTTGGAAACTAGGATTCAGAAACGTTAGCGAGATCCCTAGAGATATTTCTAAGTTATGTCTAGGGATGTCCCTAAGGATAAGTATACGTATAGGATATAGTCCTAGAACTACGGTAATGATCTTAGAATTTAACCTAAGATGTTAGATATTGAGGGTGATTCCCCTTTACTATGTTGTTTTCCCTAGCGTGATTTTTTCCTCTCACACTATTTTTTTGTGTTTTATAAAATGGCAGGAAACATGAAGATTCACGATAATGGAGGATATGACAGACAATGGAATGATATTATTCATGAGAAACCAAATGAAACAGGATCTGGATGTCCAGACATCATTATTATGTCTAATCTGCAATCTCATAATATGATCAATAATCTCAACATTGGTAAGTTTCCTGACTCAGATAATAAGAGAAAGATGGAGTTTCATGATGATCATAGAGGAAAGAAAGTTCAATTCCCTCATGTAAATCATGTGGGAAGAGGCATCAGGGAGATTGTTTCAAAGGAACTGGAAGATGCTTTGGGTGTGGAAAAGAAGGACACAAATCCAGTAAGTGCAAAGGAAAAGGTTCAGTTAACACCAGGGATAGGATAATGGTATTGCTACAACAACAACAATGGTTAAATGTTTTAAATGTGGAATGTACGGGCATTATGAAAACCAATGCCCTAAGGGAAAGTCTCATGAAGAGAATTAGTATGGTCATATGGGAATATTTATGTTGATGAGGATGAAGAGACTACAAATGATATGTGAGATGAAAGAATTGTTGAAGCCCGGTCAATGGTTTAAGAATGTAGTGGAATGATTACATGTTTATCATGTGTAATGTTGTATAAGTAATCTCATGGTACTATAGAATAAAGAGACATCTAAGGATTGTTACACTATTGTCTTTCCTTGAGTTTTTAAAGTGTATGATTAATGGTACCAGTATCCATGAAAGGTTATTCGGATATTTTGGGAATGTAGATGATATGCGCATAATGAAGAGATAAGGAGAAAATTAAATGTTCGATAGTATTCATGAGCTCATGACCTATATAAGGAGAAGGTTATGTCATGGTTTGATTATATAGAATTTTTGTATTTTGGTATGTGGAAAGAGTTAAATTTTGATAGCAGTCATGTTTTCAATAAGATTCAATGGGTATTCATTTTTTAAGAGAATACATGATTACGGCCTTCGAATGTTTGGAATGTGACCAACAAGACATATCTTATGATATATGGGGATCAACGATGGTATTAAATCTTTGGTAATCGTTTTCACTATATTATGAGAATGGAATGTAGTATTATGGATATGCCTAAAGATTGGAATGGATTATGTTAGACATAAGTTATTATTGTTTAATGATAGAAGTTTTTTCGATATTATTGATGGGATGTTATAGTAATGTAGTTTTAGAAAAAGAAGAACCTGTAGGATGGGAGACAACCCATCGTGTCGGACATGGCTGTGGGAATCAAACCCACAACCGAAGTGCGACTGGACTTTATCAACTACCACTGGCCTACAGGATGTACCTGGTTAGTAGAAACTAGTTTTTTTATTAAGCGATATGATATATGAAGTACAAGTTCATTTTTGGAACCATATACGATTAATCTAACTATAATATGGACTTATATCTTTTTCTAACCTTTTGTTTGAAACCGATGGAATGACCCATCATTCTATCACATGATCTGCTAACACATCACGAATAATAAATTCACCTTCATTTCTTTAAGGGATGAAGTGGAAATTGTTCAATTCACGAACAACAGTGAGATTGTACCAAAATCATGTAAGTATTTCTTTTAATTCATCAAATTTAGGGAAATGATCTTGAAAACCAAAAATGTTGTCCTAGTTCCCTTATATCTGATGAATCAGATGGAACCTTAGATCATCACAAATCTATAGCTTTGTGATTTTTGGCTTTTTCATAGCCATGTTCTCTACCACTCTCCATCAGAACATGATGGTCAGGTTTCTCTTCCATATCCATATTTTCACCTATGTTCTCCTATGTGGAAACCCAGTTATTAGTTAATTTGGGTAACCGTTATGTTTCATACATTAGTTTTGAAATATTGGTTTTGTTTTTCCTTTTTACGATGTGGGTTTCTATTAAAGAAACGTTCGAGTAGTAAACCATTTATAACCCCGACGAATTTTGAGGGCAAAATTCATTTTAAGGGGGGTAGAATGTAACACCCCGATATTTTATGAAAAGTATTCTTTCTAATTTAATTAATGTCTTGTGTTGTATGATACCCCAAAAGGAGCTTTCACAACATGCATCCTTGACTTTCCTTGAATTACATGCAATCGCGACCTTCCTCAATAGCGTGTGTAGTACGCAATACCGAGTTTCACTAAACGACGATATGCTATTAAAATATTATTAAAACTAACCGTTATGAATAGTAATAACCACTTTTTGAAAATTTTTAAATTTTATTTTTCCAAATGGACTTCATTTTTGGATCCGGAATATCGAAATTAGATTAGGGTGAAATTTTGGTACTTTTTGGATAACTTTCGTTTTCTGATGAATAGTGAAAATTATAAAATTTTAATTAAAAACTACATTTTAATCAAAATAATTAATAGTGATAAATTATTAATTTGAGTGGTTCTAAATTATATTTAGAATATATTTTTACAATTTAATACAACGTTGGTCATTGAATGTAATTTCACATTTAAACCAGACTTAAACAAATGTCAATCTTTTGATATTTATTATCTCTTAAGAACACGTTATTTGTTTTGACGAAGAGAATTAATTTTTAAAATAATTAATGCATCTGATATGTTTTGAATTTGTTAAAATAGACATAATTTTTTAGTTCATAATATCAAATATATCTTAGGCCTAATTTTTGGTATTTTTCTGGAAACTTTCATTTTTTAATGAATAGTGAAACCACTAAGTGGTAGTTAAAAAACTGATTTTTCATAAAACGTAATTTTATCGCTACTATGAGTGGAATTTCAAAAATCCAAGAGACACGGTTGATGTCAGTAAGTAAAATGTGGTTCAATGAGATGAAAATAATTTTTGGTGAATAGTAACTTTTTACTTTTTTTTACCACGGTTAAAAGTAAATAGGGTAATTAAGGGTAAAAATGATATTATTATTACCCTAACACATGTCCTAATTCTATTGGATAAGTGTAATTCGACCAAAAACATCCTTAGTAATAAAATATGACCATTTAGGCCCACTTGGATTAGATTAGGACATTTATTATTAATTTATTTAAAGAAGGGATAAAATAGTTAAAATCAATGATTAATAAGTAGATAATTTTTAATATAGGGTTATACATAAGATAAATTCGACTATAAATATTAATTATAAAGATAAAAAGATTTACTACATAATGTTATTTTAGTTGTAATTTTTAGACAATAAATAATTTAATTTATTTATGGCACAACGATGATGCATAAATTATCTTATTAATGAAATATTGACATAATTGATGTTATAAATATCCAAATAAATGTAATTTGAGACATTTTATGAATTACTATAATTTTATAGGTTAATATGACATGTTTTTATTGATTTAATTAATTTCTTTCGAACTAATCATTCTTTTATGATTTTCACAAAAATCAGTTACTAAATAGTGTCAAAATTGACATAAAATAGTTTTTAAAACAAATATTATATTAGTAATTTTTATTTTATTCCTAAAAATATAGGTTTCGGCCAAATGACATATATTAGGTTATATATATTAATAATAAACAACTTGGGGTTCGTTTTACTTCTTATAGTATGTTTATTAACCTTATTGTGTAAGAACACAAAAAGACACGGTAAAAGTAAAATTATCCAACTTAATGTTAAATCTAAATGATAAGGTTAAAATAGGAACTTAATCTTGTCTAAATTATTTTGTATGGGAGGATTTAGACTTATACCAACTTTATCTTATAAATAAATCAATTTGGAGCTATTTAAAACCGAATTTGGATTTATAATAAAATAATATTTTTAGTTATTCCAAAGGTGCCACTCTCCTCCCTTATAAAAGGGCACATCCTCCCTCTCTTCCACACACCACTTTGAGCATTCAATATTGTCCAAAACCTTCCAAATACTCTTCTCCACGTCCATATAGACATCCTAGAGGTCCTTCTCTTCTTCAAAGACCAATTTCAGTGCCCTGAAAGGATGTCTCAAAGAGGCGCTTCAAAGAAGAGGTAATGTCCGTTACCGATTCATTCAACTTTATTTCTTCTTCCACTTCTTCTTCTTTAGTTGTTTCATTATGAAGTAATGACATCAGTATAACTAAAATACTAATATGTTATTATAAGTATGAAACAACCCTATTTCACCATCTATCCATCTTACGGAAAACAAAATCACCGCGTGTGCACACGTACGGAATACCGTCTCCACGCCGTGGTGTAATATGTTTTTCCAACACCACCTTACTTGGATGGGTATAATGGTGTAAATAATAACTATACATAGTTATTATAACATAATACCGATTCTTATATATTTTATCATCCACTCAAATTCAATTCAATGATTATGGAAATGATATCATCGCTCGTGCGTACGTTCGGACTACCGTCTCCACGACGCGATGGGATTCGTTCTCCATTTTAACCATACATGAATGATCATAAAGTTTATTTAATGAATAATAATGAAATATATGAAATAATAATGCTACTGGATTTATGTATATATATATATGTATGTCATCTATTTAGTTTCATTTAATTCAATAAGGAAACAAAAACAGCGTTCATGCGTACGTACGGCCTACGGTCTCCATGAACGATGTATTTGATTTCGTTTATCGACCTATAATATATATATGTATATGATGAATATTTTTAAATCATGTTTTACATTCTGAAATTATGTAAATCAGGATATAAGTAATAATATCAAGAACGACAAGTCGAAACACATACGATAAATGAAATGATTTTACCCAAAATACTCTTTAACATGGAATTTACAAAAGAACGGGTAATATAAATTAATAAGTGAACCATATATGATATCATAACAATGAATATGATTCCGTATTAAATCAATGAAACTATTTAAATCATTATATAGGTGTTTCGGATACGTACGAAGCATATCAGACCTAAGGTAAGGGAAATATCGCAATCTCATTTTTATTCGAGATTGTTTATACTTTGGTATTTACTGGGGTGTATTTTATCATCCACATCCATGTTTCCTCAATATTTAATATTATTTCCATCCACCTACAATTTTTTAAATCCAATTTTACCCTTCGGTGAGTTTTTAGTAAAAGATATGAAAGGAATCATTTGTCGTTTTTTGTACGAGGTACTTTTTGACTTTTCCGACAAAAGTACAAGAAGAATATTTTTTTAACTTATACGGCATGAATGGATTTTTAAAACATTATTTCCAAGAATATTCCTTTACAGGTTTTCAAGTTTATTTTTAATCAACTTCTTTTAGTTTATAATTTTATGACATGTTATGAAAGGAAAAGTGTTTTTGAAATAGAAAGGATATTTTCCTCAAGAATGGAGATCAAGTGTTTTATCAAAATTATTTTCCATCTAAGATAATATCCCTATGGATTTGATTATGTTGTGATGGAAATATTTTTATGAATTCCTTTATCTTATATGAATTGTTTTATGATGTCACGATGTTTAAGATTCCCATTTTTATTACATGGGTTATGCTATGATGTATGGTTTCTGATTTTGTGGCACACATAAGAATGGTATCATTATGAGATACGTGGGAGCTATATCTCCCTCCAATGGATTGGGTAAGGATTTATATCTCATGAGATAGACATGGCTGGAATAACATGTTAAACCGGTTCAGTAATACAGGACTGGAACGAGGAGTGAACTCGATTCAGAAAGGGACTTTGTCCACTAAGATGGTCTTGGCAGCAATGTCTTGGCTAATATGGAAATAATATCATGTGCTTAATGGTTTCCACAATTACATTTTTTATTCGCATACTATTTTATCATTTTTAATGTTTCTTTATGATCTATTCCTTACGTACTTCTATGTTTTATTTCATTGCTCATGCTTTTGATGTTTAAACATTATGTTCATGTTTTTATGTTCAAATTTATATGGTATGTTTTATTAATGCTTACCCTTACTGAGAAATTGAGATCACCCTTTTTACGTTTTCTTTTCCCCAGGATATAAAGAAAGGTTTTAGGTAAGAAATAAATAGGGGAAGATCTTTATGGGAGATGTTAAAGATCTTTCACCATGATTAGAAGATTATGTTCCATGTTTCGAAAGACACTAAACTATTACGGTTCTTGTGTGTCTGTTTTTTGTTATGTGTTATGTATTCCACAAAAGTAATGTAATATCTATGTACGTCAAGATTTGGGTCTTTACAGTTATCCTTTCCAATGATAGTGAGGCCGAGAAAGATACATATGGAGTAATCATTGGAAATGTAGTGAGTTCACCCTAAATATTTTAAACATCTAGATCATGGGTGTTGAAGTTTTCTAGCCCAAACGTAGTTATTAGGAGTGTAATTTTTTGGATTCGGTACATCGGTACATTGCCATTGTATTCTTCTTATACATATCACTAAGAATTTGAACTGACTAAAATTGATGTGTTATGTAAATTATTTAATTTATGTTCATAGATTGCTACATGATAAATATATATGTGTGTTTTGTGTAATGAAAAAAAGATACGACATGGAAATAGTTTTAATTTTTCATACCCTGATTGAACCTCCTCTCAGTGTATTAAACCTCGTGAGCATAAAACAAACATTAAAAAATACCCCTTTTGATGGGTTTCATGTTGATATTAATTTCTGAGTAAGTGTTTTAAATTAAGTTTAGAGGAGAAAGGCACCATTTTTGTGATTACTAGACTAGTGAGTACAATAATGAACATTTTCATGAAAATATTAATGAATCTGATCTCACACAAGATATTTAAATTCATGGGAATATTTATATTCATGAAAAATATTTCATCTCACTTTATTATAATGTTGTGGATCGACTCTCCAACTATAATGTTGAAAGTGTTTCTTGTGCTTCTATTCAATGATTACAGTCCACTTTTGTTTGAAAAGTTAAAATAAATTTATTCTCTATCAACAGAATAAGTAAAATTTAGATTCACATGTTCATACACCTTGAAATAAGTGTTTACATATTAAGGAAATGTACTGGGTGACTATTGTTCCCTTAGATATTGGAAATTATTCATCACATCCTGTTAAGAGTTTATAATTTGAAATTTTGTTCTATATTTTTAATGTGGGAAACATTTCTTATTAATATAGTCGATGTATTTTTTTATAATTAATTTCAACACTAAATATTTTGAAATTGTTATGATGTATTAGGGAAGTTTTGCATACTTCATGTAAGGGATCTAAAACATGGAATTGTTTATTTGGGAAATATCCCCATAATAGTATTCCATTGTCCATCCCTAATCAATTTAATTATGTGTATCATGAAAAAAATTAGTGACATAGACAATTTATTTTATGATAATGAGTAATATTATTATAAATTAACCATGGAAATTGATTTTAGGATTATTTTTTAATTAGATAGTGAACTACCAATATTCTTTACAAAACCTTTAACTAAAGATATGATTGTCTCAATTGTGTGTTTAGTAATGGTATGAAAATGAAAGGTGAGGCTGGTCAACCTGATGTTCAGTTTGAGTTTTTATCATATATTCATAATTCTTTTATTGATTATATGGGTTTTTAATATTTTAGTATAAGGAGGGTATGTACCAAGGATTTTAAATTTATGAAGAAAAAAAATCTATATTCTAGGTTACATGTTGTATTTTTTAATCTTGTAAAATTTTTAAATGAAATTAAAAAGTCCTTAATTTATATAAATTCATAAAAATTTAATTATAATGTGTAAAATTATTTAGGGGGTCATTTCAGGGTAAAGATTTTTTTTACTATTCCATGGGAGGTAACCAATAATTTTATTTCCATTTCTCCCAATCATTTGAATAAATTTCTCCAACTCAGTTTTGTGTATCAATCCAAATCCAAATCAAACTCACACATTATACATGGCCTCATTTTCATTACATTATAAAAATTTATTTAATTATTTTTATTTCTTTTTATATAGGTATATCCTAAAGAGAATTTGGGTGTGAATCAATATTAGAGGATCTTTTTAAGAGAAATTAAAACTAATAATATGTAACTCTTATATCTAGATTTTTTTTAATTAAATTAATGAAAATAAATTTTTTTCATTTCAATTTTGTAGGAAAACAATTTTGTACTTTGAGATTAATTTTACCAATATACAAAAATGGTATGATTCTTTTTATAAAATTTATGTGATAAATATATATTCCATGTGAGTAAAAAATCAAGTTATATATTTCATTACTTATAAATAAATGTTAAAGGCAACATGGTTCATATGAATAACTATTTAAATGTCCAAAATTGTGTATTTATGCATTCTGTTGTAAACATGTTAATCATATTGGATACTACTATAGTTTTTTCTATAATTTTATACCAAAATTATCAGGTATAACCAATTTAATAATTTGACTAAAAATAGATGTTTATCATCCAATGACTTCCTGAATCAACATTAATAATATTTATTTTTTATGAAATTTTTTATTTAATAACAAATGGGAATGTATTTCACCAGATTTGACTATTTTTTTGTGGAAAATTTATTTCTCATCACACCTTTCTCCCTCAAAAATTACTTTCACTTCTGATTTTCAGTGTATATTAGATTATATAGAATCTAAATTTTTTCTCCCCTAACTATTATCCAATAATAGGGAAACGTTTTGGTTATCAATGTGGGAGAGGGGACTTGTTTATGAAAATCCTTAACTCATAGATAACCCAACAAAAATCCTATAATTTTCTATAAAATTTCAATTTTTTAATCATCAATGGGATTTACCACTTGTTTAGTGTTCTTCCCAAATATGAATGTTTTGACGACAGATTGAAAATATTATACTTAATCAGTTATTTTTATTAATTATAAAAATAATTTTTCAATCCCTCAATAAAAATTATCCTGGAATGATTTTCTCCAATTATGTAATATAATACATGACTTTTTACATTTTAATTTTATTAACTCATATGATAATCAATAAAATGGATTTTGAAATGAAAATATTATTCCAAGAATATCATCTTATTTTTTATTCTTATCAGTTTTATTATATGATTTTTGGATGATTTTTTTATTATGCTAATAAATTATCACTCAATCTTATTCAACAATGTTTCAAATTAAAACGAGTTATTAAATTATTTGACTTTGTTCTTTTAGTGGTAAATAATATATTAGATATTCAATTGGATAAAAATTATATTTCACAAATACTATTTCAATTTTATCAATTTGAATCAACTTTATAAAACATAAAAAATTAAGATGATGAAATTAAATAGGAAATGAATTTTATATTTTAATATATAAGAGAATACATGAGGTAAAATCATTATTAAAAAATTATTTAGTACAATTTTTCTTTTCTATTGGATGAATTATTTTATATCATTATATTTTTCTAAAATTTTCCATAAGGAAATAAATGTTATATATTTGGGTGAATTTGATGTGGCCGTTATTTCATATGAATTTAAAAATATCTATTGCTGAATAAACTATATATTTAATTAGTAAATATTTTTTTATTCATTAATTATATATTTTTTATGTGATTATTTCAAAGTAATATTTACAAATATCATATAATGTTGTGAATTTTTATGATTTAATTATTTTATGACACGTAATTTTTATTTTGGTTTCTTTTTTATTGTATTTTTAGATTTCATTTCAATTGATAATTTTAATGATTTAAAATATTTATATGGTCTTATGAATTGATTTTTAAATGTTTATATTTCTAATATTTTTTTGTTAAAGTTAGTTTAATCTAATTTTAAATTCATCCATTCTATTTTCATTAACATTATAATTTTGATTTTCATAGTTAATTTTTTTTAATTTATCGGGTTTTTATATATGAATTTAAATCACTTGAATTTTCTTAATTTCTATTTTTGGTGCATGCAAATGTATTAATTTATTCATAATGTCTCTATATTAAAATTTCTTCTCAGCCCCACTTATCAAATTTATTCATCCCATATACATAAAAAATAAAATGGTAATCACATAGATAAATATTGAACAAATTCAGAAAATATAAATGAGTAGTCACATAGTAAAATTAATGGAGGTCATTCATGTAACCAAAAGTAGTAATGTATCAAACTATTTTTAAGAGTCATGTATATATAAAAATTTTAATATGGTGAATCATATACGCAAATTCTGAGTAGGTGATGATGACAAGGAGACTATGATATGTTAATGTCAACATACCTAAAAGTGATAATATTGAGGAAAGCAACATGATAATCTCCCAAATGAATATCTGAATAATAGGTTGATACAAATATTAGATAATCATATTAAAAAATTCTTATGTTGTTGTTGTATATGATTCATCAAACAAATATGGAACAGTAATTTCTAACCATATGAACCTCATCCATCTGGGTTCAACTTACCAGAATCTGATGAATCCAAATACAATGGGTAGGAGTTACAAATCCATACAATGGTGGTACAATGATAAATGAATCTTTTCATGTTGATTATTAATGAGGTTATATGAGGTATCTGTGAATTAATTAGGATATTGTTAGAAGATATTAATGTTCTTCTCATGATTCTAATAGAGGAAAATGGAACCCATATCTAATCTGTTGAGGAAGTAGAACAATCCTATCCTTAATCCATTATAGAAGAAAACAATAGATAATTAATACGATGAACTGAGTTCATGTGGTATGAATCCAAATCTCAAAACCCTATTAAAGGAATGTAACTGCAGTTCAACTGAATAACAAAAATCAATTACATGAATGTACTGATGAAACCAAGAGTCAATATTAGAATGTTATCAATGTTATAAAATGTTATTTTTATTTGTGTTTTTTATTCAGTAAAATTTATCTAATGATCATTGGTTACTTTTCATTTTCATAGATCTAATTTCATATAAAATATTGAACATACTCCATACTCTCAATTAATTTGCACAATTACCTATTTTTTCATTCTCATATTGATATTTCAGAATAAATTATTATTTTGGGATATATTTTTGAAATGGGGGTAAAATTATGATTAATATAAAAATGAAATTTTAATCCAAATAGATATTTAATTATTTTTTTCATTTATATAGGTGATGATGAAAAACTAGGATGATCTAAAATGTGAAAGAGGTCTTATCATGCATGATGATGTTTTTTAGTTTTTCGGAAATTAAATTTGTAGGCCTAGTAGTAATTCTTATCTTTTTGGATTGAGAACTATAATGAGGAGATATTGGGGGAAAATGTAACATTCTATTAAATTTTATATTTATTTTTCATCCATATTTTAATTTATTTTTTTATTGTGTTTAAGAACCTACATAGACAGAGAGTGTTTATTTTAGAAAATGACCAAATGACCAAACATTATTTTTTTAGTTAACACAGTACATGTAAAAATTTATCAAATACATTTAATTCATATACTTGAATTTGGAAATATTTGTAGGCGATTAGGGTTTGTTCATTTGAATTTGGACTATTAATTTCCTACTATAATCACTCTAATCATGAAATGGTTATATAACAGGAATATATTTTTTTAGAAGTCATCAGGAACTAGTTCGGTGTATGGAAAGTTTAAAATCCACGAATATGGTTTGAATAGTGAAAAAAAGATAAGTTTTGTATTAAATCTGAAGTGATTACTTTTTAAATGTATCTCTTAATTCATGAAATTAATATCATGAAATGGGTTTAATCCATTAATTGTCTTGGGTTAGTGGTTTTAACCACACTAAATTTATGAATTCCTTCATTAAATGGGTAGATTTCTCTCTCAAAATATAATATCTCTCATAATTTATTTTTGGGAGATTATCTTATTTTGAATTATTTAATCTATTAATTTATCATAATATTGGTTGTACTGGTCTCTTCAAAAATGTGGTCCATATTATTCTTAGTAGACATTGGTCACCACATCAATGTTGTAGTACATTCTCATATAATTTTACATTGTTTAAATTTTTTTAATGATCTATTAAATATAAACATTTTGATATTAATTCGGGGGATTATCCTTTATTTCTCCATGTTTAGAGGTTTTGTTTCCTCTCATATATGTGTGAACTAAAAACTATATTGAACATAGTCATTATATAATATAATTCTGAGTAATTCTAATTATTGTTTGGGAATTAGATTTTCTACATTATTCCAGTTGTTGTGGATCTTGTTATTAGGATTTGTGACATAATATTGAGGTCGGTTGTTCTATATATAGAAAAAATTGGTTGATGCTTGGTTATATTAGTTTTAATTAATTTAGTAATTAATAATATTTCATATCATTTTGATGGATATTTTCATGTCTAGAGAAAATATTTTTGAGAAAATATGGTTTTCCAATGGTTATGGTGAAATAATTTTTATTTTGAAATTATTGTGAAATGATTTAATGAAATGGAATTCAAATAATGGTTTCCAGAGATGATTTGGAAAATATTACAAATATGATGAATTGGGTTCGTAAGTGGACGGTATAATAAAAAGCATTTTCTGTTGATTTTATTGGTGGGGTCACACATGGGGTTTTTCTCTACTCCTTAATACTTTTTTGAGGTACATTTCCAACTTGTTGGGAGGTTCACCATCTTAGGATTTGATCTACTCAATAGATTCGATGTACATGCCTAGATACATGATGTGTTCTTTTTTGAATGTCTAGGTATGAGGGTACTTGGTAGCCTACCATGTTGTGATGTATGGTGTGATGTTTTTGTTGATTTTAGATTTCAATTCTATATACATGATATGATATGTGATACTTTATTTTAAACTTTTTTAAATATTTTATATTCTTTCAGAATGTTTTACAAGGATTATATGAAACTATTGATGAAGGGGAATTATTTTTAAAATATTTTTATGTAATATTATATAAAGAGAATAAAATTATTCTTTTCATTAATGTTGATCACATTCAAATTAAAGTTTGTAGAATTTTTAAAGGATACCAAGTGGGGTCCTAAGAATAATTTTAGATCACACAAGACACACCTACTAAGTTGGTGTTTTACCCATGTTATGACATCTAATGTAGGGAAAATAATGTTGTTGCAGTGAAGTAGTGATGTATCTATCAGGTGGCTCTGGTAGAAGGCAGTGAGATATTGGGTCATTTTCATCATATGAAATTGATTTTTTGTTTCTCATTTTTGGGATCCCATTTTTTTATTGGACTTAAACAGTGGAGTTCTTTTAGAAACATTTGGGTTGTTTCACTACACAAATTTCATTTTTCAATTGAATAAATATTTTATTTTCCTCTTCTACTAAATTTTATAAATATGTATATATATAGATATATTCCTTATCATATACTTTAGTATTGTCTAAATCATTCCCAATATAATTTTTTTTATTCATGGGTGGTTGTCTCTATCCCTTAGGGATAAATAATGCCCTTTATATATGTGATAGTTTGGGTCATGTATGTATTTATGTGGATATGTGGGTTATTTGTTTTTATAGTTTGGAATCATAGGATCTTTGGTGATCATTTTTTTATGTTGAAATACTAGAGATATGGTTATTAGGAATTGAGTGGTAAATTTTGTTACGTTCATGGATAACTCTTCACATGATGGGACTCAAGTTACAAAGGGATGTTGGGATGTTTCACTAGTTATGTATTCTTTGTCTCAATAATGGTTTCACATTACGGTTTTCTAGTCTTAAAAATGAGAATATAAAACCATTTTATCACATATTTTATTTTAATTGTTTTGTGAGAAGCCTCCAAGATGTCTTAAATATATTCCCATGTAGAGTGTAGTGGATGCTCTGAAAGGGAATCTAATTTAGGATGAGAATCATATAGAGAATATAATTCAAGATGATTATATCATGAAAAAATTAACTATATGTCCAAATATATATTATTGAGAATAATCTTGGAGTTTCAAGAGAATGTGATCAACATCCACATTTATTACACAAGAAGACAACATTGTTTAGTGGTAATAATAATCCTAAAAATGAAACCAAATTTATATAAAATATCAATCAGATTTTTAAATTCTGAGATACTCATGATAATATCAAGGGGGTCAGTGAATTGTTTAGACTCAATAGTCCTAGAAACTGATGTTTGGGTACCATGGTAAAAATGATTAATCATTTGGGATTATGCTAGAAGGGTTACAACAATCTTTTATTCAATATTTGTTTTCCAATTTATTCATGACGTATGTTTTTCTAGTTTTTCTCTCTTGGAAGTAGGGAAACCCTTTGGTGTTAGTGTAAACCATTAAGTTTAAATTACTAGTTTTTTTGGAATTATAGGTAGTAATGATTGATTAGGTGAATGATTTGAAGTTCATATTGGGATTCACACATAATATCATATAGTATATATTTATGTAGATTCCTTATAAATATTCACAGATGGTAGATAGGTATATCATGGAAAATATTGATATTGGAATAAAAATTATTCATTTGTCCACATCTCTTCATCCTAGTGGAAGCTTTAGTGGCATTAAGGGAAGGAAGAGGAAGTGGAATGAGAATCACATTAGTTGTGGAGGAAGTTCTCTCTACACCATTAGTTACAACCAGTACTGTTCCAGTGAGTTTCTTTTTAATTTGGAATGGTGAAACACACCCATCATTATTTCCCAATGACATCAAACACGTGTTATGGTTGTAGCTTACTTGACCTAATAAATTGATTCTATTAAGTTATATATATTAAACCCTGTGGTCAGAAAAAAAATCATTTACAAAGGAAATGATGGAATATTAATATTCTTTATAGACTACAGGGATCCATACATAGGAATCATGAGTGAGGAACCTTTACATAAAAGTTGAGTTTCTGATAGAGGATGATGTGAGAAAAGTGATAGTATGGATTCATCCTTTTAGAAAATATTATCTAGTGAATAATTTATTTTTTATTTGTGCCTCCCAATATTTTTTTATTTTTTTTATATGATTAAACATACATTTTAAATAATTACCTTGATTATAGAGTTAGAGAAACCTCTTAGAATGATGAAAGATATGGTGTTAAAGAGACATTTTTATTTATTGATAGTTTCTATAGAGTGATTATTTTATTTCCTCATTATCAATATGGATATATTCTAAATAATCACTAGAATGGATTGGATTATTTATCACCCTGATGATATTGATTTTTATCATTAGTATGTTTTGTTCATTATATCCAATGGGGGATCATAAGTTTTATAGGTTGAGTTTCTTTAAAGGTATGGTCATTTAGGAATTTCCCACTTAGTGATAACGTTCTTTTTTATTCAGTTTTTTGTTAATCCCATTGAACTTTCTTATACTGTTTATATTTTCAATGATGTTCAGTACATTCAAAATATGTCTCTCATTTGACTTATTTGGTATTCCCCTAGTAATTGAGGTGGAGTTATCGATTTATCTGGTGATAGGTACATAAATATTTTCAATAGACTCATATTTTATCGCACTATTGAGTCTTGAAGTACAGAAGGTTGAGTTGGATGATTTAATAGTGAATGATTTATTATTACCATTTTTCCCCTTGGTATCCCAAGTTCTCTTTTTTATGATAGAAAATAGTACAATATTATTGTTCATAGACAATCATAAGTATAGTAGAGTTCATGTTATGACTAGTTATCCATTTCTACATGTGTATAATGTGTTTGACTATTTAATAGGTAAATTCGGTTCTCAATGTTCTAACACTGTTTATATTATCATAATCTCATAGATTGGGAGTCTGATAGGATAAATATGGTTTTTAGTTGTAGTTATGACAATTATGAATATATTGTGATGAATTTAGGTCTATCTAGTGCTCCGTTTTATTTTATGGATTTCATGAACTGGATATTTCATCTGTATTTAGACAGTTTATTGGGTATTAATGGATAGTATTTTGTTAAATTCAATATTCGAGTGTGATTACATGGACAATCATACTGTTTTCATAAAAATATTAAGGAATCATATTTTCGGTGAAATCCTTTGAAATTCATCTTATAGAATTAATAAGAAATTTCATTGGATATGTTGTTTTTTAATGTGGATTATCAAATGATCTTGAGAAGATAAAGGATATCTTTCCATGTGAAGATCCACAAATTGAATTGGAATTTTGGAGCTTCCAATGTCATTATAGATAACATTGAATGTTTGTCATGAATTTTCAATGTTAGAATCACGTTTGTGCAATATAAATAAGAATTTAGTGAGCTTTATATGGGATGCTATGTTTCATGCTTATTTTGATTAGTTGAAATGTCTTATCACATCAGAATCTTTTATAATATTACATGTTCTTGGTAAAGGGTAAGTGGTTTATAGTGATGATTATGGAACTGGCCTATGTTCCATGCTATTATCGTACAAATGTTTTGCGTATTATAGATTTTTTATATTCCAATAAAAGAAATTAATTAACCCACTAATAATTTATATAACTATAATGTTATTTATGATGTAAGTTATATTTTCATTATCTTTTGGGGGAATTATTCCTATTATTTATCTAATCAATACCTTTTTAGATAAATATTATATCATGAAGACATGAATATACGAAATAAATTCTGGGTGGAATTGCTATAGATTATTTCACTTTGATATCTCCTACACCCCAAGGAATGAGAGTGTTTTTAGAGATATTATCAGTAATAAATTATCATCGCATGCTATTATAGATTATAAGGTGGTGTGCATCCTTATGTGAAAATTTCCATAGTTTCATATATATACTCGAGATGATATTTTTTGAATGGTTTAGACAATTATTCATTTTTTCATATCTACTTCAGAATATTCTATAGGGTCCTTAGCTGGAAAATTTGTTTGTATAAATTTGAGAAATCTTATATGGTGGGGAGAATATTTTGAGGTGGTAACTTCTTTTATATGTTAATCAAAATTTTGGGGATCTCATTTTCAGATCTGTGTATGCGAGGAGATCTATTTTTTGATACCATAATAATCATGGACCATCCATCTAGGAACTATGAAAATAAATTACAACATGTATAGATGAATTTTTATTTCTTTATTAAGCATGAAATTTAGATTATATGTCTAGTTGTTAAACATGCAAAAAGATAATATAAGAGTATTTGAAACCTTATTTTTTTTACTTCAACCTCTTCTAGTTCCATTTTTGAATGGGATAATATTTCCAATGTAATTATTTGGATTTCAAAGTAGTCCCTGATCGAGGAATGAAATCATGGTGTTGATTTATTATAAGGAACCGAGTTTAAACATTACATAATATTGAATTAAATGAATAATTCACATTGAGGATCTTTTCAGGTTTAGAGTTTTAGAGAATTTTTCCATAACTATTACATTACAACTTGAATATTACAAGTAGACACTACAACTCAGTATCCATTTTTTTCATAAAATAAAAAATCTTAAAAAGAAACATGTCTACTTCCATGTTTTAGATAGCATGACTTTTCCATGATCCCATCCTTGACCCTGTTCATCTTTACGTCTTGTGAAAAACATTTCAAAAACATGGGATGAGCATAAAAATCTCAGTAAGGGTTATAAAATATGGAAGGAAAATATTAGCCCATCAATAAATACAAATCAATGAAACCATAGTTTTCAATCATAACATACCTTAGGAAATCATGATATTTATGAATAACACACACAAATAATTAATCATAAAGGTTATTTATGGCATCCATATCAAACTAAAATTGTAGTTATCATAGTTACATAGGGAGTTAAACTGGTTATACCCATCATAGTGTATTCCCTAAATCTCTTAGGAGAAACATTACGTTTAACTCCGTCACATTACCCAATGCATTGGAGAGCTATCTCGGGATCACCCGCCCTAGGTTTATCACGGAACCACCTGTATATATAAATAATTCCAAATAACCATAACATAATTATAACATATAACACATGAATAATGAAAATATAACATTTCCACATTTTAATATATCAAATCAAGATATTGAAATAAACAATTCTTTATCAAATCATTTTCAAAACCATTTAAAAAGATATTTTTGAATCAAAGTGTCCCATACCACTTTGAAGATTTGAAATATATAACCATTTGAAAAAATTAATTTCCAATTAAATAAATCCCAAAACCCATTTTAAAAAAATTTACATTAATGGGAAAAATTTAAAAGAAAAAATATTTAAAACATATAATACAATATTATAGTTAAAGAGTTTTTTTATAAAAAATATAGACGCTTGAATACAAATAATTGAGGAATAAAAATTAATAAGAAAATTATAATATCATGAGAATAAAGGGATTAATGATATAATATGTCAAAGGACAGTATATACACCATATAAGAGTGAATTGGTGCATAACAACAATGATGTCTCAATGGAAATTTAAATTGAGATGAAATCCCTCATAATGATGGTATACATAAATTAAGGATAAATAAATCACATAATTATGTGTGAGAAATATAAATACACCCAATATAAGTGGATACTTATTGTAAAAGAATCATAGGTCATTCACACATATTCATAGGATGACAAGTTCAAGAAGTACAAGTTGAACGCAAAGAATTGAAATTGGGTTAAGAGGTTCCCTTGTAAAAATGCAACAGCCTAACGGCGTCACATTAAAATTAAAAAATGGGTTGATGTGATAAAAAAGGGAATATAATAACTTGGATATAAATTTTACATCAATAAGGATATAGAAGAACATATCCCAACATAATAAGATGTAAATTAAAAGACATAACAAAAAAAGAAGTCTTTTATTAAGGGGAGGGTGAAAGGTTCCCTTACCATTTTGGTAACTTGAAAAACATTTGCCACATGATAGAAGGATCATACAATAAAGTTGTAAATAATTATAAATGAAATTATATTACACAAGGAGTATAATCATGGGCTGTACATACACCACACAAAAGGAAATAGTGTCCAATATAGCATGAATCTTACAGGAATAAAAAGTGAGATGAAACCCTTTACCATGTTGTAATCAATCAAGTCGTAAGAAAAAAAGTTAATAACCAAAAAATGAATCACCTAATACCATGAATATACAGAGAATCATTATAATATATATCAAATTGTAGTATACAATACACCAAATGCAATAAATAAGTGATGACCAATGGAAATCTCACGGAATTAAAAGTGAGATAAGAAATCCCTTACCTCGTTGTCCGACTTGACCCGTTAATTCTTTAATATCCTAAATAATAAACTAATGTTAATTTATAATTGCTTAGGAACCTTTTTTTAATGTTTAATACTCTTTTTATATTACTTATTACATTTTTATAAACATTATGTAATCATTTAAGTTGATAATAGTCGTTTTGTCGATATTTTGTACTTGAGTAAAAAAAATGAACACCTTATATTTAAAAGTTGTCCATGTGGTCAATATTCCATTATATCCAGAATGGTGTTCATGATTTAGATATCATATATATCTATTATATACATGTTTTTATAATAGTACATAACATTTGGTGGTAAGAAATGAAATGCACTGTTCATGGAGACGGTAAGCCGTACGTACGCATAAACACTACTTTCATTTCTATTTATTATTTTAATGGAATTAAAACATAATGATACATAGGTATATTATAATTATACTATTAAATCATATATAATATCATTAACTCTATCCTTTATACATCCTACATAAGGCATTAACGAGTCACATCACTTTGAGGGGGCGGTAGTCCGCACATCCTCAAATGAGATTTTCGTATTTACCCACTATGGAAACCATAAAGGCATGATATAAATGGAAAATAAATAAGCATAAAGAAAAAATAAACATAATATATATCATATATAAATATATTTCCATCATAATGGCCACCATGAGAGGCGGTAGGAGATAATCGAACAATCATCATTTCGTGTGGCGTTAGTTTTCCATCCATAGAAACATTATGTTCTTCATCCATTAGATGGAGGTGTGTGGAAGTGTAGTTATACTATTTATCATAAAAACATCCTATTATATTGAGGATATTGGTGTTGTTACAAAATAAAGGAATAAAAAGATTTTAGGGGTTATAGAAGTAAAATAAAAGAAAACAATTTAAGAGAAACTGTTACCTTTAATTTGGGTAACTCCCTTTTGTTTGAACCAAAGGACTTATTGAAGTGCCTTATTCCTAAGGTAAGGCTTCTAAGGTGAGGATATAGATGTTTGGATCCTAATTTTTTAGTGTTTGGACGAGCCAAATGGCATGAGAGGTGTGAGGAATTGGATAAAAATGATGTCCTTTTATAAGGGAGAGGATGGGATCTTTAGGAAAGTGTGAAAGTATTATTTTAGTATATAATTATATTCAGTTTCAAAAGGTCCAAAAATCATTAATGATGAAGATAAGATGACTCATCGTTGAAATAAAATCATCCAATCAGAATTGGACATGTTTTGGATAATATTTTGATTATTATAATCTAATTTACTTAAATCATTTATTAATGAGGTAAATTTCGTATCATTATTGTGTGTTAAATAATTTAATTTATTTGATTTTTAATAAATATAAAAAAATACAATGATGTATGAAATATATTTATAATTCCAATTAATATTTATAGTCAAAAATATGACTTATATAACACCATATAAAAATTAATTACTAATAGATTTTTGTTAATGTCAAGTTTGTCTTCACATTATATATAATTAATCTAAATTGTCATTATCACTCCCAAGTGGCTAAATGGGGTTCCAAAATAGACCCAAATATTCCCATGGTCGTTAATGACTCAACCAATAAGGTTTGGAAAAGTGTTAAGGTAATTTTAAATTATTATAATATTCTTTTAACCGTGAATTACCCTATTTACCTTTAACTGCAGTAAATAAAAGGCAAAAGTTATTTTTCACCAAAACTTATTTTCATCTTAATGAACCAAATTTTAATTCTTGATAACAACCATGCATATCGGATTTTTAAAATTCAATTCACAGAAGTGTTAAAATATCATTTAAATGAAAAGGTCAGTTTTTTTAATTACCACTAAGCGGTTTCACTATTCATCAAAAATTGAAGTTTTTCATAAAAATACAAAACATTCAGCCTATGATATATTTGATATTCCGAATTCAAAAATGATGTATATTTTTCCAAATTCGAAACATAGAAGTGGAATTAATTAATTTTTAAATTAATTCCCGTTATCAAAACAAATAGCGTGTTTTTAAGAAACAATAACTATCAAAAGATTGATACTTGATTATGTCGAATTTCAAAGTAAAATTAATTCCAATGACCCAAATTAGATTAAATGGTAAAAATATATTTTAATTTCACTTTAAAAACAATTAAAATTATAATATAACCATATAAATAAATTATATTAAAATTAACTTTTGAAATAAAATACAATATTTTTCACTATTTAATAAAAAATAAACTTTATAAAAAAAATTCAAAAAATTTACAAAAAGTGAATTTTGATGTCCCCATTATAAATAAAGATTTTATATGGTCATATATAATGTATTAAAGATAAAAAAACTAGACTAAAAAATGGTTCACCATTAAAAGGTGATAAATCGTCCTTTTAATGTAAATTATGCTTAAAATTAGATTCATTCACATTTTATGCCTCTGAATTTATTGGAGAAATTTAAATACATTTAATAAACATGTATAATCATATTGTGTTTACTTTTGTTCAATACTTCCAATACAACGGCTAAGAGTTGACTACCATTTAAAATAATAACATTTTACTATTAGTGTGCAACATAAGATTTTAAAGAAACTCGTTGTTGTGTATCGGGTATGCGATCGATCATAGAAACCCTTTTAAAGTATAATTATAATTTAATTAATAAATAATAAATATGAAAAATTCATATTCTTTATTTACCTAGGATGTTACATCCTTCCCCCCTTTTGGGAATTGCGTCCTCACAAATTTAAAATTTAGGCTCGAAAACTTTTTTGAAAGTCCCATATCGGAAAAAGAGTCAATAAAACTATCACTTTAAAAGAAATAATGAGAATTAGAATGGTCACCCGAGTTAACACATACTAAGATTCCATGAAAACCTGGATATGGAGGAGAAAACAATGGTTAAAGTTCTGATGGAGAGTGATATGAAACATGATTAGGAGAAATTTAACCACAAGAAAATCACAAACTTATAATGTGTGTAAAAGGTCTTTGATTACCCAGTAGGAAACATAAACCAACAACCTTTTTGTTTTACATTCCTTTTCATAATTTTGAAGAATTAATATTCAACATAGAATAAAAACATAAGAAAATATACTTACCTTCAAGTAGAGTTTCATATTTTAATAAGGTTCTACCAAAAATAATCATTTCTCTAAAAGATGAGCATTTAAAACGACTTGGTCCCATCAAAAGCACAAGAATCATATTCTAGAGAATCACATAATTCACAAAAGGATAAATATCTATTTCCCTTGTATTTAGACATCAACTAAAACCAAAATTGTTAGTACAAGATCAGATAATCACCAAATGGATAATCCTTTATAAAAATAAATACTACTCTTATTCTCCAAAATTCAACAAAAAGAACCCAATGTTCAAGACAGACCATTAAATATATAGTTATCCTTAAAATTACTCTAAGTAATCCAAACTAAGATTGAATCCCAAATCTCTAAAGGATATAATCACATAGTCTTCCAAAGTAAATCTTAACATTTATATCTAAATAACATCAGTTACTCTTGATGTCTCATATTGAAAAGTAATTTACCTATTCACATATCCTCCATGATAGGTTAATCGTTTCCATTGATTACCCAATATCAAATTATTCCTTATTCATAAGATCATCTAACTAAAAATAATGAGTCATACTAACCAGGGACTTCACGTAGTCCCGTGGAAGGCGATAAATACCAGTCACACTTTGGTTATGGGTTCGATTACTACAGCTTCGTCCGACGCGACGGGTTGTCACACAGTCTGTGTGTTGTCCCTTTTAGAAAACTATATAAATTTATATCATTCATCAAAAGAGATAAATTCATCAAAAATAACCATAACAAAATTTAACCATGAAGGTTATCTAGTAACTTTCATTTTTCATCCCAAAATGTATTAACCGGTAATTGCCTCAAATTCAAGAATCATATAAACCCAAATTGTTCATTATAACCGTATCCACAAAAGAAAAGATAATTATTCCATGAATAAAATTTTCATATATCAAACATCATGGTTACACATATTGTAAAAATTCTTCTAATGTAATGCCATCATCAGAAGGGCCTTAATTCTTTTAAGCTTTTCACCATCCTAAATTCTACCATAACAATTGAGTCCATTATATGTTGACTTCTTACTCATTCAACATTATTCATAATCCATTAACCATTCCTTTTAACATTATACTGAAATACTTCTTTCCTACATACAAAATCATGAATCATATCCTAATAATTCAATAATAGGAAAACATATGTTAATAAATAATCCATACCTTTCATCGGTCATTGTCAGTTTCTTCATCATCAATCAGAATGGCATTAGGTATTGGTAAACAAATATTTATATGATCCTAGTGATGTCATTCCTGAATCTTCTTCGTAGGACATTTGTTTGCATAATGACCATGCACACCACATTTAAAACATTAAATTGATCCCTCAAAAAGGACTTCATTCCCTTTCCTAGAGTCAACTAGATGCTTCCTTTTTCCATTACATGTTCTTTCTTTATGACCTTCATTTCAACATCTATAGAATCTTTATGTCCCTTTGAAACATTTTTCTAGGTGTTTCTTTCCACATCATTGACACATAGGTTTTTGAACACACTTCCCTTTATGATTACTAACAGAACTTCCATAGGGATTTGTTTCTCGCATATGTGATGTCTTATAAAAGTCACTAAGGGTCAGGTGGTCAATCATGACTCCAGATAGTTGGTTGAGAATAACCACAAGAGTTCTCATTACAGCTCCCATATAATTCAGTTTCTCATTCCGAAAACCGCAATAGATTTCTTCACATCCACTATTACTTTGGTGCCCGCTAGATCCAGCCATTTACTAAAACCAAAAATGTCAGTGTCAGTATATCAGTAAAATCGCATATAATACAAAGATATAATTATTCAATGTTATATTAATATCATTTAATTTATCTAAAAAAACTATGACTCTTTCTGAAATCCTAACCATTATTGTAATGTCACTTATGCCTAAAGAATACTCAATCCTCGAAAGTTATCTAAACCTACCTCGGATACCTACTATAAGGACCCAGCCTTAAACATTTCATAATATTGAATTAAATGAATAATTCACATTGAGTATCTTTTTAGGTTCTGAATTTTATAGAATTAGTCCACAAATATTACATTAAAACATAAATATTACAAGTATACACTACTACTCAATATCCATTTTTTTCATAAAATAAAAACTCTTAAAAAGTAACATGTCTAGTTCTATGATTTAGATAGCATAAATTTTCCTTGATCCTATCCTTGACCCTATTAATCTTTAAGTCCTATGGAAAACATTTCAAAAACAAGGTATGAGTATAAAAATCTCAGTAAGGCTTAAAAAATAAGGAAGGAAAACATTAGCCCATCAATAAATACAAAATATTGAAACCATACTTTTCAATCATAAAATACCTTAGGATATCATGAGATTTATTAATAAAACAAAAAAAACAATAAATCATAAAGGTTACTTATGGAATCCACATAAAAATTACATTGTAGCTATCATAGCTAAATAGAGAGTTACACTTCGAATACCTATCATGGTATATTCCCTAAATATCTTAGGAGAAACATTACGTTTACCTCCGTCACGTTACCCAATGCATTGGAGAGCTATCTCAGGATCACCCGCCCTAGGTTTATCATGGAACCACCCATATGCATAAACAATTCCCAAAAACCATAACATAATCATAACATATAACACATGCAAAATGGAATGATAACATTTCCACATTCTAATATATCAAATCAAGATATTGAAATAAACAATGCTTTATCCAATCATTTTCAAAACCATTTTAAATGTGATTTTGGAAACAAAGTGTCTCATACCACTTTGATGCATTTAAATTAATTACCATTTGAAAAAATTAATTTCTATATAAATAAATCCTAAAACACATTTTTAAAACATGGACATTAATGAGAAATATTTAGAATAATAAATCTTTAAAACATTTAAAATGATATATTAGTTAAGGAGTTTGTTTATCAAAAAGATAGACGCTTAAATAAAAATAAATGGGGAATAAAAATTAATCAGAAAATTATAATATCTTGAGAATAAAGGTAATCACGATATAATATGTCAATGGATAGTATATACACTATATAAGAGTGAATTGGTGCATAACCATAATGAAGTCTCAATGGAAATGAAAATTGAGAGGAAATCCCTTATAATGATTGTGTCCTTAAATTAAGGATAAATCAATCACATAATTATGTGTGAGAAATATAAATACACAAAATATAAGTGGATATTCAGTGTAGAAAAATATGTGGTTATTCACACATATTCATAGGATGAAATTTTCAAGAAGTACAAGTTGAACCGAAGGAATTGAAATTTGGTTAAGAGGTTCCTTTGTAAAAATTCGACAGCCTAACGAAATCACATTAAAATTCATAAAATAAGTTTATGAGATAAAAAATGGAATCGAATCACTTGGATATAATGTTTACATCAATAAAGATATATAATAACATATCCCAACATAATAATATGTAAATTAAAGTACATAACAAAAAAAGTCTTTTATAATGAGGAGGGTTAAAGGATCCCTTATCGTTTTGGTAACTTATAGAACATATGAAACATGATAGAAGGATCATAAAATGAAGATGAAAATACTTATAAATGAAATTATATCACACAATGATTTAAATCATGGTAAGTACATACACCACAAAAAAGGAAATAGTGGCGAACATAGCATGAATCTCACAGGAATAAAAAGTGAGATGAAACCCTTTACCACGTTGTAATCAATCATGTCGTAAGAACAAAAATTAATAACCACAAAATTAATCAAAGAATACCATGAATATATATATAATCATGAAAATATATATCAAATTAATGTATACAATACACCACATGAAAATAAATAAGTGGCGAATAGTGGAAATCTCACAGAATTAAAAGTGAGATAAGAAATCCCTTACCTCATTGTACGACTTGACCCATTAGTTCTTTAATCTCCTGAATAATAAACTAATGTTAATTTCTACATGATTAAGAACCTTTTTTTAAAATTTTATAATTCATTTTATATTACTTATTTCCTTTTTATAATCAATATGTAATCATTTTAGTTGATAATGGTCGTTTTGTCGATATTTGGTACCTAAGTTAAAAAAATGAACACCTTATATTTACAAGTTGTCCATGTGGTTAATAGTCCATTATATCCAGAATGGTGTTCATGATTTAGATATCATATATATCATATATATCATATATATCCAGTATATAAATGTTTTTATAAAAGTACATAACATTTGGAGGTAAGAAATGAAATGCACTATTCATGGAGATGGTAAGTCGTACGTACGCATGAACGCTACTTTCATTTCTATTTCATATTTTAATGGAATTAAAACATAATTATACATAGGTATATTATAATTCCTGTATAAAATCATATATAATATCATTAACTATATCCTTTATACATCCCACGTAAGTCATTAACGTGTCACATCACTTTGAGGGGGCGGTAGTCCGCACTTCCTCAAATGAGATTATCGTATTTACCTGCTATGGAAACCATAATGGTGATCTATAAATAGAAAATACATAAAAATAAAGAAAACATACACATAATATATATAATATATAAATACAGTTCCATCATAATGTCCACCATGAGAGGCGGTAGGAGATAATCAAACAATCATCGTTTCATGAGGCGTTAGTCTGTCATCCACAAAAACATTATGTTCTTCATCCATTAAATAGAGGTGTGTGTTTGTGTAGTGAGAATACTTATCATAAAAACATCCTAGTATATATTGAGGATACTGGTGTTGTTATAAAATAAAGGAATAAAAAGATTTTAGGGGTTGGAGAAGTAAAATAAAAGAAAACAATTTAAGAGAAACCATTGCCTTTAAATTGGGTAACTCCCTTTGTTTTGAACCAAAGGACTTCTTGAAGTGCCTTCTTCCTAAGGTAAGGCTTCTATGTGGAGGAGACGGATGTAGGGAGATTAACTTGGTAGAGTATGGATGAGCCAAATGGCTTGAGGGGTGTGAGGAATTGGATAGAAATTGTCTTCTTTTATAAGGGAGAGGAGGGGCTCTTTAGGAAAGTGTGAAAATATTATTTTAGTATAAAATGATATTCCGTGTCAAAATGTACAATAATAATTATAGATGAAGATAAGATGACTCATGGTCGAAATAAAATCATCCAATCATAATTGGACATGTTTTGGATAATATTTTAATCATTATAATCTTATTTATTTAAATCATTTATTAATGGGGTAAATACTCTATCATTATTGAGTCATAAATAATTTAATTTATATGATGTATAAAAAATATAAAAAAATACCATAATGTAGGAAATCATTTTATATTTCCAATGAATATTTATAGTCGAAAATATGACTTATATAACAATATATAAAAATTAATTATTGATAGATTTTTGTTAATGTCAATTTTGTCTTTACATTATATTAATTAATCTAAATTGTCATTATCACTCCCATGTGGCACAATGGGGTCCCAGAATCAACCCGAAGATGCCCATTGTCGTTAATGACTCAACCAATAATGTTTGAACAAGTTTTAATGTAATTTTGAATTATTATAATATTATTTTAACCTTGAATTACCCTATTTACCTTTAACCACAGTAAATAAAAGTCAAAAGTTCATATTCACCAAAAATTATTTTCATCTTAATGAACCACATTTTACATCTTGATAACAACCATGTAAGTTGGATTTTTTAAATTCAATTTACATAAGTTTTAAAATTTCATTTAAATGAAAAAGTAAGTTTTTTTATCTACCATTAAGTGGTTTCACTATTCATCAAAATTAATGTTTTTCAGAAAAATACAAAAAATTCAGCTGAAGCTATATTTGATAACCGAATTCAAAAATAATTTATATTTTCCAAAATCAAAACATAGAAGTGGAATTAGTTAATTTTAAAATTAATTCCCGTTATCAAAACAAATAGCGTGTTTTTAAGAAACAATAACTATCAAGAGAATGATACTTGTTTATGTCCAATTTCAATGTGAAATTAATTCCAATGACCCACATTGGATTAAATGGTAAAAATATATTTTAATATAACTTTAAAACCAATTATAAAGATAATATTACAAAATAAATAAATTAGATTAAATGGAACTTTTGAATTAATATACAATATTTTTCCCTATTCATTAAAAAATGAACTATACCGGAAAAATTCTATAAATTTAGAGAAAGGAAATTTTGAAGTACCCATTATAAAGAAGGATTTTATTTGTTCATATAGAATGTATTAATGTGACCAAAACTATATTTAAAAACGGTTCTCCATTAAAAGATGATAAATTAGCCTTTTAATGTAAATTATGCTTAAAATTAGATTCATTCACATTTTAAGCCACTAACTTCAATTGGATAAATGTAAATACATTTAACAAACATTTATAATCATATTTTATTTAGTTTTTTTCATTCCTGCTATTATAATGGATAGGAGTTGACTACCATTTAAAATAATAATATTATATTATTAGTGTGAAACGTAAGATTTTAAAGAAACTAGTTGTTCCTTATCAGGTACACTATCGAAAATAGAAACCCTTTTAAAGTAAAATTAATATTTAATTCAAAAAATTAATAAATATGAAAAAGTAAGATTATTAATTTTTTCTGGGATGTTACATCTATAAGTTGATGAAACCGGCTCATTTCGTTCAGATCAAGGATGAAAGAAAAGTTAAACATTTGGGTATGTTTTATATGCGGGAGATAATGAGATTACTTAGGGTCCACTCTTCCGTCATTTTAATAATTGATTCGACAATGATTATGGTGGATTCACCATAAAAGGATGGGTACTCAGTTTAGGTAGCATACAACACACCATCTTCAGAAAAAATGGTCATATAAATTTTGTTATACTGATTCTCAAGGATATACTCGATGCATGCACTTTGGATTTTTGTGAATAGTGGGATAACCATATGAGACTGTTTACGGGTCCTTATAAGAATAGTTATCATCCATTGACTATAATGGTTATATTTGAGTTTTTATAGCCCCAATGTGGGTCACCTAATTATTGGCGACATGTTGGCGAGTCATCTTTGGTTGGACCCGGTCACATTTTGGAGACTCTAATAAGGTGTTGAGATATATGTAACCATCTAGGTACATATCAAAGTAAATAAAATAATATATGATTTATAAACATAATGATTTGAATTTTTATGTTAGTGAGTTGGTCTCCATTAATGTATCACCTCGGTTGAGTAATAATCCTCTTAGAAAATATGAGAAGTTCCCTATGAAATCTGCTAGACTATT
The DNA here is from genome assembly GCA_963277665.1 of Viscum album. Classification (NCBI taxonomy): domain Eukaryota; kingdom Viridiplantae; phylum Streptophyta; class Magnoliopsida; order Santalales; family Viscaceae; genus Viscum; species Viscum album. The sequence continues at coordinate 39,679,271 of OY728160.1, read as the reverse complement.
TGAATTCACTAAGAGGATTTAAAAGTTTGTATATCATTTTTAATTTTAAGTTATTTTGATTAGAATTTATGATGTTTCCCATAGGTCTCAAGTAAGGTAATATCATCATATTCCCTCTAATGTTTTGATTTGGGAGGAGATAATGTTAGATCTAGTTGTTTATATTATGGACCATCTAGTAAAGAAAAATGATTATAAGGTTAAACTTTTTCATAAAATTTATATCCTATTATTCAGATTGTTATGAAAATATAGATTAGGTTCTCACAAGTCATCTGATCCTAAAATTATAGTTACAGATAAGTGAGGTCACCTATTTCTGAAGATCCATTCCCCCACATTAATCATGGTTATATAAATTCATATTGATGGGATTTTGTAACATCTCTATTCCTTTTTTAATTTTTTATTATCTCCATTTACATTTATGTTGTTTTTTTTGTTTTGGAACCTCAAGGGGTTAATAAATATAATTCAATATAATAATATAATGTTTAGGGATTTATAATTTTTTAAATTAATGGAGTCCATTTATAAATTTATTATAAGAATTTCAGTGTTTTTTGGGTTTTTAAATCATCAGATGTGGTCCAATTTTTTTAAATATGGAGAGTGAAAATACTAAATGACTCTTTCATGTCATGGAATAATTATATGATGTGAATCTATTTCTATTAAGATTCCATGAATATTATTATAGCATGAAAGGATTAAAATATTTGAAATTGGTTTATATCATAAAAAGGACTATCTATTTTAATTATAATATTTGTTGAAAACTATTTTGGTACATCTTATAAATATTGAAATTCACATCATGAAATGTGATCACATAATGAATACATTATGTCCAGTGATTTTAACTATTCTACACATATGCTTTTATTTTCATTCAACTTGAACGATTTTCTCTCGAAACCTAAGATCTCTCTGCGGTGATTTTTTGACCTCTACTCCTTTAATATAATTTTTTTTTGTAATTGATCCTCATGGTCGATTTTTTATTTATATACTATAATGATATCTCTCATTTTATTGTTTTTTTGGTTACAACTACTATATTGTGAAAACAATTTATATCCATTAACATTATGGTGATGTTTTACATGGTCATTTGTAGATCTGTTGTGTGATATTATATTTAGGCCTTGTATTTTGTTGTGTGTGGTGTGGCTGCTGCAATTTTTGTTAGTTATTTCAAACATAACCACTCTTAAAACCCTATTTGATATAGAATAATATTTTGAGTTGTGTGAATAACATACAAGCCCACTATTTTTTGTTTTATGCTCCTTTATACGGTTGTCGATCCAATTGCAGTTGTGTGTTACCTGAGTTTGAAGTGGATTGTCTCATATATATCCATTATTTGATGAATACATATTTCTATATTTCTATAAACTATTTTATTAATTATGTGGAATGATTTTTTATTATTCTTCATGTTTGTATGAAAATGTGTGTTTGTGAATATATATTTTCCACATTTTCTGGTAAATGAAAGTAAATTTCATGAAGAACTGTGTAAAATTTATAGTAAATGGTTTCTAAATAAGTGTTTATATGAGATGATATATAAAATATAGCACATGGGATGCCATGGGTATGTAGGTGTAATGTTATATAATAGGCCTCATCTGTTAATATTATCCGGGGGGTCACTCATTGAGTATTCCCCTGGTATATAAGCATGTTGTTTCTATTTAAATCATAGACCACTTGTGAGGATCAGTTTCTTGGTTGTTCCTTTTTTATATAGATTCAATGTATATGTCTAATTACATTATGCACATGATTTTCTATCTCTAGGTGCGAGTATTCTAGCTATCTCTTTATATAGCGATCATTTTTATGATGTTTTGTGTACTTTTGGATTTTACTATTTTGGGTTTGATGTGATATATGATACATTTTTGAACTTAATTATTATTATTTTATTGGATTTGATAATATTTTACCAAAATGATTCAATTCTATTGAAAAATAGGATTTATTTACAATATATTGGAGAAAAATATTAAAAGATAATTATTTCTTATTTTTGTTAAATTTGATCTTGTTTGGATTTTTGTATAGATACTTGTTATAAAAGACATGTGATGGGTCATAGTGATCGTATTATTTGACACCATGCACTTCCCTTCTTCATTTTTTACAACATGAAATGTTTTCTAATGTAGTGAATGAAAATGCATCACAGTGAGGGGTGTGGATTCTTTCTGGTGACTTAGGAATCTAGTAGAGAGATAGTTGGAAAATGTCCAATTATCACAAGAAATATAAATTTATAATTTTTCATTTTTTTCCATTATTATTTCATTCATAACATGAATTTTTTTATCACCTTTTATGTTACAAAACTTCTTTTATTTTCTTTTTTTATCAAATATTTCATATTTTTCACTTTTATTAATTATTCCTATTATATATATATATATATATATTACATATCAAATAATTTATGAATGAAAAAATAATTCCCCTGGGTTTTTGTTGATTTTTGGTTAGTTGTCTATAGACTATGGGGGTTGATAATTCCCTTTTGGTATGTGACGAGTTAGTTTGGGTACATGTATGTGTGCCTATATAGGTTGGTCCAATAGAAAATATTTTCAAAAAAGATACATGTAAAAAATAATTAAAAACAAATTAATCAATATTATAGAACTTGATCTCCCCAGAAATTATAATAATATATTAGTTAATTCTATTAGAGTTCTTTCTACTGTTATTGATGTCCATATAAAAAATTTATTCCTTAATTTCTCACAAAGTGAGGTGGTAAATTATATTTTTGATAGGAAAAAAATGTTAAAAATTTAATTTAATATTGTTCTTGAAGATGATGTATATTTTCAAAATAAAGATGATGAATATAGAATGACTAGACTAATAATAGAACAACTATAAAGTACCTATGGAAGTATAGAACTGAGTGGAAATTAATACCAAAAGATATCTTTTCTCTTTCTATTCTCTTCCATTTTTTATTCATCAACCGTGATAATGATTTTTGTTAAATTGGATTTAGGTATTATTTTAGATATTTTATATAAATTTTTTTTTATGAATTACAATTTTTGAATTAAATCCTTTAATCTATCTTGTATAGGTAAATTTATGGAGGTCGGTATTTTTCCTTTTTTATCCCCATCCATTTTATTCTTTCTCTAGTGATACATCACTGGGTGAATTTAACGTTGAATAATTTTAGGAATTTTATTAATTGCGCCTACCAAATATTAATTTATAATATTTTCATAATTTTTTTAAAATGTTCAGAGTGTTTCATCTTTTTCAAATGTAATTTTTTGACATAATTCATTTTGAAAATTTTTCTACCCTATATAAATAAATGATAGGTGGAGATTAGTAATATATAAATCCATTTAATATTCAACCAATGTACTTCAACTTGAAAAGGATGATATTATTTCTTTTATAAGAATTATATTTCATCAAATTTTAGATATATATACTAGTCCATTAGAATGGTCATTGGTAAACACAACCTTTACAAATCCTATTGATCCATTAATTATTATTTTAACCATGAGTAGTGATTTTTTAAAAATATAGGCAATCCAATTATTCATACATTACATGTTCTCTTCCCTCCATTCCATTTAATTTTATTTCTCACACTCAGCAATACATCACATCATTTCTACTCACATCAATTCATATTTTCTCTTCCACTTTTTCATCTTATTTAATTTTCATATTAATTTGTTTCTTTGTTTGTCTGGGAAATAAAATAGTTCTACTATATGATTCAAAATATATTCAATGTGATGGGATTTTTTAGTTTTTCTATAAATAAAAATATTTATGACTTTAATGGAATTCATTAAAATCATCAAATAATGTTTTCTATGATATTCTTCTAAGGAGTCATGGTAAATCTCGTATGGAATCAAATTATCATCACATGATGCATCCTAAAATCCTAACCTATATAACGGTTTTTAATACATCAAGACTTTTATTATAATATGTATGTTTTATTGGGAATCATATTCTTGACACGTAAGAAAATAATGAGAACATATTATCTTTAGAAAATTAGTGAGGTAACAGTTCAATATCTGATGGGTAAGTCCTCTTATGTTCCTCACAGAAAGGATACCATAGTTTAATTTTTAATACAGACTTATCTTCTTGTGAAATAAATATAAGGTAGGTTAATGATTTATTTCATATACAGATTAATCAACCTATACATATCACATAACTTTTTCCATGTTTTAATGTCATACTAGTAGGAATCCACTTATTCTAATCACATAAGGTTTCTCACAGTTAAACATACATTGGGGACATTTGGTATATTTTGTGTAGTCTTGTTAGTTTATCATGATTCTGTGATATTACATCTTGATGTAATGATTATCTTCAGATAATATTTATATGTTAGGATTTAACCACAATTAGTTGTATATCGTATATAGTTAGAGAATTATTTAAAATTCATTCAATTCATGTTGCAATATTACTGAATGAATGATAAGACTGGTTCTTTTTATTTATTACATTGTATTTATAAAGAATGTTTCATAAAAGAGGTCTAAAAAATTAATGAGTAGGGAACACACATTTGTTTATCCTTGACAAAATAATACTATAAAATTAGCATAGGTTAAATTATTCATTTTTGTTTGGAATATTTACTTATGAGTGTTCCCTATCCTCACATATTCATGAGGAAGGGATCATTCTGTATGTAACGTGAATAAATATAAAATGAAATAAATATATTATTCATATATAATATCATGAGTGAGTCTAGATGAAGTGGGGGTGTGTTTCATGAGCCATCAACTATAATGAAGGTCACATCAAATGGGTTTCCATGATATGTATTTTTTACAAGATGTGTATTTTGTAAAACCATGACTCCTATAAATCATAAACCTCTAGACGAATGGTCGATGATTATATATGATATTTTTATATGAAAAAATTAAATATTTTGTAATAACATAAAGGGATTAGATAGTGTAATTTATATAATATTTTATCCATAATGAATGAATATTTTTATGTGGTTTTGGTAAAGCATTAATTAAATGATACACATTTTCTAAACTCTAAATTTATTTAAATCCAATATATAAAGTCTATGCACTTGAAATTGAATAATAAGGGTAATTTATATGAATTTAAATTACATAACTAGTAGTGTCATGAAATATATGGAATAACTACAATTTACCCTTTTTAAGTAGCATGGGATGTGATTCTAAAACAATAGTCACATTTATATGACATTAGTGTTACACAATGTCTTATATTTCACACTCAAACAACATGGATAGAAATATGATTATTACATTCCAATTTAATTGATTCTCTTTAATCGTATTAATCAATTTTTTCTCATGGATGTATTATATATTATTAAAACTCCCACCATTCTTTAGATAATGTCGCGTATAAAGGGTCCTAGAAAATTTCTAAAGATATATAATTCATTTTTTCTATAACAATAATCTTGTAGCTCAATATTATTTTTCAATAGGTATCCAAAAATATATAGGCTGACAAGGTAATTTTGATTTCTTTGGTTGAATTGGATTTATAGTGGTGTAATGGTATAATTATATTTTATTTTTATAATGTATTGATTAAAGTATAGTTTTTTGAAATTGTGATTTTATAAAGACATGGGTAATGAATGAAAGAGAATTATGTTTGGATTTATATTTAGAATTATCTTATAATTGAAATAATTTTTTTTAATATTTTTGTCATATATTTTTATTTCTATTTATTATTATTGTTATATATTCTTATCATCATATAAACACTTTTATATATAAAATATTATGTCAAGGATACCTCTATATATTTTAAATTTAGTAATTTACTCAAATGATATATATACATCTCAGTGTATATGATATTTCACTTGTAGAATTCTAGAAATGTATAGGTACTTTATGATAACAATTCAGATATATGATGGATGGGTTTTTTCTATATTTTAGGAAAATACTCTATTAATGGATGGGGTGTGTCTATCCTTTTATATTATATTTGTATATCATATTACCCTATGTGTCTAGCTAGGTTATTTGGAGTCCAACCATAATGTTATTATATTTATTTATTAATATATTAATTATTTCATTATATATATTTTGTTAATTTGTTCCATTATTATAGATAGTAAAGTTATATCAATATATGATAATATAGGTACACTTTAGAACACAAATTCACTTTTTATTTTAAAAAATGTCAAATATGGTTATAATTATCCAATAATTATTTGTAGAATGAAGTTGTAAAATAGAGTGTCCTCAAAATACTGTAAACAAAACATTGTTATTTAAAATAAAATCATATTATTAGTCCTAATACTCTACTAATTGGTCAACATTATTAAGGTAGTGCTAGTCTAAGGTTGGTTGATTAAAGAAATATCTATTGTCACTATAATTTTATAATATTTTTTATAGCTTTTCTGTATTTTATAAATAGAAAATGTAATTTTTTGGGACATGGTATGTAAAAAATAAAATCTTACCAATTCATTCGGTCATAATCTCATGATTTAGGGATATTTTGGATCTAAACTATATATATTAGATGAGAAATGTTTTATTTTCCTATAATATGTTATAATTGAACACAAAAGTTTTCACAATACTTACTTAGGATCCAATATCTTGTATATTTTCATTCATCATTAATAATGTAACATATATAGAATTTTCTAGTTTTATATTGATATTTTAATATCTAAATGACATTAATAAATATACGGGAAAAAAATAATATAGTATGTTTCATATTAATAATTATTCATGGTGATATAATTAACTATATTCAATCACATCTATTTAATTTTTATTTTAAATTTTAAATCTATTTAGTGTTATAATTTATTTTATGTTTTTAATTTTTATTAGTGATTTATCAAACAAAATTATATTTAATAAAAAAAATTAAAATAATTATACTATTTATAAAATGAGTAAATATTTCAAAATTCAATGAAAATAATTCATTCGAATTTTGTATCATAAAGAGAAATTTTAGAGTATGATAGAAATATTGATATTTTTATATCAATTATTATTAAATCATTAAAACTAAAATCAATTTTTACTTAATATATTTCTTTGGTAAGTTAATTGAATTAATATATTATGAGTCCAAGGTTAATTAAAATGTTTTTGTGTATTTTTTGTTGTATTACTGATATTATAACTCTTGATTATGTAGTTCTTAATGTGATTGTGTGATTAATTAAAGAGTTGTATCTATGGGAAGGTATTGTGAGTGTCATTGGGTGAAATTTAATATGTCTAATGAGGTTTCAAAATATATAAATTAATGTCTTTTATTAACATAGTCTGATGTATTTGAGCTATGTGGGTATTTATATTGTATTGGAATTTATTCTATATGTAGTTATTTGAATTTATAAACATTTAAGATGAACATTTTCTTTCAATATGTTAAGTGGGAGATTCAAAGAACTTGATTTTCTATATTAAATGTAAATTAACATTTGGGGGGTGTGGATATGGTGATCAGTTAGATATATTTTCCTATATGTATTTTATAATTGATCTATTGTAGTTATCAGGTATATCATTTTGTGATGGGTAATGATCTATAATTAACAAAAAATGAATTGATGATATTTAATTAATTTATGGACAGTTTTTCTTCCAAGAATAAAACATTCTCCATTGAATTATTTTTAACATGGAAATAAAAAATAGAGTAGTGGGTTACTATGAGAAAGAATTATAATATGGGATATCATCCTATAAGAATGTTTACACTATCTTATATGAGGAATTATATGTAGGGAATATATATATATATATAATGGTTTTAAAAGATCATGGGGGTTTTTAAGGTGCCATAAATATTTTAATGGACTATTAGATATTATTTGAATTTTTAAATATATTTAAAGGGGTTGATTAGGTATGTATAATATTTTTGGAATGGGTTATATATTTCATTATAGTTTAGGATGGATATTTTTTTACCTTAACACTATCTTCTGAGTTATATAGTATAATAAAATAAAAATAAAAATAATTATTCACTTCATAATGGTGTAGATAATACAATGATAACCAGATATATGAAAAAATATTCTTATAATATTTGGGATGTATATAATTTTCAAAAAATTATGTAAATATAAACATATTCACCCAAGAGTATGTTTCTATTTCTATTCTTACAAGGTGATAGTATATAACAGTTTTGAACCAAATATCATGATTTATCAAAATAAAGTTATATGGGTCGAATGATGTCACATATATATCATGTTTATATAAATGTTTTTATATTATATCAATAATCATTCCATGAGTGTGATCCATGTAATAATTTTTTTCAAATATAAACATCATGATGAGTTGTCACTATTTACATGAATTGAAAGTATAAAATAGAACAAAATCTTTAACTAATAATGACCCTTATTATTTTATAGAGTGAGGTTATTTTAACATTTAATCATTAATGATAGCGATTGACTGGTGATATTATTAATTCTTCATTACTTCTCATAGAGTGATATAAAAAGAAAATTTTATTATCAAATGTATATCATCTGTTTCTTACAGGAGTGAATTTTTAAAATGTTTAGGTATTGTAGATTTATTAGGTGGTGTATCGAATAAACTAGTTTCAATGGTACTAGATGCTTCATTTCATCTTCCATGTGATTGTAAATAATGTTATACCAATCATATTTATAATTTTATAGTAGATTTAGTGATATTTAAAATTATTAAATAAATTTTAGTATTCAATAATGATACCAAAAATGTGAATTTTTCTTCAAATTATGAAGGATTTTTGTGTGTGATTAAAATATATAGATATAGATATATAAGATCTATCTAGGGGGTATTATGGATAATTTCAATACTTGTAAAATATTTAATATAAAAATGTCCTTATACTCACTATCTCTCATGTATATTGCCTCCAAATATGTGGTTATTATTTGGGCGAAAATCATTGAAAATTCTCCATTGTATCCCATTGGGAATGGTTATAGCTCATATTGGGGATATTGAAATGTTTGTTATATCATTGGTTAACACATGTCTTGAATTTATAACCCTGTTATTTGATTTTTTTTATAAAAATTAATATATTTTTGTTTATCTGTGTGTATGTAATTAGTGAAAAAATGGTAAATCCGCTAGGTGAAGTATTATTATTCACTTATAACATGTGTTGGAAAATGATGGAATGTTTTTTAATCTAAGAATTTTTTGATGAAATGATTATAATGTTTATTAAAATAATGGTTGTATTTTATTTGGATCTGGACTAAAAAATAATAGTATTATATGAAGTGTAATGATGGTATATGTTAATTGATTAAATCAAAATTAAAAAAATTTGAGTTATTCATGGGATTATATATTATGTAAATTAATTAATATGATGTATTGTTTTCAATCGACAATGTCATTTCAGTTATAATTTAATTGATCTTAAAATAAAATATACTAGGATTGGAAAGGCAGAATTGTAAATACTTATATGGAATGTGTGGCTATTTATTTTTTAGTACTATTTCTTTCAAGTGTTTTAGAGGTAGAAAATTAAATACATGAACTATAACTGGTCAAAATGTTGGAGGGATATGAAATTTCGTTCATATAGTAGGGCTTCTATGAGGCATGTTATTTGAATTGATTTTATGGTAGTTAGGGTATCTGTAGGTTGTATTTTTTAGTTTTTTAGGTTTCTTCGAAGGGATTTTTATGGAAGCACAACATTAACTATCAAATAATTATATTATTTATAAAAAATATTTATTTTCATAAATTCTTTTAACATTTTATATTTATATGTTTAGATGATTATGTTAATAGTTGAACTATATATGATTATTTCTTTCGCATGTAAATGATATTTACCGAATATATATGCAACAAATCAATCTATAATATAACATATAAAACTTCCACATTTCCACACATAAGTTGTTGTATAGAAATATCATGTCCATTGTTTTTCATCAATACTTGGGAAAATGGAAAACTAATCATGGTAAAATGAATCTCTTGGTAATGGATAGAATATACAAGAAGCTATCAAAGACTAAATTTTGGTTGAATAATATGATCACAAATAAATGATAGTCATATAATTCAATTTAATAAACCCAATATCTTGAAACAAAACACATGGTCAATAATAAATATAACATTGAACATAATAGTAAATTTAATGGTGACGAATATCATAATTACTGTCTTCTTAAGGCCTTGCGATAGGAAAATGAAAATTATTCAGTCCTAATTCCTATAAATATAAATATTGCAATGACTGTATGCAACATATGTTAATAAATGGATCAAAATACATCAACTATCGATTCCAATTTGTCACATGACACCTATAGATGATTTGAGTGGCTATTATGGACCCAAACAATCACAAATTAATTTTAATTCATACATAAAATTAATTATTAAAATAATTATATAGTTAAAAACAAGATTCCATTGTAATAAATAATCACATATAATGAAATGAAAAAATTTTGATTTGAAAATATTTCCCTATCAATAAATTCAATTTATTAATTATAATAACCCCTCAAATTGAAATCACATTGTTTAATGGTATATATATTTTCCAATAATTTTTCATGTAAATAAATGTATCTATATCTGTGTTAATCCCAAAAAAATTTTGAAATTAACTTTTCACAAAAAAAAGGCAATCAGATTAAAAATCATGCATATACCCATGGGTTATTTAGGGACAATTAAATATGTAATTAATTTATTGTATTTTTATACCTTAAAATAAAATAGAAAGAATTGAATTATAAGTCAATAAATTAAACACAACTTCTATGGATGAAAAAAATTATCATAATAATGAAAATGGATATGAAATTGTAAAATAGTTTTCAAGATTCATATTTTACTTTGTTATAGACAATGAAGATTATTGTAACATTGAAATTTAATTTATTAAATAGTTATGTGAAATTTTATTAAATAATATAATCTTAAATACACTAATAATGGTGGTTTGGAAAATGAAATTTATGACATCTCTATTAAATATGGGTCTTAATTTAAAAAATGTACAATAATATATTATAATTTTAATAATTTAAAATACCATTACTAAAACCTCACATCATAAATGGGCATATAGACAATCTTTTAAAAAAGGCTGAAATAAAATATTTTTTCAACATGACATAACTAAGAATTAGGTTTTTAAATATAAATTATAACAATGCTGGGAGTAGAAAAATTGTTGTAGAAGACAAATAAATTGAATATGATGGGTGGTGATTATTCATAACAAATTTATACATTAATGAGTTAAATGTTCGTTATGGATAGATCATTGAATTTCAAATACATTATCCCGAGGGAGGGATAAAGACTAAAATATAGTATAATTGAAGAGATTTAGAATCCCTGAGTAAAATAAAGTTTCATTAATAATGATCATAACATAATGAATGAAATATTGATATATCAATATCCTTTATACCTTCAGTATCACTAGAATCGATAATCTATTAGAAGAAAAAATGAGTTAGATTTTTAATTACATATCATTACATGAAATATTGGATAATATGAATACATATGGAAATATATACACTTAATAACAAGAAACATGTAGTGAATATGGAATTTTTCTCAGTAAAATAAAGTTACATGAGAAAAGCCCAAAGGGACACCATAATTCATGAAGTATACAACATTAAATTGTTTTTTTATATGAATCTAAATATATATATATATATAATTGAGATATGTTCAATATACTAAAACAGGTTATAGAACATATCGATTCTATATGAAAGAGATAAAAATGAATAATTAGAACTCAATAAACCACAATTGAGGTAATAAAAACCCCTTCATTAATTCACTAATTACAGAAATATTTTTTCCAAACACAATATAAAAAACGTTCTATATTAATGATTTATATAATAAAATTATTAGTAACTATAAAATTATTAAACTCAACATTTATAATCATTTATTTATAATATATTATATAGTTATATGTTTGTTTCATACCTATATCTTATTAGATTTGGTTTTTTAGTACTTGAATAATAATGGTTGTGTTGATTATAATTTAATGATTCATTTTTTATCCTTCAATGATTTATAATGCTTCTGCAATATATTTTTTAAAACTTATTTATTACTTATTTTAGTTGCAATTCCTGTAAAAAAAGTATGTGTGAATATGTTTTTGGTAATTTTTACAAAGGAGGAGGGTTATAATAATTTCATGTTAGATATTGTAGATAAACATAAAAACAGAATAATTTAAATATTATTTTTAAACATAAAAATTATTATTTTTCTTACTTACACATGATATATATTTATAAAAATGGTCCCGAAGGTGGTTAAATCCATCCAAAAAAACAAGTAATAATCAACATGAATATATGGTGAATAAAGTTACTCATTTAGTAAAATTTCATTATTATTGTAAAATAATGATATTATATATTTGCTTTATATTTCATTAATAAGTTAATAATAGAATTTAATAATCTATAACATTCTAAATAGAAAATAAAGTATGTTACTTTTGGGGAGGGGTATTTTAAACGTACGTTCAAGAGAGACGTCAATATTTCATATATCATTATTAGAAAATGGAATGTTCTATAAATTTATAACAAAAATGGTTATATAAATATCTTATTCAACCACTAAATTTAATTTTTAATCATCCATGTATGGTGGTGATGAATACAAAACCATGATGTTCATGGAGGTTGAAGTCCAAACATATGCATGGTGACATCGACCATTGTTTGAATGGTTTTAGGGGAAGATAGATATTTGTAATTATATTACTATAATATAATTTAAGAATTTATTTAAAACTTATTTTATGAATAAATTAATTTATAAAATCTTAATTATTGGATACAATATGTAAAATATTTACTGAACTCGGTTTAGAACATTCTCTCTACTTTTTGATTTTCTAAATTAGGTGAAACATTAAGGTTCTATATAATGGAGTTTTGGAAGGACATAGTCTTATATTATGTTTGGATGGGGTGAATTAGAGACTAGGGTAGATTTATATTTGAGGTGTGTCTTTATAATGACATATAAAAATGGGTGCATGTGTGCTCATTTAATTAGTGAAAGGAATGTATTTTTTTTGTAAATATAACTTTTTTATATAAAGAGAGAACTTGTTTCACATAGAATGTGTTGAATATGTTGAAGATAATGGAGTGTGAATTATTTATTATTTATAATATATCAACAATTCATGTTTAATGAGACATCATCATACCCACACTCGAGGATATAGTACACAAAACATTATGTAATTTTTAAATAAAATTATCTATAAATACAGAAAAAATTATGTATTAAATAATATTTTTTACTTATGTTATGGAGTAGTTTTAAAGAAATTACAATATTTCCAAGTGTTACATTAACATATATACAATTACAAGGATTTATGTTATTTAAAATCTTATATAAAACTATATTCATTTGGTGCATCTAATGTCCCCAAGAACAATATTTTCAATCATTAGGTGAGCATAAGATCTCATAGTAAGGAGTTTTCTAAACTATGATAAAATAATTTATTAAATATTATAAAATATGATAGAAATAATTTTTATCATATATAAAATAATTAAAATAATATTCCAAATATTACTCTAACATTTTCAAAATAAAACATTAAAAATACTATTCAAAACCATTAAAAATATTTATCATTTTTAAAATCTATATCTTTATAGAATCTTGAATACATTATTTTGAGAATGGACACACTATTATGAAATATATCTATTCATGTAAAACATTTATAATTATGTAAGGAAACTATTACTATATCATGAATGAAAATAACCCCTTGATGTCATCGGAATACACCTTATTCCTAGTATTCACATTCAATACCAAAGTACAAAAATTATAAACAAAATATTTTCTAAATCATGAATTTTACATAACAATTACATTAAACATTTATTTAGATAACATTAAATATAATATATTTTTTTGATTAAAAATAATGAATAAAATTTTGTTAAAATTGATGTAGTTTATTAAATAAAATAAACACTTTCTTTAATATTTGAAATTTTTCTACATTTCATGATTAATAGAAGTAAAAATATTTATAAACATGAGTCGAATGAAAATGACATACATAGTGCATACCCATACATATATATAAGTAATATATCAATAAATTTTAAAGAAAAATAATTTTTTATAATTTTGTAACATTATAACATAATATATAATTTAAATTTAAATTTTTTAAAATAATTTTAAAAATATATACAATATTTTTTCCAAATATAATTATTTTAATGAAATGTTTTAAAAAAATTGTTCCATATAGCATTGAATTTAGAAATAAATTATATAATATTTATAGTAAATAAAATACCTCTTATACAGAAGGTTTTTTTCTAAAATATATATATATTGAAATTTTAAATATATATTTTCCATTATGGGTGTGTTATTTGAAAATAAGAATGGCCTTTGATAATATAATTCCCCCTAACCTAAAATTAAAAACATATATTTTAATACAATGAAATATTAATCCATATAAATTTTTAATATATTCAATATCCTTTGTATATTATGATAATAAGAACCCATATATTTTAAAATAAGAACATTGTGCTTGATACATTATATGATGTGCAACACCAAGCCAAAATGACCAATGAAATACATGATTTAAATATGACCGTTATAACCTATTCATTGAATTGGTGGGTATTAATTTTATTAAATATAATATAAAACCCATTTAATGTTTCTAAGAAACAAATTTTTTTGATAAAGTCATAATAAATAAGAACACAATTTTTAAAAATTTTATTATATTTTACAAATAATATGTTATTTTAAAAATAAAATTTATTGTTTTTTTGAGAAAATATTTTTATTTATTTTTGTATATATTAGATATATTATTATATATAATAAAATAAATTTTTTAAATAATCTTATAAGTTATAAAATTTTCTGATGTTTTGGGATTATATTTAAAATATTTATTTTTTAGTGAATAGTGAAAAATAATAATTATTTTCAATAAAAATGCCATTTATATTTAGAAAAAAAATTGAATAAAAATTACCATTAGTATTATAATATATTATATGATTAAAATTATTATTCATTATTTTTAATTTATATAAATAATTTCTTTTAAATCAAATTTTTACTAAATTTTAATATAATTATATTTTTAGGCATTAATGTCCTTTTTTTGATTACTATTTTAATGTCTATAATATATATCAATTTACCTTCAATAAAATAACCAATAGTGAGTAATTATTTAATTTATATTTATAAATTATATATATAAATATTACTTGAAATTCATTTAATTTTTATTACATGTCATCTAGAAATTATAAGATCATTATATGATTGAAAAAATTTCTTTCATATAAAACTGCTTCTTTGGCACGTCCATGTGTTTAATTTAAAATTAAATTCATCCAATTACATATTTTTTTTAAATAAAATGGATTCAATAGTTTTAATAATAATGAATATTGAAAATAGTAAAAATTAATTACTATAGTTATGGTTAAAATGGATTTACTGGGGTTAGACTAAAAAATAAGGGCTAAATTATTCTAAAAATTATTATATTTTTTATTAGATTTCCAAATTAGAATATTATACAGTATAACCTAAAATAAAATATTATTATAGGTCCTTTGGGGATTGAATTTATCATTTTGGATTCTTTTGTGATATATCAATGTAATTTCCAAAAAGTCCCCCTTTAGCAACATATAAAATAGAACACCATACCCTAAATAATCATACAAATGAAGAAATTTTTCTTTATAAAACCCTAAAAAATATCTCTATACCACCCATAGACACATTATATAGCCTTTTTACTTCAAAAATTACTATCCCTAGTATTATTAATTGGATATATAAATGGTGTTTCTCTAAGAGACACTTATCATCATAACAATGTTATTTTTTTTGTTCTTTTACAACAATATTTTATATATTCAATATAATAATATAATAAAATTACTACGCCCCATATATTTATATTTTATTATGTTGATTGAAAAACAGATACATGTCTAATATGTTATAAAATTGGAAACAAAATTGTTTAACATTTGAACGGTGGACTACTACCTCGCAAACTAATGTGATTAATTTTCTATAAACCCCTCTCTTTTTTAAATATAAGGATGTATTTGATTTACATATATTATTCAATAAATAAATATAATTCATGTATTTATAAATTTTATAAACCATATAATTTCCATTCCTTTTAAAATTATATATTATCGCTTGTGTGTATGGAAGACTACCAGCTATTAAATAAATGTGACTCAATTTTTAAAATATAATTTACATGGAAGATAATGAGGATTGTCATGTGTAATTTATATGAAATATAAGATAATATATTTATTCTCAGTAATTAATATATCTCCCAATTTCTTATGATTTCATATATTAGGGAAATTATAACGCTAATCGTTCAAACATACAACATACCATCTCTATAGGGTGATGTGATCCATTCTCGATGTTCATATTTCAATATTGATGAAAAAATTGTATATAATGATTAATTATTATATTTATAACATCCATATAATTCCAGATATTATGGATTTATATATATATATATATATATATATATATTATTAAGTAAAACAATATTTTCCATGAAAAAACATGCATGGGAAAGAAGGTTATTAACACCATAAAAAGTTTTGAAAATAAATGTTATTACTGAAAGGGTGATGAAATTTAATAAAATAATTATATTGGTTATATAAAATATTAATATTTATCTTTAATAACATAATAAAATGTTTAAAGTAATTATATATGAGGATAAATCATGTTCGATTAATGGGTAACATGAAGTTACATATTTAGACTCATTTTCCACTACTCTAGGACTTATATTATTTAATTAATATTTTTATTTTTATGTGACGTATATACTAAACCATTAAGATATTTTACATGATTATATACTTAATTTTGAATATTTATGATAAAAATCGTGAAATTTTTTTTGTTTAATTTTTAAAATAAAACACAGTCTTATTTCTCTTTTGATCGATTATACTTTCTCCTCAATTCAAAAATAAATAATTTTACTAAAAAATAGATATTTCTAATGAATTTTAAGTCGCCTATCATTCATTTTTTTTCATTTTACTTTAATTAAATCATTCAAATTTTTATCATCAGATAATAATATTTTAAAAAATTTCCACTTGTTATTATGGATATGAATATTGGTAAAAACATATTTCATTCATATGTATAGTTTGTACATTGAATGTTATTTGATTAAACATAGAAATATTGAATAATATATATTATATAATTAATAATGATTTTTAGTAAATAATATTGTTTCTAAATTAAATCAACATTACTGTATATGATGACTGTTTTGGATATGCAGTTACAGGTGGGACTAAGTAATATATATCCCCTTTATGCATCAATAGTCTCATAACAATAATCAATTGGATATATTTATTTAAATTTGATTCTATTGTATACTTACCCATTTTTCAAACTATCATCTAATACAGTCTTTATGGTAAGGGTATCATGACTCCAAGGATTAGGATATCAAATTTTGATTGTTTCATTATTTTAGATTTCTATTATTATCCATGATATATTTACATAGATATTATATCATTATTCATTTCATTATAAATTTTTTGATTAAATGGAAATATTATTAATGTATGTATCATTATATATTTATTATAACATATTTTTTATTCTTTGCATAATCATTTAATTAAATTTATTGATTAAATGGTGTGTTTTTAACATTATTTACCCTACTATATTAGTTTTTTACTTATTGATTCATGATAGACTCTATTGTACGTTACCCTTATTAATAAACTGATATCACCATTATTTTGTTTAATTTCACATGGATATGAGGAAGAATTATTGGAATGACATTTGGGATTCTAATTTCTTACCTTCTCTATGATGTATTTCTTGTTCTCAAATATATTGTCATAATCAAATATGTATATGGTTTACCAAGATTACTATAGTATTCTGTCCTTAGGTATATATTACTTGTATATAGATCCAAAGTAGTAATGTATAAACAAACTATATGTTCCTAGGGATTGTTTCATTATATTTTATGTTAGAAAAATTTTATTATAATGCTTGTAAACTATATTTAGGAAAAAAAATATTAGGTAATAAAAACACATGATCAAATATGAGTTTAAGTATATTAAAACATCCAAAATTATTAGTAAGGGACATATTAAATTTTTTTAAAACCTTGACCCAACACTTCAATTTTATTTTATATATTGTTTTCTTCAAGTTGTTTTATGGCTTCCTCATGTTTTATATAGAAAAAATTACAATTTTTAGTAGATAGAAAGATGTGCGCAGTTGGATCCAGATTGAAATATACTATGCACCATCCTAGTGAAAACCATGTGTCATGGGTAGTGGAATTATTTGGGAACTACAACTAGGTGAATATGTGTAAACCTATCCCCAATATCTCTTATGGTTCCTCCCCTCGGGATAGACGAAACTACAAAGGTGGAACAAAGTCTAGCATATCATGCATCTAATCCATGTTGTCTGCCTATGGTCTAAAAATAAGAAATAGTAATAATAAACAATTTTTTGTTAATAATAATAATATAATTTTTGTTATTAATATTATTTTATTTAATAATACCATGATTTGTGTAATTCCACTTCTTTCTGGAATCACTCAAAATTCACATAATGGGGATCCCATTGCGTGAGATCATCTATTTTCTCTCCTTCATTGGTTGAATATCCTCCTCATTTATAGTGTGATCTCCTGGGTTAATAATGTATCTCCATTAATCAACTTTTTTATCAATAAATGTTCACTTATTTATAGGGGTTCTTTCTCTTTTATGCGGTGAACATTACTAGGGTGAACCCTATCAAATTTTGTGTGTGTTGTTTTAGTATATTCTAGATGTTTATGGGATTTTGTTTCTATTAATGGAATTTTTTTCCACACCAATCAAAGGTATAGTGATTTTTATTGGATTTTTGTAATTTTTATTATCTTATTCTATATTTGGAAAATATTAATTACGGATTTAGTGTACTGAGTTACTAGAGTTTCTCTATAATTGGTTTCGAGATTCCATTCGTGACTTTGATCTACAAACACACGCATGGGTAAGGAATATATATATACACCACATCATCATATATATACTATTATGGTGAATTAATATCTACATTGAAGCTATGATGGTTTGTGTGTATTTATATATGTATAAATTTACGTCTTTGTATGTACAAAGATTGGTTTCTGTAGCTGTTGGGAGAGCCCCATGAGTTGCAGGTCAGTTCCCTATTCCATATCATTAAATCAAATTCCATAATATCATGTTTTCATAATTTTTTTTATTATATTAATTTAAAAATATTTCAAAAATTATAATTAATCCTTTTAAATTAATTTTCACTCCCTGAACATGATTTCTGTTTTCTTTCATAATGAAATTCTTTGTTCATTCCTATTATAGTCAAATTTACTAAATTTCTCAGGCCTTGGTTGTTCAATTGGTCTGCACAATTAATTTGGAACTTAAAAAAAGGTCTAATTATTTATTCTATAGTTTAATATGTTCCGTATAAAATTTTGAGGCACAGTAGGCCCCAAGAAAATGATTTCTAGAAGTGGAAACCCCCTAATAATGAATTTCCCATGATTTAAAAAATATAATGTATGTGATAACTATATGAATTGTGATACATTACTAGTAATGTGTAATATTAATTGATGTTAATGTATGGAAAGGGTTTACTCTAGATTGGAGATTAGAAAATATCACATGGGAAGTCGAGTAACTATGGGCATACTAGGTATAGTATTTAGGGCAGATCGAAATGGTTGAGGCTCAATTCCTCCTAGTGGGATTTGAATTTCAACACTAACTAAACATTGGACTATGAAGGATGGAGACCACTAGTCCATGGGATATTATTCACCTCTATTGGATCATTTTTTATGACATCCTAGGTTTGTTATATATTTATTAATAATGTAAGTGGATCCCAAGAACCAACTAACCCTAGATACGTTAGTATTTCCAATGGTGATTACAATAATTTAACTCTATTTTTATTTTTAACTATTTTATATGTTCATTTCATATTATATATTAAACATTTTAAGTAATATAAATCACTTTTCTTTTCCATTGTATTATAGAACATGATGATTTAGTTTTCTTGACGAGACACTTATTTTGTTTCATTCTGACTATTTTAATGATATAATGGAAATATCTGATGAATTGGAAAATATTTTAGAAATGATGTTTAAATTTGGTTTTCGTAAAAATGAAATCATATTAATTGTTTCTAAAAAAATTTGAAAAACCCTAATTTTATATTTCATATTTTCAAACATGAATGGATTGAGTTTCCTTTTCAAGGTAAGGTAGAGGGAATAGTCTCTTTATACATTCATAATAATTTTTAATACTCACACCAATATATCAATATTTGTTTAGATGCTGGTGTTGCTTCCCGATTAGTATCAGTAGTCATATATATGTCATTTATTTGTGGTAGGTAATCACATAATGGGTCACATGGATGTATGTGAGGTTTTATGTTTTTCCATTGCTGGTTTTTTATTTTTACTTCATGGTTAATATTCATTTTTTTTTTCAAATTTTTTAGGCTACTTCATTCCCAGTTATTTAATCTGGATTCTTGTAAATCGTTTCTAGCATGGGAAGACCGAGAATTAATCTTAGACGTTGTTATAAACCATCATGTGAGACCATTTCATGGCTGAATGAGGTTGGTTATGGAAAAAATGGTATGATAGTAACCCTTTTTTATTTGGGGTTGTATATATAATTAATATAGGACTAGAAGTACATGATAGGTTGGAGAAGGAAGTGTTTCTCAAGCTCATACATATTCCAATCCCAATGTTTATAGGGTTTAATGGGGTGATTTTTCAATTTTCATATTGGGTTTATATTTTTGGTCTATTTCATTGCTTGTTTGGATGGAGATTAAAAAATGAAAATGGATGAGAACTATTAATACACATTGATCTTCAATAAAGTAATTCCCATGTGAATATGAGTTCATAGTTCATAATACTTCTAGTTATTAGTGTACACATAGAAAATGTTATACCAAACCAGGTGGTCATGATTTTCATGAAAACTATATTCTTACTTGAAATGATTTGATACAAGTCATGGTTTGGATTGGTTTTAGTTTTCATGAGATTATGTTATCAAGGAAATGATTTATAAAAAAATGGATTATGGAGTGGTGAAATCGATTTTAAAATATTATGTCTAGTGGAAATGGGTTTTCATTCTAGTGAAAGTGTGGTTTTTAAAAGGAAATTTGAATGTGGAATTTTGTTTTTAAATTGGATGTGTAAGAACGAAATTTGTTATTAAATGTTTTTTTGGGAAATAAGTGGATCTAAATAATTATTGTTTTTTGAAGAACATTATTGGTTAGTTTTGTGGTATTTTAGATTATGAGCAGGTTGTTTGGTTTTGTTCGTTTGGTTGTTTAGAATACTCATCACAAAAATATTGAGAAGGTTTATATGGATTTTCATCTAATAATTGGCCCATCACAAACTCCAAGATGAGAGGTGTATTCTAAATATTTTCAATCAATGTATATTTACTATTTCTGTTGATGTTCGTTAGAGACTGTTGTGAATCTTAAAGTATTCTGGAATGCCATCATTTTTTGGAACACTATATGTTATTACAATGCATGTTGTGCTCATTGTCATGAGTGATATTCAAGGCCACTTTAATCGAATGAATTATTCTTGAGGAAGTGAAAAATAATAATGTGATAGAGAAAAAGGACATTTAGTAAGGTCAACAGATAGTGATGGTGGTATGATGCACTTTTTTTATGAACTAGAATCATTTTATTTAGAGATAGTTTTGTATGATCAATTGGAATATCATATATATTTTTTGGGTGTCCACCTAGAGTTCAAGGATCATGTTATTTTTCTAGTAATGTATTATAGGTAATCCCATGGTGCTTTATATTTCAGTCTCTTTTAGTGCTTCTTAATGTCCCCCATCTGTTGAGTTGTCTAAACTGGAGGAACCAAATTTAGAGAGGTAATCGTGGTATGTTCCTACCATTCATTCATAAGACCAGCCACTTTTAGGTTTCCATTGTGGTTGTTCTAGGAACTATATTCAATATTTTCTTAATCCATTGAAGGCGTGATGATGGTGAGGCTATGGAGAATATTGGTATGTCATGTTTCCAAAAGAGAAATCATTGGTCAAAGGTTTATAGTTTTTAATTGTGGAAAATAATATTTTTAAATACATTTGTGTTATATCCATTTTCATGGAGTGACTATTTTCAGGTATATAGAGAGTTTCTAGGCATGGTGGATGTATAAACAACATGTTTTCTCTGAAATCAAAGTGGATGCCTTTAATTTTTCATTTGATGCGGATTTATTTCTTTAGTAACCCTTTGTTTTGATTATATTAGCAGAAAATTTCATTAACTTATTATTTTTTTGAATTATATAATATAAAATCTTAACCATTAAGTAATCTTTTTCATTGGTTTTAGTTTTATGGTTTTCCTCGTTTGGTGATGCGTTAGTCTTGGGAAATTATGAATTTTGGATTGGTCATAATCCCTATTTGAGTTTTATAGGTTAACCCCTATCAAATTGGTGGGTGGATTTTGTATTCATTTATATTATTGAAATAGTCATACAATAATTTTCCTTAATGATTGAGATACCAATGTGAGAATAATCTACGGTGACTCTAGAATTCAATCTGTTATGTTTGCGCCTTAGGGAATTCATAATTTTTCATAAATGTTATTTTTTATTCCCTCAATGGCTGACCTCGACCATTATAGTTGGTTGGAAAAGATAATTGAAATGTGGTGAATGATCATGGGGACCATGAATAAACTATAATGGGTTTTAGTGTGATTTTTATTTTATGGGTCGCAATGTTCCTTGTATTTAGGTTATGTTTCAAAATGTGAGTTCCTCATTATTTTGGGAAATTCCCATGTAATTTTCAAGAAGGTCCCCTTTCCCCACATATAAAAGGGAACTTCCTCCACTCACATATTGACATCTATAATGTCATTTGGATATAAAAAATTCCAAAAATTACCCTTAACACCCTTATACACATTCTACTTCTTCTGTTCTTCTGAAAATACTAAACCTACTATCCTTAAGAATCGATCCAAATGAGGTATCCCTAAAAGAATGTAATCGCCGAAATGATTCTCTTTGTTTAGAAGTTAATATTTTTTAAAAAAAATTATAAATTAAAATAAAATATTATAAAACTATTATATTATGAATACTGAGATTTTATTATACAATTATAATAATTTATATCAATTTACTCTTCTATAAAATGGGAAAAGCAATCACCAATCGTTGATACGACAAACTACGACAAAGTGAACTGATCTGAATTATTATAAATCATCACCTATCAGGAATGGATATAATGATATGTTTAATGGATAAATATAATATTTAAGATATATTTATAATTATTTATTTCAAATTTCATATATATAATCTAAAATTAAATTCTATTTAAATTTCTACAATGTCACTGGTGTTTATGGCAGGATGTAACCTCATCACGCGACGTGGTCTATTTTAAACATAAAATTAAAATGAATTGTATTTTTTTTAAATTATATGAATATATTTGATATATATAAAATGATATTTAATAGTTAAATTTAATATATCACCACCTTTCTAAAGCTTTCACCATATAAGTAAATAATAATGATGCTCGTGCATACATTTTCCCTACCCTCTCCTGGAAGAAATTAGATCCATTATTAGAGTATAAATGTATATAATTATTATAAAAACATATCAAATGATTATATATGATATTTGTAATACTAATATAATTATGTGGATGTAGTATATATATCTTATTCATAAGAACCATAAAATCCAAGAAAAAACATGAATAAAAAAAGAAGAAAATTTAATCAAAAAATAACTGTAAAAATGAATTATTATTAGAAATTGGGTTATTAAATTTTAAAATATGATAAAATAAATTAAAATATTATTTTTCATGATATACTATTATTGAATATATTTTATTTTATTGATATATTGTGTTGGACACAACATTGAGTATTAGCGAACCATGACATACTATTACTATTATTTTTTAAGATGGCCTTTATTACCTAAAAATTATACATAGAAGTTCAAAAAATGAATAACTAAAATTTAAATAATATGCTTACATATTTTATATAAATATATAATAATTATGAAATTTTTTATTTTTTATCAGTGCCTTTATAGGTTTCAAAAATTATATTATATCAAGAAATTATATTATAGGTTTTTGTGAAAAAATAATAAGAATAATTTTTGACACATATATATAATTTATGTTTTGAAAAAATTATATTTTTGAAATAAAAATCTCATAATTATCTTTTAGTGAATTATTTAGAATTTAAAAAAAGTTTAATTTTCCTGTGAATAATTAAAAATAATATTTTTAATAAAAAACCACCATTTCTCAAATAATTTACTATGTTCCTATTATTCATAAATGACATAAAAGTTAATGTAGTTTATATAAATATATTAATAAAATTTATTTAATTTTAATCAATTACAAAATATGTTTTTTATAAAAACATTATAAACATTTGGTAAATATCTATATGGAAAATTGATTTTTTTATTATGTATGTTAGTAAAATTTTATATTAAAATTTTATAAATATAGATATATAAATTTAATAAACTAAATAATATTTTTAGTCATCATTATTTGTATTATATATATTTTAATCATAGTTAATTGAAAAAATAAAAGGGTAAAATAGTAAAAATTATTTATCATGGTTAATGTTAATAAGGGTTTATTTGGGTTAATGTAAGAATGAGAAGGGATAATATGACCCTGAAACACGTAAAAATAAATGTTATGTTATCATATTGACCTTATAACCCACATTTATTAATAATTAATGACCTTTTATCCATTATATAGATGAATGCTTTAGGTATACAGTATTTTGTTAAGAAATTCAATGTGTTTCTTCATTCCCATATATAAATGCCTCCCCTCTTATCCTCTTAACACATCCATGCCTGATTGGTTCATCCAATCCCAGTAATAAAAACTTAAAAAATTTCATAAAGACATCATATAGACCTTATTTTTATTTTTAATCAATTATAATATGGATTTATGTGTATACCTAAAGAGGTTTTCTGAATATTAGGTATAGTCCTTACACTAGTATTTTCTTTTTTATTCCACCCCATAAATCCTTGAAATCATATTAAATAAAAATGATATAATAAAAAAATATGAAAAATATAAATATATTTTATTTTACAAATTTAATATCTTATATAAATATCATCTTCCATCAAATGGAAAATAAACCAGTAGATTTTGTTGACGATGAACTACCACCTCATAAACTGATATTTTTCTTTTTCCATCATCACCACTCAAGAAAAGAAATAATGATATATTATAAGTATATATATAATATTAATGATATTATTAATGATTTGTAATTATAATAAAACAGAATCCTTGATACCTCCAAACATATTGAAAACTAATAGTGTATCTCATGTGAACGGTGAACTAGCTCCTCGAAAACTAATGTATTGTATTTTTATTTTTTTTACAGGATGTGTAATGAGGGTAAAATAAATAAATAAATATTATCTATTTTAAATAATTGTTCTTTTTTTATTATATCAGATATTACTTATTAATTTTATTTATATTCAGATATAATAACATTTTTCTTGTGTGTGGTGTACAACCCCCTCCCGAAACGATGTTATTTGTTTGTAGTAATTAATTTCATGGAACAAAAATATGTGAAATTTAATTAATATATATGATACATAATATATAAAAATTATTCTATAATTTTTATATATTAGTTATCATTTTTATTATTTTATTCATCATGATAAATATAGATTACATTCATGTGAAGGTATGACCTGTTATCTCCAAGAATGGTGTAATTCATTTTCTATCTCAAACATCAAGTGATTAAACAAAATAAATATATACTAAAAATATATTATATTTATATAATGGAAATATTCTGGATTTTATGTTACCATTTTTAATGTAATATTAGATAAATTATCATATCAAAACAGAAAAGGAAAAAGAAATTATTTTCGGAAACATGATTTTAACAAGGAATAACTAATAAAAAGGTCAAATAATGTCATAAGTAAATCATATATAGTATTGTATATATAATTATTTTAATATGATAGAGTTATAATTTAAATATAATCATTATATAGTATTTTTTAATGTGTACCAATGTGGTCGGGCATTAATGATAAATAATTATAGTCTCTTTTACTTCTAGGAGACAAATGCCATATTCGCCTCTCATTTGTTTTATGTTGTGTTTGTACTACCAAATTGATTAGTTATATAATTAATCTAATCTTTTTCATCATATTTAATGTTCTATATTACATAATCCTTTGTTAGATAATATTATTATAATATTCATAACATGGTAAGAGATTTTCTTTTTATTTGACATTATTGAGGCATATGGTCTATTATACACCTTTCGTCATTTATGTGGTGTACATAAAAACCATTTAACACATAATATCATTAATTTAATTATTCTTAGGATATTTTATGTTTTGTTTTATGTTATAATTCCATAGGGATTATGATTCAATGTTTCCAAATTTTTTATAGTTTTATGATATTATCGAGTCATTTATTAGGTTTTTTATGATTATTAATAAAATGATTACATAATATTTTATATCTATCAATAATCACAGTTACATTTTTAATCTAATATGAAATTTGGATAATACATGTTATCCATTTATTTTTCTCTTGCAGAGGATTATAAAGAACAACAAATCATTTTTTTTAAAATATCCCTTTATTTTCCTCATCAATCAAAATACAGTTTTATTCCTTAGCCATGATTTCTATGTATGTTTTCAAAAATGTTTTCTCATTTTAAAAAAATATTTATTAATTAATATTTATTAATTTATTCTTTTTTAAAAGTTTTTCGAAATAATCAACGTGAAATTTTCAAAACAAGGTGTATTTAGATTTAAAAAGATGTGAAATAAATCACTATTTTAGCATGAATTAAATGAATTTAATTTATTATAATCATGATCAATCATTTATATTAATGATTAAATTATATGTTTCCTAGAATAATTTCCCTAAATATAATTGTGAAATGTTTTAGAAATTTCTATATTTTAAAAGTGTTTTTTATTGTTGAAATTTTATATTCATCAAGTTATGTTTTAATGGATTTTTATAGAATCATTTATAAGCTTCTATGTTTATTTTCATTGAAAGTAATATATATATGTTTTGTAAATTATTAGTTTTAAATAATTATTTTTTAGGTGGAAATGTTATTTTCTACATGAATGTTCTTTACTAGTATTTCACCACGAATTTCCATCTATAAGAAAATACTTTGATTTTACTTATGAATTCCCCAGGATTTGATCCATGGATACCACTATTATAATTTTTTAGTGGTTTTTAATTATTATGGTAGGTTTATATGAAACCCATTAAATTTCTTTGTGTTTTATTATGATTAAATGGTGAATTTGTTATGAAACCCATCTCTTTTCCACATGTTCTATTATGATGAAATGTTTATGTAACCAATTTTATTTCATGTGTTCTAATATAATGATTGTTTTATAAATAAAATTTCATTTAATTATTTCTAATATGATGAATATTTTATCATATCATCACTAATATTTGTATGAATTTCATTATGTTATATATGGGACCTATATGACCCTCTATTTCTTTTTGTGAAGACTCATATGTCTATAGATAAAGATATGATTGATATTGATAAAGAAAATTGAATGGTATTTATTAGATTTGAATCGAGTATTCATTTAAATAAAAATTCCATATTTTATCCTTATTGGAGTTTATAGACATATTCTACGTAATTAATATATTAAATAATATATTATTTCATTAAAATAATGTGGCACAATTAAATTTTATGAAGAATGTATTTTTGTAGTATTTATTATTGTAATTATAGATATTATCATGATTCAAGAAAATATCTCATCATTGTATTAAAATATTTGGTTTGTGATATTAAGGAATGATTCACATTTTCTAGTAAATTATTTATATGATTATTTAGAAAATTTGATGGACTTTTTTCTAAATTTCTGTATTTAATTTTTTTAGTCATTTATGATCCATATGTTTAACTATTCGTAAAGCTAAATAATTTGAACACCTAATGTTATTAGATAACTCGTGTCAACAATTTTGGTTTTTGTAAATATATATAGGATTTTTGAATGACTTATGATTGTTAGTATTATTGTATTTCATTAGGCATTAAAAATTCATCATGAACATTAATTTATTTTATTAAGAGATGATGTGTCAATTCATAAATGTAAAACAATATATTAAATTTTTCTAGGGATATTGATGAATTTTGAGCCATAAATATATTATATCCACTGAAATTAATAATTGTATCATTATAGTATATAATCAATTAGTGATTCTAATGAACCTATCCCACTTAAATGATATGTTCCATACTTCCTTACTGTGGAAGTAAATTTATGATCATTTATATTTAATAGACTCATAGTTCATACCACTATATCATGATCCTTGTAACAAGTAACAATTAGTGGAGATTTTTGATTGTAGAGATAATTTTCTACCAAATAATTACACTCCCCTAGTCAATGTTTTATGGTGAAACCATTTGCTTAATGATGTTATATAGGAACTTGATGATTTAATGATGAAAAAATTTGTTCAGATGTTTGAGAAAATGTATTTGAATTTCATGGTAAAATTATTTTTTTTCAGGGATAAAGTAACACCTCTTGGTTTTTAGAAATATTTTACTTTGATTAAATTATATTCTGTTAATAGGTTTCATTAATTAAAACACTAGGTTTTAATAAACAAAGATATATGAATAATAATTTTTGTTAATATGAACATATGACCTAGTTGTAATACATGGTGTTATTATTAGGAATAAAAAAATTTAAAAATTAAATATATTGGTTTTATATAAGGACACCCTATTGATTAAATTTACATAGATTTTATTAATTTATTTATTTATTTTGAAATTTAATTTTCTCAAAAAAAAAATTATTTTTATCACTTTTGTAAACAATTAATAATAGTTTATTTTGAAAATTTGGAAAATTAATTTGAAAAAGTAATATTATTGTTTTAAAAATAGTTGTCAAAAATATCCATGATTATTTTTATGATAATTTTAAAATATGATAAATTTTTCTATAAATAGTGAAAACAATATTTTTTTTATCAAAAACATTGTTTTCTTTAATCTATTTACAATTATACAACAGGTTTAATAATGTGTAGAATGTAAAATTAGTTCTATAATTAATATATTAATCCATTTTTAATGTTTTAATCAGTTTCATTTTAATATTTGATATAAAATATTATTAACAATTAAAAATATTATCTTTGTAAAAGTTCTTGTTTATCTTGTTTGCATGATTAATTTTAAATTCATTTCATCTAATTATGGAAATTAAATTTGGAAAATGGATTTAATATTTTTAATAATAACAATATATGTTATATACTAATTTAAAATTAATTTTTTTTCATACTTATTTTTAGAAATAGTAAAATATAATTACAATGTTTAAGGCTATGATGCGTTTACATGGGGTTAAACCAAAATAATATTTGGTAAAATAACCAAGAAACATGTCCAATACCAATTTTTATGGCCATGTCTGGACCTTATCAACTATAATGATTAATAATATCCCCTTTTGGAGACTATTTACTATTTTAAAAAGTATTTAAACTTTTAACAAAAAATCATTGTGTGTCCTCTCCCCCACTTCTAAATTGGAAACTCTTCTCTTAACCTATTCAAAATACAAAAACTGTTTTTTCGGATAATACCTACACAAATACCATCCTTAAATCCATACTCACTTCCTAGATTCCATTGTATTAATATAAATTCCTTCTTATAAGTATTTAGGTATAAAACAAATGAGCATATCTAAAGAAGAGTTATAGTCCACACACATAGATTTTAATTTTATTTCTTTATCTAACACATTCAAATAAACTTATAATATGATGATATATTAACACAATTTTCTCTCAAAAATATTGTTAATATTATTTTAATTTCTAAAACTTTATCCATCTCCTTTTATATCAAATATGAAATAAATATATCGATTATGTGTATGAAGGACTACCACCTCGAATATGAGATTATTATTTTTTCTATCACCACCTATCATGGATTCGTATAATGATTGTTTCCAACACTTTCTACCATTGTGAATCCTCTACATGCATCTCTAATATTTCATTGGAAGATGGAATGCATTTTACCCCGCATTGTTGCTTTTTAAATGTGGGCTACATTCTTCACATTCTTGATGATGTTTTCCCCATGATTGAAACGAGATGATGGGATGATGGTTCGTCCCTCCATGGATTCCTCCTTGGAGATCATTTACTTTTTTGGGTCTCCCTCATAGATTTGATTCGTAGTTTATGAATTACATTATAGATTCTATCTCTTTGTGGACACGAGGTAATTATGATGTTTCTATCTAGAAATTGCAATGAGTCTTTGTAGGGAAGAAAACATTAGTTTAGGGAGTTGTCACAGTGAGCATTAGTGGCATGTTCAGATAAATGAACATTGGAAGAGTTTTTTCTTTACTGAAAACGGGACTACTCAAGGGTGTAGAACAGGATGCATCCCACATAAATCACAAGGTATATTATACTAGAAACATGTATTATGATGATTTACATAGGAATCACATGTAAAACATGGGGTTGGCTATGGGTTTAACCTCTTTCATAGATAGAGATGGGGGTATTGAATATGATTCCCAATAGAGGTGGATTGTATAGATGGATCTATAATAGAAAACACTTAGAATGTTTACTTGACAAATACATTAGAAGTGTCTATGAGAGTATACCCGAGATGGTGTGTCTCAAAAAAATAATATGTCACATTGTGAAGACTGATATGGACTCCACTAAGGGTGGATAAAGTAGTTCCTTCCCATTTAGGGGGACACCATGATTTAGTATTACTTGTGATTGATCCTCATGTAGGATACCTGTGTACCCTGATATAGTGATCTAACCCACATATATTGGATGGGTGATGTACGGGGATTATAGTAAGTTGGTTTCCATTTTCATGAGGATCTATCTTGGTTGGATGAATATACGATTTTTGGGGATTTTGATTGGTTTTATTCATGAGTTCCACAGAGAGAAGCAATGGGGTGAATAGGGATTACATACTGATACAACCTAGATGGATGACCTGATCTCACTATGATATGAGTGAGGTGATGGATTATGTGTTGGAGTGGAATGGAATGAATGTATTGAGGGTGAGGGATATTGGGATTGATCCTCATGGAGTATATCTATGTGAAATGTTTAGATGAAAATGATAAAAGTTCTTATAGTTCATGATGGGACAATGAGACACCTAAGAGGGTATCCCCTAATAATAGATCACATCGATGAGGACCAAAATGATGTGTAACATCAGGGCTGTGGGATAATTCTCTAGAGACATATAATGTCGAAGGAAAGAGTTGGATGGGAAAAGATGATGGCCTTAAACCTTTGGGAGGCTTCCTACATACCATGTTTATAAGATAGAGATCAATGTACACTTATTTAATATGAATAATTTGGGATTTCATCCTAAGAACAGTAATTAGACATGATAGATATTTCTTATGGGAGTGGCCCAAATGGATTGATATTATAGATGGGTAACCTAAAAATGATGCATAGATGGAACTGATGAATGTGGTTGAAAATAATGATTTTACTGGTACATGGAAACCCGATGTAAAATTAGGATGGATGATGGATGAAGTGGGCGATGGGGGATGGGGGATGGATTTGGACACCCCATAGAAGTGTATCTATAGGGATCTGTCCCATATAGTGAATTTGTCACATAATTAGGGTATATCTCTAGTATGTAGCCCTTTTTTACTATTGGTTGGGATTGAACCTGTTAGAGGCTTCCTACTTACCTTGTTTAGAAGATCGCGATCAAAACCCATGAAGTTATAAAGGGGTTCATGGGGCTTACAATAAGAGGGATTACTAAATGGATAAGTGTTTCATAGTCACTATAAACCTCTAAGACCACATTATCTATGTTAAGTATAAGAAACAAGAGGAAGCATCATACTAGATTATCACATCATGAAGGATGTGACAATGAGAGATGGTTTGGTGCTTATTCATATGAGATTCCCAAAGAGAATCAAATTCTATTTGAGAAGGATCTAATTTCAAGATAGAAATATCTCACTATAAAGGATATGATATGGAGTTTAAAATTCCCAAGGTGTGATACCCCATGTGAATTTCATATAGTGAAACTACATCTTAATGCCATAATATGCTGACGATGGCGTGGGTTAGTTTTACGTCCTACAACATGGAAGGGGATGGATCAATCCTCTGCACTCAGATATTCAATACTCAAACTCAAAAACCCTTGGTAGAGGGAAGTCTCTATTAATTCCAGAAGTCGAGATTGTGAAGTAGTGGTTTATAATGGAGTCCATGATTGCATGGATATATATAAAAGTAGAATCCATTAGCATTAGTATGTTTAAAACCATGAATTCAGACAATGAAACATGTGACTCTACATGGGGGACCAAGTAACTGATGAATACAATCCTAGAGGGAAATAATAATTATGGTATCATGAAGCAGGTAGCCTCATTATGAAAGGCTTTGAAAAGCTATGATTCATTGAGGAGAACCGGAGATTCATGAAAGAATGAGCTTCAAGAGGCATGGGGGTCCAACATTATCATGTAGTCCTAAATAGATAATGTTGCAATTCCTGAAGGATTGATGCTATAAAAATCCTCTAGTAACCCAAAGGGTCTCCTTTTATAATTAAAGGTTTTCATATTCATGAATGAAATCCCTACCATAGGTAAGGCTAAATAGGAACAATGGTAATGGTTGATCACGATGCTCAAGTACATTAGGTTATCTATATCCCACTTGTTCAAAGTGTTTATGGGAATCACATATCATAAGGTGAATGGTTTGAGTAACCATCCCTTTTATGTGAGGTGAGTCTGATATTTATAGCCAATGGGGTCTTGAGATGCTTTAGGGGACACTACAATGTAATTTCACATGTCATGAAAGGTGATGACTCCATTCGACTCATTGATCCATCCATTAACTACCTTAGCATGGTAACTAAAGGTGACATACTTTTTGGAGTTTCATCAGCACTTCACACCTTGGTGGTGATGAGGGTATTCCTGCAGGAGATCCACAAGAAATCCTTTTTTTGTGATATTTGGAACCCCTGAGCTTGAATTCCATAAAAAAATATTTTGAGTATCATCAATCTAAATATGGGCATGAATTTGGGTTCTAATGAAACCACTTTACAAAGGGGAGCTTTGGGAATAGAGGGTCATATTCTGGGGGTGAATCACTGAAAACACAAGATTACAAAGCTGACTCGCAGCGAAGGGAACATATTCCATGCATGAGAAGAGTCAACAAGGGGCTCAATTGGAAACCAAAAATCTAGGATGATCTCAATCCTCTAATTAGTGTTCACAAGGCTCCTTATAGATAGAATATCTCTTTGAATTTGATATATTATATCCTTGCATCAATCAATTTTTTACATAGAATTCCTTTTGTGAATCGGGTCTTCAGACCTTTTCTCTGTGAATGCTAGTTAGAGAACTCGGGCATTGCGATCAGCTGGTAGTTCATGAGTCTAACATAATACAACAAATATCCAAGAATTGGTGTTCCATGAATAACCTTCATTAGTGTTCTACATGGTCAATTATTAATAAAGTGACTATGTCAAATATTTGATGGATGCCCAATATGCTACATAGAAGGTCCTTGAAAATATTTCTCAATGAGATAAAATGGATAACAACATAATGATCATGGTGTATATCCATATCCATTCAGACCACAATTAATTTATTGAACTACAAGAAAAAGGATATAATTATTACACATATATAAGTGGTTTTAATTTTATGTATTTGGTTTGAGAGAAGATGTCTTTATCCCGCTGGCCAGTAGAGTTAAACCATATTACTGGTTTAGAGGCACATAGGGGTAGTAGAAATAGTATAGAGCTATCGATGGCCATATCTAGAATAATCACTCCCTTATCACTGTGTATTTTCTCTACAACAGTACACATTACGTTTACATGAAGGCATTGGTGGCTGAGTTATCTTGGCCATAATAAAATAAAATTACCAAGGAGGGCCAAAGAAACCCCGATAAGGGGCTGACAGATGGTTGGAACCCATTCCAATGGAACAAATTAAAAGAATAATGGGACTAGTTGTATAGGGTATTTGTGTCATATATAGATTTTGGGGAATATTTTAGGTGGGAATGCCTCTATTAAGTGTAATTTTATTCCCAATTCCTTGTTTACCAACTACAGCACAACAAGATTGGGATGCTAAAAAAATGATCTCCACACACCAACACATTCAATTTTCATAAGGGATATGTTTGTATTATCCTCTAATTCCTTCATAATATGATTGGGGTCACCATCCATGGGGGTGTGAATGATGAATTCTTCCCGAAAGAGAATGAATTTCAGGATCAAGTTCAGATTCCACATCTGTACATGGTGATACTCGAACTAGTGGAGGGCCCAGATAAACACAATATGATGGTGAGGGATGTCCAAATTAAGTATTGGTTCAACTATTTCTTAATCGTACGAATGGAGAATCCTAATGAAGGGGGATTTGTACTAATGAATCTTTCCTTAAGGACATGAACCTATCCTAGAGGGACCCAACAAGGCAAGGTCAGATCCTACAGGATGATCATGGAGGACAGCCAAAGGCAACTTTGAGGATACAATATAATGACCAAGCCTCAAAAAATGATAGATTGGACGGATTAATTACTATCTTGATCAATTAAAAGATGCTTCAGGTAACATATGAACACATGGGGGAATGAAAAATAATGTTTATCATGGAATAGGTGCAATCTGTGTGGCAATGTATCAATATTTTAGTCATTGGGCTAGCAAAGATACATTAGGTACTATATCATGTCAGCAAGGGGAAGAATATTCCACATTTGTGTGGGCCTTATCACATTCTGTATAGCTGGGTAGTAGAGAATATGTGAGGATAAAAATACCCTAATCTTATCTCCCTACCTGAGATGAACCGTTGATCATTGATTCTAAACATTGAGGGGGATTTTTTCATTCATGTTGGGTTTAACGGACGTGCTGAGTAGCATTAGTCCGGCTAACAGATTCACCATTCACATGCTCCCTCTGCAGAAAGGGGTGATAACTAATTATAGAATAGGGACTTAAGAGAAAAATTCATCTTTATTTATATTTTTATATATAATTCTAGTGGATGGGGTGTAATGTGTACCGATATTCCAACCATACATTCCATATCATTTCTCAAGGAAGTCCAGGTGCCTATAAAGGCTGAATCTGATTGTATATCTGAGAGCACAACATGAAAATCACCCTTGTGTGATGAGGGAAATATCTCTTATGTTCAAATTTCAATACTGGAAGTTTCATAATGGTCTATATCTACCCTCTACAACATATGGATTCCTTTATAAGTATTTAAATAGGTGGGAGGCTACCTACCTTGGAGGGACACTTAAGAAGTGGGGCATTCTAGGAAATAAAAGAGTGGTCACTCCACCTCGAAGATGAGTCAGAATATTAGAAAGGAAGAATTGTATGGGAAGGAAATGTTCTCATAATGATGATGGGGCTACAACAGCAACGTCGATAATCTATGGATCTACACTGATTAGATATAAAGGAAGAGGATCATCATCATCTAGTCATGTTCTCTCACCAAAGCATATTTAGGAGGATGGGGATACCTCAAGGAGATTCCACATAACATCTTACTAGGATACTGAGAAATAGTTTCATTGTTTGGACATTCTCAACAATTCTATATATCCTGAGGTATTGGAAGCCTATGATACATGTAGATAGTTCCTCATCACTAAAGGTTGTGGGATCATCTGAACTATTTTCGTTTGGGTTTGGTCCGGATCAGCTACACTGAGGGAAGCTACCTCCTAAATTAGGAAGAGGGTCATGTTTCTAGGGATAATTATA
This sequence comes from Viscum album, assembly GCA_963277665.1. Taxonomy (NCBI): domain Eukaryota; kingdom Viridiplantae; phylum Streptophyta; class Magnoliopsida; order Santalales; family Viscaceae; genus Viscum; species Viscum album. The sequence goes on along the minus strand of OY728160.1, from coordinate 39,642,879 downwards.
TGACGTAGTGAATTCTCAAGCAACATGAAATCTAATGATAGATTGAGTGTGGGTACTGCTGGACATGACCTCTACCCTGAATTTTCTGCTTGATGAGATAGATGACTGTTAACCCTTACCCAAAAAATAATATAGTTTTTTGGGGGAAGATTCCAATGAAGGATTTTCTCCAGGGGATACAATGGTCATAGCCTCAAAGGAAGCCGTTTTGGAAGAAGGAAAGGTAGCATCCTCGGGTGACACATCCATGGAGGGATTCAATGAATCTCCTAATATAAGATTTAATTCATTCCTCTATACTATCACTTTTCTAATGATTAATATTGATTACTAAACTTAAATAAATTATAAAAAGTATAATCTTGTAGAGGAGACCCCTGCTCATAGTGATAGAGGTCTGGCATCAGGGCTAGAGGAAAAATCCCAACAACCTATGTCTACAAAAAGAGTGGATCCAATTCCCAGTACTATAGAAAAGGCTAGGGGGTAGTCTGAAAACCCCAGAGCTCTCAATCATATATTGGGTCCATGTCCTATTTTTCAAACAACAAAAAACCCGAGAGTGTAAAAAGCCACCAAACATATTTTTTATTTTCCTCAAATTAGAAATCCACATATATTGTCACCTGAATTGGTTCAATGACATGCTTCTTATCTAAATAGTGCTCATAGTAGTAGAAATTATACTATGGGAAATATTTAGAGGATCTATAATTCATTTCCCTAGGGGGAACCATTCCATGAAGAGTCATCTTTTGAAGCTTATATTATCATGGTGGGCTCAAATTTGGGTGATAAATGATATAATAAGGAAACTAGCACATCTGACATGATTACATAGAAGGATCCCACAACCGAATTCATGGACTCATTTCTAGAGTACAATCCCGTTAATCTAGAGGTGTTGAACAAGTCTGATTATTATGTGGTCAAGGATATTCGGGCCTCCCATTGCTGGGAATGGAAGTCAATTCAGTGATTGTAGACGCCGGAAAAGTCCGTTGTTCCCAAACAAAGCTCCGGATGCGGAAAGCGAAGTGATATTCGGAGTCAGAGGCACGTTCCGGAGGGCCCGGAGGACTTGCGCGAAATTTCAGAGGCCCGCGCGCAAAGTTGAGTCGCGGCGCGCAATCCTCCCGGGATGCGCGCAATGCGCTGGGCCGGCGCGCTATTTTGCACGCCCGTGGCCTGCACGGCTCCCTTGCGCGCCGGGTCCTGATTCCGCGCCCGCGAAAGGAATTCCGCGCCCAAGACCGGATTCCGCGCCCGGGGTTGCCTATAAATATAAGGCGACCCCCGACGTTTTGAACGTTGCCAGAATCCGAAGCGTCGCTCGTTCGCGCAATCCAACCCCTTCCGCGCGCAATGCCGATCTTCAGGTAACCTCCTTTCTTTCGCGCAATAGAGCCTTGGGGTTCGCCTTCGCGCGCAATCCCCTTGTCTCCTTTCCTTTGAATAATCCTTAACCCGAAGGCCTTTGCGCGCAAAAGAAGCCTCTTGCGCGCAATTTCCCCCGGGTGCGCGCAATCCAGCCCGATTGCGCGCACCCCCCATTTTCAAAGTGGCCATTCGTTAGAGAATGAGCCGTTGCCCCCGCGAGCTGTCTGAAGCCCGGTGCGCGCAATCTTAATCATCCGCGCACAAAGGGCTGGCCCGATTGCGCGCCAGCCCGCCATTTTGCGCGCCGACCTGCTGTTTTGCGCGCAAAGCTCCTCTTTTGTGCGCAATCCGCCAGGGTCGCCCCCCTTGACCCCCTGAGGGTACCCGCCTGTGTGGCGCCCAATGATCTTCATCCTGGGTGCCCGCACCGTGTGTTGTCTTCCCGTGCGGCCCTCCAGGCTCGCGCGAACTGACACGGACCCATCAGCGGCAATCCATCGTCCCGCATGACGTTAAACTGCATTCGTCCAACATGACGTTAAACTGTGCATCGTCCAACACGACGTTAAACTGTATATCGTCCAACACGACGTTAAACTGTATATCATCCAACACGACGTTAAACTGTACCTCGTCCAGACTACAAGACGTTAAACTGTTCAGCATTCGTCCCGCAGGACGTTAAACTGCATTCGTCCAACACGACGTTAAACTGTGCATCGTCCAACACGACGTTAAACTGTATATCGTCCAACACGACGTTAAACTGTACCACGTCCGCGCTGTAAGACGTTAAACTGCCAAGCACCTTCGTCCTCAACACACGACGTTAAACTGTACTTCGTCCGGCAAGACGTTAAACCGTCCGCTTCGTCCTCAACACACGACGTTAAACTGTACTTCCTCCGGCAAGACGTTAAACCGTCCGCTTCGTCCTCAACACACGACGTTAAACTATACTTCGTCTGGCAAGACGCTAAACCGTCTGCATCACCCGATCACGTGCCTCGCACGCAGGGTCCCCCCCTGGTTTGGATGTGGCCCCCACCCGCTCGTCTCTGCAGGGATGTCGGGATTGCCCCTCTTTAGGGACAATTTAATGGGAGCGGCTTTTCCCTACGGGGGTAGGGTATTACAAACCCCTAGTTTCTTGTGGGGGGCCGCGCATGTGTATCTCCATTGCGCCTCCCCACTGCCGAAGCCAGTAGAGGGTGTGACTGGGATCGAGGTGTCTCCTACTTTCGGTCCAAGTCCCTTCCAACTGAGTTTTTGCCGCATCCGGGCTGCCTCAAGTGCGTAAGTCCTGACAGAATGAACTACATGGACTTTGATCCCTGTCTTCTAAACAGGGTACGTAGGAATCCTCCCTGAGGTTCAAGCCCACCACCTGGTCGTCCCGGTCGTATTCACGTCGGTTCGTCCATCAATGGACCCCTCCAGGGTTCACGCTTGCGCCGATTCACCTATGAATCCGCCCCTGTGGGAGACTGCCCGTGTGTATCTCCACTGTGCCTCCCCACAGCCCCTTTTTTCCATTTCTCCTTTTATCGTCCAGCATGACGTGAAACTGTGATCCACCCGGCCGTTCCATCTCCCCCTGTGCGAGGTGGTTCGATTCAATCCTCCGCCCGGCGGCCTCGACCCCTTCGTGAGTCGGCTTGCCGACGTCCAGCATGACGTTAAACTGTATACCCGAACTACGTTGACTTTGATCCGTGCTAACACGCGGTACGTAGGAAGCCCCTACGGGGTCCAATCTCTTCACTCCATCATCCATCCTGATCCTTACCCGGGCCGCCACATCCCGGTGGGGTCATGCCACTTCACTCCACTCCATATCACATGGGAAGCCGCCCATGTGTTGGCCCCAGCGTCGGAGGTTCCCCGCAAGGGGTTTTGTCATCTGATCCACTATTCGTGTTGATCAGTCTGATGCCGTCCCCGCTGGACGTTAAACTCGCGGCGTACCCCGTGTTAAACATGGGAAGCTGAGGAAAACCTCAGGGGACACAGTTCCCCACACCCAGTGCGGGATGCCTCAGGCCATCATGCCTTCGAGAAGCCCTATTAGGGACGGAAGAAAGACGTGCAGAGCCGCAGTGTTACGACACACCCCCAGCACCCAGAGCCACCCGGCCTCCTCACCGCAGGTTGCTGCCCCGACCAGACTCCTTGGAGCGTCCGGGCGGAAGCAGCGTAATTAACCGGTGTCCATGAAGATATGGCGCCGGGAACGAGATTCACGAGCATGTCTTAAATCTATGAGGGAGACCCGGATTAGGCGACGAGTTCCGAGGAGACGTCCAAGGAAGGAGGAGCCGACATCCCATCATCCCGGTTTCGATCAAGGAGCAGACGCCCCTGAATAAGGGACGGATGCCGCCCGCCTTTGGAAAGCGGGACTGCGGGACCACAAGCCGCGCGCCCATCCCCTCGGGTTGACGGGTGCACGCGCGAACGCGTCCTGGCGGAACAGCGTAACCTGACGCACATCCGCACCGAAACAGAAAAATGGTGAACCCGACGTGAATCTCTTCTCCTCGATACGAGGACCGATGGCTTTCAGAGGTGTTGGAAGACCGGCATGTTGCCCGGCCAAGCATTCAGTCTTACCCGCCAGGGGCTGGGGAAGGGACATCGGGCACTCCGTCTCGCAACGTCGAGGGCCTGGGTTCCCCCCACGGAAGGCGTCGTGGCGCTAATGGTTGGTTGTCGATTCCTTTTTCCTGTCAGTGTTAATTGGTCCTTCTCCCTGCTTTCAGAAATCAGGTCGCCCGATCCAGTGCCCGATCGCCACCCGCCCACTGGCGCAGGGGTAGGGGAAACACCGACGCGGCTACTCCGCGCGGTCCCGCCCGTTCCACAGCCGTCCCAGCAGCCGCAATTGCGGGACGACCACGCCCTCTCTCCCCCTCGGAGGTCATCCAGAGAAGGGTGATCAACACCCTGGTGCAGAGATATGAGGAAGAGGGAGTCATCCCCACTAGGGACATGGCTCGCCTAGACCTTGAGGAGGCTGCACCTCGCCACCACCGCCCCCGAGGGCCGCGCAGGGAGGCACCGCTGCCTACCTCAACGTCCAACCGCTTCGGGAGCTTATCCCCGGAGCGCTCTGACAGTTCCCTTCCCTATGCGGATGAGGTGGAAGATGCCCGGGATCACCCTATCCGGGATTCGCTCCAGGGATCTACGGTAAGGACTCCCGCCAGGCCACGGCGACACCGCCGCCAGGCCTCTCAAGTCGAAGAGCGGGCTCTCCACCTGCCCGTGCCGCTCATCCCGACTCGTCTGTCCCGATGCCAACGTCGGGAACAAGCGGAAGAGGATGCCCACCTTGGGGCCCTAGCAACAACGGCCGCATTGGCCCAAGCCACTGTTGGCTCCAGTCGCCAGGCCCCTACGCATCCTGAGCAGGGGGACTTCTATGCCCGACCTGGATCGAGGCCTCGACCGCCCCAAAGGCAGGTTGGGTCGACTCTCCCGGTTGCTGGTGCAGGCAGTAGCCACCGCGGACCACCTCGCGGTAGCGCTATTCACCAGCGGGATCTACTCCGTGTGGCCGATCCAGGAGGCATGGGTCATCCCACCTTCCGATCCCGGCCCGGAGGCCTGCCCGGAATCATCTCTCCCCGCGTCCCCTTTGATATCTGTCCCGGTGCCCCTCGCACCTTGGTTTCCAGTCCTCTTGGCCCCAGCACCAGTGCGGCCGGAGGACGCCAGGACAGAGATCAGCCCTGCCCCGGAGAACCACCCAGGGGCAGGAAGGCAAGGCGTCGACGCCGAGGGAAGAATGTTACGGAATTCCGGACAGAGATCCGACCGGTTCGCTTCTCTGATTCAGAGGTGGAGTACGATTCGGCGACAGAGCCCTTTCCCCAATCCCGCCAGTCAAGGGAAGGGGTAGGAATGCGGCACGTCAGCCTCGTGCTCCCCGAGAGCGAGATCGATGTGATCCCCGCTTCTCTCCGAAGGTATATCCGGAGTAACGAGGGCCTGGTAGACCCCCAAGGATCAAGCTTGCGGTTGGTACCGGCCCCTCCAGAAGTGCCTTCCGTCTCGGTCGGAGAAGCCAGAGACTTTTTCTGGGGACCGACGGTCGAACCACGATCTGGTGCACCCTCGGCGAGCACCGATGCTACGACAGGATGTTCGCTCGCCGGCCCGTCCTATCGTGATGTGGTAGCCAGGGCACCGCCACCCTCAGAGGGTGGCCCGGGATATGGAGGCCAATCGGCCTGTTCGCCGTATTCACCGCCGGCCAGCCCGTCAGCCCGGCGGCCCGCCTCGGCACCACTGCCGGTTCCCCGTCCGTTCCCAGCCATTGAAGAGGACCAAGGAGATCTGGGTCCCGAGTTTGAGTCGTGGAGCTTCTGGACCGTCCTTGCAGAGGGCCACTTCCCTGAGAAGTTTTGGCCAGTCGCAGGACCGGGCTTTGATGCACCCGAATCGCTCACCCCGGATGAGTTCGAATGCTTCCGCCGAACTCTCCGGGATACTCGCTCCTGTCTTCACCGCCTACGAATGACATACCCCGGGAGTCAAGTGCACCTGGAGGATATTGGTGAGCAGTGCCGTCAAATTGACCTGGCCATGCTCCCGACGGCTCGGCACCCCGGGTCATTTGAGCACCACGAGGCCCTCCAACGACGATGCGTTGAGTGTTTTCAAGTACTCCGCAAAGTTATCGAGGAAGCCACTCCCCACGTGTATATCCGTGGATGGGGGCAGTACGCTGCCCTACACTTCAGTGTGATTCGCCGACAGCCCGATTCGCTGGGTGGCCCTGAGGGTATATCCCCAGGGACAGAAACGGTCAATATGGCTGACCTGTCGGGAGAGGGGAATGACTTGGAACTTCTCGATGGGGGCTTCCCCCCGAAGACAAGCCATCGTCAGAGCCATCGGTGAGAGTCAATAGTCATCAGAGGAACCTCCTGGGGCTCCCCGCACCCACTGAAGCACTGACGTTGAGCCGAAACGTCAGCAAAGGAAAAGAGCACAGCGAGGCTATAAAGCCCGCCGACCCATCTGCCTCCATGCAGAGGGCAGAGGAGGATCCCGAGAAGGCTACGCTACGTCATCAGCTCGCCGAACAGAAGAAGCTGGTTGACCAGCTCCTCGCCGAGCGCGCTGCAGAACGGCGGACTGACTACGGTGATCCTAGGCTAGGACAGCAGGGACCAGAACAACCGCTCCTCGACGAGACTCTCCCGGGCAACCGTGATTACGCCGTGTTCGCCGACAGGAGAGAGGCCATTGCCTACGGCAAGAGGGCGCGGTATGTTTCGCCACACCCTCCCGAGCGGCGTGACTACCTGAGAGACCCCGCTCGGATTCCTCCCGCTGCCCCAAGGGCCGCTTCGCCCGCCATCCCACGAGCTGCCGAGTTCGACGACCCGGTCGACGACCTGATTGAAGGGCCATGCAATGCGCTCGTGGTTAGAGATCCTCGCCAGGACTGGAACCCATGTCCGGACGATCCGATGGCGGCACTCATTGCCCGCTTGGAGGCCTTGGAGACTCGGCGGGTGGCGATCCCACCGGACGGCAAGCCCTACCCAGCATGGGTGGATGACATGTCGGCGCCTCCGGGATTCGGGAACCCCACATTCGCTCCCTTCAACGGGACTGGAGATCCGCCACAGCATTTAGCCCACTTCAACTCGAGGTGCGGGCCTATGTTGGGGACTCCGGCGCAGCAAGAGGCCACTAAGCTTCGCTGCTTTGTTCAGACACTGGAAGGGCCAACATTTGTCTGGTACAGCCAGCTCCCCGTCGGGTCGGTAACCAGCTGGGAGGACCTCCGTAGACAGTTCCTCTACCAGTTCAGTTCCACGACCCGGAAGACAAGTATCGCAGACCTCTTCAAGTGCAAGCAGAGGCCTGATGAGCGAGTCGCGGACTTCGTCGCCCGATGGAAGGGTCTCACGTATTCCCTTGACATGCCATTGACTCAGGAGCAGTTGCTGACAATGTGTGTCGGGAACGTCAAGACCGAGCTGGTCCCTTCCCTGATCACTCAAAATTACCCCGGAGGGTTCAGGGACTTCTCAGACAAAGCTCAACGTCTTGAGGAAGCCCTGCAACAGGCCAGCCAGGCACACCCGCTGCCTCCAATGATTCTTGCAAGGAGAGTCAGCAGGGCTGAGCCCGCTGCTGTCGCCCAGATAGAGGCCCCCAGGCCATTGGAGCTGCTGCCGGTGAGGCCAGCTCCACAGCCTCACAGGAATCCTCCTCCACGGGCTCAGTTCCCGGCCCAGCAGCGGCAGCCTCAGAACCGGCCGGCCCCTCCGCGTAATGTACCGCCGCAACCCAGGCGAGATAATCAGGGTCCACCTCCTCGGCCGGCCCCTCCAGCCCCTCGTCAAGACCACGCTCCCAAGGGCCCGCGACACCTGACTTACTCATTCCACGAGGATCAGGTCCCCGGTTATTTCCGGAGTGCCCTGGAGCAGAGGATTGTGCGACTTCCTGAGTGTTGGAGGCCAGAGGAGGCACATCTTACGAATAACCCCCGCTACTGCCCCTACCATCGGGACCTGGGGCACACCATCCAGCGGTGCTATGTGTTTAAGGATTGGCTCCAAGACCAGATTAACAACAATGTAATCAGGTTGGGCCCAGCTCCAGCACAAGTGGCGGGCGTGTTCGTGGGATCAGATGACGATAGTGGCAACGAGGACGAATGGCAGCTGGTCTCCGACCGCGGATCCCAGAAGTATAATAACTGGATGGCCCGCAAGACGACCATTCGCGCCCATGGAATCATCCGTGCGCGCTTGAATCAGCCTGAGCCCCCAGAATCTGCGGGTGCTGCTTCGGCATCGTCGTCCCAGCCTGCCTCTTCCAAGAGGATCAAACGGCGGCAGCGCAAGAAGGAAGAGCGTGCCCCGCCGGTTCCGCCACTATCCCGCACTCTCGGCGATTTCATTCCCCCGGAGATGGGGGTCCCTCCTCGGATCCGCCCGGTGATGGATGATTCGTCCGATGACGGTGTTGGGTACGCTTCGGTTAACACCGTCGAGCTGGTAAATCCCTTTTCGGTTCCCGACGTTGAGGAACACCAGGTGGACCTCCCTAGTGTCCCCGGTCGTCGCCACCGTCGGAAGAACCGCAGCAGCAGGAGTCGCCGGGGCACAGCCGTTGGTACCTCCAGCCAGGCCGTGCATGCCACTGAGACTAGGCAGCAGGCTCAAAACCGAGCACAACGTGCGCCGCCCCCCCATTCGGGGATGACGGATTCGCCTCCGCCGCTGTTTGTGGTGTGGGACCAGGCAGAACCGCCTCAGCCGCGTCACGACCAGCTCCGCCCTGCCACGGGTCCATCCCGGCCTTCTGACCCCAGTACGGTGACCATTTCCCGGACTGCAACCAGTGAACAGCGAGATGCGCCAAGTACCAGTCGGCCGCCGATCCAACCGGCAAGGCCCGTCATGCCGCCAACCACAGAGAAACCTCCTGCAACCAGGGGCTCGCGCTTGGCCAAAAAGTATGATGTCCTGAAGCACTTGGACGACATCCCAGCAAGGCTCTCCATCCTTGAGGCTCTGCGCATGTCATCTGAGATGCGCGAGGCACTCGCTAAAGCCCTGAAGAGCCCCCTCCAGTTTGAGACAGAGGTTGCGGCTGCAGAGGCCTTTCACGCCGAAACGATCGAGGACGCCGAATGTCAGATAGTTATCTCGTTCTCTGGTAAGGATGAAGACCCTCCTATACAGGGACATATTCATCCGCTGTATGTCACTGGCCAGTTCAATGGCCTTGAAGTCCGGCGCTGTCTTGTCGACACGGGGTCCGGGATTAACCTGATTCCAACTCGGACGCTCCGTAGATTGGGGTTGTCTGAGGATGACTTGATTCCCTCCGACCTCAGGATCCAGGGGTACGACCGCACCGAGCAAACCCCGGTCGGCAAGATACGTTTGAAGACCCAGTTCGGTGACTTGGTTGCCAACACCGAATTCATGGTAGTCTCTCAGGACACTGCGTATAACGCATTGATGGGCAGGCCATGGCTCCACCTTCACACGGCGGTTCCCTCGTCATACCACCAATGCCTCAAATACTCCCTTAATGGTCGAGTAGGCGTGCTTCAAGGAGATGCCTCTCCTTTTGCCTCATGTGAAGCCCGCTATCTGGACGCGGACTATTACAAGAGCAAGGATAAGCAGATCCTGGCAGGTGAGGTTGAGCCTGTCGCTGTTGCAAGTGATCCCTGGGCAAGTCTGGATGACGCTTACATCCTCCCGATTCACTGGTTGGACGTCGCCATGGTCTCGACGGCCCGCGAGTCTCCTAATGAGATGACCGCGACCGCCCGCGCCAGCACCAGTGGCCCAACAGGATCTGGTAGCCCCAATGCAGTTTCCAACGCAGTCTCTCCCGTGGATGATCCATCCCCGAGTGGAGAGGATATGGAAGATGCACCCCCAGCCTTTGAGGAGGGCGTCCCCGCCACAGTCGATGAGTTAATACAGGTGAACCTTGGAACCGAGGCCGATCCAAGACCCACATTGGTCAGTGCTGCCATGCCCTCTGAGGAGCGGCAGCAGTACGTGGACTTTCTCAGGCAGCACCGTGATGTGTTCGCTTGGGGCTATGATGAGATGTCGGGGCTAGATCCTCAGGTAGCCGTCCACCGCCTTGGTCTCCCGGCGAACCATCGTGGGTTCAAGCAGCCTCCCAGGAATATGCACCCGTCCCACGGTGCCATGGTTGAGGCCGAAGTTGACAAGCTTATCAAAGCCAACTTCGTGAGGGAAGTTCAGTACCCCAAATGGCTGGCCAACATTGTGCCGGTCAGGAAGAAGAACGGGCAGATTAGAGTCTGCATCGACTTCCGCGATCTGAACCGCCACTGTCCGAAGGATGATTTTCCCCTTCCAGTGACAGAGCTGTTGATTGATGCCACGGCAGGGTTCCAAGCCCTCTCCTTCATGGATGGATACTCCGGATACAACCAAATTCGGATGGCCCCTGAGGATGAGGAGTTCACTGCCTTCAGGGCCCCCCAAGGTACCTTTTGCTACCGGGTCATGCCCTTCGGCCTGAAGAATGCAGGTGCCACCTATCAACGGGCGATGCACCGCATATTCAAGCCAATCCTCGGCACACTGGTGGAATGCTACGTCGATGACTTGGTTGTCAAATCGCGCCAGCGTCAGGACCATCTCAAAGATCTTGAGAAAGTGTTCGGCTTCCTCCGGTCTCGCTGCCTGAAGATGAACCCATTGAAGTGTGCCTTTGGGGTCACCTCCGGAAAGTTCCTTGGATTTGTGGTAAGATACCGGGGTATTGTGATCGACCCAGAGAAAATCAGGGCGATTAGCCAGATGCCTCCCCCAGGTACCATCCGGGAACTGCAAGGGTTCCAAGGCCACTTAGCCTATATACGCCGATTCATCGCGAATCTGGACGGCAAGTGTAAGCCCTTTTCTCGGATCATGAAGAAAGGTGCCACCTATGTATGGGATAAAGAGTGTCAGACCGCTTTCGAGGAAATCAAGCAGTACCTGCTTCAACCTCCGGTTCTGATGCCGCCTATATCCGGGAAGCCGCTGGTCCTCTATGTGACCGCCCTGGAACGGTCCCTGGGTGCCCTTCTCGCCCAGAAGAACAACGAGGGAACGAAGAATAGCCTCTATTACCTCAGTCGCATGCTCCTCGATGCGGAAGTTAGGTATTCTCCCATCGAGAAGAGCTGCCTGGCGCTCGTATTTGCCGTACAGAAATTACGGCACTACTTGCAGCACCATGAAGTACAGTTGGTTTCTCGGGTAGACCCGTTGAAATATATCCTGAGCAGGCCTATGTTGACTGGACATCTAGCACGGTGGGCTGTGATTCTCCAGCAGTTCGACATCAGGTATGTGTCTCAGAAGGCCATCAAAGGGAAAGCATTGGCAGACTTTCTGGCAGCTCACCCGACCTCCGCGGATCAGCCGCTGGATCTAGGCTTTCCTGATGAGACCATTCTCTCGGTTGATCGAGCCGATCCATGCTGGCAGATGCACTTTGACGGTGCCTCCCGGAGCCCCACCGGTAGAATACTCGATAATCCTAAGCTCAACAGAGTGGGCTTGGGCATCGTCTTCATTACCCCGGAGCGAGCCGTGCTGCCATACTCTTTCCTGTTGTTAGAGGGCTGTACCAACAATGAGGCGGAATACCATGCCCTCATCACCGGCCTCGAGTTGGCTCTCGAGATCGACGTGCCCCGTCTGTGCATGAAAGGGGACTCCGAGCTGGTCGTTAAGCAGATCAATGGCGACTATGTTGTCAGGAAGCCGGAACTGGTGCCATTGTTGGAGTGCACCCTCCTTCTGATGGCCCGGTTCCCTTCTCGGCCGGAAATTGTCCATATTCCCCGGTCGCAGAACGGTCGAGCAGATGCTTTGGCCAGCCTTGCTGCGTCACTTGCAGAGCCTGAACAGGACAACCTGATCGTCCGTGTGACGCGCCGCAGGCTCATCGCTCCCGTTATCCCGGAAGAAGATCGCGGCCCGTTGGTAAGTAATCTCACCACGGTTGCCCCTATGCCCGGAGCCCCGAGTACCCCAGATATGATAGTCGGATCAGCCCCTGATTGGAGGACGCCTTTGGTTGAGTACCTCCAACATGGCATTCTTCCATCGGATCGGGCCGAGCGCGAGCGAGTTCGACGCCGCGCATCGCAGTTTGTCCTCCAGAGCAGCCCCGGCCTGGAGCAGATCCTCTACAAACGCGGATTTGATGGTGTTCTCCTCCGTTGCCTTCAGGGAGTTGAGATCCCACGAGTCATGCAAGAGGTTCATGCCGGTTCATGCGGTGCCCACCAGACTGGGCCGAAGCTGTCCCACCAGATTCGGAGGTTGGGATACTTCTGGCCCTCCATGATCCATGACTGCATCGAGTATTCCAGGAGGTGCCATGCGTGCCAGGTTCATGCGAACTTTGTGCATCGGCCGCCTGAGCCTCTCCATACCACTAGGTATTCCTGGCCCTTTGCAGTCTGGGGTCTGGACGTTGTGGGACCTTACCCACCGGCGACAGCTCGCCAGTGCCGGTTCATTCTGACCGCCACGGACTTCTTCTCCAAATGGGCAGAGGCGATTCCGCTCAGAGAGGTCAAATCCTGTTCGATCGCTGACTTCGTGACCTCCAACATCATCTATCGATTTGGAGTGCCTCACGCTATCCTCACGGATAACGGAACCAATTTCCGAGCAGCCGAGTTGAAGAAGTTGTACGCCAAGTATAACATTCGCTCGAACCATACATCTCGCTATCATGCGCAGGCGAATGGACAGATCGAGGCGTTTAACAAAACCCTCTCTAACATTCTGCAAAAGATGGTTGGTCAGAACAAGAAGAGTTGGCCGGACAAGCTCCCCAACGCCCTCTGGGCTTATCGGACGACGACTCGCAATTCCACCCAGATGACCCCTTATTCCCTGGTGTATGGAGCTGAGGCCGTCCTGCCCATCGAGATCCAGTTACCGTCCTTGCGCACTGCGGTCTACGACCAGCAAGCGCCAGACAGAGTTGCTGAATCCCGTCTAGTCGAGTTGGAAGCACTGGATGAGAATAGACTTCGCGCTTTGCACAACTTGGAGAGGCATCAAAGCAGAATGGCTCGAGATTTCAATAAAAAGGTTCGCCTCCGCTCCTTCCTGCAGGGTGACCTAGTGCTAGCCCTGAGAGCACCGATGATCCCCGGCCGGAAGCCACCCAAGTTGGACCCCAAGTGGGAGGGACCTTTTTTCATCCACAAGGTCTATCCCAATGGCGCGTACTCCCTGGCGACTATGGATGGTGAGCGTGTCACTCCTCCCACCAACGCTAGGTTCCTCAAGCAGTACTTTGTCTGAGTGTGCCCACGTCCTGCACGACGTTAAACTGCATTCGTCCAGGCTACAAGACGTTAAACTGTTCAGCATTCGTCCGCGCTGCAAGACGTTAAACTGCCAAGCGCCTCGTCCTGCACGACGCTAAACTGCACCACGTCCAAGCTGCACGACGTTAAACTGCCCAGCGTATCGTCCTGCATGACGTTAAACTGCCCCTCAAGAACTACGTGCGGCTTGATTCCCATCCTTATGGGATACGTAGGACCGTCTGGACATTCATGTTTCAGTCCCAGCTCCATCCTTTGGGAATTTCCATCCCATCTCGGGCCCTTGGCCCAGTTGCCTCCGGGTGTGCGGCGTATGGTGTGGACGCGGGGCTATGCCCTCATTCACATCGGTTTGCTCGCCACGCTGTACGCCCCCCCACGTTTGGGGATGCCTTCTGCTCCCCCCTTCTTTTCTCGTCCTGCATGACGTTAAACTGCCTCTCAAGAACTACGTGTGGCTTGATTCTCATCCTTATGGGATACGTAGGAACGCCCGGATGTTTGAAACTTCGGGTCCAGCCCCCCACCTCTTAGAGATTCCCCCTTCTCTGGGGAATCCGCCGCCTTCAGGTCACCCTCAAGGCGTGTTCCCCGACCCCTTGCAGTGGTCCACCAGTGTCAAGAGTACTCTGGTTTATTGCCAGGAGGGTCAGGATCCGCTTGGTCAGGTTTCCTCCACTTTTCAGGCTTCGTGCTCCCTTTCATTCGGACCCATCGTCTACGCCCTGGGTGGAGCCCCCGTGAACGGTTCGGACACAATGCCTCAGTGCTCTCCCACCGACTCGGGCCGGTACCCCCAATGGCCTCGGGCAGCAAATCGATATGAATCCTGCGATTGAGCGGTCGATGCTCGTTTGCTGCCTCATTACACCAACGGTTAGTGCGATATTGATGCTGCTTTTCCACCACGGTCGGCAGTACTCCCATATCGTTACTCCGGTGCCCCCAGTCCTTGAGTGAATGGCCGCATGATTCACATTCTCCACCCCCCATTCTGACCAGGCGAAATCTCGACACTCTTGACACTATCCCTCAGTGCATCTTCGCATACCCAGGGGATAGGACCACGATGTGGCGTACTTTGAGGTCCTTATGGTCCGAGCTCTAAGACCTTAAACTAAGATCTCTCCTTATGGTCCGAGCTCTAAGACCTTAAACTAAGATCTCTCCTTATGGTCCGAGCTCTAAGACCTTAAACTAAGATCTCTCCTTATGGTCCGAGCTCTAAGACCTTAAACTAAGATCTCTCCTTATGGTCCGAGCTCTAAGACCTTAAACTAAGATCTACCCTTATGGTCCGAGCTCTAAGACCTTAAACTAAGATCTCCCTAAACGGGATTCTACGTCCTGCATGACGTTAAACTGCACTCTCAGAACTACGTGTGGCTTGATCTCCAGCCTGATGAAGTACGTAGGAACGCCCGGGCATCTCAACTCGGGTCCAGCCTCAGGGATCGTTAAGTCCCGCCCCTCCTCGTTGCCGGCCGTCTGGCCTGGCTTCTGGTAGAGTGGTGCAGTTGTGATATTCTCCCCGATTCAGCTCGGGATGCCCCACTACAATGGTGGGAAGTGACGGTTTCCTCGTCAAAGAGGTGCTGTCTGAGAATTGGGGTGACTCACGGCCAGATTAGTGCATCCGCCTAATACGCATTCCCCACGGTGGCGCAATTTTGAGAGCGTTGGATTCTGTCCGAACAAATCATCACTTCGCCCCACGCTTCGCATGCCCTGTTGATCTGGATTTCCACCCTTGTGTCTGAAGGAACCCCCAAAGCGGTATTCATGATGACATGTGGTCCGCCTCCTGCAATATGAATGATGACCTTCGGTCCGTCTATTGCAGTTGTTATGGTCGATCCACTGTCCGCCTACCGTCTTGGGCATTTCCTGGAAGGCTGACCGTTGTGGATGTCTGGATTCGGGACACGCGATTCACCCTTTCTCATTTCCCCATGTTCGGATAAAATCTCAACGCCCCTAGCGTTGTCCCGCTCGTGTGTTGGAACAAGTTGGGGGGACGATACATTGATTAGGTCTGAGGTCTCCTTTCCTAGGAATGACCTCCCTCTTTTCTCTAGAAATCCAGGCCCAATTATGGATGCCTGATGCTTGGTTAACACTCCCGCAAGACAACGAATTGTGGTTGAGCATGTTAAGCCAAAAGATGCAGATAAATATATTGATTCATACAAATGGATCAAAGTAGCGGAAGCAAATGTTTTGGGAACGGCCAAACAAAGCCCTTAGGGATTAGCGTGCTGAATGAGTCTTTCTAATGCCGCTACCCTTTGGCTGGTGGCCTCCAGAGCTGCTTCTCGCTCTCTGCGTGCCCTCTCTTCGTCGGCGGTCGCAGCACGCAGTTCGTCGATTCTGGCCTGTGCACGCTCCCGCTCGACCTGAATTGTGACCATCTGTTGGCCCGCCTCCGTCAGCTGTACCTGGGCGTCAACCAGCTGGGCTGCTAGTTGCTCCACAAGCTCGGTACACGTTGCGACGAAGGCCTCCTTCTCTGCCGCCTGCCCTTCGAGGCGCCGGACTTCCTGCTCCGCCGCGAGGAGCGCCCGCGTGCTCTCCGACATGTCCCGACTTTGTGTGACGTCGGCACGCCGGCAGCTCTCGCGCATCTTTTCGGCCATAAAATCACGAACCGTCAGATGGAGGCGTTGAGCATCAGCTCCCCCGGCACACAGGAAGCGCAGCCAGGTTTGAAGTGATCCCATGCGCCCCAGCCACTCCGATGGGTCTCGCTTGAGGAAGCGCTGGATGCACTTCCACCCCCTGCGGCACGTTATCCGGCTCTCCTCGACCGCCTCCGCGTCTGAGTCGTCCATCTCCTCGGGGTCGGCAGGCCGGTAGGCAGGGAAGGTAGCCAGCAGGTCTGCTGCAGGGTCCGCCCCTGGGTGGTTCTCAGGAGGGATGGGTTCCCCAACATCCGGGCGAACTTCTTCTCTCTCCCCAGCGGCGCTAACAC
Source organism: Viscum album (assembly GCA_963277665.1). NCBI lineage: Eukaryota > Viridiplantae > Streptophyta > Magnoliopsida > Santalales > Viscaceae > Viscum > Viscum album. The sequence continues at coordinate 39,626,653 of OY728160.1, read as the reverse complement.
CCTCGTCAGCCCCCGACCTCTCTCCGATGTCAGCACCGCCGGTGTCCGCAGCCCCCTGATCAGCAGTTGGTGGGGCCGGCTCGGTTTGGGAAGTCTGTTCCGGAGCAGGCGGCATGTCTGCCACCGGTCCACTCGTAGATGGCCCGGGTTCGGCAACCCGACGAGCCTCCAATGTTGAGATCACTGCGCGGGGCATGCCATGGTTAGTCACGGATCGTCAATGGCAAGCACCAGCAGTAAAGCAAGGAGAAGCAAGGAGACTTACGGGAGTTCAGAACGTCATCTTCCGCTATCCCGGCCGCCGCAGGAACAGTTGCAGCAGGGAGCCCTTCCGCGCTTGTCAATTCGATAATGGGTGCCTGGCCCCCGCCTTGTCCTGCTGGCGCCCCTCCTACTCCCGCTGAGGACGCCTGACCAACATCCGTGCGCTCCTGAGAAAGGTGGAGAAATGGGTTAGAAGCTGCATAAGGGAATGGATGAAGCAGGTTGAGTAGGGATAGAAGCGGACCTCGAGGAGCTCAGTGACATCAACATTGTCAGAGCCGGCCACCTCGCCGCTCTCCCGCGGACTCCCCTGATGGGATCTTCCCTCGGAGCCTTCATCCTCCCCCATCTCCTCCTCTTCCTCGAAGTCGTTGCTACTGTCGTCTTCTTCCGGCGACATCTGTTCTAGGGCGGGCTCTAGACCGAGCATCACCTTCACCAGAAGGGATGGCTCCGCACGCTGACCACGTTGGCGCGCGTAATCGTCCATGGCCGTCAGATACGCATACTGCCGGTTGAAGTCCACCCTGTCGGCAATATGGAGGCGCCCGACCTCTGGCAGATGGATTCCTTCTCTGAGAATCTTTCGCCAGATGGCGTCGGTCCCCAGTGACTGCCGCAGGGTCATCCAGGCCGACCACAGCGCCGGGAAGACTGCATCGTGGGAGGGTTCGAGCAGACGTCTCACCTGCTTCCCGGGCCGCTCTTCGACCACCGCGCGTGCCCCCTCTCTGGGCGCCGAGGTCGTAGCGGCAGCTCGCGATGTGCCCGCCGCCGAAGTCCCTGCCCGCGCCGGCTCCGCTGCTTGGCGCGCCTCCGTTCTCCCCCGTGTGGCGGCGCCTCGCCTCCTTCCTTGACGCCCGGTCTCTGCACGGGTAACCTCGAGCCGCCGAACTGGCTTCCGTAGATGCCCCTCGGGGTATGCGATGGCCCAGTGTTCGGCGTACTCGGTTGCCAAGCCTGCGTCAACCCCGGTAGGAGGGAGAGTGATGACGTCGCCAGAGCCGAAAGCGGCGAACATCAGCCACATCTGGCGAAGAACGCAAGGGTTCGTCTCCTCCCGGACAGCAGTGAATACCCTCTTCGGCATCCGTTGAAGGCACCCGAACTGCCCGGCGAACCGGGTTGGCACGTAAGGCTCGCAGATCACCTTCCCGTCGATCCGAGCCACAAGCACCCCGCCCCGCATGATCAGGAAGTATTCATGCTGCTCCAGCGGACCCTGCCCGTTGTCGATCATCTGGCCGACGGGAGTGGGGAACGGACTGAAGTTGAAATTGGCATGATTGCCAATCCGAATCCTCACGCCCTCTTCACTTAGGGTCATCGGAGCGACCCCCGCGATGTTCAGCAGGGAGGGTCGCAGGCCGTTGCCCGTAGGAATTATGGCGTTCGGAAACGTGTACCCACCGAGGTGAGCAGCCACCCAGCCGTGGAAGAACTGAAAGGGCCCACAGATCCTTCGTGGCGACCCCCCTCGTGAGATGCGTCCCAGGATGGCATACAGCCTCGCCAGCACTGGGACCCCGAGGTTGTATCTTTTTTTGGCGGCCATAGCGCCCGCCATCGCCAGTGTCGCCGGGCGAACGCCCATTCTCGCGTCCCGCACTGGCAGGAGCCACCCACTCAGAAAGGCGTCCAGGAACACCGCGTACCGGACATTTGGGTCCCGGGCCTCGATGACGCGGTACCCCCATGAGTGGTAGTCGCCCGTCTCCAGGACCCGCCAGTACGACCCGTTCCGGCTCCTCTGAGCTGCGGTCGGGCACCGCTTCCCCCTGCCTGGCATCTTGACCGCTGGGTCATGCTCCAAGAACTGGCCGAACCACTCCTTGTAGGCTATGTCCTTCTGGAAGTCCTTGATCCCAAGCCGCTGTGTAGCCAGGTCAAGTAGATGCCATGTCAGAATGGGAGTCTGTGACCTGTCCTCCCAGATGTTCTTCGGGGGCAGGAACTCATCGTATTGGTAGCCCTCCAGCGGGATACCTCCGATGCAGTGGATATCCCAGAGACCGATGCCGACCTCCCCATGGTGAAGATGGAAGGTGTTGGTATCCGGAGACCAGCGGGTGAACAGCTCCGGCCCGAGCTCGGACTGCTGGTAGAAGTGGAACTGCGACGTCCACACCGCCTCAAATAGGCCGATGTACCGCAGCTCCTCTGCGAAGTGATCGCAAGTGTGGAGTACCCAGAACGCCCAGGCCCACTCGCTGGTGAAATTTCCCCCAGACCGCAAGTCCCAGTCCTTCAGCCAGCCCTTGGTGTCGTCAGTGACACTCTGGCGATATGTGCTCGAGTAGAGGGCTGGAGAATTCTCCGCAGTAGGCTCACCCCCGTCAATGGTTCGCGTCCTCGGGTTCAGGACATAGACGTCCAAGTGGCTGGTCTCCCTGGAAGGATGCCCATTGTTGGTGATGTTATAGCGGATAAGCTCGTCCTCCCGAGTCACCCAGGTCCGTGGCGCATCAACCTCGAACCCTGGCACCGGAACCTCATCTAGGATGCCAAAGTTCCAGAGCGGCAGGTTGTCCGATAGTGGATATGTCTTCTGGGCCGGCGTCAGCAAGTCGAACAGGGATTGATTGTTGGAAACAATCTCCTTGGCTCCGTAAACCTCCTCGTTCGCCGCCATCTCTGCTCTGCGAATGGCGGCATCCCCCTCATTTCCTTGATGCGCGGCCATCTCAGAAGTTTCGGGAGTCGTGCGTGTTAAGGGATGAAGCGTGCGGGATCGGACGAGGCTGGTAGAGAAGTTTGAAGGTTGGCGCGCAATCCAAGTGGACGGCGCGCAATTGAGAAGAATGTCGCGCAAAGTTCCGGGTTTTCGCGCAAAGAAAGGAGAATTCCGGATGGTTTTGCGCGCCGATCGGGCGAATTTCGCGACCGGAAAAGGCAATTTCGCACACGAGAGCGTTGAAGCTTATCGCGCGGAAGGCCTGTGTACGGAACGCGGAACCCTGGACCCCTATTTATAGACGAGGCCGGGATTCCGCGCCGCGCGGAACGCTCGATTGCGCGACCACGGCTGCGAATTGCGCGCCCGGCGCCCCTTTTTGCGCGCCTAAGTCCCGCGCAGCCCATGACTTTGGCATTCCGGCGTCTCCCTCGGAACCCGATCGTTGCGGCCTCTCGCCGATCAGATTCCGAGGGGGGGCTTTTGTAGACGCCGGAAAAGTCCGTTGTTCCCAAACGAAGCTCCGGATGCGGAAAGCGAAGTGATATTCGGAGTCAGAGGCACGTTCCGGAGGGCCCGGAGGACTTGCGCGAAATTTCAGAGGCCCGCGCGCAAAGTTGAGTCGCGGCGCGCAATCCTCCCGGGATGCGCGCAATGCGCTGGGCCGACGCGCTATTTTGCGCGCCCGTGGCCTGCGCGGCTCCCTTGCGCGCCGGGTCCTGATTCCACGCCCGCGAAGGGAATTCCGCGCCCGAGACCGGATTCCGCGCCCGGGGTTGCCTATAAATATAAGGCGACCCCCAACGTTTTGAAGGTTGCCAGAATCCGAAGCGTCGCTCGTTCGCGCAATCCAACCCCTTCCGCGCGCAATCCCGATCTTCAGGTAACCTCCTTTCTTTCGCGCAATAGAGCCTTGGGGTTCGCCTTCGCGCGCAATCCCCTTGGCTCCTTTCCTTTGAATAATCCTTAACCCGAAGGCCTTTGCGCGCAAAAGAAGCCTCTTGCGCGCAATTGCCCCCGGGTGCGCGCAATCCAGCCCGATTGCGCGCACCCCCCATTTTCAAAGTGGCCATTCGTTAGAGAATGAGCCGTTGCCCCCGCGAGCTGTCTGAAGCCCGGTGCGCGCAATCTTAATCATCCGCGCGCAAAGGGCTGGCCCGATTGCGCGCCAGCCCGCCATTTTGCGCGCCGACCTGCTGTTTTGCGCGCAGAGCTCCTCTTTTGCGCGCAATCCGCCAGGGTCGCCCCCCTTGACCCCCTGAGGGTACCCGCCTGCGTGGCGCCCGATGATCTTCATCCTGGGTGCCCGCACCGTGCGTTGTCTTCCCGTGCGGCCCTCCAGGCTCGCGCGAAGTGACACGGACCCATCAGCGGCAATCCATCGTCCCGCATGACGTTAAACTGCATTCGTCCAACACGACGTTAAACTGTGCATCGTCCAACACGACGTTAAACTGTATATCGTCCAACACGACGTTAAACTGTATATCGTCCAACACGACGTTAAACTGTACCTCGTCCAGACTACAAGACGTTAAACTGTTCAGCATTCGTCCCGCATGACGTTAAACTGCATTCGTCCAACACGACGTTAAACTGTGCATCGTCCAACACGACGTTAAACTGTATATCGTCCAACACGACGTTAAATTTTACCATGTCCGCGTTGTAAGACGTTAAACTGCCAAGCACCTTCGTCCTCAACACACGACGTTAAACTGTACTTCGTCCGGCAAGACGTTAAACCGTCCGCTTCGTCCTCAACACACGACGTTAAACTTTACTTCGTCCGGAAAGACGTTAAACCGTCCGCTTCGTCCTCAACACACGATGTTAAACTGTACTTCGTCTGGCAAGACGCTAAACCGTCCGCATCACCCGATCTCGTGCCTCGCACGCAGGGTCCCCCCCGGTTTGGATGTGACCCCCACCCGCTCGTCTCTGCAGGGATGTCGGGATTGCCCCTCTTTAGGGACGATTTAATGGGAGCGGCTTTTCCCTACGGGGGTAGGGTATTACAAACCCCTAGTTTCTTGTGGGGGGCCGCGCATGTGTATCTCCATTGCGCCTCCCCACTGCCGAAGCCAGTAGAGGGTGTGACTGGGATCGAGGTGTCTCCTACTTTCGGTCCATGTCCCTTCCAACTGAGTTTTTGCCGCATCCGGGCTGCCTCAAGTGCGTAAGTCCTGACAGAATGAACTACGTGGACTTTTATCCCTGTCTTCTAAACAGGGTAAGTAGGAAGCCTCCCTGAGGTTCAAGCCCACCACCTGGTCGTCCCGGTTGTATTCACGTCGGTTCGTCCATCAGTGGACCCCTCCAGGGTTCACGCTTGCGTCGATTCACCTATGAATCCGCCCCTGTGGGAGACTGCCCGTGTGTATCTCCACTGTGCCTCCCCACAGCCCCTTTTTTTCCATTTCTACTTTTATCGTCCAGCATGACGTGAAACTGTGATCCACCTGGCCGTTCCATCTCCCCCTGTGCGAGGTGGTTCGGTTCAATCCTCCGCCCGGCGGCCTCGACCCCTTCGTGAGTCGGCTTGCCGACGTCCATCATGACGTTAAACTGTATACCCGAACTACGTTGACTTTGATCCGTGCTAACGCGCGATACGTAGGAAGCCCCTACGGGGTCCAAGCTCTTCACTCCATCATCCATCCTGATCCTTACCCAGGCCTCCACATCCCGGTGGGGTCATGCCACTTCACTCCACTCCATATCAATTGGGAAGCCGCCCATGAGTTGGCCCCAGCGTCGGAGGTTCCCCGCAAGGGTTCTGTCATCTGATCCACTCTTCGTGTTGATCAGTCCGATGCCGTCCCCGCTGGACGTTAAACTCGCGGCGTACCCCGTGTTAAACATGGGAAGCTGAGGAAAACCTCAGGGGACACAGTTCCCCGCACCCAGTACGGGATTCCTCAGGCCATCATGCCTTCGAGAAGCCCTATTAGGGACGGAAGACAGACGTGCAGAGCCGCAGTGTTACGACACGCCCCCAGCACCCAGAGCCACCTGGCCTCCTCACCGCATGTTGCTGCCCCGACCAGACTCCTTGGAGCGTCCAGGCGGAAGCAGCGTAATTAACCGGTGTCCATGAAGATATGGCGCCGGGAACGAGATTCACGAGCATGTCTTAAATCTATGAGGGAGACCCGGATTAGGCGACGAGTTCCGAGGAGACGTCCAAGGAAGGAGGAGCCGACATCCCATCATCCCGGTTTCGATCAAGGAGCAGACGCCCCTGAATAAGGGACGGATGCCGCCCGCCTTTGGAAAGCGGGACTGCGGGACCACAAGCCGCGCGCCCATCCCCTCGGGTTGACGGGTGCACGCGCGAACGCGTCCTGGCGGAACAGCGTAACCTGACGCACATCCGCACCGAAACAGTGATTTATCATCAACAGTTCATAATTTAAGTGGATAATATAATTATGATAACTTCAAAACTAGATGCACCTTATATTTTCTATAGGGGGGATTCCCAAGTTCCAGACACACTGATCATAGACTATGTTGTTGAGAAACTACATGAAAGATGTTAATATTTAAATGTTTCTTGGAATAATGAAAAGTCTTTAAGCTTCCAAGAGCATCAAGATATTAAATATATGATACATATTCTGGAAGGGATGATGTTTTTGTGTTCTTTCATTTTTACAACCAAATCCGATCTGATCGTACAATTGAGGGTCCAGCTGATGAAATCCCAACAGCGGATGAGATAGGTATATCATCAAATGATTAATATTTTAACTGAGCAGGACTACATTCCAATCATGGTTGATGATATCCTTTTAGAAGAAACTAATGATGGAAGAGATATTAGGTAGAGACAATGAATTTATGAATCCACATTCCATAGGGTGGTGGAGTTGCAGTGGTCCATTGATGAGGGAAGATCTATAGGGAATGTGTTTTTTCAAACACATGAAATATACATTCCTATTTTTTTGATTTGAGATTTATGTGAGGAAATTTTTTTTCAATTCATTAATTATCTCACGTTAATCTAATCTATGAGAAAACTAATGACTATTCCCAAATATCACATTGGTCCGGTCCAGTGTGTGAAACATGCGATGATCAACGAATCATTCACAATGTATAATATTCATGGATAATCCATTAGAAATAGGGGGAATGATGTTGTTAACAAACCACCAAGATTTTTTGAGGAGATATAGGATGTGACTAGAGAATAAAGCTCTTATAAAAACCAAATATCCTATCCCTATGTTTTATATTTCCCAAATTGGATAACCCTCAGGCTTAGTAACGATTCGAATATAGAAGAATGAAATGTGCGAACCACAAAAACAAAAATTTGGAACACATGGAGAATGGAATACTAGTATATGATTACTCCTGAATATATTATAATCAAAGTAAACATGACACTATCCAAAAATATGGATAAAGATATGAGCGTCCACCATAGGCCATGTTCAAAACTTGAGACCAAACTCAAAATTCAATCTGATTCCTTATGAAACATTTTCCCATGATGTTAGGTGAGACTATATGGAATAGCTAGGATGTTAGGAGGTTCTTTTAGATGTGAAATAATATAACTATCCAAATGATGGGAAAATTAATCACAAGGTGGGGTGATGGAATGTTCGAGAGGATTCCAGCACTCTTGAAATTACACCACTATGACTTAAAGAACATTGGTGTAGGTTAATTGGTCTAAAAGCGATCAAACCCATATTATGGGAAGAACCTCTATAGTGAGGTCCTTGGAATCCTTATAATTTCATGTCATGTGAATAAGTATTGTTAACAGGTAGTTTATCAGATAATGGTGAGGACGTGAATGGTACTATTTAGTGACATGTTATTTGGGTGTGTCTCATAGTTCAACATCATGTTATAGAGACTATTCATATAGATTAATGTCATACTACCTAGAACCTAGAGAAATATATTCCTAGTATAATTATGTGGCATACGAGAAGGGAACACATTGTAAATGAGCCAAAATGGACTCACATACCACACAAATACAAGGAATAAAACAGAAAGAAGGATTCCCAAAATATGGCATATATAGTGTTGTGGAATGAAAATATTGAAACACCACACATTATCTACAGGTGATCATATATTAATGTTATAGACATTGGAATATGGAAATAGTTTAAAATATTTCTTCTTGGACTATATTATGTCCGTTAAAAATTTAATTTTGTGTCATAAGGGAATAAAACCCAAAATGAATGATCCCAAATTGGAGTTCATAACAAACAAGTCTTAGTAACAAGATGGAAGAAGGTCCTTGTGATACAGTATGGGGATAAATCATTGTAATGATCTTAGTATAATGTCATATAGATTGGAATTTGGAAACTAGTTTAAAGACTTATTGTTTGACTAATGGAAAATGATTAATAATGGGTCATGCATACAACAAATAGAACAAAAAAACCAATGTGAATGAGGAACAATAGGACCACACATTACATTCATGTCTTATGATAAAATGTATGATGTTTCAGGTCACAATTCATGGACCATAGCTGTGACCGAAGGGCCAAAATTGTGGATGAACATGTCTCTTCACATTAAGAAACTATTTTTGGGAATCACTAAATATACCATAAGGATGTTAATCAAGACTAATGTAGATATGGAGCACAGTGTGGTGGGAGACCAAAACTGGTGGGGGAAATCCTCTCTAACGATGACGAAGAATCATCACACCATTATTATGGATCATCGTCACGATGATCAAGGTAGGATCATAGTTTAATGACATGAATTAAAAAAATTTAATATCAATTTACAATCATACAGGTTAGACCAAGTATAATAGTATCTGAAATGGGTGTGTGTGGTGTGTTGTTATAATAAATCTGACATAAATATGCACCATGGAGGCCAATGCACAACACATCCCTAGAGAGGACATCTTATATATTATAGTTGTGTTTTTTCAAAATGAGCATCTATTTTTGGGTCATAGAGGAGGGACTGTGGGGGAATCACTCCAAGAATAATGTTTGTAATCTGGTTCCATAACAAACCTGGTGTGAATGAGGCCAAATAAGATCAACTATACCACATTTGCATCCATCGGGAATCTCATATACATTTTAATGTTGTGCTACATATACTAATATCCCAATTTAGGGTTATAGAGTTTCGACATGGGTAATCCTATGCCAAAGAGGGTAACTACTTATTGAAGGCCCAGTAGTAGGGTTCTTGGGAGTCTTTACTTATCCCATAAGGATGAAAATCATGCCACATGTAGTTTAGGGGAATCTATACAATTTAAATTCATGTAGGAAGGACAATGATGAACTGATGTAAAAGAAGGAGAATGTTGTGGTTGGACTAACAATTGATGTTCTTGGTGTCATTGCATATACCTTGATGATGGTAATTAATCCACACATAGTTCATGAAGAATAATATCCATGCATTGGTCTGACACATACACTGAGAGGGGTGTTTTAATATATATATATATTATTTCTTTTTTTAGTTAGTGGAACCATATGGAAAACCTAGGCATTCCTACATACCCTATGTGGAAAAGAATCAATACATACATAGTGTTGGACATGTGAAATGGTAGATGAAAACTACAATGAGAGATTTACTCCCAGGTGGGAACCCCCCAATGATGTTTTGTTTTTCATTGTGTTGCTAGAATGATGATGCCACAGTTTGAGGTCATGTGATGGGGCCAGTTAAAGTATTTTTAAATCATCTGTTATGAATGGAATTTTGGGGAGAGGTATCCCAATGTAGACACATATATCATGGAAAAAGTTCCCATCACCGATGATGAATGTTGAGTCCAAATAGCACACACAAAAATTCCCAAGAAAATACTCCGACCAAGGATCTAAAGGGGTAAAATTATGGTCTGGACCAAAGATGAAATTTCATGGTGTTTTTATATATACCATAAGTATGGGAATCAATCCATATATATCTGTTAATCAAAGTAGATTATATGACTATTTTCCTAAGATAAATCCTCTCTAATGAGAACATCACAGTATAACTGTGCTGTTTAGGGTTATATAGCCTAGACTATATGGTTATTACTTTAGGGCCATATAAATTGGTCCATTGGAAATTTAGTATCTATGATTGATATGTGAAGTGTGTATAAATGATGAAATATATATGAATTAAGTCTAGGTGTACAAATTAAACACAATAATTTCCTGATAGATCAATTGAGAATATAATAACTTATGGTCAGAGAGTTTGAACCATATGTGATTTTAATTTTGTGGCTATAGAGTGTAGATCATGAGATTTCGTAGCTCCCAATTGTGGGTACAAACCCAACCAAGACTCCTAAGCCTTCATGATCCTCGTTTGGTGTGGTAATCAAAGAGTTGTGATAGTATTTTAATATTACACATAGAATCATACAACAAAGGTGGGGAAACGATAGGTTGAGAATGTCATGATGACACTGACAGTCCTAGTTAGAAAGTGCAGATGCACGAGGTGGGGGGAATCAGTGATGTTATATTTTCACTATGACAAAGGGAGGTGGGAATGATGTAAATCGTATCTATAATGTTCAGAATTATGAAAGGGGAAAATTATTTTCATAACAACAATTGACCATGTTTTCAATATAAAATCAAAAAAATTATAATTTAATGGTGGGGAGTGAAAATGTAGAATCAACTGATGACCAAGTTCAAAACATAGGATCTGTTATTTATTGCCAGTGATCCATTTGGAAACTTTTCTAGGATAGGAGGTAGGATGTAGTGGCATGATACAACCACTGTTTGGGGTTCTTTTTAGATTTGATAGATAGTGTGAATACAAAAACAGAAGGACACAATGTATGGAGACAATTTGGGTAAGTGTTTTTGTGGAACTCAACTCCTAAATCTCACATCCCAGAGCATCAGAGCAGGTCCGTGATAGGAACTAATTTTTCTAGATATAAAAAACCCATGGAATGAATTTTTTTTAAATTCATATTGTTCATACCAAGGTCTCTCAGATTATGGTTATAGATTTTGGACCATAGGATCACATTTTATAATCAGGTTCATGGGCCATATCAGTATAGATTAACATAATGCATTAAAGAATAAAATTAAAAATAGGTTATTTTCAGGAAATTAGGGAATTAGGGATATATTAGGATTGCATAGGTAAAGTAAATGGCGTGTAAAACAACCCAATGTGAATGAGTAAAAAAGATCAATGTTGTTCCATACACTCTCCAAGGGATAATCGTGCGAAGGGGACAAAATGATAGTGATCCTGCAACTAGTTCTAAAGATTAGATGTCCAGTTGTCTCTATGTATCCCATAATAATGGAAGTAAAGATAGATTTAGTTCTTGAGGATGGCTTGGTTGATGATAGATGCCCGAGAAAATGACATATTGAACGAGAACAATAATGCTACTAAATTTAACATAATGATGTTATGACGAAAGGGAAGATAAATCACCAAAAAAATACATATGGTAATAAAATGAATAATGTGATGTGAATAAGACTGTGGAGGCCCATGCCACACAACATGATCTTGAGGAGATTCACACAAAATTTAGTGTCATGATTTTTGGCCTATGAAGCGAATCAGAATTATGTGGCATGGTATCACTAAAAATGAATGAGGCTAATGAAACCCAACACCATGAAACATATTCCTAGGCGTAACTTCTGCATAGTTTAAATAAATAAGGCTTGGAAAATGATCTGTGTATCCAAGAAAGGGCATACATATAGTGAAATAGAAACAACCCAATTTGAATGAGGAAAAATAAGGGCCCACCCAACCTGAAATATTTTGATGTAAAATACACTAATTGTTTAATGTCATAAGGCTTTGGATGTGGTTTCCCAATTTAACATCATGTTCATGGGACATTGAGAAAATTCCTATTATGGTCATGTGAAATGGAAAATTACTGTGGTGAAGATTAATGTCTTACATTTTAGAAGATGAACACATAAATTAAAATAATAAAATAAGGAATGTGGATGTTACACAGATTATTATTATGAAACTTACATGATGAAGCACAGCTTAATGTCATACGGTAAGGATGAATCTGTGATTTTTAATGGTGTGTGGTTAGGATGAGTTTATGCTATTTAATGTTGTGTGGTAAGGACTATACTGTATACAGTTTTTGGTCATTCTATCATGACCAACTATTCACATGAAGTATTATTCAAGGAGCTTGGAATTGGTCAAACTAGTGATACACTCCCCATATATGGTCAACCAAGAGTATGCCCTATTTGGGAAGACCTTATAAATGGAGTAAGGCCCTTCCCATTGGGATCCAAAATTTATTTATTCTTTATAGATATCATTGGAATCTAGAGATCCAGAACTATATCACCTTAGTGTAAATAATAGATTAAAACATTCATGTTGAATGTTTTGGGTATCTTGTTCGAGCGCCTCTATAGATTGTTCAAGGCCCAAATCCTATTCTCACCATGGGATTCAACTTCAGTCATATGGACCACTTCTACTTGTTCTAGATTTTTTATATCATAGATAATGGTTTAGAGTGATGGAAATTGGATCACGATAGGTATGAATTCCAATGTTCAATTTACTATTCAATATGCAATCACCTTGGTGGAATTGTGAGTCATCATCTAATAAGCCTGGAGAGAATTAGGGATCTTACACATATATATAGTTTTTATAACTCACCATATTAGTTATTATATTGGAGATTGTTTTTCATGAATCCTTTATTTTTCCACTACCTTTTACATGGTAGTGAGAAATATGTTCGGACTATATGATGTAATTTGTCTAAAAATTCTTATGCTTGATTTCGAAGAAGTTGTTTCCATTTTTGGTAACAATTGCATGCAAGAATCTAAATTGATAGATGATGTGGGATATCCTGAATTCAACAACCAATTGTAGCATGATTTCCTTGAGAGGAATCACCTTATCTCACTTGGAGAGGAAATCTATTATAGTCAGAATGAACCTACACTAGCGAATTGTTTCTGGTGCATATGGTCCCACGTCACCAAGTCCCCAGACCACAATAGGACCAGAGTATCTAGTAGTATAGATGGGATATGATGGATGATGCATGATGTTGGAGAATGAAGGTCACCTCTAGATGAACTCGATATATTCATGGACCATGGTGGTGGCGAAATAACATAGTCTTAAATTCTAGTGGGTGAGCATCAACCTGGTCTGATGAGAACCGCATGACCCAACACTAACATCCTATATAAATTGGGGAATATTGTCTACATGAATGTTGTGATTTATAATTCCATAAAATCAATGCCATTATAGAGTCTTCTCAATGTTGGAATCACTCAATATTGTGAACTAAATCGCACAGTTATGCATTCTCTCATATTCAACGCTATCTAGTGGGATATTTCCTTGATAGATACACTCAATGAAAGAAGCCATCTAATAAAAATTATCTCCTGTTTTTGTTAGATCTGTAGGTCTCTATATTTAAGACATTTTGGTAAGGTGATTTACATTAGGTTTTCATCCTCTTCTGTTATTATAGGTGTGAAGAATCTTAAATGTGACACATGGATGAACAAAACATCCTGGTCCAACTCAGTGATACAAGGGACCAGACTTTCCAAGGCATCAGTTTTACCATTATATGTCTTTGGAATATGAGTTAACTATATATGAGAAGGGAATATTTCCATCAGATAGAGGTCATTCTTGATTAGTTACATGAACTCTGGCTTCTAGAAGAAGTGGTAACTGTTTATCATCTTGATGAGGAACTCAGAATCACCTTTCACAAAGAAGCCCGTAAAATCAACATCAAGGGCTAGCTCAAGACCGGTAATGAGATCCTTATAAATTCCCTCTTGGTTGGTGCAGCCTTTTGATGGAAATAAATATTATGCCAGAACAACCAATGTATGCATGATAATGATAAACCACATGCATACTCTATTGATCATGGGATCATTGAGCCTTATACTAGTTGGGCTCCTTGAGGCATGATCAAAATGCATCTACCAAAATTTTATATCCAAATAAAATAAGATATTGAAATAATATATCAAAAAAACAACCATAATAATTTCATTGTGGGAATGTTGTTTTGCGGGAAAATATTCCATCGCTAGACCCTTGATGGCATTCTATATAATTAATCTAATGTATAACATCTAGTGAATCAGTACATAGAATTATTAATGGAATTTCAATATCATTATATCTAGAATGTATGTTAGAATATCTATTAAAGATTCTAGTTCTATATGATGTTGTTGAAAATACGATCACAACATCTTCACTATGAAAACCATCATGAAGAAGCTATTCATGAAGGGAGAATACATGAACTCTATGTCGACGAGCATGAAATTGATATAATAGAAACTATTTTCTAGACCTTCAATTTTCTTCGGTGTGAAAAACGTGCCATGGGATCATTCCATGGAGGTATCATTGAGGACCAAAGTCTTCATAGAGAGGATTGTAATCAGAACAATAGGTTATAGAAGACAAATTTTGATATCCTCAAAAATGGCCTGGTACTCTTCATCCCACTAATAGATGGAACATTTATTCCTTTGATTGGGAAAGGGAATATAAATTCCAAAATGGTTAGTAATGAATTGGAATATGCTGGAAATGTGGTCTTGATGGCCTCTGTTCTCCAAGAGGTTTCTTGGAGGCTACATCAATAAGGTATCCTACTTCTTATTTGGGTTAATATCGATACCACAATATCTAAATAAAAATCCAAGAATCATTCCATAGGTCTCTCCAAAATTACACATCCAGGTGTTCATCATCAACTATTAAGAGAAATGGAAGAGGAATATTTTCTCAAGATCTCTAATATGGTCTTGAAACTGGAAATAACTCCGTACAAAATCGTCCAACAAGTATTCCAATAGCATCTGAAGGATCAAAAAAAATATTTGGTTCACAGAACACTGATTGTTAGATTTTATATTATTATGCCCGAAAGGAATCACTTTATATCATAAAGTATCTTGTGATTCTATGAATATGGTAAACTCCATTGTTTCAGGGGATATCTAAATATGTTTGATCTAGGAACACCCATCAATGATGGAGAGATCATAGAATAGAGTTGATTCATTGATCAAAAATATCATAACTAGAAAGGTGAAATCATCCTTCGAGTAGTTGTGAACATAATCTCAAATGATAATAAAACAATTATCGGTTCTTATTTTTCTTGATATGGATGATGTTGTCTATACACATTGGGTAATAAACATCCTTGAAAATGTGACCTTGATAAAATTTCCAATGTCTACCTTGACTAAGGAATCCTGAGATGGGTTTCTCATTCTATGAGGTTCGTTGATCCAATGATGGATTACATGGAGACCAAGATGGTGGGTGGGGGCGTAAGGGTCCATAACAATAATATAATCACTTTTTATTGAAAACACATCATGGAGATTCTTCGAGAAGACATCCTACTGCCATTGTTCATTTTTAGGGATGAATGATCATATTAGTGTTTGACTCAGATATTAATCAGTACAACAATTAACCTCGACTAGTTCATTGATAGTAGTGGAGACACTATCTTTGATTGAAGTGGTTGAATCATCTAAATCTTCTTTATCATATGTGGGTGGGGAATCATCGGGATATGGATATTTCTACAAGAGAACAGATATTGAATGAAAGATGTTGTTGGCTTGGGCGGTGGTGGAGTCCTCACTAGGAGACTCCAAAATCCTGGAAACTAGATATACAATGGTTTTTGATTGAATTCAAGGATTATACATCCATGGAGTACATGTTTGATATCAAATCTATAGTGATGGATCAGTTTTTGAATGTTCATCCTGGCATGGTGGATTAAGAAATTCTGTTAAACAAATATAGATACTGGGTGAAAATCTTGATATGAGATAAGAGTAGGGGTTCATATATTACTTGTGTCGGGCCCGTGTAAGAATATAAGTTATTAAATTGGACGACCATGAACTGGGGGACATGGAAACTTTTCATCTTAGAAATGGGAAAACAGTTCCCAAAAGCTGGTGATGTATGTTCCAACCAATGAATCAAGAGGAAAAATGTTCAATCCAAGTATTTCCAGGGGTCGACTGCGATGAATGTGTGCTGAACCTCATTGGTATTCAAATTCTTGTCCTAGATGTAGTTGTAATCCATGTAAGTATAGTGAACATCACAATAGGAAAAGGGAGAAGCATCACTTTGGAGAATTCATACTCGAAAATTGATAGAGTACATGAGGAATTGGTGGTAAGAGGAGAAGAGTTCTCTGTGCAGATGGAGCCAAGGCATACCCATCAATGCATTATAAGAGGTGTCATGTAAGACATCCACTAACTCAATTTACATTATACAACTACTTAACTGGGTCTTCAAACAGATCATACTATGTGATCTCTATTTTTCCAAATCGACACCCTGAATCATTAGGTCAGACGTTCCTAAATCATCATCAATGTTTCCCAACCTTTGGATCTTTCAGTTCCGGATGAAATTGATCGCATAACCTATGTAAATGAGATAAGGAAAAACCTCCACACCATTTAACTGGATGGTTATGTACAATGGGAAGATATTCCACTATATGATGGAACTCTCATATTTTTAGGAGAATGAGATGATGAACTAACATTATGATTGGTTGATATCCTCTAAGTGGATGGTTATAGCTTTTGAAACCAATCATTCAAAATGAAGTGGGATTTGGAAGAACTCTTTGATGGATTCTTTTATCTCTTCTGGTAGAAGGAGGGCCTTGAGGATTGTTAGTTTTTTTGGAATGATGGATATGTGATTATAAATCAAACTTCCATATTAGGAACACATTTCATCCCACTGGGGGTCACTCTATGGTGGGAAACTATATAGTAGATGCAGTCATAACCACATGATTCCATATGGCACATGAAACATTTTGCAGATCAGACAACGTACCATGAATCACAACTAGCTGACTGAGGCCCTATTGAACTTAGATTATCACGATATAATTGTGGCAGTTCCGGGTATTCAATGAGCATGGTCAATGGAAGCCTTGGATCTGGGAGAGTGGGAATGAAATATTCTACCGATTAAGATCATCACAATGACTACTATCTACTCCTAGTGGCATGCATGACATGGCTTGGATCACTGAACTGATCATTCAAGTAACATTCCTATCCTTGGATTCTTCTTCGATGAAATCAACCAGGAAAATTCATAGGGATCTCCTATTACTATTTATTAATAGGGACCATGTAGGGATCCACTAATTTTATGGTATTCTTAGAAAAACACTCACGATCATTATCAGAGTAGTGTTTTGGTACTGGAGGGATCCTGGTATGGATTTCCATTTTTGGAGGCATGTTGTCACTGAGTGTACTAGGACGATTTGGAACCACAGGGGTACCTTGTTTTCTATTACACTATCAGTGCCTACTCTTCTATGATGTAAAGGATTTAGAAACAAATTCAGATGCATTAGCTGGAGAAGTCACAACAACTTCTGGAGATTTGGGCTAGCCTAGACAGGCATGGATGATGCAATGGGAATGATAAACTGCTTAATGAGCTAGCCAATCACCATACTTCAATATTCCATTGATGGAGACTTGTTTTCTTTCTTCATGAACATCACGATCACTATCATTATAGACATATATATTCTAACTATGATGTGAGTTTTCCCAACTGAATAACACTATTATCTATATGTTTATGGATCCATTCCTCGAACACATATTATTGATTGGTGTTATGTCTTTTAATTGTGTCGAAAGGATAGTACTCAGGGTGAATAGTGAGTTCATCCTCTGAATACATTTTTCATTTAGGGTGCCTTAGGGATCCTTGATGCAGAGTGATGTAGAAATAACCAAGAACTGTAGCCTTTGGGAATGAATAGGTATGTTTTCTCCTATCCGGAGGGGGAACCCAAGGATATGGATTCTACTAAGTAGGTGGTGGTGGGTAAGGAGCCATAAAAATATTTTCTCACATATGTGAATGAGCCTGCTTAGGATGTGCATGATGATTCCATGAATGAAAAGGATGATCTTGCTGAGAGTGATGGGGAGGTTCCTAGGGAGGTTCTGCTAGGAACAATTCTAGTGGATCTAGGGACACTTCCTACACATTAATAATAGTTTGTTTCATGGTGGTTCTTCTTATAGGGGATGTATGAAGAAAATGACATGACTTATTTTCCTTCATCAAGGATTACTATAGGTGTTGATAATATTTAGATAAATATAGGAATTCACATGAAACATTTTGCGTGATGTTGTTGGAGAGAAATCATCTTTTACATTCCCTGCATACATTGTAAATAGCTTCTATTCAGTTAGAGGTATATTGAGAGAGTTCATGAGGCCATTAATCATGGAAATAAATTCGGCGATGTGCTCATATGACAATGTATTAACCTTTAAAAGGTCAATAATGTTCATCTAGCATGTGGGGTAATTAAACTGGTAGAGAGACTACCTACGAAGATCATTCAAGTGGCTGATAGACTAAATGGGTAACTAGTTTTAATAGATTAATACAATCCCTTATGACATCTAAACGAAACATCCAATCATTGTTTCATCCTACTACTATTGGGATCCAAACATATGTCATCCCCTAGAGATAAATTCTTTTAGATTTTTTAGTAGTTTTCCGATCAAATTAAAGTGGATGAAGGTGAGATTTTCTATATACAGTGGTTCTCACATGTGGTCCAACCATGATAGATATGTCTTTACATTAGGTGGGATCTTTACATTTCTCATTTCCAATGCTTTGAGTGGAGCAATGAGGTAATATATTAGGACATCCTAATGGGGGTTCCTATATAGTTGAGGATTACTGACCACTATGACAATGAATATCTCATTAACATGATAATAATGTCACGAATCTCTTGGGATCAACTGTTGAGTGGCTAGCAGATCATCTTGAGGGTGAGTTGATCCTGATCATAGGTAGATTCTATCCCCAATCAGCTAGATTCAGTGACACATACAATTATATATTTTCATTGTCTCTGACTTATGCTCTATTTTTTTCTATGTGGTATCTCCAGTCTAATGAGGGGGAGAATGGGAAAGATGGATATACCCTTCCTTAGAAATGATTCCTCTGTCATATTCACTGTGAAGACACATGGAATGTCCTAATTTTTAACAAGTAAATCTGGATACCACATTATGGAACAAAAGTGGAGAGAGACATACATATTCCAACCACAGACCTACATGTCTAGGGAAACCTATCCAATGATTATGAGGAACACTGTGAAGTTACAGATTCATTGGTGATGACAGATCTGTTTTTATATGGGTGACATAGTATGTTGTTCCATTGGAGGTCATAATAACACACCAAATGGAATTTCGAGGTGATGTATTTTAAGTGTTCTTTAATCATTGGGTATACCAAATGAAGGTTTTTGAGGGATAAATGTGTCACCAAGATGGTCCGATGAAATAACAATACCTCTTCTTCTGTGAGGGACTCTAGAATGTTGTTGTCAAGAAATACATGTGTCCAAAAAAATTCTAATATCAAGTCAGTATAAAGAGTGTCACAAAAGATTCCTTGATCAGATGTGGGACCCAAATCTTAGCTTCTCCAGCCTTTAATTGTCAATGGTTCATAATATTTCAACAACACATATGTGGGTTACTGTGTATTTGGACAAGCTAGTGGAGAGACTTTTGCATGAGCTGACTGATCCATGCATGTTGGCTCATCTCTCAAATGTCGTGCCGACCACATAATCACATCCTTTCTAGATGTGGAACTGAACACTACTTCATGTGTGATGGTAGTGATTGTAATTTGAGGTTACCCTCTGTATAAGTGGATTATCATATCGAAAAAATATTATTTGTGATCTTGAGTAGATGTAGAGAAAGAAGATGCTGATTATAGAGATGTATTAACCATGAGACCATGGAACGGAGAAAAATTTTCATATTTCTATATATATCTACGAATCGATTTTTTGATCTGATGGATCAATCCTTTTAGAATTATTTTCTTCATCAATCTGTCTCATACCCAGACTCCCATGTAGAATACTTGGTAGAAGGCTTCATTAATGGGTCCCTTTTAGATTTGTAATCAGTTAAGATAATATGATTCACAATAACATGGAACATCAATAAATTATTACATCAGTAATGATGGTTTTCACTTTTTCCTTGAGAGGGTTCGTTAGGGTAGGAACCATTTTTGGAATGAGGAGGACCTTTGCAATATTGGAAAATTATGTGGGGAGTACCTCTACTTTGATGAGCTGGGGTTTGAGGGGAATATATGAATATTTAAAATATGATATAGGGAGAGAAAGTATATTGGTTTTCAATGGGGTGGGAAGGACCTAGGCTTTGATGTTTTTTGGACATAGGGATGACCCCTATATCGGTTGATATTGGAGTATGGAGGACCTCGGCTATGGTTGTGGGCAATACAATGAGCGTCGTCTCACAAATGGCTATTTTTTTTGGAGTACCTATTTTGTAGTTGTTGATGACATGTGGTAGAACTATATATGGAATGTTAGTGGAGAGAGAAGAAAATTCTCTTTTATGGGTCAAGGAATGAGGAGGACATTTGAACTAATTGAAATGCACATGTGGATGAAATCCATGATGATTTATGATAGCATGGGGAGGGCCTTGATAATGATCATGGTGGGAGCATGGATGAACTCTACATGGGTAGTGGTAGGAGTGGGAAGGACCTTCGTGGGAGCTCAGGATAATATGAAGAGGACCTTCATTTTTCTTGTGGGAGAAATAGGGAGGACCTCTGTATCTGGAACCATAAGCATGGGGCGGACCTCTATATTGAATGTAAATGAGTTGGGGAAAACCCATGCCTTGGATGGTGCTGAGAACATGGGGGGAGGGAAGTCATGTTTGGTCTTATTGTGGGTAGAACCTCTAATATATTTGTTGACTGCATGATGAGGGTATTTTTTCTTAGTCTCTGAATCATGGGTTGCCGATTAAAATTGTTGGGAAGGCGGGGCTAAGAGATTCAATAAAAATTTTATGTGAGACATTTGATGGAAATATCCCAACTAGGTGTTGATGATTCCATTTTAAAAAATAAAAGTGACTTGGAAGATTGTGCAGGGTTAGAATGTAACACCCCATGATTTCTTAGTAAGTTATTTTCTTTAAAATAATTCAATAGCTTGCGCTATACGCAACATCGAGTTCGATCGCACTACGACTTACTATCCTTGAACAGTTCAAAAGGCATTTGAGAATAGTATTAACTAAATTTTTTAATTTATATACTCCATATAATTTTTGAATCCATATTATTTCTTTCTTAGACATAATATAAGAATAAATTCATTTTTTCAGATAAAAGAAGTATTTTAAAAAATTACAATCTTACCACCTTTTAATGGAAAACCCTTTTTAAAACCAATATTTGACAATTTTATATATTAAATTTAATGAAATTAAATTTTTCGTTAGAGTCAAGACATAGAAATATATTTTTGATAAATTTTTTTAACTTTCCAGATAACATTAATATTTTGATGAAGACTGAAAAATACTAAATTGTAATTGAAAACAACTTTTTTAATCAAAATAATTTATGCTATAAAATTATGCATTTGAATGGTTTGGAAGTATAATAATATTATTTTTTTATCATTTAATACAATGTTTGTCATTATAAGTAATTTTACATTTAAATTTTACATAATCCTTTGTCAATATTTTGATAGTTTTTACTTTAATAGAAACCCCTATTTTCAATTTCGACAACAAGAATTAATTTTAAATTAATTAATGAAACTTCTATGTTCTGAATTTGGTAAAATATAATTCATTTTTGAATTATAAATATCAAAATTTTCATTGATTGAATTTTTTGTTTTTTCTGAAAACATTGAATTTTTTGATGAATATTGAAAGGCACTACGTTATAGATTAAATTAGAACTTGTATTTAAATAATTATTTATTTTATTTAAATGTATTTTTAATCAAAATAGATATATATTCGCTATATAAGTTCAATTTATATCATTGGAGTCATTTTATAATAAAATTAGATGTATAAAATTTTATTGAACTTTTTACGGTCTTTTACCCACCTTTTAGGAGAATTTGCAAATTTTCATAAAACATAATTTTGCCACTTTTTTTAGTTGAATTTAAAAAATAATAGAGACACAGTTGACATCATCAAGTTCAATGTTGTTCAATAAGATGTAAATATTTTTTTGGTGAATAGTAACTTTTGACTTTTATTTACCACGGTTAAAAGTAAATAGGGTAATTATCAATAAAATGATATTATAATTACCCTAACACATGCCAAAATTATATTGGATAAAAAATTTTAAACCAAAAAAAACCATAAGAATAAAATATGATCCTTATTGGTCCACTTGGATTAGGTTAGGACATTTATTATTATTTTATTTAAAGAAGAGTTGAAAGAGTTAAATTCAATCTTTAATGACTAAACCATTTTTTATATATGGTTATACATAATATAAATTAGACTATAAATATTCATTAAAAAGATAAAATGATTTCCTACATAATTTTTTTTATTTATAATTTTTAGAAATTAAATAATAAAATTTATTTAAGACAAAATGATGATGCTGTAATTACCTTATTTATGAATGATTAAAATAATTGATATTATAAATATCCAAATAAATGTAATTTGAGACTTTTGATTAATTACACTAATTTTTTAGGTTAACATGTCATGTTACTATTGATTAAATATTTTTTTTTCAACATAATCATGCTCTTATTATTTTTACAATAACCAAATACTAAATTGTGTAAAAATTGACATAAATAAGTTTATAAAATAAATACTAAATTAATGGATGATATAATACTCCTAAAAATCTAATGATCACCCAAAGTCAATAAGATTCAATCTCCATCATGACCATTCAAAAATAATTTTCATTCTATGAATAATTGTTTTATGAACATAATATATTTCTGTATATGAATCAACTACATCATATCCATAACAAACATGTCTTACATAACCAAGCATATAAAGGAAAACTAATCAATTAACATCCAAAACAATGATACTACTAAAATATTATTAACAAAGAAATATTAGAAGATCATATATGATATCATATTTATGTATTTGGTTCTTGTATAATTTAATTATAATGATTTCACCATTATACAGGAGGTTAATCTATCCTATACTAAGGAAAAGTAAAAGGTTAGTGTTTTCTTATCTCACTTTTAATTTCATGAGATTTCTATTGTTTGCCACTTATGTATTACATGTGGTGTATCGTGTACTACCATTTGATATATATTATCATTATTCTATTTATATTCATGGTATTATATGATTCATTTTGTGGTTATTAACTTTTAGTCATATGACTTGATTGATTACATCATGGTAAGGGGTTTTTATCTCACTTTTATTCCTATGAGATTTATGCAATATTTTCCACTATTAACTTTTTTTGGTGTATGTACTGCCCTTGATTGTATTTTTTGTATAATATACATTAATTAATGGGTATATACATTATCATTGGATGACCCTTCTTTCATGGGGTGTATGTTTCGTATGTTACCAAATCGGTAAGGGAATTTCAAATTGAAATTTCCACTCATTCGGTTTTATGCAAACTTCATTGATTACATTATCCAAGATTATGTGTGAAATCATATTTATTTACATATGTAGTAATTTCCACTCCCCTTTGTGTAGATATACTTTTTATATCCATAATCACTCCATTGATTAATTCTAAAGTCATCGATATAAACATGATAAGAGTAATTTTAAATCAATTTATATTCCCTTAGTTAAACATCCATGTCATTGGTGTTGTTTTTACAAGAATAAGTGTGAATGTCCTCTGATTGAATTAGACTAAATATCAAATAATATTGATAGTATTTATATTTTTCACACATAATTATTTCATTGATTTATCCTTAACCTAAGGATACAGTCATTATAAAAAAATTCTTCTCAACTTACATTCCATTGAGACTTCTTTGTTATTATGCGAAAATTCACTATTATTTTGTATATATAATGTTATTTGACATAGTATATCATGAATCACTTTATAATCAGGATATTATAATGCTTTGATTACCTCAATAATTTTAATTCAAACATCTCCCATTTGGTGTGAAACTATATCAAAAATATCATTTTAAATGTTTAAAAGATTTATTCTTTTAAATATTTCCCATTAATGTCCATGTTTTAAAAATGGTTTTTAGGTTTTATTTATATGAAAATTAATGTTTCAGAATTGAAATTGCCTATTTAATGTTCATTGTGGTATGGGAAAAATTGACTCCAAAATCTATTTTAAACATCTTCTTGATAAATAGATAGACTTTTAAATGATTTCATGAAAAAAGGATATTTCTCTCAAAGAAATTTACTGGTCATTTTTAACTATGTTAACATCCATTATGGGATATTATTCTTGATCGAGGATGATTTATTATTATAAAAATCTTCCATATTTTATTGAAGGTTTTGGGAAATGTTTGACTATATCTGTGTTATTTTTATACCATTCATGGTTTATGTATAAATTATTGACATATGTTATGATAGTTTTAATATGAATTTTTATGTTATGTTTAGACCATTTAATATGATGAATTCATTGGAATTATTAAGTGATGGGGGGATACCGCTATAGCTCCAAGATACATCTGTAGGTCTCATGGGACAAACTACTGTCTTGGCATAAGGCCTGAAAAAAATCTTTTTTATGGTTTTGGAACAAGGCCTTGAATATAACGATATAAAGTATAGAATTGTGTATTTCATCATTATGAAATTGGATTTTTATATTTCATGTGATTATTTGAAAAGTATAATATCTATGTGAATAATTAAAAGGAATTATTTTGATATATATTTGACATATTATAATTATGTTTATGTTTAAAAGGCTTTTGTATTAGTCTTATACATTGCATTAAATGTTTATGATAATTTATAAATGTTTCCACTATATTGTTATCCTTACTGAGCATCTGATCTCACCCCTTTCTTATGATTTATTTTTTCCAAGCTGCAATGAATTATATTATTATTAACTTGTATGAATTGGATAAAAAATATAAGAGTGTTCAAAGGGGACAAAATTTTGTTTTTTTATTTCATGATGTAATGTAAAACTTATGTATGTATCCAGTACTTCCATAGATACTAAAATGATCGGTATTTCGATACATAATTACTTGTATCATACTAATGATATGTAATAATGCACTGATTTTAGGTAACTGGGTTCGGGGAATTACAGTTGGTATAGGAGGAAGTTTAGTACAATCCTTGGAAGCTATATTTAGGAAAAAACTCTGATTAAAAAATACTAAACTAAGATAAACATTGAGGATTAGTATAGAAGGACATCCCAAAATATTGGTAATTTAAATATTATGTGGGTATTCCAAGAAATACATCTCTGTCTGTATACGAGCAGGTAGAGGGGGCTCTCACACAAATGTACGTAGGAGTGAAAAATTCAACAAGGAGTTTCTTCCATGACCAGAGGTATCCTGGTACACAACAACGGGCCTTGATACACTCTTGGTTATGACACTATCTGGGGATATAATAAGGATAACTCACGCTTTCATTACAACACGATTAAAATATTTTAAAATTATATGAGAATAAATGAACTCAGTTAATCCTAAGTTGTTATAGATTGAACATAAGGTGTTATGATATTATATAAATTATTTTTTGACTCACACTATTCATTCTTTTGTTAGTCAATGGCTAGATTTCAAGTAATTCATAGTAATAGTGAATATGATATACAAGGTCAGAATGGTGGTGGAAATGAGCAACAAAAATTTATAGTTGATAGGTGTAAAATATATCATGTTCATTCCAAATCAGTTTTCCAAAAATATGATCAACTAAATATATATTAACCAACATTCAGACTCCACAAAGAAGAGAAAGGCGATGAATGATAAGAGCTCTAGGAGTAGAGACCATGGAGAAAAGAATGCTCAATTTCCATCATGACAGAAATATGGAAGGATTCACCTAGGAAAGTATCACAATGGAACAAAGAAATTCCTTATGTGTAGGAAAGAAGGACATAATGTAAAGAATTTTTGAGGAAAAATGAATAGTAATATGGAAGAAAATAAAAATGATACAAAGAATCCATTTATATTTATTTTCCATAAATGTAGGGGGCCTTGGAATTAACTGAGTGAATGACCTATTCTTTAGGATAACCTCTTCATCAAGGAAGAAAATATATAAAAATAAATGGATATAAATATGTTTAAAAGTATTGGTTCCCTTTATTGATGGGATTACTTTGGAAGTTATTTTTCTTATATGTGTAGCCCCATAGTTTGTTTTGTGAATATTCTATTTTAGGAAGAATTATCTTTTCTATTATAGTTATAAATAACCATTTGGATTTATAAAATCCGTGAATTTGAGGAAATTATAGTTATTAAATTTTAGAATGAAAATGAGAGGTATCAGAAATAATTTGTGGTGAAATTATGTTATGGTTATTTTAATAAATTTTTCTCATTTTGGGAATGTTATAAAATATTGTTTTAAAAAGGACAACACACAGACCATGTGACAACACGTCATATCATACAATGCTACGGGAATCGAACCGACAACAAAAGTGGGATTGGGATTTATCACCTACCACTGGACTATGTAAAGTCCCTGGTTATTGTGACTAATTCATTTTAGTTATATGATTTTATTGATCAATAATAAATTGATTTGGGATATTATGTCTTATCAAAATGATATCCTTAGTATAAGAAAATTATATGGTGATAAAGTGATAAATGTTATTTTGGAAGATTTTCACTCTGTTGGGAACAATATATGCCTAAGTAAAATAGAATAATATGAGATTTCATTTGGGGTGTAATGGTGGTTTTTTATTTATAGAGATTTGGGTTATTTATGGAAATGATTAACCTAACATTGAGAATATGTGATTAGGTTAATTAGATTAAGTATGTTAATTTATGAGTAGTCTATATTATTTGGAGATACTATTTAACATGGAAGAGTATGTAATAAAATTATTCTATGTTTTTGGGTTTCAATATTAGTTTGGATTATATTGATGGATTTTAGGGACAATTTTTTATTGAATGGTATTTATTGAACATGGGGTATTGTTGATTTAATTTTAGAAATTAATATTACTATTTCTTTCTCTAAAGGATTATCCTTTTTGGGGATCCTCTGATATTGTAATAACCATTTAGGTTTTGGTTAATCTCCAAAGACAAGGTAAATATGTATTTTATCCATTGTAGATTATGTAATTCTCTAAAAGATGATTCTAGGTCTTCAGGTGTGACAAAGTCATATTGAATAATAATTGTATAAAAAAGAGGAGTTAGTTGTCTAAATTTATTAAAGGATGAAACTCTACTTAAAAAGTAAGTATATATCTTTATGTTCATATTCATTCTCTTAAATAAATTCCTCAAATTTATGAAATGGAAAATAAAACAAAAAATGTTGTGTGTTTACTTTTCGTACTGGGAAACTAATGACCATTTATCTGATCACAAGTTTATGGTTTTTTTGTTAACATTCTCTTGATCATGTTTTCTATCACTCTATATGAGAACATGACCCTTATTTTATCATCCATATCCATGTTTTCTTACATGGAATCATAGTATGGGTTATCTCGGGTGACCATTGTACTTCACTTTAATTCTTTTAAAGTGAGAGTTTTATTAACTCTTTTCCGATGTGGGACATTCAATGAATTTATCAATCCCAATTTTAAAATTGCGAGGATGCAATTTCCAAAAGGGGGGAAGAATGTATCACCCCAATATTTCATAGTAAGTTATTTTCTTTAATGTAATTTAATAGCTTGCGCTATATGCAACATCAAGTTCGAGTGCACCACAACATACCAAACTAGACATTAAAAAATACTTTATAAATAGTATTAAATAAATTTTTATTTTTATATACTCCATATAATTTTAGACTCTATATTATTTTTTTGTTATACATAATATAGGAACAAATACATTTTTTGGAAAAAGAAGTATTTATCAAAAAATGAAATTTTATAGCCTTTTAATGGAAACCCCTTTTTAAAACCAATATTGGAGACATTTATATATTTAATTTAATGAAATTAATTTATTCTTTAGAATCAGGACAAAAAATTTATTTTGGATAAATTTTTGGTACTTTTCTGATAACATTCAGATTTTGATAAAGAATGAAAAATACCAAATTTTAATTGAAAACAGATTTTCTAATTAGAATTATATATAATGTTAAATTAATAATTTAAATGTTTTTTATGTATAATAATATTATATTTTTATCATTTAATAAAATTTATGTCATTATATGTAATTTCAAATTTAAATTTGTCATAAACACATGTTAATCTGTCATTAGTTTTTACTTTTATAAAAAAACTATTTTTCGGATTCGACAATGAGAATTAATTTTTAATTAAATAATTTAACTTCTATGTTTTGAATTTGGTAAAATAGATTTTATTTTTGAATTTTAATATCAAAATTATCATAAGGGGAATTTTTTTTTCTGAAAACATACAATTTTTGATAAATAGTAAAAAACATTGCGTTATTGTTTAAAACTGAAATTTTATTTAAATAATAATTTATTTAATTTAATATTTTTATGTAGAAATGGAAATATAATAACTGTATAAGTTCAATTTAATTAATTTTAGTCATTTTATAAAAAAATTTGACGTATAAAATTTTATTTAACTTTTAACCTTCTTTCACCCACCTTCTAGTAGGATTTTATAATTTGCATAAAACCTAATTTTACCACTTTATTGAGTTGAATTTCAAAAATACAACAGACACGGTTGAAATAAATAATAAAATGTTTTTCAATAAGATGAAAATAATTTTTGGTGAATAGTAACTTTTGACATCTATTTATCACGGTTAAAAGTAAATAAGGCAATTAAGGGTAAAAATGATATAATCATTACCCTAACACATGTCCTAATTATATTGGATAAGTTTAATTATACAAAAAACACCCTTATTAATAAAGTATGATTTTTTGGTCCTCCTGGACTAGATTAGAACAATTATTATTATTTTATTTAAAGAAGAGTTAAAAGAGTGAAATTCAATGTTTAATAACTAAACCATTATTCATAATGGGTTGTAAATAAGATACATTAAACTATAAATATTTATTATAAAGATAAAAATATTTCCTATATTATTTTATTTAATTTAAAATTTTAATACCTTAAATAATTAAATTTATTTTTGACACAATGATGATGCAATAATTACCTTATTAATGAAATATTAAAATTATTGATATTATAAATTTCAAAATAAATGTAATTTGAGACATTTGATGAATTGTAACAATATTTTAGGTTAATATTACATGTTAGGGTTGATGAAATAATTTTTTTCAAGTAATCATGTTGTTTTTATTTTTACAATAACCAAATACTACATAAATGTAAATACTGACATAAATGAGTTTTTAAAACAAATACTATATTATTGGTTGATATAATATTCATAAATATATAAGGATCAGAAAAAGTGCTTAAATTATATTATATATTTCATTAATTAGAGACTTGAGTTTTTTTTGAATGTTTAGGATAATTTTATTAACCATATAGTGTAAGAATACATGAAGGCATGGTAAAAGTTTAACTAATTAACTAAGAGTTAAATCTAAAAAGTTAAGGATTCAATGGTAACCTAAACTAGTCTACAACCAATTGGATGAGTTTTTTCTAACCCATAAACACCTTTTATTCAATGTAAATCATTTTGGAGACATTATAAACCCAAAATTATTATATTATTAAATAATATTTCATTGTTTTCAAAATGTGACTCTCACCTCACTTATAAAAGGTACTTTCCATTCTCTTACTTTCAGACATCCCAACCCATTTGGGTCGGCCAATACCTAAAACAATAACCTCCCAAATTCCCTCACATCAACTTAGAGCCCTTACATTGATCATAAATCCAACTAATAGAGACATTTAGATGAACTCAAAAGGAAACACCCGAAAAATTGGTAATAATTTCACCAGCCTCTTTCATGTTCTTTTCTTCTTCTACATCCTCTTTATTTTTTTGTTTCCATACCAAAATTTTAACTTCATTACCTTCTACATACTATAATGTTATTATAAATATGTTACAACCATTTTCGTTATTTTATACGTCCAATAAATGACAAATTCATTATACGTGCGTACGTACGGCTTACAGTCTCCACCTCATGGTGTAGTTTGTTATTCAAACACTTTATTATTTGGATGGGTATATTAATGAGTAAAACTGATGTAAATAAAAAATAAAACATGTTAATTATTATTTATATATATGATATACCATCCAATTAAATACGATTTCACCATCAATGTAAAGATGTTGTCTCTCGTGCGTACGTACAGATTACAGTCTCCATGAAAGCGATGAGATTCATTCCCCATCATGATCATTCAAGAATAATATTCATTTCATAATTAAAAATAATTTTTATGAATATAATATCATTCTTTATATGAATCAAATACATCGTATCCATAAAAAATGGCTTATGTTACTTATCGTACAAAGGAAAACGAATCAGTTAACACCCAAAACGATGATACTACTGAAATATTATTAACAAAGTAATATTAATAGATCATGTATGATATCATATTTATGTATTTGGTTATTTTATAATTTAATAATTATTATTTAACCATTATACATGATGTCAACCTAACCTATACTAAGGAATAGTACAATGTAAAGGGTTTCTTATCTCACTTTTAATTTCATAAGATTTCCATTATTTGCCACCTATTTATTCCATGTGGTGTATCATGCACTTATATTATATAGATATAATCATGATTCTCTTTATATTAATGGTATTTTGTGATTAATTTGGAGGATATTAACATTTTTTCATACGACTCTATTGATTACAACTTGGTAAGGGTTTTTCATCTCATTTTTATTCCTATGAGATTCATGCAATATTTGACACTATTACCTTTTGTGTGGTGTATGTACTGCCCATGATTGTATTTTTTTCATAATATACATTAATTTATGGGTATTTAAATCATAATTATATAACCCATTTTCATTGGGTGTATGTTTTCTATGTTACCAAATCTGTAAGGGAATTTAAATTTTCAATTTCCACTCATTCGATTTTATGCAAACTTGATTGATTACTTTAATCCATGATTATGTGTAAAATCACTATTTACTTACATAGGTAGTAATTTGCACTCACCTTGGTGTGTATTTACTTTTGATAAATATAATAACTCCATTTTTAAATTCTCAATTCTTCGATATAAACTTGATACGAGTAATTTTATCTCAATTTCTATTCATTGAGTTAAACATCCATGCTATTGGTGTAGTTTTACTAGAATAAGTGTGAATGTCCTCTGATTTATTTACACAAAATATCCAATTATATTTTGAGTATTTATATTTTTGACACATAACAATGTAATTCATTTATCCTTAAACTAAGGATACGGTCTTTATAAAAAATTCATCTCAACATACATTCCATTGACAATTCATTGTTGTTAGGTGCCAATTCACTATTATTTGGTGTATATACTATACTTTTAAATAGTATATCATGAATACATTTATTCTAATGATATTATAATGTTTTTATTAACTCAATTATTTGTATTCAAGTATCTATCATTTGGTTAGGAACTGTAACTAAAATATCATTTTAAATGTTTTAATATCTTATTATTCTAAATATTTCCCATTATTGTCAATGTTATAAAAATGGTTTTATGTTTTTATTTATATAGACATTAATGATTCAAAATTTATATTCCTTTTAAAAGTTTTAAATTGTAATGGGACACTTTGATTTAAAAATATATTTTAAATAGATTCTTGATAAATAGTTATAATTTTAAACATTTTCAGGAATAAGGGATATTTCCCTCAACAATTTTTACTGATCATTTTAAACTATGTCAAAATAATTTATGGGATATTATTCTTGATCAAGTTTGATTTATTATGAAAATAATATTCCATACTATATTGAAGGTTTTGTGATATGTTTGACTTTTTATGTGTTATTTTTATACCTTTCATAGTTTATGGATAAAGTATTGAGATTTCGTATGATAGTTTTAATAACAATGTTTATGTTATGTTTGAACCTTTTCATATGAGTAATACATTGAAAATATTATGTGATAGGTGGAGCCCTCTATAGCTCCTTGATGCATCATTAAGTCTTATTTGAAAAACTACTGTCTTGGCCCAAGGCCTTGAAAAAATCATAATTGTATTCTTGGCACAAGGCCTTGACTATGTGGTTATGATGCTTGGAATTATTTATTCCATTATTATGAAAATGTATTTTTATATTGCATGTGATTATTCGACTAGTAGAATTTCCATGTGAATAAGTAAATGGAATTATTTTGATTTATATTGTCCATATTATAATGACTTTTTAGTTTAAAAGGATTTTTTTAGTCTTATTCATTACCTTAAATATTTCTTCTTATTTATGAATGTTTCCACTATATTGTTATCCTTACTGAGAATATGATCTCACCTTTTCTTATGTTTTATTTTTCCTTGGATGCAATGATGTGTTTTATGATTAACCTACAAAAATAGTCTAAGGAATATAAGAGTGTTCTTAGGGGACATAATAGTATTTTTTTTATTTCATGATGTAATGTAAAACTTATGTATGTATCTAGTACATCCAAGGCTACAAAACTGGTCAGTATTTAAGGACATGACTACTTGTATCATGCCACTGTTATTTAATAATGTTCCAATTCTGGGTAACTGGGGTTGGGGCATTACATAGAAAGGTCCATGAATTGTAATGAAGATGATGCCTCTAATGGAAATCATCTCGAGCTTTAGTCCATATTTTTTTAGTTGAGTCAGACTATGGTCAAAATAGTAGGGGAACAGTTCACCTATTACTTTTCTTAATGAATTTGTTTCTTGTGGTATTGATGTTGCATGGTGGGAGCCCTTCTTGGGGGGCCCTGAGTAGTGGTTTCCACCAGGATGACTCAGTGAGACCCTACCTTTTTAGTGTCTGGGATTGATTTGAAGGAGCACTCATGTGATAGAATCTTGATGTGGTTCATTTTAGGAGTAGGGAGAAACGGCTCCTTGTGCATCCCTTAGAAAAAATAGTGGTAGAGAAGGTCAAAAGCCTCAAGGTATAGGCGATCCATGTCCCTTATGGTAATGAATCCATCCTACTCATACCATCATACAAGGGTATCATTCGCCATTATATATGTAATTTAATAGGGTGAGATGGGGCATGGGTTCGATAAATATGATGAAGTCTTTGATGTCGTGAATTATTTGTGGTGATGTGTGATCACAACATTGACATCTATATTACCCCTATGACAGTTGGAACTAGGTTATCTGTATCTTGTAGTTTGGTCCTAAAATGATTGAAGATTCATCAGTCAGTACCGATATAAGGATATAAATTATCAATTCCCCAGCTCAGTCTAGTCTTCCATGGACGGAGAGACATATCCTTGATAACAATGACGTAGCGGGGGATTCCCAACATTCCACTTCCTTATCTATTATAGAATTACACATCGGGTGCATTGTTTGTTTATCTAGCCTTGATCACAGATATATAGAACTTGTAACACTCTAGTATATTGAAATGATTACTCGAACTCTATTAGTCTCCACATTGAAGGAAATAGATTCAAGTTAGGTTAACCATTTCTATTTTCGATCCTTTTTGCTGGGGTGTGTTAGCTGCATGTGTCTCCACTGTTGCATTAGCTAACCGACTGCATTGTACCCCATATACCTTCCTTCCAAATTTAGTCCTCATTCATCACATTCTAAGATACATTTTCTCCGTGATTGAAAGTGGATTATGGGATGTATTTCCACCCAATCACATCCATGGATTCATCTGTAGAACTCATCTGTTAGTCTAATTCTCTCTCATAGAATTGTGTTGTAATTTAGGAAAATCATTCTAATATCAATACCCTTATGGACATAAGATAATTACGATACTTATGTTTGGACTTTTTATGGGGTCATGGTAGGGAAGAAACCTATGATTATTAGAGTAGTCACATTGATAATTGGATGCA
Organism: Viscum album; assembly: GCA_963277665.1. Classification (NCBI taxonomy): domain Eukaryota; kingdom Viridiplantae; phylum Streptophyta; class Magnoliopsida; order Santalales; family Viscaceae; genus Viscum; species Viscum album. The sequence continues at coordinate 39,592,548 of OY728160.1, read as the reverse complement.
TGTCTAGATGCCGGAACACTGGAACACAAGTATTATTCCCCAAAAGATGGCATCTCAAGGGTGAGGAAATCAATGCATCCCACATTAATTAAGGGTTTCTTATTCTAGAATCATTTATTCTATGTTTTTCCTCAAAAATACCATGTTTAACATGTGTTTGGTTATGGGATTAAATTTTCTTGATGAAGGTGAGAGGGGGAGAGATCAAAAATCCCAATAGAGGAAAATCAGAGAGGTGGATCCCTAAAAGGGATAACCAGGATGGTTTACCAGATGAATGGGTCTTAACACCTAATGATATTGGGCCTTCGATGGTTAACCTAATAAAGATAAGGTTTCACACTGAGAAGAATTTTTTGGACACCATTGAAGGCATAACATAGAGGTGAAACCTAATGAGGGGGAACCAATGTTTGTCATTGGCTGGGGTTGAACCTCATGAAGACATCTAACATAAACTGAGATATGGATCAAAAACCCATATATTTTGGAGTGTTTATGGTGTAGTGAATTCACCTAACAAGATTTATTTCACAAAAATATCAATCCTATTTGGGTGAATATATGATGTCTTCGGCTTATGCAAGGTGAGCTTCCAAAGTGCCACTATGTTTTGTGATGGGGTAAATGAGGTTTACACACTGATACCAACTAGATGGATGACATGATCTCACTGGGATACTAGTGAGGTGATAGATGAATATTTGTATTGGAATGGAATGAATTCATATAGCGTGATATATATTGGGATTTAACATTATGGAGACATCCAATGTTCTCTATTTAGATAAAAATGACCAATGTACTCCTAGTTTGGGATAAGATGATGAGAGACCTAAGATGGTGGACCGTGATAATGGACCATATGGATGGGATCCTAAAGGAAGTGAATCCACTGGACCAGGGAAAGATCCTCCGGATAAAAGGATACTGAAGGGAAAGACTAGTATGGGAATGGATGATGGGCTTCAACCTCTAGGAGGCTTTTTACATACCAAGTTTTGAAGATATAAATCAATTTCCCAATTGTTCAGAGGAATCATTTGGTCTGATGCACTAAGACTTCATAATTGACATGTTGGGGCATACACATGGTGGTATATAAAATGGATTGAGAATATGGAATGTTCACCTATGTAGGTGGCCATGATTTAAATAGGAAATGTGGATGATCATCAAGATCATACTGGAATGTGGAAACCTGTGTAAAAATCATGAATGATCATGGGTGAATTGGGTGGTGGTGGATGAATCATAACACAACATGGAGATGGATATAGGGTTTTTTCCACATTAAAGGATTATGTCACATAATGAGGGTACATCCTTGGGAGGGTGCATCTGGATTTACAATTGGTTGGTATTGAACCTCATGGATGCTTCAAACATACCATTTTTATAATAGATTTATCAATTCCCATGAAGTTCATAAGGGGGCATGGGGCTTAATTCAAGAGGGATGCCCAGATGGAGAAGGTGTCATAGTCACAACTATCCTTTATTCCCATGTGATTCATTGTCAGTGTATGAAATAATATGAATTAGCAGAAAAGATAATTCTATCGTGAAGGTTGTGTCTACAAGATATAGTGTGGGGCTTATGAATACTAGATTCTTTAAGTGAATCTCATTCCATGGGAGGAGTATTTAATTCCATGTGTTAAATATATCACTCACATGGAGATGAGTAAGTGTGGAATATGAATGAGGTGTGCCACCCCATGTGCCTTGAATGGGGTGAAACTATAGTTTAACTTCATGCACTAAAGATGATGGTTCTAGAATGTTTTATAACATACATCTCGGTGGGGAGTACATACTCCACACACATTGGACTTAAATGACATGAACTCATCATCCCTTGGTGGAGGGAAGGAACCAAAAATGAGGGAAGGCATGAGTGTGGATGAGTGGTCAATAGTCGGGTCCATGTTAACGTGAATATACTTGAAAGTAAATCCATTAAAATTTCTATGTAGAAATGAAAGAGTTCAGAGAGTGGAACATGAAACACTGCATGATGGGACAAGAAATCACTGAGTAAAAACATTAAGCACTATAGTGAAGAGGGTACTGTGAAGTAGTTAGCCTCTATGAGAGAGGCTTCGGGAATATTGGATGCCTCATGGACAACTGTATCTTGTAATCGAATATGTTTCATGAAGTATGGGGACACAGCCTTAGATTGGAGTCCTGTCCTGGTATAAGAGTTCATTAAAAAGGATTAATTCCATATAAATCCTCAGGTAACAGAAATGGTATCTTTCTTAAATGAATGTTGTGTTTATTTAGGAATGGCATCCTCAACTTATTCATAGGTAAATAGGAATAAGGGAACAGGTGGATCACAATGCTCAAGTACCTTGGGAGTTCCCTATTCATACTAGTTTGTGAAGCTCATGGGATTCAAACAATGGGTGATCACATGTAGAAAGTCCAAGGAAACTGTACCACTTAGGTGGGGTGAGCTATATACCTACATTCAATGGGGTCTCGTGACGTTCTATGGTGCATCGTGATGTAAAGTGGGGCTTCACTTAAGGTAGTGTCTCCATCAGACTGGCAAATCTATCCATCAACATTCATAACATGGACATAGAGGGATTTAGACATGTCATATTTCCATCAGTTTATCACAACATTACAGTGATGAGGGGATCCATGTGGGAGCTTCCAAAGGTGTCTCATTCTATTGATATTTACTATCATTGAGCTTGAATTACATCCCAAATGGAAGAAACCTTCCTCAATCTATCTCAGGGAACAAATTTTGATTCAAACAATGATGGATTAAATTTTTTATATGATATTTATGATATTATAATACCCATGGATATACAATACCAAATCTACATTATTACGTACATTCCTTCTGTAAAACAATTATGTCGCTCATTCGTAAGATATATAATAACCTCGCAAACTGAAGTGATGTGTTTTCCATTTATCTTTTTCTTAATTTGAAAAAAATATATATTAAATCTATATATTTGAAAATTTTAAAATATTTATACATTATAAATTATCATATATCAAATACCTTCTGACAATAATTTTTTTAGGGGAATGATAACATCATGTTTGTGCAAGGCGGACAGTCACCTTTTGTTGTTATGTGGATCAGTTTTCAATGATTCATTCCAAGGAAGGTATTATGGGTCATGATAATGAATATGTGTGATATATAAGAATGAAAAATGATTATATAAATGTAATATTTTTTTTATTTTTTTCATTTCATCTATCGAGATAAATGGAAATAGAATTCATGGATAAATTTTTGTTACCAACTCGCAGGATTATGTATTTCATTTTCTATCACTAGAATTAATGGATTACAATAAAATAATAAACAATGAATATATATGATATTTATAACATCTAGATAATTTTCTATATGAACCAACCATGATCAATTTATGGGGAATAATAATTTCATTTCAACACAATAATGAAAAAAGTAATTATTATTCAGAAAATGATTTTAAACTGAAATTGGTATTTAATATTTAATAAATGGGGACATGTAAATCAAATATAGAATGAAATATATATGGTAATTTAATATAGGTAAAATAATAAAAAAAAATATTATAAAGGATGTTCAATCATTTACAATGTATATTGTGGCTTAAGGGAAGGGACTTCTACTCTCTCTCTCTTTTCGAAGTCATATTGCATATTCACCAATCCTTTATTTAGAATACCATATATAAAATCCCTTTGAAATATCTTATCATTAATATATTTATTTTCATGACATATAATATTATTTTTAATTTTAACCTTTAATGGTGATTAGGATTCATAACTTACAAAGCTAGTAAGGTATTTTAGTCTAAAATTTCATTCATTGAGACATTGGTTATGTTTTTCTCCAACCATATTTTATAAGGATTAAATACCCCCCATTGATGTGTTATATTATTAATATATTTAGTCTCATGTTATTTGAAATTTTATTTAATTTTATTGAATCATGGTTATTATGAATCAATGTAACAAAAGTGGTAATGGTTTTATAATCTAATCGTATCGTTTATTGGGTTTGTTTAATTTTACACTTCCAATGATGAAATATTATAACCTATATCTCTAGAAACTTGTGAATATTATTATAATATTGTTATTTCATGAGAATAAATTTTTTCCAATAATTTTTACCTTTTTAAGGATTTAGGGGAACAATATAATTTCTTAATAAAAATCAACATTATTTATCACTATAGTCAAAAATTCATTTTCGTCCATATATTAGCTTTCTAAAACTATTTTAATTTTTTAACCTACACTAAAAGAATTATTAATGTAAAATTTAATAATTTTTGAAATTTTAAATATTCTCTTAAAATAAACCTTGTTTTTTTCTAAAAAGGGCACCTTATGATTTTATCAAAAAAAAATTAATGAGTGAGTGTTTTAACATTTACTGTACGAACATAATTTCAAGACAATGTGGAAATTAAATGTTTTTATTGATTATTTATATGTTTCCATGTTATTGTTAAAATAATGGATTTTGATTTTTTTTTAAATTTTTTACTTCTAAAAAGTAATTTTTATATATGGATTGGTATATTACACAATAGGTTTTTAAATGATTTTTAAGGAATTAAGTATAATATTTCATATTTATTTTAAATGAAAAAAAAATTGAATATATTTTATAAATTTTTTATATTAATGAATTTTTTTCCAAATGTGAAAATCCATTTTTTCCATATAATTTTCTATGTGATCCCTCAAATTAATTTTCATTACATGATGGAATCCTATGATTTTTCTTCTACTTTACTGGGAATATGATACATATATACCATTCATATATTTTCTCTTAATGGTTTTTGATTATAATGATACGATTTCAATGTAACCCATTCTTTTTTGATAGATTCTTCAATTATTAAATTATTATTTATTTTTGAAACTCATTTATTTTGCATTCTTTTTTCTATGATGAATATTTTATGATGACAATCTCATCTCATAGATTTGATATGGTGAATGTTTTAGGAAACCTAGTTATTTTAATGGGTTCTGATATGATGAATGTATTTATATCATATGGCACACATTTATATGGTTTTAATTATATAATCGGCGGGACATATGACTCCCTCTAATTCTTTGGGTAAAAGATGGTATCTCATGAGATAAATTTAACAGAATGGAGAGTGAAACATGTTATTTAAGAGAATATTTCTACTATGATAATCTTTGGACTTATCCATTACTACTAAGTTGATTTGGGGATTGAAACTGTTACATTATGATAAAATTATAAATGTTCCAATACTACTAAGGAAAATTATTTGTATTATTATATATGAAAAAATCATATATCATATGTTGGTTTTATTCTCATATAACTCTTATTCATTGATTTACTTATGATACGTGTCCCATAAACTGCCAATATTTAATCCACGAGTCATGAATATGATCATTAAAATCCATGATATTTTTTTTTTCAAATTTAATTCTCAAATAATCATACCTATATCCCCATGTTTTCCTTACTTATCTCTATTGTTTACAATTATAGATAATCTGAGCCCACCCATTCAGAAGATTCCATTCCCTAGGTTATAATGAAATATATTATGATTGATATTTATAATAATTAATATAGTCATTTGAAACATAGTGGGAAATTATGATTTCACATATGAGCTATTTTTAATTATTTCTATTTTCCCAGATATACTATACATTAATGACCCTCAGGAGTGTGTTTGTTTTAATATAATGAATATTTATTTCATAAGATTCAATATATATATATATATCTATATGTTTGAAATGAATGGGTCTCTATAAGATATGATATTATAAATATCAATAGTTTCATAGTGTAAATTGATTAATTATGTAAAATCATTAAAGATTAGGTGAGAGAAATTTAAATTAATGGAAACCCTGAGGTAATGGATTTCACAGAAATTTATACTCTATTCAGACATATAGGAAATTATGGACCTATTAATTTTTTTAGTATAAATAATACCTCTTTGAGGTATCTAACAATAATATATAATTATTCATGATTATATATTATTAAATTCATATTCTTTTTTCCACACTAAATTTGAAAATAAAATATGATCTTAGTTCTTTTTCGATTTGTAATGTCCAAATAGTGATAAATAATATTTTACATGTGATTTAATTTAATTTCATAATATGTAATTTTATTATAAAAAGGGTATAAACTTATATGATTTTATTATTACATATCAGATTTAAATCACTATTAATCATATTTACCATTGAAAAAATATTCATTGAACATTGATAACATGATTATTATAAATATATGGGTTTAACAAATTCGATTAAAACAAACTAAAGAACCACCAAATGAATGTCTAACTATCATGCACCATAATATTATTGAATTTTTTTTTACAATATAATGATATGTATCAAGAACCTATAAATATTAGTGTGTACATTTTTTTTATATAACAATAAATATATTTTCATCATATTTTTGTTAATTTATGATGGTTTTTTCGATATAATAAAACACATATAATATTTATTTATAATATTAAAATTCATTTCAAGAATTTTTGTTGATGAAACAATGGATTTTAGAAAAAAAATATATTATAATAAAAAAATTATATGAAATATTTTTTAATAAATTTAAATGATTATTTCAATTTTATGATGTCAATTGTAATTTTTATAAGTGTTTGAAAAATTTTCTTCTTGAATGCCTCCAAACATTTTCAGTAAATATCGGTTATTATATTAAAAGTAAAAATTTTCTAATTAAAAAAATAATAATTTCAAAAAATGAATATTATTTTTGGAATCAGAATGTGAAAATTATTCAATCGTGAAATTTATTATTTTTTTGAGACTGTCAAATTTTAGGGTAAAAATTAAATACCATACAAAAACACTTTCGGTATTGTGTAATCATAATGACCCAATTTTTTTTATTAAATACTATGTATATGATAAATAAAAATATATATATATTTTCCTTTAAAATAGTTTTATTTTATGTTTATTTGGTTATATTAATAATCTATTTTATGAACACAAAAAACCCATAAAAAACTATAACGTTTTGAAGTCTTTTTTGTACAAGTATTACTGACTTATACATAAGAAACGATATTAATTTATAATACTAGGCTATTGTACGTGTAAGATAATTTAATCTAATCATAATTTTGAAAATCCATGGAAAATAAATCCATTTGAGTAATTTTATTTTTGGTTATTTTATTATAAATAGTACAAAACCAATGATTCAGAAATAATCATTAAATACCAACTCATTTTATATATAAACCCACCTATTCTCCCATTCTTCATTACTGAAAAACCTTGGAGCATGTTATTTCTATTTTGTCTCATCTTTAGTGTCAACATGAGGTGCCCCATGATCTCAATTAGATCCTCTAAAGAATGTGGAGTCAAACACCCATGTAAGGGATCCTCACTTTCTCTTATTTATTTATGTTTCATTATTAAATTATTACTTCAATTTACAATTAATAATGTTATAATATTCCTTTAAATTTCCCTATTACTTCCTATATCATTTTTAAAATTTTAAAGACCTATTTATCTCTCATTAACCCATTTTATGAGTTTTTATGTGATAATGTTATGTTTCCAAAATATCACCATGTTTTTTCCATGAGAAAATCAATTGTGTAGTGTCTATAATACAAATTTTATATCATGTATGTTCACATTTATGAAATTATTATTCCATAATGTGGGGAATGTATTTATCTTATACTACATGAACATGGAATAAAATTTTATGATAAACATATCCATGTGTTATGCTTTATATGAAACACTTCTGAATGACAATTAAATGAACATGATGGGTGAGCCCAGAATTATATAACACTCCAATGTACTGAGTAATTTTTTGCCACATGATTAATATTGTTAGGATATGTAGTGAAATTTATCCCTTCATAGGACATTTCAATCATGATATCTTGGTTTTTATCCATGAACTATATTTATTATGCATTTTTTATAATTTATTGCCATATTTAGAATATGATGATTATTTTTATATATCATGGTTATTAATCTTGTTTTTTGATACCCTCACCTTTTATTCTCATTTGATATTCATATTTTATAACTTGTATAACCTTATTCCATGTTTATTACCATGAAATTATTAATATTTTCGATATTTCTTATTTATGTATCCAGGTTATCACATGTGGTTTTATAAGACCTGGAATTTTAGAAGAATGTTAAGAATGTTTTTGATAATTTTGTTGTTTCACATATTCATGATTTTATGATACGTACCTAATTCCAAAATATAGTATACTTATTGACATTTTCAATTATATTATGTAAAATCTAATGTAATAAATCATGTATTAGAATAAGTGGAATATTAGTAATATAATCCTTTATTAGGATAATACAAGTGAAATTGGTTTTGGACTATATGTACCTAGGGGTGACAACACCGACAAGAGGAATAGGGTGTGACTAGACATAACCAGGTACACAAAAATGGGCCTTACTATGAACCTGGTTTGACACACCTGGGGGATATTCTTGGGAAAATAAATATGATCATTAAAAATAATTGTTAGTAGAATAAAAAACTCCCAATACAATATATGTTAGGAAATATATCATGGATAATAATGATTGAAGACTAACAATTATTAATTTATAAATAAATGTAATTTATTTGTTATCCATTTATTATTATTGTATTCCATTCAATGAGTTTAATAGATTAAAAATAATCAACCCTAATTTTACTTTTATTCTAGACAATGATCAGAAATATGTACAATTAGGTAAAAAATTAAATGGGATGGTAAATTTGAATACTTTCCCAACGATATATTCATCCGTATGATAGAAAAAATCACAATCTTTTTGTTGATACTCTCCCAGCTAACTCAGGTTAGGAATAGAAATCTGGATCAGAGTTATCTCTCAAACCCCATAAAAACAACAATATACAATTGATATATTTATGCCACAAAGACCTCTGACATTCATTGGAGCATTCAATCCCTTGATTGTGTAATAATGAATAATCACCATTGAAAATATCATCTCCATACTTCAAAGTTTTTGAGAAATATAATGTTCTTTTGGATGTTTATAGTATGGAAGGAGAAGATGATCTTTCGTGGACATTAATCAAAATTACAAATCCGATGAAGATATCTAAGTGAAAGGGACAAAAAAATTCCATAAAATGATTTAGGATAAATACTTTTCTTGTAATATCAATAACAAAATAGAAAGGAAATTCCATAACCATATGAAAAAAATAAAAATATATCAGGACGTACAAGTAAAACATCACAAGACATGCATGATATGCCTTCATCTTTTTCAATACCCCTAAATTCAAGTTTGACTGTTTTTTTGGTGGGCTAAAACATAGCCTATGAGATTCCATGGTAGTATGAGACATTTATATATAAGAAAAAAATGTATAATTTCACGTAAATGATGATATGGAGTTGATAGTATCAAGGGAATAACATATATAGTAATCTGAAAGAGGATATTAATTATTTTAGTCGAATGTAGAAATTTATGTGTATTATTAAATTTTAGCATCACACGTCTTAATGTTTCTGAGAAGAAGAACCCTAAAAATTTCCTATTGGGGATGAGGAAATAATTTTGATATTGAAATAAGGGGAATCTAGAAAAAAAACTTCTGGTAGGAGAACCCAGCTAATGCAATACGGGAAATGAATTCTTCAGTCATCCATTACCACATTTTTCATTACTAAAACTTCATGGAACCATGTAACTTTGAAAATAATTTTCTATTTCATGTGTTTTTCAAGAAACCAACAATATCTATAACTGCTAGGGAGAGGTTTTCCATTACCACCATTGATGTGGATCTCAACAAAAACATTGTCACTAGTAATGTAGTTATTCATTCCAGAATAGTGAACATACTTTTTGATACATGTTTTACACATTCCTTTATATCATGAAAATTTAGTAGAACTATTTAAACACAAACACAATTTAGGGATGTAGTGGTGTCAGTGAAAGAAAAAATAATGAAATTATTGCATAATAGTAATATAAATCCACCCAGGTTGAAATTTTGGGACTAAAAATTCAACAATGCCTTCTCATAAACTATTTAATGTAATTTTGATGAAATTCTATGAATATATTGGATTTTACTATAAATAGAAAACATAGATTTTTCCTAGAAGGAAATCAAACTATGTATCTTGAATCATACCAAGATTCTATATTAGTTTAAGGATGTATATAAATATTTTTTAACATAAAAAACACAATAATGTTAATTATTTCACAATGAGAAGACATATATAGGTAAAATTATTGAGTATGTGAAAATAATTACTCATGAAGACATGCCTATTGTGAAGGAATATGATGATGTCTTTCATAAGGAATTACATGGTATTCCTCCTATATGAGAGTATTATTTTTTCAATATATCATATACATGGGTAATACCATTATGTTAGACTCCATATAGAATCACTGTTTTAAAACATGAGAGAATAGTAATCAACAACATAAGAATTTTGTAAAAGGTTTTAAATTCCTTAGTTCTTCTCCATTGGATAAATCAGGATACTTTGTGAGGATGAAGTATTGGTCAATATGTCCTCGAATTTATTATTATGAGCTCAAAAATATTGATATAAACAACTCATATACCTTTCCAAGAATTGATGAATTGTTTGATTAAAAATGTGGTTCACAATACATCCCTAAAACGGATCTTCAGTCAGGATATTACCATGTTTGGTTGACAAATGAGGATTTCCCCAACATTATTTTTTATGCAATGTAAATACATTATGATTCCTTTTCGTGCATTTCTAGAACATTAATTCACTAGAAATAATTATAGACTTAATTAATAGTGTAATAGATATTACCTTGACAATTTTTTTGTTTCCTTTCTATATGATATTCTAATATACTATGAAACCAAAAAGGTATATTAGGTGAATCTGAGAACTATGAAAATGTCCATATGAAAAGAGATGCCTTTTTCATGTACATAAATAGTGTGTTATGCTTGAAATATGTTTCATTGTTGGGAAATATCATCACATGAAATCAGATAATTATGGACCATTTGTAAAAAATGCATTTGATGGATGACAAAGAATATATTTCCCATGTTATGATTATCATGCATTATCTTGCCTTTTTATTAGTGTTCCTTTTATGATATGTTGATAGTCCTATTGTCAAATATTTATTATATTCATCATTTTATTCCTCACTTATTCTATTATAAGGCTTTATAAATCATCCCTTCCTTATGATTGTCACCAGGATATGCCATGCTATTTTAAGTTCGTTTGAATAGTATACTCATTTAAAGGAAGTGTAAAATAATGTTTTGTTTCACATGTTATAAGTTGTTTTTTAATGTACCTCATTCCCAAATACACTATACTTCATAATATTTTGGTTTGTATTGAGTTTAATTGTATGTATAAAAACATGTATTAATGTGTAATAAAGAGTTCGGTTGTTACAGTTGGTATATGAGAAAAATTATAGTAATTAATGAGATTAAGATTTTAAAACTCTAGAAAAAATATGTACGGATTAGACTATGTATAAGAAAATAGCCCCAATTTTTTTAGTATATAGTAAGTGTTTAATCAATAATATACATGCATTTCTAGATACTACATGTGGATGAGGTTCTGGAAGAGATGTATCTAGGAGTAACAACTCTAACACGATGTTCCTAGATTAACTCAAGGTTATCTAGTACATTGAAACATGCGTTAATTCGTAATTGATTTGACACACTTTGAGGATATTCCTTGGTAAATTAATATTCATATTATGAACCATTATTTATGGAATAACAAAAAAAATTCATTAGAATATATGTTAGGAAATAAAACATGGATAACATATATTGAAGCATAAAAACTTATATGTTATGGAGATATATATAGTTTATATGTTATCCCATTAATGAAATACAATTACCCATTAAGTGTTTAATGGTTTAAAATGCTCATCCCTAATTTTCATTTTATTGTAGTTGATGGCCGGAAATTGGAGAAATTGAGTAAGCAATCAATGAAATGAACAATTTTATGACTGCCCTAACGAGATGCCCAATCATATTAGAGTATGAATCACAATATTTTTAAAGACACACACACCTCTAACAAAGGATTCGAATAGAAAAATAGATCCTGAGGATCATCCAAACCCCTATTAGAGAAGAAAAACCAGAATCAACAACATTCTATAACAAGGCCACATACTTTTAGTGAATCATCAGATCTCTTAATCATGAAAAAATGGATCAAATTTTTTAGAATATCTTCTCCATCCATAATTTTTCCAAACAAGAGATGGTTCTTCTGGTTGGTTATCATATGGAGGGACAAGAGATCATAGGTCTAAATTGATCAAGAATACAACGGCTGGGGAAGATATTGAATAGAATGAGTGGATAGAATACAGGGGAATATTTTATATATTGTATTCACACTCACTAACATAATTGGAAAGTTATTTCATTTATCTCATGAAAAAATACAATGAATATATTTACGACTATGAGGAAAACATCACATGATGTGCATGGTATGCCTTTGTCTTTTTCATTACCCTCAAATGTAATGTCAATAGCTTCTTAGGTGACCTAAAATGTAGTCTATGAAAATACTCGGTGATCCATGAATTTGATATCTATAATAAAATTTTCAATTGTTCTGTTAATGTAGAGAAGAATATTCTTGAATCCTAAGGGTATCTTTGGGATAAGAATCAGAAAAAAGAGTTTTATTTTGGCTGTCTAAAAGGAATATCTGATTCACCATTCGGTGCACCAGTCCACATTGTCATGAATAAAGATAGTTCAAAATGCATCTAAGTTGAATATAATGAACTCAATAAGGTCAAAATTAAGAAAATGTATCCTCCTCCATGTATTGATGACATGTTCGATTAGATATGTGGAGCACAATACTTTTAGAAGGTGGATATTTGGCCATGATATTATCAATTTTGTGTGATGAAAGAAGATATCCAGAAGGCCATTATTCGTATAATTTACGGGATATATGATTTCATAGTGATTCCATTTGGACTCACTAATGAACCAAAAATATTCATGGATTTTTTCAATTGATTATTTATATATTTCCTTGAAAAAAGTTGTGGTATTATTTAAATATAAGACCCTAATAAACTTTAAAAAAGGAGGATCATGAGAAGCATTTGAACACATTGATATAAATCTTGTAATTAGATAATCTTTTGGAAATGTACAAAATTCGTGATTTTGGGTTAAAGTAAGTCTCATTATTATAGAATATCATCACAAGAAATGGGGTATCTATAGATCCTTCTATAAAAAAAGGAATTTAAGGATGGCTGAGGAAAAAACCCACATTAGTATCCATAGTTTCCTTGGGTGAGCTCGATATTATCACTTATTTGTGATAAATTTCCCACAATATTCATACTCTATTACAAAGAAATATCTAAAGGTTGTAATGTTGTTTGCGAATTATGAATGTGAATAATGTTTAATGGATCTTAAATAGTGGCATATCACTTCCCATGTTCTCAAAGTACACATAAGTGGGGATCTTTAATATAATTTTATCCAATGATTGAAATAATTGATAGGAAAGTTTTTTGGATGAAAAACGAAAAATTCATTACCTATGCATCATGTTAGTTGGAAATTAATCATAATAAAATAACATTTATGGTCAAGGAGTTTTAAGATTTGTCATATTCATGGAAAATATAGAAAAATTTTCAATATGGGGTGATGTGTGATAAATATAATAATAAAAGAATCTTAAAATAAATATTCACATATATTGTACTTAATATGTTCCAGAAAATATGGTTAGAAAATCACAAACACATTTTCATTCCATTATGTTTTTAAAATCACATTCTCATTTTCCTAAAGTCCATTATCATTCCCTATGAATAATTTTCTTAAGGAATATTTTCTTTCGATATGATAACTTCTATCCTTATCACTAATTTAAAATTCCTTATATAATATTTTCATAAACCATGTCTATATAGCTTTTTTAAACCATGAATTAGATCCTTATCTAACTCAGATCCTTAAATTACATAGAGTCTAATTTCTTTAGAATTGTAGATGTGAAATCTTTTTAAACCGGACTCTGATATCTTCTGAAGGTAGACTCAAATTAATTCTAAAATCAAACTAGTATTTCTTCTGAAATCAAATCATTATTTCCCTTGAAATCAAACTCTAATTTCCTCTGAAATCAGAAACTGATTTCTCCGGAAATTATACTCTAATTTATTCTAAAATCAGACTCTAACATCTTATGAAATCATACTTTTATTTATTCTGAAATCATACTTTGATTTCTTTTGAAATAGGAATCCCATTTCTTTTGAAATCAAACTATGATTTCATCATAGTTCAGAGTCCTATTTTTTCCAAAAATCAAAATCTGATTGTTTTCTGACACTTGTTCTCTCATATTTTAGAGTATGATTGTCCATGTTTTTAGTCTCTTATTATCACTTTCTTATGAATCGAATTAAATTTTTTTCTTACATTTACCTCATTTGCATAATGTAAATTTTCATTTAATTATATCTCAATATTTTTAATGTTTCTTAATCTTGGTATTTTTTCTCATAAATTCATACATGAATCAATTCCATACTATCTATTTTTAACTAACTATTCATAGAGTGTCACCTGTATAGGTCCCATCCAAATTTAAGGAAACATATGACCGTTTGATGAGGAAATCAATAGTTGGAATCTGTTCCTTTAAATACTCAACCATTTGAACAAGATGAGTACTAATGAGAAAAGTGTTTTTAGCAATTGTGCTTAATTTAGAGAGATAGAATTTGTGTAGTGAGGAGATCTACTCAAATTAACCTTGTGAGAATGTTGTAAAAATCTTATTCAACTGAGAACAGCATGTTTAGTCTTATTTATGTGATTTTTATTATTTCTGATCATTCGAGGGCATCTGGGGATAATAATATTATGGTATTGATCACCTTAAAGATCGAGGGATTATAGAGATAACATTACATATTATGATAATTGTATTGAGGGATTATCTAGGTGGGGGAAAGGCATACATTCAGTAAAAGTATAAATCAAGGGACCTTTCTACATGGGTGGTGTATACCCTTTTATTTTTGTTAAAGGATTTCTTATATTTGTCTTGTTTTTGTTACAAGGGTTATTTGTACATTTTTTAAGAATGAAGGTATAAATTTACTATAATTTCTTATAATTGAATACTCTGATAAATACGATCCTATACTAACTAAGGTACATATATTCCCAAAGAAAACATTTCTTATGTTTATTTATTGTATCCGTATTTTTATATCATAGGGAACAATGGTTTCTTGTTAATAAATAAAGGGGGTTTGTGAATCTATATTGTCTAACATTTTTAAACATAGATTCTTTTAAAGGATAAAAATGATGGTTTTTAAACCTACAATTCACTCCCATATGCTTTTGTAATTAATAAATATACATCTATATTTTGATCCTACAATTGATATCATAGTAAGACTCTGACAAACTTATAATTTCATATATGTTTTCTTTCTCAATTTTTCTTGATCATGTTTTTATTAAATATTGTATTTTGTAAATATTGTTTTATAAACCATTTTTACAATCCCTATTTTTGGAAAAGATTTTTTTCATTTTCTTATATAATGGAAGGAATGAATGTTGGATCAATATAAAATCCAAATCATACCAAACCCCCAATATTTAATGGGAATTATTATAAATCTTTCATATATAGGATGGAAAATTTTATTATTCAATACGAAGGTTGATAAATTTGTTATGCTAACCGGTGAATACAAAATTTCAAAAGAAGAAATTTGGATACTCACAAATCAATAAAAATAACAATATCAACTAAACTACATAGTACACATCACACTTTTATGTTCCATATCCATAAATATCTATATCCAAATATCCTCTTGTGAAGCTTCTAATAGTATCTAAAAGAAACAGAAAGTTAAACACATTGGATCATCAAAAGTGGTTGAAACAAGAATATCTATGTTATGAGAAGAATATCATGGATTTTTATTTCTTATGGATTATGTGTTCTCCAAGAATAATAAATATTTATTCATATCATCAAAAGTATTTAATCTGTGTGAGAAAAAGGGAATGATAATGAAGTACTTGTGGATAAGATAACTGATATCATTCCCATGGAGTGGTAATCTAAATTTATAGCTATTGATGAATATAGTAATGTATTTCACATCACTCTTGATGGGTTATTTGGGAAACTTATTCAACATGAAATAATAATGGAGAGAGATGGAGAAATAAGTAAGAAGAAGAATGGTGATGGAAGAGTTTCTATTACTAGTACATCTAAATCAAAGACTCTAGAAATAGTAACAAGGTATAATTCTATGAGTGATGTTGCAATATCTGAATCAAGTGACATTGACTGGTCTAAGAATGTTCTAGGCAATCATGCTTGAAGGAAGAACAAGATTGTGGGAAATAATTATTTTCAATACTGATATAAGAAAAAATATTGAAAATACCAGAATGATTCGGAAGTAAGTTGTTATGCATGAAAAATGGATGGTAAATTCATACATAATTGTACAATGATTATGTGAAAATAAATAAAGTATAATCATTTTTAATGGAACAAAAAGAAGTACTATAAATCTACACATGAGAATATCCTGAAGGCTATTGAAACTTGGTGTTCCAGTAGTGGTGACTATTTAGATGAATCATTTGAATATGAATATTCTAGTTAGAATAATATTGGTATTATAGATAGATTAACTATTAAAAATCATTATATTATTTCTAAGGTACATAATGGTGAATCATTAACAAATATTTAATTAAATTATATTTTTCCTTGATGATGAAATTTATGAATCTTCATATGAATAATATTCCTCATAAAAAGTTAATACCTTACCTACGTATAAAGAAGTCTCTAGATTTCTTAAATTATATGAGAATGAAATCTATAACCTAAAAAATAAGTTAGAGAAATAATATTCTGGAATTTATATTTCAACCAAATAAGTATTATATCTTTCAAAAGATATTGATATGAAATACATTGATTTTAAAAATGATTCCAAAAACCATTTGGAAGTTAATTCTGAGAATGATAAACTTTACAAGGATATTGAAAATGTAATTTCTATGAAAAATGTTTTACATATTAACTCAATATCATATAATAATGAATATTAATAGATATATATATATACATCAAACTAGAAACTGAAAAAATATTGAAACAATTATCAAATATCACTTATGGAGGGAATTATTTTTATAAAATTTATTCACAACTTGTTTCTCTAAGGAATTATTCTGGATTTGGTTATTCTTATTTAAAACCTAGGTTTTGTCACAATTATTATTGTTAACCAAAATTCTCCTTTTTAAACTATGTATCTATATAGAGGATACTGGGAGAAAATATTTTATTCTTATAATACCCAATCCTTATGTTTTCAAAAAGAATTTATTTCTAGGAATACATGGATACCAAATATTTCACATTATATCAATTCTAGATCCATGAATGTTTGGATTAAAAAAGTATAAATCTTTTATTTTCACTAAAATAAAGGATTTTACATAAAAAATACATGATATCGAGATAGTTGATGTTCCCAACAAATGACTGGAAATAATAATTTCACTAAAAACATTATCAATATCAAAGGATGAATATTAACTTTTAGAGACAATTCTAAAAGAGAAATTGTTGGTATATGTAACATTTTTTTCTTGTAAAAGATTTAGTTTCAAATGTTTTATTTTATAATGTTCTTATGAACAACCTCATACGAATATTCCAAATAAGTGATAATGGATTCATTGTGAATTTTAGGAATGATAAATGACGAGTACATAATTACAAGTAAGAGTTTATTACCTATGCCCATTGGAATGAGAAGGTTTATACATTGAACTTATAAGACCTTATGATCCATGAATTACCTTTCCATACTGAAATTCAATATTAATCCAGGTTATGGAATAGAATACTAAGAAAATATAACCTTAGTAACCAATAAAAACAATCAAATAAAAAATTAGTTAAGGATATATCAGAGCATTGATTTGAATCTTCAAAATTTTGTGATCCATAACAATATCAACAGAAACATAAGTCAAGATTAAAAAAATATGTGAATTATCATCTTTTGATGCATTATTGATAATGAATATGGATCATTATGGTACAACAAATATTGGGTGTATTGGAGTTAAATAATATGTAATTGCTTTAGTTGATGATTATATGAGATTTATGGAGATTTAATTTCTAGTTATCTGATAACAAACTGTTTCTTATTTTTAATCTTTTTCAACCAAAGTTAAAATTGAGAAAAACCATCTTTTTATAACTACTCATAGTGATCATCGAGGATAACATTAGAATTATGATTTTGAATCTTTTAGTAGTAATAAAGGAATTACTCATAACTTCTCATCCCCATAAACCCATCAAAAAATGGTGTTGTGGACTAAAGATATCTAATTATTTAAGAGATAAATATTACCATGTTGAGTGAATATTATATTGCTCAACACTTTTTGGTTTAATCTATTAGTACTTCTTTCTTTACTATAAATATAGTTTTAATTATACATTTTCTTAATAATACATATTATGAATTATGGACTGGTCTAAAACATAATGTTTCTTACTTTAATGTATTTGGATGAAAGATATTCATCTGGAATACTAATGATAACATACATAAATTCACACCAAAATATGATGAATGAATTTTCATAGGCTACTCCACAATATATAAGTCTTATAGAGTTTATAAGAATATTTTTTATTCTATTGATGAAATAGTTCATGTTATATTTGATGAAACTGATACTTTTGTTTCTAAAAATCCCCACCTACATCTTATGATGTGTTTTCAAAAACTAATTAACATCTTTTATTGGAGCATTATAATAATAAGTAAAATACTCCAAAAAATGATTATGTAGTATTTAACCTATAGTATTTTTTACCTTACATTGATGAACATGTTTTATATAACCCAAATCAGTAGTCTCTTTAGAATCATCCAAGTGATAGAATCATTGGTGATGTTAATCTAACAGTAAGTACTATGAATTTTTACTAAGTAATGTTGTATAACATCTATTATTTCATTTCCAATTAGAACCAAAAATTACTGATGAATATTTAGGTGATGATTTTTGAATTAAATCTAAGCAAGATGAACTAAATGAATTTGAAATGAACAATATAAATACCATGGTTGAATAACCTAATGAACCTTATGTAATTAGAGAAAATTGGTTCTTAAAAAAATAATGGTACTGAAACTAGAATCATAGTAATAAATAAATCATGATTAGTTTCTTAAATATATAATAAACAAGAAGAGATAAATTACAAAGAAACCTATGATCCAGTAGGTAGACTTGAATATATTCATATTAGACTAGCCTTTGCAGCATACATTAGTTCCAATCATTTTTATATTTTTGTGAAGAGTGCATTTCTTAACAGATATGTTGAAAAGGAATTTTATGTTGAACAACCTACAGATTTTGAAAACATAAAACATCCAAAACATTTTTTTCAATCATTCAAATGATTCATATGGACTTAAACAAGCCCCTCGATGTCATGACCTATTCCCTGGGGCCCGTATTGTGACTACCCCAAGCCCACCTTCCATAGGAAAGGGGCTGGTGACTAGAACCGAAGGTGTAATTTCCTAAACTGGGAAGGCATTGCCTTTCTAACTATAAAAAAACACATAAGTGTACATAATTGGAAGAAAAACACTAAGTAAAAATGTAAACAAAAGAATTACTAGAAAGTAAAAAGTGTTCGGAAATACAAGCCTAGCGGGAAAGTACAACTGAAATCAAGTACAACTTAATAAATGTAAACTAGCAACCAGGTCGTCCTCCGGGGTTCCTACCTGATGTATAGGTACAGATGGCCTCCTCAGCACCCCACGTCCATCCGTACGCTCCGTGTACCATCACACCGAGTGTTCCACCTCCTAGTACCATCCAATCTTGCTACTATCCGCCCTATTCATCACTGTTCATCGTCTTCAACCTACACAATTAGGTAAGTCTATAGCCCATGCAGGGGTGAGTATAACGATACTCAGTAGGGACCCTGAGACCCTCAAGGTCTCACAAAATCCAGCATGGATAAACCAAAAAGTATGAAATCAATAGATAACCATTAATTAGGTATATGCCCATACATATACCGATGTTAACTAGTAACCCATCCCAATCATGAGAAAAACACAAAAGTCATTGACTCAGCTTAAACAGGTATTTTATTCTAGGGGTAGGGTCATGTAACAACCACAGTCACACTGTCAGAAACTCAACTAATGGTGTAATCCTCCTGTATCAAGTACTGTGGGCCTGCTGCATCACACAGAGGTTGTTCCCACCTTCCTAGACTGCTGTGGTACTCTTCCTGTCGAGTACTGTGGGTCTGCTCATCAAACAAAGGCGCACCCCACTGTGGGTCTTCCGCACTCACACAGAGGCACTCCCCCTCGTAGCATGCTGAAGTAATCCTCCGGTTAAGTACTGTGGTTCTGCAGCTTCTCACTGAGGCACTCCCCACTTTGGGTCTTCCACGTCACACAAAGGTGCTCACCACTAGGCTAGTCGAAACACTCCGAGTTGAAAGGTCAGTAGCCATCAGGTATCAGCCAGCTACAAGGTCTCTGTACTCCGCTCGCTCGTATCCGGAAGGATCTTCTACACAAGATAAAATTTGATACTCCAACCATCAAGAAGACCCAATTAGAAGTATCTCAAAATTCTTCCTTGTTATTGGGGTCTCAAAGCAATAAACGGCGTGTTGATCGGACGCCTGGTCTGTGAGTTATTGGCATTTTTACCCTGGGGCCTGGTTGGATTTTAGTTTCAAACCAACCCAAATATACACCAACTATTTCCAAACATCAAGTGAAGTATTCCAAAAGAACAGTATCACTCTAAGATTTCTTTCACTATAGTCAGTTATTGATCAGACACTCGTAACCCATGTTATGGGTGAAAAGGTGAAAACATGCCAAAACTGGGTTCGAACTAGGGTCTGACCTGATCCATGGGTCTAACCCAGTCTAGGGGACTGACCTGGCATGCGAGTTCGACCTAGGCCTAGGGGGAAGCCTAGCCCGAGGGCGGTCCAGACTGAGGGGGCGGCCCAGCTCGAGTGGGGCGGGCCGGCCCAGCGGTCCATGTGGCCTGGATGGCGGCCCGTGTGGCCTAGCTGGTGGCCCGCATGACCCGGCTGGCTGGCGGTCCTCTTTGCCAAGTAGGCTTGCAGACGGTGTTGAACGGCTGGCCACGTGTGTGTGTGGGGGGGGGGGGGGGAGTTTGATGCCCCTGCCTTCCTAACATAACCGACACTATGTGATGGTTCGGTAGCCAGCGGGACCCAAGAGACTCCCACCATGTCTGGCTGGCCGAGCTGCCAGCCAGTTCTACACCACTGGCGGCTGGCCTGATGTCGGCTGCCCCTACCCCTCCGCCGTAGCTTTCCATGGGCATCGCTCACCTCCTCAGTGCGGCGCGATGGTGTTGCACCCTTCCACCACGGCCCGGCCTAGCCACAGACCAACTTTCATCTACGCGGCATGATGGTTCATCACCTTTCTAGTGACCCGGTGGTCTTGCACCGCCAGTTTCTTCATGGCCGGCCAGTCACCGGCTGCCGTTGCTCCGCCGTGGTCCACTCTTCCAGCGGTGCCGTAGCACTGTCTCCATCGTCAACAAGATAAGTAGAACGAAAGGGGGAGGGTCGGGCCGGGTTTATACAGTCTGATCCCTCCACATTATGGTGATATCAATTGGCCTCAATGAGAAAAACTAACGACCAATAACATAGGGTAAAACTCCATCATAAAACAACCCCTACCTCGTTTTTCGATCATTTACAGTGAAAGGAGAATTCAGAGAAGACGATGTCAAAGACGACTTCATAAGCGTTCTTCGTGGGTGACGATTTCATCCCTCAACCTAAGGTTCTTATTGGTTTAAGAAGTGTCTTTCGTCCTTCAGAGATCGTTATTTTTTGGAGTTTTATGCTCCTTCCCAAAGCTCCACCAAAATGCCAAGACAAAAATAAAAGTAGAATATGTCAATTATTTGTTGCCACAACAATAATAATCCTTGTGTTTAATTAAATTATACAACTCATTTAATTAATGGGGCCAAATTGGTTCAAATTCAAAATTAGGGGAGGTGGAGAGATTCAATTAAATGAAGGGAGTTGGCCCAAAATCAAACAATGGGAAGTTTAAAAGTCTCTCCACATAATTGGTGTGTTCCAAAGGGTTATAAGCCAGGGTGTTCCCCAACGAAAATATCCTCCCAGGAGAGGTTATGTGCGGGTGGGCCCCACCACCATAACCTCTCATAGGAGGTTATGGTGTGGTTTCCCCCACCCTTAACCACCTCTTGGAGGATTAACCATCAAGTATAAAAATAAGCTTCACACTTATTTTTAATTAACATTTTCTTGAAAACTAAAAAACAATCATCTATTATCGACCGACTGTCGTCGAGGTGAAAGTCTTCTTAAGTGAATAACGGCACTGAGAGTTTAACGGTGCCCTCAGATTTCAATTCCAAGCACCCGTTCAAAAGATATAATATCCCACTCATACAATTAATAAATATACTTGAAGAAAACATCAGAAATTGATTCTGGGCACATCGGGCCTTAGAATCTAGCGCCGTAAATTTTCAAGGACTCGTAAAAATCCCATGTATTTAAGGAAAAAATTTCCTTGGAATTTCTGAGTCTTTACATTCTCCCCACCTCAGGGATTTATGTTCTTATAAGCTACAAATCAATCTAAGGGAACAAATGGGGGTACTGAGCACTCATCTGAGCATATCCCGCTCCCAGGTGCTCTCCTGGAGGTTCTTATACTGCCAGCGAACGCGCAGCATAGGTATCGACCATCCAAGAAATAACTACTCCTGTAGATCCCCAATATCCATTGGAACCTCCATGAATGTCACCCCATCATCGATGTTCAGTTCCCTATGGCCGATGATGTGGGAAGGGTCATTCATGTATCTCCTCACCTGAGATACATGGAAGACATCGTGCTCCCAGTGAAATAGAGGTGGAAGAGCTAAGGGTTAATCCACCTCCCATACTATGCTGACGACCTGGAGAGGTCTGATGAACCTCAGAGATAAATTCTCGCCTCGACGAAATCTCCATAGACCTCATCGAGGTGAGACCCGTAGAAAGACATGGTCGCCATCCTCAAACTCCATAGGTCTCCATCTCCTTTCACCAAACGACTTCTACCTACTCTGTGCAGTATTCATCTTCTCTTGGATGATCTGAACCATTTCCATGGTAGCTCGTACCATCTATGGTCCCACTAGTGTGGACTCCCATGGGTCTGTCCAGAATAGTGGTGATCTGCCAGGTCAAACATACAAGGTCCCAAAGGGTGCCATATCAATGTTGGAGTAAAACCTATTGTTGTACGAAAACTCTACCAATGATAAGTGATCCTCCTATCTACAACTAAAGTCGAGGACACAAGAACGAAGCATGTCCTTGAGGGTCTGAATGGTTTGCTCGGTCTGACCATCTGTCTGGGGACAGAAGAAGGAGCTCAAGAGAAGCTGCATCCCGAAATCCTCCAACAACCCCTTCTATAGCTGGGAAGGAAACCTTTCATCACGTTTGGAGATAATAGAAGAAGGTACTCAATGTAAATGAACAATATCATGCATATAGTGGTGTCTGAAGCTCTCTACAGAGCCCTTCTCTCTGATCGGTAAGGAGTGGGACGACTTGGTGAGTCGGTCAACGATCACCCATATCAAATCGTGACTCCTGGATGTACATGGAAGACCCATAAAAATGTCCATGGATATCCCATCCCACTTCTACTTTGGTACCTCTAAGGTCTGAACCAATCATACTAGTACTTAGTGCTCCGCCTTCAATTGCTGACAAATGGGGCACCGAGAGACAAAATCCAATACCGCCTTCTTCATAACACACCACCAGTGATGTCGTCAAAGGCCCTGGAACATCTTCGCTACTTCTGGATTTACCGCTAGAGGGGAAGTGTGGAAATCCCTCAACACATCCTCATGAAGTGCTACTAGTACAATGGTACACTCTCTAAAGAGGATGACGTGATCTGCACCGTCAGAAGATCCATTAGGTGCCTGACCTGTGGATATCTGAGCATGTCATGTCTCACAGTCAGTGTCCCCATGCTGCGCCTCCCTGACTCACTGAAGTAGTGGGGAAGTGACTATAAGAGACTGTAGAATGGCTGATCCATCTCTATCCACAATGGATATTTGTAAGGCATCCAACTGCTCTGTCTCCACTCCTAGTAGATGTATACCAGTCTTCCTACTGAGCGCATCTGCAACTACGTTACCCTCCCCAGAAGTATAGACTATCTCAAAGTCAAAGTCCTGGAGTAACTCAAGACAACATTGATATCTCAGATTCAGGCTCTACTGAGAGAAAATATACCTGAGACTCTTGTGGTCAGAGTACACGGTAAAAAGCTCACCCATCAGATCATGTCGCCACATCTTCAAGGTGAATACAACTACTGCTAACTCTAGGTCATGAATAATGTAGTTTTTCTCATGCGGTCTCAACTACTAAGAACCATATGTGATCACTACTCAGTCTTACATCAGGACACACCCAAATCTGGTCCCTAATACGTCTCAGTAAACTACATACCCTAGTCATCCCGTTGGAAGACTCAAGATGGGGGGCACTAGTCAGTCTCTGCCTCAGATCCGGAAAGCTCTGCTGGCATCTCTCCGACCACACGATCGGTTTCCCTTTATTCATCAAGGCTAATAGTGGTGCTGCAACTCTGGAGAATTCTGGAACGAATCTATGGTAGTATCCAGCAAATCCCATGAAACATTGTACCTCTGTCACACTCATGGGTGGATTCCAAGCAAGTACAGCCACAATCTTCACTGGATCTACTACAACTCCAGTCTCCGAGATAACATGTACCAATAAGTGGCCATCTAGAATCCAAAACTAGAACTTCGAGAGCTTACCATAAAGTGGGTGCTCTCAGAGTGTGTCTAGTACTACCTACAAATGGTAGGAATGCTCCTCCTCAGTACTCGAGTAGATCGAAATGTTGTCAATAATGACCACTACCAAGTGATCGAGGTATGGATGGAAAATACTATTAATTAGACACATGAACACTGTTGGAGCTTTGTTTACACAGAAAGGAACAACAAAGAACTCATAGTGGTTGCACAAACACCTGAAGTTCGTCTTCTGCATATCCTCGTCTCGAACTCTGAGTTAGTGATAGCCTGATCTGAGGTCTATCTTCAAGAACCACCATGCTCCCTTTAGCTGGTCAAAGAGGTCGTCAATCCTCAAGAGTGGGTAATTGTTCTTTATGGTCATCGAGTTCAGGAGATGGTAGTCGAAAAAAGCCTCAAACTCCAATCCATATTCTTGGAACATAGAATCGGGGCTGCCCAGGGAGAAACACTGGGCCAGATGAATCCATTTCCATGCAAGTCTTCCAGCTGTACCAGCAGCTCACGAAGCATAGCGGGAGCCATCCGACATGATGAAGTAGATATCAGTTCCATCCCGGGGTATTTTTCAATGTATAAATCAACTTCTCTGTGAGGAGGTAGTCTTGGAACATCGTCAGGGAAAACATCCGCGTACTGGTTCACCACTATAGGATAATTCGGACTCTCCACATTGACTGATCCGAGGGTAAGGCAAGCCAACTAGTGAGTGATCGGCCACACCCTCCTCTGAGTAAGATCATCCTATGCTGCAAAGGTTCCCTTCTCACCGGTGAAGGTGAACCTAGTCCCATCCATGCAGAAACACCACACTTTTCTCCTAATACAGTCGATCTGAGCATGGAATGTAGATAAGAAGTCCATAACCAAGATGACATCTTAAGGCCTTGATGCTGCTACAAAGAGATCCCAGCCAAAGCTCTCGTATCCTAGTGTATGCTCATACTTCCGACACCAATGTGTAATCATCGAGTGTTCTCCCATAAGAGTCTCTAGCCGTATGGATCGAGCCAATGGATCCGTCAGAATATCCAAGCTCCGAATGAGGGCAGTGGCAATGAAAGAGTGACAGGCACCAGTGTCTAGAAGAACTAAAACTAAGGTGTAGTGGACACAGATCATACCTCGAATAATATCTGGAGCACCATGGTCATACGCCTCAGTTTCCAGAAGATGAACTCTCCCCAGTCCACCTACTCTCTGTGGTCGGGGTGGACCTTCTGGTGGTGGTGGTGGTAACACCTTATAATGTCATCCACCACCAGCTGCACGACCAGCTCCTCTGCCACGTCCTCCTACTCCCTATGGACCGCCTCGATCAAACCTCTTCCTATGTTTGGGAGACCCTCAACTGTCTTGTGATCATCTGAATGATGGGTCGGTCAGTCACGATCCATGTGACACTGCCCATCACACGAGTAACACTGCCTGCTCATGGAAGGTAAGTCAATACCCCGAGTGCCCTACACAATAGATCCAGACTCTTGAGGTCTTCCACCTATGTGGCTGGTCCTCTTGGACCTATGAGTCATCTATCTACTACCATCTACAGAAGACTCCACTGCATGCCGACTAGTAGTGGATCTCGCTGATGGAGACTGCTAAGTAAGGAAACTCTCTACTGGGGGGGGCTCTCTCTAACACTCTAGCCTGCGTCAGGATGCTGAAGGAGATCATAGATGTTCAGATCTGTCTCCTGATCCCCTGCTCGATGGTCCGGGCCCTGAAGAATGGGTCCTTCACTATATCTGTGGCGTAACGTGAGAGGTCGGTGAACCTCGCTAAGTACTGCGCTACCATCATGCTACCCTACTGTAGATGCAGTAGCTCCTGTGTCTGTACCGCTCGTAGGGTCGCTTGAACAAACTACACCCAGAACAGGCTCTCGATGTCTGTTTAGAGTATTGTGGCCTCATAATTCCCATGGAGAATCAAGCTCCACTATTTTCCTACTACTGGCTAAAGGAGAATCGTGGAAAAGATCACCATATAGTCTGCTGGTGTCCCTTCAATCCTGAAGACTCTCACCACAGCCTCCGTCCAACTCTCAACTGATTATGTGTCCGTCTCTCCCCAGAACCTGGGTGGCCTCTGGCGCGGGAAGTCATGCAATGCTCTCAAGAGGCTTGCATCTTGTACTACTGGGGATGGTGGCATTGATGGCCCAACGGGAAGTGGTACCACTGGTGCATCTACAGGTAAAGGTCCCTGCACCAAGGCCTCGTCCTTCAGTGGCCTGTCAGAGTGTATGATTCTCGGGGCTCTGTGGGGAGGCATCCTGATTAAAACAGCTATGACACAGTCAAAATATTTATACCTGGTGAGCTGACTTGGTTGAGCTGACTTAAAGAAAAACTTTTGGAAACACACACTCAATCAGTGTTTTAGTGCATTGTGTTGGAAATCAGATGTCAAGGTCCTGGTTTATGGATACGTCAGCCGCCTGCACCAACACAAGAATCTCTGAACTAAAAACCACACTTAGTACCCTTAACACTATTTCTTCACCAAAAATAATGATTAGAGTCTTATGTTCTGCAGTATAAAAAACTCCTCTGATACCAATTTTGTATGACCCATCCTGCGGGGCCTGTATCGTGACTACCCCAAGCCCGCCTTCCATAGCCCAAGGGCTGGCGACTAGAACCAAAGGCATACATCCCTAAATTGGGATGGCATTTCATTTATAACTGTAAAAACATATATCAGAGTACACAACTGGATGAAAAACACTAATTCAAACTATATACTAAAGAAGTGATAGAAAGTAAAAATGGGATGGAAATAAAAACCCAGTCGGAATGTACAACTGAAAAAAAATACAGCTAAAGAAAAGTAATGAAGCTACTGGGTCGTCCTCTAGGGTTCATACCTAAAGGGTACGTAACGATTCCCTCCTCAGCACTCCACGTCCATCAGTCCACTCCATGTACCATCACGCTAAGTGGTCCACCTCCGAGTACCATCCAGTCCTGCAACTCTCCACCATAGTAAGCGATGTCCATCATCTACAACCAAGAAAACGAGTTGCGGGTATAGCCCGTGCCGGAGTGAGTACAATGATACTATGTAGGGACCCCAAGACCCTCAAGGTATCACAAAATAAAACAAGGATAAAACACAAAGTATTAAATAAATGGATAAAAATTACATAGGTATATTATCATACATATACCTATGTTATATACTAACCCATCCCAATCCTAAGGAAAACACAAAAGTTATTGAATCATCTCAAACCAGGATTTTATTCTAGGGGGTAGTATCATGTAACAAACCCAGTCACACTTTTGGAGCCTCATATAATGGTTTACTCCTCCTATATTGAGTAAATTGGGCCTCCTGCATCACACGGAGCTGCTTCCCACCTTCCTGGACTTCTGTGGTACTCATCCTGTCGAGTACCATGGGTGTGCTACCTCACACAACTGTGCTCCCCACTGTGGGTATGCCACACTCACACAAAGGAACTCCCCCTAATAGCCTGCTGAGGTACACCTCCTGTTGAGTACCGTGGGTCTTCCACGTCACATAGAGGCACTCTCCACTATGGGTCTGAGACATCACACAGAGGCTCTCCCCACTGGGCTAGTCGAAACCCTCCAAGTTGAAAGGTCATCAGTCATCACATACCAGCCAACTACAAGGTCTTTGTACTCTGCTCGCTCGTCTTCGGGAGGATCTGATCCCCAAACAACAAGTCGATACTACAACTCTCACTAAGTCCCAAGTAGAAGTATCTCAATGGTCCGCCTCATCATAGGGGTATCAACGCAATAGAAGGCATGTCGATCGGACGTCCGGTCTGTGAGTTATTGGCATTTCTGTCTCGTAGGAACGGTTGGATTTTAGGTTCACACCAACTCAAACGTACCCCAACTATGTCAAAACCTCAATTAGTGTATTCCAAACAAACCTTCTCGCTCTAATCTTTCTGTTACTGATGACGGTTCGTCGATCAGACACCCGTAGTCCATGTTATGGGAGAAAAGGTGAAAATAGGCCAAAACTAGGTTCGACCTTGGGTCTGACCCGGTCCGTGGGTCCGACCCAGTCTGGGGGTCTGACCCAGGCCATGGATCTAACCCGGGCCAAGGGGGCAGCCTAGCCCGAGGGTGGCCCAGCTTGAGGGGGGGCCCGGCCGAGGGGGTGGCCCCGCACGACAGCCCACGTGGCCTGGCTAGCGGCCATCGTGGCCCGGCTGGCAACGTGTGGGGGGGGGGGTGCCACGCCTCCTACATTCCAAAAGGAACAGGTGCTATGTGCCAGTTCAGTAGCATGCAGGACCCATGAAGGTCTTGCCTTGTCCAGCAGTTCCGCACCACCGGCGGTCGGCTGCCACAACTCCTCCGTCGTAGCCCGCCCTAGCAGCAGCTCACCTCCTCCACACAGCGCACTGGTGACGCACCCTTTCGCCACAAACTGACCTGGCTGCGGACCCCTTTCATCCGTGTGACATGATAGTGGCGTGCCCTTCTGGCGACCCGGGGGCCTTGCGCTGCCAATTTCTTTGTGGTCGGCCCATCGTCGGCCGCCGTTGCTATGCTGTGGTCCACTCTTCTGGTTGTGCCATTGTGCTGCCGTCATCACCAAAAAGAGAGGTAGAATGAAAGGGGGATTCTCAGGCCATGCTCATGTGGTTCGATCCCTCAATGTTATGGTGATATCAATAGGCCTCAAAGACCACAACTAATGATGAATAACGGAGGGTAAAACTCAATCATAAAATAACCCCTACCACATTTGTCGATCATTGACAGTGAAAAGAGTGCTCAGGGAAGACGAAGTCGATGACGACGTCATCAGTGTTCTTCGTGGGATACAGTTTCATCCCTCGACTGAAGGTTATTTTTTTGGAAAAATAAGTGTCTTTCATCCTTCGGTGATCGTTTTTCGTTGGATTGTTATTCTCCTTCCCAAAGCTCCACCAAAATTTCCTGCCAAAAATAATAGCTGATGATGTCTATTATTTGTTGGCACAACAATAATAATTGATGTGTTTAATTAAATGAGACAACTCATTTAATTAATGGGGTGTAATTGGTTCAAATTTAAAATTAGGGGTGGTTGAGAGTTTCAATTAAATTAAGAGAGTCATAAAAAAATTAAACAATGTGATGTTTAAAGGTTTCTCCACTTAATTGGGGGGTTACATGGGTTTACAAGCTCGAGTGGTCCCCACCGAAAATATCTTCCCTTGGGAGGTTATGTGAGGGTGCGCATCACCACCATAATCTCTCATGGGCGGTATGGTGTGCTGGAACCCACCTCTAACCACCTCTTGGTGGTTTTAACCACCAAGTATAAAAATAAGCTTCACACTTTTTTATTTAAATATTTATTAAAAACCTCAAAAACTAACTTCCATTCATGATTGAGTGTTGTCGAGGTGAAAGTATTCTTAATATAATACCAGAGCTACGAGTACAATGGTGCCCTCAGATATCAGTTCCGAGAAACGGTTCAAAAGTTATCAAATCCCACTCAAACGTTTACTAAAATTACATGAAAAAAACTTCAGAAATTGATTCTGGGCACACCATGTCTCGGAATCGAGTGCCGTAAATTTTCACGGACTCGTAAAAATCCCATGTATTTATGAAAAAACTATCCAGGGAATTAATGGGTCTTTATACTCAAGAATGGTATAATAGACCTACATGGTTTTTTTGAAAACAATTATGTTTATTGAACTGTTGATCCAACTATATTATAAATAAATATATGAAACAAAATTGATTGTTAAATTTTTTATGACGTTATTTTTGGATAAAGTCAACATCCTTAACTAATTCATTTGTAAATCTCATTAAATTTCAGTTTGAAATGAGTATAATGGGTGAGTTAACATTTTTTCGTTGTTTTTAAATATCTCAAAAACTAGAAGAAATGTATATATCTCAACATATATAAATTAAGGACCATCTTTATAAGTACAGATATGAAAACACTAATTTTATTAGTACTCCAATTGGTACTTCAAACACTCTTGATATTGATGATTTTGGGAATCTAGTAGATCAAATATCTTTTTGAGGTATGATATGAATTCTATTATACATAATAGAGAGTCATCCATATAAAATGTTTACTAAATTATTACGAGCATGATATAAATTAATCCAAAGGAATCTCATTTAAAAGTAGTGAAAAATAATTTTTTTCTATTTAAAGGGAACCATGTATCTAAGACATTGATTTTCGAATGGAAATGATTTTTTTTTAAATTTTTCAGATGTTGATTCTTGTTGATGTAGAATTGGTAGGAAAAGAACATCTAGAACATTTCATTTCTTAGGGGATTCATTAGTTTCTAGGTCATGAAAGAAGCAACACTCTATAACACTTTCCATGGAGAAATCTAAATATGTCCCAGTTGGATGTTGTTGTGCTCATGTTTGGTGGATGAAAAAAACACTCACAGACTATGACATGAGTTTTTCCTGTACACAAATAATGTGTGATAATACTAGTTCCATTGACAAGAGAAAAACCCTAAACATCAGTCTCAAATGAAACACATATATTATATGAATCACTTTCATAGAGACAAAACACTTAAAAAGGATATTAGTATACAAATAATGAGAATAAAATACCAACATGCTTACATATTTACAAAATCATTACCCTCCGATGGAGATATATGCATTAAAAAAAGTTAGTACTGATAACTGTTAGGTAATAAATCACATTAACTTCATGTTAAAACAATCTTATAACATTATGTTACTTCTCTTCATTGGGGGAGTATGTATGTTTACTCTTATTATATTTACTTTTTCAATTTTTTTTTGGATCGAAAATTTTTCATAAAATTAAATGATTTTCTCTCTCTAATGACAATTTATGGAACATATGTTCTTTATGAAGAATTTACCTCAATAAAAAAATATTTCAAAGAAATCTAGAAGATATGTTTCATTACTGAAATCATTATAATTTTATTTTTTTACATTTTGGTATTTCTATATTGTTTTAAGAAATATTTTTTGGATTCACATTCATTAAATCTGATTTTTCCTTAAAACCTCAAATGATCAAAACCTCTAAATCCTTATTCATCATTGAAATCAACTATCAGATCTAATCAATCTAATATCAACTATTAGTTTAACCTGATAATATGAACCATCATAAGGAGGCATATAAAAAGTACCCCCATCCCCATCTCACATCATTTATCTTAGTGATTTTTCTCCCATGATCATCCACTACAATATGTTTTTATTTAGTTTTTCTAATCATTTTATGATTTGAAGGTCTCTAGAAGTTTCTTTAAAAGATGTGATGGCCTCCAAAAATAATCTCAATGATTGGCTAATTTTTATGGAATGGTTGGTGGATCCTAATTTCGTTGTAACGTATTATTTTTTGATTTCAAAAATCATAAGGAATAATGGATGGGAGAGCCTATGCATCACCAAAGATAAGAATCAGGATTCAGTATATCCTAATATTTTTATATAATTCTATGATTTAGCTCTTTTTTATGTACAAGGAGGAAGATAAGTGTTTTCATTCAAGAGTTATGTAATGACTTATTCTTAATCATTCAATAAGTCTTATAGTATCTTGGATATTCATTACAAAGGAAAAGAAATGTTTTTATTATATAAATTTAACGAAAAGGAAGATTCATTTGAGAATATTATGTTAATTTAATGTCTTGGACATAAAGGTGTAATGTCCCCAATGATTTTTTTATTTCAACTATATATAGATTGCAAGCTATATGGATGAAAAGTTTTCTGATTTTGAGAAAGGGAGACAATGATTACCTTAATAAATTTTATATCTTCATGTTAGATTTCTTGGAGAATCTAAGGATTATAAACCTCATAATGTACACTATATTGACCATCAATAATATTCAGAATGGAAGAATGAAGTCTCAGATCATAACGCATCCTGCAATATCTTCACCATTTTTTGACTTGTGTCTATAATCATTAAATATTCACTGCATTTAAAATGAAAAAGGGTTCAAGATTATATTGTTGAGTAATGAATTTCTAAAAAGGATTACAATTGTATTTTGTATTAAAATGAGAGAGTTAATTGAACTTCTTCATAAAAATGATCATACTGCCAGCCTGAAAGGTAAAGTATGTTAATGTTCCAAGAAAACTTTAATGAAAAGAAAAGGTAAAGAATTAGAACCGAAATAAAAACTACCACCAGCCGAGTTATTATCAGATATTCTATTTCAAAAGAAGAAAAAGACATTTTCTAATGAAGTGTTATCCAAATGGAGATAGTAGATTAATAAAAATAATGACGGAGAATTAGTTTTGTGTTAGACCCTACTAGGGATAATGATTTAAATATTCAACTAGCTAAAAATATTGTGAATAAATATAAAAAAAGTAAAATAAGAAAATGTCAGAAGCTGATACTATTAAAGATATATTATAGATATGAATCCAAACAATTTCAGGTACCATAATCCTTCTTGCAAGAATCATTAAATATTGAAACATTGTGGGCAGATAAGAGAGATAATGTTATTTCAATTTTGGGACCCATTGTGGAAGATGATGTAGTTCAGTAAGAATAATGATATAAAGAATAATAGGAATAAGAATGTAGTTATTTGATAAGGATAGAGGAAGAATACCATGAGAAAGAGAGTCCTTTTGAAAAACTATCATTCAGAAAATTCCAATATTAATCCACCAATTTAATTTTTGAAGAACAATCAGTTCTAAAAAATTATGATGCTCAGGATAAAGTTGATAAACCATCAGATGATGAGAGTCGTAATAATGATTGTAGTCATATTGATGATGAAAAATAATTTGATGATATAGAATCTGATAATGATGTATATAATGATGATAAAATTGTTCAAATATCTAATAGTGAGCATGAGAATGAGAAATATGAGAAGGTAATATGTAAATCAATGAAAGGTAAAAAAGTGGTTGTTTTTCACAAAAGAAATATATACTTTCAAAATACCTGAAGGATTTTTTTGAACATATATTCCCAAATAATATGGTAAAAATAATGTTCCCTCTCCAAAAAAGAATATGATTCAGAATCTTCATCTTCCTTAGGAAATGATTTCATGGTACAATCCGTGATGAATCTTGTAAAAACCATTGTCTTATTTCCAAGCGTTGATTCTGGATATAATATACTTCTACAAAAAATCAATCGGAAGTCTGATTCAACAATAATTCTTAGGAAATAGTATATAAAACTTGAAAACCAATTTAATACATTTAAAATCAGATATGATTCTCATAGAATATATTATTAAGAGAAAACCATGTGGTCTAATTTAGTGATTGATGATATGAAAATCATGGATGATTTCAACGATTCAGCTAAGGATGCCTTTGATAAATCATGTAACACAATTTAGACAAATTAAAATGTATTTCAGAAAGGATAATGGAAGATAATGATAATAATCTATAAGATGAGAATTTTTTTAATGTGAAGCTAAATTCTGTTGCTCTAATACTGAAATGGGAAAGGGAACACAACGATGAAATGGCTGAAAAGTTCAAAGAGAAAGAAGATGTGATAAAGTCTGAAAGTGAATTTCATAAATCTTTGGAAGAAAGGATCAATGATCTTGAAAAAAATCCAAATCAGTATCAATTGATCAAAAAGTAGGAAGATGATCCTAAAGAGCTAAATAAGAATAATGAAACCCTAAATAACTGATGTAAGAGGAAATAAATGTTGAATTATTTCTTAAATCCTATCATTTTTCATATTTTATTTGTATCAAATATTTCCCATATAGGTGAATTTTTTTTTCATTCCATTGTTTTGTTTTTTATATTTCTAACCTTTCAGGTCCAATTTTTTCAATTCCCTTTAATCTATTTTGAAAATCACAAAGTGGGAGAAAAGTGTGATAAAATAGAATATTAAGAATGATACTGTATAAGGTGTATTTATTGAAAGGATAATTTCTTATTTAAGGAAGAAGAAATTTCTCTTATAAGGATAAGAATATGATCCTTTGGGATTTAAAAATTTAAAGGGGAGTCAGTTTTATTCATCATGAGACTTAATCAATGTTAAAGGGAGATATGTATTTCATTACGTTCAAAAATAAAATATTTTAGTCATTATATTCTCATATTTGACTCCATTAACACTTCAATAATGACACATAAATGATTTATAAAATATATTTCGTTTCATGGTCTAAGGGAAAACCAATATTTTATTAATATTTAAAGGATATTTCCCATATTCTCTACTTATAAGAAATTTAATTATAATTGATTCAATGGGATGAGATTCATATCCTTATATAAAAATATTAATTTCGACAATTTTTTTTGATATGTGTTTTCTTCAACACATGAATATTTTTATAAATCAATTGACTCATTTCCTAGGTTGTCAATATATTCATTTCCTATGTGAATGAAATTTATATTTATTTTCTCTATGGGCTCAATGAACTAAGATCTCAATAAACATTATCATTCTCCTCTTTAATGAGTATAAGAGTTGATTGAATTGAATTGTTTTACCATATTACATGATAAATTGTTATGTATAATGTAAATATCATTATCTACCACTATAATCCAATTTGGTTTCTCATAATCTCATACTTATCCATTACATTTTGTGTTGACATGATCTCTTATTCTTCCAACCATTGAATAGTACCAAAAATTTTAGTATTAGTAATAAAAATAATATTATGAAACTACATTATATCTAACTTAACAAAATTCTAGGATATTATCATTTATATAATATTATACTAAAATTCAACCCTAACATTATGTTCCCTAGTTTGGTTTTCCTAAATCTAGTACCTACAGTTTCAACTAAGAAATATTTGACAACAACTGTAATGAACCAGAAGCTAGTATCATAGAGCCTATTGTTACTTTGTTAAATTATCACTAGATAAAGAATATATAATTTCCCAATATGTAAAATAGTTATGTAGTATTGGTAGAATACATACATACTAGAATCTCAATTATGATTTTTGTAAAATATATAACATTATTGATGTAAATATTTTCTATAAATGAACTCATTCATGTATTATATCTATGTATCCTATGGAATGGAATAAAATAATGGTGATCTATGATTCCAAATAAGTGTTATATTGAATAGAAGATATCAATAAAAAATAAGGAATAATAAATATGATAAGGTAAATAGCTCTAAACCCATTCCATTTAACTAATATAGTGATCATAGAAAACAATATGAAGGAAATAATGATAATCATATTATTCCATATAATTAATCAAATTATATTGAATCTCATACATGGATATCATAACTAATCATAAAATTAAATATTCATGAATAAATAATCTCACAATTATAGAATGAATAATATTGGATATCTTAAACATACTTTCATGACTTTTTCTATGACATATTATATAAATGGGTTATGACAGATAAAAAAACAGAAATAGATTGTTTAATGAGACCTAACAATGCATAAAGAGGATATAGTAGGTTTATCCTATCACAACATAAGCCTAATTAATTCTTCATATAAAATGGTAGAGCAATAATTCTATAAATAAAAAAAATAAAAAATCCTTTTAAAAATATATAATATGAAATGTCAATACTTCTCTAGTCTTAATAATCATAAACCATACTAAGCTCAAATTAGGATGGTCTCATTACAAAATATACCTAGGTGAGTAGATGTAATATAATGGGTTATTTTCATCAGTGAAAGGAAATACCATATAACATCATTTACAAAATACTTTTGGAAACTACCATTATTTAATTTGAATGTCTCTTTCAAAAAAGATAATTTATTTATTATTTGGAAACATATATTCATTTAAAAATACCTGAAAAATATAAACAATTCATTAAATAATTCATTGGGTAGTTATGTGCAAAATTCTTTTCATGTAATATATTATAGAAAATGATTCCTTTAAAATATTCAATAAAAATAAAAAAAATTCCCCCCATAAGAAAATGATAATTTTATTATATTTATTCCATTTTTTAAAAATTTTTATAATAGTAAATTTTATACAATAAATAATTTGATGGTATTAAAAACATTATTACAAAATTTTCATGGAATATATTGCAATGGAAGAAAAATATTCCTGTCTGAGTAGGAAGAATTGATCTTTTTTCAAAAAAAATATACTTTTGGTATCATAAATATTTAAAAGATTAAAATGATATGAATATATTTCATTTATATAAAGATGAATAATTATATTATTTTTTTAATATTTAAATAAAAGATTATTATCGTAGAGTATTCTTAAACATAATCATTCATGACTACTAATGAAATTATTGAATAATCCCTTTGCACTTTGGTAACATTTGATCATAAGCCATATGAAATAATAATATAAAATAAAACTAAAAATATCCCAAATAGAATAATAATCAAGATATAAAATGCCAAATTGGTAGTATATAAACCCTACAAATTATATTTTTTTCTTAATAACAAAATATGTCTAAATAAATGCATGTTGGGAAGAAATATTTTACATCTTGTGTCACTCCTAATATACATTATTTTTATTCCAGATTAATAAAAATTAAAAATTATTTACTTTTTTTAGAATTTTGTTATCTTTATTATTCATATTATAACTTTTTTATAATTTTTTATTAAATTAAACAATAAAAAAAATTTGGTTGAACTTTTTGATGATATTCACTTCATATATACAAAATGACTTTGGTAGGATGAATATGGTAAAAGTTGTTTTTATTCCATCATCTCTTGAATAATAATTGTTAAATAATTCCCATTAATATAAATAAATAATTATTTAATATATAAATAAAAATTGTTATGAAAAATAGACTATATTATAGTCATTAAAATGGTATGTCGTATTTACGCATGAGTATCATTTCAACTTTCCATCAATCATGATGGAAAAAACAAAATTATCATTTCAATATTCTATAGTGATCCTTATTTAATGAATAAAATATAATATAATTTAATATACATAAATACAATATCTATTTTATTAAGTGGTGAAAACCCAATCACATTGTCTTTTGGAGGTGGTAGTGCAATCATACGTAAGAATGACGTTATCAATTTTCAAGGGATAAAAAAATTAATAAAATATTTTTTATAAAAAATTTATGGAATGATAAATTTTCCAAGAATGTCATATATATATATATACATCATTATAACCAATCATGATTTGATGTGATGGAATGCGAAATAAATTGGATCATGAGGTAGTAGTCCTCCATAGAATCAAATGTTGTATTATTTTCCAATTTGATGGGAAATGAGATGGATGTAGGATTAGTGATTAAAATAATAGAATATATGTATATGGTTTATAATGATGATTTTATTTTGGTATTGTTGAATAATATTTGAAATAGGGGGAATAATTAATAATATGAAACTTCTCAATTAAGAATGATAGTTTTTCTTTAGAGAACAATTTAAAAAGTATACCCAATTAATTAATAGATTGTATTTCTAAAAAAATGTTGGCCTCAACGATATGGGGGGTATATATAATAATTTTATCTATGTAATCCGTTTTTAAATGAAAAGGATTGTTTTTTTGAATAATATAAATGAAAATGTGATCATTTATATGTTAGGGGAGGGGATCTTTTGAGTTTTTTAATTTATTAAATTAATGAAGAACAATTTTCATATAAAAAATAATCCAAACTAGTAGAATTTTTATATAGGACTATTATTTTTCTAAATATTAACATTGAATAAAATATGCACATGTTTCCATAATATTTATAGCCTTATCTTTTAGCTTTATATTTTTGTCATCCCATATGATATTTACCGAAGTATTAGAGTTTTCTTCCATTTAAGGTTCAATAATATAATAATAAAAGGTGTAAATAATCATAAATGGACATTTTTTGATATTTTCATCCTTGTCTCTTTAATTTTTTTGAATATAATTTTTTTGGGTATTTTAAAAAATTTATTTTAAAAATTTTATTTATTAGATATCATTAATGACATTTTTACACTATTCATTTAATTTAACATAAAATATATCAAGAAAAAAAAAACAAATTAAAATATAATCTATTAAAACACCAATAAAATGTTATATTTATCAAAAAATTTGTTTAAATCATTGAATATTTAATTTTTTTTTGAATTTTACTCTTTTAAATATTATTAATTAAAATTTTTAATTTTTTAAATAAAAGTTGGTTCGGGGTTACACATGAATTTATTATAATTATTTCATCACTAAGAATTTAAATTATGTTACCATGATAAAAAAGTTAAATTTATTAATAAAATTAATATTTATAACAATTTCTTTGACAGTTTTTCACTACTATACACTATTATAAATATTTAGAGAAGAAAAATTACATTGTTATCCTTATCTCATTGTTAAATATTATAAATATAATTATGATAGAAAAAAATTACATGTCATATTTTATAATTCATATTTAGTGTGGATGATATGGTATCACCCATGAAATCTATTGTATTGTTTGGTATATTACAAATTCTATATAAAAATTTTTACCATAAATTCTCAATTTACCCTTGTTATGGTATAAATAAATTAATATGGATTCTCTTCATAAAGTCCCAATATAACACAATCCTATTTAAAAAAACATTTATTATTTAATTCTGAATGTGGTATAATATTTTTAATAACTATCTTAAATATTTAGTTGTTCTTAATTTAGTATTCAATTATAAAACACATTGACAAAAAATAATTTCGCACAACATTTTTTTATGTATACAAATATCATTATGAAAAATTAATTAATAAATATGAGTAGAATTAAATTAAAATTATTATTTATAATATTAAAAAATTACATTTACTTTTTTTTATTTTAAAATAGTTTATAACTATTAAACACATGAAATAAATTGGTTTTCAACAAAACCAGTATTTTCACTGTTTAATGGAAAAATCATCCCATTAAAATACGAAAAACTAACTTTAAGATAAATTTGAAATTATTGTTTGAAAATGAATTAAAAAATATCAACTATATTTTATAAATATGTAATAACATATATATATATATATTATTTTTTTTAATAAAAAATGTAATTGTAATTTTTATGAACAAAATGTCCTTTATAAAAATTTAGATTTTTGTTTTGAATCATTAATCAATATATTTTTGTTGAGCATAATATTAATATATGTATTATAATATGTTTAATCCTATTTATACCAATAAATTTATTGTATTTGTGATTAAATTATAATATGTTAACAGTATATCATGGTTCGGTTATACCACGTGTTGTGAATAGAGTATGCTATCAAACATAGCCTTATTTTTAAATATCTGGATCTTATATATAGAATTACGAGATATATTATAGAAAAATATTTTTATTAGGGACTATATGAGATATAACACTCAATGTTTTTGAATAATGTAATAGGATAGATTCTATTTTATAAGTGTGGATAGGGACACACATTGAGTAGTTTAAAATAATTCAATTATAAAAGGTTAATTTCATGGGAATATGATTCCAAATAGAAAAGTATTAAATGGAAAGATGTTATAAATTGAAAATATATTTAATAAATAATAAATAATATTTTTTTCAATATCACGCCCTTTTCTAAAATTTTTACCCTCATAAAATCTATTTTGATCCTCGCCTTTGTAATATAATTTAACAGTTTATACTATTCACAATGAAGAATATAATTCTAACACAATTAAATTATATTAATTATTTCAATTAAAAAATGATCTCATTTTAATAGATTAAATATATATAAATATAATAATGTAATATTAATTAAAAATGTAAATCGTAACGAAAACCATTTTTTGAAAAATGAGTTTTCAGCAAAAAACAAAACTTGAATTCATTTGTAACCGTCTAAAAACAATAAAATTAATTTAAAAATACTATATTTAATATATATTCTATAAATTTATTTTAATTATATTTCTTAATTGTGTTTTTATATATTTTTATATAAAAACACATTATGGGAATATAAATATTTTTTTGAAAAATTATTTTGAAAATTAAAAAAATTACTCACACAAAAATAAATTATAAAGACTAATCCAATTTAATTGATTATAATGTGTTTTTAATAGATATATATTTCTATTACATTAATAAAATTTTTAAAATTTAATTTTATATTTACATAAATATTAATGAAAACTAATTCAAAAATTAGTATTTTTACTTATTAACTGAATAATTCTGATTTTTGGTAAATTCATAAAAACTCACCCAAAGATGATATTAAAATTCCAATTTCAAGAATGGTACAAATTTAATCGAATAAAATTTATAGAAATTTTATAAATAAATTATAATTTACTTTCATATGAATCTAAATAAAAATAATTTTATGATAACTAACTTTTTTATCATAACATATTTTTATTAAAAATTAGAAACATATTTATTCATAATAAATAAAAAAATTCATTATTTTAAACCATTATATATATTCTTCATTTTGTGATTATTATTATTCATAAATTATTAATTAATATATTTCTTATAACTATATATTATATTATAATTCATATAGACTCAGTGTTGTGAATATGGTAATATATCCAACACATAATTTTTTTAAATATAAATATATTATAATATATCAATGTGTTACAATCTCCCCTAAAAATAAAATACACCAGTATAATTTTTTTCTTTTTAATCATATTATTAATCTTTTAAATTTCTATTTTTTGAAAACTGAATTTATTCAAATTAATCGAAAAAATTCTTTTGAATTAGGGAATTTGGAAACATAATTATTACCATAAACAACACATAATCTGGCTCTCAAGTAAGGAAAACATTTTTAGGATGTAAAAATAAAGACATGAATTGGAATATAATTTAAACGGAATAATAATGAGTAATATAGAACATTTTAAAGGGATTTTTAATGTTAAAGAAAACCTTAAATCGTCTAGTGGTAAAAATAACAATTATCTCTTCAAAAATAATTGTAAGAAGGAAAGAAAAAATTATTTTTAAAGATCATTTTCCTTGGATTTGAACAATTATTTACCATGTAATACATGAAAACAATATTAGTTGATTTATAACAATCTATCAATTTAATTTTATCTTCTGGATGTGTGTTTCAACTAACTTCTCCCAGTTTTAATGAACTTTAAATAGATTAGGATCTCCATAAATTAATTACTAGTGAATCCTTAAGTACTTATGTATTCTAAAATATAATAATGGTTAGATAATGTTATCTAATAAAAAAATCATCATACGATGAAATAATACATTAATACTATAAACTATAAAAATTAATTCAAAATGTTAAAAATAAACCAATCCATAAATGGATAATAATAAAACCCCATGAAAAAATTTCTGAGAAGATTCGTAACCCATGAATTTATATAAATGTCCCTAAATTTCAAAATTAAACATGAATTCAATCCCAAAATAACATAAACTATCTCTTAATGTCACAAAAAAAACATATTAATAATTGATCGTAAATTTTATTAGAACATGTTAATCATTACCCAAAATAACTTCAAAATCCATAAAACCACAATGAAAAAAATATACACATCTAAAAAACACTATCCATATTGGAGAAGTAAAATTATTTTCTTTTCAATATATTCCAAAAATAAACAATGGAAAAAAATTTATTCTTGTATTGTATTAAAATCTTTTTCACCGAATAACTAATCATTTTCATGGACAACTATATTATCCAATTTGAGTTATGAAAATAAATAATCTTTTTTTAAAACATACCATATTATCTCATACCCAGAAACATATTATTGTTTATATTTTACTCAAAAAATTTCATTAAAAATTTAATCATACCACTAAATCACTATTCTAGTTGTCTATATTATTAAACAAATTCTTTGAAATCCATGAATAAAACTAATTTATAATGATCCGTAGATGTTTAATGATTATTATTATTGTAATAAAGACAATATAACAATAATATAATTTACTTATTAAATCCCAATACATTTCCATATTAACAATTCAAATTCCCTGATCACCACAACCTATTACCTTTGAAAGATATTTATATAATGTATATGGAAATCAACATGGATAATCTCCATGTTCCCCTATCATAACTCATTATAATATAAATAACACATTGGGAAGTAATTTATACTATTTAATTGATCTCATAATTTCTAACTAAAAAAATTATCTATGCCCCTATTCTCCAAATATAATACATCTTCATATTTGATTAATACATTTATATGTGTGATTCTTCTGACATCCTCAACATGTAGGATGTAAAATATTATTTCATTTATGATATTCACATAACATTTTTTTCTATTATTTGGTTGATTCAGAATCTCACATATGTTCATGTTATCCATCCAAATCATTAAAAATGGTTTATATTGAAAATGTGAATTAACCTAAGAATAAACCATTAGAGTGTCAAACAAGGAGAATAGTGATGGCCCATTAACCATGCTCCAAAATGATGTCTATGATATAATCGACCGTCTATTTTCAATCATATTAACCATTAATTAATCCAATTCTAAATCCAAATCCAGTTTCCATATCTCATTGTATTTTATTATGGAAACAAATACTTTATTTTTTATAAAATATTATTTTCAAAAATACATAATCTTATAATAAGGTATTTCATTATGGGTTTATATTAATAGATTCTAAAAGTTACTAAACCATACCAATTATACCAAATGTATTAACCTTTACTTTCTTTACATAAATTTTAAATTACTCCATAAAAATATTAATTAATTTTTTCAAAAATACATACCAATAGACTATAAAAGGGTTGGTGTATTTGAATCCATAGATATGTAAATAACATTTACATAAATGATATATATCATATCAAATAATATTATTTAAACTGTAATATTTAATATAAATTTCATAGTTATCATAATTCTTTCTATCTAGGTGAATGGATTCATAATATATGGTGAGATCATATACTTAGTAAGGGTTATTGTGAGATAGTTTAATCAATAATCATAAGTGAGAATAAAATAAACATAATGTAATGATAATATGAGAGAAACATTATAAACTCATAAAAATATATACATATATAATATTAATTATACATGTCATATTTTTGACCAATAAAAAAATAACACATAAAAGTGTGAAATCTTAAATAATCAATCATTATCCATAAAAACATTTCATAGGTATAAGATATAATTTTATGAACAAAAATATCAGTGTATAAAATCATTTACTTAGTTAATAATATTATTAAGAATATTTTAATGGATTTGTTTCATCCTTCATTTTTTCATTTCCTTAGGTAAGGATCACTCCCACGAGTATATTGTTATACAAAGTCCCCTATAAATTCGGGTTCTATTCCTATTCAAAAAGTAATTATCATCAGATATGCCTATCATTTCCCAGTTAATAGGGTGGGGTTAAAATGGACCACACAAAAAATTGTATATTATATGACCACCCATTATAGTCCTAT
The DNA here is from genome assembly GCA_963277665.1 of Viscum album. NCBI lineage: Eukaryota > Viridiplantae > Streptophyta > Magnoliopsida > Santalales > Viscaceae > Viscum > Viscum album. The sequence goes on along the minus strand of OY728160.1, from coordinate 39,547,935 downwards.
AATTGAACCTCTTATTACATAATGGAAAAGATACATATTTGTGGCACAATATTGGAAAACAGTCATTATATAATCCCATCATATCCCATGGAAATGATACATGTTTCTTTAAAATTTCATAATCGTACTTAAAATACATCTAAAGATAAATTTGAGTTATAAAAATTAGATCAAATCCCTAACATATCATAACCCACATTAATGTATTTTGGAATATAAGAAAATTACATTAAAATATAAATGCATCATTTATTATTGAAAATTACATTTTTATTTTAGTACATTTATTTAAAATATAAATTTTTAAAAATTATTAAGGAAAATATTTTCATTGAAAATAAATAACATAAATATATAATGTATGTATAAAATAGAATATAATTCATCATATTGAGGAAATATATTAATATGTGTGTAATATACCATATTTTTTAATGGAAGTAATATGTTTGATACGATATAAGATATTCCACATCATACATAAACTAACTATGAAATATAAATATCAAACACTAAAATAACAACATATGTATTTAAATGGAAGGTATGAATAATATTGTATATGTTATGAAAATATTGTTTACACATTCATATATAATGAATATTTGTTTTGTAATAAATTATAAATGAAAATAAAACACTTTTGAAAATAAAAGGAAATATGTTTCTGAATAAATATTCAAATATACCATTGTTTTAATACCAATAAAAAAAGAAATTCAATATTTTATGATTATGTTAATTGACTATATATATATATATATTATTTTTATTTTTTAAAATTAATTCTAATTTTTTCATTCATTGATATAAAAATAAACCAAATTTTACAAATAAAAAGTAGAACTTCTCCAAAGAATATTTCACATTAATTTTATGGAGAACATGTTTTAAAACTAAAATTTGACAAATTATTTAATTAAATATGATAAAATAAAAAAAATATTTGTAATTTTAAAATCATGGTATTTTTTGTGTTTATCGAATTTTTCAAATATGTTTCATTTTGTGATGAATAGTGAAAAACAACATTTTTTATTGAAATATGGATTTTTATCTAAATAAATAACAATACCAAATTACATTTAAAATTTTTTTAATGTAAAATTAGTTCAATATGAAATCTATTTATTCAATTATGTTCGTTTTTTTAATTTTATATTGAATTTTGACATAAAAATGTTTCAAATATTTTTAAATTTTCACTTTAAATACTAATTGTTGGGACTTTTTAAAATTAATTTTATCCACTTATGGATTTTGATATTTTAAAAAATTATATTATATTTTTAATTATAAGCTCCAAATTTATTAAATAATACCCATCTTTTTCATCCAACATGAATAATAACTTTATTATTTTTTTATTACATCAGTTAAGTGTAAATTAGGAAATTAGGAATGAAAATAATATTTTAAATACCATAAAATGATTTTAATCAATGAAAAAATTTTATTTAATGAGTATTTTTCATCCCTAGGAATTAATGGTTCAGTTATTTGACCAGTTATGATAATTTTTATGATAAAAGAACATTTTTAGTATTTCATTCAATGAAAAGGTAAAATTGTAATAAATTTTTTTAACAAGTTAAATATTTTTAATATGGGGATAAATATAGTATATATTCTAATATAAATAGTTTTTTTAAAGATAAAATATTTTTCGTCGACATGGTAATTTATTTTTTATTTTTGAGAAAATAACTAATTATCATTTTCAAAATTATGATATAACAGTTGTTTAGTTAAATTTTTTTGAATAAATGATATTAAAAATATTAAAATAAATATAATATTATAAAATTAATTTCATACCTGAATTTTATAGCATCCATTGAAATTTTAAGGATTTTTTAGAATTTTTTGTTCATATTTATATAATTATATTTATTTTTTTAAATTTCATTATAATAAATGGTGTCGAAATTGTTGTTAATGGTATTTGGAAATAAATAATAATTTTTTAGATTTTATAAAATTTATGAAAAAATAAAATTACGAAAAAATATTGGTATAAGTTTTAAATTTTTATTCATTATTAATTTATGGGTTTTTATTCATTTTATAGTAACTATATTTATACACAAAGAGTAAAAAATCCAAGTTGTGGTAGTAAGAGTTAAAATGGTAAATTATTGGTTAAAAGTAAATGATAAGGGTAATAATATAACCTAAAGAAGTAAATAAATTATATTCTGATAGGATTTAAAACTTTAATCTTTTTATATTCAAAAAAACTCTATTTTTATTCATTTATATTAGCACATTATGTTAGATTAAGTTAATATTCTGAATAATTGTAAGAGTACATACCACCTCCAATATTAATGGGATCTTCTTCATATCCTTTGTTCATAATTCAGAACCTATTTTTTCAAAAATTATATTCCAAAATAATTCCATTGAATCCATACCCACATTATATAGGCTTTATTTGATTCATTAAACTATCCTTATAGGTGTAAAGGTGATAATCAAAGGAGATCTACTAAAGAATGGGTTTTATTATTAATTAACAATTCTATTCGGTTTCTTCTAAAATCCCCTTAAAATATTATTCAGCCATGGTGAAATAAAAACTCTAGTATAATCCACATACTATGTGTTTTCTTGATAAAATCATCACCTAAATCCATATCCACTTCCATTAAATGGAAAAATAAGTTATTGTTCATATGTTAAAAAGTATAGCACCTAAAAATCCTATTAAATTAGTTTAGTATAACCATCCCTCAATACTATTAATAATGATGGAATTACTGTTTATATATTATATTCAAGACATATTTTTCATTATTAAAATATAATATATCATATTTAATGAACATTAAATTCCTAAACCATGATAACATCATTCAGGAATACAATTTAATTATAACCTTTATGAAGTGATGTGATTTATTTTCCCTAAACACATCACATCGATTATATATATAATTATATTAAAATGATAAATATTCATTAATTATATTATAATGAATTTTAAAATATTAAATACTACTTACCTCCTCCCTATTTTTATAATTGAAAACATAAAGAGTTAATTATGTGTATTGATGGCTTACCATATCCATAATTATAATCTAGATTATTATTCATAAAAATATTCTATTTGTAGATTTCAATGTATAGTATATTTTAAAATAATTTATTTTTATCAAGAATATTATTCTTGATATTATGTAACAAGTTCCACTTTGGCAATATACATCATACCATGTCATGTTGTAGTTAGTTATTGAATGTCATCAAAATATCATACATATACTTATATGACTATATAATTGTTAAACATGATATTAAGTGAGAAAGAATTAATAATATACATAATAATGATTCTAAATAAAATATTTAATTAACTATATTCATTATTCTTGACTCTAACTAACATGCATGACCAGTTGGACTCAAGGTAAGGGACTCATTGAATAAAAATATCATTTTTTAAATTTTTAATGATTTATTATTCTTAATCTGTATATTTCATTTCCAAGTTTCCAAAAATATTTTTTTAGAATTTATTTAAATGAACTAGTGTATTTTATAAATATAATTTTAAAATATGATTCAAAATTTTCAATGATTTAGGCGACACATTGATTTAAAAATAACTTTTAAAATGTTTATATGGGTTTTGAATATAGATTCTTAATTTAAATAACCTAAATTTTTTTAAAACGGGAAAATAAAATATTAATAGTGAAATATTGACAATTTTATCCATTTATATGTTGTTACTATAAATTTATACTCGGAGATTTAGTGGAGGTTTCTTGAAAAAATAATTATGGAAGGTTCAATTATAAAGTACTGAAGAGTGGATTCATGGTATCCCTCAAATGCATTGGGTATAGAATCACTTGTATAGTTATTCCAATTCTTAGAGTGACATGAATATAAGTTGATAACATAGTTTTTATATTTCATTATTATTTGGTGACATGATACCTACATATATTTTATATAATTTTTACGATTTCTCATGAAAATAATTTGATTATGAAAATTTAGGTTAATGATTTTTTAAAAATGTTTATTTTTGTTTGGGTAAAAAAAGGAATTTTTAAAATAAAAATTTTTATGGGTTTTCAGTAGGATAACAGTTTCCTATATTTTTGTCTTTATAAATATTTTATTCTCATCCCATTTTTTATATGTTTTACATAGGTTTTAAGAAACATTTTGTAAAATTATAAGATGAAGGGTAATGTTTAACAGATTTGTCATCTTAAGAAATCATGATTTATTTTAAAGATATTTGTTTTATGAAAAAATGGATTCTATATAGTTTATTTACTTGTAATGTATCGATTTACATTTAAATATTTTTTCCTATATATCTAAAAATATAATATGAAAATATCCTAGAATGTCAATTCTAGTTCAAAAGTACTAGAATATGTAATGTTTGATATCTGGTCCTTATAGATAGTATCAAAGGGGGGTTTATACAATTTTGGAAATTAAAAATATTTATTAAGAATTATAAATATAATGATGGGTCTATAATTTCCTTGTCGATCATAAGTTTATTGTCATAAAAACTACTTTTTGAGGATTTATGTAATGAAATTTTAATGTGACTAATGATATAGTTGGTGACATTCATTTTTTAGGTAATTATGGAGTGTTAAATTTTCAATATTGAAGATGAAATTTATGACATAACCATTTAGGTTCAAATATATTTTAGATATCATGGAATATTTTTATCACATTTCAAAGAATGTTAAAATGTTTTTTATTTCATGAATAAAAAAGGAAAACTCATTGGTCTACTAACAACCTGTTGCATCCAATAAGGCCATATGCATATAAGACAAAAACATTAAGCTGACAAGAGTTTAGTTCTTTAAAATATCTAAAGTGATTTCCTAGATAACAAGAACCCAGTTTTCATTATTATTACCTTCTTATGAGAAAATATTTATTTCATTTTTTTAAAATATGTTTTACCGAATAGATACATATTATTTTTCTGATGTTTTTTTCAATTTTGGGAACATTATATAATAAAATTAAATAACAAAAATTCGGATATTATTTGAATGAATAAGATTGAATTATATTTTGGAAGAATATATGATTGTATTGTGGTCTTATAGTGATTCATGTTGTTTATGAAAAAGGTTAGCATATTTTGAATCTTTATTGGTAAATTGCATATTGGTTGATAATTAAAAGGGTAATTCATGTTTGGTGATATTAATTAAAATATATCTTAGTAGTCTATGTGGTAAATCACTTCTGTTTTTTCCATTAAATCATATTTTTGAATAATATTTTTAACCTGTATGGTTAGTTGATTGGGAATGATCTATGTTGAAGTTTGTGTCATAAAGGGGAATTTTAGTGATTGATGTAGAATTTCCCCATATAAATGTTTATTCTTTATAGATAATGTGATGTTCTTATTGAACCAGTTTTGGTTTTCATTAAGGTTTTGAGATAGGATGAATAGAATCGTATTTTTTGAGGTTTATGTAACTCTGAATATGTTTTTACCATTGTATTAGAAGTGAAAAAAAGTCATCTTCAATACTCATTGATTAGAGAAAAATTTTGGGTTTGTTGATCAAATTTATTAAAAAATGAAACCCTAATTTAAAATTATATAAGATTTAATATATTATTTTTCTAATAAGTAAATGAATTATATAACTTAATTAAAATTATTTTTAAACAAAAGTGTTATCCATTTACTTTTATCAATTTTATTTTAACCCATCAAATTGTTATGTTTTTATGAAGGTTAAATTTCTCATGATGATGTTCAATATTACATTATATTAGTATTTTAGAGTTAAATTTGTTTTATATATCTATGTTTTCCTACATGGAAACCCAATATCTTTAATCTTAATTGACTTTCATACATTTTTTTCTCTCTTTCCAAATAGATGTTTTGTTGACCCATTTTCGATGTGGGAACTCAATGAAGATATTTTGATTAGTTAAAAAATAGTTACCAAGAACTAGTTCAAATTGTAAAGATACAAATTATTAATGGGGTGAAAAGGCAACTTCCTGGTATTTTAAAATGAAATACTATGTTCAGTAGAATATAAGATACGCCACATCGATGTTAAATTATCTTCTAAATTTCATTATTTTAATGTAACTATTATAAAAAAGCTATTAGAAGGGAAGGTATAAACATGATTAAATGATTTGTGAAAATATGGGTTAATTTAATATATATAAATAATGAATTTTTCAGTGAAGAATTAATTAAATATAAAAATAAAACACTTTTCAAAATAAAATTAAATCTTTTTCAAAAAAAATATTTAAATTTTCATAACTATGTTTTATTTCAAAAAAAAATAAATAAATTTTTTAGCTTTATATTAATGATATATATATATATATTCAATTTAATTTTTAATATTAATCCTATTAGTTTTGTAGACAAGATTAAAAAATCAATAAAATCTTAAGCCTAAAAAATTTATTTTATGTAAGAAATTATTCCTTCTTTTGATGACACATTTGTTTTAAAAGTAAATTATGAAACTTTTTGTAAATTTCAATTTAATAAAGAAAAATATTTTTTTGAAAATTGTAAAATCTATTTTTACTTTGGTTATTTTTTTATTTTAATATATGTTCCATTTCTAGTTGAATAATGACAAAAACTAAATTTAAATTGGAAACTAACATTTATTCTAAATAATATATGATTTTAAATTATAGTTAAAGTCATATTTATTTTAATATTCTATTAGTAATATAACTATTAATTAAATTAAGGTCACTGTAATATTTTTTATGTTGAATTTCTATATAAAAACATTTTAATATTGTTCACATTTTAACTTAAAAACCATTTTTATGAATATTTTAATTTATTTTATACGGTTATTTATTTTTTATTTTGAAAAATGGATCTGTAATATTAATTACATGGTATAAATTCGTTTAAACAGTATATATTATTTTTTTCCAATATGAATATTATCTTTTTAATTTTTTTACTGGGATTAACGGTAAATCCGCTATTTATGGATAAAAATAATATTATAATAATTATAAAAATCAAAAAAATAGTTGCACACATTATATTGGATGGGTATTTTCCATAAATAATATTTCAAGGATCTGTTATATGACCCATTTTTCCTATTTGGATGAGAATGTAACATTTATAATATTTTATTCAATGAAATTTCAAACATGTAATACTTTTGTTTTTAAAAATATAATTTTTTATAGGGTTATATAGGGGATATATTTGAATATAATAATTATTTTAAAATATCATATATTTAAATACATCATGATAATTTATTCATAATTTTTACTCATGAAATAATTGGTATAAATGAATTCATAATGATTATACAATAATAATTTAAATATTGGAAATATCAATGAAATGAAATAAAAAATAGAAAAATTAAAATAATTTTAGATAATTAATGTCGTCAAAGAAATATATTATGGAATTTTACTATTTATTAATTATTAATAATTATTTTTTGAATTTACCTACATGTTTTTACTTTTTAAAAATCACATTAATTAATATTGTTCTAAATAAAATTATTCATATTTTAAAGTAAATAATTTTTTTAAATGATATAAATTTTATATAAATAAAAAAATAATTAAAAGGTAGTTTTTAAAAATTCATAGATGAATAATTTATGGTTCTTTTGGAATTTTATTATAACTATTTTAACCCTAAAAGAGTAAAAATTCATCATATTGCAGTAAGTATTAAAAAGAATTATTATGGGTTAAAAAATGAAGAGAATAATAATGTGACCTAAAAATTAGAAATTATTATATTATTAGATTATTTAGATATAAAATAAACCAATATTATAAATAACTATCTATTCATTCATTTGTATTAGAAAATTAATTTATATTAATTTATTATTTTGACGAATTCTATGAGAGCACCTCTCATCTATTATAAAATTGATCATCTTGTTTTATTTTATTTAGACATAGAAGCTATTTTATCTGCCTTTATCAAAAAAAATACCTTCCCAGAACACATATATATACATCTAATATGCATAATTTTAGTTAAAAAATCTTTATTTGTGTTATGGTATTTGTCGAAGGAGATAATCCAAAGAAGAGGTATCATTGCAAATTATGTCCTTCTATTTTGATTTTTTTTTGCAACTCATTAAAATATTTTTAATCCATGAAAAAAATAAATATAGAATACAATTCCTATAAATATATTTTATTATGTTAATATAATTACCTAAATTTCTCTCCACATCCATCAAATTGTAAAAGAAGTTATCATTCATGTGTTTTGTAGACTACTACCTCGCTAACCGATTAAATTAATATTCCATCGCATATATGAATCCAAACAATGATGAAAAAATTAATATTTATACATCATATTCATGAAATATTTATCATTATTTAAATATAATATATCCTTTTTTTATTTTACATTTACAAACCCAGATTAACAATAACGTCATTTGTCTGTACATCTGAATTATCAACACTACGACATATTATTAATTATTTTTCATCACCACATCTCATAGATAATTTATATAAGTATATTTAAATTATTAATATGATATATATTATATAATTATTGTTATATAATAATAATATAATACTTAACTAATTTCAATAATGATCATTGAAAAATGGGAATTTAACTTGTGTGTGTCTATGACATAATGTCCCCATAATTGAAACATAGTTCATTTTTTATATAATTATTCAATGGAAGGATTTAAAAGTATAATTCATATATTTATTTTTATTTATTTCAGGATTATTATTATTTAAATAATGGAATAATGACCACATTGACTATAGAAATCATAATAAATTAATTTTGGAATTAGGTACCAAATATCATGAATACATCTAATGTAAACAGAAATTATTAATTATATTTTATAAAATGGTAATAAATGAGATAAAATTTATAATAAACTTTTTGATGATTCTCATGAAATTTAAAATTTTAATTTTTTTATTAATGAATATAAATAGTGTACATAGTGAGACAAACTCAATTTAAGGGACTCCTTAAATGAAAAATTATATTTTCAAATTTTTTAATGATTTAATATTTTAAATAACTCTCTATCAAGGTAATGTTATCAAAAATGTATTTTATGAATTTATTTATATTTACATGATTATTTTAAAATAGTTCTTTTATAATTTCATTCAAATATTTCAAATGGGTATTAGACACTTTATTTAAAAATATATTTTTAAATGATTATAATGGGTTTTGAAAATGGTTTTGTTGTCTCAATGACAATAAATTATTTATTGAGGGTGAAAATGATATTTCAAAAGTATTATGATAAAAATTTCAATAAATTATATCTTATGATTATATAATGGAACTTGTACATTGATTGCTGGTTATGTGATAAAACAATGACTGGTGGTTCTGGGATAAACTAATGATGGGTGGGTCCATTATTGACCTCCAATTCATTGATAATGGATATCAACTGTATGCTAATTCCATTTAAAAGAGATAAATGTGTAGAAGTCAACCCCAAGGTTATTCCATATGAGTATAATTATTTCACATTTGAAATACATATATTTTATATTTTTTATTATAAATTTTTTGAACATAAGTTAGTTTTCCAATGTTAATATAATGATATATTTTAATTCTTGATTCGTTTCTTAAGGTCAAATATAATGTATTAAATAACACGTTTTTATGAAATTTAATTTCACTTATAGTTTCCATTAATTTAAATCCCATAGTGAGATTTTATTTCCCAACCCATGTTTTTAAAATACATTAAAAGGGTTTATTTATGAGCATAGAAAAGGATGAGATCATGTAAAAAAAATTAATTATTTATCATCATAACAAATATGGTTTCATTTTAATGAATTTTTATGACAAAAATTGATACTGTATATAAGCGCCCGCTTGTAATGTATTGGTTTACATTGTAAGAGTTTATCATGATTCTATAAAATGCTAAACTAAAAGTAATTACAAATGATAATTCTTGTTTAAAAAGCTATAATATGTATTGTTTAATTTTGAGTCCCCACATTGGGTATTTTAACATAGAAATTCCATTCACATTTTTAGTAAAATTATAAAATTATATGTTTTGAAAAGGATAAGAAGAATCATTTTATAAAACATTAAATAAATAAATAAAAAATAATAATGAAATATTATGTTAAATAAGATATTTATAATAGTTAAAATATTATAGATATTTTCTTAAGGAAAATATGGACATGGAAGAAACGATTCATGAACAAGGGGAAAAATATGTTCAATTTTCTCTAAAATCAATCTTATGGACACAATATTACATAATGTGAGGAATATTGAATTAAATAAATAATACCACTACAAATATCAATATGATAATAAGTTATGAAATTTCTGGGAGAGATATATCATAAAATTTCATCATATAAAATTTTAATCATATACAATAATTATAATAATGTTATTGAAACATAAAACCCTTAAAGATTTCAGAATATTTGACTTAGAAGTATATGGATTTTTGAAAATCATATAGATAAATTAATTTATTAATTTTAATAACTTATTATTATAAAATATATTTTTTCTGAAATATTCATGATCAAGGTATGAAATTGTTGCATAACATTAAAACATATCTCAACAAATAGAAATTGAGGAATGAAACCCATACAACATTGGCATAATTTAAATTAAAGTAAATTTAATGATATAACAATATATGTATCTTAAAATCACCATTTAATTTCAAGTATATGTGAATATAAATTCATTATGAAATTAAAAACAATATAAGATAAATTATTATTTGCATTATCAAACATGTATCATCAATTAGAAAATGAGAAAAAGGAACTTTTACTTTAATTATTTTATACTTCTTAAGAAATCTAACCTCAAGTATTATAAAATTTATATTAACGATATTTTATAATATTACCATATTAATATATATAATATTATATATGATTCAATTATATCATATAAATAATGACTTATTAACCATTCTCTTTTAAAGTGACCATTTTTGTGTTAATTATATTCTTTTTTTATGTTTGTTTGTTTTGGTAGTTATGGTCCTTATATGTCTGTAACAGATCCTCTATAACATAATTATAATAATTAACTTAATATTAATTATTTTAATTATATACATACTAAATAATTTTAGGGATGTAATACCCAATTACGAAAATGAAACAAAAAATGTCAAAGATATAGGAAGATTTGGGTCTAACAAAGATAACTAGTCCTGATTCCTAACAGAACCAAAAAAAATAAGAAAAATTATTCTAAATTATCATTTTATTAATGATTATTTTAAAAATATTATTAATAACCTAGATACCAAAAATATATATTCTAGGCTAATATTCCATCTGTAAGGGTATTACCTCTAATGCTCATGGTGGGCTTAGCATGGAGTAAACCATCATAATCACTGAAATCTTCTTTAAATCAAATTAGAATCCATAATCATCCATATTATTACTATTATTGAAAAAATAACTATAAAAATATTATTTATTATGAAAAATATCATTTTCTTTATATTAATCTATGTATATTCATTGTTTATATTATTATACACACTTAAAAAGTTTGCAAATGAAAAATTAATTATATCACTACAAAGAGATATTAGTCTGTAAGTACAATCATTTTATGTTTCCTTCTATTGATTGATGTAACCAAATAATTTTTAATGTATATTACCCAATATATATAAATTATTGAATCAAAAATTTACTCAATTTTAATTTCACTTTCTAATTTATGATTCATGTAACAGGGAAATGATAAAAAAATCCAATAGTTATGTGGAGGTATTAGTCAACATATACACAAAATACACATTATCATATTCGAATGGGATGGAATGTATTTTTTTAACAATATTATGTAATTATAGATGAATAATTAGTTTATTAATATCATATATAAAAAATATAATCCATCATTATAACATTTAATGAATTTAGTTGATGAAAATGATTTATATATCTACGTGGAGTGACCAATGTGCATATATGGATGAGTAATATTTTTTGTTTCCAGTTGATGTAAAATATGTATAATATTTATATGAAATCATAAAAAACCATATTATATATATTATATAGGATAAATCATCTTCTTGGATACAATAAATTTACCGAATGTAGCGAAGGAAATGTAATAGAACTATATTTGCTATGATTTATACATCTTCAATGAAATCCCCCGTTGGATTACACCATTATCCTAGAAGGATTGGTATTGGGAGAAAAATATAAGAATTGAGATAAATTGAATTATTATAGGGTTATTTTTATTAAAGTATTTACATGATATGTGGCTCAAATGTTATGAATAATGGGGGACGGTAGGTAAGAATTCATAAGTAGGGGGAGGGAAACAAATGGAATTTCATAAAAAAATTCAATTATATAAATTCAATTTCATGAAAAAAAGATAAAAATGTCAATGAATTAAAATAAGGGATAATAAAAAATTTAGATATATTTATCAACTAAAAAATTTACATGTTTGTGGGTAATTCCTACACATATGTCATGGGTTTACCAGCCCACTAAATCACTTTTAAATATAACCATGGTAACAAAATTTTATTATTTTTGTTATTAATAATGAAAAAAAATAATTTTTACCTTATTAAATTATATTATTTATTTTGAATACTAATATTGAATCCATTATACCATAATAAATTTCTATAAGTAGTTTAAAATAATTTTAATTTATTATACAATTTGAAAAAAACCATTTTAATGAAATTTAATTTTAACCATAAATAATAATTTACATATATTTATTACCTTTAAGAAAATTAAATTTAATATAAAATAAACAATTTTCAACAAAATTTTAATCAATATATAATAAAATAATTAATCATAAAAACTGAGAGTTCTTCTAAAATATTTTTTATGAAATATCACTTTTAACCAAAATAATAATTAACCAAAAAATATATTATTATTATAAAAATGTAATTAAATATAATATTTATGAATAAATTATACATAGGTTAATTGAAGATCAAATTCCAAAATTTATAGGCCATCTACATTAAAAGAAATTAATTTTTTACAAATATTTAAATTTTTTACTCGTCACTAAAAAATATGTTTTTCTAAATATAATTACTATGAATTCGTCCTAAAATTATATTCATCAAATTATTTCAAAATTGATTTTATTTTCTAAAAATATAATTTACAATATGTTATAAATTAATTATAATTACATTGTGATTAAAATGAAACCAAAATTATTTTGAAAGAGAATTTTCTTTGAAGAATAAAATATTTTTATAGAAAATTAAATACATATTTATTATGGATTAATCAAATAATTTCAATTATTTTAGAAAAATGTTGTATTCTTTGTTAATATTTATACATTCATATTTAATATAATTTTAAATAATAGTTAAATATATCATGGTTCATATATACTGAGGGTTATGTTCAAATAAATCTATCGAACACATACTTTTAATTATTATAAAAAACATTATAAAATATATGGTTATTTTATAATCCATCATAAAAATTAGTTTTATTTTTTCCAAATAAAACATCCCAGTCCAAAAAAGTCATATTTAATAATGTTTTCAAAATTATATATAACATCCATAAAAGAATGTGTTGAATAGTATTTCATAATAATGGATCTATAAATGAATTGTTTAATTTAATATGTTTAGTCCCAAAACATATTAATATATATTATAAAATAAATTTTCTAAACTAAAAATAATAAGTTTAAATACCTTTAAATTTTACTAAGGAAATATATTTGAATACTTAAAATATTTATTACAAAACAATTTCATCATTCATGAAAAATAAAAATTTATATGTTGGTTTCATATATCACATTTAAAAAGATTACATGAGAAATTATGATAATATTTATTTTAAAACATATTCTCCAAATTATTGTGAATTAAAAAGGAAATAATTATTCAATGGTAAATAGTGATCTGAGGATAAAAAAAATTGATTATGAAATGAAAAGATACTTTTAAAAACATTATAATTACAATTGATGAAAACCCGATTTATTAAAATAACACTACATATATTAATGTTTAAAAAAAATATCATAGTGGATGGAAAAATATAAGAACATACTATGGTTGGAGAACCCATGCATATAAAATTCATGTTTAAGGTTAGACATTATAAATCATAGAAATAATATTTGAGTAAACAGTATCCCTTATATAAAATGTACACTAAAAAGCATGAATCATTTTTAAATAATTATATTTTGTAAAAATATATAAAATTATAGATATATCACTTAATAAAACAAAATTGTAAAATTTATGAAAAATATATGAAATATTTTCATGAAAACAATCATAATTCTATGAATCAAAATTGATATTATACAATATATTATTACTGGAAAAATAGTTGAATAAAAAGGAATTTGAATATAAAAACATGATTTTTCTATGTATATATTTTCAATTTGAAGGAACTTATATTTCTAATAGACATGGGATAATATGGAAACATATAATTATACAATGGATTCATGTTTCATAACATGTAACCAGTCATAATGAATCGTAATTGACACTAAGAAGACCCTCATGACATGAGAACACATCATCCAATTAACCAAGATAGAGTGGGAATGGAATTAACAATAAAATAAAGTTATTAAATTAATATTAATGATTTATTTCTAAAATTGGATGTACAATCACCACATAAATGAAATTACATTAATGATTAAAACTTTGTCTCAATGAGAGTAAATTGAGATTAAAATTCATTCCATAATTCTGGGATTTATTCAATTTCACTAAACATAGTGAATAATAAAATTAGTTTCATTAAATTATAACCCAAGAACATTGTCTATAATCATAAAAAATTATATTCTACATTTAAAATTACTCTAAATTTATAGATATTGGTTATATTTTACCTATTTTTGACACTGTCTGTATCCATTCTCTACCAATTTTAGAAAGTTTCATAAAAATTTGTTATTATATTCATTATTATTCAAATTAATTAATTCCAATATAATTAAATGTAATGGAATATATTTTCCATGATATTTATGTACTTATAATTTAATTCAATGGTAGTTTTGGTTATTAAACAGTTAGAGGAAGTCAATGATGATCCTATTACGGTGATTCTAAATGAACAAAATGTGTTTTCATAATTAATGAATTAAATAATGATTTTTCCATAAGGGAGACCAGAAACCATTATATACATATTCAGATCATAATATATAAATTAATATTCTTTAATTTTAAAGAGTCATAAAAATAATATTAATATCATAATTATTTATTAGATTTATCTATTTATACCTTCCTAGTGTGGTGGTTAAGGAAAACCAAAGTTGTTTTTTTCACAATGTAGGAATAATAATTTCATATTTATTAATAGAATAGGGAATTTGTAATTAATGATTAAATAAATTTATTTATAAATTTATGAATTCAAAAAATACCAAATTAATTAAATATATATTTAGACATTACAATAGGGAAACAAAAATTAAAATTAATAATGTTAAGTTAAAATGATTACTCAAATTAATCACTTTTTAATTTCAAAATAATATCCTATTTAAATGGATGGAATATGATGATCAGTTTTGAATAGAAACTCAATATAGTGAATCATTATATGATAATGAAAAATAGTCATGTTTCAAGAATAAAATTTATGTTTTGGATTTCATGGATGGGGTGGTGAGAGGCCCCTTTTATAATTTTTTAAAATGGATTTTTTGTAAATATTTTATCTTAATTGAAAGGTAGGACATGTTAAATATTTCATGGGGATGAATAATTGGAAAAAATATAGTACAAAATAGATAAGATTTAGAGACACCTCATATAACAATTTTGTAGTCAGGTGTGGTCATGTTTTTATCCATTTATGCCTCGAATTATTATATTTACCATTTTATATTTTACTACAGCACCCAGGTTTTACCTAATATTGAATAATTATGATTCATCAAAAAAATGGTGATAATTAGATAATATGGACCAATGGATTATTAATATTAAATAAATTTCATTTCGGTAACTTTATTAATGTGATAATATTTATATTAATATAAATATTCAATATTTATTAAAAACAATATGTGAACATATTTATTCTAGTAAAAAATATAAACTATTGATTTTTAAATTAAATATTTAATTTTTATAACATTAAATTCATGTTTAAAAAAAATATTTTGGAATTAAAATATTTCTCCTCAATTTCAAATTCATACATATATTCTAATAATTTCAGAAATTTCTTTTAATTTTCGAAAATTGTATATTCATATAAAAATAATTCCTTTTAATTAAATAACATAAATTTTAATTAATTAAATACAAATATATTGAATCTTAAAATAATATTTTTTTTCAAATATAATTTTAATATAATGGTAATTTAACATTTTAATTATAAATTGAATGATATAATGTAAAATGATTTTTATTAGAAAATATACATATAGGAATATTAAACATTGTCATTCATATTTCCTAATTTTAATTAATTTATTTTATATTAACCAATAATTCATATTTAAAATATATTTTATCATATTTAATAGAATTATTTTTTCAATTGAAATTTATATCAAATATAAAGGAAATATTTCGAAAATTTCATTTATAAATATATAAAGAACATACTAGTCACATTAGTTATTCTTATTAAATTCCAAATATATTTAAACTATAAATAATTTTACCTTTATAAAAATTTCATAAATTAGTTTTTTATATTAATTCTAGCCAATTCATCAACTCATTTTTATAATTCATTCACAGTATTTATATTTTATATAAATATGTTGATGTCTTATTTTATATTAGTGTTTCATATAGAGAAAACTATAGAACACATCTGGATCATTAAAATAATACATATATTTAAATTTTAATGACATACATTATACCCTTTAAATAAATACAATCCTTAAAATTTGACTCATTTGATTAGACTAATATTTATAGCGAACTCATAATTATTCATATACTGTAAGATTGTCATTTTATTATTTAGGATACTGAGATATATTCATCTATATGAAGAATTACTGTATACCCTTTATAAAGGGGTAAATAAAATTCATAATTTTACATTTATTTCTAAAAGGGATAGTTATAGATACAAATGTAACAAATTCCATAATACCTTGATAATCATTTATATGAAAAACATACAACTGTTGTGATTTATTTATATTTCATTACCTAGTAGGTGGTAAAAACATACATGACATAGGACATTAGAAAATATAATGTGAAAACACACTATATTGTTTATTGGATGTATTTGTATATGTTCTTCTATATTGTCTTGGTTTTTTTGTCACTATTTACTACATTGGACCTTTTTTGGGTACATTGATTCATATAAGGTTCTTTAAAGATACACTTTAGAGCTATTTATGATGTGAAAACATAGGTATAACTTATTATTATAAAATAATCATGTGTGTCCCCTCCCCCACTATTAATTGAGAACCCACTATCATATCATATTCATACATATGAAACCTTTTATATGGTAATATACTGAAAAAAGTCTTTTTCATACTTCCCTAACTATGTACTATGGGCCATGGATGGGCCATGAATAAAACTATTAATTTTTTATTTTTTAATCCAAATGAGGTTATCCGAAAAATGTTTAACATCTTCATTTATGAATTTTTATTATAATTACTAATCAAGATCATCCTGTTATTCTTAAATTATTCTAATATAATAATTTAATTATCTAAAATATATGAGTGTAACATGATTTTAATGGAATAATATATATTCACCTCATATTCTATTAAAGTGGGAATATATTTTTCGAGTGTGTGTACAACAAACTACCAGCTCACAAACAGATGTAAAATGTATTTAATAACTGACTCTCAAATTCTAGTATAATTATTTAATTAATTTTTATATATAATAGTAATGAAATTATTATTCTTTTTTATCTATAATATCACATTTACCTTTTTACATTTCATTCCAAGATAATATGATAATAGCCATCGTGTAAATGGTAGAATGTTGTATGGTGAAGTGATGTAATTCTTTTTTAACATAAAATATACATTGAAGGTAGTAAAGGGACATTTAATGGAAATTTGTGATATAAATATTTTCATAATAACACTATAAATCTCATAAATAATTTCCCTTTCAATAAAAAAATAATTATGTCATACATAATATAGTGAAACTAAAAAACTAAATAATAATATAATCAACTATATCTAATAGCAATTTATTTCAATGAAAAAATATTTTATTGATTAAAATAATTAATTTTATAATAATGATCAAAATAATTAATATTATCATAAATATTGAATACATAAAGTTTGAAAATAAAAAAACATGTTTTGTGGAGGTTTTTCCAAGACACTATACTAATATTTGTTGTGGTGCACACTAAAACCCAAGACATTCATTCTCATTCCATCTGTCAAAGCATAGATGATATATATAATATTGGTCCCCACCTATAACTTGTTTATATCCAATATAGTCACAATAATAGTAAAGAAGGAATTTCATAACACTTCCTTAGGTAAATTCAATTGAATAAAAACATAGCTATCAATATAATGATGGATAAATAATATAAATACTTAATCAACCTTTACAAGATGTCAGTAATCATCAAGAATGTCCATAAATTTCACAATGTTCACAAAAAGTATAACAAGAACATAATTAATCCAATAAATTTTATTATAGTGTTTTATTAGACCATAACCCCAATGTAATAATGGAAAATTAGAATGATTTTTTCATAAATGAAAAACATACATGGGAAAAAAATTATTGAATGGTACCATTAAATAACAAATCAAGAATTGAATTATTTGAAAAAATTAGTTTAATCCTTCTTATGATGAAAATATATTTAAATATAAATGTTTTATCATAAACTCTATTAGTTTTAATTTTATGAAAAATTAAAAATTAAATGCATGTGAAAATTTAAAAAATCATTTTGATACCATTTTAAATATTGATCTTAATGTCAAACATAAATGTCACAATCAAAGGAAATAATTGAAAAGATAACATGAATTATTTTGGGCACCATTCTGATCCAAAATAATCTTCACTAATGGATCCTTGATATTAAAATAATATTTTTTATATGATATTAGAAGGATAATATAAAACAATTGACAATGAAATGAAATAAACCCGTAATATATGTTGAAAATGGATTTATTTAAAACATAAATTATAGAAAGAGTAATAAAACAATATTTGTATTATAAACACCGTATTTTACATAGAATTTTATATATTATTTTATAATAACATATTACGGTGTGAGAAACCATACAGAGAAGAAAAACATAAGATTAAACATTTTTACCCAATGAAATGAGATTTGAGTTCTTGATATCCCTTAGGGGTATCATACTTCATGAAGCACAAACATTTGAAAATGTTATTATGTAGTATAAATTTAAAAAATTATATAGTAACACATAATAATGTTAATGGGATTAATTTTACTACAATTACATTATATTTTATGAATAATTTTCTAATAAATTTAATTTCATTGATAGTATGCATTACACGCAACATAGGGTTTAAACAAAATGTGATATGTTATTTTTAATATTTTTAATATTGAACATTATAAAATAGTGGTAAAATTTGGAAATATTAATATGAATAACATAATTATGAAAATATTTTTAATTTTTTATATAAAAATATATATTTATAAATAGGTAAATAATTTTTGATAATGTCTTTATATACATATAAAATAAATTATTATCAAAAAGAGATATGTATTGAATTATTTGATAAAATAATATAATTAATAACTGAATCATTTAGAATATTTATTTAAAAAAATTAACTTCATTTATGAAATAAATATTTCTGAATTATCTTTTGGTGATTTTTTAAGAATTATCAGAAAATAGTAATTTATTTATTCATAGTAAAAAATATATTTCCATTAAAAAGTAATTTCTTTTAAATAAATTTTAATTATTCATCATGTTAAATAAATATTTCATAAATTTTTTAAAATTATGTTATTTTAATACCATTTTTGCTTATTGAAAAGAAAATTACGATGAATTTTGAAATTAAACACATCAAAACTTATGAAAAAATCATTAGAAAAAACATTTATTGTTGCATATATGTGTATACTTTTTATCAAAATTTGTCCACATTAATGAAGGAAATTTTAAAAAATAGATTAATTATTTTTCAATAAAATTATTTAAATTATTTAATAGGGTAATGTTAATTTTTAGTCAATATGTACAGTAAAAAAAATAAAAACTATTCACTATATTTCTTGATAAAATATGTTTACCAGAGTAAAATTGAAAATATATTGAGTGAAATGAACTAATAAATTTATGAATTATATTTTTTAGAAATATATATACCATATATTATATGAGGTTATTTAACGATCCATTTGGGATCCATTTAGCATGGGAAAAACATTGGTACACTTTATTATTTTAAAATATTCATGTATGTCCCCTCCCACACTATTAAATGGGAACCAACTATTCTATCTTATTTATACATATACAACTTATTATATGGGATTATAAGGGAAAAATTATTTTTGTACTTCCATAATGACATATTATAGGCCATGGATTGACCAGGAATCTTACTATGAAAGGGTTATTGTGTAAACCAAAGGATGATATCTGAATAATATATATAATTTTCATCTAAGCATTTCTATTATATTAAATTTTCATGACCATTTATTTATTCTCCAATTATGCTGATATAATCATAAAAGTATAAAAAATATATGATTACAATATAATTTTAATGTAACAATAAATATTCACCTCATCTTCTATCAAAGGGTAAATAGTTTCATTCAACGTGTGTACAACAAACTACCAACACACAAACATGTGTAATATGTTTTCAATAACTGACTCTCACATATCAATAAAATGATTTAATTTACAGTTATATATTACATTAAGGATGTTATTATTATTTTTAATTATAATATCACTTTAACGGTTTTACTTTCCATTCCATGAAAATATGATAATAGCCATCGTGTAATCAGTAGACTACTTCATGGTGAAGCGATGTGATTCGTTTTTCACATAGAATATACATAGAAAAAAATAAGGGTATATTTAATGAATTTTTTTGATATATAAGTCATCATAATAACTCTATAAATCTGATATATTATTTTCTTTTCTTTTATTCCATCCATCGAGAAAATAGAGACACTGTTCATATGTACATATGACTTATAATCTACATGAATAGTGTAAAATATTTGTCAATATATAACTATAATCGATGACATTAAACAAGTATATAATGAATTAATAAGATATATTTACCATGATTTATATTCTCTGTATGATTGAACTATAATTAATAAATATTTTTTGAAATTTCAAACAGAAATAGATAAATAATGAACTAGTTATTACCATAAAGATGATTTTAACAAGGAATATTTAACATACAGGTAATATAATTTCATAATAAAATAAAAGAAGATTTATTTATAATATTTTTTTGGAATTTAGTTATAATAAAAATATATATATAATACATAATGTTGAAATATTTATGAATAAAGTTTATACATGTGGTGAGGGGTTTTTATTCTCTCATATATTCTAGAGACATATTCCAGATTCACCACTAGTTTCATTTATGTGATGTTTATAATAAAGCATTGAATTTTTAGATCCTAAATCTATATATTTTAATGATATCTAATGATTCATTTTATTTTAATCATATATTGTGACTATGATTCAAATGCTACTAAAGTGGTATAGATTTTATGATACAATGTCACCGTGTTTTGGGATTGTTTATGATTATACTTACAATAATGAAATATTATGATCTTTAACTAAAAAACGACTTTATCATAGTTTCCTATTAGTATTAAAGAAAATTAAATGCATTATATTCTTTTTCACTCTCAATATATACTCTAGATTCCTAAATTATTTTTTTAATGATAACAAAGTTCATTTATCCCTTTGGACGAGAAATGTTTTTCTTTAATGTAATGGTCTTATAATTGGAATTTGAATATTTTTTTCAATATTAAACAATTATTGTTTGAATAATTTTTTACACATTGTTTAATTTATATAAAATGGTTTTAATGGAATCTTCTCATTGTTTTATAAATGAGTTACTTTTGTCTTTTAACAAAAAAATTGAAAGGCGTCATTACTTTAATGTGGTCATCTTAAATTTTATTTTCCAACATCAATACTAATCAATAAATTAAATATTACACAATACGTGGTAATTTGTTTTCGTATAAAATTATTTTTCCAAATTTTCATGAAATTTCTTAACTAAGATTTTAGTTTTCAAACTGAAATGGTTATTTTATAAATAACTATCCAAAGTGATCACTAAAAATTATTTTCAATATAAGATTATATATTTTTATGTTACTTAAGATATATTGGAGATATTATCCAGTTATATCATCCTTATTTATTCACTATATGGATTAATATTATATATAAATGATAATTATGAAGATCATTCCTTTTTCAACATGTTTTTCTATGATGAAAACATAAAATTTTTATGAAACCCATTTCATTTTATAAATTATTTGTATAATGAAATGATTATGAAACACAATTATTTTGATGGTTTCTTATATTATAAATATTTTATGATCATGTGGAATACCTATGTATGGATTTAATTATACAATAGTGGTTATGTTATAAATACTGATGGTCATTACTTTATTAAAAAATGTATCACAATATAACCAAGTATTGTTTGGACCTATATCTTCCTCCAATTCATTTTTAATGATCTATGTTCTTTTAGAACAAAGGATATATGGGGGATATTTCTAACACTAAATATATTACATGGGTGGTTTTCCCAAGACCGAAAATATGGTACATGATAGGTTACCCCTATAATGGAAAAGGGGGTACACATGAGGTTTTCCCGTGCCTTGTTTAGATACATGAGTTTTTATCTAAATCCTAAATGTAATGAATGTCCTAGTGGGTATCCATGAAATAATATATTATAACATTATTTTTATTCCAAAAATCAATTTATTATTACAATTTTATGATCCTATGGATCATGTATTTCTATTGTTTTCTCAAACCTAGCGTAATAACCTAGTTCTAAATCAGGGCACAAAATCATTTACTTTTATAAATTCCCATTTTAAGTGTTTAAATATATCATAATGTGAGTCACCTTGAGGTGAAGGAGGTGATGTCTATGTCTAATTCTTGTTCGAAGCCTAAAACTAAAACTTTGGTTTGAAAATGGAATGTTTTATGGTTAGTAGAAACCAGGCAGGGTGGGCCACATAGTTATATAAAATTATACATCATTGGATATTGTTAATCTATAGAATAAATTTTCTTCTAACATCTCTGATTTGAGGCACAAAATCATGTGTTAATGGGAAAAAATATTATTGCGGTATGAGACTTAGTTTTCACAAGTTTAGTCTTATTGTGTGAGAAAACTATGTGATGGGCCCAATTACTTCTAGAAAGGGAATAAGGTCAGTGCACGGTTTGGCCAACCATGCTGCCAAACTGTGTGACATAGTAATTCTTGGGAAATTACGAAAATTTTATTAACTAAAATTTATTTCATCTTAAATCATTCCTTATTCATCCTCCACACAATAAGTACCATTTGAGAACTCACCTAGGTTCCAAACCAATGATTTGAGGGATCATCTGCATCAATGCACATATTTGAGAATCATTTTTCTTATCATACCAACAATAGTAAGATCATGATTTATTTTGTGTAATTCCTTATTCTTATTGGAATTCGTTATGCCATTTAGGTGAATGATAATATTTCCTTTTTTATGTTCATTACATATTCTTTATTTTTATCTTAATCTGAGTCAATTTTGGAGTACATACTAGTTTTGAAATACAATATAGGCCCGTGGTATGTGGTATCATGATTTTCCTTCATTTTCAATGTGTTTATATATATTCTGTTCTATCACCTTTTCTATTCCAAATGAAACACATTTTAATATAATTTAATCCACGTAATAAATTGGTAACTGTGACCAAGCCAATTAACTAAACCATTTGTTAATTATATCGATGTTAAGAGCTATAAATATAAAACTTTCTATTATGTGTGTTGTTTAGTAAATTAGACTACTATAATAACAAGGATCATCATTTCAGGAATGGATCATTGTTTCAGTATGTTTTTTTGTAAATAGGAATAAATGTGAATTTTTCTATGTACATGTTGTGTACTCTTGAGTATTATCGCATCAGCTATATTACTATTTTTATCCACTATAAAATTACTCCAATAAAGACATATTTTCCTGAATATGACACCTTAGGATTTCACTATTAGTCAGAAACCTCTAGAATTTGGGGAAATGTGCTTGAGACCATTTGACCAACCGGTACAGGGAACCTTTGGGAAACACCCATAACTGAGATGTTACAATGTTGTATCAGAGTTGTATTTTTTTCTACTGTGTCCTACTATATGGAGACTATATATAGGTATAAGATGGAATTGGTATTTGGTAATATGTTTTTCCTGGGGGTAGCCTACCCTTGTATAGGGAAAATCCCTGTTACCTCAAATATTTTAAATTTTCTAGTTTTTCAATTATTACAGTTGATTTGATTTCATCGTTTGGTGATTCAATTTTTGTTCTTTGTTATAGTTGATATTATTGAGGTTATATTCTATTGAAACCCAATGAGGAGATGGTATTCCATCTCATTCATCATATAGGAACTTTCTAGACATCCAATTTCATGCATTCTTGTCATTCCATTGAGTATGCATTACTGATTTCATGTTTTTGTGATAGGTGTTTATCTAGATATGAAGGCTATTGTGATAGATGTGGTGATAGAATACCTTCTATTTTTATACAGTATTAGAATTTTTAAAGTTTTATTTGGATGGATAAAAAACATTGGTCTCTGAGGTGTTATGGGCCCTCTTCTATCAGAATTTGGAGGACCATGTTTTATCTTTGATTGAAAATTTTCAAATTGTAAGGTAGAGTAGGATTACAAACATTGATCCATGGGTGTATGGGATCTCATGGGTTAGAATATTTCCTTACATGGGAATAATGTTGTGTTTTAGGGGTTCTGGAGAAATTTTATAAGCCAAATTTGGAAATATCGAGAAAACACGGCGTGTGGTGTTATGAACACATGCCATGTGTTCATCCATTTTAGAAGAAACAACTTCTTATGTACACATCATGTGCTTCATGTACATGTCGTGTAGTCTTTAACCATGTGACTGACTTTGTGAGAAAGGTAATGGGGTTGGGAAACATTTGATTGAACACGCCATGTCTAGATTGTACACGCTGTGTTGTTAGGTCTGTGTATCCGTCCGTGTGATCAATGACATGGGTGGATGAAACATATGTTTTACATGTAATGTAATGTTATTGTGCATCATGAAGGGATGACCATGTCTCCGACCATGTGAATAACTAAATGGGTGGTTATAAAATACTTAGTACATGTTGTGTCTAGGGTTAACATGTTGTGTAGTGTTACCTAGGAGAGAACTGTGTGGTTTTATCCCTGTATAATAACTTGGAAAGGAAGGAAAATTCAAGTAAAACTCATGTCTCAGGAGGAACATGCCATGTGTATTGTTGTTACATGATCAGTTTTGGAAGATGTACACCTCATCTTAAAAGCATAATGTAAAATGCCATGTATATTTTATACACATCGTGTTACAATGATTTCTAATAAATGATTGTTTTCCTTCTCTTATATCATTCTATCACCTCTATGTTTTAGTACATGATAATCTAAAACTGAGGTGTTCACTTGAACTTGCCGATTCATGCCACCGAGACATCCTTTGGTTTTATGCCTGGTGTAAGAAGATGATCAGACACCGGAATGGATGGATCAGGGACTACAAGTAGATCCTCCTGTAGTGTCTGTCTTTCCACAAGCTATTATACCGGACACAGGTGCTGATGTATAGTTCTGTGAAGGCTTTATTATAATGATGAAGAGTTTTTAGGGAGCACTACATCATGAAACGTCTATGGAAGAGCTAACATGGGTGTTCCAGCAATAGTATCATCCCACCTTTTCTAGGGATGGATGAAGACATGTTTTAGAGTCATGGTTGGAGGCTATGATTTCTATCTTTGAGCATCTGTAGATACCTCTAGAGAGGAGAGTGAAACATTATAGGTACATAATATGTGACTTCTCCTAGATATTGTGGGATGTTATCTCATAGGTGGGGCATCATAAAGATATGGTTTGGGAAGAGTTTCAAAGGAACTTCCATGACTACTTCTACCATGAGACGCTGATGGTCGACCAAGATAGGGAGTTCATACATTTGGAGCATGGTTCTCTTTGAGTGATTGAGTACTCTTGTCATTTCACATAGCTTTAGTGATTTTCACCAACATTGGTTGGTGATGAGTTATCACATGATAGGAGGTTTGAGGATATTCATAGGTATCACAATTGTTCAAACATAAATTTCTTCATGCTAACATCAGTGATGATTATTGTAATGAAGCAACCTATTATCAAGTGAAATCTAAGGTAGTTGGGAGCTACAAGCTAGGGCGGTTCAACCTACAAGGCTAGTAATCCTTCATATGATAGTATGAAGCACCGTATGGATCTTTCATATAGTTATTATAATATAAGGGATGTATCTATAGTTGGCTAGGTGAGTTTATACCATTTTTGAAAGATTAGGCACACAAGAACTCAGTGCTCAAGAGTCCCAGTTGAGTGTCGAGGTTTTAGCAAGATGGATCATCTTCAACATTTTTTTGGTTTCTCTCACCAGAAGCTGGTGTGAAGGGATCCGTTATGAAACCACATTTAAGAGTAGGACACCAGTTACACTTTAGTTAATGAAATGGAGTTCCTTGGGTCGTTTAGGCTAAGGAGGTTGTTGTGGCCATGGTATTCAGGCTTCATGATTTTAGTGACAACAAGGTGGATCAAATCAGGTTAGTTAGGTAGGGTCATAAGGTCATGGTATAGGTAAACATTTTTAGTATAGCAGAACCAGCTGGAGGAGGATCCCAAACCCTCTACAGTTAAAGGTACAATTCTACATTTCCACATTTTTAGATTCTACCATTTTCGATACAGGGGATTCCTATAGTTTCATATTTATTTCTTTTTTGGAGAGCTTTGGGCTCTTATATTTTCATCAAAAGATGTTATGACACTACAAACTCTATTGGGGATTAGGACGACTAGTGAACATCAGTTCTAGATTTTCCCATCTTGATGTTGGTGGGTGTCACTTCTTATGGGAAATATATATATTAGACCTGATGGGCCTCAATTTCATTCATAAAAAATAACCTGTTGGTATCCTTTTAGTCCTATATTTACATCTATCTCCACATGGTGAGTTTCACTTTACCATTGGGTGGGTCTTTTCAACAAAAGGGCGGATGGGATGTCCAAGCGAGCAGAGCATGACTCAAACATCAATTGTTGGGAGGAATTACAGCCCATATTTCAAGTTTATATCTGGATGAATAGGGGACCTCACATATTTATTTTCCTCTAGTGGTGGATTATTTCATTGATTTCATTATATATGATGTTTTAGAATTTCCTCTAGAGTGAGAGGAATATTTCTCTATTGATAATTTCCCAACAGTGGCACCGATGTCTATTCCTCTTTATAGTTTTTCCATAATAGAGTTACAAGGGTTCAATAAGAATTTAGAGGAGTCAAATGAAAATAGTTTCATCTGAACTAGTGCTTCTCCTTGGGATTCGCTTGTCCTCTATGCAAAAAGGTAGATGGTACACTCATACATTGTGTGGATTATCAGAAGCAGAACCAGTTGACGGCCATGATCCATTATCCCTTTCCAATGATTGATGATCCCATAGATCAGCTTCAAGGTTCGCATGTATTCTTGAAAATTGACTTGAGATCTATCTGTCATCAGTTTCCTTCTAGACCATCAAATATACCTCTTACGGCCATTCAGATCATGTATGATCGATACGAGTATTTTATTTCTTCATTCGGTCTCACGAATGGACCAACAGTTTTTATAGAACTGAAGAACTGTGTGTTCCATACTTAAATGTATTTATTTTTTGATATCTCAATTGACGATATCTTGGTGTATTATGACACTTGACCTGACCATTCCACAAATCTTGAGATAATATTGAGTACAGTAATTGAAAATCATTTATATGATAAGAATTAAAAATTCCAATTTTGGATGGATCGAATTCACTTTTAGGGACATGTTATCTTAGAGACATTAGTATATGTATACACAGAGAAAGTGAGAGAAGTATTATCTTGGGAGAAGCCGAATAATTTATTTTAGGTACGAAGTTTTATGGGGTTGGCAGGCTACTTAAAGCACTTTATACATGACCTTTCTTGCATATAAGCACCATTAACAGTCCTGACTATGATGTATGCCAAGTACATGTGGATAGTTTAATATGATTCAGCCTTTCAAGAGATGAAAGGGATGTTGACATTAGCACTGATACTTGTTTTTTCAGATTCGGGCATGTGTAACACCATTTACTATGATGTATCATGTATTGGGAATGGAGCAGTGCTTCTGTAAGGGGATGGATTCATTGGGTATAGGTCTCAACAGTTGAGCCAACAAGAGAGGAATTACCAGACCAACAATTTCATGTTAGCTAAGGTTTTGAATTCTTTGAGCTATTGGAGACATTATCTTTTGGGAGAGAACATTATGGTATTCTCTTCCCAAAATTGTCTCAAATATATCTTTACTCAGCATGATCTAAATTTGAGACAGTGAAGGTGGTTTGGGTACCTTCAGTATTCTAATTTTTAGATTTTTTGCACACCTGGATAGGCAATAAAGTGGCTAATGTGTTGTGGATGATCACATAGATGCAGACAGGTTAGAAGTCCATTAGTGAGTGGAATCTTATGGTTCCGTTCTCCAAGATACATTTGGTGGTTCACTATAGACTATGCCACATGTTTATTTCTTCTATTTCTATTACCTCTACTATACTGGATTGAGTGATAATGAGTCAGTTATCAGTTTCTGAAGGCCTAGTCTTATGGGAGAGTGTGTTAGGAGAGGACCCTACTCATGGGTGGACCATAGGAGACGACGAGATCTTTCATTTTTCATGGACATGTATGGGTGTTAGCATACATATGTGAGTATATTTTGTGGGATTTTTAGTACTCAGTTTTGGAAGATCATATTGGTGTCACCCAGATGTATTGTAAATTTACCGCGACAATATTGGTGTGTAGATATGGAGAGATATGCTGCAAGTTTTTTGATGATGTGTTACACGTATTCACAGGTGAAGGAGGAGCATCAATGACTGATAGGGATTTTACATTAGTTAACCATTCTTTAGTGAAAGTGGAATGAATTTGAGGTGGATTTCATGATGGGTTTAACGAAACTTCCTCAAGGGAATGATGTAGTCTGGGTTGTTGTTGAAAGACTTAAGAAGGTTTTACATTTCTTATAGATAAAGGAAACCTTCAGTGTTGATGATCATAGATGGTTTTACATATGAGTGATTATAAATTTTCATGGGGTTCCACACTTTATCGTTTCAAACAAGGATTCATGTTTTACTTCCCGTGTCTTGCAGGGATTATATAAGGCATTTGGTAAGCATGTAATTATGAGTATAGCCTACCATACTCATACAAATGGCCAGTACGAGCATATGATTTAGGTATTGGAGGAAATTCTTCAAGAATACATCATAGATTTTGGGGGTTATTGGGAGAGATACATACCCCTTCTGTTTTTTCCTACAATAATTGTTTTCAGGTAATAGTTAATTTGGAACCGTATGAGGGTTTTTACGGTAGGCCAATTCAATCACCCTTATGTTGCCTGGGGTTAAAAGAGGCAGCTATGTTAGGACTTCATCTTGTCCAAGAGACCATTTAGCAGGTGGAATTGATTTGGAATTGGATGGATAATGCCTAGTCTCTGTACAAATCTTATGCTGATCGGTTTTGATGACCTCTAGAGTTCATGGATGGAGATAATTTTTTCTTATGTGTCACACGATGGTTGGGACATAAGTGTATTAGGAGATATGGTTATCTTTCACCGAGTTACATCAGGCCATTTGTAGTTTTGGAGAGAGATGGGATGGTTGTCCAGCGGTTTTAGTTACCTCATAGGTATTAGGATATGCATGACATTATTCATGCTTCATAACTATGAAGTTACTTTTCATACATGTCTCGTGTTTTTTTAACCCTAGGAGGTTGAGTTGGAAGTGAATGAATCTTTTTAGGAGAACCCTATTTGGATTTTGGATCGCAAAATAAAGGTTCTCTGGGTCCGTTCTATTCCTATGGTATGAGTGATATAGTAGCATGGGTGTGTATAGAATGAGACATGGAAGAGGGAGGCCGACATACGATCATAGTGGCCAGAGTTTATTGATATTTCTTCCTTTCTACCATTAGGAGGGAAATTTAGGGGTGAATTTCTTTAATTGGGAATTTATTAAGAACTTGGATTTTCATTTTAGGTATGGATATTTATTTAAATTTTTTTTGAGGAAAAAGGATGAAATGGAAATTATTATATGTACACGGTGTATATTATTGCGTAGAGGTTGTCGTTTGTCATCTGAAACCATGTACTAGTCATGTAATGGACGAGCAGATGGCCATGTAGGTGACTTGGCTGACCGCCTAAAGAGGGGGCTAGTTGAGGCATGTACATAGTTTGTACACTAAATGAACAAACCATCATGTTTTTTATTTGATTAACCAGATCGGGGTTGCGTATCATCTCAAAAAAACGATCCTTCGTCCTATGTCTCATACAGGAGAGCGACGTACGCCCAACGATCATCGAGATCCTCATGTTCCTCTATCTAAGCTCTGACTGAGATGCCGCTAGATGCATTGGTTCCCACTAGTGAGTTTTCTCTTTCCCTATATCCTCTCTTCCAGATTTCCCCTCTCTCATGAGCTATTCATGGTTGAATGATTTTGACCTTTTTGTAGATCTACATTGTTCTGGGCCAATTCCAGGGTCGATGTTCATGATTGTTCTTCGTACAATATCGAGGTAGGTGGTTTGTGCCATTCTTTGATTTCCATTGGATTATATGTTCTTTAAGTGATAAAGACCCATGTTGGGTTATTTCATAATTTGTATTTTTACCCTTTTTGATACATGATTTGTTTTTGTTGATCGATTAAATGATTTTTTATTTGGATAAGATTTTATACCATTGTTATGGGACACCCCATGGATGTATTCCCTTGTTTTATTGATATTGTCTTTTTGGTCAATGTAGCCTATGTTGCATACAATGTTTCCTATCCTTTAGTTGGTTAAGTTATATTATTTTGGTTATATGTGTTTCTTGTTTATATTCTTTGTTTAATTTTGAGCCAAGTAATAGTTTTATTTTAATGTAGAGACTTTAAGGAATGTTGTATATGTGCTGATATTATATAAACTAATATATCCTTGGTCTGAGAAAACTGCTAGGGTTTCCATGATTATTTAAAAAAGACTGTGTGATCCTTGGCGTAGATTTGGAACCAGGTTGTATTGATGGTGATAGAAACCTGGAGGTCATTTATAATTATTTATACTACGTTGACCCATGGGGTATTGACCATGATAGCTACTGGGAGGTCGTGTGTAATTTATTGATACTATTTGGACTCAGTGTTATCAACCTTGAGAGCTTCCTAGATGGTTGTTTTTGTTTGATTATTTCAATGTTAATATAAAGGGGTATACCATGAGAAAATTCCTAGAGGGTTGTTATCATTGTTTGAATTATTTTTATTAGTCTACCAAGCTAAAGGAGAGGCTTGGACTCAGTCTTACTCGTTATTTAGATGGCCTATTGAGACATCTATTTGTTTTTTCATTCATGGGGATATAGAGATTTTTCTAGATCATGAGGTACAATATTCAATGGAATGAATACTTTTATAAATATAAATTAATGTAATTGAAAATTTTATAAATTTTTTCTTTTGAGTACTTAATTATTTATTGTTTCATTTTTCACATTTCTTGCTATATATATTCACTGGCAGTTATGCATAAATATTTTTGTGGTTTTCTACTAGTATTCGTCTCACACACTATTTGTTAATTCTTTTGGATGAAACAGATTATATGGTTGGGATTATAGACAACAGAATTCACCCTTCTACTTCAGGTTCTTGATTGTTGTTGGAGCTGGAGAGAATGGGACCAATCTGAGGCTTGCGATGCTTTAGAGTTTACATTTTCAATAATTGGGTATTAGTAATGTATTTCTTGCATTTTGAATTATTTTTCTACTTTAATAGATACGTATGAAATAAATCATTCATTTATATATATATATATATTGCAGTTGTTTATTATATCAGTCTTCTCTTGTTTACCTATATTGAATAATATTACTGCTTTCTCTACATAACTATTTTTTTCTGATGTGTTACTCTACCATTGAGGGTGTCGTTTTCCCATTATCACACCCAATCCCCACTCTTATATATGGTAACTTCTAGCCTTTTGGAAAATTCACTAGAGGCCATTGGTTTAACCAGGTACGGGGCACCTTTAGGTGGCACCCGGAACCGGTACATTACGACCACCATGGGTAGCATGAAATTAAGATACCTTTTAGGTGTTCCATTAACCCCTTTCCTTAGGATCCACAGTAATTAATTTTCAATTTCATTTGAGTGGAATTATTTTTTTTATTTTAATATTTATTTTATTTTTAATTGATAATGAATGGGAATTAATGCATTTTTTCTAGACTCTTTCAACTTAATTGGTTGATTATGCACGATATGACCCCTATAATAAAATTACCACATGTATAAATCAATAGGAAAGCCTTATATGGTTTTCTATTTCGTAATACATGTTCTGAGGGGAGAATGAATTTATATTAAAAATTTTAAGAACATTGAATTATTTAAATAAAATTCATTGAATGGTTATATGTTTTGGGAGACACAAGGGTTCTAATAATATCTATATGGACAGAATAATTTATCATAAACCACACTAATGCTCTAGTGACACTTAGAATTCCCTGGATTGTACCCCTAAAGATACCCATCCATGGCTAGCCATAATGAAAGAGAGATTATGACCCCTGAGTCCCACCTCTAGTAGGCCCTGGGTTGGCGACTAACCCCAAGGGTTTACAGATCACACTATTTGGATGGTATCACCCATTTTTTGAAACAATATTAGGAGAAATGATTTATAATCCACAAAAAATATGCAAAAAATATATATACGTAATCCCAAAACCATCCCCTATGAATTCATAAAATTAAACTAGTAAAAGTAATGTTAAACACACAAGTAAAGTACCAAAAATAAATATAATGTAGTGACACCCTTAATATCCCAAATAACGAGATAGTAACACCCAACATGTTCCACCTAATTCTCAAGGAATCCTGAATTGTAATTTATATACATTGTAAAATCATATAGGTATACTTAGTATGAAAATGAAAGTCTCTTATGCACATGTGACAGAAACATACTAATGCTCCTATGAGAAATTAGCAGATCCGAACATCACCTAAAATGCATACCAACCATCCCAACAACACTAAGGCATACTCACCAAACAATGAAAGTCATGTAATGTAATATATATATATTGAACATTGATGATAGGATACCCCCACACAACTTTCCACTTATTATTCACTCTTTTCTAGTTGAAATCATCTTGATGCTCCCACCACTTCTAAAATTACCACAAAACTACCCACCCACCCACACCATGGCCCCACAGACCACATCACATCCCACTCACATACATATTTTCCAAAGAACTCATTAAATACTACCTACAGAAACATGGGACACAAACCACATCACATCCCACCAACAAGAACCTGGGCCTCAAACCATATCACATAATGCATGCAGACACATGTGCTTGAAACTATATCACATCCCACAAAAAACACTTTATGTCACAAACCATAGGACATGAAATCAAGAAAAAACCTGGAATTTCATAACTAATCTCATCCTGATGACACTTGGTAAAGCACAAGTCATATCATCTTGAAGACATCGAGGTAAGAACAACTCTTCTCATTCTAATGATACATGGGAAATCAAAACTCATCAAATCCCAAAGTCACCTGGGAAAGAAAAACTCACCCACACACACCCGGGTCTCACAAACCACATCCTACCTAAATAATATTGGTGTATCACTACCTGGAAGAGGGACTAGAAAAATGTGGGTTGACAGTCAACTGTCCTCCCACTAGGATGTTTTGGAAAGAACCCCACTATGATGATGGGGGTGTTTGGCACATAGTGCTTAACTAGGGCATGTTGCGTATAAAAATCCAAACGAAAATTCAAGTATATACATATATTATAATGAATACACAATCCCAAACTATGTGTTCCTATATATAAAACCAAATCAAAACTAGATCTTTTACTGCTACCTCTAAATGAAATCACTATACTATAAACAAAAACTTATTTTCAATGCCCAACATATTTTGATAAACCACAATATTCTCTTTATTGTTAACGATAACCAAATTTTACTACGGAACCTATCATATTTTATCCCATTAAATATTTCCATTTAGATATTCTAACCATCCTAATATATTCCACATTAAATTTACCAATTATTTATTCATTCCATCCCTACATGGGAAACTTCTGAACAAAAACCACTAAAGACAACCCGAAACATTCATTTCATAAGGAGAAGTTCATGATAAATTTATGTAGATCGACATTCAATACAAATAATTCTACATTCTCTAAGGTAAATACTATTTTATTGTATATTATTAATCAATGGTTCTAACCCCTAACTCACAATTCCACCTTGAAACACATTATGGAATAACACTCTCACAACCCTATAACACACTACATCTCATCCATTCCGCAATAAATCATTCTATCAATCTAATATTAAATAATATTTCTTGGTTTTTTATGATTTAGAAGTTCATCCATAACACCACCCTATCCATCGTAGAGCATGCAACCATTCTCATAAACATACCACATCAGAAACCATAGAAAACCCACACATCACAACATAGCCTCCCCAAATTTTATTTGACCCACATACGCAACCAAAAACATTCCACACATATTATCACCGACCAAGATGAAAGAAATTGTAATATTTAGAAAAGGGTACCCTTTTTTAATTCCACATCATTATTTAAGGTTGTTATCACCCAATGAAATTCACGAGGTCATCCATTCATTAATAGTATTTATGTGATTAATCATGATCCATATATAAGAATTTGATATAAAACAAACAACAGACAACCCATTTAGTGAAAAATCAAGGACCCACAATGGTCAGGATATTCAACAGGGAATGGATCTCATTTATATGACAATATAAAAATCATAATATCATAACTGTATGTCATGAAAAAACCCCTAAACCTTTCAATACCATTTAACAAAATCTAATTGTTGATTAGACTAGGAAAACCATGATCCATGGGTGAAATAAACTAATTACACCCCCCATGATGCAGAATTGTATATAAAAAAACTAAATCCATCCAAAAAAGTGTGTTAATGTTCATTGCATTAGAATAAATTATGTAACGAGCCTCGGACCACCTATCTCAAATGATATACATCCATTCAAGGATGTCGTGACACCACTACACCAACAATAACTAAGAGAAACCCCATTTGGAACATGGATAAAGAAATTCCATAGAATGGTGAGATGATATGGAAGGGGATGAGATAAAACAGAAAAAAACCTTGGATAACCATACCTTGGATAACCATAGATCACCAATGAAAAACCACCATGATTGATAGATCTGGGAGAGATGAGTGATGCTCGAAGGACTTTAGCGGTCACGTAGGGTTTTTATAGAATGATTTATGGAGAGAAAATTTTGGAATTAATGATTTTTGAACTGAAAATAATTTTAATATAAAACTTGATTGGGGTTTTACATGATGTGTAATAACCATTAAAATTGTGTAGTACCTAGTGTTCAGTTTCTTCCAAAAAAACTGTCACATCATGATTTATTTTACTTTTCAATCCCAAAATTAATACATGTTGTGAAACCATCCAGACATGATGTGGAATAGTGTTTCTTTCACTATAATCACATTACACGACATGTAATCCTCCACTTCCATCCATTAGTAACTAAACCTCTCCAAACTCCATCCAAACCTCCCCTGAACATTTACTACTACCAAAACATGAAATGTAATTGACTAGGAGGACACATACCATTGCCTTAACTGCATATCAAATGTTTCTCTCCCACAAGAATAAAAAATGATTCCCATAAGAAAGAGGGCCCTGAAAAATAACCCCTGATATATCTCTTAAGGATCATGAATAACATGAAACACCACTAAAAACTGAACACATTTACAATAAATGATTAACCATTCGGTTTTGCTCAAAATATGGAGTGAAATTCCCCAAATCCAAAAATACATCACCAAACATCACTCTCAAGATCAAACCAAATCAACCCAAATGACCACAAAACACACCACTCAAGCACAATAACCAGAAAATACGATAATTATAATCAGGAAAAATCATCCTCTATATCAAGATATTATCCACTCTAGGTGGCACTAGCTCACCCATGTGGTTTGATCACATTGCAATTAATTCATCTCAATTAGTGATTATGTCCTCCGATTGTAAAATTTAGACACATTATCACACATGAAAACACATATACATTTGGAAATGATAGTATCTAATCTAATTAAATATAAGTTTCATGAATTACATCAGAAAAAATACATAATAGATAAAATCGTAAAATAGCTACGTGTACTGGGCATGTATCTTCGTATATTTATCCCAGGTACTCTCACCAGATTCAAAATGCCTCCAACGAACACGAATCTCGGAAATGGTCTGACCACACAGTGTCGTCTCTTCTGTATACATGATCTCCATTGACCGGTCAAAAAATTACATGTCATCTTCGTAAACCAACTATACCCAGTCAAAGAAATGGGATTCATAATGAAAATACTAGTTAAGAAGATAGACGTGTATGATGTCATGGATCTTATCTAACTATTTTGGTAGCCCCAACTAGTAATCTACCTCACCAACTCCCCATAACACAAAAAAGTGTCCAAAAACATGGGAGAAAGCATTCTCCCTTTTCCAAGCCTCCACTACCCACACTGAGGAGACACATTCAAGAACAAATGGTCTCCAACCTCAAACTCCAATGGGCTCCTCCTTCAATTTGAAAATTAAACTTTTTCATTTAGGTGCTACATTCAACCCCTTCTCAGAAAAGATAAATATTCTCTATCATGATCTTCACCACATCTAGACCAAGAATACATGTCTCCCCAACCTCCATACAACATAACAAAGAATTTCACGATCTTCCATACAATTTTTAAAAAGGATAGATGTTAATAGAATATTGATAGATATTATACTATGATAACTCCACCAAATACAAATTCCATACCCAATATCCACAAAATTTCAAAACACATGCCTGAATCATATCCTCCAATATATGGGTAGACCTCTCAATCTTCCCATCTATCTGATGGTGGAATGTAGTGTTGAGATATAACTAAGCACTAAATCCATGCTCTAATCCCCTATAAATTCGGGAGGAAAACTACACATCTTGATCTGAGACAATGTTCCTTGGAACACCTTATAGTCACACTACAATATCCATACACAACATGGCTAAGTCATCCAATAAACTCAACCGCTTAAACACTATGTAGTGAGCCAATTTTGTTAAATGATCCACTATTACCCAAATAACGTCATAGCCTCCCTGAGATATAAGTACCCCTGTGATTATATAGATTTATATTTCATATGAAAACCACTTGGGAACTATGAAGGGTTTCAAAAAACAATCGACAACTTAACGCACCACTATTACCAGCTGGAAAAAGAAGCACTTCCCCAAAAAATAAACAACTTCCCATTTCATTTGGGCACACCAAAAATGTATTATTGTAACGGCCCAAAATTTTGAATAAATATTGTTTCCGAATTTCATGTGTTATTTTATTTTATGTTTATACTCAACAAAAATGTTTTATTTGATAAACATGATTATAATTAAAATGAGACCATTGGGTTCTGACTGTTATATAACCACCGTTCAATATGACCGCTGTGAACAAAATGTTTTGATTATTGTCTTTAAATACAAGTAATCTTCGTTAATTATTATAGAAAGAAGATTCGATGGCCTCACCTAGTAGTCTTGGACCGATCGAAGCCCATCTAACAGAACTTGGGAAGGAGGTAGCACCATTGGGCTTTGCTCTGGACCAAACCCAAGCTGAACTTCATCATGTGAAGCTAGAACAGAATCACCTTCGCGAGAAGTTCAAACTGATAGAAATTACTACTCGGGCAATGTTGGACGAGCCTCCCTCAGACTCTCTCACCTTAGCAAACCTTACACTTAGGGCCTATGCTGGTGTGATAAGGGGCTATGTAAGAAGACCGTAACTGCCTTGAGTAATCCTTTGTTTTAAATAAAAATTGGGATTTCTTCTTATGATGATGTTTATGAATTTTAAAATGACCAGATAAATATAGTATGCATATTTTTGATGAATTTTAGAAAAAGGATATTTTAAAAATGTTTATGTAAACCTTAAATAATTAAAAATGTTTAATGATTTTTAAAAAATGGTCTTCTACAATTATGTTCAGTACAAAATTTGGAGTCTAATAAGATCATGTTGATTTTTGATGAATAGTAAATTATGAATAGTGATTTTATGATTAGGATTAGTAATGTGTCCAATTGGATTAGTAATCTCGCTTAAAGAAAGTTTTAAAATAATCTAGGCACCTTGATTAAGTAATGTGATTCAATAAAATTGTTAAATAACAGTTTCATAAATTATTATTCAAGTATTAGTTTTTTCGGGTGAATAGTGTTTTTAATTAAAAATTAAATTAAAAATATTTAGAAAATTATTTTTATAAAATGTATTTCATTTTTGACCTCAGAGCACCGATATTATGTTATGGTAATTTTTGGGGTTTTTTCTGAAAAAATGAATTTTCGGTGAATA
The DNA here is from genome assembly GCA_963277665.1 of Viscum album. Taxonomy (NCBI): domain Eukaryota; kingdom Viridiplantae; phylum Streptophyta; class Magnoliopsida; order Santalales; family Viscaceae; genus Viscum; species Viscum album. The sequence goes on along the minus strand of OY728160.1, from coordinate 39,508,773 downwards.
GTGTATTTATTTAAAAATAAATTTAAAAATATTTAGAAAATTATTTTTATAAAATGGAGTTCATTTTTGAAATTAGAGCATTGATATTTGATTAAGGGGAAATTTTGGGATCTTTCTGAGAAAGTTGAATTTTCAGGGAATAGTGAAAATACAGTTTTAGGGTTTCAGTATGTTTAATGACATCATAACTGTGTCCTGATGATGTCATGAGATATTTTAAGGGTTGGCCGGACAAGGGTGATGAATTATTGTTTTGGGGGCCCCATGTGTCCTAACTCTATGGTAAATGCCAAGGGAGAGCACATGGGTTTGAGAAAAGCACATGTGAGGTGTCCCTTGTCCATTAATGCCTTGTCCCCTCACTTTCCCTATAAATACCAAGCCCTCCTCTCATCCATTCGACTCCCCACTCTTCCCAAACGAATTTCTGGTCTCTTTGCCTTCCACGGAGTCCTCCCAAGGTTCCCCCAAGCCCTCAAGGTCCCATCCTTTGACGTTTAAAAGTTACATTTTAAGGTAAGGGATCCGACCCCTCTCTTTCTTTTCAAGTGATCTCTTTTATGTCAATTCTTTTATACTCCATGTTATTATGTTGGAGGATGTTCTTTTATATTCATTATACTTTCAATTTTTTGTTCATATGATGAGAGACCCCCTCTTACTCTCATCATTTCATTTTATGAAGTTTTAAGTGGCGCCGTTAGGCTGCCGAATTTTTGAGAGATTCTTTCACCCTTCTTTTTTTCAAAGTTCTACTTTCATGTCAAGTCTTTCAAGTTCCTTTTTATTATGTTGGGGTATGATCTCTATATTTATCATACTGATCTTTTATGATATAATGATTAGAGACCCCATTTGATCCCTTCAATTCAGTATTTCGAAGTTTTAAGTGACGCTGTTAGGCTGCCGAATTTTTAAGTGGTTCTTCACCCTTCTCATTTCGAAGTTCTACTTTCATGTCAACTCTTTCAAGTTCCTTATTTTTATGTTGGGTAATGATCTCTATATTTATCATACTGATCATTTATGATCTAATTATGAGATACCTCATTTGATCTCTTCAATTCAGTATTTTGATGTTTTAAGTGACGCCGTTAGGCTGCCGAATTTTTAAGTGGTTCTTCACCCTTCTCATTTTGAAGTTCTACTTTATTGTCAATTCTTTCAAGTTCTTTTTATTATGATGGTTTATTATCTCTAAATCTATCATACTTATATTTTATGTTCATTTTATGAGAGACCCTATTTTATCTCGTCAATTCATTTTTATTGAAGTTTAAGTGCCACCGTTAGGATGCCGAATTTTCATAAGAGAAATATTATTTTGTCTTCATTTCATGTTCTTCATTTCATATGGTACATCTTCCAAATATCATTACCATGTTCATAAATCCTTCAAATTCTGTCCCTCTACTATTTTATGGGTCATTTATGAATTTTTGACCCATGTCCCCTCTCTTTCAATGTTATCTAAAACCCCGAAACGTAGCCGTTATGCTGCAGGATTTTCGTCTCAAAATGTCTCTCTCTTTTCTCAAAATTATTTTAAGTTATTAATTGAATACTCAAAGATCATATTTCTACAGGGGTATTCACATATATATCAAAATGTTATATTTTAAATTCTGGGATTTACATACATGAAACCCACTTTCCCTTTTCGTGGGTTTAAAGTGATATAAAGATCATGTCTTTAAAAGTAGTTTTTAAAACGTTATGATGATGAAATGAAACCATTTCTTTTATAATATATGGGTTTATTATGAAATGATTGATGATGATATACGTGGCTCACATTATTATAAAGGCAAATTTAAGGGTGCTCCCTGATAGCGCTCCAATGCATTGGGTAATGATGTAACCACAAGAGATTACAATTTAAGGGTGTGCCCTGGTAGCGCCCCATTGCATTGGGTAATGATGTAACCACTAGAGATTACAATTTTCACGATATCTTGGTGAATAACCTTGGTAATTTTTTTAATGACACCTTGGGGATGGACCTTGTTGATATGTTCATGATTGTCTATATTAAATGATGTAGCCACATCTTAAAGTTATGAAAAATGTTATTTTTATTATGATATGCCTCACGATTTATTTCTCATGCCTTAAAGTTCTTTTCATGGCCTTATTGAAGTATCTCAAGTTCACATGTAAAATGTTTCTCTTGTTTCCATTACTGGGCCTTCTGCTCACCCTTTCTTTTGATGTATGCCCCCAAGTTATGAGATGCAGTAATGAACCTAGGATGAACATGAGGAGAAGCCTTCAAGTGTTTAAGAAGAATGTTTTATGTTTTCATGTTTTAAGTTCTGGGTTTCCAAGACACTAAACCCTAAAGATCCTCGGTTTTTCAAAATGTAATGAAAGTTTATTTGATAAAAAGGCGGGATGCTATAGTTGGTATCAAAGGATGGTTTAGTTATTTTTGGAAATTAGGATATGAAAACATTAGGAAGAATCCTATAGAAAAGTTAAAATATAGGAAATCTTCCTCGTATTTTGGTGAGTATTGTGTAAGGGGTTGCCAAAAAAATACACCCCTGTCTGGATACAAGCAGGTAGAGGTGGCTCTGGCACAGATGTACATAGAGTTAAAACCCAAAACACCGCTTTGAGCTAGACTCGAACGAGAACTGGTACATGACAACGGGCCTTGCTGCACTCTTGGTTACGACACTCCCAGGGGATATGCTTTGGTAAATTCATAAGCTTGGTATGAACCACTGTTAAAGGAACAAAGATAAAATAAAATATTGATTCACATAAGAATATATGATCATGGATAACCTAGATTGGAACCTAGGGCATCACAAGTTAGGGTATACTTTTCTTCTACAAGTTATCCTTATATGCTTTCAGTTCATTTTCATGATTATTGGCTAAGTACTTAAGCCCATAATTATGCTTTCTCTTCTTAGTGAATGGTGGGAAATGGAAGAACATGTCCCAAAAAACAATGTGATAGGAAATGCGAAGATTTTCGTATTAATATGACAAGGATGATTAGGGGATTAAAATATGATTTTTATTTCGGAAGACGTTCACTATTTGGGGACCCTATATGATCGAGGTAAATAGATTACAACAGTATTTTCATTGAGGAGTAAGGTTGACATATATTTGGAAGAATTGATGAATTTAAGGTGGACTTATAGTAATTTAGGTTACTTATGGGAATGATTAACCTATCTTGGGTTAAATATTTTTAGGTTAGATACTTTTGTTATAATATGTTAGGAGGGGTTGATGTTGTTTGGAGATGAACAATGAAGTTTATTTTGAAGACTATGTTATCAAATCCTTCTTGTATTTGGGTTTCAATCTTAGTTTGGTTTATTTTGAGGAATTTTAAGGACCTTTATTTATGGAATGGACTATGATGAACATTGGGTAGTACCATGGAACTTTGAAGATTTAAAATTAGTTTCCATTCCTATGGGATTCTTTCTTTTTGAAGAGTTGTTATACCTTACCCTTTCGGTTTTTGGGATAATGTTTAAAGATAAAAGAAATAGATAGTTAATCTTTTGTGGATTATGTGATTCTCTAGAAGATGATTATTGTGTTTTCATGAGACTAAGTAGTTTTGAATGCTCATAGTTTGGAGAAAAGATTAGTTTTGGGTAGAAACTTATTGAAAGATGAAACTCTACATGATGGTAGATATATTTCCTTATGTATTTGTTGTATGTTATAAATTAATTCCTCAAAGTTATGAAAAGGAACGTAAAAAAATGTTTTTGGTTTACGTTTCCTACTAGGTAATCAAAGACCGCTTGCACACATCATAATTTTGGGATTTTCTGGTGGTTAACTTCCTCCTAATCATTTTTTCTATCACTCTCATTTATAACGTGACCCTTTTTTTTCTCCTCCATGTCCATGGTTCCTACATGGAATCCTAGTATGAGTAAACTCGTGTGGCCTTTGTACTTCCTTTTCTTTCTTTTAAAGTAATGGTGTTACTGACTCTTTTTCCGATGTGGGACTTTCAATGAAATTTCAAAACCCAATTTTTAAAATTACGAGGACGCAATTTCTTAAGGGGGGAAGATTGTAACGGCCCAAAAATTTGAATAAATCTTGTTTCCTAATTTCATGTGTTATTTTATTTTATTTTTATACTCAACAAAAATGTTTTATTTGATAAACATGATTATAATTAAAATGAGACCATTGGGTTCTAACTGTTATATGACCATCGTTCAATATGACCGCTGTGAACAAAATGTTTTGAATATTGTCTCTAAATAAAAGAAATCTTGGTTAATTATTATAGAAAGAAGATTCGATGGCCTCACCTAGTAGTCTTGGACCGATTGAAGCCCATCTAACAGAACTTGGGAAGGAGGTAGCTCCATTGGGATTTGCTCTGGACCAAACCCAAGCCGAACTTCATCATGTGAAGCTAGAACAGAATCGCCTTCGCAGGAAGTTCAAACTGATAAAAATTACTACTCAGGCAATGTTGGTCGATCCTCCCTCGGACTCTCTCACCTTAGCACACCTTACCCTTAGGTCCCATGCTGATGTGATAAGGGGCTTTGTAAGAAGACCGTAACTGCCTTGGGTAATCCTTTTTTTAAATAAAAATTGGTATTTCTTCTTATGATGATGTTTATGAATTTTAAAATGACCGGGTAAATATAGTATGCATATTTTTGATGAATTTTAGAAAAAGGATATTTTAAAAATGTTTATGTAAACCTTAAATAATTAAAAATGTTTAATGATTTTCAAAAAATGGTCTTCTACAATTATGTTCAGTACAAAATATGGAGTCTAATAAGATTAACATGATTTTTGATGAATAGTAAATTATGAATAGTGATTTTATGATTAGGATTAGTAATGTGTCCAATTGGATTAGTAATCTCGCTTAAAGAAAGTTTTAAAATAATCTAGGCACCTTGATTAAGTAATGTGATTCAATAAAATGGTTAAATAACGGTTTCATAAATTATTATTCAAGTATTAGTTTTTTCGGGTGAATAGTGTTTTTTAATTAAAAATTAAATTAACAATATTTAGAAAATTATTTTTATAATATAGATTTCAGTTTTGAACTCAGAGCACCGATATTATGTTATGGTAATTTTTGTGGTTTTTTCTGAAAAAATGAATTTTCAGTGAATAGTGTATTTATTTAGAAATAAATTTTAAAATATTTAGAAATTTTTTTTATAAAATGGAGTTCATTTTTGAAATTAGAGCATTTATATTTGATTAAGGTGAAATTTTGGGATCTTTCTGAGAAAGTAGAATTTTCAGTGAATAGTGAAAATACAGTTTTACGGTTTCGGTATGTTTAATGACATCATAACTGTGTCATGATGATTTCATCAGATATTTTAAGGGTTTGACGGCCAAGGGTGATGAAGTATTGTTTTGGGGGCCCCATGTGGCCTAACTCCATGGTAAATGCCAAGGGAGTGAACATGGGTTTGAGAAAAGCACATGTGAGGTGTCCCTTGGCCATTAATGCCTTGTCCCCTCACTTTCCCAACAAATACCAAGCCCTCCTCTCATCCATTCGACTCCCCACTCATCCCAAACGAAGTTCTGGTCTCTTTAACTCCCAAGGAGTCCTCCCAAGGTGCCCCCAAGCCCTCAAGGTCCCATACTTTGAGGTTTAAGAGTTACATTTTAAGATAAGGGATCCGACCCCTCTCTTTCTTTTCAAGTGATCTCTTTTATGTCAATTCTTTTATACTCCATGTTCATATGTTGGAGGATGTTCTTTTATATTCATTATACTGTCCATTTTATTTTAATATGATGAGAGACCCCTTCTTACTCTCATCATTACATTTTATGAAGTTTTAAGTGGCACCGTTAGGCTGCTGAATTTTTGAGGGATTCTTTCACCTTTCTCTTTTTCAAAGATCTACTTTCTTGACAAGTCTTTCAAGTTCCTTTTTATTATGTTGGGGTATGATCTATATATTTACCATACTGATATTTTATGATCTAATTATTATAGACCCCATTTGATCTCTTCAATTCAGTATTTCGATGTTTTAAGTGACGCCATTAGGCTGCCGAATTTTTAAGTGGTTCTTCACCCTTCTCATTTTGAAGTTCTACTTTAATGTCAATTCTTTAAAGTTCCTTTTTTTTATGTTGGGGTATGATCTATATATTTATCATACTGATATTTTATGATCTAATTATGAGAGACCTCATTTGATCTCTTCAATTCAGTATTTTGAAGTTTTAAGTGACGCCTTTAGGCTACCGAATTTTTAAGTGTTCTTTCACCCTTCTCATTTTGAAGTTCTACTTTTATGTCAATTCTTTCAAGTTCCTTTTATTATGTTGGTGTATGATCTCTATATATATCATACAGATCTTTTATTTTCATATGATTAGAGACCCTATTTGATTTCATCAATTCATTTTTATTGATGTTTATGTGCCACCGTTAGGCTGCCGAATTTTCATAAGAGAAATATTATTTTGTCTTCATTTCATGTTCTTTATTTCATATGGTAAATCTTCCAAATATCATTACCATGTTCATAAATCCTTCATATTCTGTCCCTCTACTGTTTTATGGGTCATTTATGAATGTTTGACCCATTTCCCCTCTCTTTCAATGTTATCTAAAACCCCGAAACGTAGTCGTTATGCTGCAGGATTTTCGTCTCAAAATGTCTCTCTCTTTTCTCAAAATTATTTTATGTTATTAAGTGAATAGTCAATGATCATATTTCTAGAGGGGTATTCACATATATATCAAAATGTTCTATTTTAAATTATCGGATTTACATACATGAACCCCGCTTTCCATTTTCGTGGGTTTAAAGTGATATAAAGATCATGTCTTTAAAAGCAGTTTTTAAAACGTTATGATGATGAAATGAAACCCATTACTTTTATGCTATATGGGTTGTTTATGAAATGATTCACGATGATATACATGGCTCACATTATAATAAAGGAAAATTTAAGGGTGCGCCCTGATAGCACTCCAATGCATTGGGTAATGATGTAACCACTAGATATTACAATTTAAGGGTGCACCCTGATAGCGCCCCATTTCATTGGGAAATGATGTAACCACTAGAGATTACAATTTTCACGATATCTTGGTGAATAACCTTGGTAATTTTTTTATTGACACTTTGGGGATGGACCTTGGTGATATTTTCATGATTGTCTATATTAAATGATGTAGCCACATCTTAATGTTATGAAAAATGTTATTTTTGTTATGATATGCCTCAAGATTTCATTCTCATGCCTTAAAGTAATTTTCATGGCCTTATTGAAGTATCTCAAGATCACATGTAAAATGTTTCTCTTGCTTCCATTACTGGGCCTTCTTCTCACCCTTTCTTTTGATGTATGTCTCTAGGTTATGAGATGTAGTAATGAACCTAGGATGAACATGAGGAGAAGCCTTCAAGTGTTTAAGAAGAATGTTTTATGTTTTCATGTTTTAAGTTCCTGGTTTCCAAGACACTAAACCGTAAAGATCCTCGGTTTTGCAAAATGTAATGAATGTTTATTTGATAAAAAGGCAGGATGCTATAATTATCAACCCACAATACATAATATAAAGACCGAACTGTAACTCTATGGGTGAGTTATGGATTTCTTTAAGGGATCCCTCACTCATTTCTACTAGTAAAAACAACTTTTCATAGAACAACATCTGGTTATGAACATCCACCGACCATCCCTATAGCACATCACTATAGCCAAGATGATTTTGCAACACCAATACCTAAGAGTCTCCCCATTGAGGCTCCTCTACATGCTACATGAAATAATATTGCACCATAATCTAAAAAAGTTTCCTTTATCCTCATAATCTACTCATCCATCCATGTAAAAAGCAGCCAACACCTCCATCGCTATCCGAGCATCTACAGAATCTTAAAAAACCACTACATGTGTCTTTATACATAAGGAATCATCCATGAAATTCTATTTTCTTGAAAATAATGTGATCTCAAAATCATATTCATAATGAAACTGCATCCCCCTCCACTATTACAGGTTATGATCTCACATGGAAAAGATATGGCTCAATTGCTTGTGATTTGTAAATACCAAAATGCTATCCCCAATGAGGTAATGCCACAACCACATAAATGAAAATCCATCACATCCAATTCTATATCATTAGTGTCATCATTATTATTATGGGAACATAAATTATGATACACATATGATATTAATGCTCACTACTAAATCAGGACGCACCCCAACCCTTTATGGGAAGCATCACTGAATAACTCAAACGTCACCCCTTCCCCAAGAAACTGTAGCACTGGAGCACTAAGAAACATCTGATTTAGGTACTTGAACACTACCTAAAGCTAACCACTTGAAAATAAATAATGTTATTTCTGGGTTAAATATTTTAATGGGGAATAAAATCAATGGAAATCAGTTATTATCATTTGATAATATCCCATGAGACCAAGGAAATTGTGATATTATTCTACATTTTGGGGTGTATCCCAAGAAACAAATACATCATCCATGGATGGGTCTACTGCTACACCCAATTAAGGCACCACAAGCATGAATAAATGAACATCTCAAGTCGAGAACATACACTTTGAAATATTTTCATAGAGATGGTGGTGTTGATAAACCTGTAATATAGTTCTAAGATGTTCTATATTCTTCTCCTCTGAATTTGAGTATATCATCATTGAAAACAATGATGAATTTGTCTAAGAACTCATAGAACATAGTTTTCATAATCCCCATGAACACAAATAATGTCTTCATAAAACCAAATACAATGACTAAAAACTTTATTTTCCCATACCTGCACCTGAATACACTCTTCAGGATATTGATTTCCTTCACACTCATCATTTAATATCAAGACCTTAGATCAATCATGGAATAAAAAACCTCCCATTTCATCTCATCTTAAAGATCATCTATCCTTGGAATATGGTAATTTTTATTGATCGTTACTTGATTCAACCTCTCTTATTCAATACATAGCTTCAAACTACCATCCACCTTCTTAGATAATAAGACTAGAGCACCCTAGGGTGACACAATGGGAATGAAAAAACCCTTGAAAATCAGATAATCTATCTAAATCATAAACTACCACATCTTAAAAGGTTCCATCCAATAATGGGATGCCGGAATCGGAGAAGTATTGTGCTGAAAATCTATCTCTGACTCAATGTCACATCAAGGGGATAGTTTCACAACCTCCCTGATGAAATAATAAAATATCTAAACCATGAATCTTGAAACATCCACCATTCAAACATCCAATAATTCTAATGACAGTTCACCCAAAATGGAATTAATGGGTTCTACACGCTGACTCCCTATATGATAACCCCTCTCTCTAGCGAAAACAACACACTGGAAATCCACGTCTAAAAATAATTCACCTCTCAGAAAACATTAAATAATGGAATATATGGAGTCAAACAATTAGATGATTAGAATGACATCATATGGTTTCATATGTATTTGGAAAAGATGCACACATTACTAATCTAGTCCCATCATCAGTCAACATCCTCGAAACACATTGGATAAGCTAGTTAAGCCTTTGACTGGAATACTCAACACTAGAGGAGAGGAAAGCCTCTATACGTCTTTCCCCTAAGAATGTGCTAAGGAGGGTGAATGAAAGGAGTTAGAGGATACTTTATCAAAAAAACCATGAAAGAGAAACAAACAAACCGATCATATCTCTGACGATCTCTAGCTCCACTGCAACTACCTCCTCTACTGAATGCAACTAAACATGCCAAATCATCTATCTCTATACTAAAGGCTTCCTATAAGAGTATTCTTGGGTTGAGGTCCCTAAAAAATGGGAACATAATATGGTTTTAATGTACAATCTCCATCTCCCCTCACTGGAATATGAGCATGATTATGAAACGAACTAACTAGAATCTTCTACTAAGGATATAATTGATCATGTACACCTCCAAAAAATGAGTCACGAACAACCACTGGGATAATTTTTAAGATGGTCAGTGACTCCATATAAGAAACACATTGGATGCATGTTAATAGAAAATGCATGAGGATGAGATTGTAGAAAAATAATCTTATGACCTTACATCCCTTTCAGTACAAACGTCAAAGGTTCTCGCGCATGAGACTTAAAATCGGAAACCTACCTCTCGAAGAACCCTACTGGCCTACCTCTCATAGTAAAACCCTCTCATGAGTGCATCTTATTAATCAATTATTCTTTATTTTAAACCTCTAGGAACATTTGAAATTTAAATGGATTAAATACATATGGGATCATAAGATATAGTTCCTCCTAAATACTTCTCGCAAATGACACCATGTCTGGAATGATATCAGGGAAACAATGATGTATATCATTGATATTGATCCGCAACTGTCATACTGATGTACTCCTCTAATGATGAGAGATTATCTCTTAACTCTTTCCTCTCACATAGGTATAGTGTCCACCACTTATGTGCGGCTCCCTGCATCTGAATGACTCCTAATGGAGCCCAGTACTCCTTCCAGGCTCGGATCAAACTAAAGGTGTTATCATCCTCCTTGAGCCAGCTTTCCATCTCCATATCCTATATAGTTTCCTCATACATTCTTAAAGCTCGTCGCTAGTAATCATGTAATGTACTCTACCACTAGTCAGCCACCATTACTAGATCAACCCTTCATCGATCACTGGATTATCCTGATGTGCCACTAATACTAATGTCGAAGGTGGATAATGACAAAGATCCATAGAAAAAAAGGTAAAAAAGAATTTCCTAATCTCGAATAGTATAGAATCTATATTAAAAATTATTTTATCCCATATAATACATATTTTATTATTTATTCTGACTGGATTTTTTTAATCTAACCCAATTTCAAAGAATAACAGAAGTCATTGTGATGATTGTACCTTTTTTAGGGTCTCTACCCTGCAAATAGGGTTCCTTACTCATTTTTTCAGTAGGCTTAGAGTCCTTGAATTAGATTAAGGGGGATCTAATATCCTAGGTTATTTTTGATTGTCTCTGGTCTATATCACACACTACGATCATTTGACATTGTTTTCTTACCATCATATTCCATCCTCACTATTTCTAACTCCAAACTCCATCCAATGTATCAACCATCATCCTTTGATACCTTTATATCAGGGACCCATCCCTCCAAAGATACACCTCCTGGTTAAGCAATGATGAATGGGAGATAATGACCCTAGAGTCCTGCCTCCCGCCTTCCCATGTTTGCTGACTATTATCAACGTTATATTGACAACACAATATGGAAGGCATTAACCTTTTTTTCAAACAATATTGGGAGATATGATGGAACATCCCTGAAAAACTATAAGAAATATATATAAATATATATATATATATATATATATATATATATATATAAACAAAATAAAATCCTATATGAATAAATATAATACATCTAGTACATGTATAATAAAGCACCAATGTAATGTACCTAAAAATAAGCTAAAGTACCAAGTTAGCAAAAATCCCAAATTATGAGCTAATAATGCCCATCACGGTCCACATAATCTTCTTAAAAACCTAGAATATGATTTATTTATATAGGGTGAACACAAATTTTTCCACTGTAGAAAAACCAACTTCTCACATTCACATGTGAGGTACACATACTAATGATTCTATGCGAAAATAACAAAACAAAAAACCCCAAATAATTATACTAACCATTCCAACCACATCAAGGAATAATCATTAAATAAATAAAGTAAATTAATGTAATATATTTAATTCACATTGATGATATGGTATTCCACACCACTTCCCACTTATTTGCCACTCTTTCCTAACAGAAAACGTTCTCTCACATTAACCTCATCCTAAAGTACCACGTCAAAACCATCCCACACAATCTTGGTCCCCTCAAACAACATCACAACCCACCCACATACACCTAGTCCAGAAACCACATCACATCCTACCCCTAGACATCGAGGCCACAAAACACATAACATCCCACTCCAAACATCTATCCCACAAACCATATAACATACCACCTACAGACACCAATACTAAAAAAACATATCACATACCACCCGCAAAAACCTGGTTCACAAAACATATCCAACCCATCTCAAAAATAACTAGAAAAACAAAAACCACTTTATCCTAAACCCAGCTAGGAAAGAACAACTCGTCTCATCCTGAAGACACCTAGGAAAGAATAACTCATCTCATCCTAAAGACACAAGGGAAAGCAGAACTCATCTCTTTCTATAGAAAACTGGGGAAACACAACTTTCCCACACCCACCTAGGTCTCACAATCCTAAACATGATCAAATAATCATAGGATATCACCACCTCAAAGAAGGAGAAGGGAAGATAATGTGACAACCATCCATCCACCCATTGGGATGCTTGGTAAAGACACCTTCCTCTATGATGATGGGGGTTTTCGACACATAATTTTCAACTACGATGTTGTGTGTATAGAACACCCAAGAAAAATAAATGTATATGCATATATAATACCGAATATTCAAGACCAAAATATGGGTTCCAAGACAGAAAACGAAATCACAACTAGAACCATTGATTATACCTCAAAATAATATCACAACACAATAAGCCACAACCTCTTTTCAATTTCAAACAAATTTCATTAAACCACCACATTCATTTTGTTGTTTAGAGGAAACCACATTTAACTACATATCATATTGTTTATTTTACAATTAAAAATTTCCATTTTTTATCCAATGAAACCCAATAAATTACACATCCCATTTATTAGTTATTTATACATTCTATCATTATACGATCAACCGCTAAACATGACACCCCACAACAACATAAAACATTCATTTCAGAAGGTGAAGTGACTCATAAATTAAGTCATATCAACAATAAAGACAAATCATTAAATGTTTTCAAAATTTAATACTCATTCATGATATGCCATAAATCAATAGGATGGACCACCAACTCACAACTCCACCTGGTAACACATTAAAAAAAACAACCTCCCATCCCTGCTGCACAATAACTCTCATCCATTCCAAAATCAAATAGTCTCTCAACCTGAGATTCAATTACATAGATATTTTTATGTATCATCTAAATGTTCATACACAAAACCATCCAGGCTTATCCACAACACACAATTGTGCTCATAGACGTACCACAACACAAACTAGTGAAAACTCACACATCACAACAATGCAACCTCACATTTCATTTATCCCATGCATGAACCAAATACCATTCCACACACCTCATAAAACACCGTGATGTAACTAATTTTTTTTAGAATTTGGGATACTTATTTAATTTGACTTTTTTATTTATGGGAATCATAACAAAAACCAAGTCTTAGGGCATCCATTCATTAGCTAGATTTAAATGATTAACCATTTTTCATATATAAGTGTTCTAAATTAAAAAAACAATAAGAATACCATTTAGTATGAAAACAATGGCTTCCAACAAGCATGATTTTCAGTAGGTCATTGATTACTTATAACTCACATTTTCACTATCATAATATCAATATTTCATGGCATGAAAATGAAATTACCCAACCCCATTTAATTAATGTTAACTAATTATTATCTTTTATTATCCTTCCATGACCCTGATATATAGGTGAAAAAAGAAATTTCCTTCTCACAAGATTCACCATTGAATACAAACAATGTAAATCCTACCTCAAAAGGATGTAAACATTCGCCACATAAGAGAACATCACGTAATGGTCCGCCGACCATGTCTCGCACGAGATCTGGATATGTTTGAGGATTTCATTGCACGACCACACCAAAAAAACCAAGAGAAACCCCATTAGATAAATGGGTAAAAAATCTATATCCTAGAGAAAAAATAAGGAATAAAAAAACATCACACTGAGTGAAACTGCAAGAAAATAAAGGAGACCCTAACATGGATCACCATAGATTGAAAAAAAACAACCATCAGGATTGATAGATTAAGAAGGGAGGGTGGGTATTATATGACTCCTTAGTGTTCCTAGGGTTCATCTAGACTGATAGGAAGAAGATAATTGGCCAAATGAATGAAGGATCGTCTGAAAATAATATTAAAACAAAACTAGATCATAGATTTACATGATGTGTAATACCCTTTAACTTCATGTAGTTCTCGATGTTTGGTTTTGGATGTAAAACATGTTTCTTCTTGATTTATTTTATTTTTGAATCCCTAAAATATTACACACTCTGAATCCATCTAGACAATATATGAAACTAATTTTCACGTCAAGTACTCACATTACACGATGTGTAATCCCCCACATCTAGTATTTAGTAACTTATTCTCTCCAAACATCTTTTCAGCATCCAATGAACATCTCCAACAACAAAACCCTGTAATGTAATGTAACAGGAGGAAAAAAACCGTTACATGGACTCCCAAGTCTATTTTAATTGAAGGACTCATGGGGAACTGTTGATTTATGTAGAATGATATATAGAACCCTTATCGATATCCCTATATGGAATAATTTTCCAATTGTTCATATATAAAATGGGTGACACTTTGTCTCCCTTAGTAGTCCTCTAAGAAAATCCTCATATTGAATTTATTTTATACCACACCTAGAGATATACCTTCATTCCTATTATTATTTCCATGGATGTGATTGTCTAATGATTTTTATATAATATGCTTAGAGTGATACCTGGATTCCAAATAATGAATTCCAATAATAGCCTCAGGTTCATCATTTAATAATAAATAAAATGAATTATATAATAAGGCTTCCAAGACAAATCACAGTCTTGAATTAGGTCACTATCTTACATCTTAGAGATGGAATGGTTTGGAATCTCTTGATCATGTATTTTGATGAGGAATGTAGGTCCTTGAACTATGTTCTATAACCTAATTTTTAAATTGTTAAAACTAAGTAAATGAAATTTTTAAAAAATATAGGGATGATAGTATATTCAGTGAGTCACTATAAATGACTGAAGTGGGTAGTAACGGAAGAGTGTCTATGGGTACCTAGACCAAAAATGATTTTTTTTCATTCAATATTTCTATTACAAAATTCATCGCTACTTTAACACTGTTTGTTATTATATATATTCAATGACTGGATAAAACTTGACCTTTCAGTTATTTCCACCTAGGATTTTTATATTACACCCTATTCATGGAACCTTCTGGTTCCTGAATTTTTTTTTCTAGTATGGATAAAGAGCATCACCTCAATATAGGTAACTAAGTGTTTGTTAGGAGAATGGATGCACAAGACCGAGCTAAGGCTCATGATGTTTTATGGATAGTTCTTCTTATTTTTTGAACTAGTTCCATGTATACTTGTTTTCCATATTATTTTGAGACATATGTCTTTGAAAATCATCATCATCATTATGTGAGACTTATTTTCATATTGGTTACTTATATACATATTCTATGTGTTCTATAGTCCACTTGATTTAATACTAAATCTATTTATAAGATATCGTATTTTTGTTTTTTAACGATTTGGTGATGATATAATAGTCTCTCCATAGACACACATATGACCTCAATGCCAGTTGGGAGCCTCTAGTATTTATGGAGAGGCTCTTGAGGCTATGTGGCCAGTCGAGATCATGACATCTTTAAGTGGAATCTGCATCTAATACATTAAAAACTGGTATCAGATAATTATTTACTGTTTTGAATTAATATTTTGAGATATTTGAACTGGGTTTATAAATTTAATAAAATTGGGTAATAATATATAACTGGGAATAGACATCCCACATACATGAAGAATTCAAATTTCCTCAAATGAAATTGATTATTTCTATATCTTTAATAATAATGTTTATTTGATTCTGTAATTAGGTGATTAAAATAAATTGTGATGTTATAATTTATAGGATTTGGGGTACTATTTTGGTTGAAACCATAGTAGATGAGTTTATTACATCTCCTACATTGTTTGAGTCGCCTTTTAGAATTCACATTCCACTACTTATTCTATTCCATATAGGATACATTACATGATCTCATGTTTTTTATGATAGGTGTTTTGGATGAAATACCTATTGTGTGATACATATTTATGCCATGAATGATGAAACATTCATGGTTCGCAGAGTTCCCACTATACAACATTATTGTTTTTCTGATTAGTCTTTAAAAGACACCCTATGAATACAATTTTGGCATGTTGAGTCATGGATCATGAGTTCCTTGTACTAGAACATATTATTGTGTTAATTGGGTGGAACATAAATTTTTTTTAAAATAAGGAGTTTGTGCCCTTATGGATTGAAATTTGGTCAACGATTTAGTTCAACATTTTAATATAAATTGTTTAAAACATATATTATATGAAATTTATATAGAACATAAATTGATTATATAATATATATTTACCCCAACCCGACCTTAGTAGTAAGTAGTAGGAAATATCTATTTTTTTTTATATAATCTTTACATCACTCAGACCCAACACAATGAGTATTCCATGGGGTGTGTTCATATATATGAATGTTTATTTCATTTCATCATTCTATATATGTGCTTCCCTTAGTTCTTCAATCATGAGCTTTGTTATGTGTTTGTAATTGTTGAGGAATTCAACCATGATGATATCTTGTTATACAACTACAAGATATAAATGACCATACTAGAGAGTTAGTGGTCCATGGGATACTAGTGGATCTAGCAGTACATCTACCCATGACACATGTAGTTTTACCAGACATAGGTGTGGAGTCATAATTCTGTGAAGGATTTATGAGATTCATGAAGACCATTAATAGAGCCCAATGACCTTCCCAAACTATGGAAGAGTTGTTGTGTAAGTTTCAGTAGTAGTATCCACCCTTGTTTATATGGGATTCTAAGAAATAGGTTGCAGATTCATAAGTAGACTCCATGATATCTATCTATTAGAATCTGAAGACACATCTTATAATGATTGTAATAATCGGTAATTAAACGAATGTTGATTTTAAAAAGATAGGGTGGTATATAATTATATAGATTGATCATTACTTGAATATGTCCAAGATGGATATTCATTTAGCCTTATATGATTAATTACATACCAAGATATTGAGGGGAGATAGATCATGAGAGATCATGCACTTAAAACATGTCATGTAATCATTTATTGATAATTACATCCATTTTATTGATCTCCAAAACATCACACCTTCTCTGATGAATGGATATTTCTATAAATCTAGGAATTTCGAGGATAGTATGAGGTATAAAATTTGGTCAAAGATAAATTTATTTGAGAATAACAAATTGTATGGAGAAATGAATCATATACATATTTCATGACATGGCATGATAGATGATGTGGGAGATATCTAGGGATGATTGACATCTAGATGAGGTGATACATCGATCGATAGTGGTAAGTGTCATATAGAGATTCCATGTGGTGACATCAATAGCCAGTCCACATACTCATGTATCCATGTGATGTGACCCCGGTGTGGTAGAATGAAACATAAGAGACCTCAGTGCATGGTAAATCTAGAAGAATGTCTATCTAATGGATTGGTGGGTCATCTGTTGCACTTTTAAAGAACATTTCCTCCAGTATCCAAGGAGAGAGGGTATTCAATATCTTTAGATAAAAGAGTTGTGCTGACATCTCCTCATCAAGAAGGGTACTAGAGTACAACAAGATGAATAGTTTGAGAATGTGTTCAGGTCTTGGTATTAAACCAACATACATGCAGTGATAAAAGAGTAGATATGATCAGGATATCTAGGTTTTATTATAGAGTTGGAGGTCATTCCAAATATACACAGTGTATCTGATACATGAGAAGAAAAATCCCAATCCTTATACTGTATCGGGTACTATTATAGAATCCTCTACATTATAATCTTCTCTTTTTCATATAGAGGCTTCTCATTAATTTATTTCAATGCCTATTATGCAGAGCCTTGGGCTCAAAATTTAATGTTATGGAATATTTTTTTTCTTGATACTTTGTTGAGGATACAAATTGAGGATGTATGCCAGTTTGGGAGTTCTCCCTTGAGATTTTATGGTGTCACATAATATGGGACGCCCATTTCCTCAAGATTATGGGTTTTTACATGATTCTTAGGATGAGATGGTTGATTCCCATTCATTCTTTTATTGAATTATACCATCATAGGGACCGTTAAACCACCAGATATTGAATAGTTCGTTCAAAAAGTAGAATGGGATGTATCGAAGAGCTGAAGTGGACCTAAGTATCATCGTACAAGAAGGATTATTTAGCATATTATGAGATTATATCTGAGTGATCATGAAATGCATCAAGAATATTTCTCTCAAGTGGTTGATCATTTATGGGATGTTTTCATAGATACATATTCTTGACTACCTATAGTGATAAATGTGGATTTCTCTATTGAGCTAATGCATGTAGATACAATGGTATCCATTCCACATTAGAGTATAGATACTATTTAGTAATAGGATCTAAAGATGTATCAAATTGATTTAGACATGTAGGGGTTCATATGACACAATACTTCTCTATAGGGTTTTCAGATCCTTTTTTGAAAAAAGATGGATGGAACTCTTAATCTATGAGTGGATTACCAGAAATGGAACAAACTAATGGTTAAGATATGGTATCATCAAATGTAGTTAGATGACCATTTTGATCATCTACGAGTAGACATAGCATTCTTGAATTTTTTTTTGATATCCAATTATCATCAAGTGCTTGTTAGACCATCATACGTACCTCACACAACATTACAAAGTATGTAGGGCCTATATTAAAATTTATTTTATGCCATTAAGCATCACGAATACACCATCAATCATTGCAGAATTTATAATGGGGGTTTTATATCTTTATCTAGATTATTTTTTCATTTTATTTGATGATGAAAACCTTATTTATTCCCAAAATCTACATGACTTTTATAAAAATATTTAGATCATATTAAGTACCATAAGAGAGAATAAGTTATAATCTAAGCTCACTAATTTCCACTTTATAATGGATAAGATGCACTTTTTGGTGAAATCATTTCATTGATTAGAGTATCATTTGAACCAAAGTAGGTAAGAGCTATAGTTTAAAAGGAGTAGCACGAGAATGTATTTGAGATAGGGATTTTATTGGGGCTTGATGGATGTTATATATTTTTCACAGAGGTCATATCAAGGATAGCATCACAACTCAGGGTCCTGACTAAGAGGGGTGTGATGTTCATATGTTAATATGCATGTGATTTTGGAATTTGAGAGCTAAATAAGAGTTTTAATTTAGCAATGATAATTCTTTTTTCTAAGACAGGGTGGAGTTACATTATTTAATGAGATACATTAGGTATCTAGATAAGAGAATAAATTATTCAGGGCGGTATAGTCATGGTGTATGTGTCTCTACATTTGAGTCCACACTAGAGGTACTACACAACCAATGATCTTGAGTTATCTATGATTGTTCATGAATTGCTCTTTTAGAGACATTACATATTGGGAGAGTTTTTTTTTTGTGTACACAAACCACAAAATCAACAAGAAAATATTGGCACATTGTGATCTCAATCTTACATATTGAAGGTGGATGGAATACCTATAGTAATTCAACATCATTATTTCCAATATTCATGGGAAGACAAATTAAGAGGAATTTTCACTGAGAATGAGGACCTAGATACAAAAAGTTATGTAAGCCAGTAACAAGTGGAGGATTATAGATTGGATCACTGAGATGAACATGGAGGTGTAGAAAAGATAAGGAGAAAATTTTATTTCCTTTTTTGCTAGGATCCCTAAACATAAATATAATGTGAGGATGAAGTGGATATCTTATTCTGAGGTCCAAGAACTAATAGAGAGTGTGGAAGGTGGGAACCCACCTCTTTATTTGATAATAAGCATAGATAAAATTATGCATGTTCATGATCGTTTATGGGTTTTTTCAGTCGTCTATTACGTTATGATTTATCATGGGAAATGAACTCAAGAATAACCAAGATGTATCAGGATTTACACACGAATACTAGTGTCTGAGTTTGGAAATAGATGTATATGGTTTTTTAGTGAGTTGTTCCACCTGCCAAAAAAGGAATGTGGAAAACCAGATACTAGCTAAACTTTTGCAACATTTTTGCATTCCAAAGTGAAAATGGAATGAAGTTTCAATGGAAATTGTGACGGTTTTACCAAGGTATCCAGAAGGTAATGATGTAATATGTGTTATTATTGACTAGATCAATAGTTTTCCTATTTTATTTATATCAAGGAGTCCTTCTCAATATATGAGTTTGGATGGATGTATATATATGAAATATTATGACCTCATGAGGTACCCCATACCATCGTTTCAAATAGGGATTCATGATTTATTTCATAGTTCTTGAAAGGGTTAATGAATGAAATAGGTGGATATGTTAATCTAAGCATGACATGCCACCCATAGGTTGATATTATGTTAGTGAGTATGATTCAGATTCATTAGTACTTTTTGTGGGAATTTGTACTGGATTTAAATGCCTCTGGGGAGAGGCATGTACCCATGGATGAATTATCATACAATAGTAGATTTCATGTTACAATTCAGATGGATCCTTATGTATCTATGTATAGCAGACTATGTGGATAACCACAATATTGGTATGAGGTAGAAGTGGTAGCTATTCATGGACCTCATATTGGGAAATTGTCTATAGATTTGATTTAGTTTTTTCAGAATAGGATGTTTATTGCATTGTCATGAAAAAAAAGATGGTTATCACTGATGAACACAAGGGTTTGAGGTTGGGGATCAAGTTTTATTACATGTTTCACTAGGAATTGGATTCAGATTGATCAATAGAAAGGGTAATCTTTCCCTAGGTTATGTTGGGTTATTCTATATTCTAGAGTGATTTGGGTCAGTAGTGTATTAGATAGAATTACCTGAAGGGGGTTGGGCCAAGAATAAAGTCTTCCATGTATTTCAGTTAATATTGAATCAATCAGATCCATATCAGGGCATTCATCCCATAGTGGTTGAATTACAGGTAGATGATCTCTATGAGGAGAATCATATATAATGTGGATCATAACATGTATGTTCTTCAAGTATAGTAATTTTTTCTTGTATTGGTTCTATAGTAGCATGAAAATATATATGAGAGACCTCGGAGTGGGAGGAAGATGTATTGGAAAAGTGGATTTAATTATTATTCGGTGATACTTGACCACCCTTTGGAGGAGAAATCATGGATGGGGAATGATTTTAATAAACTAATTCATTTTTTGGGTATGTAATATTTTACTTCTATAAATTGTTTCTATAAATTCTTACATATAACCTAATGTGAATTCCCCATCTAAACATCCAGTTTTCGAGGGTGTCCGTGGATTTTTTAAAGCCTCAAACCCAACCACTTGGGTGAAAAGGCATGTTGCATGCTTAGTAGAAACTGTGTAGGGAAGGCCACACTGTTAGATAAAACTATACATTGATGGATAAAGGGGATGCTATTGGCCACATGATTTGATAAACCATTTGAATTGATCTTCACAACCATGTTGTCGAGTCACCAATTTTGATAGTGGGGTGAGACATGTTTTGTGCATGTTTATCCAAAAAGTGTGATAAATTCATGTAATGGGACCATTTCCTACACCAAAGGGTGCATAGTTGGAAAATGGTTTCGTCATCAATGGGGCCAAACCATGTAACCCATGATGTCTAGGTAAATTAAAAATTTCCCTTATTTAAAACATATATCATTCTAATTATTTCCTCACTCTCCCTTCACTTAGTAACCTCAATTTGGGAGCTCATGTTGGCCCCCCAAGTTATAATTTGAGGGCTATTCTCTATATGAGATCATATACATGAACTATTTGTATCATTGGATATATTTCCTTAAGATATATATTTCCTTTTTTTACATTAATCATTCTTTTTGTAATTAGCATGTCTATTTTGGTGCAAGCTAATAATCTATTTTTTCAACATCTTCTTCCATTCTGCATTTTTTACCTTTCTAGGTCAAATCTAGAGCTGATACTACATGAAAAATACACTATGGACCTATGATAAGTGTTATCATGATTTTTATTTAATTTTTAATTATATATATATATTTCATTATTCTATATTCCCAATTCTCAGAGTGACTCCTTTGAATATAATTCAATCCATATTTCAAATGAATAGCTGGGATCTTTATAATTAAAGAAACCCATTAATACTTGTATAGATGTTATAAAGCAGAATTGAAACCACCTATTTGGATGTTTCATTTATTTAAATTTACAACCATAATTGATTGAAACCTAGATACTTTTACATGTTACTTTTAATCCTTTCCTTGGGGTGTTCAATTATGAAATTTCAATTGAATTTGAATTGAAATTTAATTTTAATTGGGATATGAATTGTAAATTGAATTGAAAATGAAATGGGAGTGAATCCTTGTACCAACACTATTTACATGTATTGGTTTAATTAATCTTCAGATGCCCCTTATAATGATATGACCACATGATTATATTAAAATGAAATACCTTTAATCATATAGATGTCATCATCCATATTATGAGGAGATATTTAATTGAAATGATATATGTTATGATCATTTAATATGTTATGTGAAATTTGATAAATTATTATTTTCCTTGTGTGGAAAGTTGGTTTTTATAAAAATTACATCGAAGCTCTCATTTGGATTCTACCATGATTATAAATAAGTGAAATATGGACTCCCTACTAGTCTTCTATTGATGGACTCCTAGGGGATAATTATTTTATTTCATGTGATAAATGGAATCATCTTGGATTTCCATTAATAAAATCAAACCAAAGATGATCATAAAATCCATGGGTGATAATTGGGATCCCATAGTGGAATTCCATGGATGGACTCTAATGGGAATGAAGTTATACCATACCTATAGTAAAAACTGGGTTTCTATGAATATCATGTTTGATAGACTAGTATGGTGTTTTGTTTTTGATATTCCTGGACTGATACCTGAATTTGAAATAACGAATTACAAGGGATGGATCATGTTAATTATTGAATAATAAATGTATTAAATTATATGGAACTTCTTCCAATCCAATTCAAGATCTTGTATTTTTTTTTATTGTATTACACATTAGATATGTCCTATTTAAGAATTTATTGACCATGTATTCTTACAAGTATTTCTGGGACATCTTCTATATTCTGAGGAAAACTTTTTAAATGGTAATGCCTAATTATATAAACATATTAAATGAGATAGGGTTGAATATTTATTCAGATACTCACCCAATAAAGTTGAAGAATGTAATAAAGGATAGGTATCCATGGGAACTTGAACCTCATGTATTGATTAAATTTATTAAATATTTTTTTATTATTCATTATTATCGATGAAATTTTATTATATTAAATATTAATTTATTGGATGTCACTATACCATTGAGTAATTTCCTAATGATATTTTTTTATCACACCATGTTTGGGCCGCCATTGGGTACAGGAACAGACTATATGATTGCAGAAATGGATAAGGGGTTATTCCCTAATAGAGGTTACTGATTGCTGTATAAGAGAAGAGGAGCACTGGACTAAGATAAGGCTCACTAACCTAGTTGTATAGTTTATATATATTTATAATAGTTTCTTGTATACCTATTTTACTATTTTTTGAGATAAATGACTTGTACCTTCATCTTCATTGAATGATACACCTTCTAGTATTGGTTACTTATATTTGTATTGGATGTTTGCTCTTGTCTCCATTATGTATTGCCTCTTCTATTTATATGATATTTTATTTCCACTATTATACACTACGGTGATGAGGTAATAGTCTCCCCACAAACACACTTGGTCCCTCTCTAATTGACATCAACCACTACCATTTATTGAGATACGGTTAATTCCATTGGGCTGACTTGGCTTGAGGAACAATTATGTGGAATCCAGGACTGAGACGTTACATTGAGATTCTAATCTCACCCTTTCTTATATTTCTATTCACAGTTATAAAATATTATAATTATTTAGGGTTTGTCTGTAAAGTGTAATAAATTTCAAGATCTATATTTGATTTGTTTATGATTTTTCATGTAAAAATAAGATTTTTTATCTAGTATCCAAATACATTAATATTTTGTGGTCCTTCAGCATGTATTTCTGACATGTATTAAATAGTAATTGATTATGTTGAAATATATATCACTAAATATACTATATTTTTATAGAAGGTATTATAAAAAGTTTTAAATAACTATTATAAACTAGGATGATAAAAAATTACTAATCCCCCTATGGATATGTCTAATTATATGTCAGTGTATAAGTAAATGTACTACAAAAAATCCTAGAAATTTGGAGATGTATATATTGATTGATTTCCAAGAAATAAAATCAGTTTCCAAATAATACATCTTTGTGGGGATTTGGAGTAGTTTTACCTAGGGTTAGTATCTCCAGAAAGGGGATATTGAGTTAGACCCAATCATCACCAGGGGCATGAAAACTATCCTCATAGAACACATGGATTAACATTCATGGGGGATATTCATTTGAAATTACCAATTCATTATATAATATAATGACAATATGAATAATGAAAATAAATCACCATTTTATGCTTATGTTTTTATTGATTTAATTGTAGTATTAAAGAATTAGATATCCTATAAGTGAATTTTATGAAAATAGGGGCTTCCAAATATGAATGTTGATTTATAAATCAACTCTCTCTATTTTTACTCAATGAATAAAACATAATAGTGTAAAATTAATTCTCAATTAAAGACAAAAAGAAATGATTTTCTTCCTGAAAAACTAAATTTTATGGGATTGGGAATGAAAGGCTTGTTTTTATTCTTACAAACCATTCTTTGAATCATGTTATACCTCGAAACAAAAAAATGATCAAAAAAACATTCTCATGAGTACTTCATGAGGCAACATCCATCTTCATTTAGTGGTTATTATGGTCTCTAATTTTTTCTCAACGGTTTTATACTATTGAGATAATATTTTTGGTTCACCAATTTTTGTAGCAAAAAAATGTTGTTTTTTCTTTCTTTTACTCAGAAGGTGATGTATACCAATGGTTAAAACTCATCAAGAGTACCTAGAAACAAGATAAAATGGATTCTATAGAGAAGCATGGGTTTGAGAACATATTTTTCAATGTATAAATTTTTCATATTATTTTAATGAATTTGATGATGATATTACATGTGTTAATATAGAAGGAAGATAAATACTTTTTTTCATGCGAGGGAAATTTTAATAGACATATGAGGAACACTTCATTAATTTTCATCCAACCTAAATGTATGGTTAATCAATTTTTAATTACTGTAAATCCACAAATGTCAATGGAATTATCTATAAAGGCCAAAATTAACAATGAAGAAAATGTTTGAAGTGATATTAATGTCAAAATAGAGATTGGATTAATTAATTAATCCCATGGTTTTGGTGAGAATGAAAATATTTAATTCAATGAAACACTAAAAACCATGTAGAGAATAAGATGAGTTATATTATATTGTCTATGTGTGGAATGATGTAAGGATGAAATTACATAAAGGGGGATGATAAATGTTTCTTGTCTAGAATGTAATTTCATTATATGGTTAGATGAAAATGTGATGTTAGGATGTTATATAAAAATATTAATAAATATAAATATCTAAAGAATTCACCTCCCAATGTACAATGATTCATGTGTAATGAGTTTTTTATTTATGATAATTAGTTCTCTAATACATGAGAAATATTATATAATAATACAAAAATAAAATATAAAGGAAATGGTCATTGGAAATGATTATTTAATCACAACAGCTGATGTCAATCAAGATAATTAGGATATACAGATATTCTCATTAACATATTGGAATTTCATTTTAGAATTTATATGAATGGTAACAATGAATATATTTCTATTCAATGTTAATAACATTTGATGTGATTCTAATAATTAATTATATCTCTTAAAAAAGATTCAAGAGAAAATAAATAGAATTTGATATTCTATCAGTAAAGGGTTGAACCTAATCTTCTAATGAAAATTATTTTTACTAATATGATAAATTATTTTAGGAATAAATGATTTATTATCTCTTGGAAGTGTATGTGTATCCATGTAATAAAAATATTAGAGTCACAGATACAACCATGGGTATAAGAGTTTATAGTTTACCATAATTTTATAGTCATAGAAAACCAAATTTATGTTTTATGAGATTGGAGTTTGTTAATATTTTAGATATTTGTGGAAACAACTATGTAAATAGAACCCATTTTATATGTTTTTATCATTTTTTTAATGAGGAATGCCTTTACATTATATTAACATAATATTTTATTTATGGGTATAAATTTGGGTTTATCTTACATTTTTGAGGTAATTATGGGTAATCTAAAATTGTATATGTAATAGTAATTTAATTAATATATATTTAGAAAATGATAACCTATAGGTAGGGTGGAAACCTATTTTATCCATCAAGGTCATAGAGATTAAACCCAAAATCAAAGGCTAATAGGGGTATATCCACTACTAATAGTATAAATGAAAGAGTTTTTTTGGTGGGAAAACATGAGGAGATATATTTAGGAATATATATATTGATAATACATAAATCAGCATGAGATTATTGATAAACGAAATTATTAGGGGTTTCTACAAATGTTATCTATACCATATTGGAAATGGGTAAACAAAATAATAGTTTTTTGTCATTGAACTCCCCAAAATATATATTGAAATAACATTATATTTTGTATATTCAATTAAGTTATAAATTAAATACACTTCATATCTATTATATAATATTACACTCTTGGTAAGATCATCAAGAGAGACATAACTAAAGATGTAAGGTTTCATATAGTATCGTATTCTACTATATATGATTGGTATATATGGTTTACCAAAAATTTGTTGTGAATTATTTAGGAAGATAATGTGTAACACCCCAAGCTTCCACAGTACTTTTCCCTTTGAATAATTCAATGTCATGCATGGTACGCAACTTCGAGATTCTAACACACCACAACCAATCAAACTAGCCGTTATGAATAGTAATACCTTCATTTTGAAATTTTATAAATTATATATCTCAATATGGACTTCATTTTTGGATTCGGAATATCAAAATTAGCCTAGGGTGAAATTTTGGTACTTTTCGGATAACTTTCATATTTTGATGAATAGTGAAAATTACTAAATTTTAATTAAAAACAACTTTTTTAATTGAAATAATTAATATTGATAAATTATGAATTTGAGAAGTTTTAAAGTATATTTAGAATATATTTTTACCATTTAATTCAATTTTTTTCTTTGGACATAATTTCACAATTAAACCAGACATAAACAAGTGCCAATCTTTTGATAGTTATTATCTCTTAAAAACACGCTTTTTGTTTTAACAACGGGAATTAATTTTAAATTAATTTCTGCAACTTCTATGTTTTGATATTGGAAAAATAGAATCCTTATTTGGAATCAGGATGTCTAAATTTTTTAAATAGGTAAATTTTATTTTTAGACATTTTGAATAATTATTTCAGTACATATTTTATTTACCATTGTTAAGGGTAAATACGGTAAATAAGAGTTAAAAAATAATATTATAATAATAATAAATTACCCTAAAACGTGTCCTATCCTTATTTGTGGATACATGTCCGACCATGGTCATCTTTGGGTCGATTTCGGGACCCCATGGAGCCACTTGTAGGTGATAGGGACATTTTTTTAATTAAGTTAAATTAAATACAAAAATAACATAAGCATATATCTTTTAGAAACACAATTTTTTTCATTGGGTTATATAAGTTGGATTTTAGACTATAAATATTCATTAGGAAGATAAAACTATTTCCGACATAATTATATTTTTTTTATAATTTTTAGACATTAAATAAGTTAATTTATTTATGACACAATGATGATGCAATAATTACCATAATTGTGAAAAATTAAAATAATTGATATTATAAATAACCAAATAAATATAATTGGAATCTTTTATTGAATTAAAATAATATTATAGGTTAATATGACATATTAGGATTTATTTAATTTACTTTTTTCGAAGTAATCATTATGTTATGAGTTTCACAAAAATCACGTATTAAATAAGGTCAAAATTGACATAAAAGAGTTTTTAAAACAAATATTATATTATTAATTGATATTAAATTCCTAAAAATCTAAGGATCGACCAACAGACATATATCATGATATGTGTATCATTAATGGACCACTTGAGGGTCTCTAGGATGTATATTGTATGTTTATTAACCATATAATATAAAAATAAAAAGAGACATTGTAAAAGCGAAACTAATTAACTAAGAGTTAATACTTATAGATAAGGTTAATATAATGACCAAAACATCTCTAAATTCTATTTGTTGAGTGGTTTTTCGACCAATCCATGCCTTAACCTTTAAATATTCTACTTTGGAGCCATTAGAAACCGAATATGAATTTATTATAAAATAATAATTCTATCTTTCCAAAGGTGCCCCTCACCTCTCTTATAAAAGGGCACTCCACCTTCTCATTACTTCACACCTTCAAAGCCTTTTTGTTCGTCCAAAACCTGTCCAAATACTCTTTAAAATTCCATCTCTACAACCTAGAGGCATTAGTTTGGTCAAAAAGCCCACCTAAGGATCCCTTTTGATCAAATCAAAAGGAAGAACACGCAGAAGAGGTAATGTTTTTACCACCCTTTTTCAAATTCTTTTCTTCTTCAACATCTTCTTTATTTGTTATTTCTATTCTAAAATAATAAATTCAGTATCTTCTATATATTGTTATGTTATTATAAATATTGTACAACCATATTCAGTATTCTATCCATCCTTTGAATGGCATGTCTCCATACGTGCGTACGTACGGCTTATCATCTCCACGTTGTGGTGTAATTGTCATTTAATAAATTATTATTTGGATTGGTATAATAATGATGTGTAATTAATGTAAATAATAAATATAATATTATAATAATTATATCTATATGATATAACATCCAATTATATATTATTTTAACATCAAAAGAATGATATTGTCACTTGTGCGTACGTACGGACTACCGTCTCCACGAACGCGATGAGATTTATTCTCCATCGTATCCATTCAAGTATAATTGTCATTTTATAATTAAAAATAATTTTTAAGGACTTGATGTAATTATGTATATGAATAATATACAACCTATCCATAACAAAAACGTCTTACGTAACAAATAATATAAAGGAAAATGAGTAAGTTAACACCTGAAATGACGATAATACTAAGATATTATTAACAAATCAAGGTTAAAAGATCGTATATTATATCATATTAATGTAAATGATTCTTGTATAATTCAATAACAATTATTTCACCATTATACAGGAGGTTAACCTACCGTTGACCGAGGAAAAAGTACAAAGTAAGGGGTTTCTTATCTCACTTTTAATTCAGTGAGATTTCCATTGTCACCACTTATTTATTGCATGTGGTGAGTGTACTTCCCATGATTGTATTCATTGTGTAATATTAATTATTTTATGGGTATTTACATCATCATTTTATGATACTTCTTTCATGGTTTCATGTTTTATAAGTTAGCAAATTGATAATGGAATTTGAAATTTCAATTTCCACTCATTCGGCTTTACGCATACTTCATTGATTATTTTACTCCAATACTATGTGTGGAATCACTATTCATTTGATTATGTCATTATTTCCACTCCTCTTTCTATGGATATGTTTTTATACACATAATCACTCCATTGTAAAATTCTCAAGTCTTCGGTATGAACTTGATAAGAGTAATTTTTACTCAATCTTGATTTGTTGAGATAAACATCAAATTCATTGGTGTTATTTTTACTAGAATATGTGTGAATGTCGTTTGATTGTTTTACACTGAATATCCAATAATATTTAGTGTATTTATATTTTTCACACATAATTATGTCGTTGATTTATCCTCAACCTAAGGATACGGCATTTATGAGAGATTTCATCTCAATTTATATTCCATTAAGACTTGTTTGTTGTTATACACCAAATCACTTTTATGTGGGGTATATAATGTACATTGACATAGTATATAATGAATCCCTTTATTCTCTTGATATTAAAATGTTTTTATTACCTCAATTATTTCTATTCATGTTTCTCTCTTTTGGTTAGAAACTCTATCAAAAATACCATTTTTAAATGTTTTAAAGACTTATTCTTCTAAATCATGCACATTAATGTCGATGTTTTAAAAATGGTTTTACAGATTTATTTATATTGAAATTAATGTTTTAAAATTAAAACTCCTTTTAAAAGTTTCAATGTTGTATGGGACACTTTGATTCTAAAATCTATTTTAAATGGATTCTTGAAAAATAGTGTGACTTCTAAATGTTTTCAAGAAAAAGTGTGATATTTCACTCAAATTGTTTTGATGATTATTTTCATCTATGTCAATATCCTTCATCATTCTCGATTGAGGTTATTATGATATAATACAATCTTCCATATTGTATCAAATGAGTTATGTTTGACTGTGGATGTGCTATTTTTATACCATTCATTGTTTGTGGATAAAGTATTGACATTTCATATTCTAGTTTTAATAAGAATGTTTATGTTATGTTTAAAACTTTTCATATGAGGAAGGCATTGGACTTAGTATGTGATGGGTGGAGCCCGTTATAGCTCCTCGAAGCATCGGTAGGTCTAATGAGATAAACTAGTGTCTTGGCACAAGGCCTTGACAAAATCTTATTTGTAGGTTTGGCACGAGGCCTTGGGTATGTGGTTATGATAGTCTGAAGTTATGCATTCCATCATTATGAAAGTGGTTATTGATATTGCATGTGATTATTCTATTAGTAGAATATCCATGTGAATAAGTAAATGGAATTATTTCATTTTATTTTTTCTATGATATGTTGAAGTTCAAGTTTTAATGGATTTTGTTTTAGTTATACATTGCCTTAAATTTTTATTCTTTTTTTGAATGTTTCCGCTATATTGTTATCCTTACTGGGCATTTGAGCTCACCCCTTTTCTATGTATTATTTTTCCCAGGATGTGAAGAATTAATTTTATGAATGACCTGCAAGGATAGTATGAGGGGATAAGAGTGTGGACTATGGAGACTATGTTGTTGTAGTTTACATTATATGATATTTTGTAAACCTTATGAATATATCTAGTGTTTCCAAGGCTACTAAACCAATCGGTCTTTCAAGATTTTATCTTTCTTATGATCATTCCAATGTTATGTAATAATGCACCGACTCTGGGTAACTGGGGTCGGGGCGTTACAGTTGGTAACAGAGGAATTTTAGTACAAACCTTGGAAGCTAGATTTAGAGAAACTCTAATTAGCGAACGTAGACCTAAGATTAACTTTGACGATTAGTATAAAATAACTTCCTAGAATTTTTGTATTGTAGAGATTTTGTGAGTTTTTCGAGCAATACATCCCTATCTGGATACGAGCATGTAGAGGCGGCTCTGGCACAGCTGTACCTAGGGGTATTACCCGAATACACCTCTTTGAGGTAGACTCGAACGGGAACTGGTACACGACAACGGGCCTTGATGCACTCTTGGTTACGACACTCTCGGGGGATATGCTTAGGATAATTTACATTTTCTTTAATAACCGATTTGAAGTATTAAATATATAAGATAGTAGTAAATGACTTTGGTTAATCCTAATGTGTTTTAAATTGAGAATATGGTGACATGTTAATCTCTAAATGATTTTATGACTACTGTTACTCACACAATGATTTCTGGTTTTAGTCAATGGCTGGATTCCAAGGCAGTCATAGTGACTTTGAGAATGATGTTCAAGGTGGGAATGGTGGTGGAAATGACCAAAAAATGGAATTTTGATAGGCGTAAAAGATATTGTCTTTATGCCAAATCAATTTTCCAAAATTATGATCAACAATATATATTAACCAGTTCCCGGACTCAACAAAGAAGAGAAATGTGAAGAATGATAAGAGCTCTAGTAGTGGAGACCATGGAGAAAGAAATCCTAAATTTCCATAATGCAGGAAATATGGGAAAGAGGCACCTAGGAAAGTGTCTCAATGGGACAAATAAATGCTCTACGTGTGGGAAGGAAGGACATAAAGTGAAGAATTTCCGAAGAAAAATGAAGAGTACTATGGAAGAAGATAAAAATAGTCCCAAGAATCCATTTATAGTCATTTTCTGTAAATGCAGGGGACCTGGCCATTACCCGAGTGAATTCCCTACTCAATAGGATATTTTCATGGACAAAGAAGAAGCTATGTGGGAATAAATGGTTTGAGAAATGTTTAAAAAGTTTTAGTGCACCTTGTTGATGGGTTTACTTTGGAATAAATTCTTTTGTATTTTTACCCCTGCGGTTTTCCATGTGAGAATGATATTTGAGGAAGAATTATCTTTTATCTTGTGGATATAGTTATTAATAACCATTTGGTTTTATATGATCGTTGGGTTTGAGGAAATTATAAGTTATTATAATAAGGGATGAAAATGCAAGGTATGATAAAAGATTTGTGGTTAAATTATATTATTGTTATTTTGAGGAATTTATCTCATTTTGGTAATGTTATAAAATATAGTTTTTGAAAAGGGACAACACGCAGACCGTGTGACAACCCATCGCATCGGACAAAGGTGTGGGAATTGAACCCACAACCAAAGTGCGATATTGATTTATCGCCTACCACTGGACTACGTGAAGTCCCTGGTTAGTGTGACTATTATTTTTAGTTAAATGATTTTATTGATCATTAATAATTTAATTTGGGATCTTTTGTCTTATCAAATGAATACACTTAGTATAGGAAAATGAATTGGTAATTAAGTGATAGATGTTATTTTGGAAGTTCTTCGCATTTTTTATAGAAAATAGGATAATATGGGATTTCATTTGAGGAGTAATGGTGGATTTTTATCTATGTTTTTATTATGGATTTATAGTGATTTGGGTTGTTTATGGAAATGATTAGGTTAATTACTTCTAAGTATGTGACTTTCATAGTAATTAATGTCATTTGCAGATAAAATTTAATGTGGAAGACTACATTCTTATAATTTTTTAGTTTCAATATTAGTTTGGATTATATTGAAGGATTTTAAGGACAATTGATTATTGAATGGTATTTATTTAACTTTGGGGTATTGATGGTTTAATTTTAGAAATTAAGATTAGTGTTTTTTTTCTCTAATGGAATATCCATTTAGGGGATCATCAGATATTATACTAACCATTTTGGTTTTGATTAATCTCTAAAGACAAGGTAAATATATAGTTTATCCTACGTGGATCATGTATTTCTATAGATGTTTATTCTAGCTCTTCCATTGTGACCAAGTCTTCATGAATACTCATTGATCAAAAAAAATTGAGTTAATGGTAAAAATTTATTAAAGAATGAAACTCTACTTAAAAAGTAAGTACATCTCTTTATGTTCTTATTCAATCTCAGAAATGAATTTCTCATCGTTATTTAATGTATCTTAAAACAAAAAATGTTGTCTGTTTACTTTTCCTACTAAGAGACTAATGGCTGTTTGTCCTAACATAAGTTTGTGGTTTTCTTATTGTTAACTTTTTCCTAATCATGTTTTCTATCCATCCCCATCATAACTTGACACTTATTTTATCGTCCATATCCATGTTTTCCTACATGGAATCTTAGTATGGGTTTTCTCGGGTGACCCTTGTACTTCTCTTTCTTTCTTCTAAAATGATAGTTTTATTGACTCTTTTTCTGATGTGGGAATTTCCATTATATTCTCAAGCCCAATTTTAAAAAAAATTGCAAGGATTCAATTTATTGAAGTAGGGGAGAATGTAACACCCCAAGCTTCCACGGTACGTTTCCCTTTGAATAATGCAATATCGTGCATTGTACGCAACTTCGAGATTCTAACACACAACAAGCAATCAAACTAGCCGTTATAAATAGTAATATCTACCTTTTGAAATTATATAAATTATATCTCTCAATATGGACATCATTTTTGGATTCGAAATATCAAAATTTGCCTAGGGTGAAATTTTTGAACTTTTCGGATAACTTTCAATATTTGATGAATAGTGAAAATTACTAAATTTTAATTAAAAACAACTTTTTTAATCGAAATAATTAATATTGATAAATTATGAATTTGAGTAGTTTTAAATTATATTTAGAATATATTTTTACCATTTAATTCAATGTTTTTCAGTGGAAACAATTTCACAATTAAACCAGACATAAACAAGTGCCAATCTTTTGATAGTTATTATCTCTTAAAAACACACTTTTTGTTTTAACAATGAGATTAATTTTAAATTAATTTCTTCCATATCGGGGTTTTGAATTTGGAAAAATTTATTCCATATTTGCAATCATGATGTCCAAATTTTGTAAATAGGTAACTTTTATTTTTAGACATTTTGAATAATTACTTCAGTAAATATTTTATTTACCATGGTTAAGGGTAAATCCGGTAAATAATGGTTAAAACAATAATATTATAATAATAGTAAATTACCCTAAAACGTGCCCTAACCTTATTGGAGGATACATGTCCGACAATTTGCATATTTGGGTCGATTTTGGGACCCCATGGAGCCAATTGTAGGTGATAGGGACACTTTATTTTAATTAAGTTAAAATAAACACAAAAATCACATAAGCATATATCTTTTAGAAAGAAATTTTTTAAATAGGGTCATATATATTGGAGTTTCGACTATAAATATTAATTAGAAAGATAAAACTATTTCCTACATAATGATATTTTATTTATAATTTTTTGACATTAAATTATTTAATTTATTTATGAGACAATGATGATGGAGTAATTACCATAATAGTAAAAAATTAAAATAATTGATATTATAAATACCAAATTAATTATAATTGGAGACTTTTATTGAATTAAAATAATCATATAGGTTAATAAGACATATTCGGATTGATTTAAATGACTTCTTTTGAAGTAATCATTCTGTTATGAGATTCACAAAAATTAATTATTGAATAGTGTCAAAATTGACATAAAAGATTTTTAAAAAAAATATTATATTATTAATTGATATTTAATTTATAAAAATCTAAGGTTCAGCCAAGAGGCATATATCATGATATTTGTATCATTAATGGACCACTTGAGGGTCTCTTGGATGTATATAGTATGTTTATTAACCACAGAATATAAAAATACAAAGAGACATTGTAAAAGTGAAACAAATTAACTAAGAGTTAATACTTAAAGATAAGGATAATATAATGACCCAAACCTGTCTAAATTCTATTGGTTGATTGGTTTTTCAACCAATACACACCATAAAATTTAAATAATACACTTTGGATCCATTTGAAACTGAATATGAATATATTATAAAATAATATTTCTAACTTTCCAAAGGTGCCCCTCACCCCTCTTATAAAAGGGCACTCCCCCTTCTCATTAATTCACACATGCAAATCATTTTGATTCAGACAACCCCTGCCCAAATACTCTCTCAACTTCCCTCACTACAACCTAGAGGCCATAGTTTGATCATAAAGCCAACCTATGGAGCCCTTTTGATCAAATCAAAAGGAAGAACCCAAAGAAGAGGTAATGTTTTTACTACCCATTTTCAAATTTATTTTCTTCTTCAAATTCTTCATTCTTTGTTATTTCTATTCTAAAATAATAACTCCAGTATATTCTATATATTTTGATGTTATTATAAATATGGTACAACCATATTCAGTATTCTATCAATCCTTTGAATGGAATGTCACCATACGTGCGTACGTACGACTTACCGTCTCCACGCCGTGGTGTAATTTTCATTCAGTAAATTATTATTTGGATGGGTATAATAATGATTTGTAATTATTGTAAATAATAAATATAACATTATAATAATTCTGTATATATGATATAACATCCATTTATATATTATTTTAACATGAAAAGAATGATATTGTCACTCGTGCGTACGAACGGATTACCGTCTCCACGAACGCGATGAGATTCATTCTCAATCGTATAAATTCAAGTATAATTCTCATTTGATGATGAAAAATAATGTTTAAGGAAATGATTTAATTTTGGATATGAATAAGATACAACCTATCCATAACAAACACGGCTTATGTAACAAAGAATATAAAGGAAAATGAGTAATTTAACACCCGAAATGACGATAATACTAATATATTATTAACAAATCAATGTTAAAAGATAATATATGATATCATATTAATGTAAATTATTCTTGTATAATTCAATAAAAATTATTTCACCATTATACAGGAGTTTAACCTACCTTCGACCAAGGAAAAAGTACAAATTAAGGGGTTTCTTATCTCACTTTTAATTCAGTGATATTTCCATTGTTCACCACTTATCTATTGCATGTGGGGTGTGTACTGCCCATGATTATATTAATTGTGTAATATAATTTAATTTATGGGTATTTACATCATCATTATATGATACTTCTTTCATGGGTGCATGTTTCATATGTTACCAAATCGATAATGGAATTTGAAATTTCAATTTCCACTCATTCGGCTTTCTGCATACTTCATTGATTATTTTACTCCAAGATTATGTGTGGAATCACTATTCATTTGATTATGCCATAATTTCAACTCCCCTTTCTGTGGATATAATTTTTATACACATAATATCCCCATTTATAAATTCTCAAGTCATCGGTATGAACTTGATAAGAGTAATTTTTACTCAATCTTGATTTGTTGAGATAAACATCCAATTCGTTGGTGTTGTTTTTACTAGAATATGTGTGAATGTCCTTTGATTGTTTTACACTAAATATCCAATCATATTTAGTGTATTTATATTTTTAACACATAATTATGATATTGATTTATCCTCAACCTAAGGAT
Source organism: Viscum album (assembly GCA_963277665.1). NCBI lineage: Eukaryota > Viridiplantae > Streptophyta > Magnoliopsida > Santalales > Viscaceae > Viscum > Viscum album. The sequence goes on along the minus strand of OY728160.1, from coordinate 39,471,935 downwards.
ACGGCCTTTATGAGAGATTTAATCTCAATTTACATTCCATTGAGACTTCTTTGTTGTTATACACCAATTCACTTTTATGTGGTGTATATAATATACATTGAAATAGTATATCATGAATCCATTTATTCTAATGACATTACAAATTTTTGATACCTCAATTATTTGTATTCAAGTGTCTCTCTTTTGGTTAGAAACTCTAGCTAAAATATAATTTTTAAATGTTTTAAAGACTTATTCTTCTAAATCATGCTCATTAATGTCCATGTTTTAAAAATGGTATTAAGGATTTCATTATATGGACATTAATGTTTTAAAATTAAAACTCAATTTAAAATTTTCAAATAGGTATGGGACACTTTGATTCTAAACTCTATTTTAAATGGATTCTTGAAAAATAGTGTGACTTCTAAATGTTTTCAAGAAAATGGGGGATATTTCACTCTAATTGTTTTGATGATTATTTTCATCTATGTAAATATCCTTCATCATTATCTATTGAGGTTATTATGATACAATACAATCTTCCATATTGTATCGAATGAGTTATTTTTGACTATGTATGTGCTATTTTTATACCATTCATGGTTTGTGGATAATGTATTGACATTTCGTATGCTAGTTTTAATACGAATGTTTATGTTATGTTTAAAACATTTCATATGAGGAATGCATTGGACTTAGTATGTGATGGGTGGAGCGCGTTATAGCTCCTAGATGCATCGGTAGGTCTCATGAGACAAACTAGTGTCTTGGCACAAGGCCTTGACAAAATCTTATTTGTAGTCTTCGCATGAGGTCTTGGCTATGTGTTTAAGATAGTCTGGAATTATGCATTCCATCAACATGAAAGTGGTTATTGATATTGCATGTGATTATTCGATTAGTATAATATCCATGTGAATAATTAAATGGAATTATTTCATTTTATTTTTTCCATTCTATGTTGAAGTTCAAGTTTAATAGGCTTTTGTTTTAGTTATACATTGCCTTAAATGTTTATTCTTAATTATGAAAGTTTCGGCTATATTGTTATCCATACTAGTCATTTGAGCTCACCCCTTTTCTATGTTTTATTTTTTCCAGGATGTGAAGAAGTAATTTTATGAATGACCTGTAGGGGTTGTATGAGGGGATAAGAGTGTGGACTATGGAGACAATATTGTTGTAGTTTTCATTATATGATGTAATGTAAACCATATCAATATATCTAGTGTTTCCAATGCTAATAAACCAATTGGTCTTTTGAGATTTTATTTTTCTTGCGATCATGCCAATGTTATGTAATAATGCACCGACTCTGGGTAACTGGGGTCGGGGCATTACATAATGATATAGATTTATGTTTCAATTTTTTTCATATTTATATATATATATTAGGAATGATTGAACAATTTAACCCTTGTAGGATATTCTATGATCCTATTATAAGTATTTAAAATGTGTTTGGGATCAATACCATCATTCATTCAAGTTCTCATACAAAATTTTTTAGCACTGAGGAATTTAGATGGATCCTTATAATGAGCCTTATAGAATTAAATTTAGAGATCCAAAATGTTGGAATAATGTTAAGGAAACTATTGGACCAAAGTTCGATAATTATATTCTACATATAGTTAGATCCAATAAACCACATATAATGGAAAGACAATGTCAATATGAAAATTATGATTATAAACATCGATGTGACCAATAGTTTGATGTTGGTGAGAATGTTTTTCTTGAAATTATCCATGAAATAAATTTATTATATTATGAAGAAATTTATAATGAGACCAAGTTATATTGTCCCTTTCTAGATTCTTGATAAAATACAGATATTTTCTTATTTCTTGGAACTTCCACCGAACATCTCTCAAGTTCGTGATACATTCAATATATCTCTCCAAAATAATGACATACTAGAAACATATCTTTTACAAAATAAAACTTTTGTCACAATAGAGAATTATGTTTCATATAAATAATAATATATTATTTTGGATCTTAGAGTGAATATTCTACGAAAGAAGATCGGACAGCTCATCAATGTTCTTGGGTGTGAACATCAATTTGAAAAGGATATGTGGGAACCTTATGATATGACAAGGCACAAGTATCCAAATATTGTATATTATAATAATTATTATTAAGGGGTAAATATAATTTAATGGGGTTATAATGAAGCAACAATATATTTTATGGGTTTTACTAATAAATTTTATCTATTCAATAAGTTATGCTACAAGCAGTAGTGTGTTTTTACAAAACAATATATAATATTATTTTTATTGAATAATATAATGTATAATTTATATTTCATGGTGTGATAAGTAATAAACCTGTTTTAAAAAATACGTTAATTTTTATGATAATTTTTTATAATATATTTATTAATTTTTAGTAATGTCATTACTTTCTTTAAAAATAAATTTTCCGAAAACAGTATTTGTAATTTTTTTAAAATACTATCATTATTTAAATTGTATTTTAAAAAATTATTTTACATAATACCTTAATTTCTATGATTAATATGTAATAATTAATTTTTAGTGAATTTTTTATATTTTTTTGAATTAAATAATTTTTTTGTAATTATTAAAAAGTGCTAAATTCTATTGAAAATTTCATTCGAATGTAAATAATTCCCAAACATCCATTTTATTAAAAATAAAATAAATGTATTTTTTTTAATTTTATTATTATATAAATTTATTTTATAGGAAGAAAATTCTTCTTGACTATTGATATTAATACATTTTATACTTACAAAATAATATCTTTGGAATACTATGTTTGGTCGTTTTTATGGGATTATTTTTAAATTAAAATTGTAAAACTATATAAATGTAATTTATAATTTTAAATCAAAATTTTTAATATCATAAAAAATATTTTATAATTATTTCAATATAAATTTTTTCTGAAAATTAATATTATAATGTAATTATTGTGGTTAATGTTGAAATGGGTATAAATAGTTGTCAAACTAAAATTATAATAGGAAAACTGACTTAAAAACCTTTCCATATAAAATTTAATATCCATATTTATAACTATTATCATATATGTCTTTAATATTATTCAATATTCTGCCTCTTAAAATGTGAAAAAATGAGAATGCATTTTTCTTTTAAAAATCACATGTGTTTCATTCCCAAAATTATAAATGTGCACCCATCTCCACTCCTCAGAACAACTATATAACCTAATTTATTATAAAATACCAAAAAAATATTTTTTAAATTCAACATAACATCTTAAATTCCTTTAATTTTCAATAATACATAATTGGAATGATTTTTTTGTAAACAATCAGAGTTTTTCTGAATAAAGATTTTGTATTCTCAACCGATTTTCACAATTTTATTCTTTTTCCGATAACTAGAAAATATTATAAAAATACACTGATATAACAACACCATTACCATTAATATAATTATATATTATTATATTAATTTAATAATTAATAATAATCTCATATTCTATAATGAGGGAAAGGAAATCTCTGATTAGGTGTACGACAAACTACCGCCTCATTAACGAATTTAAGTCATTTTCTATCCCCCAACTCTCATAGTTGAATATTATGATGGATCTGATTTTTATATAATATATTAAGGTCATTATTATTATTCTAGAATTATAATAAATCATATAAATTCTTACATTACATTATTTAGGTATACGATAATGTCTCATGTGTATACGGAAGACTAACACCTTGTAGAGTAATGTGATTTATTTATTACTAAAACATTACATGGATGGTATTAAGTGTTAATTTAATTAATATATGTGATAAAGTAAAAATAATAATGACTCTATAAGGGTGATATATTTTTACCTTCCTATGATTCCTTTTATAAAAAAAGGAATATATTGTTCATGCATATATTCTGCATAACATTCCCATGAACTACCTAATCCATTTTTAAAACTATAACTCTTAACCAAAAAAATAAATATCTATATAATTAATATATATTATATAATATAATGGTTAAAATTATATATTTCTTTTTTATTAATTATCAATAAAAAATTAATTTATATACCAAAGGAAAACATACATGACAAATTAAGCAGTTATTACTCGATGCATGATTTTAACATTGAATTTTGTAATACAATATTTATAAAAGATCATAAGTAAATATTATATGATATGATATATATAATTATAGTTATATAATATATTTATAATATAACATTATTTATTATAAATTTGGGTCATATGTCTACAAAATAAGCTGGTACTTAAGGTAAGGGAGCTCCAAAATCTCTTTTAAATGATGGATAAATATTATATATACATAACTTGTTTTATTTTTTTGGAGTATATACACTCCCAATGACATGTTATATCATAATTCTCTTATTATAATGATATTTATAATTTCATTTCATTTTTTCCATTATTTCTTCTCATTATTCAAAGGTTACCAAAGTGGTAAGCGTTTTACGATATAATTTCATTGTTTATTCAGATTATTTATGATTGTGAATATAATGATTAAATAATAGAATATACCACCAAAGAAACTCTTGTATTTTCATCTTCTATGATTATTTATAGAAATTAAATATTTTCCAATATATTTACATTCTTTATGTACTTGGGATTTTAAACAATTTTCTTTAATGAAAACCAACATCATTTCACTCTTCGGTTGAGAAATTTTTTTTATCATTGTATATAATTTCTAAAATAAATTTATTATTGTTTTTATTATTTCATAATGATTTTTTATATATATTTTCACCCATGTTTTAATTTATAATTTTATTTTAACATAATATACATGTAATTTTATAAATACGTTACTTTTTTACTTCTACCAAAATAACGAAAGAAATATTTTATTAACATTTACATAATTTAATGAATTTTCTACCATCATTACCACTAAATATTTTATGGAATTCATCATGTGTGTCAAATATAATTATAACATAAATTAAAATTAAAATTTTATCATGTAGTTTTAGGTTTATGATGTTTATTAATTATTGTTTATGTTTTATTTTTGTCATCAAATATACCATATTATCCTTCATAATCATTTTCCATATAAATAAATACTTTGATGTTATATAATCTTCATTATGGATATCATCCAAGGATGAAATCCTTATTCGTTATCTTGTTGTTTTATGTTTATGATGGGAATATTGTGAGGAACAAAATTACTTTTTTCATGGGTTATCTTATTATGAAATTATAAAATGATTATAAAACCAAAATATCTCTAACAAAGTAATATATGTCAGTTTATTTTGAAACCCACATATTTTCATAGGTTCTCATATGATGAATGATTCAATATATTGTTGAAAACATATGTATAGTTTTTAAAACATGATGATCATTTATTTATAACAAAGGATGATTCTACGTTATATCCAAGGGTGGTGGTCACATTATAACCAAGTATGAGTGAGGCTTATGGCTCCTTCCAGTGCATTGGATAATGCATAATGTTATATGATATCAAATAATACATTAGAAGTTATTCCAAGATCAAAATAGGTTACATATAAGGTTATAACCCTCAATAAATTGGTGTACATGAGGGGTCACTTGATTCAAAAATAATATAGACTACATGGGATACAATAATTACCCCAAATCATGTACACTTTTAGTTCTTTTATGCCTGCCATTTTAATAATTTAAGGGTGGGTAGAATTGACATAATATTTTCTATTATTTTATGTATTTCTAAATTATACATATTAATATAAAGTAAATATATCAATGCTCAATTATATGATTCAATTGTTATTCATGTATTAGGAACTACCAAGATTTATTTTTTGATTGATTTTTTTTAACTATGATATATGAGATATTGTTTTTTTTATTTTTAAATGTTATCAAACCCTAATACACCTGCAATGTTGATATCTCTACACTCCCCCTTTACATATCATATGAGGTAACATTTTATTATGTTTTTGATCCCAAGGTTATGAATTAATATACTATTTATGATATATCTATATAGGTTATTGTTATGATAAAAATAGTGTGAGATAACTTATATAACATACATGCTAGCAATTTATGTGTCTATGATTCAAAAGATATTATTCCTAAATTAATCTATCATTGATCATTTTGTCATATAATTATTATTTTTATCTTAATATTTAATATTTATGTATGTATGGGGGTAAAAAGAATACCAAAATTATATGAAATAAAATTAAAGGAATGTTCATAACTCCATAAAGAAAAATTGAGTTACAAAAAAACTATTTCGATAAGCTTAACACATGAGTATAAAGAATTTCAAGAGAGGAACATGATTTTGATTAGTCAATCCCATTTACTAGAAGAACAAAAGTAGTGATTTTCCATGGTACGCAAAATAATTTGATGATGGTACAAAGGAATCATGGTGCACAATAGGGAACTTGTATCAATGTATCCAAATTGAGACCACGAACACCCTCTCGGATTGAGTAAAACATTAATCAATTCATCTTGAAAGAGGGAAGTGGTAATTGAATATAAAATACCATGATTATGATTTTATTCATGAAATTATTTACTAAATATTATGTATATAAACAATATAAAAGGAATTTGGTGCATGATACTAAAAATGTATTAATGAGACATATGTGGGATGAAAAATCATCATTTATCGCTGATTTATTCCCGAAATAAACATATATCGTAGATAATTTTATTTAGTTAAATGAATATATTTAGAAGGAAAATATTAATGATAATAAATAATTATTAACATAGTTTAATATAATTTTATTCATGAAAACATTACTTTTTTTTACCTATATTCAACACTGTATGGGCGTAACCTTTATCGTACTGAATGAATATTGAAAAAAATTGGTTTTTATTCATCATAGAAAAATATTTCACCATTCCAAGCTAATTAAAAACATTGTATTACATATTATATAATAGTAATAAATATTTATTATATTTCCATTGTATTTATAGTAATAAAACCATGATGATGAAATAATCAATGATTTTGATTCAGTGATTCATAATGAACGTATACTTCATTATAAATCAATGTGTTAAATTATAGTATAACTATACAATACAAAAAAACTTATTTATATATCTATATGATATTATTCTGGAAAATAATTTCTCATACTATACCAATATATAAATGAATTGTATTGTGTATGTGGGTGGTTAAACCGACTCAAACATGAACCTATTAGGGTTAACAAATGATTATGATGTGGATTAATTTTAATATCATTATAAAAAAAGAAAATATAAAACATTTAGTGTCTATTGTGCATAAATATAAATTTTTTAAATAACTATATATATTATAATGTATATATAGTCATTACGTGTAAAGAAGATATAATTTTTAACTTAGTTCACTAATTTAAAATGATGGAATTAATTATAATAATTTTTTATCATATCATTAATATTTTTTCAATTTTTATTATTTTAAAATTAATTATATCATAAATGTAATATTTATACATTAACTCACAACTCATGACCATCCATGTAAGGCGATGATGAAAATAAATATAAAAACTAATTACACCATTGAAGAGGTAGTCTACAGATATGAATGATAAATTATATTATTTATTAAGAACAATAGAAATTAAGAATATATATTATTATATAATAAAATAAAAAATAAAAAATATTTTAATCATTTTTTTCCTCTTTTATACCATCATTATAATGTTTTGAGGAAAATGAACCATGTTTCATCGTGGAGGTGGTATTCTTCACAACATAAAAATTAATGATTCATTTCTCACAATATAATAAAGAAAATAGTGATTTATGATTAATAGAATAGAATAATAAAAGTTATTATATAAAATAATTATATCATAAAATAAAAATTAAATATTTGTAATTGGAATGTAAATTTTTAATAGAATTATGTTATTTAAATTTGATTACTCACCTTGTTCACATTGATATTTATTTATAATATCTATTAGAAATGAATTTAATTGGCTTATATCATGTGACTAGAAAATAAAGAGGTTGAATGAGTAATCTAGGGGAACGATAAATGGTAGGGTTCTAAAGAAATATAATTTTCAACAGTTCCCTAAAGTTATGGGGAGAGGGCCCTTTTATAATTGGCGAGAATTTCCTTTTAAAAAATGAATCAATTTTATATAAAATGATCACATGTAAAAAAATATCATGACACCAAAAATTGGATAAAAAAATAAGTGTGTAATAGATAAGTTCAATAAAAAACACATCAACTCAATTATATATATTTGTTTTCATTTTTCAATCCCTTTACCCATTTTACTTATTTAGCTCTTACCATGGTGACTAGTTTTACATATGATAACATTATATTTATGTATAAAAATAAAGTGTAAAAATATGATATTTTTTTACCATTGAATATAAATGTTAAATATATATTATATTATTAAATATATAAAGGTTATTATGAATTTGTTTAAAAAAAATTAATGTATTATTGGAATTTTATTGAGAAATTATATGTTTTTTACTTAAATTTAAAATATATATTTTCAAAATAAATAATTTTTTTTTAAAATATAAATTAACATATAAAATAAATATTTAGTTATATTAAAATATTAAATTAATTTTTACTTCAATATTATATACAATAAAAGTCAAAAAACATATAATTTAAAAAAATGTATTTTAAAATAGAAATCATTCTTTTTAGAAACATCCCCTTAATTCATATTAAAAAATAATACTATGATTCATAAAAAAATTATTATTTAAAAGATAAAATTTAAAAATTTAAAAATTAATATTAAATATAAATTGGTGAGATATATTTAGAAACATTATTTCGCATTAAATAACATTAGGATAATATAAAATAATCTCATTCGTATTTCCTAACAAATAAAAATTAAATAATTATCAACCAATTATTCATTTAAAATATATTTCATCATAATTAATCATAAATTTCATGAAATAAAAAAAATTTATTTTATTGTTTGGTAATATTTAGAAAAATTCATTTCTTTAAAAAAAAATTTAATTGTCATTTTATCTATAAAAATTCAATTTCATTCTTATTAAAAGTATGTTATATTTTATATATATAAATATTTCATAAAGAAGTTACTCATATTCAATTTTACAAATTAAATGTATATGATAGGTTTTAATACTCACACTTAACTTATATAAATATATTTATCTAAAAACCCATTTATTTCGATTTTAGGTATGTGCTACATGTGGAGGGATTTAGTGAATAAATTTGACTCATAAAAATGTATTAATATATTAAAATTTTAGGTTGTTACATTTTGTGTCACCTAGGACATATTCCATGAATATATTCTAATGATCCCATAATAACTTGATCATATTAATTGGTTTTAGAGGAAATTAACTGTTACTGGGTTAGGATGGGGCTTTATTGGATAACTTAATTTTATAAAACCAAAAAGGTGGATTCATGGATTTCAGTTTCTATTTTTTACAAAATTGTTTAATGAAGTATATTCAAATATTATTTTAGTATTCAGGTTGTGAAGTATTAGTAGAGTGCTAATATGGATAATCCCATTCAAGAAAGCATCAAACTATTCTTGGATAGTTACCTTGAACTAAAATGGTAGTTTCTAACACTAGGGTTACACAATTCAAAATTTGAAAGACATTTATATGGTTTCCGGACATCAAATTGTATATATTGATGAAATTAGTGTATTTAGTAATTGTAGTGGAGTAGAATTAGGTTCCAAAGAATTGTTTTTTATATGCATTTATATTTAAGTGGGCGAGTGTATCAAATATTCATGAGTTATTTTAGTGGTCGACCAGGAGGAATGAGTTGGATTAAGTATTGAGAAATGGATATTTTGAGATAGTGTCTATATGAACATTGGATTTTATTTTTCATATGATGTTGTGATTATTATGCCACATAGACCAATTTAACATTAATTATCTTTCTCAAGATGAGAAACTTGTTTACTATAGTAATTGATATCTCATTTTTCTATAGTGGTTTTAATGAAAACCATTCCATTTTGGATATGACTGTAATTATTATAAAAAACATGATTTTTGATATATACGTAATATATTTAATATGAATTTTAGTATATGGATAATAAACATTAGGAACCATGTGGAGTGTTTTTAGAAAATAATGATGTTAATGAATTAGGTTGATGATTGATTTTTCAGGACACAATCAAAAATAATATATGAACTCTGGGATCAGGGTATAATTGATGTATTGAGTATTAATGAATAATAAATTCCATATAATGTATAATATTCCACATGATTTTTAGATAATGAAATTCACCATTTAGAGAATAATGTTTTGGTTAGAATTTTATTTTCAAGCCCTAGATTAGTGAGTGTTATTATAAATTGGTATGGTTCTAGATATTATAGATGGTGAATATACATAATATGTTTTTACTCATTTTCAATAATTATTTTTGGTTTTACTGAAATTTATTGCATGTTAACGGGACTCTAATCATTTAAAATAGATTATTATACAACTATTTTAATATATCTTTATTTTCTAACACACAACCATTAAGGGATACTTCATAGGGATATTTAATATCATAATTATAATGTTGCGTGGTTATTTTTTCTTTTATGGAATGTGACATGTCTCAACAAAAGGGTTTCCCACTAATGGTTTACCATAGTAGAGTTCTATGGCATTGACTAGGCAATGTGAAATGAATACCTTGTTTCAATGGATGTATTAGATATTGTTTTAAAAAATGAATCATGCCTAAAATGAGTGTTTTTTAGTAATGATATCTTCAATGAGTAGTATCATGCTACAGTTAGTTTAGAGTAACACAATAAAACAATTAATCCTGGAAAAGTGTTTCTAGATGTTTTTTTTGCCTATATGAGGGATGATTCCCTAAGTAGATGGTGGTCTTGTTATAATCTGTTCTTATAGATTCTTAAATAGACTATAATTCCATTAATCATATGAAGATTCACCCTTTTTAGTGATTTGTAAAATGGAAGAATTTTTTCAAAAAGAAGGAACCTTCTTTTTTGGATGCTTGACCTTATCCCTAGATACCCCTCTCATGGATTTTTTCCCTTAGTCATTCTTCCCAATTTGGGATACAAGAATGATGACTCATAGAATATTTATGATCTATCAGAGCTTTTAGTTTCCTATAATAACGTATAAGGTAATACAAAAGACCTAACTTATTGATTCATTAGTTTCAATAATTTATTCATGTACCTCTTTTTCGAACTTATTAGTTTTATTTCATGATTTAATGTGAATACTGATTGATAAAGCCATTGTATCAGATATATAAATAGCTACATTGATGGTTTAAGTGGTTTCATACATATTTCACAATTTTACAAAGAAATTATGTGATTTACATGTATATTCTTTAGATTCAATGTTAAAAATTTTCTTAATAGGGTTTTATTATGTTCTAGGGTTTATGTGGGGATAAGGTAGAGCCTATTTTTCTTGAATTGAGAAATCTTGACAAGGTAGGAATTTTTAATGGGATTTCAATGGATATAAAGAAACATTTATTGACAACTAATTCGGTATAAATAACCTGTGTTATATAAGAATTATTTAATCTGAGAAGAATGGCCAATCATAAGGCTATGTGACAGGATTTATGGTCTCTATTTTGATGAGGTCCGTGGGAATGGAATCAAGAATATTGAAATAATAAGTAGATACGTAAAATTTTTTGTGACTGAGGTATGACACCTAAAACAACTTATTGTGGTTTACTTACAGTGAAATGATTTCATTGTGTTTAAATTCACTATTTTTAAATATGAATTAGTTATTAAGGGGCAGGGAAATTATCTTGGGTATCACATATATTATAGATACTGTATGCTGAAATGTTTAAATGATCATATGAAATTAGTGTAGGTTGATGTGTGGGATATCATTAAGTCATGTTGTTTTTAATATCAAGGTAATTTCATGAATATTCATGGCATTTGGAGTTATTATAGCATTATTTCCTCTGGTGGATTAATGGGGGGATCCCCTATAGACAATTGGTATAAATATCACATGGGGAGTGTAAGAAATTTTATTAGGGAATAATAAACCATATGGTTTTGTGATGTACGCTAATGAAGGACTCAAGGTAATGAAGATGAAATATTGTTTGTTTGAATATATTTATCCATATGATAATGATAATCTTGGTTTTATATGGAATGGTTCCATGTATATTCGGATAATTATGTGGTAATTGTCATCAACATGATATTTTTATGGTTAAAAGGTTTGTGATATTATCAGGATGTTTAATGATGAATTATATAATAGTGTATCCCTTAGATGTGTACTGGATGTTAGTGATTAGCTATATAATGACTATATTACAAATACAATATGTATTTAATGAGTCTTGACTATGTTAATATATTTTGTTCTGAGATGATACATTATATATATCCTTGAGTATAATGGTTGTGTTATGTGATGAAATATAAGGACTCTCCCTGAGTGAGGAGGTAGTGTTATGAGAAGGTAGTGTGATTTACTCTCATAGGTATATATGATCTCCATAGTGATAATAACATACTGATTTCTTATAATGAAATGGTATTCATATACTTAATAAATATAAATGGCCACAAATACACATATTTTCTGATATTAAGATAATTCATTTGAAAAAAATGTTATTGTTATATGGATTGTTAGTTATGTTTTTTTTAACTACCATATTGGACTATATTAATTTTATATAATTATATAATTATTATAAGATTAAATAAAATGAAATAATTTAGAATGTACTTATTATAATCATATTTAACAATAATAATTATTTTATAACCTCACTCGAAGGAGGTATAACCAAATGACCTATGTTATTCATGTATCCTGCGAAACAAACATATTTTAAGCAATGCGTTCCATTGAGAAAAAAATAAGGAATTGTATATGATTAATATACCATTAATAAAATATTATTTCAGTGTATTTTATGAAAATAGATACTGAATATGATATTGGATGTGGGAATACAGGATAATATAAATCATTAAATGAATATAAAATAGGAAAATTCAAAATAAGGAATCATAAATTTCATTTCATTGAAATACATCTTTAGGAACATGGAAATTTTATTTTGGATAGTAATGATAAACTAACTAATGGTTATTTTGATTGGGATCAAATGTGGGAAATTGTTTTATCTCCAATGTATAAAATGGGTGAGAGGGGTGTTTTTTAATATTATATACATTAGAACGTTTTTTTGGATCATGAAAATAAATAGTATTTATTCTTGTGTCCATATATAATAAATGTATCATGTGAGTTCCAAATAATGGGTATATAAATAATCCATCACTCAAATATTCATGTATTTTTTTCATAATGAAAAATACGTTAAATTACCATATTTAATTATTCACAATAAAATTCATCCATTTTAGAATTTTATTTTTAAATTCATACTACTTATTTTATGAAATAAATATTCTAAATATGAAGTTATTTTTATAAAATTAATATTCTAAAAATAAAAAATTTAATTTTTAAATAAAAATTTTATTTACTTCAAAAATATAAAATTTTAAATTATTAATGATTTTTGGCCATTTGAAAAATTACATCTCTTTAAAAATAATAATCCTATAATTATATTAATACATGATATTAATTTATAAATCTAGTTTTTGAAATTTTAACTTCATTTTTATCATTATATTTATTATAAATGTGTAATTAAAGGCTTCTATTTAGAAATTAAAAACACTTAATTTATAGACATTAAAAAATTTATTTACTTTTACATTGGTATGAATATAAAAAATTTCATTTTATCAGATATGTAAATGTAAGTTTAAGATTATTTTTATGGGGATTCTATGTGAATTCCCTTGTTTCTATTCTTAATTTCTAAATTACTATTCTACCATTCATGTTTCTTTTTTTATGGTCGGATTTCTATCCCATTAGTGACATTTTTAACAACCATTAGGGATCCCTAGTTTCTAAAAAATGTTCATATCTTATTCAATCATAATAATCATCACTTTTATCTATAACTTATATATATATATATTCTTCTTTAGGATAAAAATTTCATTACTAATGTTCTATTAAATTTCTAAAGTGTTGTTTATGAGCGTTGTAATTCGAACTTATCAAGTAGATCGAACGTTTCATATTTTTTTCCATCCTATTTTCTATATCTAACCAATTTTATTATTGAAATTATCATCAAATGTTTCCATTTGTTTAATTTTTAAGTTATTATAATAATTTTGTGTTTCCCCATGAGGTATATGTGATTTACAATATATGAAACTTTTAAAGATAAATTTCATTGATAAAATATAGGTTTGTTACATTATTCTTCCCTATGAATATTAACCCTTGCGATTTCAATTTAAAAACTATGGTTTAAATAGTTCAGTTTACATTTTTTTTATTTCTTACACTAGTTCCCATGTCACCTCAACGAACTTATATTTTCACAATAATACATTGAAAGAAGATTCCATATATTTTATAACATTACATCTATAATCTATGAAGTTCAACAATATCCGTACATAACAACTATAATTTTATAGATGTACCACATTTTTTTTGTGCATTTATGTATTTATAATGTACATACACATTAAGGAAATTTGGAATATTACATGTTGTTGGGAAGGTATTTGTGGGATTACTAGTCCATAGGCTATAGAATTTAGGTGATTTATAATCTCATATTGGATTATATACCTATGATGTAGTTATACCATCTTCCCAAATATCAACACACTATTCCATGGGGATATCTGAAAAGAAAAAATTATAAAAAATATCAATTACAAATATTATCTTTGATTTTAATCATAGCTCTTCCATTGGATTTTAGCATCCCTAGTCTGATGTTGAATGAGCTTGACCTTTTCTACCATTTTTTCAACCAATTTTTTTTTCAAACAACTTGTGTTAAAATAATATCATGTTATTAAAATTTCCTAAATATATTCTAATAAAGAGACTCATAAATAACCAATTTTATTCTAGAGTAAATTGTATTATTATATATGGATATGACTAGAAAATGATTCAGATACTATCATTAATTCAAGTATATTGAGTATTATTTCAACATGTCTTTTAGTGTCATGATTTTCCATCTATATAGTCCCTCATTTTGGTGCTGATAGACTGTAATAACATCTAAAAACGTGTCTTTCATATATTAGAGACTCTAATATAACATTTATTTAAATATCATGTCTCATTTGGATATAGTTTATAATTATTTTTTATACATGCTCACCAATTCAGTGATGAATATTCTTTCACATTTATTGAGTGAGATGTCATTACAAATTGAAATAAAACCCTTACAAAATTATTTTCTATTAATTTTTTTGGAATATAAGTGACCATTTTTATAGTGAATTTTTCAATTTCCAGGTTGGTGTAGGTAACTATTTTCACATACACGATCATTTTTTCTTTTCCTCCATCACTTTCTAATATACTTGGAAAATTTATGTATATTCTGCATTCTCCGTCTTCATTTTTCCCAAAAATAGTTATCATGGACACTCTAATACATATATGTGCTCCTTATTTATAACTATAAGGTATATATATGTGAATAATTTATTAAATAGGTCATTATATAATTATATTATGGTACATAGATTCATGAATCAGATATTACATCTCCCTATTCATTAATTTTGAACTCTAAGGATTTCTATTTTTTAAATATTCCACCATATTCTATATTTCCACATCATCACATGGAGGAAGGGATGATTGAGAAATTATTTGAGAATGTAATTATGATTAATTTTCTTTAATGATCCCCATTTCCATCGTTCTGAAGTCAATATATATCAGATCGTTCTCAATTAATATAATTAATAATTTTTTTATATCCATTATACATTGACCATCAGACCCATTTTTTCCTCTCTCGGATGGTATTTGATTAAATAATCAAAATATTTGATCATGTCTAATGAACATTCATGGAATATATCATTCTCCTTCAATGTGAATATATATTTTAGATTCCAATATTCAGTATAAATATTCTTCAACTTTCCAATGAGATTATTTCACCTAATATTCTATATAAAATAACATCACCCAATTACAAACCATGAGTTAGGTAGTTATATTATTAAAATTTATACTACCTGGAGGCCTGTATATCTATTTATCATTTTCATTATAACACATTTGACGCCCTTCATTTAACTATTTTTATTTTCCCTGAAATGATCACCACACTAATGAATTGTGAGTGTTAGTGTGGTGATAATGTTATTACTCAATTACTTGAATCCCTCTTCACATTATTCATTCCAAAAAAATGTTACTCCCTTTTGAGTTATCTATGTTACTGCTTTTAGTAGGCATAAGAGGGTTTTCACAAATAATCAGTAATATACTTCTATCCAAACAAAACCATGGATATCCATTACATTTTCTAGCCACATGTTATCCAATTAGGGTACCCAAATTTCCAATTATTATTGATAGTAGCCCCTATGAATTATATTTTCTATTTTAAAATCTCACATTTACTATATTTTCCATAAATATATTCATTTCATAAATCCTTTAGCATAGTATTTAAATTTTCCTCTTACTCATTGATCATTGGTGTATTTCATAATATAATCAATAATGAATATATGAAATTTCTTAATGTATTCACTAAAGAAAGTATTAATTAATCCATAAGGATTATTAGATAAGTATTAGTTTTTAAGGGTGAAACTAGAAATTAATTGTGATGATATCTTATTCAATACGCAGTCTTAGGAATAACTACCATTATTACCATTAATTAATGATATCCCAACTAAAGGTCCACATAGTGAAATAATCATCCCCTTGTAACTAATCCTCTATAATATATATATTTTTATGGTGGATACTTATTCAATATCATGTTTTTTATTTTAATTAATATATATAGATGCATATTTACCCATTATTCATATTTATGTTGAGGACCTCCCCATCATATAGTGAAGTACTCAAACATATAATACTCATTTCAATATTTTATTTTATATTCTTCTTCAATTCATCCAAATAAATGGAGGAAATTTAATATCGAAAAATTGATATAGTAAGAGAGCTCAAAAAACATCAATTGAGAACTCAACCTATCAGTTATGATGAATATCATGATATTCAACATGGGAAACATCAGTTTAATCTTGAATAAAATGCACATACTCATGAATGATTCCTTCCATGGACACAGTAGTGTTTGGTTGATATTCATTATAATAAGGAAATAATATCCACTCATGATAATAATGTTTAAAATGTGATTCATTTGCAAATTTAATGTTGTACAATATTAGAGGATGAATTAGGATGAAAGGAGTGATATCTCTCTCTTGAATTTTAATGTTCTATTTATATAAGGATAAAAAAATCCATTCCTAATAAGTATAAAACCTCATGAAACAAACTAATACAATATTTTATAGGAGGACCATTCCACAATCATTGACTAATGATGAGTTATATACCTCGGATGCAATATTTAATGTTCTTCGTATTCTCATAGATATATTGATCTTTATGTTTTGAGGTGATATTTGAAAAATTATTGTAAACTTATTAGATAAAAAATTATATATATAACTATAATAAATTTTTTTGTTAAATTTTCTTTATTGAATAAGATACATATTTATCATTATCATTGTCCTGGCCCACCACAATAGTAGTAATATAATATGCTCTTCCTTTACCACTATCCCTTCATGGTTGTTATCATTTATTATACCCAACAATAATTAACATAAGGAATAAGGTCACATAATTACTATGTTAATAAGAGTTGAATAATTATTTCATAGAATGTGTGTTAATCTAAACCTTTATTTTCTCTGTCCAATTAGTTGGATTTTATATCTCCCATTCGACATTGATTAGCTTAATACCCCTTTCTTCCCAATTATAAAAATCTTTCAATTCCTTGGGAATATTTATTAGATTATTCCCACATTCCTTCAATGTTTGATATTGGTTTTTATTTACCCCATGAGATTTTTTCATTGATCCTCCTAATTAAAGGTCTATTTTAAACTTTTTATATCTTTTCCCATAAGATCAGTGAGATTAACTAATTTCCATATCAACTATAAAGTCACAATATAAATTATATTTATAGTTGTTAAATTATATATTCACAAAAGATTTTAATAGAATAATTTTAACCCACTAATAAATTACATAACCATATATTCAATGTTGATGATGAAGCCACATGAATCTTATAAAATTATTTCCATATTTTCCATGTATATACTAAGAGAAGCATCATCCTTTTACTTTTGTTCAAAGAAATCACTATAAATTTTTGGACTGAGATTATATGGAAAATAGTTATTGGACATATATTCTGCAATCCTTCCAATTCAATAGAATCAACACAGACTTTGGATATATTGTTCGGAATATGATTCCACCACTCATCGGCATCCACTTAATGATGATAAGTATCCATCACAACATCATCATTGTATAAGAATTATATGACATTGAATATCATATTAGTGAATTTAATCCATTATTCCACAATGTGTGGATCATGTGATCCACTAATAGTAGGAGGCCTCAACCACATAAAGGACTTCTCCAAAACCTAATAATTATTTAATGAATAAGGTAATTTCAAATGATTCATGTTATTTTTCATAATATTAGCCACATGATATAGTACATCTATCTGGTTCCATATCTATCACTAATAAGGTTAGGCATGTCATTAGTGAAATCATTAAATTTCCTATTAGATCAACTATTGGCATAGTTCCTCTAATTTACCATCATTAACTAAAATAAAGGTATGAAATGATGAGAATACACTAAATATTAATCATATAAAAATGAAAATAATAACATTGACGGAATAAATTGTCGATTAATTATAAATAAAAAATTTTTAGTAACTATAATTAAATCAATGTCATCCATGGTGATTTCAATATTTTGTTTTTAGGACAAACAATATTTTTATGTCTTTCAAAATGGTTTATAACAATTTTTTCAATAATCTAATTGATATCTCCTAAGAGTTTCAAACCAGTTGTATAGTAAGGGATAACTCACAATATACTAGGATAAAGAAAAATATAAACTTGAAAAGTTATTCTCTAGGTTATTACCCTTTGATTAATCTATTCCAAAACCACATCGACAGATATTACACAGACAGTGAATTATATTCATCGAAATCACATACAATATAATGTACCATAATTTCAGGACTTGTTTCCTATAAATAGGATTACCCTTAGTGTTCTCACAAATGTATTCTAGTTATAGTCCCCAGAAATAAATAGACTATAATATTACATAAACTGTTGTGACCTAGTCCCTTTATACATATTATAAAATTATTTTAACAAAATTATTAAATAAATAATACCCAGTAATCATGATGATTAGTGTCTTTAGACCACTATGTTCATAATAAATCAAAATGAAAACAAAATAATGAAATTTTATTTAGTTATCCATCTTTATATGTCATATCGAAATGAGATAAAAAAACTAAATAAGATAAAATTGGGGAATGTATGTAGAGATGACATGAAAATCTTAGTAAGGTAATAAAAATTATAATAAATCATATCATGTGAGTCAAACAATAAAAATTGACAACACAAAATAGACAGCCGATGAAAAATTACAAAGGAGTATTAAATAATGACAATGGTATCATATTCCCATTTAAATGTGGTAATGTAGAATTAACATAAGACAAGACATAATCCTAATATAAGGAGAGCCTCCAGGACTACATCACATTGTAGATAGAGTCTCATGATGGATTTGTCATAATCCATAATACCATACATGAAATATAATGATATTAAGTATTTACCAAAACAATGAATCACTATCTGGGAACACACATCATAAAATTTAAATGATTTTTTGATCCAAAAAATGGAAATTATCATAATCCATATTCATAATTATTACCCATCCGAAGAAATGTTTTTCATAATTTGGAATCATATCAAAGTAAAATGTTATTTATTTAATATTACATATAGATGAAGGAATTCAATATTATAGACATTAATATAAAATTACAAAAGTATTTGTGTTAATTTATAAAGTAAATTTGGGAATAAATTATTTATAAAAGTGTTATATGAAATGAATATTTGATATAAATGTTCCCCTTAATCAGGATTGATTTAAAAAAATGATTTGATAAATAGAATGAAGGAATGCATTAATCCATCAATATAAGGGTGAATAATCAAGGTATATATGTAAAATGATTTTTTAATAAATTTAGAAGCAATTTATAACATAAACGTGATAAATAATGTGAGATATAGCGAGAAAAGACATAACCAAATGAAAAAGGGTGGTTCAGAGAAATGCATTACCTTATATTCAAGAAGCATTATATAATAATTCATAATGTCTAGAAATATATAATTAGATTGATTATATACATATAAAAAACAATTCACATTTTTTTGGTTTACATTATTTTTTTCATTTATAATATATTCATGGTGATGTAAAGACTAATACATTTGTTCTTAGATAATTTGTATCAAGGTTCCATGGTCGGATAACATGAAGATAATTATGAAATATCTTTTTTAGTAATAATACCACTTCAGAAGTGTATGTAAAAAAATTATAGTTTATAAATATAATCAAATTTTCCAAAATACTCATATACATTCTATCGTTGGGATTATTATTTACTTTAAATTATATTGTTATATAGTTTATTTATTTATCCAATTTTACTATTATTTATAAAATAGATTCATTTAATTATGTTAAATAATTATTAAATGTTTTATGGACATGAAAAAACGTTTAAATTACATATTTTAATAATATTTATCTATAATAATATTTTTATATCAATACATGATGACAATATATAAAAACAATGTATATTTTTCTTTGAGGTATTCAACCAACCATATTGTAAACAATGATTTAATTTAAGAAACAAAATAATGGAGGGTATAAGATAAATATCCCATTAACAAAATAATTAAAATATATTTATGTTAATGGATTATTTATTTCATGTTTTATGTGGGAGATTAGGAGAAGGTATAAGAACAAATAAATTTACAAGATGAAAATAGTTATTATTAAAACTCTAATGATGCTTTCTATAAATAAACATTAAAGGAATCGAAATCGGTATATTTGTTTGAGACTTGTATAACTAGGTAGTGAGGGAGCATACTATAAAGTGAATTATGTAGAATCTATGTTATCTAAATGGCTTAATAGGTGTGAGAAGTAGTGTGGGAGAATGGTGGTATTTATAAGTGGGAGAAATGGGTGTCCTTTTTAATATTATAGAAATTTGTGTATTATTTTTTATCAAGAATATCATTTTAATTTATTCCACTGACAATATATACAAAATGAAACATTTTTTTCAAAATGTTGTGTTCTGATATCATCTATTGCCCATTTTTTTATTTTTCTTATAATAAAAAATACAACAATTTCCTACTATATACTATTAACAAGACATTCAAATACTCTATAAAATAAAAAATTATTCAACCTGATGTGTGGAATAAATTAATTATGTCAATTTTAAAATATTTTTTTAAAAAAAAAGGTAATTTAAATTTTTAAATAAAATATTAACTTATTTGATAATTTTATATATTAAAATTTTTATTAATATTATATCTAATTAAAAAATTAATTATGGTATCATAAAATTAAATTATAATTATATCAAATTTTAATATTAATTTTTTAATAAAAATTATGATAATATAAAATCATTTAAATATATATAAAAATAATAAATTTTATACTAAAACATTTATGTTTTAAAAAAAAGAAAGAATATAATTTACCAATTTTAGAACATTTATTTACTTCTACCGTGGAATATTTTTTCAAATTTTCATTTAATAATGTACTATAAAATTATATTAGTCTTCCATAGTTGACCATACTATTTTAATGGTCATGATGTTATTCCATGTAGCCATATTACTATTTCAACACTCAGAATTTGGATGGTCATATGGGACCCATATTTTTATAAATACATGAAATTTCATTCATTCTTTATTCATGTCTATTTTCCATCAAGGATGTATACATTTCCAAATTTAGGATTAATCTTTTAATAAAAATAGTCATATTTATCATAAAATGTTTTTTTGTGCATTAATTTTTGTGTATCGATCGTATAAATTTCTTCATATTTTAGTTATCCAATTTTTGATTATTTATTTTATTGTAATATTTTCAATTCTTAGTAAAACTTTTATTGTAACACCCTAGGTAAATAAAGAGTATGACATTTTCCTATTTATCCATATTTTTGAATAAAATATTAATATTACTTTAAAAGGGACACTATGTGCGATGATGTACCCAATACGCAAAAATGAGTTTCTTGGAAATCTTGCATTGCACTCTAATAATAAAATAATATTATTTTAAATGGTAGTTAACGCCTAGCCGTTGTAATGGCGGGAATGAACAGAACTAACTAGAAAATGATTATATATGTTTGTAAAATATTTTTACTCTTTACAATAAATGTTAGAGGATTAAAAATGTGAATGAATCTAATTTTAAGCGTAAACATTCCAATATTCTTTAAAAGGTCAATTAACCGCCTTTTAACGGAGAACCTCTTTTAAATCCACTTTTTGACAACTTTATAAGATCTATTTTTCAAAATAAACATATTATTTATGATTGGGACATTTAAATTTAACTTTGGTTAATTTTTGGTATTTTTCTAACAATGTTCATTTTTCAATGAATAGTGAAAAATACTGCATTTTACATCAAAACTGCTTTTTCATATAATTTAATAATATGTTTATATTATCTTTTTAATTTGTTTTAAAGTGTAATTAGAATATATTTTTACCATGTAATTCAGTGTTGGTCATTGGGATTAATTTTACATTGGAATTAGGCATAAACAAGTGCCAAACTTTTCATAAATATTGTTTCTAAAAAAAACCCGCTATTTGTTTTAACAACGGGATGTTTTTTTAAATTAATTATTGAAATTTATGTGTTGGAAATTTGGTAAAATGGATTATATATTTGGAATCAGAAGGTCCAAATTATTTAATTAAGGCTCTTTTTTTGGACATTATGAATAGTAATGACGGTAATTATCTTTAATTATCTAGATTAATGAGTAATCGGGTAGTTAAAGATAATAAGATAATATCATAATAATAAAAAATGACCACAAAATGTGTCTTAAGGCTACTGGTTGTCTCATTTCCGACCATGGGATGCCTTGTGCCAAACTTGGGGGCCCCATGGAATCACTTTTGTGAGAAAGTGACTTTTTATCTTTTTATTTTTAAAGAAGATTAAATGTAACAAAGAATGTATCACCTAATTATAATATTTTTACATTTGTCTACATAAATGATCTTTTGGACTATAAATATTCATTGGAAAGATAAAAAATTTTCCTACGTCATAGTTTTTTTTAATAATTTTTATACATTAAATAAATTAAATTATTTTTGACATCATGATGATGGAGCAATGACCTCATTATTTAACGATTTAAATAAAATTGGAAGATAATGTAAAATCAAAGACCTACACATGTCCAAAAAATATTTTATGGGTGTATTTTGAACCCTTATCACCTTATCCTCGAAAAAAATCAATGTGGGACCATTAAAATCTGAAACTCATTCTAAAATAACGTAAGATTTCTTTATCTTCCAAAAGTGCCCCTCCTCTCCTCTAATAAAAGGCCCCCACCTCTACCTCCTTACCCACACTTCCAAAGCCTTTGGCTCAGCCAGACCCTGCCCATTTTGTCTCTCAACAACCCTCTATAACTCCTTGAAGCCTTACTCTGGGTAGAAGACTTCTCAAGGAAGCCTTTGAGCTCAAACCAAAGGGAGTTACCCGATTTTAAGGTAATGTCTTCACTTGTGTCCTTTTGTTTTATTTTGTTTCTCCAACCCCCTAAACTCTTTTTATTATTTTATTTTGTAACAAATCAAGTATCTTAAATATAATAGGATGTTTTTATAAGAATTATTTGAGCTACACTTACACACACCTTCGTCTAATGGTTAAAGAACATACTGTTTCTGTGGTTGGAGATTTTCTGCCTCACGAAACGATGATTGTTCAACATTCTTCTAAAACCTTCAAAGGTGGCCATTAAGATTACAATATATTAATATATGATATATAATATGTTTATGTTTTACTTAAGATTATGTATTTTTCATTTATGGCATACCTTTATGGTTTCCAATATGGGTAAACGAGATATCTTCATTTAAGGAAGTGCGGACTACTGCCCCCTCAAGTGATTTGATTCGTTAATACCATATGTGGTACGTATAAAGGATATATTTAATTATATTATATATGATACCATACTGTAATACTATTATGTATCATTATGTTTTAAATCCATGAAATATGAAATAGAAATGGAAGTAGCGTTCATGCGTACGTACAGTTTACCGTCTCCATGAACGGTACATTTCATTTCATGTCTTAAAATGTTATGTAATATTATATGTACATATATATAATGGATATATATGTGATATATTACATATAAATGATTTATATAATTCTTTAATTATAAAATATATATATATCTCTCTCATTTCGTTTTAATTCCATTAATATGACAAAAAAATTAAAGTAGCGTTCATGCGTACGTACGACCTACCGTCTCCACGAACGGTGCTTTTAATTTTTATCTCCAAATTCTATGGAATAGTATAAAATTAAGATATACTGGATATATATGATTTTTAAAACATCAATACTATTCTGGATATGATGTACCTATAACTACATGGAAAATTGTTTTCCAACAGGTTCAATTTTTGACTCATGTGCCAAACATCGACAAAAACGTCTGACATGAACTCATATTATTAACCGATTATTATAACATTAAAATATGTGATATGAACTGAATAATAATCATTATAGTAGGTCCTTAAGCAATTATAAATTGACCAAAGTTTATTATTCAGGAATATAAAGAAACGAACAAGACAAGTCGGACTTGAGGTAAGGGATCCTACTCCTCTCTTTCTTTTTAAGTACACCATATTATGTAATTCCATTTAAGCTCATATTTATTGTGATTGGGATGTTAATTTATATTACTCTTCCTGTAATTTTTATTTTCATATGATGAGAGACCCTATTTCCTCTCATCAATCCATTTTGGAAGTTTTAAGTGGCGCCGTTAAGCTGCCGAGTTTTCGTAAGGGGTTTTTCATCTCACTTTTACTCCCATGAGATTTATGCTACATGTGCCAAAATTTCCTTTGAGTGTTGTATGTACTGCCCATTATTATACAATTTGTGTAGTATAATTTCATTTATGGGTATTCGCATCTTCATTGTATGACCCTTCTTCCATGGGGTGTACATTTCGAAAGTTACCCAACTCGGTAAGGGGACCTTTCACCCTCCTCTTTTTAAAATACTTCTTTTGTTATGTCTTTTAATTCACATACTATTATTTTGGGATATGTTCCTTTATATACTTAATGATGTAAATTTTATGTCCAAGTGATTATATTCCCTTTTTGTCTCTCATAAACTCATTTTCTGAATTTTGATGTGATGTCGTTAGGCTGT
The DNA here is from genome assembly GCA_963277665.1 of Viscum album. Classification (NCBI taxonomy): domain Eukaryota; kingdom Viridiplantae; phylum Streptophyta; class Magnoliopsida; order Santalales; family Viscaceae; genus Viscum; species Viscum album. The sequence continues at coordinate 39,446,307 of OY728160.1, read as the reverse complement.
CGAATTTTACCAAGGGAACTTTTTAACCCAATTTCAATTTATTTGGGTTCAACATTTAGTTACTGAATATGTCATATTTTGAATATGTGTGAATGAACTTTTATTGTTTTACACTTAATATCCACTTATATTGGGTGTATTTATATTTATCACACAAATTTTGATATTGAATTATCCTTAATTTAAGGATACCTTCTTTATAAGGGAATTCATCACATTTGACATTTCTATTGAGACTTCATTGTTGTTATGCACCAATTCACTCTTATATGATGTATATACTATCCTTTGGAATATTATATCATGAATCCATTTATTATCATGATATTATAAAGTTCTGACTAAATGTTATTCCTCAATTATTGTGTTCAAGTGTCTCTAAATTTGGTAGAACCCCTTTAACCAAAATATCGCTTTAAATGTTTTAATTATTTGTTCTTATTAATATCCATGTTTTAAAAATGGTTTTAAGGATTTATTTATATTGATATTAATATTTTAAAAGCTTCAAGGAGGTACGGGACACTTTGATTCAAAAATCTCATTATTAAATGTTTTAAATGGTTTTAGAAATGGTTTCTTTTTGAATCGATTCATTATTTCAATATACTAAAATGTTATATTGTGATTGAAATGTGGAAATGTTATGTTTCCTTTATGCATGTTTTATGTGATACGTTTATGTTATGGTTCATTGGCATTGTTATGAAAACGAGTGGTTCCATGATAAACTAAGGGCGGGTGAGCCCGATATAGCACACCAATGCATTGGGTAACGCGAAGGAGTGAAAAGTTAAGGTTTCTCCGAAGAGAATTAGGGAATATACTGTGGTGGTTATTCCGAAGGTAACCAAGAGGGTTACTCTCTACGTAAGAATGTTATGAATTATTCATGTTACCTTTTATTTCTTATGATTTCTATGATTTATTCATGATTTGGTGAGGTATGTTAAGGTTCCTATGTTTTATGGGTAAAGTATGATTTCATTCTTATGTATATATGAACTCATGTTTCCATTCCATATTGTTTTTATAACCCTTACAGAGCATTTTATTCTAATGCCAAGTTTTTTTGAAATTTTTTTCACAGGTCAAGGGAAAGGTACATGAAATGATGATAGTGTCAAGGAAGTGTGATGAAAGAATCCATGTTTTATTTTAAATATGTTTCCGTTGAGGGGAAAAATGAATACTATCTTTTATGTAACCACTTTATTTAAATGTGGAATGTAATGAAGGATTTATGATCTAATTCTCTAAAACTATAAACTTGAAAAGATACTCAGTGTGTAATATTGTAATAAATCAAGATTAAGTAAGGTTTAAGGCTGTGTCCTTATAGTTGGTATCAGAGGTCGGTTTAGATAACTTTAGAGGTTAGGGTATTCTTTATGCATAAGTGACATTACCATAATGGTTAGGATTTCAGAAACAGTCTTAGTTTTCGATAAAGTGAATGAGTAAGTATATCTTAGTGTTTATCATCCTCATTCGTACATTATGGTTTTGTTGATATACTCACACTGACCATTTTGGTTTTAGTAAATGGATGGATCTAGCAGGCACCAAAGTAACAATGGATTTGAAGGAAACTGTGACAGTTTTTTGAGCAAGCAACTGAATGATATGGGAGCTACAATGAGAACTCATGTGATTATCCTCAACCAACTATCTGGAGTCATGATTGACCACCTAAACCTTGGTGATTTCTCTAAGGCTTCATATATGCGAGAAAAAAATCCCTACGGAACTACAGGTAGTAATCATAAAGGTAAGTGTGTTCAAAAACCTATATGTCAAAGTTGTGGAAAGAAACACCTAGGAAAATGATTCAAAGGGACAAAAATATGCTATAGATGTGGAAATGAAGTTTATAACGCAAGAACCTTCCATTGAATAAGGAAGCATCCAGTTGACTCAAGGAAAGGGAAAGAAGTTATTTCTGAGGGATCAATTGAATGTTTTAAATGTGGTGTGCATGGTCATTATGCAAACACATGTCCTATGAATAATTTTCGTGAATGGGATCACCAAGATCGTACAAATGTTCGTTTACCAATACCTAATTCCATTCCGATTGAGGATGAAGAAACTGAAAATGACCAATCAAAGGTATGAATTATTTCATGACTATTGTTTTCCTATTTTGGAATCTTAGGATATGATTCATGATTTTGTTTGTAGGAAAGAAGTATTTCAGAATAAGTTGGAAAGGAATGGTTAATGGATCATGAAGAATGTTGAATGAGTAAGATGTCAACATATAAGGGCTTCAAGAGTTATTGTGAAATTCTTAAGATTATTAAGTCTCTTTTGATGATGGGGTTACATTAGAAGACTTTTTATATTATGTGTTACCCTGATGTTTAATATATGAAAATTTTATTCAAGGAATAGTTATCTCTTCTTTTGTGGACATAGTTATAAATAACCATTTGGGTTTATCTGATCCTTACTTTTGAAGTAATTATGGGTTACTAAATTTCATGATGGAACTGAAAGGTATGAGATAAAATTGAGGTTAAATAATGTTATGGTTATTTTCGATGATTTTATCTCTTTTTGGGGAATTATTTGAGAATTAAATAGTTTAGGAAAAAGGACAACACGCAGACCGTGTGACAACACGTAGTGTCGGACAATGCTGTGGGAATCGAACCCACAACCAAAGTGAAACTGGTATTTATCGCCTACCACTGGACTACGTGAAGTCCATGGTTAGTTTGACTGATTCATTTTAGTTATATGATTTTATGAAATAAGAGTAATTTGATTTTGGGTTATCTATGGAAATATATTAACCTATCATGGAGGATATGTGATTAGGTTAATTACTTTTCAATATGAGACTTTAAGTGCAACTGATGTTGTTTGGAGATAAATGTTACGATTTATCTTGGAAGACTATGTGACTAAATCCTTCAAATATTTGGGTTTCAATATTAGATTGGTTTAATTTGAAGAATTTTATGGACAAATTGTTTATCGAATGGTCCTCGTTGAACTTTGGATTTTGTTGGACAAAATTTGGAGATTAAGAATAGATTTTCTTTTTATAAAGGGTTATCCTTTTCTAGATTATCTGATCTTCTACTAACCTTTTTGGTTTTGGTTTTGGTTAAAGTCTAAAGACATGGGATGTATATAGTTCTCTTTTATGGATTAAGTGATTCTCTAGAAGTTGATTATAGTGAACAAGTCTTCCTAAATACTCGTCTTTAGGAGAAAATATGTGTTTGTGTATGAAATCTAATAAAAGTTGAAAGTCAACATGATAAGTAATTATTTTTTTTATGAATAAATTCCTCAATAAAAAATAAAAAAATGTTGTCTATTAACTTTTCCTACTGGGGAATCGAATACTGTTTAACCCATCACCAGTTTGTGATTTTCTTGTGGTTAACTATCTCTTAAACATGTTTTCTATCACTATCCATCAGAACACGACCCTTTGTTTTTTCCTCCATATCCATATTTTCATACTTGTAATCCTAGTATGGGTTAACTTGGGTGACCTTTGTACTAATCGTTCTTTATTTTAAAGTGATTGTTTTACCGACTCTTGTTCCGATGTGGGACATTCAAGGATGTTTCCAAGCTCAATTTTAAAAGTTACGAGGACACAATTCCAAAAAGGGGGGAAGGATGTAACACCCCAGGTAAATAAAGAGTATGAAATTTACATATTTATCAATATTTTTGAATAAAATATTAATATTACTTTAAAGGGGACACTATGTGTGATGACTTACCCAATACGCAACAACGAGTTTCTTGGGAATATTGCATTGCACTCTAATAATAAAATAATATTATTTTAAATGGTAGTTAACGCATAGTCGTTGTAATGGCGGGAATGAACAGAACTAACTAGAAAATGATTATATATGTTTGTCAAATATTTTTAATCTTTACAATAAATGTTAGCTGATTAAAAATGCGAATGAATCCAATTTTAAGGGAAAACATTCCAATATTATTTAGAAGGTCGATTAACCACCTTTTAATGGTGAACCTCTTTTAAATCCACTTTTTGACAATTTTATATGCTCTATTTTTCCAAATAAATATATTATTTATGATTGGGACATTGAAATTTACCTTGGGTTAATTTTTGGTATTTTTCTGTCAATGTTCATTTTTCAATGAATAGTGAAAAATACTGCATTTTACATCAAAACTACTTTTTCATATAATTTAATTATATGGTTATATTATCTTTTTAATTTGTTTTAATGTGTAATTAGAATATATTTTTACCATGTAATTCAATGATGGTCATTGGGATTAATTTTACTTTGGAATTAGGCATAAACAAGTGCCAAACTTTTCATAAATATTGTATATAAAATAACCCGCTATTTGTTTTGACATGGGTGGATTTAGAACCCTTATCACCTTATCCTCGAAACACATCAATGTGGGACCATTAAAATCTGAAACTCATTCTAAAATAATGTAACATTTCTTTACCTTCCAAGAGTGCCCCTCCTCTCCTCTTATAAAAGGCCCCCACCTCAACCTCCTTACCCACACTTCTAAAGCCTTTGGCTCAGCCAAACCCTACCCATTTTGTCTCTCAACATCTCTCTCTAACTCCTTGAAGCCTCACATTGGGCAGAAGTCTTCCCAAATAAGCCTTTGAGCTCAAACCAAAGGGAGCTACCCGATTTTAAGGTAATGTCTTCACTTGTGTCCTATTGTTTAATTTTGCTTCTCCAACCCCCTAAACTCTTTTTATTATTTTATTTTGTAACAAATAAAGTATCTTCAATATACTAGGATGTTTTTATAAGAAGTATTCGAGCTACACTTACACACACCATCGTCTAATGGTTTAAGAACATACTGTTTCTCTGGTTGGCGATTTTCAGCCTCACGAAACGATGATTGTTCAACATTATTCTAAAACCTTCAAAGGTGGCCATTAAGATGACACTATATTTATATATGATATATAATATGTTTATGTTTTACTTAGGATTCTGTATTTTTCATTTATGGCATACCTTTATGGTTTCCATTATGGGTAAACGCGATATCTTCATTTAAGGAAATGCGGACAACCGCCCCCTCAAGTGATTTGATTCGTTAATACCATATGTGGTACGTATAAAGGATATATTTAATTATATTATATATGATACCATACTAGAATACTATTATGTATCATTATGTTTTAATTCATCAAATATGAAATAGAAATGGAAGTAGCATTCATGCGTCCGTACGGTTTACCGTCTCCATGAACGGTACATTTCATTTCTTTTCTCAAAATGTTATGTACTATTATAACTACATATATATAATGTATATATATGTGATTTATTACATCTAAATGATTTATATCATTATGGAATTATAAAATATATAAATCTCTCATTTTGTTTTAATTCCATTAATATGACAAAAAAATTAAAGTAGCGTTCATGCGTACGTACGGACTACCGTCTCCATGAACGGTGCTTTTTAATTTTTATCTCCAAATGCTATGGAATAGTATAAAATGAATATATACTTGATATATATGATATTTAAAACATCAATACTATTCTGGATATGATGTACCTATAACTACATGGAAAATTATTTTCCAACAAGTTCAATTTTTGACTCATGTACCAAACATCGACAAAAACGTCCGATATGAACTCATATTATTAACCAATTATTATAACATTAAAATATGTGATATTAACTGAATAATAATAATTATAGGAGGTCCTGAGGAAATTATAAATTGACCAAAGTTTATTATTCAGGAATATAAAGAAACGAACAAGACAAGTTGAACTTGAGGTAAGGGATCCTACTCCTCTCTTTCTTTTTAAGTACACCCTTTTATGTCATTCCGTTTTTTCTCATATTTCTTGTGATTGGGATGTCCATTTATATTACTCTTACTGTAATTTTTATGTTCATATGACGAGAGAACCTATTTCCTCTCATCAATCCATTTTGGAAGTTTTAAGTGGCGTCGTTAGGCTGCCGAGTTTTCGTAAGGGGTTTTTCATCTCACTTTTACTCCCGTGAGATTTATGCTACATTTTCCAAAATTTCCTTTGAGTGGTGTATGTACTGCACATTTTTATACACTTTGTGTAGTATAATTTCATTTATGGGTATTCTCATCTTCATTGTATGACCCTTCTTCCATGGGGTGTACGTTTCGAATGTTACCCAACTCAGTAAGGGGACCTTTCACCCTCCTCTTTTTAAAAGACTTCATTTGTTATGTCTTTTAATTCACATACTATTATGTTGGGATATGTTCATTTATATCCATATTGATGTAAATTTTATGTCCATGTGATGAGATTCCCTTTTTATCTCTCATCAACTCATTTTCTGAATTTTGAAGTGATGTCGTTAGGCTGTCGAATTTTACCAAGGGAACTTTTTAACCCAATTTTGATTTCTTTGGGTTCAACATGTAGTTATTGAATATGTCATCTTTTGAATATGTTTAAATGTCCTTTTATTGTTTTACGCTTAATATCCACTTATATTGGGTGTATTTATATTTGTCACACATAATTTTGTGATTGAATTATCCTTAATTTAAGGATACCTTCTTTATAAGGGAATTCATCACATTTGACATTTATATTGAGACTTCATTGTTGTTATGCACCAATTCAATCTTATATGGTGTATATACTGGCCTTTGGAATATAATATCATGAATCCATTTATTATCATGATATTATAAAGTTCTGACTAAATGTTATTCCTTAATTATTGTGTTCAAGTGTCTCTAAATTAGGTAGAACCCCTTTAACCAAAATATCGCTTTAAATGTTTTAATTATTTTTTCTTATTAATATCCATGTTTTCAAAATGGTTTTAAGGATTTATTTATACGGATATTAATATTTTAAAATCTTCAAGGAGGTATGGGACACTTTGATTCAAAAATCACTTTATTAAATGTTTTAAATTGTTTTGGAAATGGTTTCTTTTTGAATGGATTCATTATTTCAATATACTAAAATGTTATATTGTGATTGAAATGTGGAAATGTTATGTTTCCTTTATGCATGTTTTATGTGATACATTTATGTCATGTTTATTGGGAATTGTTATGAAAATGGGTGGTTCCGTGATAAACTAAGGGCGAGTGAGCCCGATATAGCTCTCCAATGCATTGGGTAACGCGAAGGAGTTAAATGTTAAGGTTTCTCCGAAGAGATTTAGGGAATATACTGTGGTGGGTATTCCAAAGGTAACAAAGAGGGTTACTCCCTACGTAAGAATGTTATGAATGCCTCAAGTTACCTTTTATGTCTTATGATTTCTATGATTTATTCAAGATTTGGTGAGGTATGTTAAAGTGCCTAGGTTTTATGGGTAAAGTATGATTTCATTATTATGTATATATGAACTCATGTTTCCATTCCATATTGTTTTTATAACCCTTACTGAGCTTTTTATGCTCATTCAATGTTTTTTTGAAATGTTTTTCATAGGTCAATGGAAAGGTACATGAAATGATGATAGTGTCAAAGAAGTGTCAAGAAAGAATCCATGTTTTATTTTAAATATGTTTCTGTTGAGGGGAAAACTGAATACTATCTTTTATATAACCACTTTGTTTAAATGTGGAATGTAATGCAAGTTTTATGATCTAATTCTCTAAAACTCTAAACTTGAAAAGATCCTCAATGTGTAATCTTGTAATAACTCAAGATTAAGTAAGGTTTAAGGTTGGGGCCTTATATTTATTCTCTAACTATAATGTTTAATTTAATATAGTAAAAATGTTATTTTTTTCATAATGTGGTATATGGTATTAACTAAATATGAAATAATGGATACAAAATTCCATTTATGGAATTTTCAATCATTTTAATAAATTTTCAATGGATCATGGCCAATCAATAATCCATCTAATGAAGTGGAACACTAGAGGTGTATCTAAGACCCCAAACCCATTATTCCTCTATTTTTTGAAACTTTCATCACTATAATACCATAATTACATAATTTTAAGATTATTAATATCTTTTTATATTTTTGCAGTTGCAACCTATAATTATGGATGGTATTTATTTTGATTAACTATAGTTTGTTTTCCATAGTATTTTTTGTTTATTTATATATACATTTTTCTATGATAAGATATATATATAGATAATCTGGGTTTGAGGGAACCGTGATATATATTTTGGGGATGCAAGTATATTTTTATGTTTGATTGAGGTTATATAGGACCTTGAATATCAAACCCCATGCGATTTGATGTTTTTTGTGGTTATTTATACATGATTTTATTGACATTGATGGTTATCTAAAATTATAATAAGAACCCATAGACTGTGTTTATCTTTCAGTTAAATCATCTAAAAACTCTATATATTTAGAAATTTGTTTTCATTAAAAATTGCATTATTTTTAATTAGTTATATAATGGTAATGTGTTATTTATTATTGTGTTCCTTGTAAAAAAGTTATTATATTTGTGAATATATATTCATCTTTTAGAAATATCTATAACGAGGGATGTTATTTAGCCTTTTATACTTGATTATAATTCTTGTGTGTCATTTTTTAATTAGTAGTTTTTTATATGGTATTTTCTCATTTGTTTTTGTTATCATATGAGGTTGTGAAGAGTGTATGATTTCTGATATTTTGTACAGGCTGAATATTGTATGGTATTTTAGGGTGATTTTTTTAAAACAATTTCAATATAGATAATTCAATTTGATATAGAATATATCCAATTTACTTAAAAATTAGTGGTATTGAAAATTAGTAAATGTTTTTCTATAGTGATAGGGCAATCCCTTCTATATTGTTGAATTGTCAAAGATTATGTTGACGTCGTCATCAGGTGGGATACGAGATATATTCAAATTGTATTTTATATATAAAACATAATTATTTAAAATGAATTTCATTAATAAAATTAAAATCTAGTTATTTCATTATTAATATTTGATTACATATACATATTTAACGATGTATTTTTGTATGGTATGTTTTATTTTATGTTGATATTATCATTATTTTCATTCCATTAATGAATTTATGTATATCATTATACATCAGTTGATTTAGACTAAACATGGGAGTCGAAATGTACTACTAATGTTGTAAATTACATATATATTTCCATGATAATGCTTATTACATTATTATATTTTTATCCATGATAGTTACTATAATATATTTTATTAATATGTTAAACCTTATTTGAGTGGGTTATTGAGAAAAATGTATTGTGTGACAGTGGATGTGGTTTGGAATATTTAATGAAACAATACAATATATTTTATATATAATGGGATTGGAACCATGGGTACAATGAAATTGTTTCTTTGGTGGGGATAAAAGGCTCTTTGAATTGTAATATATGTTATACAAGTGTTATGCATTATTAAGAAATAAAATTAATAAGAGTTGTGAATGTCAAAAAATAAAATGAAATGGACACAATCTCTATATTTTGGAATGTGTACTCAAACTAAATATTATATATATATATATATGTACATGAATATGATTTCAGGATACATTTCTAGTATTGTGACTAAATATTATTTGGGATGGGAACTAGATATCTCGAATTATAATATATCTAGATCATTATTGAGATTCCTCATAATATATTTTTAAAATTGAATTTATGTTTTACACACATTATATATATATATATATTCCTCTATCAATATATATAATAACTATTTGTCTCTATATATGTTCTGCTACCAATGATCAGAAACTTCTATATTGAGTGAATGATTTTTTTAGCAATCACATAACACATTTATAGATTTCATCCATGGTTTGTGGAAGTTATAGCCAATTATAACTATGATTTTCTAAAAATATGTGGATATGTTATAAATAGTGGTCTTTCTTATTCTATTTATATGTAACTCGTAACTAAAATATTATTTTCATATATTTATTGAACATCTTTATACATATATTTTTTATTATTAATTACCATCAATACAATCTTATATATAACAAATTCTGTTATAAATAATGATTTAGATATAATAATTTGTTATGTATCAACGCCCTACACATGCATCTTACTGTATTTTTGGCTTTATATGTGGTTATTCATGGAATAATAGGTATTAGATGACTGATTTTTAGATGGTTGATTGTTTGTTTAGTGTTACATTTATTGGATAATATTCCATGAGGATATGGGATTTAGTTTTTCCATCATGGAAATTTTATTTTTGTAAAAAATCAGTATATATATTTAGTTTTTTTATGGAGAGTTTTTGAAATAATATATTATTATTTTCATGGTTTTTTTTATAATTTATGTTTATCTACATAGTATAGTTTCAATAAGAACTTGTTGGCATAAAATTTGATGTTTTATTCTATGAAACATATAATATTTGGGTAGGCTATATTGTATTATTGATAAAATATGACACTAATAATGATTTAAATTATAAAAGAATAAATAATTCTATAAAAATTCATTTATCCCCTTGATGTTAGTCACCATCCAATTGTAAATCGGAATCATACATTCTATATATGATGTCTGAACATGGATAATGTATTATCTAGATCATGTCTGTATATGAATTATCTTAGAGGAAATAGAAAAACAAGGGTTAAACTAAATATTTATTTTGTAACACCCCAAGATTCTACGGTACGCTTCTCTTTGAATATTGTAATAGCGTGTGTTGTATGCAACATCGAGTTCTAACACACACTACAACCGATCAAACTAGCCGTTATGAATAGTAATACCAACTTTTTGAATTTTTATAAATTTTATCTCTAATAATGCACTTCATTTTTGGATTTGGAGTATCGAATTTAGCCTAAGGTGAAATTTTGGTACTTTTCGGATAACTTTAATATTTTGATGAATAGTGAAAATTACTAAATTTTAATTAAAAACAACTTTTTTAATCAAAAAAATTAATAGTGATAAATTTTTAATTTGAGTGGTTTTATAGTATATTTAAAATATATTTTTACCATTTAGTAAAATTTTTTTTCATTGGACATAATTTCACAATTAAACCACACATAAACAAATATCAATCTTTAGATAGTTATTATATCTTAAAAACACGCTTTCTGTTTTGACAGTGGGAATTAATTTTAAATTAAATTTCTGCCACTTATGTGTTTTGAATTTGGGAAAATGGATTCGATATTTGGAATCAAGATGTCCAAATTGTGTAAATAGGTAACTTTTATTTTTAGACATTTTGAATAAATAATTCGGTAAATATTTTATTTACCATGGTTAAAGGGTAAATCCGGTAAATAAGAGTTAAAAAATAATATTATAATATTACTAAATTACCCTAAAACGTGTCCTAATATTATTGGTGGATTCATGTCCGACCATGGGCATCTTTGGGTCGGGACCCCATTGAGCCACTTGTAGGTGATAGGGACACATTATTTTAATGAAGTTAAAATAAATCCAAAAATGACAAAAGCATATAACTTTTAGCAAAACAATTTTTACAAAGGGTTATATATGTTGTATTTTCAACTATAAATATTAATTAGAAATATAACAAGATTTCCTACGTAATTTTATTTTATTTATAATTTTTAGACATTAAATAATGTAATTTATTTATGACACAATGGTGATGCAGTAATTATCATAATAGTTACAAATTAAAATGATTGATATTGTAGATACCAAAATAAATAAAATTTGAGACATTTTATGAATTACACTACTATTCTAAGTTAATATGACATGTTAGGAATTATTTAATTAACTTTTATTGAAGTAATAATTCTGTTATGATTTTTACAAAAATCAATAATTGAATAGTGTGAAAAATGACATAAAAGAGTTTTTAAAAAGAATATTACATTATTAATTGATATTAAATTCCAAAAAATCTTAGGTTCGGACAAGAGACTTATATCATGATATTTTTATCATTAATGGACCACGTTTGGGTCTCTTTGATGTATATAGTATGTTTATTAACCATATAATATAAAAAAACAAAGAGACATTGTAAAAGTGATACTAATTAACTAAGAGTTAATACATAATGATAAGGTTAATATAGTAACCCAAAACTATCTAAATTCTATTGGTTGAATGGTTTTAGACCTATCCCCACCTTAGCCTTTAAATAATCTACTTTAAAGCCATTAGAAACCGAATATGAATTTATTATAAAATAATATTTCTAGCTTTTCAAAAGGTGCCCCTCACCCCTCTTATAAAAGGGCACTCCTCCTCCTCATTACTTCACACCTTCAAAGCATTTTTTTTCGGCCAACCTCTGCCCAAATACTCTCCCAACTTCCCTCACTACAACATAGAGGCCTTAGTTTGATCATAAAGACAACCTAAGAGCACTTTTGATCAAATCAAATGAAAGATCCCGAAGAAGAGATAATGATTTCACCACCCTTTTCCAAGTTCCTTTCTTCTTCCACTTCTTATTTATTTTTTATTACCTTTATAAAATAATAACTCTAGTATCTTATATATAAAGTGATTTTATTATAAATATGGTACCACCATATTCAGCATTCTATCCATCCTTTGAATAACATGTCACTATACGTGCATACGTACGACTTACCGTCTCCACGTCGTGGTGTAATTGTTATTCAATAAATTATTATTTGGATGGGTATAATAATGATTTATAATTCATGTAAATAAAAAATATAACATGATAATAATTCTGTATATAAGATATTCCATCCAATTATATATTATTTTGATAAAAAAAGAATGATATTTTCCCTCGTGCGTACGTACGGACTACTGTTTCCACGAACGCGATGAGATTCATTCTCCATCGTATCCATTCAAGAATAATTATCATTTGATTATTTAAAAATAATGTTTAAGGACTTGATATCATTATGGATATGAATAAGACACAACCTATCCATTACAAACATGTCTTACATAACAAAACAAATAAAATAAAACGAGTAAGTTAACACCCAAAACAACAATAATACTAAGATATTATTAACAAATCAATGTTAAAAGATCATATATGATATCATATAAATGTATATTATTCTTGTATAATTTAATAACAATTATTTCACCGTTATACAGGAGGTTAACCTACCCCCAACCAAGGAAAAGTACAAGGTAAGGGTTTATTTCTCAATCTCTTAATTATCTATGGTTGTTTATACGTAATAATCTACAGAGATATCTTTATCATCCACATCCATGTTTCTTAAAAATGTATTTAAAAACATTTTTAATATTTAATATAATATGGGTTAAAGTCATTTATAACCTTGTTTGACTTTTTTTAAGAGTTTTATAAAGGAATCTTTCCACCTTTTTCCAAACAAGGTGCTTTTTAACCATTTCGACAGAATTAAGGTAAGAATGTTTTTTTAACTTATACGGCGGGTGAAGCTATTTTACACCATTATAAAATTGTAGAAGCTTCCCTTAAAAGCTTATAAGAATATTTTTATAAGGCCCCAGCCTTAAACCTTACTTAATATTGATTTATTACAAGATTACACGTTGAGGATCTTTTCAGGTTTAGAGTTTTAGAGAATTAGATCATAAAACTTGCATTACATTCCACATATAAACAAAGTGGTTACATAAAGATATTATTCTTATTTCCCATCAATGGAAACATATTTAAAATAAATCATGGATTCATTATTGACACTTCCTTGAAACTATCATCATATCATGTACCTTTCCCTTGACCTGCGAAAAACATTTCAGAAAAACATGGGATGAGCATAAAAAGATCAGTAAGGGATAAAAAAATTTGGAAAGGAAACATGGGTACATATATACATAAGAATGAAATCATACTTTACCCATAAAACATAAGCACTTTAACATAACTCATCAAATCATGAATAAATCATAGAAATCATAAGACATAAAGGTAACTTGAGGCATTCATAACATTCTTACATAGGGAGTAACCCTCTTGGTTACGTTTGGAATACCCATCACAGTATATTTCCTAAATCTCTTCGAAGAAAACTTAACGTTTAACTCCTTCGTGTTACCCAATGCATTAGAGAGCTAGATCGGGCTCACCCACCCTTAGTTTATCACGGAACCGCCCGTCTTCTTAATAATGCCCAAGAACCTCAACATAATCGTATCACATAAAACATGCATAAAAGAAACATAACATTTCCATATTTCAATCACAATATATCAATACAACACATTTATATAAAAACATTATGAAAACCATTTTCAATACCAATATAAAAGAAAAGTAAAACATTGTATTTATATTTCTTTTAAAAAAAGGTGCGGCTTGTAGAGGAAGCTGAAACTCAAATAATGGTCACGGCGGCAGAGAAGTCGTTGTCGCCGCATACGTATGACAAAAAAATTCCATTTTGTCGTTTAGTAAACGCCTAATATAAAAATATTCCTTTTTGAATAAACGTAAAAGTCAAATGGGTTTATACACCGTATAAAAGAAGGTTGTGTATAAAACAAAATATGCCTCAATGAAAGGAGATTGAGATGAAGTCCCATACCTCGGGTCTGACTTGACTCAGCCGTTCTTTAATCTCATGAATAATAAACTTGAGTTAATTTCTACTTGTTTAATAACCTTTTTCATGTTCATTATTCCTTTTATATCACATATTTCCATGTCATGAACACTATGTAATTATTTAAGTTAATAACAGTCGTTTTAATGATCATTGGTACTTGAGTAAAAAATAAGCCCTTTATAATTACAAGTTGTTCATGTATCCATTATATCCATAATGGTATTCATGATGTAGATATCATATATGTAATATATATCCAGTACATGCATGCATTTATAATATTACATAATCATTTAGAGGTATGAAATGAAATGCACCGTTTATGGAGACGGTAAGCCGTACGTACGCATGAACGCTACTTTCATTTCTATTTCATATTTTATAGAATGTAATCATAATGATATAATGGTATATTATAATTCCAGTATAATATCATATATAATATCATAGTTCCATCCTTTATACGTCCCACATATTGTATTCAATGAATCAAATCACTTTGAGGGGGCGGTAGTCCGCATTTCCTTAAATGAAGATATCGCGTTTACCCATAATGGAAACCATAAAGGTATTACCAAAATAAAAAATACAGAAGGTTAAGGAAAACATAAAAATACTATATATAATATATAAACATAGTGACATCTTAATGTCCACCTTTTAAGGTGTTAAAAGAATGTTGAATAATCATCGTTTCGGGAGGCATAAATTTACCATCCACGGAAACAGTATGTCCATTAACCATTAGATGTAGGTGTGTGTAACTGTAGCTCGAATATTTCTTATAAAAAAAATCCTAGTATATTTATGATACTTGATTTGTTACAAAAGAAATGAATAAAAAGTGTTTAGGGGGTTGGAGAAGCAAAATAAAACAAAAGGACTCAAGTGAAGACATTACCTTAAAATCGGGTAACTCTCTTTGGTTTGAGTTCAAAGGATTTTTTGGGAAGACTTCTGCCCAAAGTGAGGATTCAAGGAGTAATATAGGGAAGTGGAGAGACAAAATGGGCAGGGTTTGGCCGATCAAAAGGCTTTGGGATTGTGGGTAAGGAGGTAGAGGTGGGGGCCTTTTATAAGAGGAGAGGAGGGGCACTCTTCGAAAGTAATGAAATGTTACTTTATTTTAAAATGATTTTCGGATTAAAAAGGTCCCAAATTGATATAATTAGAGGGTAAGGTGATAAGGGTTCGAAATAATCCCATAAAATATGTTTTGGACATGTGTTGTTCATAGATTTTACATTATCATTTCATTTTATTTAAATCCTTTATTAATGAGGTAATCGCTGCATCATCATGATGTCATAAATAATTTAATAAAGATAATGTCTAAAAATTATAAAAAAAACTACAATGATGTAGAAAATCCTTTTATCTTTCCAATGACTATTTATAATAAAAAATCTGACTTGTATAACCCCATATAAAAATTGTTTTAATAAAACATCTCATGTTTGTGTCATTTTTACTTTAACATTAAATAAAAAGTTATTTATGTCATTTCCCAACCAATGTGGCTCCATGGGGTCCCCAAGTTGACCCATGGATTGTCTTGGTTTTCCATGACACATCCAATGAGGGTAGTACATGTTTCATGTTCATCTCATATTATGTAAACATTATTTTTACCTTAAACTACACTAATTATCTCTAATCGCGATTAAGAAATAAAAGTTACTATTCACCGAAAAATTATTTTAATCTCATTGAACCACATTTTACTTCTTAATGGAAACAATGTATGTCGGATTTTTGAAAATCAAATCACATAAGTGGCAATGTTTCATTTAAACGAAAAATCAGTTTCTTTAACTACCACTTAGTGGTTTCACTATTCATCAAAAATTGAAGTTTTTCAGAAAGATACCAAAACTTCACCCTAAGCTATATTTGATATTCTGAATTCAAAAATGATTTCTATTTTACAAAATTCAAAACATTTAAGTTTCATTAATTAATTTAATAACTAATTACCGCTGTCATGACAAATAGCGTGTTTTTATGAAACAATACGTATCAAAAGATTGACACTAGTTTAAGTCCAATTTCAAAGTGAAATTGATTCCAATGACCACCATTGGATAAAATGGTAAATATATATTCTAATTTCACTTCAAAATAAATTAAAACGATAATCTAATCATATAAATAAATTAGATTAAAAAGAGTTTTTGAATTAAAATACAACATTTTCACTATTCATTAAAAAATGAACTTTATCGGAAAAATACCAAAAAATCACACAAAGTAAATTTTGATGTCCCAATAATAAATAATAAGTTTATTTTGACAAACATAGATTATAAAATTGTAAAAATATAGATTTAAAAAGGGGTTTCCATCGAAAGGCAGTAAAACAATCTTTTAAGAATATTAGTGTATTCCATGCATAAGATTGTATTTATTTTCATTTTAAGCCTCTAAAACACTATCTTAATCATTAATAGACATAGATAAAAATATCTATTGTTCATTACTTACTTTGTATGTCACATCCTTCCCTCCCTTATAAAATTGCGTCCCCGCAATTTACTTACTTATCGAATAAATGGGGGTACTTATCCCTCATTGCATTTTCAGATTCCCATGTTTCATCTTCCATCATGTGGTTTTTCCACAAAACCTTTACCTGATTAATCACATTATTTCGTAACACTTTCTCCCAGTGGTCAAGAATCTGGACCAGTTTTTCCTTATATGATAGGTTCTCTTCCAGCTGAACTACCTATGGACTCAATACATGAGATGGATCTGGCATGTACTTTCTCAACATCGAAATATGAAAAACATTGTGTACCTGCGATAAACTCGGAGGTAAAGCCACTCGGTAAGCAATAGATCCAACTCTCTCCAGAATTTCATATGGTCCAATGAAACTTGTACTCAACTTTCCATTCTTACCAAATCGCATCACACTTTTCCATGGGGATACTTTGAAAAAAAAATGATCACCTACCTCAGAAGTTAGATCCTTCCTCTTGTTGTCTGCATAGCTCTTCTGCCTACTCTAAGATGTTCTCATGTGTTTCTGAATCAGCTGAACTTTTTCTGCCATCTCTTCTACCAATTCTGGTCCCATAAACGTCCTTTCACCCACTTCATCCCAGAAAGCTGGAGTTCGACATCGCTTCCCATATAATGCCTCAAATGGTGCCATCTGTATACTGGAATGAAAACTGTTATTATATGAAAATTCAACCAAAGAAGTATGTTGGTCCCAACTTCCCTGATAATCCATCGAACAAGCTCGTAGCATATCCTTCAAGGTCTGAATTGTTCGTTCTGACTGCCCATCTGATTGAGGATGAAAATCCGTACTAAAATTTAATTCAGTACCCAACGACTTCTGAAGGCCTTTCCAAAAGTTAGAAGTGAACCTGGGATCACGATCAGATACAATAGAGAGAGGAACTCCATGTAACCTGAATATCTCTTTAAGATACAAACGGGAAATTTGATCTAGGGAAAAGTATCTCGTATATCAAGGAAATGAGTAGATTTAGTCAAGAGATCAACAATAACCCAGATTGCATTATTACCTCAAGATGTCTTCGGTAATCCCACAAAAAAGTCCATGGATATATTCTCCCACTTCCACTCTAGAACTGGTAAAGGCTGAAGCATCCCTTTAGGTAACTGCCACTCTACATTAACCTGTTGACATGTCGAACACTTCATAGTAAAATCAACATTATCTCTTTTCATTCCATCTCACCAGTAATACTCCCGCATATCTCTGTACATCTTAGTACTGCCAGGATGAACTGAAAATGGAGAACTATGAGCTTCACATAACAAATCTCTCTTCAACTGTGAATCACAAGGCTCACACAATCTCTTTCCAAATATCAAAACACAATCATTATCAATGTTGAATTCAGGCAACTTACCTTTCTGAACTAGCTCTACCTTTTTCTGCAACTCACTGTCTTGATTCTGTGCTTACGTGATTCTATCTGATAAAGATGATCTCACTGATATCTGAAACAAAACAGAAGAACAACCTACGCCAAAAACTTATATGCCAAAGTTCATAAAATCCTTAACCAAAGGACCACATTCCAAACCCAACATTGTTAATGAATCATTACTTTTTCGACTCAAAGCATCAGCCACTTTATTTTCATTTCCCGGATGGTAATGAATTGTACAATCATAATCCTTTATTAATTACAGCCATCTCCTCTGTCTCATGTTTAACTCTTTCTGAGTGAATATATACTTTAAACTTTTGTGATCAGTATATATATCACACTTTACTCCATACAAATGATGTCTCCAAAATTTTAAAGCGAAAACAACAGCAGCTAATTCCAAATCACGTGTAGGGTAATTTAACTTATGAGTTTTCAAATGTCGTGAAGCATAAGTAATTACCTGATCATTATGTATTAGGATGCAACCAATTCCTTTCAATGAAGCATCACAGTAGATAACAATATCACCATTTCTGGAAGGTAGTTCCAAAACTGGAGCTTTCACCAATCTTTTTTTCAATTCCTAAAAACAATCATCACATTCTATTGTCCAGATAAACTTAACACCCTTACGAGTTAGCTTAGTCATTGGACTAGATAACCATGAAAAATTTTCGACAAACCTTCGGTAATAGCCTGCCAAACCAAGGAAACTACGAATCTCAGTTACATTTGTGAGTCTTGGCCAGTCTTGAACAACCTTTGTTTTTGCTGGATCAACGGTAATACCATCTTTAGAAAAAATGTGACCAAGGAAAGAAATTTGTTGCAACCAAAACTCTCACTTGCTGAATTTTCCATACAGTTTATTTTCATTTAAGGTTTGCATGACAACCCTTAAATGTCTTTCATGCTCTTCTTTACTTTTAGAAAACACCAAAATATCATTAATGAAGACCACCACAAACATATCCAAGATCTCAAGGAAAATTCTATTCATTAAGTCCATGAATACAGCAGGTGCATTGGTTAGCCCAAAAGGTATTACTAAAAATTCATAATGGCCATATCTTGTATGAAACATAGTCTTTAAAACATCTTCTTCCTTTACCTTCAGCTGATGGTACCCCGATCTCAAGTCAATCTTTGAAAAATAATGAGCTCCCTGGAGCTGATCAAACAAATCATCGATATGAGGCAAAGGGTATTTGTTCTTAACATTGATGTTATTCAAGGATCTATAATCAATGAAATGTCTCATTGAACCATCTTTTTTTTAACAAATAAAATAGGTGCACCTCATGGTGATGTGCTAGGTCGAATGAAACCTTTCTCTAATAAATATTGCAATTTCTCCTTCAACTCTAAAAGTTCAATTTGAACCATTCGAAAAGGGGGTTTTGAAATTGGCTTAGCATCAGGAACTAAGTCAACAGTAAATTCAACATCATGATCTGGTATTATTCCAGGAAACTCATCAGGAAATAACATCAGGATACTCATTTACCACTGTCACATCATTAATCTGAACAGTTCCTTTATTTTCAATGATGTGTGCAAGGAAACATTCGTTTTTATATTTTACATGTTTCTCGGCCTCTTGATAAGTTATCAACAGTAAGGGTTCATTCTTGTACACAAACTGAAATTCTTTCTGAAAAGAAACGTCTTTAGCTCTACAGTCAATCTTAGCATGGTAAATAGAGATCCAATCCATACCCAGGATAACATCAAACTCTACTAGTGGTAGAACAATAATGTTTGAAAGTAGGTTCTTTCCACAGATAAGGATATGAAGATTCTTATAAATTCTTTTTTCCTCAACATTTCCCCTAGGTGTTTTTACCAAAAGTTCATGAGTCATTTCTTGAGATGGTATTCCCATTTTCTAGAAAAGGGTTCAGAGATGAAAGAATGTGTGGACCCCGAATCAAACAACACACTGGAATAAAATTAAAAAACAAACAAAGTACCTGATACAACTTCATTTGATGGCCCGAAATCTGCTAAAGTAGTTTCAAAGGACTTCACCACCCCTTTCTGCTTGTAGTCTAACTGCTTGCCATCACTCATGCTCTTTGTCGGACACTCATTTGCATAGTGACCCATCTCATTGCACTTATAACATTTCACTAACTGTAAATCAAATTTGGTCTTACCTTCACCTTGATCCTTTTTAGTGCAATCACGAGCCTTATGTCCCATATTACCACATTGATAGAACTTTCTAGAATTCAATAGACATTCCATAGCATGCCTTTTTCCACATTTATCACAAACTGGAAACTTAGTTTTCTTACCATCAGACTTTTTTGAAGAATTCTTACCTTTCTCCTGCCACCTCGGTCTCTTCTTCTGATGGTTGTTATAAAACACTTGATCATCGTCAAACTACATTTCCACCTTCTCAGCACATCGAACAAGCTTTTCATAACTTTTAAACTCACAAGAAGCTAATGCCCTTTGATATTTTGGCTTTAATCCTGAGTAAAAACGGTTGATTTTACTATCAAGGTCTCGGATAAAAATTGGAGCATACCTTGCCGATCGAGTGAACCTTTCTTCATAGGTAGCCTCTGAGTCTTCCTCTTACCTCAATTCATAGAATTGATTTTCCATACTATGTCAAAAATACTTAGGAAAATACTTCTCAAGAAACATACCTTTGAATTCATCCCAGTTAAGAGCATCAATCTCATCGTTGTCCCTAATATTTTTAACCATAGACCACCACTGATCTGCCTCACCCTCCAATCGATAAATTGCAAGACTAACCTTTTGATTGTCTGAACACCCCATGACATCGAAAATCTTCTCCAGTGCTTTAATCCACCCTTCAGCTAACACAGGGTCAGATGATCCTCTGAATGATGTGGGATGTTGCCTCATGAAATGTTCCGCCACTGACATGTTCCTCTGCAGTTGATCTAGCTGATCTCGTTCATGGATACCACCACCATTTATCGCTTGAGTCAACTGCGCCATTACTGAAACAAACTGTTCAGTTCCAATTCCGACCATCTCAGGATGCTGATTGGGAAGGTTATTTCCTTCTGTATTCCTTCCTAGCACTACTTCCCTGTTTCCTCTGAAGAAAACCATTCTGAACAAACATGTCTTAGATGAAGCAACATGGTAATCTTCAAATACTATATCACTTCAATTTGACCATAAAAAAACATTTTTGGATAATCATTTAATAGAATTTTAACTCCTAAAGTTATCTAAACAGACCTTTGATACCAACTACAAGGCCCCAGCCTTAAACCATACTTAATCTTGAGTTATTACAAGATTACACGTTGAGGATCTTTTCAGGTTTACAGTTTTAGAGAATTAGATCATAAAACATGCATTACATTCCACATATAAACAAAGTGGTTACCTAAAGATAGTATTCTTCTTTCCCATCAATGGAATCATATTTAAAATAAAACATGGAATCATTATTGACACTTCCTTGACACTATCATCATATCATTTACCTTTCCCTTGACCTGTGAAAAACATTTCAAAAAAAACATGGGATGAGCATAAAAAGCTCAGTAAGGGATATAAAAATATGGAAAGGAATCATGGGTACATATAAACATAAGAATGAAATCATACTTTACCCATAAAACATAAGCACTATAACATACCTCATCAAATCATGAATAAATCATAGAAATCATAAGACATAAAGGTAACTTGAGGCATTCATAACATTCTTACGTAGGGAGTAACCCTCTTGGTTACATTTGGAGTACCCATCACAGTACATTCCCTAAATATCTTCAGAGAAACCTTAAAGTTTCACTCCTTCGCGTTACCCAATGCATCAGAGAGCTATATCGGGCTCACCCACCCTTAGTTTATCACGGAACCACCCGTCTTCATAATAATGCCCAAGAACCTCAACATAATCGTATCACATAAAACTTGCATAAAAGAAACATAACATTTCCACCTTTCAATCAAAAGATATCAATACAAAACATTGATATAAAAAAATTATGAAAATAATTTTAAATACCAAAATAAAAGAAAAGTAAAACATGGTATTTATTTTTCTTTTAAAAAAAGGTATGGCTCATAGAGGAAGCCGAAACTCAAATAATGGTCACGGCGACGGAGAAGTTGTTGTCGCCGCATACGTACGACAAAAAAATTCACTTTTTTCGTATAGTAAACAATTCGTATAAAAAGTTTCCTTTTTGAATAAACCTAAAATTCAAAGGGGTTTATACACCGTATAAAAGAAGGTTGTGTATAAAACAAAATATGCCTCAATGAAAGGAGATTGAGACGAAGTCCCATACCTCGGGTCAGACTTGACTCGGTCGTTCTTTAATATACTGAATAATAAACTTGAGTTAATTTGTACTTGTTTAAGAACCCTTTTCAAGTTCATTATTCCTTTTATATCACTTATTGCCATGTCATGAACACTATGTAATTATTTAAGTTAATAACGGTGATTTTAACGATCATTGGTACTTGAGTCAAAAATAAGTGCTTTATAATTAATAGTTGTTCATGTATCCATTATATCAATAATGGTATTCATGATGTATATGTAATATATGTCATATATATCTAGTACATGCATGCATTTATAATATTACATAATCATTTAGAGGTAAGAAATGAAATGCACCGTTCATGGAGACGGTAAGCCGTACGTACGCATGAACGCTACTATGATTTATATTTCGTATTTTATAGAATTGAATAATAATGAAATAAGGTATATTATAATTCTAGTATAATATCATATATAATATCATAGTTCCATCCTTTATACGTCCCACATATGGTATTTAATGAATCAAATCACTTTGAGAGGGCGGTAGTCCGCACTATCTTAAATGAAGATATCGCGTTTACCCATAATGGAAACCATAAAGGTATGCCCAAAATGAAAAGTACAGAATCTTAAGGAAAAAATAAACATATTATATATCATATATAAATATAGTTACATCTTAATGTCCACCTTTGAAGGTGTTAAAAGAATGTTGAACAATCATCGTTCCGGGAGGCATAAATTTACCATCCACGGAAACAGTATCTCCTTTAACCATTAGATGTAGGTGTGTGTAAGTGTAGCTCAAATAATTCTTATAACAACAACCTAGTATATTGAAGATACTGGATTTGTTACAAAATAAATGAATAAAAAGAGTTTAGGAGGTTGGATAAGCAAAATAAACAAAATGACTCAAGTGAAGACATTACCTTAAAATCAGGTAACTCCCTTTGGTTTGAGATCAAAGGCTTCCTTGGGATGACTTCTGCCCAAAGTGAGTCTTGAAGGAGTAGTAGAGGGAATTGGAGAGACAGAATGGGCAGGGGTTGGCTGAGCCAAAGGCTTTTGGAGTGTGGGTATGGAGGTAGAGGTGGGGGCCTTTTATAAGAGGAGAGGAGGGGCACTCTTGAAAAGTAAAGAAATGTTACATTATTTTAAAATGAGTTTCGGATTCAAAAGGTCCCAAATTGAAATAATTCTAGGGTAAGGTGATAAGGGTTCGAAATCCACCCATCAAATAGTTTTTTAAAATGTTTAGTTCATAGATATTACATTATCATTTCATTTTATTTAAATCCTTTATTAATGAGGTAATCGATGCATCATTATGATGTCATAAATAATTTAATAAAGTTAATTTATAAAAATTATAAAAAAACTACTATGATGTAGTAAATCCTTTTAGCATTCAAATGAATATTTATAATAAAAAATCTGACTTGTATAACCCCATGTAAAAATTGTTTTAGTAAAACATCTCATGTTTCTGTCATTATTACTTTAACATTAAATAAAAAGTTATTTATGTCATTTCCCAACCAAAGTGGCTCCATGGGGTCCCCATGTTGACCCATGGATTTTCTTGGTCTTCCATGACACATCCAATGAGGGTAAGACATGTGTCAAGTTCAGCTCATATTATTTAAACATTATTTTTACCTTAAACTACACTAATTACCTCTAATCGCAATTAAGAATTAAAAGTTACTATTCACCAAAAAAATTATTTTAATCTCATTGAACCACATTTTACTTCATAATGACAACCATGTATGTTGGATTTCTGAAAATAAAATCACAGAGGTGGCAAAGTTTCATTTAAACGAAAAATCAGTTTCTTTAACTACTACTTAGTGGTTTCACTATTCATAAAAAATTGATGTTTTTCAGAAAGAAACCAAAACTTCACCCTAAGCTATATTTGATATTCCGAATTCAAAAATGATGTCTATTTTACAAAAATTCCAAACATTTAAGTTTCATTAATTAATTTAATAACTAATTCCTGCTGTCATGACAAATAGCATGTTTTTATGAAACAATACGTATCAAAAGATTGACACTAGTTTATGTCCAATTTCAAAGTGAAATTGATTCCAATGACCACCATTGGATAAAATGGTAAAAATATATTCTAATTTCACTTCAAAACAAATTCAAAAGATAATGTAATCATATAAATAAATTAGATTAAAAAGATGTTTTGAATTAAAATACAACATTTTTCACTATTCATTAAAAATGAACTTTATCGGAAAAATACCAAAAATTCACACAAAGTAAATTTTGATGTCCCAATCATAAATAATAAGTTTATTTTGTTAAGCATAGCTTATAAAATTTTCAAAAGATAGATTTAAAAAGGGTTTTCCATCAAAAGGCAGTAAAACAATCTTTTAAGAATATTAGTGTATTCCATGCATAAGATTGTATTTATTTTCATTTTAAGCCTCTAAAACACTATCTTATTCATTAATAGACATAGATAAAAATATATATTATTCATTACTTACATGGGATGTTAAAATTTTCATAGAAAATGTTTTATTTTATAAATATATGACTCTTAAATGATTTCAAAATAGAAAGATATATTTCTCTAAAAAGAGTTTTGATTTCATCTATGTCAACATCCTTTGATGGATTTTACGCTTATTTGAAGTTGATTTATTATGATACAGACTTCAATATTGTATTGATGATTTTGGTATTTTTTTGACTGTGGATGTGTTATTTTTATACCATTCATGGTTTATGGAGAAATTGTTTACATTTCATATACTAGTTTTAATATGAATATTTATGTTATGTTTAAACCTGTTCATATGAGGAATGCATTGGACTTAATATGTGACGGGTGGAGCCGTCTATAACTCCTCGATGCATCGGTACGTCTCATGAGACAAACTAGTGACTTGGCACAAGGCCTTGGCTATGTGGTTATGATAGTCTGGCATTATGCATTCCATCATTATGAAAGTGGTTATTGATATTGCATGTGATTATTCGATTAGTAGAATATCCATGTGAATAAGTAAATGGAATTATTTTATTTTATTTTTTCCATACTATGTTGATGTTCATGTTTAAAAGGATTTTGTTTTAGTTATACACCGCCTTAAATGTTTATTCTTATTTATGAAAGTTTCCGCTAAATTGTTATCCTTACTAGGCATTTGAGCTCACCCCTTTTCTATGTTTTATTTTTCCCAGGATGTGAAGAAGTAAATTATGAATGACCTGTAGGGATATTATGAGGGGATAATAGTGTAGAAAATGGAGACAATATGTTGTTTTAGTAGTTTTTCACTTTATGATGTAATGTAAAACTTTATGAATATGTCTAGTGTTTCCAAGGCTACTAAACCAATCGGTCTTTCGAGATTTTATCATTCCAGTGATCATGCCAATGTTATGTAATAATGCACTGACTCTAGGTAAATGGGATCGGGGTGTTACATTTGGTATCAGAGGAAGTTTAGTACAAACCTTGGAAGCTAGATTTAGATAAACTTTGATTAGAGCACATAGACCTATGATGGACTTTGAGGATTAGTATAGAAGAACTTCCTAAAATCTTGGTATTATAGAGATTTTGTGAGTTTTCCAAGAAATACATCCCTATCTGGATACGAGCAGGTAGAGGCGGATCTAGCATAGATGTACCTAGGGGTAAAACCCAAAAACACCACTTTGAGCTAGACTCGAACGGGAACTGGTGCACAACAACGGGCCTTGTTGCACTCTTGGTTACGACACTCCTGGGGGATATGCTTAGGATAACTCTCATTTTCTTTATAAATCATTATGAAGGGTTTATGAGTATATACATCCTCAAAGAAAACATTTTTTATGATTATGGATTATATCCATAAATATTTCAATTTATGTTAAGTGTTTTATATGTATGAGATTATGTATTTTGATTCATAAAGTGATCTAGTTTATACCATTATTTAGAAATGGCGCCTAGTAGAAGAAATGGAAACTTTATCAATGCACGCACTCAATGTAGGGATTGTCCTCCTACTCAAGATAATTATTGTGGAGCTGGGGATGCAACGGGTGTTGATCAGCTAATCACCATACTGGGACAACTCACTCAAGTTATGAATAATAACCTTACTAGTATGGAGCACCCTGATCCGCAGCATGGAGGATCAATGTTAGATCGATTCATGAGGCAAAAACCACCAACGTTCAATGGGAGTAAAAATCCCTTAGTAGCTGAGCAATGGATAAAATCCCTAGAGAAAATATTTCAGGCTTTGCGGAGTAGTGAAAGGGAAAAAGTTATTATGGCAGTTTACCGCCTCACTGGAGATGTTGATCAATGGTGGTCATTGATTCAAAACACGAAGGAAGATGATGAAGTATCAAATATGGAATGGAGGGAGTTCAAAGATCTTCTTTTAGAAAAATACTTTCCTCGTGACCATCGAGGGGATATGGAAAGGCAATTTTTGAGTTTGAGACAAAAGGAGGATGAGAATGTCGCAAAGTATGAGGCTAAATTTTCAAGGTTAGAGAGGTATGATGGAGATTATATATGTAACCCATGAATTAAGATTGATCATTTCTTTGATGGGTTAAAACCTTTTCTTAATCGAGAATTAGTATCACAATCCTTTTCGTCATACGAATACATTGTCCCACGTGCTATCAAGACAGAAAATGAATTCTCTATGTCTTATGACTTTAAAGCCAAGAAAGAGAAGAGGAGATCGGATGATCAATCTGGGAATGGAAATTAGGGGAAGAAGGGAAATGTTTAATATCCATTATGTGGTAAATGTGGGAAGAAACACCCCGGTACTTCCTTGAAGGGAATGGGTGTCTGTTACAAGTGTGGTGAAAAAGGACACCAA
This sequence comes from Viscum album, assembly GCA_963277665.1. NCBI lineage: Eukaryota > Viridiplantae > Streptophyta > Magnoliopsida > Santalales > Viscaceae > Viscum > Viscum album. Next base: position 39,418,720 of record OY728160.1, on the reverse strand, counting down.
GCTCGTGATTGAAAAGGGAAGAAGGAAGCCACCAATGTTCAGTGCGACAATTTCAGGGAGATGGGACATTATGGAAATGAATGTCCTAATCATCAGGGGAACTTACCTCAGAAAAGGACAAGGGATCAAGGCCATGCTTATGCTATCACTACTGCTGAGGTAGAAGCTCTGAAAGACATGGTGGTAGGTAATTTAATGGTTTCCTCAAGTTTAGAAAATGCATTATTTGATTTTGGATCATCGCATTGTTTCATATCTTCCCAGTTTTCTAAGAGAATTAGATATTTCCAATTTGATTTAACAAGGGAGTTGTGATTTAAAACTCATAAAGGAAGTATTATTGCAACAAAGTTTTGTGAATCAGTCCCCATTAGAGCAGATAAATGTTCTTTATCTGCTGATATCATCGTCATACCTGTGATTGAGTTTGATATAATCCTTGGTATGGATTGGATTTCAGACTATGATGCGAATATTTATTGTAAGAAGAAGGAGGTTATGATTTTTGATGATGATGATAAGGAACACCTTATCTTTAGAGCAGAATCGTCACCACCTAATTCTTATCTTTATCCACCCCCAGTAGCTCAACTAAATTCAATTATTGGGAAGGAAGAGAATTAAATGACTATGGGTGAGGAAAGGAATGTTCAAAAAGGGGATGTACATGTTGTAAAAGAATATGTAGATGTATTTCCAGAAGATTTACCTGGACATCCTCCAGAACGAGAAGTTGAGTTTTCCATTGATTTAATTCTTGGATCAAAGCCTATATCGAACACCCCTTATAGAATGGCCACTATGTAATTAGTCGAACTAAAGAAAAAACTAGAGAAATTGAGTAATAAAGGATTTATTCTCCCTATTGTTTCTCCTTGGGGATCCCCTGTTCTCTTTGTTAAAAATAAAGATGGATCTATGAGGTTATGTATCGACTACATGGAGATCAATGCTATAACAATAAAGAACTAGTATCCCCTACCTTGCATTGATGATTTATTTGACGAACTGCATAGAGATCAATAATTTTCAATGATTGACCTTCGATCTGGATACCATCAGTTGTGTGTGGAGGAGGATGACATTCCGAAGACAGCATTTCGAACCAGGTATGGGCATTACGAGTTAACAGTAATGCCTTTTGGATTGACTAATGCACCCTCTGTATTCATGGATCTGATGAATAGAGTTTTCAAGGAATATCTCAATGAATTTGTGGTGTTATTTATTGATGATATCTTGGTATACTACAAAAACTACGAAGATCATGAAAATAACTTGCGCGTTATCCTGAAGGCTCTATGAAGACATGAATTATATGGGAAGTTTAGAATGTGTGAATTCTGGCTACATGATATTTCTTTTCTTGGCCATATTGTCTCTAAATATGGAATCTCTATTGATCCTTCTAAGACCAAGGCAATCCAAGAATGGCCAGCACCTATGAGTATAACTGAGGTACACAGTTTTATTGGTTTGGCAGGTTATTATCGACGTTTCGTCCAGAATTTTGCCCGATTGGCTAACCCATTAACAAAGATCACACATAAAGGGGTTAAATTTGTTTGGACAAAAGTGTGTGAAGAATGTTTCAAAGAACCGAAGAGAAGATTAGTCAATGGTCCTATATTGACTCTACCATCGGGGAATGATGGGTTCATTATTTATAGTGATGCATCGAAGAAAGGACTTAGTTGTGTCGTTATGAAGAATGATAGGGTTATTGCATATGCATCACGATAGTTGAAAATTCTTGAACAAAACTATCCTACTCATGATCTCGAGTAGGCAGCTGTGATCTTTTCTTTGAAGATATGGAGGAACTACCTCTATGGTGAAAAATGTGAGATTTATACTGATCACAAGAGTTTGAAGTATATTTTCTCACAAAAGAACTCAACATGAGGCAAAGGAGATGGCTTGAATTACTCAAGGATTATGATTGTACGATACACTACCACCCGGGGAAAGCAAACAAGGTGGCAGATTCTTTGAGCAGAAAAGACCATGGAGTTTTGAACGTGATGATAATTGAAATGGATCCAATTTTCATGGATCTAGTGAAGATGGACATGGGAATAACTAGGGAAGGTGAAACATCAATGCTTTTTCAAATGGTTTCCAAACCATATTTACTAGAATGGATTAGGAGTTCTCAGACCGATGATGAAGAATTTAAAAAGCAGGTTAAAGCTGTGAATGATGGGAGATTGAGAGACTTTGTGTATGAAGAAGGAATTTTGAAATTCGGGAAGAGACATTGTGTTCCCAATATACCTGATCTAAAAAGGGAATTACTGGATGATGCTCATAGTTCCAATTTCTTTGTACACCCTGGGAGCAACAAAATGTATAGAGATTTGAAGGAACATTTTTTTGGGACAACATGAAGAGGGAGATTTCTGATTTTGTGTCATGATGTATGGTTTGTCAACAAGTGAAAGCTGGAAGGCAACAGCCAGGAGGAGTCATGCAACCTCTTCCCATACCGGAGTGGAAATGGGACAATATTACGATGGACTTTGTCATGGGGCTACCAAAGAATCCTTGAAGGAACGATGAAATATGGGTTATTTTTGATCGTCTTACCAAGTCAGCACATTTTCTTTCTATAAGAGAAGATATACCACTAGAACGTCTAGAAAGACTATATGTTGATGAAGTTGTGAGACTTCATGGAGTAACCCTATCGATTGTTTCTGATCGTGATCTCCGTTTTACTTGAAGATTCTGGAAAATTCTTCCGAAATCCTTGGATACTGAACTTCATTTGAGCATTGCCTACCACCCTCAAACAGATGGACAATCAGAACAAACTATTCAAACCTTAGAAGACATGTTGAGATCCTGATCACTTGACTTTCAGGGTATGTGGGATCAATATTTACCTCTGGTATAATTTTCATATAACAATGGCTTCCATTCGAGTATTCAGATGGAACCATATGAGGCATTATACGAAATAGATGTCGCACACCAACCAGCTGGGATGACGTTGGTGAAAGAAAACTTGTAGGTCCAGAACTGGTGGAGGAAACGACGGAAAAGGTGAAGGTAATCCAAAATCACATCAAAGCAGCTCAAAGTAGGAAGAAGATCTATGCCGATTATCGGAGGAAGGATTTAGAATTTCAAGTAAGTGATCATGTTTTCTTGAAGGTATCTCAATGTAAGGGAGTCATACGTTTTTGTAAGAAAGGTAAATTGAGTCCCAGGTACATCAGAACTTTCGAAATTCTAGAACGAATTGGGGATGTAGCTTACCGATTGGAAATGCCTCCAAGTCTCTCCAAAGATCACGATGTGTTCCACATATATTTATTAAGGAAATACATGCATGACCCAACGCATGTTCTCACCTATGAAGAATTGGAACTGGAACCCAATCTGTCTTATTGTGAAGAGCCCGTCATGATTCTTGATACGAGAGAACAAGTACTGAGAAAACGGACGATGCGTCTGGTAAAAGTTTTGTGGAGAAACCATAAGATTGAAGAGGCAACGTGGGAACCTGAGGAACTTATGATGAAGAACCACCCGAGTATTTTCATGTGGTAGTATTCTATAAATTTCATGGACGAAATTGTTTGAAAGAGGGGAGAATGTAATACCCCAAGCTTTTATGGTATGCTTCTCTTTGAATAATGCAATAGCGTGTGTTGTATGCAACATCGAGTTCTAACACACACCACAACCGATCAAACTAGCCATTATGAATAGTAATACCTACTTTTTGAAATTTAATAAATTTTATCTCTCAAAATAGACTTCATTATTGGATTTGGAGTATCGAATTTAGCCTAAGGTGAAATTTTGGTACTTTTCGGATATCTTTAATATTTTGATGAACAGTGAAAATTACTAAATTTTAATTAAAAACAACTTTTTTAATCAAAATAATTAATAGTGATAAATTATGAATTTGAGTGGTTTTAAATTATATTTAGAATATTTTTTTACAATGTAATACAATGTTGGTCATTGGACATAATTTCACAATTAAACCAGACATAAACAAGTATCAATCTTTTGATAGTTATTATATCATAAAAACACGCTTTTTATTTTGACAGCGGGAATTAATTTTATATTAATTTCTGCCACTTCTGTGTTTTGATTTTGGAAAAATGGATTCCATATTTGGAATCAGGATGTCCATATTTTTTAAATAGGTGAATTTTATTTTTAGACATTTTGAATAATTCGGTAAATATTTTATTTACCATGGTTAAAGGGTAAATCCGGTAAATAAGGGTTAAAAAATAATATTATAATAATACTAAATTACCCTATAACGTGTCCTAATCTTATTGGTGGATTAATGTCCGACCATTGGAATCATTGGGTCAATTTTGGGACCCCATGGATCCACTTGTCGGTGATAGGGACACATTATTTTAATTAAGTTAAAATAAATACAAAAATGACAAAAGAATATATCTTTTAGAAAAACACATTTTACAAAGGGTTTTATATTCTGTATTTTCAACTATAAATATTAATTAGAAATATAAAAATATTTCCTATATAATGGTATTTTATTTATAATTTGTAGACATTAAATAAATTTACTTAGTTATGACACAATGGTGATGCAGCAATTATTATAATAGTGAGAAATTAAAATGATTGATATTGTAGATACCCAAATAAATATTATTTGAGACTTTTTATGAATTAAACTAATTTTATAAGTTAATATGACATGTTAGTAATGAATTAATTAACTTTATTCTAAGTAATTATTCTGTTATGATTTTTAAAAAAATCAATTATTGAATAGTGTCAAAATTGAATAAAAGAGTTTTTAAAACAAATATTATATTACTAATTGATATTAAAATCCTAAAAATATAAGGTTCGGCCAATAGACTTATATAATGATACTTGTATCATTAATGGACCACTTGGGGTTTCATGGATGTATATAGTATGTTTATTAACCATATAATATAACAATACAAAGAGACATTATAAAAGTGAAACTAATTACTAAGAGTTAATACTTAATGATAAGGTTAATATAGTAACCCAAACCTCTCTAAATTCTATTGGTTGAATGGTTTTAGACCTATCCCCTCCTTAACCATTAAATAATATACTTTTAAGAAATTATAAACCGAATATGAATTTATTATAAAATAATATTTCTATCTTTTCCAAAGGTGCCCCTCACCCCTCTTATAAAAGGGAACTCCTACTACTCATTACTTCATAGATTAAAAGCCTTATGGTTCGGCCAAACTCTGCCTAAATACTCTCCCAACATTCCTAACTACATCCTAGATGACTTAGTTTGATCAGAAAGCCAACCTAAGAGCCATTTTGATCAAATCAAAAGGAAGAACCCGAAGAAGAGGTAATGATTTCACCACCCTTTTCCATGTTCCTTTCTTCTTCCACTTCTTCTTTCATTGTTATTACCATTCTAAAATAATAACTCCAATATATTATATATAATGTGATGTTATTATAAATATGGTACAACCATATTCAGTATTCTATCCATCCTTTAAATAACATGTCACCATACGTGCATACGTACGGCTTACAGTCTCCATGTCATGGTGTAACTGTTATTCAATAAATTATTATATGGATGGGTATAATAATGATTTATAATTCATGTAAATAATAAATATAACATGATAATAATTCTTTATATATTATATACCATCCAATTATATATTATTTTAATATCAAAAGAATTATATTGTCGCTCGTGCGTGTGTACGGACTACCGTCTCCACAAACACGATGAGATTCATCCTCCATCGTATCCATTCAAGTATAATTATCATTTGAAAATTTAAAAATAATGTTTAAAGACTTCAAATCATTCTGGAAATGAAGAAGATACAACCTATCCATTATAAACATGTCTTACGTAACAAAACATATTATTTAAAACGAGTAAGTTAATACCCGAAACAACGATAATACTAAGATATAATTAAAAAATCAATGATAAAAGATCATATATGATATCATAATAATGTATATGATTCTTGTATAATTTAATAACAATTATTTCACCATTATATAGGAGGTTAACCTACCCACAACCAAGGAAAATTACAAGGTAAGGGTTTATTTCGCAATCTCTTCATTATCCGAGGTTGTTTATACGTAATAATCTACTAGGATCTCTTTATCATCGACATCCATGTTTCTTAAAAATGTATTTCAAAACATTTTTACTATTTAATATAATATGGGTTAAAGTCATTTATACCCTTTTTGACTTTTTATAAGAGTTTTATAAAGGAATCTTTCTGTCATTTTCCAAACAAGGTGCTTTTTAACCTTTTTGACAGAATTAAGGTAAGAATGTTTTTTTAACTTATACGGCGGGTGCGGCTATTTTCTGCCATTATAAAATCATCAAAGCTTCCCTTACAAGATTATAAAAATATTTTCAATGAAAATGTTTTATTTTATAAATATATGACTCTTAAATTATTTCTAATTAGAAAGAGATATTTCTCTAAAAAGAGTTTTGATTTCATCTATGTCAACATCCTTTGATGGATTTTACGCTTATTTGAAGTTGATTTATTATGATACAGACTTCCATATTGTATTGAAGATTTTGTGATTTGTTTGACTATGGATGTGTTATTTTTATACCATTCTTGGTTTATGGAGAAGTTATTGTCATTTCGTATGCTATTTTTAATACGAATGTTTTTGTTATTTTTAAACCTGTTCATATGAGGAATGCATTGGACTTAATATGTGATGGGTGGAGCCCGATATAGCTCCTCGCTGCATCAGTAGGTCTCATGAGACAAACTAGTGTCTTAGCAGAAGGTCTTGGAAAAATATTATTTGTAGTATTGGCACGAGGCCTTGGCTATGTGGTTATGATAGTCTAGCATTATGAATTCCATCATTATGAAAGTGGTTATTGATATTTCATGTGATTATTCGATTAGTAGAATATCCATGTGAATAAGTAAATGGCATTATTTCATTTTATTTTTGTCATACTATGTTGATGTTCATGTTTAAAAGGATTTTGTTTTAGTTATACACTACCTTAAATGTTTATTCTTATTTATGAATGTTTCCACTATATTGTTATCCTTACTCAGAATTTGAGCTCACACCTTTTATATGTTTTATTTTTTCCAGGATGTGAAGAAGTAAATTATGAATGACCTGTAGGGATATTATGAGGGGATAATAGTGTGGACTATGGAGACAATATATTGTTGTAGTAGTTTTTCACTTTATGATGTAATGTAACACTTCATGAATATATCTAGTGTTTTCAAGGCTACTAAACCAATCGGTCTTTTGAGATTTGATCTTTCTTGTGATCATGAAAATGTTATGTAATAATGCACTGAATATAGGTAACTAGGGTCGGGGCGTTACATATTAGCTGATTTGAAGGATTACACTATGTGATTTGAAAAGATGGTGGATAAATACTAGTGATTTATGGGATTATTTCTTGTAGATCCATAAATTTTGGTGAATTATTATTTTTCCACCAATATATGTATATTGATTATCTATACTTGTTTTATATTTTTTAACATAAAAAATATTAATTTTCATTTATAATCAATAAAATTATAAAATGGTTTTTTCTAGATTATGATTTATCTAGTAATTTATTTCTAATTTTTGTTTATATATAATTAGTTGGTCACTAAATATTTGATCTCAGGTTGTAACGCCCTGACCCCAGTTACCTAGAGTCGGTGCATTATTGCGTAACATTGTCATGATCACAAAATATCAAGTCTCGAAAGACCGATGAGTTTAGTATCTTTTTAAACACTAGATACATTCATAAGTCTTACATTACATCATAAAGTGAAAAATCACAATAACATAGTCTCCATAGTCCACACTCTTATCCCCTTCAGACTATCCCGGTAGGTCATTAATAAAATATTTATTCACATCCTGGGAAAATAAAACATAGAAAGGGGTGAGCTTTGATGCTCAGTAAGTATAACAATACAACGAAAACATTCATAAATAAACATAAACATTTAATACAATGTATAACTAAAACAAAAGCCTTTTAAACTTGAATTTCAGCATAATATGAAAAAAATAAAATGAAATAACTCCATTTACTTATTCTCATGGATATTCTACTAGTCGAATAATCACATTCAATACCAATAACCACTTTCATAATGATGGAATGCATAATGCCAGAATATCATAACCACATATCCAAGGCCTTGTGCCAAGACTACAAATAAGATTTTGTCAAGGCTTCATGCCAAGACCCTATTGTGTCTCATTAGACCTACCGATGCATCGAAAATCTATAGCGGGCTCCACTAGTCACTTATTAAGTCCAATGCATTCCTTATATGAAAAGTTTTAAACATATCATAAACCATAACATAATCATATCACATAAAACATGCATAAAGGAAACATAACATTTTCACATTTCAATCAAAAGATATCAATACAACATATTGTTATAATAAAAACATTATCAAAACCATTTTCAATACCAAAACAAAAGAAAATTAAAACATGGTATTTATTTTTCCATCAAAAATAGTTATGGCTTGTAGAGGAAGCTGAACTCAAATAATGGTCACGGCGGCGGAGAAGTCGGCGTTGCCACATACGTAAGACCAAAAAAACACCCCCTTTTGTCATTTAGTAAAATTATATGTATAAAAAATATTCCTTTTGAATAAACGTAAAAGTAAAAGGGGTTTATACACCATATAAAAGAAAGTCTTGTACTAAATAAAAATATGCCTCAATGAAAGAAGATTGAGATGATGTCCCTTAAAAAGATCATTTTTTAAATAAAATATATCTATTATGTGTATTCCATATAATTACACATAAAGAAAGTACAAATACAAGATAGGACATAATAATATCATGACATAATTTGAAAGTAGGAGATTAACACAAAGAACGGAAATTGGGTTAAGAAGTTTCCTTAACTCGTGTCCGACTTGACTCGATCGTTCTTTAACCTCCGGAATAATAAACTAGAGTTAATTTCTACATTCCTAGGAACATTTTTCTAGTTCATTATACCTTTTATATCACTTATTACCATGTTATGAACACTATGTATTCATTTATGTTAATAACGGTCGTTTTGTCGATCTGTGGTACTTGAGTCAACAATAAACATCTTATAATTACAAGTTGTTCATGTGGTAAAAGATCCATTATCTACAAAATTATATTAATTATTTATATATCATATATATTATATATATCTATTATATACATTCATTTACAATATTACATAACATTTAGAGGTAAGAAATAAAATGCACCGTTCATGGAGAAGGTAAGACGTACGTACGCATTAATGCTACTTTCGTTTCTATTTCACATTTAATGGAATGAAGTCATAATGATATAATGGTATATTATAATTCCAGTATTATATCATATACAATATCATTTACTCCATCCTTTATACATCACACATATGACATTAATGATTCAAATCACTTTGAGGGGGTGGTAGTCCGCACATCCTAAAATTAAATTATCGCGATTAGCCATAATGGAAACCATAAAGGTATGCTATAAATGAAAAATACAGAAGAATAAGGAAAAAATAAACATAATATATATCACATATAAATATAGTGACATCCTAATGGAAATTATGAGAGGTGTTAAAAGAAGATTGAACAATCATCATTTCGTGAGGTAGTAATTTGTCATCCACGGAAACAGTATGTTCTTTAACCATTAGACGGAGATGTGTGTATGTGTAGCTCGAATAATTATCTTACAATAATCCTAGTATATTGAAGATACTTTTTTTGTTACAAAAGAAATGAATAAAAAGAGTTTAAGTGGTTGGAGAAGAAAAATAATACAAAAGAACATAAGAGAAGACATTACCTTAAAATCGGGTAACTCTTTTTGATTTGAGCCAAAGGCTTCCTTGGAAAGACTTCTGCCCAATGTGAGGCTACTAGGTGTAATATAGGGAATTTGAGAGAGTATTTTAGCAGAAGTTGGCCGATCCAAATGGCTTGGATGATGTGCATAAGGTGGTAGTGGTGGGGGGGCTATTATAAGAGGAGAGGAGGGGCACTCTTGGAAAGTCATAAAATGTTACTTTATTATGAAGTGCTTTTCGGATTTCAAAGGTCCCACAATTAAATATTTCTAGGATAAGGTGATAAGGGTTCGAAATATACTCATATAATAGGTTTTTGACCAGTGTAAGTCTTATATTATACATTATCGTTTCATTTTATTTAAATCGTTAATTAATGAGATAATCGTTGCATCATCATGGTGTTATAAAAAAATTAATTAATTTAATGTCTAAAAATTATAAAAAAATTATCCTGATGTAGGAAATAGTTTCATATTTCCAATGATTATTTATAGTAAAAAATTTAACTTATATATCCTCATGTAATAATTGTTTTAGAAAAACAACACATGTTTGTGACAATTTTATTTTTACTTTAAATAAAAAGTTATTAATGTCATTTTCTTACCCAAATGGCTCCATGGGGTCCCCAAGTTGACCCAAGGATTTTCTTGGTCAGAATTGACTCACCCAATATGGTTAGGACAAGTGTAAAGGTAATTTCATATTATTATAACATTATATTTACCTTAAATTACACTAATTACCTTTAATTTCGATTAATAGAACTTAAAAGTTACTATTCACCAAAAATTATTTTAATCCCATTAAACCACATTTTACTTCCTAATTACAATGATATATGTCAGACTTTGTATATTCAAATCACTGAGGTTGTAAATTTTTATTTAAATGGAAAATCAGTTTTTTTAACAACCACTTAGTGGTTTGACTATTCATCAAAAATCGATGTTTTTCAGAACAATACCAAAAATTAACCCTAAGATATATTTGATATTCCTAATTCAAAAATGATGTCTATTTTTACAAAATTAAAAACATATATGTTGAATTAATTAATGTAATAATTAATTCCCGCTGTCACAACTAATAGCGTGTTTTTAAGAAAGAATATCAATCAAAAGATTGACAATTGTTTATGTCCAATTTCAAAGTGTAATTAATTCTAATGACCACCATCGAATAAAATGGTAAAAATATATTCTAATTATAATTTAAAACCACTCAATTTTATAATTTATCACAATAAATTATTTTTATTAAAAAAAAAATTTTAAGTATTATTCACTATTCATCGAAAATTGGAAGTTCTCAGAAAAATACCAAAAATTCAACATAAGATAATTTCGATATTCTGAATCCAAAAATGATGTCCATTTTGAAATTGAAAATTTATATAATTTCAAAAGTTGTGTATTACAATTCATAACGACTACTTTTATTGGCCACAGTGTGTTAGAACTCGAGGTTGCGTACAACAAGCGCTGCTCTATTATTCTAAGAGAAGCGTACCATGGAAGATTGGGGTGTTACATTCTCCCATACATCAATAAATTGTGTCATCACAATTTGAAATTTTTCTTTTAAAATAAAATGATGATTATAGGAAATTCCTTTGTGGAAAACCCACATCGGAAATAAGGTTAAAAAAATTTAACATAAAAGAAATAAAGAGAAGTACAAAGGTCACCCGAGATAGACCATACTAGGATTCTATGAAAATATGGATATGGAGTAGAAACAAACCATCAAGGTCTGATGGAGAGTTCTAGAAAACAGGATTAGGATAACGATTAACTACAAGGAAATCATAAACATGTGATTGGTTAAACGATCATTGATTCCCCAGTAGGAAAAGTTAACTGACAACGTTTTTGTTTTAAGTTACCTTTCATAAATTTGAGGAATTTATTTTGGAGATTTACTAAAAACGTAAGGAAATATATATACTTGTCATGTAGACTTTTCATTCTTTAATAAATTTTTACCACAACCCCATCTTTCACTCAAAAAGATAATAGAATTCAAAAATATTATATTTAACCTAATTTTATAAGTGTCCAAATATTAACACATACCATGAAGAAAAATATTTTGTAATAACCAGGGACTTACTATAGTCTAGTTGTTGGTAATAATGACATGTGGCAATATGGTCGTGGGTTCGATTCCAACAGCTTTGTCCGACGCAACGGGTTATCCCCCGACCTGCAGGTTGTCATTTTCCAAAAACTATAGTAATATAATACTCCTAAAATATTCTTCAAAAGTGTTTTAAACTTAAACAATACTATCCAAAGATAAACTAAATCCATTCAAAACTTTATAGTTATCCAAAATACCTCTATCTAGACCTTCTCTAAAAGGTCTCTGAATTACAAAATCATTTATAACATCAGATTCCCCAAACAATGTAAAATTTATTTTATTGTCACATACTAAAAATATGATTACCTTCATCATATTAAAACCTTAATGAAAACAATAAGTACTGTAGCACAATCCTTATATATATCACTTCATTATTATAACCAGAATATAATCCTTGAGTCCAAAATCACCAATACATTAATTATTCCACTTCATCTGTAGTAACAGCATAAGATTGGCCTTGATCCCTTGGCCTTTTCTGAGGTAATTTTCCCTGATTCTTAGGACATTCATTTGCATAATGCCCCATTTCCCTATAATTGTAGAATTCAACCTTGATAGCCTCATTCTTTCCCTAAAAATTACAAGCCTGGTGACCTTTTTCTTCGCATTTATAAAAAACTCCCATTCCTTTTATACAAGTATCGGGGTGATTCTTCCCAAAATTATCTCATAATGAAAAAAATCCTTATTTCACTTTTTCACTTTATCTATCTCTTGTTCCACCGTTCCCTTCTTCTCCTTCTTTACTTTGTTGCCATAAGACTTAGAGAATTGGTTTTCTATCATGATAGCACAAGAGACTATATCTTCGTATGTTGAGAAAGATTTTGATACTAATTCTCGACGGAGAAATGATTTTAACCCATCAAAGAAATGATCAATATTACTTCTTGGGTTACGTATATAATCTGCAGCATGCCTCGCTAACCTTGTAAAGTTAGCCTCACACATTGTGATATTCTCATCCTCCTTTTGTCTCAGACAAAAAATTTCCTTTCCATATCTGCTCGATGGTCACGAGGAAATTATTTTTCTAATAAAATCTCTATGAACTCCCTCTATTCCATATTAGATACTTCATCATCTTACTTTGTGTTTTGAATCAGCGACCACCATTGATCGGCATCTCCAGTGAGGTGGCAAACTGCCATGAAAATTTTCTCCCTTTCGCTAATCCACATGGCGTGGAATATTTTCTCTATGGAGTTTATCCATTGCAAAGCTACTAATGGATTTGTAACCCAATAAAATTTTGGTAGTTGTTTCCTCATGAAACGATCTAACATTGATCCTCCACGTTGCGGATTAGGGTTATCCATATGAGTAAGGTTATTATTCATAACCCGAATGAGTTGTCCTAGTATGGGGATAAGCTGATAAGAACTAGTTGTATCACCAAATCCATTATAATTATCTTGAGAAGAAGGGAAATACCTACATGGAGTGTGTGCATTTATAGGGTTTCCATTCCTTCCACTAGGCACCATATCTAAACAATGTCATAAACTAGATTTGTTTATGAATAGAAATAAAAAATTCCACACTTGTAAAACACTAAACCTAAATTGAACAGTTTATGGATATAATCCATAATCATAAAAATGTTTTCCTTGAGGAAGTATATACTCATAAACCCTTCATAATTGTTTTTAATGAAAATGAGAATTATCCTAAGCATATCCCCCTGGAGTTTCGTAACCAAGAGTGCAGCAAATCCCGTTTTGGTGCACCAGTTCCCATTCGAGTTTAGCTAAAAGTGGTGTTTTCAAGTTTTACCCATAGGTACATTTGTGCCAGAGCGGCCTCTACCTGCTCATATCCATATAGGGATGTATTTCTCGGAAAACTCACAAAATCACTATAATACCAAAATTCTAGAATGATCTTCTATATTAATCCTCAAAGTCTATCTTTGGGCTATGTGCTATAATTAGAGTTTATCTAAATATAGCATCCAAGGTTTGTACTAAACTGCCTCTGATACCAACTATAATGCCCCGACCCTAGTTACCTAGAGTCGGTGAATTATTGCATAACATTTTCATGATCACAAAAGATCAAGTCTCGAAAGACCGATTAGTTTAGTATCCTTGGAAACACTAGATACATTCATAAGTCTTACATTACATCAAAAAGTGAAAAATCACAATAACACAGTCTCTATAGTCCACACACCTATCCCCTTCAAACTATCCATGTAGGTCAGTAATAAAATATTTATTCACATCCTGGGAAAATAAAACATAGAAAGGGGTGAGATCCGATGCTCAGTAAGGATAACAATTCAGCCGAAACTTTCATAAATAAATATAATCATTTAAGGAAATGTATAAATAAAAAAAGCCTTTTAAAATTGAACTTTAGCATAATATGACAAAAATAAAATGAAATAATTCCATTTACTTATTCACATGAATATTCTACTAGTCGAATAATCACATGCAATATCAATAACCAGTTTCATAATGATGGAATGCATAATGCTGGACTATCATAACCACATAGCCAAAGGCCTCATTCCAAGAATACAAATAAGATTTTGTCAAGGAATCTTTCCAAGACACTAGTTTGTCTCATGAGACCTACTGATGTATCGAGGATCTATAGAGGGCTCCACCTGTCACTTATTAAGTCCAATGCATTCCTTATATGAAAAGGTTTAAACATATCATAAACTATAACTTAATCGTATAACATAAAACATGCATAAAGTAAACATACCATTTCCATATTTCAATCAAAGATATCAATACAACATATTTTTATAATAAGAAAATTATCAAAACAATTTTCAATACCAAAACCAAAGAAAAATAAAACATGGTATTTATTTTTCATTTAAAAAAAGTTATGGCTTGTAGAGGAAGCCGAAACTCAAATAATGGTCACGGTGGTGGAGAAGTCGTTGTTGCTGCATAGTACGACAAAAAAACGTTCCCTTTTGTCATATATTAAAACACTTCGTATAAAAAATATTCCTTTTGAATAAACGTAAAAGTCAAAGGGGTTTATACACCGTATAAAAGAAAGTCTTGTATTAAAACAAAATATGCCTCAATGAAAGAAAATTGATATGAAGTCCTTTATAAAGATCATATTTTAAATAAATTATATCTATTATGTGTATTCACTATATTTACACATAAAAAATTTACAAATACATGATAGTACATAATAATATCATGATATAATTTGAAAGTAGGAGATTAAACCAAAGAACAGAAAATGGGTTAAGAAGTTCCATTACCTCGTGTCCGACTTGACTCGATCGTTATTTAACCTCCTGAATATTAAACTAGAGTTAATTTCTACTTTCTTAAGAAACTTTTCCAAATTCATTATACCTTTTATATCACTAATTACCATGTTATGAACATTATGTATTCAATTAACTTAATAACGGTCGTTTTGTCGATCTTTGGTACTTGAGTCAATAATAAACTTCTTATAATTACAAGTTGTCCATGTGGTAAAATATCCATTATCACCAGAATTATATTCATGATTTAGATATCATATATATAAGATATATCTAGTATATACCTTTATTTATAATATTCCATAACATTTATAGATAAGAAATGAAATGCACCGTTCAAGGAGATGGTAAGCCGTACGTACGCATGGACGTTGTTTTCATTTATATTTCACATTTAATGGAATGAAGTCATAATGATATAAAGGTATGTTATAATTCCAGTATAATATCATATATAATATCATTTACTATATATTTTATACGTCCCACATATGGCATTAATTATTCAAATCACTTTTAGGGGGTGGTAGTCCGCACATCCTAAAATAAAATTATCGCGTTTACCCATAATGGAAATCATAAAGGTATGTCATAAATGAAAAATACAGAAGAATAAGGAAAACATAAACATAATATATATCATATATAAATATAGTGACATCTTAAATTCCACCATGAGAGGTGTTAATATAAGATTGAACAATCATCGTTTCGTGAGGCAGTAATTCGCCATCCGCAGAAATAGTATGTTCTTTAACCATTTAACGGAGGTGTCTGTAAGTGTAGCTCAAATAATTATCATAAAAACATACTAGTATATTGAATACACTTGTTTTGTTACAAAATAATTGAACAGAAAGAGTTTAAGGGGTTGGAGAAGCAAAATAATACAAAAGAACATAAGATAAGATATTACCTTAAAATCGGGTAACTCTTTTTGATTTGAGCCAAAGGCTTCCTCAGGAATACTTCTGCCAAAAGTGAGGCTACTAGGGGTAAGAGAGAGAAGTTGACAGAGTATTTGGGCAGAGTTTGGCTGAGCCAAATGGTTTGAAAGGTGTGAAAAAGTGGTAGTGGTGGGGGCCTTTTATAAGAGGAGAGGAGGGGGACTCTTGGAAAGTCATGAGATGTTACATTATTATGAAGTGATTTTTGGATTTCAAAGGTCCCACAATTATATATTTCCAGGATAAGGTGATAAGGGTTGTAAATATAATCATCCAATAGGTTTTTGACAAGTCTAAGTGTTAGAATGTACATTATATTTTCATTTTATTTAAATTGTTAATTAATGAGGTAATCGGTGCATCATCATGGTGTTATAAAATTTTTAATTTATTTAACTTCTAAAAAATAAAAAAAATACCATGATGTAGAAAATATTTTTATCTTCCCAATTAATATTTATAGTCAAAAATTGAACTTATATAACCCCATGTAATAATTTTTTTAGTAAAACAACACATGTTTGTCACAATTTTATTTTTACTTAAATAAAAAGTTATTAATGTCATTTTCTAACCCAAGTGGCTCCATGGGGTCCCAAAGTTGACCCATGGATTTTCTTGGTCGGCCATGACTCACCCAATAATGTTAGGACATGTGTAAAGGTAATTTCATGTTATTATAACAGTATATTTACCTTAAATTACACTAATTACCTTTAATTGTGATTAATAGAACTTAAAAGTTAATATTCATCAAAAAAAAATTTAATCCCATTGAAAAAAATTTTACTTCCTAATGAAAATGATGTATGTCATATTTTGGAAATTCAAATCACAGAGGTGGTAAATTTTCATTTAAAGGAAAAATCATTTTTTAAACTACTACTTAGTGGTTTCACTATTCATCAAAAATCGATGTTTTTCAAAACAATACCAAAAATTGATCCTAAGATATATTTGATACTTATAATTAAAAAATGATTTCTATTTTAAAAAATTCAAATCATATAAGTTTAATTAATTAATTTAATAATTAATTTCCACAATCACAACAAATAGAGTGTTTTTAAGAAAAATATCAATCAAAAGATTGATAATTTTATATGTCCAATTTCAAAGTGAAATTAATTCTAATGACAAACATTGGATAAAATGGTAAAAATATATTCTCATTATACTTTAAAACCACTCAATTATATAATTTATCACTATAAATTATTTTTATTTAAAAATTTATTTTTAAGTATTTTTTATTATTCATAGAAAATTGGATGTTCTTAGAAAAATACAAAAAATTCAACATAGGCTAATTTAATTATTCTGAATCCAAAAATGAAGTCCATTTTGAAATATTAAATTTATATAACTTAAAAAATTGGTTATTAATATTCATAACGGCTACTTTTATTGGTCACAGTGTGTTAGAACTCGAGGTTGCGTTCAACACACGCTGCTCTATTATTCAAAGAGAAGCGTACCATGGAAGCTTGGTGTGTTACACATGTGATGGATGATATAGTATCAATGGATAAAAATTTTGGGAACATGGAATTAATATATATTCAAATAAGTATAGGCAGTTTCTATGTGTTATATGGATACACATTTATCACAATTCTATAATAGATATTTTTTGATAGATAATTTACTAAAACTCTACAATGAATTTATTTCTCATTATAATGTCATTTGTATCTATAAGAAGTGAATATAAAAATAGAAATTATTTCTTAATAATAATTATATGATTATTTTTTATGTTGAGTAGATTATTTTATTTCTTATTTTCTTAAAAAATAGACTTACTACACTATATTTCATGTCCTTTCTAATTGAGTTGGTATTTTTGACAGTTTTTTCGATCAATATTTCATATATATCTCATAGTGACCTAAGAAACCACACACTAGATTTTTAATATATATATATATATATTTTATAATCATCATCATCCTTATGTATTTAACAATGTAATAAATGTTTGTTGGTGTTATTATTATCTTCAAGCTCATGTGGGAGAAATTATGCCCTATTATGAATTTTGAGATGTTGTTTTGTATTGTAATTACTTTTCGGAACCATATCCATGGATATGAATTCATTTATGCTTTATATTTTAATATATTTTTACATAAGGATTTAAATAAAGTATGTGTTAATAGAATTATTTTCTTGATTTTAATTTTTTTTTATTGTTTCCTTTTTAATTTGTATGGATAATATATATTTTTTGAATTAACTAAAACACTTAATAATTAAAATAGAATGTTATTCAAGGTATATTAAGCAAAAAAAGTTCATGGAGATATAAGATATATTAAGATAAAAATAGTGAACTAATTACAAATCTAATATATCAAAACCACATTAATTTAATTTTCAAATGATCATAGAATAGAAGAGTTAAACATTACATAGTTTATATGAATACTTTATGTAATAGGTTTATTAATATATTTGGAACCATAAAAACCCGACCATATAAAAAAGAAAATATTTATTTTCTGTCAATAATTCAAAGTATATCAATTTTAGGAACATTCTAGGTTTATATTTTTATAAAATTACGTAATTCCAAAGATTAAAAAAACCAAATAATATAAAGTGTACAATTCTTATTAGTGATTTTTTTCATATTATAAGACATATAAATTAACACATTACATTATTTGATGAAAAATAATAAAATCATTCTACATGGATTCATATTTACCCATAACCTTCCTTAAAAACTACTATAATAATTTTAAAAACATAGGATGGCCACAAAAATCACCATAAAGTAAAAAATATAACAACTAGTATAGTTAAAAACATGAAGCCCCATTAAAATCAACTACCTAAATTTTTATTTGAGTGCACATATTAAAAAAATTTCACATGAAAAAATAATCATATATTTTACTCAATGAAATACTTTAAAACCAGTAGTATAAAAAACCATTTTTAGGAATCATAGATCATCTAATTCATAAAACCCATTTAACTCCCTTTAAATTGAAATTACCATACAAGTTACTTCCAATATAGTTATCTTTAGTATTTAATCATTAAAAAATTAATTTGATAGATATAATTTGGGTCACCCATTGAATATATAATTTCAAGCGCATCCATTTTATATAAGCTGAAATGGTGCTCAAACCATCTTATTAGAAATATTGGCCTCAACCATTTTCTATAATGAGGCACATACTGTTGTATATGTTGTATCAAGAATTCAATTTTTTACTTAATTATAATGTAACCTATCAAGAATATAATATTTTATTTTTTACTATTTCATAATAAAACATTTAGTATCTCTTTTCATGTCGTGAAAAAATTACTTTCTCATATCAAATTACATGTTTATTTTAAATCTACATTGACAAAATTGAAATACCATATTCATAAAAAAATTCAATAGAGAAAAAATACAATAAAAAGTGAAGTATGTTTTTTCTTACCAGATAATAAGAAATATTATATATTATTCCAAACATAAAACAATGATTATGGTAATGAAAAATCATTTTCTTTGTATATGTTAAAATTTAACATTCATTTTATCATTTCTAAATAATTTCACTCATTCCTTATAGTGATTCCCTACTTTGAAAATTATTCTACGTAATACAAAAATTTCCATAATAAAATGCTCTTGTATATAATGAAATCATTTTAAGAACATATACATTGAATAAATAGATATATATACAGAAATCATTAAAATAATTTTTCAATGTCCCTTATCTCATTGAAAACATTTGAAACACAACACCAAGAAATAATAACATTAAAAAATTAAATGTCATTATAATAGATAAATTCATGATATGACACGTGAAATGGTGTTTATACACACCTCATATAATAATATTGGTTAATAAAATAAAAATATACCTCAAGAATTGAAATTGTAATGAATCCATTACAAGAATTTGGATTCATCACATTCATTATTTATATTCCCAAGTAATAAAAATGAGTTAATTACATACATTCATGAAAAAAAATTTCAATTTTAGGATTAATTATTATTTCAATTATTAACATTATATATGAATGTTTTCAATTAATTCTGTTCATGTCACATATGATGATGATATTCGGTTTATATGTCCAAAACGACCTCAATAAGTTGACTATTGATCAAATAATCCAATATTCATCATATAAATTAAATAAGAACAATTTAAATATCATATTTATATATTAATAATACTTTTAATAGAAATCATATAATATGATTAGGGAAAATAAACTGCATTACGATCCAGGAGATGGATGGAACAAATATGCATAAGTAATGTTTCCATTTTAAATGATCATTAATTAATGAAGGTTTATTTTTTTCATTCGAAAAGTTCAATAACATCATAAGTAAAATATTTATATTTATATTTACTTATATATGAATCCATGTGATTTATTTATAGATAAATAGTGGTGTCATTTTGTGGAGGTGCTAACCACCTGTATACACGATTAACAATATCATTTCTTTGTTTATAAATAATTTAATATATTATATTAAATGATTGATAAATATGTCATTAGTAAAATAATTATTCAATTAATTTATTATAAATTGAATTAATTTATCCATATTACCTTCCATGTGATGTGTTATTGAAAAAATATTTGCATCACTTCGTGAGATGGTACTCTGTCGTACACATGAGGAACATTATCTTTTACCTTATTGTATTTAAATTAAGATGGAATATGTGATATAATGACACCAAAAATATAAATATGATTAAAATATCATATATATTAATTAAATCCAAAGTTATATCATTTCTAAGGAGGATATCATGAAAAATTATGGACATTGGTTCATGAATATGTAGTCTTTTGTAGACACGAATGATATTTTTTACCTTCTCATTTATGAGGATATAGATCATGGTTATTATATCAACATAATAAAAACTTAGTATATTTTATAATATTTATATAATATAAAATAATTAAATTAAAATTTTTTATGGAGGTGGATAAAAAAAATAAAATACTCATTTAAGAACAATACATCTTCTTTAGATATCCCCATTAGGTATGAACCAAAAGACTAAATAAAAATTATTTCTAATAAATAAAATCTTTATATGTCATGGGAAGGTAATTAAGGAAATTATTTGGGTAGTATATTTTCTATCTAGAGGTATTATAAGGTGTGAAGTGGAGAGGGTATGAGAAGGGATTTTATATGCGAGCTGACTAGTAAATGTGTACGTTCTGAAATGAAAATTGTGTACCTTGTTTTTCACATTCCAAAAGGCCCAAAATATACTATTATTGTGAATTATTAATTACAAGGTCTATATATGGCCTTTTAATATATCTTATGTATGTTTTATGGAATTTTAGACTATTGGTTTTAGATTTACCCCTAGTAGACCCATTTTCACATTATCCATGACAATTATTGTTTACTTTATTAACTATAAATTGTGGTCAAAAAAATTATTTTACCATGTTAGAATTTTTTTATAATATAAAAAATTTAATATATTTTTTAATACATTTAATTTACATATGTTGAATGATTTAATTTAATATAATACCCATAGGGTCCATGAAAAAGCAGGTATTCGACAAGTGTATTTTTCAAGAAAAAGATTATTTTATATTAACTACACGACTAATTATAAAAATTATTTTATAATATATTTATAATTACTGATTTACAATCTATAAAATTCAATAGGAAACAAGATTAGTCTTTATTTTAATTAATAAAAAAAAGAATATTTGTTTTAATGTATTTTTTATAAAAATACATTTTAATACAAAAAAATAACAATATATGAAATTCAATATAAAGTTGATTCAAAAGTAATTGGGTGGACTAAATATAAATAAATAATACTTATAATACATAAAATAATATTTATAACATAATTTTAATTTTCAATTACTAAATTTATTTTAAATAAACGACATTTTTAAAGAAATTGGTATTTTTAACTATGTAATAAACAAAGACAACATTTTTTGAAAAATATGAAAATTTCACCCTATGTTAATTTTGATATTCTGATCTATAATATAATAATATTTTACATAATTAATTTCATAAATTATATAAAAAATTATAATATATTCAAAATAAATAAATTAAATATATTGTTGAAGAAACAATGTTTTTTAAGAATAAAATTACTCTATTAAAAATTAAATGATTCTTTAATAATAATATATAAATAATTTATATTCATTATTAAATTTATATATATAAATATATATTTCATGAATTATACAATAACATGAATAACCTAAAATTCAACAGCTTCGTTATAACTATTATTCATTTTTCATGTTATTTAATCTCTGTATTGCATGTCAAATATGATATTGAATATAGATTCCATTACATAAATATCAGGGTGTTACATCGTCCCCTATATTAATAAATTATTTTATATAAATATTAAATTTATCTTAGTAATCAATGTCTCATAATTTAAAAATACATTTGTTAGAATCCCACATCGTAAAAATGGCTATAAATAATCATACAGATAAGAGCTGAAGAGAAGTGCGATGGTCATATAGAACAACACATAATAGGTTTCCAAGTTGGTGAACATCGGTTGGAAATGGTGATTTTGAAATTGAGTAAATTATTAATGTAAAAATAATAATTTATAGTGCTTGAGATCATTTATCACAAGAATGTTAATGATCAATATAAAATGATGACCTCAAACCAATAAAATAAAGTTGTCTAAAAATGGTCATTGATTTTTTTAATAATTGTTTTTGGATAAAAAATCAACATTCTTTTCATAGGGTTGATGAATTAGTTTATAAAATTTATAATATACATATTGATATTTACTTACATTCCTATTATAAATTCCTAAATTATTAATGTTCCACAACTCTCTCATCTTTTCTCAAACATCAAGTTTCCAAGATGAATACTTGATTCCTGAATCACTAAAATAAATATAAAATGGAACACATAATCCATAAAAAGAAAAAATATATATCCCTAAAATATTTATAAATAAATTAAATAAAATATTATTATAATAAGATCTAATGTTTCAAAAGACTACATCTATCACAGTCCAAAATAACATAAAAACAAAATCACATTCCAAAACTATTGTTACCTAAGTGATACAACAGGTATTACGAATATAAAATTTCTCATTATCAATCAATACATTTAATTAAATATACCAATCTCATACTAACCCATACATCACAAAGACCATTGGTAGGTTTTTCAACCATGATTCCCAATATTTTTTGGTTTAAGCCACATGGCCTTTCTAGATGAGATGGATTATTTCTCAAGCAACGATCTATGTTTTTGTATTAATATTGAAAACATATAATAGTTTTTAAGATAAAATAAATATCTATAAAAAATAATATTAATTATCAAAGTTCATATAAATCATAAATGTTTGAAAAAACAAAATATGCATTTCTGAAAAAATAGTGACATACTTAACCTTAAACCAAAAAATTAAATTTTTAAAAACAAAATAAAAAAACCAAAATTTTAATTAATCAGTTTTGTATCTCATCATATAAAACCTCTAACGTGTGTCTGAAACTCTGATCTCATGCTCAATATTTGAAAAATATTGATCTCTCGTGATCTTTCACCACTTACACCAAATATCCCAATATATATTATTGTAATTAGAAACGATTATAAAATTAATTGATATTTCTCATAAAGATCATTTCCACCTTGAGTGTGAAAAATTGTACACAGATTAGATTAATTTCCAAAAATCATTATAGTTAATTCATTTCACTATTGAACAATTATCTATTATCTCTTTATTTGATTGGACAATGCACTATTTATTACAATATCAACTCGTGTTATGAAACTATCGACACTAGTAACTCTTTCCAAATCATAAAAAACGTTCACCAAAATACCTTTTACAATACATCAAACATTTTTGGGTCATACCTACAATCTTTATGTTTGTTTTTCTATTTCTTACCACTATGACTATTACATTATCTTTTCATCTCATATAACACAATTGTTGGAAAATTTCAAGTAAACATCCTCATAAATATAAAAAAATTATCCTAAAATTTAAACTCTCATGAAGGAATATATATTCATAAAAAAATTTATTCTTGATTAAAATGTACAAACATTATTGTTTGTTACCAATCAGTTGTGTTTCACATACCTGGACCACTATTCATGGATTATATCATATGTACCTACAACTTTTCATCATTTTTTATAAATTCATCTAATTGTTCCTCCATTTGGAGTCAAAAAAATATTTGAGAAATATTACTCTATAAAGAGATTAATTTATTTCTCAAATACCATAGAATGAATATTATATCTGTCATTGGTATTTAAAACCAAAAACCACCATTGATCAAAATCACCATCAAAATGATAAATTTAAAGGGTTGAATTTTGAAATTATGAATACCCCATGGAATTATATAATTTATCCATGTAATTGATCCATACTTTAGATAACACTAGTATAAATAATCCAATGAATGATGGGTGATGTTGTCTCATGAATTACTCTATTATAATTTTATTCCTTTTTTTCTAGACCATTATGATCACTAGAATATATACACCCAAAATTTATAGTGTTTTTCAATTGATCCATCATAAAAACAATCGATTAATTTATAATTTAAATCATATCAAGATAGTGATTTGAATGAAATTTTCCTATTAACACCACCATATTATAGTTATATTGTATCCAATGTGGAAAAACATTCTAAAAAACCAATGTTTATGAGATGAAAATTTATGACCATAAATTTATATATTATTTCATCTTAACTATAAAGTATAATCATTCTTGGGAATGATATTAAAATTTTCATAGCCTATAATGATATCTAATAAGGACACTGATACCAAATATAATAACCCAACCTTATACATAAAAAATCATTAATATTAGTCATGAAATAACATTATTTCACATTAAGGATCTGTTGAGGTTTATAGTTTTGTTGTATATGGTCTAAAAACATACATAACCAAACCATATAATATGAAGTGACACTTACAATCAGTATTAATTTTTGACACAATGTAAATCTATTTAATTAACTCATCAATTAATTCAATGAAAAATATTACATTATTTCAACATGACTTTTTATTTTAACTTCCCCATGATTAATTCCTTTGAAAATTATTTTCAATAAGATGGTTAAATTATTTTCAATAAGATGGTTGATCAAAATAATATCTGAAAGGGACATAATTAAAAGAAAATTATTAATCTATTAAAACAACATCAAAACCCATAATTATCAATATTTTTTTAGAATATAAAGAAAAAATTTAACATGAGAATGATGGACACTTTTTCCTCAATTAAAACCATTAAAAACAATAGAATGATAACAAAACCCTTTTGTATCCAAATTGAAGCATCAGAATCATTAATCCATTTCAAAACCATTTCTATAAGAAAATCCATATGGGAAACACCAAATATAATCCACTAGTGAATGAATCATTTCCCAATGTATCATAGATCTACAATGAGGCTCACCCATCATAAAATCTATATAGGACTCGAAATGTGTTCATGAGTTATAATGGAGATAAACCCATCGTAATAGACATATTAGGCTAAAATGTGAGCCATAAAGGGGATCACCCCATCTTATAATTGTATTTGACACATAATTTTTCAATAAAATCACCATGCACCATATCAAGAATAAAACATTATAGGTTTTCACCCTTTTAAAATAAATCATTTAAAAAATCATTAAAACTCAAAGAAAAAATTACTTTTGATATCAAAATACATATTTTTTTAAAATGACATATTACAATAATAAATATCATTATATTTTAAAATAATTATCCAATCCAAAAATACTATGAAAATGTGATGGAGTTTTTTATCATAGATAAAAATATGAAATATCATTGTAACGCCTCGACTACAGTTACCCTAAGTTGGTGCATTATTACATAACTTGGTCATGATCACAAGGAATCAAATTCCGGAAGAATGATCCGTTTAGTTGACTTGGAAGTGCTAGATACAAACGTAAGTTTTATGTTACATAATTTGATGAAAAACAACAACATTGTGTCTCCTCTTAACACATTTATCTCGCTTATACAATCCGTACAAGTCAGTCATAATATAATTCTTTGCATCTTAAGAAAAATAAAATATTGAAAGGGGAGAGCTCAGGTGCTCAGTAAGGATAATAATATAGAATATACATTCATAAATAAGTATAAATATTTAAGGTAATGTAAAATACTAAAACACAATACTTTTAAACATAAACATAAACATAATATGGGAAAGATAAATCAAGTAATTCAATTTAATTATTAACATGGATATTCATCTAATCAAACAATCACATGTAATATTAGTATTTAATATCATAATGATGTAATGGATAATGAAAAACATCATAACCATATAGTCAAGGCCTCATTCCAAGACTACAAATAATATTTTTACAATGACTTGTTCCAAGTCAGTATTTTGTCTCTCGATACCTAGCCATGCATCTAGGAGCTATAGCAGGATCCACCCATCACATAATAAGTCCAACGCATTCCTCATAAGAAAATGGTGAAACATTACATAAATATTTGTATTAAAACTAGAATATGAAATGTTAATACAATAACCAAAACCCATGAATGGTATAAAAATAACACATCCATAGTCATACATATCACAAAAACATCAATAAAATATGGAATATTGTAACATAATAAATAAACTTTAAAAATGTGTAAAATCAATCAAATAATGTTTACATAGATGAAAGAAAAACTATTTGATATAATTATACCTTTCTATTTTGATATCATTTAAAAGCCACATATTTATAAAAGAGAAAATTTATTTTGAAAATATTCTTATAAGCTTGTAAGAGTAGCATAAAAGATGTTATAATAGTAGAAAATATCCTCACTCATTGTATAAATAAAAAACATTATTTCATTATTTTTGTCGAAAGGGTCATAAAGGACCTTTTTTGTAAAATGACAGAAATATTCCTTTATAAACAACCAATAAAGTGTCAAAAAATGTTATCAATGAAATTGATCCATATTCTAGTAAATTTTAAAAAACATTTGAAATAAATTTTTAAGAAACATAGATGTGGGTGATAAAGAGGTCCCAGTAGATACTCATATATAAACAACCTTAGATAATGAAGGGATTATAGAATTAACCCTTACCTTGCACTTTTTCTTGATCGAGGTACGTTAAAATCTTGTATAATAGTTAAATACTTTTTATTAAATTGTACAAGAACCACATACATCTTTATGTTATCATATATGATCTTTTTATACTGCTTTGTTAATAATATTTCAGTAGTATCATTATTTTAGGTGATTACTAATTAGTTTTCCTTTATATTCATTGTTATTTAACCCATGTTTTTTTTGTGGATAAGATTTATTTGATTCATTTGATGAATTATATTATGTTCTCAAAATTTATTTTTAATCATAAAATGATAATTATTCTTGAATGGTTATGACGGGGAATGAATCTCATCACGTTTGTGGAGACAGTAATCTGTACATACGCACGAGAAACACTATCAATCTATTGATGGTGAAATTGTGTGAAATTGGATGTTATATAATATATATAGAATCATTAACATGTTATATATATTATTTAAATCATTTATACTCATTAATATATCTATCCAAATAATGAAGTTCTGAATAACAAACAACACCATAACGTGGAGATGGTAAGTCGTACATACACTTGAATGGCGACATGTCACTCATAGGATGGATAGAACAATAAATATGGTTGTGCCATATTTATAATAAAATCACAGTATATAGAAGGTATTAGTGTTATTATTTTCATATGGAAACAACAATGAAATAATAAGTGGAAGATGAAAATTTCTTTGAAAGAGGTGATGAAATTATTACCTCTTTTTCAGGTGTTTCCTTTTGATTTGATCAAAATGGATACATAGGTTGTATTGTGATCAAATAATTGCCTTTAGGTCGAAAGGATGGTAGTTGGGAGGATATTTGAGCATGTTTTGGATTATCTAAATGGCATTGGAGATGTGATTTTGAGAGAAGGGAAAGTACCATTTTATAAGAGAGGTGATGGTCACTTTAGAAAACGTTTGAAATATTTTTTTATTGTACAATAATATTTGATTTATAATGGATTAAAAAGGATTTATTTTGAGGATATGGTGGGGATAGTTTGGAAATCCATAAACCAATAGGGTTTAGATTGGATTAGGTCACTATAATAACCATATCAAATAGATTTAACACATAGTTAAATAGTTTAACATTTACCATGTATTCTTCTAATATTATAATAAATGGTTCATAAACATACTATAAAAATCCAAATGAACCACAAGTGGTTTAATTTTTATAAAATTTCAATAAATTGGTATTAATATTCATAATGGATTGTTTGGTTGGATGTGGTGTGTTAGAACTCGTAGTTGCGTACAACACAAGCTATTTTATTATTCAATGAGAAGAGTATCATTGAAGCTAGGGGTGTTACATTTTTCATCCATTAAATAATTTTTTCCTCAATATTATTACAATATTATTGAATAAAAATATATGGTAGGTTCTTCATAATAATTTTATAGAGTTCCCATTTTGCCTCTTCCATCTTACGGTTTCTCCATAGAACGTTTACCAAATGAGTCGTCCATTTTCTCAACATTTGTTTTATGGTATCAAGAATCGTGATAGGATCCTCACTCTAAGAAATATCGTGTTCCAGTTCTATTTCATCATAGGATAGTACATGCATTGGTTTAGGCATGTATTTTATCAATATTAATATGTGGAACACATCATGTACATTGGAGACACATGGAGGCATTACTAAACCGTAAGCTACAACACAAATTCATTAAAGAATTTAGAAAGGTCTGATATACATGGTTCATAATTTCCCTTCTTACTGAATCGTATAACACCCTTCCATAGAGATACCATCATGGAAACATGATCTACTACTTGAAATACCAAATCGTTATTTGGGTTATCAATATAGATCTTTCACTTAATTTGAGCTTCTTTAACATGGTTTTGGATAACCTTCACATTTTCAATTGTTTCATCAACATGCTCTGGGCCTACAAGTTTTATTTCATCAAAATCATCCCAACAAGTTGGTGTGCGACATCTCATTACATATAATGCTTCATATAGTTCCATCGGAATACTTGAATGAAAGATAATGTTATATAAAAATTATACCAGAGGTAAATAATGATCCCACATACCTTGAAAGTCATATGTTAAAGATCAAAACATGTATTCTATTGTTAGAATAGTCTATTCTAATTTTCCTTCAGTTTGAGGGTGGTGGCAGTGCTCAAACAAAGTTCATTATATAGGTCCATCCAAATACTTTTGCAGAGTATCGATGTAAAATAGGGATAGTGATGAGAAACAATTTAATGGGGTAATATATGAAGTCATAAAACTTCATTATTCAATCATCTTACTAATCATTAAATTGGAAAATATTTGCTTCTATCAAGAAAAATTTATGAATTGGTATGATGATCAACAATGACTCATACTGCATCATTCCTTCTAGGATTATTTGGTAGTCCCATGGAAAATTCCATAATAATATCATCTCATTTCTAATTAGGTATGGTAAGAGGTTTCATGACTATTCAAGGATGTTGTCTTCTAACCTTTTCCTATTGAAAAACCATACATGTTGACACATCATCCGCAATATCCCTCTTTATGTTGTCCCACAAAAAATGTTCCTAAAAATATCTATACATTTTATTACTACTAGGGTGTAGAGATTAATCGGAGATATAAGAATCATCGAACAATTCCATTTTTTGATCAGGTATATCAGGAACACAAAGCCTCTTCCCAAATTTCAAATTTCAATCTTCATATACAATGTCAATAAATCTCCCATCATTCAATGATTTAATTTTCCTTTTTCAAACATCTCATCAACAGTCTGAGAACTTTTTATCCTTTATTAAAAAGTTGGTTTGGAAACTATTTGAAAATGTAATGATGTTTCACCTTCTATGAGTATTCCCGTATCCATTATCACTAGATCCATGAACATAGAATCCCTTTCAACAAATATCATGTTCAAAACTCTGTGATCCTTTCTACTCAAAGCATCATCCACCTTATTTTCCATCCCAGGTGGTAGTGTATAGGGCAAGAATAATCATTGAGTAGTTCAATACATCTTCATTGCCTCATGTTGAGTTTTTTTTGTGAGAAAATAAACATTAATCTCTTGTGATTGGTATTTATCTGACAATTTTCACCATAGAGATACTGTCAACATATATTCAAAAAAAATATTACAGTTGCTAACTCAAGAT
This sequence comes from Viscum album, assembly GCA_963277665.1. Classification (NCBI taxonomy): domain Eukaryota; kingdom Viridiplantae; phylum Streptophyta; class Magnoliopsida; order Santalales; family Viscaceae; genus Viscum; species Viscum album. Next base: position 39,388,122 of record OY728160.1, on the reverse strand, counting down.
CATGAGTGATATAGTTTTCATCATGAATTTTTATCTGTCACGATGCATATGAAATAAATATGTCATCCTGTATAATGGAACAACTATATCCTTTCTTTGAAGCATCACAGTAAATAACAAACTGATCATTCCCAGATGGTAGAGTCAAGATAAGAGAATTGAATAATCTTCTCTTCCATTCTTCAAAACATTCTTTACAATCTTTTGTACAAAAACATTTAACCCATTTATGTTTGAGATGGGTTAACGGGTTAGCCATTCATGCAAAATTCTGGACTAAACGTCAATAATAACCTGTAAAACCAATAAAACTGCGTACATCAGTTATACCCATCTGTGCTAGCCATTATTTGATTTCTTTGTTCTTTGATGAATCGACAGAGATTCCATCCATAGAAACAATATAGCCAAGAAAATTTATTTCTTGATTCCATAATTCACACTTTCTAAACATCCCATTTAATTTATTTCTTTTACGGTTTTTCAGAATAGTGATCTTATTATTTTAATCATCCTTGTATAAATTGGTGTAAACCATGATATCATCAATAAACACCACTAAAAAGTAATAAATATATTCCTTGAAAACACTACTAATTAGATCCATGAAATAGTGGGTGTATTTGTCAATCCAAAAGGAATTACAATAAACTCATAATGTCTATACCTGGTTTAGAATGTTTTATTTAAAATATCTTCCTTAATCACACACAACTGATGATATCCAGATCGAAGGTGAATCTTTGTAAAATATTTATCTCTTTGAAGTTGATTGAATAAATCATTAATGTGATTTAAATGATACTTATTCTTTATTTTTATAGTAGTGATCTCTCTCTTTTCAATGCAGACCCCCATAGGTCCAACATTATTCTTAATAAAAGTAATCAAGGATCCATAGAAAGAAACACTAGGGTGAATAAATATTTTATTATTCAATTAATCTAGTTGTTTCTTTAGTTAAAATAATTCCACATTGTTCATTATATACGGGGTATTCGATATAGACCATGAACCAAGAATTAAATCAATTGAAAACTCAATTTCACATTCTCGAGGATATCCACGTAAATCCTATAGAAACACATCAACATATTCTTTCATAATATATACATCCTCTATTTTAACATTTAATTTCTCACCCATAGTTATTTCACTCTATTCTTCTATAATACCTGAATGTAGTAGAGAAATAGGGGGTGAATCATGATAAGAATTAGACGGTGATGGTTTTCTATAAAGATAAGGAACACCTTATCATAATAAAAAATTTTAACCTCTTACTTAAATAAAAGTGTCATATCATGGTATGAATGCCAATCCATTTTGAATATTATATCAATATCAATCAAGTGTATGATGATAATATCAGAAGATAAAAAAAATTATTCCCTAATGGGGACAGATTGAAAAAACATTGTCGCAATGATACTTCCCTTGGAAGTTTGGATAGATAACTCACATTTTAAATAAAATTCTATAAGTATAATTTTTAGAGAAAACTAGGATGATATAAAACAATTTGATGATTCATAATCAAATAAATTATTGTCTGAACATGGGGAAACCATAAAATTACATTCCACCACTCCATTCAAAGCTTCAACCATAGCAGTAGTAATCACATATTCTTTTCCTCTCTTCCCTTGTACTTTAATAAGGTAAGTTTCCTTGGCCCTTAAGAAATTCATTTGCTCAATTAACCATTTATCTAAAACTATAGCATTCAACATTGACATCCTATTTATTTCCAATGCAATCATGAGTTTTGCGACCTTTTTCAACACACTTCCAACATACTACCATTCCTTTCAGGAAAGTACTAGGGTATTTATTCCCACATTTACAGGAGGATTTAAATTCATTGTTTCCCTACTCCCCCTTATATCCCTTTCAAGAGTGTTGAAAAGATCTCTTCTTCCCTTTCATTGGATTAACATTGTAAGACATATATAATTTCACTTCAGTATTGATAACACTTGAGACAATATATTCGTATGATGAGAAGGATTGTGGGACTAATGATCAATATAGAAATGGTGTTGACCCATAAAATATTTGATCAATATTAATTATTTTGTTATGTATATAATCTATAACATGACTTGCGGACCTTGTAAACATAGCCTCATAAGTTACAACATTCTCATCCTCCATTTTCCTCTATCTTTAAAATTATATTTCCATATACGCTTGATTTCCACAAGGATGTATTTTTCTAAGAAAATATTTTTAAACGCCCTATATTCCATATTTGATACTTATCCACCTCTCATTGTGTTTTGAATTATTAACCACCATTGATCTGCATCTTCTGTGAGGTGATTAACTAACATGAAAAAAATTCCCTTTCTCTACTCCCCAATGCGTGAAATATTTTCTCCAAGGAACTTATCAATTTCTCATCTACAACTGGATATGTATTTTCATTTAATTTTTGTATTTTTTCACTCATGAAGAGGTCTATCATTGATCCTCCTCATTGTGGATGAGGCTGATTCATATTGGTATTTTTATTGTTCATAACCTGAGTGAGTTTTCCTAGTATGGTAATATGTTGTTCAGCACTAGTTGCATCACCAGATCTAATATAATTATCTTGAGTAGGAGGGAAATCCCTTCATGGATTACATGCATTGATATGGTTTCCATTCCTTCCATTACTAGAAACTTATATTCAATCACATACACTAGATTATTGTATGAACCACAATACATAATTCCAAACTGGAAAAACACTTAACATAAATTTAACAGTTCATGGATATAATCCATAGTCATAAAAGTATTTTCTTTGATAAGCTATATACTCATTAATCATTCGTAATGGTTTGTAATGAAAATGTGAATTATCGTATGAATATTTCATCAGGGTGTCGTAACGAATAGTGCATAAAGGCCCATTGTCATGTACCAAGATACCCTGGATGAAGACCAAAACACCTTGTTGGAGTTTTCACTCTTAGGTACATCTATTCCAGAGCTGCCTCTACCTACTCATATCCATAAAGGGATGTATTTCTAGGAAAAAATCTAAAAACTCTACATTAACGATATTCAAGGATGTTATTCTATACAAATTGGTAATGTCTACATTTCTTTAATGTTAAATAATACTAATTTTTCTATATATAGGTTCCATATTTTCTATAAAACTTTCTATAATACTAAATGTATTTCCCCAATCCCAGTTACCCATAGTCAGTGCATTATTAATTTACATTGTCATGATCAAAATGGATAAAATCTCAAAATATGGATCATTTTAGTAGCCATGGAAGTACTAGACACAAACATATGTTTTACATTACATTATGAAATGAAAAACATCATCATTGTCTCTCCATTTAACACATTTATCTCTCTTACACTATCAATGATTTTCATTCTTAATATAATTTTCGCATCCTGGGAAAAATAAAACCGAGAAAGGGGTTATCTCAGGTGCTCTGTATTGATACAAATATAGCAGAAAATTTAATAAATAAGAAGAAACATTTATGGTAATGTATAATACTAAAAAAGAATCCATTCAAACATAAAATTAAATATAATATGGAAATTATGAATCAAATAATTCCATTTAATTATTAAGATGGATATTCTACATGTTGAATAATCATATGTAATATCAATAGCCAATTTCATAATGATGGAATGAATAATGTCGAACATCATAACCACATTGTCAAAGACTCGTGCCAAAATACAAATAATATTTTGTTAAGGCCTTCAACTATGACACTAGTTTGTCTCATGATACATATTGATGTATCAAGGAACTGTATCGGGCTCTACCCATCACATACTATGTCTAATGAATTTCTCATAGGAAATAGTTGAAACATAACATAAACATTCATATTAAAACTAGCATATGAAATGTTAATACTTTAACCATAATAAATGAATTATATAAAAATAACATATCGAATGTCAAACATATCACAAAACAGTAAATACAATACGAATGACTATATAATAATAAATCAACATAAAATAAGTGTAAACCCCATCAAAGAATGATGACATAGATGATATCAAAAAAATTTGATTGAAATGTGTCTTTCTATATTGAAATCATTTAAAATTAATATAATTATAAAAGAAAAAATTTATTTTGAAAATATTCTTAAAAGTCTATATGAGAATCTAAAAAGATGTCAAAATGGTGGAAAATAGACTCACTCTTCATATATGTTAAAAAAAATTATTTTCTTTATTTTTGTTGAAATGGTTGTAAAGGACCTCGTTTGGAAAACGATAGAAATATTACTTTATAAACATTATATAAAAATTCAAAAAAGTTTATAAATTACATTAAACAAGTCTATGAAATAGTAAATTTTCTTGAAATAAATTTTTAAGAAATATATATGTGGATGATAAAGAGGTCCTAGTAGATACTCACGTATAAATAACCTTGGATAATGAAGCAATTATAGAATTAATTCTTAACATGTACATTTTTGTGATGGAGGATACATTAAACTTATATATATTAGTTAAATAGTTGTTATTAATGTGTACAAGAACCACATACATAAATATTATATCATATATGATATTATTATTTTTCATTTTTAATAATATCTTTTTAGTATCATTGTTTTGGATGTTAACTAATTCACATTCCTTTATATGATTTGTTACATATTCCAAGCATATTATGGATAGGATGTATTTGATTTATATCCAGAATGATATTAAGTTCTTAAACATTATTACAAATCATCAATTGAAAAATATTCATGAATGGTTGTGATGGAGAATGGATCTCATCACATTTGTGGAGATGGTAATCCGTACGTATGCACGAGCGATAATATCATTCAATTGATGGTTAAATCATATGTTATTATATTTTATATAATATATAATTAATCATTTACATGTAATATTTATTATTTATATCATTGAATTTCATTATTATACCCATCAAAATAATGAACTGTTGAATAACCAACTACACCACGACGTGGAGATGGTAAGTCATACCTACACACGTATGTTGGCTTCTCATTGATTGGATGGATAGAATAATGAATATTTTTGTACCATATTTATAATAACAACACAATATATAGAAGGTACTGATGTTGTAATTTTTGTATGGAAACAACAAATAAAGAGGAAGTGGAAGAAGAAGAGAACATTAAAAGAGGTGATGAAATTATTAACTCTTCCCCGAGTGTTTCCTTTTGATTTGACAAAATGGATACTCAGGTTGGATTCTGATCAAATTAATGACATTAATTTGAAGGTAGGATAGTTGGGAAGATATTTGAGTAGGGATTTTCCAAGCCAAAAATATTTGGAGATGTGATTTCTAGAGAAGGGAATGTGCCCTTTTATAAGAGAGGTGGGTGTCACTTTAGGAAAAGAGGGAAATATTATTTTATTATACAATCATATTCGATTTATAATTGATCAAAAGTGATTTATTTGGAGGATATGGTGGGTTAGAGACAAGAAACATTAACCCAATAGGGTTTATATTGGTTTATGTAACCTTAACAACCTTATCTTTAACATTTAACTCTTAGTTAAATATTTTAACTTTTCCATGTATTCTTGTATTATTATAATAAATGGTTAATAAAAATATGATAAAAATAAATGTGATTCCCAAGTGGTTCATTATTGATAAATAAAATTTATAATAATTCAAATATTGGGAATTATTATTCATTATGGCAGTTTTGGTTGGTCATGGTGAGATTTAACATGAAGTTGCGTACAACGCAAGCTATTGAATTATTCAAAGAGAAGAATAATGTGGAATCTAGGTGTGATACAATATTAAAGTAATCCAAATTTAACACATTCGTTAAAACATAAAAAAAATAATCATAACAATATACTTTAAAATATAAAATCTCATTAGTAAATTTTAAATAATATTACAGACTAAATACAAAGGTTTCAGGTTTTAGAAAAAAATATTATAAAAAATTTAAAAATAGTCATTCCCATAAAAATCATTATATAAAAATAAAAATGTAATAAAAAGAGAGTCATAAAAACATAAATGATGATTTCTTTAATGAAAACATCCTTATCAATTAATAAACATTTCAATCATAATCCTTATGTAGAAATAAAAATTTAAAAAAACATTAAATATGATATGAACATATAAATTTAATACATATCATTACAAAGGGTCTTTGTACATAGAATGTAAAATAATATATGTCTCTTAAATAAAAATTAGCCTCAAGGGAAATAAAATAAATACAAATACCCTTATGAATAGTTCAATTAGTTATGATCATTTTTTATATTAAAGAATAATACAAATAAACTAATTTTTTTATTGAGTGACATTTTTTTATTACTAATTTCTATTTCACATATTATCATGTTACATATTGTTACCTAATTTATTATGATCATTTCATATTTTATATTGATATTCATTGTATATTTCCAAAATAACGTCAGTTACTTTACTATTAATCAAGTATTTAAATATTAAAAATATCCAAAATAATAATCATGACATATTTAATATATTTATACATTAATTATAATTTTATTAATGATCAGGAAATATGGTTAGGAAATTGAACTATTTTATGATCAGCGAGTGATTCCATTTTTTAATATCATTTTGGAAAGATAGTTTTTATTTATTATCTGAACACAAATATAATAATATAATTTGTACAGTATTATTTATTAAAAAATAATTATATATTTCATACTGGTGATTTAGTTGTGGAAAAAGAGTCATATCACTTTTTGAAGGCAGTAGTCTACACAAAATAAGAGTGGTATTATTATTTTCTAGTGTGTAAAATAAAATTATATATTATTATTTTAGAATTATAAATATTTATTTTATATCATAATTATATAATTCATATTTAATATATTCAATTATATTATCCTTATTACCGTCCATGTAAATCATTTGTGAAAAATTAATCACATCTCATTGCAAGGAGGCAGTCTGTAGTACACAAGAGCGACATTATCGTATCCCCCACAGATTAGAAGGAAAGGAGGTATAAGTGAAACAATAACTACCTAAGTAAAATATATTAAAAAATAGTATATATATATATATTTAATTTTAATCCATAATTAGAACATTAATTGATAGGTAATGATAAAAAATGAATGACATTGGTTCATGAGGTGGTGGTGTTCCTTACATAGGAATGATGATCTCATATACCATTTTATAGAATATGAGCTGGATTTATGTTATTTAATTTACCTAATACCTTATATTTATATGTGAGATAATATCTTTTATATATAGTAATTAATTATGATGATTTGAATATGTTATAAGAATAAATAAAATAAAATTATTGCTTATGTATTCTACAACATATTTTGACAAACTCATTAGGTATGAAACAAAATCATCCATAATATGGATTCTTAATAAGATTATGGGATTTATGTAATTGGGAGGTATGTATAGGAGATAATTTGGAATTTATATTCCAATGAAATGTCCTATAAATGTTGGAATTGGAGAGGATATGATTTTACCTTTTATAAGTGAGATTAGTATCAAATTTGTAATGTTTGAAAAAAAATATGAACATAAGATTATTGCGTGACAAAATACTCCATCATGGATCAATGTTGATAATTATAAATTATAAAGTCATAATATCTCCATAAAATAGTATTTATGCATTTTTCTTGGTAATTTTAACCCATGTTTTCTTATAGTAACCCATCAGAAATCCGGTTTTCAACATAACCTCGGTAATTATTTTTTATTTTTTGAATAATAATTAGGAAAAAATTATTAAATTATCCTTATTTGATAAAAAATAATATAATGATTCCAAAAATGGATTCCCTATTACCAAATTTAAAAAACATCATGTGTAAAAGTAACTTTAATACAAAACACACAATCATTATGATAAATATGGTTTTCAATAAGATTATTTTATAAGAAAAAGATGATTGTATGTTAAATATATGAGCAATAAGAATCATTTTATTAAAATAAATTATTATTTTTTGATATAAAATTTATAATTTTCATTTTAAACAGTCCTCATTAGTTTTTATTTTAATTAATTAAAAGAATAAATATTATACAGTTTAAAATAGTTTTTAAAAAGTCCCATTTTAAATCCATGAAATATACTTATAATGAAATAAAATATATTACTTAATAAAATTTAATTAAGAATATTAAATCATAATAAATTTTTTTTGGATACTTTAGATAATATAAAAAAACATTATGTAACTTTTATATTACATAATTTATTTGATATGATATTACATTTTACCCTAAATTTATATTTTTTCAATATAAACTAAAAAAATAAATATTTTTATAAAATAAATTTTTAAGATTGTCCTAGTTTTTAGAAATTCTAGTTTTATATATTCATGCATAATTAATGAAATTCAAATTGGAAGAAATATACTTATAAAGAAAAAAAATACATCACTAAATTTTGATTTATTTTTTACTAAAAAGTTATAAGTAATTTTTTTTACAAGGAAATTTAAAAATATATAAATATTTCAAAATGTAGTTAACATTATTCATAGTCTCAAATTTAGTAGCAGAGTTTAAAAAAATAATATATTTCACATGTTTTTTAATCTTGGTGGTGTGTTTCAAATATACTATCGAATATAGTTCCCTTTTATGATATCATGTGGTGTTTATATACTTATTTTATGGAATAATCAGATCTTTAAATGTTTCAACCATTCAATATAATTTATATTTATTATATTCAATCATTAATTTTGGATTTTAGGAAATATTCTAATTTAGGTACATACTGAGTTTGAATTTTTGATATTAAATTTCTCTCTATTATAAAATAAATTGATGGAATTTGTTTGTATTGATTGGTGATAAAATCATTAATACATGTTAAATTTTATATATTTTCATTTTTATTAAATATTAAATGAAAATAATAAATTAGTGAATTTTTAAATTTAATAAAAAAATTTACAAAAACATGGAGTGAATTTTTATATAAAAAATGGGATTGATTTAAGGACATGTGGAGGTGTTTTCCTCATCATTAATATTATTTAAAATTATTTATATAATGTTAAAACCTATTTAATATCATTGTGTCGTGAATTCCTAAACCATGTTACATATTAAATTATTCTAATAAAATATACGAGTATAATAATTAAATTTTTTCAACCCTATTAGTGTATTAAAAAAATATTTAAAGTGACAAGTCACTAGAAAAGTGGTAGAATCATGTCAAGTCAATATATTATAACATTATGTTATTCAATTTCCATCATATAAATTAATAAAATTACACAAAGGATCAAGGTATCCCTAAGAAAACTATAATATATTGAATTTGAAACTACCTTGATCACAAATACTAACATTGATAAACATATTTAAATTAAAAAAATTAAGACATAAATTATTGAATTAATATTTTCTATAATTAATTCCAAATTCTAGAAAAATAAAAAATTATAATCATTCTAAAATCATTAAAATGCAATCGTTAATTATATTAAATCAAGCTATCATATATAGTCATGATGTATGATAATTATAATTTGATTAAAAAGTAAATAGAAAAGATAAATGAAAATTCCCCACACTAACTTAGGCGAAACATAGGGGAAATATCATGTATTTAAGAACTATATATTGGATAAAACATTACTAAGTAAAATTAATTAATTAGAATTGAACATGATTAAAACATAAATTGAAAAAAAAATTAGATGTAACACCCTATGGTTGTATTTGTACTTACCTTTATATAAATCTTGATTCATTTGAAATATTTCATTAAATAAAACCATTAGACTATGTTAATTGTTATATAATACCATTTTATAACAATGATATTATATTGGATAGTTTGAATTGTAATAACCCATTTTTAAAAAAATTGGGTCTTCGATTTCATTAATGATGAATTATTGATTATAAGAACCTGGTCCATTGTTCATGAAGAAAGGGTTTCTTCTTTTCCTTCTCCTTAAGTGTTTTTGAGAAAAAGAGGAAAATAGGGAAAATCCCAAATTTTGTGGGTACACACCATGTACTTTTCCACATGCCGTGTACTTTTTCCATGTGGGATGAGTACACAGGGCATATAGGCCGATCAGAAATGAAGGGTGTAAAAACAAACTACACACCGTGTCTTTTGTATTTATACGTTGTGTACACAGTCGACAGGTGAACAATAAGGCAATGGAGGCAGCCGCCAGTGGACCGATTGTACACACCGTGTAATTAGGAATACACGATGTGTACTCATGTCGACAGATGAACAGTGTGGTGCTAGCGAGAAGCCGCCAAAGGAACAGTTTAAAAAATAGAAAGTACACACAGTGTAATTGAGAGTACACGCCGTGTATTTTTTTTTCTTAAAATGGATAGTATAATACTCTATTCATAGAGGATTCTTAGAATGCTGGAGGATCTCGAGAGGACGGCCGGAGCATTGGAGATCTCCCAACCGTGCACCTAGAATCTGTTTCCACTCCCTCCGATCACGTTGGGATCGTACGGGTAAGCTCTCCCTACTCCTTGCGTTGTTCATACCAATACTTCCTCTAAGGAATGTTATTTACATTTGAATATGAATTATATTATCCAAGATCTATGTCGTTCTTGGGTGTTTCTGGAGGCGTTGTTCACATATACCGATCAGAGATGATCGAGGTAAGTGGTCTGGTGTTTAAATTCCAAATGATGTGTGTTTTTGTGTACTGTTGTGCTACGAACCCATGTTTGGGGTGTCGTACGGCCGAGGCATTTTCTGTTTTAAATACCTATAATTTATAGGTAATTGATGTAATTATAAACTACTGTTTGGTATCGCTGCTTGGATCCAGGACCACCCCGGGGTGCGTTCCTTATTTTAGCCATTTTTTCAGGTTACCCGAGAATATATTATAAAATTTATCATGTTTAGATTTCCTTGAGAGGAATTTTATATAATTTACTACTTATCTAATGGGATCGGCCCTGTTACTTTCACTTGAGGGAAGTGTTCTATTTAGCCTGAGGGTAGTGTTCTATTTAGCCTGAGGATAGTGTGTGTTTAGCTTGAGGGAAGGGTACTGCTTATCCTGAGGGAAATGTTCTATTTCTCTTAAGGGTTACATTTCATACGCCTGAGGACATTACATCTGTGCCTGAGGGAAATATTTATTATGCCTGTAGGCAATCGCTTGAGGGCGTGATTTTGATTAGCATGAGGGTCGGATTCTGATTAGCCTGAGGGCGTGGTTATGTTAGCCTGAGGGAAAGATTATGTTTACCTGAGGGTAAGAGTTTTCATGTCTGAGGACACTGACTGTTTACATTGAATATTCTCTATGGTGATATTGTAAATTGAATTATTAAATGAATATTAAAATGGAAATATAACTGGTACTTAGATACTTTTGAGTACTGCTTAGTTTATTGAATTTACTATTGCACACTGTTGTTGCACTTTTTCACTAACAGTTGGGCATAGGCCTTTGGTGGTTTTCTACTACGATTTATTTCTCACACCCTATTTGGGTCATGTTTTAGGCCCAAATATATTATATTGCTACCGGAGTATATAGGGGAAAGACTCGCTATACAAGTACTTGATTGTTGTTGTGGAGTAGGAGAGCATGAGACTGAGTATAATCTTGAGATGCAGCTAACTGTTCTGTTTTCTTCCACTGTACTTGTACTTTTGTTGTATTTTATTGTATTGCAGTGTAACATGTTTTTCCTGCTTCATAGAATAGTGACATGCTGCATCATTATATATATGACTGCTGGTTCTATTTACTTCAGTTGTCCATTTAGTTGTTACTATTTACTGCTTCCACTATTGTATGATATTCCGCTACACTACACTTTGTCAAATGAAAGCATAGTTTATCTACTATTAAATATAGGCCCTCACTGCTAGTCATTAGCCTATGGATTTTTGGGAAATGAACTTGAGGTCATGTGACCAACCGGTTTCGGGGCACCCGTGGTGTGGCACCCTGATCTGGGACGTTACAAAGTGGTATTAGAGGAGTTATTTTCTTTGACATAGTGTTTGGAGCCATAGTGAGGGATAGGACAGACATGGTAGTTGGTAAAAAGTTGTTCCCAATAGTAGCTAACCCGTGTACAGGGAAAATCAAGCCTACATCATTTATTGATTATGTAGTTTTTCAGTTGATTCGATTTTAACCATTGGGTGACGTACTTGTGATTGTGCTGTTTATATGTTATACAAGGCTTCTATTTAGTTACAACCCGATAAGATGAAGGTATTCCTTCTCATGCATCATTTAGGAACATGATATAAATCACATTCCATGCATAGTTCCATGGCCTGTAGGTGCATTAGAAATTGCATGTTGTTGTGATAGTGGTTGTGCTATAAAAGCATGCTATTTTGATAGCTGTTTTTATAACTACCTACTATTTGATAAAGTATTGTTATGTAAGGTTATTATAATGAATGCCAAAATTTGGTTATTGAGTAGTATGGGCCCCCATTGATAGGAATTTGGTGGATCATTGACTGTTTACTTTGTTTAAAACTTGTATAAGATGCCAAACATTGATTCTTGGGGAGTATGGGCACCCACAAATCGGAATTTGGCACTTAGGTGTTCGTTTTAGTGTGTTCTGGGATTTGGAGTAGTTTCGGAGGCTTACTGTCTATAAAACCCAGTATACACGCCGTGGAGTTTTGATTACACGCTTTTAAATCTTTTGTTTAGGAAGAAAAAGGAAAATTTATGTACATGTAGTGTGCCCTAAGTACATGCAGTGTAGTATCATCCCGTGTCATAGGTCATATGGGCGGGGACACGGGGTAGGGATTGGCTTGGGAGAACACGTTGTGTAGCTGTTGTACATGTCGTGTAGTATTTACCTGGAGACCACCCCTGTAACTAAAAAGACAGACGGAAGAAATCTTTTTTTGAACACAACATGTCAAAGTTGTAAACACCGTGTTGTCTGACCCAGGTACCTGACTGTGTCACAAACAACACGGGTCGGTGTTACCCTTTCTTGTACACACCGTGTACCCGTGGGACACATCGTGTAGTCTTGACCGCTGAGTGATTGTGTGGAAAAAGCTATGAAATCTTGGGGAAAAGGGGTGGTGTACACGCCGTGTATGGGTGTAACACACCGTGTAGTGTCAGCTGAGTAGTCGTTCATGTCACGAACGACACAGGCGGGTGAAAATTAAACCATACAAGCCATGTAGATGTTATACACGCCGTATAGTCCTGTTCAGAAGAGATCCATGTGGCTAAGCCGTGTTAAAGGACTTGGGTAGGGGATGAAAAGTCAGGTACATGTCGTGTAGTTAAAATACATGTCATGTAGTCTTGTTTGGAAAATCTGGAATGCGTTCTTCCTCCTATTCCCTTTATGGTTCCTTTTTTTTCAATCTTTGATAAATGTAAATCTAAGGCGTGTTTTTGACCTTATAGAGTCATTCCACCGAGATGACCACCAGTTGTTTTCCAGGAGGGTGGCGATGATTATACAACCTACACGGTAGGCCATTGACTGCCGATGGTTCCTCCAGCAGAGCTAGATGTGGCGCCAGCCATTATACCGGGCACATGCGTTGATGCGCAGTTCCCTAAAGGCTTCATGCGGTTCAACCAGACCATTCACAGAGCACTGCATGTTGCCACATATATGGAATAACTGACACATATCTTCCAATAGCAGCATCCACCTACGTTCTTAGGTGATGGCGGACCACAGGTTGTAGAGTCATGGGTGTGTTCAATACAGACTATTTTGGATCATCTAGAGACGCCTCCTGATCCTAGGGTCAAGATCACAACTTATATGCTGCGTGATTCTACAAAGAGGTGGTGGGATGTTACCACCCAGTCTGATTATCACTGTGACATGGCATGGGAAGATTTACATGTAGCATTTTATGACTTCTTCTACCCCTAGATGCTGAGGGTAGATCAAGATCGAGAGTTCATGAATCTGTGGAAGAGCGCCATTTTATTGATGGATTATTCTACCCGCGTTACCAAGCTTCTGCACTTTACACCCGTTATGGTGGGTGATGAGACGTTGAGGGCTAGACGCTTTAATGATGGTATTCGGTATGACATCCAAGCACTGGTGAATATTTTCAGGATGGCTACCGTGCATGCTACTATGATCCAGACACTGATTACTTAGTGAAACCGTCGGGAAGCTAGTGGTGTGGTCCAGGGCAGTTCAGCAGCAGTATTAGTACTATTTATTCTAGTAAGTGGAAGAGACAGATGGACTTCTCTCATGGTGGTAGTACTAGCTAGAAAAATACTTCATGTGGCTCAGTTATTTGCTTCCAGTTTGGTATAGAGGGGCACAAGAGACCTCAGTGTTCCTGTGACCCAATGGAGTGCCGAGCTTGTGGCAAGATGGTTCATTTGCATTCCTTTTTCCAAAAATTTCTACCAGTGACTAGTGAGAGGGGTTCTGTGCAGACTCCATGTGTGGGAGCATGACCAGCGGCATCTTACCAGTCGGGAAACTGGAATACATCAGGGCGTGCAGGAATAGATGGTGGATGTGGCCGTTGTAGCTAGACACCGTGATCTCAGAGGTAGCAGGGTGGGACAACTTAGGGTAGATAGGCTATGTCGTAGGGTCACGGCACTGTGCAGGCATATCCCGTGCAACAGACCCAACAATAGAAGGATCTCGAAACTTTTACTGTCAGAGGTACTATTTTAGTAGATTTTTTTATCTTCAGTACTTTTCAATACGGTTGCTACACATAGCCTTATATCTGTTCCCGTTCCAGAGAGCCATGGGATCTGCATTTCTTCTTCTTCTGTTGTTATGGCTCTAGAAAAGTCATTGGGGATTATAACGGTTGGTGTGTGTCAGTGCAAGGAGTTCCCCCTTGAGGTTTGTGGGTGTCACTTTTCATGGGACCTCTATTTCTTAGAGATGACGGGTTATGATTTCATTCTCAGGATGGAATGGTTGCTACCCTTCTGAGCCTTTGTAGATTGTTATCGTCGCAAGGTGAGTTTGACGTCACTAGAGGGAAAAGAGTTTCTATAATAGGACGAATGGGATGTGCAGGCGAGCCGAGATGAACCAAAGAAATAGGGGAGAGGTGGATTCATAGCCGAGATTGCGATTGTATATCTGGATGTTCGGGGGGTGTGTCAGAATGACTTCCCTCCAGCCGTTGATCAATCCAGGGATGTCTACCTGGATGACTTTGCATGTCTACCTCCGAAGAAAGAGGTGGATTTCTCTATTGAGGTTGTTCCAAGAGCAGCACCAGTGTCCATTCTTCCTTATAGGATGGCTACACTTGAGTTTTAGGAGATCAAGAGACATTTAGAGAAGTTACAATCAAAGGGTTTCATCCGACCCAGAATTTCTCCATAGGGTTTTCCAGTCCTTTTTGTGAAGAAGGCGAACAGTACCCTCAGACTTTGTGTGGATTATCCGAAGTTGAACAAGCTGATGGTCAAGATCCGATATCCCTTACCAAGGATTGATGATCGTTTTGATCCACTTCGGGGAGCACGAGTGTTCTCGAAGATTTACTTGGGGTCCGGATATCATCACTTACACATTAGATCATCAGACATACCGCTTACAACATTTTGGAGAAGATATAGTCTATATGAGTATTTGGTCATGCTGTTCGTACTCATGAACTTGCCACCAGTTTTCATGGCTCTGATGAATCTTGTGTTCCACCCTTATCTGGACTCTTTTTTGGTAGTTTTTGTGCATGATATCTTGATGTATTCTCACACTCGACACGACCATGATAACCATCTTGTGATCGTATTGAGTACACTGAGAGAGCACCGACTATATGCTATGCTCTCCAAGTTCCACTTTTGGATGGACCAGATACACTTCCTAGGTCATATTATCACAGATGTATGAGTTACAGTAGATCGAGAGAAGGTAAGAGCAGTAGTTTCTTGAGAGCATCCTAAAAACATGTTTGATATAAAAAGTTTATGGGGGTTTGCTGGTTACTATAAGTGTTTTATATAGGGATTCTCCCTCTTAGTAGCTCCGTAGAAGGGTTTGACTAAGAAGGGTTTGAACTTCATTTGGTTAAGAGCTAGCGAGACATCCTTCCAAGAGCTGAAGGGAAAGTTGACATCAACACCAGTCCTAATACTTCCAGAGCAAGGGAAGGACTATAAAGTTTATTGTGATGCATTAGGTATTGGTCTGGTAGCGGTGTTGTTGCAGGGCAATCAAGTTTTTGTCTACGGGTCTCAGCAGTTGATGCCACATGAGAAGAATTACCTGACGCATGATCTCGAGTTGTCTGCAGTTGTCCATGCGTTATGCTGTTGAAGACATTATCTTTTGGGAGAACATTTTGTGTTGTTTACGGACCAAAAAAGTCTCAAATATATATTTACCCTTTGTGAACTGAATTTGATAGAGCGAAGGGTGTCGAATAACTTTAGTCCTTCGACTATGAGCTTTCCTATACACCAGGTATGTGTATTGTTGTTACTGATTTGGTGAGTAGGAAGACTGAGATACATGCAGTGCAAGAGGCCAGTAGTGAGTGGCATCTTATGACCTTATTCTTTGAGTTGCATTTAAGGGTTCATGAGAGTTAGGGGAAATCATATCATTCTTCCTTAGTTGTGACTTCTACCCTCTAGGATAGAGTGATGATGATATATCTATCAGATTTTGAAGGCCTAGTTCTACGGGAGTTGGTGGCATGTGGGGACCCTTCTCCTGGTTGGGTTATAGGCGATTCTAAGGTACTACGTTTCCATGGATGAGTGTGGGTAGTAGGGGATATACATGAGGAGCTGATGTGGTATTTTCATGCTTCAGCTTGGGTAGTTCATCCTGGCGTTTCAAAAATGTACCATTAAATGAGACAACAGTATTGGTGGACAGGTATGAAAGGAGAAGTAGCTGGTTTTGTTACTAGATGTTCCACCTGTCTGTAGGTGAAGGTCGAGCATCAGAGGCCAGCTTGACTGTTACAACAGTTACCCATTCTGTAATGGAAATGAGATGATATCATGATGGATTTTGTGACCGGGATGAAGAGGTCACCTCGAGGCAATGATGCTGTGTGGGTCGTTGTGGATAGAATTACAAAGGTAGATCACTTTTTTCCAATCAATGAGACCTTCAGAGTTGACGAACATGGGAAGTTGTATGTCCGAGAGGTCGAATGTTTTCATGGGGTCCCTCGTTCAATCATTTCAGATAAGTACGCATGCTTTACGTCACATTTCTAGCATATTTTTCAGAGGGATCTAGGTACACAGGTGATTGTGATCACAACATAACACCCTTAGACCGATGGCCAGTCAGAGCATACGATACAGGTGATAGAGGACATGTTGTGTGCATGCGTCCTGGACATTGAGGGCTCTTGGGAGAAGCACATACCCCTGATTGAGTTTTCTTATAATAACAGCTTTCAGGAAACTATTGAAATGGCACCATACAAGGCTTTATATGGTAGGCCATGCCGATCACCCTTGTGCTAGATGGATGAAGTTGAGGAAGCTTTACTGGTACCACATCTCGTACAGGGGACATTAGTGCAGGTCCATTTGACACAGAAGCAGATGGATACTGCACAGTCCCGTCAGAAATCTTATGTTGCTCGCCGCAGATGACCCTTGGAGTTCGTGGTTGGAGATCAGGTTTTCTTGTGTGTTTTGCCGAGGTTGGGACACAGGCAGATTAGGAGACATGGTAAACATTCACCGAGGTATGTGGGGCCGTTAGAGATTTTGTAGAGAGTCGGGTCAGTTTCCAATCAGTTTCAGTTACAATAGAGGTACCGGGCCATGCACGACGCCTTCCATGTATCTCAGTTGCGCCATTATCACTTAGACCCATCTCACGTTTTTCAGCCCAAGGAGGTTTAGCTTGAGGTCAATTTTTCCTTTGAGGAGCATCCGATTCATATTGTTGAAAGGGGAACAAAGGTTCTCTGATGCCGATCATTTCCTCTCGTATGAGTGTTATGGCTGCATGGACGAGTGCAGGATGAAACCTGGGAGTAATAGGCCGACGTACATGCTCAGTGGCTAGAGTTGATCTCTATTGTATCTTCACCACCCTTGGAAGGGAAATTCTAGGATGAATTTATATAAGGGGGGAATTTTGTAAGAACCCGGTTCTTATTCGTGATATATGGGTTTCTTCTTCTCATTTTACTTAAGTGTTATTGAGAAAATGAGTACAATGGGGAAAAAATCAAAATTTTGTGGGTACACACCGTGTACTATTCCACACGTCATGTTCTTTAGCCATTTGTGATGAGTACACAGGGTGTGTAGGCCGGTCGGTAATGAAGGGTGTAAAAACTTACTACACACCGTGGGTTTTTTATTTACACGCCGTGTAATCAGTCAGCAGGTGAACAGTAAGGTGGTGGAGGCAGCCTCTAGTGGAGCAACAGAACACGCTGTATAATTAGAAATACACGTCATGTACTCATGTCGATAGATGAACAGTTCCATGCTGGCGAGATGCCATGAGAGGAACAGTTTAGAAAATTCAAAGTACACACCGTGTATTTTTTTCATAAAATGTGTAGTAGCCTCCTCTATTCACAAAGAATGCTTAAAACACTGGAGGAGCTCAGGAGGATGGCCGGAGCTTTGGAGATCTCTTGACCCTGCACCGGGAATCCGTTTCCAGTTCTGCCGATCACGTTGGGACCATACATGTATTCTCTCCCTTCTCTGTGTGATGTTATTACCAATTATACCTCTATGGAAAATTATTTACCATTGAACGGGAATTCTCTTATCCCATATCTACGTCATTATTGGGAGTTTCTGGAGGCGTTGTTGATGTATACCAATCAGTGATGATCGAGGTAGGTGGTATGGTGTTTAAATTTCAACAGTTATGTATTTTTGTGTATCTTTGTTCTATGAACCCATTTTTTTGGTGTTGTAGGGATGAGGCCTTGGATGTTTTAAATACCTAGAATTTTATAGGTAATTGAATGTAATTATAAACTACTATTTAGGATTGTTTCTTGGATCCAGGACCACCCCTGGGGTGTGTTCCTCTGTTTAGCCATTTGGCCTGGTAAACAGAGGGTATACCGTAAAAGTTAGCATGCTTTAAATTTTTTTGAGAGGAATTTTGTATAATTTCCTGCTTATCTATTGGGCTCAGCCTGGTTACATGAACCTGAGGGAAGTGTTATATTTAGCCTAAGGGTAGTGTTCTATTTAGCCTGGGGGTAGTGTTTGTTTAGCCCGAGGGCAAGGTACTTCTTAGCATGAGGGAAATGTTCTGTTTTTCCTAAGGGCTACGTTTTGTATGTCTGAGGACAGTTGTTCCATGCTTGTGGCCAATATTCGTTATGCCTGAGGGAAATCACCTGAGGGCGTGATTCTGATTCGCCTAAGGGCATGATTCTGATTAGCTTGAGGGCGATGTTCTGTTAGCCTAAGGGAAAGATTCTGTTTACCTAAGGGTAAGAGTTTTCATGTATGAGGACAGTGACTATTTGCATAGAATATTCACAGTGGTGATATCTTGAATTGAATGATTAAATGAATATTAAAAAGGAAATATAACTGGTAGTTATATACTTTTGAGTAATGCTTAGTATATTTCATTTAGTATTGCACACTATTGTTGAAAAATTTCACTAACAGTTGGGAACGAGCCTTTGGAGGTTTCCTACTGGGATTTATTTCTCACACCTTGTATTGGTAATTTTTTTGGCCCAAACAGATTATATTGATGGAGGAGTTGATAGGGGAAAGTGTATCTATATAGGTACTTGATTGTTTTTGAGGAGTAGGAGAGCATGAGATCGAGCTTAGGCTTGCGATGCTGCTGACTGTTCTATTTTGTTCCACTGTACTTGTACATTTGTTGTATTGTTTTGTATTTAAGTGTAACATGTTTTTCCTACTTCATAAAATAGTGACATGCTACATCATTATATATATGACTTCTAGTTATCTTTACTTATGTTGTCCATTTCAGTTGTTACTATTTACTGCTTCCGCTGATGTATGATATTTCGTTGTGCTACACTTTGACAAATGAGTGCATAATTTTTCCACTATCAGACCATGCCCCTCGCTACTAGTCTGCAGCCTCTAGAGTTTGGGGAAATGTGCTTGAGGTCATGTGACCAACCGGGTTCGGGGAAACCGTGTCGTGGCACCCAGATCTGGGATGTTACATTGATTAATTCATATCAATTAATTAATCAGTTTATAGAAAATTGGTTTTTGGATTTAACAATATATTTTTAAGAAATGATTTTTGATTAAATCTGGGAATGTGAATATTATAATTAATTTCTACATTTCTTAGTAATTTTTTAATAGAATGAAATTAATTTTTATATTCCAAATGGCTATAAATATATAATATATATATATATATATAATATTTATATCAAGATTATATTTTGGTATATGAAAGAACCTTGTCAGTATGCTTGGAATAGAACCGTTAAACCAAAAAAAATTAAAAAAAATGTTGTTGACACATGAAATGACAACATTAATATAAAATGATTTGTGATCTATTAATAAAATATTGTAATAGGATCATATATGATAGAATAGAAACAATAATTGTTCTTTTATAAAATTATAATATATTTAAATATATTATAAAGGTGTATATAGGGATACTAATTTATGATAGACTTCATGTAAGGGTTTTATGTTACAATATCAATTTTATAGTGATTTATTGTAAACATACCTGATGATGAAATTGTATGAAATATATCTCCAAAATAATATTATATTTACTATCCTATAGTTTTTTTAGATTTCATGTTTTTCATTCAGTTCTCTCTAAATATTTTCTCATGATACCAAAATATTATTTTTTGGAAAACCGACAGTGATTTCATTTTAATTTGAAATCGTATTGTACATAAACATATTTTCATTGTGATTTTATCAATATTTTTTTTAATATTCTAAAAATATTATTAATTTAATTTTTCAATATATATTACAATATGTACCATGTATTAGAAGTTAAATTCTCATCAATTTCCAAACATGATGCTTTTGACTTTTTACCAGTAACAAGAATGGAGTATTTTTAAACATACAACAACAAAATGATTCTTGTAGAGACCCAAAGCTTTACGTACATGGACATTACATTACTTTTTGAATACATAATACATAAAAAAAATAGACACCAAAGTATCATAATAGTTTACTGTCTTTGGAAACTCCGAATATAATCTCCTAATCATGGCGAAAGATCTTCAACATCTCCCATAAAGATCTTCCTCTTTTATTTTATTACATAAAACATTTTGTTTAAATCATGGGGAAAAGAGAACATAAAAAAGGGTGAGCTCAAATGCCCAGTAAGGGTAAACATAGAGAACATAAAACAATCCATAATCATTTGAATGCAAAAACATGAATATAAAATCTAAACATCAAAATCTTGAGCAAAGACATGAATCATGGATGTACATATGGTATATATCATAAGAGAAAGTCAATCATGATAAAATAGAATCAGAATAAAACATGTAAATGTGGAAAACCATTAATCACATGATATGATTTCCATAGTAGCCAAGGCATTGCTTCCAAGACCATCTTAGTGGACAAAGTCTCTTTCTGAATCGAGTTCACTCCTTGTTTCAGTCCTGAAACACTAAACCGGATTAACATACCATTCCAGCCATGCCTATCTCATAATATATAAATCATTAACCAATGCATTACAGGGAGATATAGGTCCCACCGATCTCATAATGAAATCATTCTTTCATGTGACACAAAATAAACATACATCATTCATAATAACCCAAAGAATAAAATGGGTTTCATAACAAATCATTCCATCATAACATAATCCATTTAAAAAAATGAATCTCATTTAATCATAAGATAAGTGAAATCATGTAACTCATTGAGACATTATACTTGAAACATACACATATGAAGTAATTTCATCTTAAATAGAAAATGGTTTTGATAAAATACGTGAAATGAATTCTTGAGGAAAATATCCTTTCTTCTTCAAAATCATTTTTGTTTTCACTAAATTCCATGAAATTTTAAAAGAAAATGATTTTTTTGAAAATAGTCATGAAATTTTGTTGAGTAAGATTCTTTAAAATAAGGATTTATGAAACTGTAAAAACATGTTCATGCCGTATAAGTTTAAAAAACATTCTCCTCGTACTTTTGTCAGAAAAGTCAAAAAGTACCTCGTATGGTAATCAAAAGAAAGATTCCTTCCATACAATGTGGTAAAAGTAGAAAAGGGTAAAAAGGAATTTAAACATACATGGAAGAAAAGTAAACATTTTATGAATTTTTTTTGAGAACATATGGACATGGATAATAAAAATAACCCCAACAATTACTTACGAATAAACAATCTAGGATAAGAATGGGATGGGAATAATTATCCCTTACCTTATGTCCGATATGCTTCGTACGTATCCCAAACTCCTATATAATGATTTGAATAATTTCATTGACTTATTAAATAGTCATATTCATTGTTAAGATATCATATATGGTTCACTTATGACTTTATATTACCCGTTCTTTTGTAAATTCCATGTTAGAGCAGCATTTTGGGTAATATTTTTTCATTTATCGTACGTGTTTCGACTTGTTGTTCATGATATTATTACATATATCCTGATTTACATAATACCAGAATGTAAAAAATTATTTATATATAATATATATTCAGTATATAAATATATATGATAGATCGATAAATGAAATGAAATACACCGTTCATGGAGAGGGTAGGTCGTGCGTACGCAAGAACGCTGTTTCCGTTTCCTTATTGAATTAAATGTAATTAATTAAATGAAACATATATGAAAATAAATCAAGAATAATTATTATGTAATATCTTTCATGATTATTTATTATATATACTTTATAATCATACTTGAATGGTTAATCACGGAAAATGAATCTCATCGCGTTCGTGGAGATAGTAGTCTGTACGTACGCACGAGCGATGATATCATTCCCATGATCATGAAATTTTATTGAAGTTTATGTATAATATTTCAGAATAAATATCCCTGTACAATAATCATTTATAGTTATTTAGTTACACCATTATACCCATCCATGTAATATGGTGGTGGAAAACAGATTACACCACGGCGTGGAGTTGGTATTCCGTACGTACACACGCGCTATGATTTCATTTTTTTAGGATGGATAGAAGATGAAATTGGGTTGTTTCATATTTATAATAACATATAAGTATATTAGTGATACTTATGTTATTAATTTATAATGAAAAAAATAAATAAGAAGCAGTAGAAGAAGAAATAAATTGGAATGAATCAGTAAAGAATATTACCTCTTCTTTGATGCGCCTCTTCTTATCCTCCTCTTAAGGCACTAGGGTGGGTCTTTTGAGGAGACCAAGACCTCTATAATGTTACTAGAGAGTTTGGGAAGAGTAATTGGCAGGGTTTGGCCGAGATTCAAGGCTCAAAAGGGTGTGAAGAGAGGAGGGAAGGGGTGTCCTTTTTATAAGGGAGGAGAGGGGCACCTTAGGAAAACATAAAATATTATTTTATAATAATGTCATATTCGGTTTTTAATATCTCCAATTTGATTTATTTCGAAGCTAAGGTCGTGTGGGTCGAAATAATCTCAACCAATAGGTTTTAGACATGTTTTGGTTACTATTTTATCCATATATTTATATTTAACTCTAAGTTAAATAATTTAACTTTTACTGTGCCTTTTTGTTTTCCTACACTATATGGTTAATAAACATACTATAACAAGCCTAACGAACCCCAAGTGGTTAATTATTAATATATATATCCATATCTAATTATTTTGGCCAAACCTTATATTTTTAGGAATAAAATAAAAATTATTAATATAATATTTTTTTTAACTATTTTATGTCAATTTTTACACTTTTTGTTACTTTATTATTTTGAAAATCGTAACAACATGATTAGTTATAAAAAAGTTAATTAAATAAATACTAACAAGTCATATAACCTATAAAATTAGTGAAAATCATAAAAAGTCTATAATTACAATTATTTGTGTATTTATAACATCAATTATCTTAATATTTCATTTATATTTTAATTATTGCATCATCATTATGTCATAAATAAATTAAATTATTTAATGTCTAAAAATTATAAATAAAATACCATTATGTAGGAAATCTTTTTATATTTGTAGTGAAAATTTATAGTCAAACTTATATTTTGTATAACCCTATATTTAAAATGTTTTAGTTATTAAACTTTGATTTTAACTATTTTAATTCTTCTTAAAATAAAATAATAACAAATGTCCTAATCTAATCCAAGTGGACCTAAAGGGTAATATATTATCCCTAAGGTTGTTTTAAGTTGAACTACACTTATCAAATAGAATTAGGACATGTTTTAGGGTAATAATAATATCATTTTTACACTTAACTACCCTATTTACTTTTAACCAAGGTAAATAAATGTAAAGAGGTACTATTCAGCAAAAATTATTTTTATCTTATTTAACAACATTTTTATCCTTTTTATTAACCTTTTCTCTCATATTTTCAAAATTCCACTCACAAAAGTGGTAAAATTACGTTTTATGTATATTTTCAAACTCTCCTAGGAGGTGGGTAAAAGACGGTGAAAATTTCAATAAATTTTTTTATGTCAAACATTATTATAAAATGACTCCAATTAATTACATTGAACATATATAGGTATTATGTATCAATTTTGACCTAAAATAAATTTAAATAAAATAAATTATTATTTATATAAAAAGTCAGTTTCTAAATAGTAACCCAGGGTTTTCACTATACATCAAAAATCAAATGTTTTCAGAAAAATAAAAAAATTCACCCTATGATAATTTTGATATTAAAAATCAAAAAATGAAGTCCATTTTGAAAAATAAAATTTATAAGATTGTAAAAAGTGGGTATTAATATTCACAATGGCTATTTCATAATAATATTATAATAATATATCGTTTAGTAAAACTCGGTATTGCGTACTACACACGCTATAGAGGAAGGTCTTGATTGCGTGTAATGCAAGTCAAGTCAGGGATGCATGTAGTGAAATATCTGTTTGGTGTTGCATATAACATATTCAAAACATATTTCATTTATACATTAAACAAAATTTATACATAATGTTGTGTAAAATAATTTCCACAGAACGAACTTGAAATTGTGTGTAATAAGAACCAAGAATAGTGTTGCATATACTGCAAGCTAATACGGTGTTGCGTATAGTGCAAGCTAATTTTGGTGTAGCATACAACACAAGACATCAATGAAATTAAAAATAATATTTTTCATGGTGTGTAATATTCAACCCCCCTAAAAATAAATTTTTCCCTCGATATTCTTCGGGGTTATAAATGGTTTACTACTAAAAAGATTCATTAATAGAAACCCACATCGTAAAAAGGAAGACCAAAACATATCTTTAAAAACTAAAGTATCAAACGTAACAGTTACCCAAATTAACTAATAAATGGGTTTCCACATAGGAGAACATAGCTGAAAATATGGATATTGAAGAGAAATATAACCATCATGTTCAGATGGAGAGTGGTATAGAACATGGATATGAAAAATCCAACAATCACAAAGCCATAAATTTTTGATGATCTATGGTACCATCTGATTCATCAGATATAACAACACTAGGATAATATTTTTTGTTTTCAAGATCATTTCCCTAAAGTAGAAGAATTTAAATTAGAAAAATACTTAATTTATTTCGGTATAATATCTCCAGTGTTCGTGCCTTGAACAATTTCCATTTCATATCTCAAAGAAATGAAGTTGGATTTTTCATTCATGAGGTGTTAGCAAATCATGTGATAGAATGATGGGTCATTACATATGTCTCAAACAAAAGGATAAAAAAAGTTATCAAATATACATAAGTCTGTCTATAGTGAGGTTAATCGTATTTGATTACATAAATGGACATATACTTCATCTATCATACTTCTCAATAAAACTAGTTTATACCAACTAGGGACTTCCTGTTGGCCAGTTGTAGGAAATAATGGCATGTCGCACTTCGGTTGTGGGTTTGATTCCCACATCCCTGTCTGACGCGACGGGTTGTCACTCGTCCTGCAGGTTGTCCCTTTTTCTAAAACTACATTATAACAACATTCCTACAATCAAATATAAAAAAGTTATAGCCTTAAATAATACTATCTTATGTTTAAATTAATTCATTCCAATCTTTAGGTTTTTCCAAAATACTTATGTCCAAACTCATAGTATAAAAATATTACTAGAAACGTCATATATCAAGCATGTGAATACAATCATTTATCCCCTATATATTATACAATATATCTTGTTGGTCACATTCCAAAAATGTGAATACCTTAATGATGTATTCTCTTGAAACATAGTGAAAACATGAATATTGTCACAAGGAAACTCTTTCCATATACCAAAATCCCAAAAATATTCTATATACTAAAACCATGATATCACTTAGTCCTTATGACAATCATGAGCTCATGAATTCTATCAAACATATTATTTTCTCATTATCCATTCATTATACACATATCATCTCCCTTATAAAATATTTGAATCACTTGTCATGGTTACAGGTAGCATAAAATTATTGAAAACCACAATAGACTAATACAAAAATATTCCAATATACCATAAAAGTACCCCAACAAAATTATTCATTAATAACAATACATAAAAACTTCAATCCACCCTCTTCAATTATTATCATGGAGTAAATCCTTCCTTGATTCAGACATAACCTCTTAGGTCAGGGCATTGAGTTGGTTAATTCTAATGTTCTTCACAAATAATACATTGAACTCCATAACAGTCTGTCAATCTATAATATTTTTCTCCACACAGATAACATATTCCCATCCATTTGAGTTATTCCTCAAGGTTCTTATTCCCTTATTTAGAAATCTCAATCTTCCTTTCTCTATGCTCCTCACCATGTGAACATGCATTAAATTCCATCTTCCTATTATTTTATGACTTAGAAATACCACCAAAGTTAACCTTGTTAATTATATATCCTGATGACTGATTTGGCATAAATATATCATTCACTCTAGGAATTACAAAATTTTGATGATCACAGTCACAAATTAGTCCTTGGGAATCAACTTTAATTGAATTTCTTCTCATTCCCTCCATTGACTAAAACCAGAAACCATAGTGTAAGAAATAGTTAAAATAATAAGGAACCACATAATCATTAAAAGTAACTTATGGGATGTCTAACTTATCACACATTCTTTAATCCATGACACCTTATGTTTACCCTAGGATATTCATGATCGTCAACATAACTCTAGGACTGTAAACTATAGTTATACTAAACCTTAGGGACATCCCTAGACATACCTTCGAAATATCTCTAGGGATTTCACTAAAGTTTTCACATCCTAGTTTCTAAAGGTTAACTAAACATTTCATTTCATACCAACTGTAGAGACCCAAAGAATGACGTACATGGAAATTACATTACATTTTAGGAATACTTAATACATAACAAAAAATAGACCCCAAAGGACCGTAATAGTTTAGGGTCTTTGGAAACTCGAAATATAATATTCTAATCTTGGTGAAAGATCTTCAATATCTCCCATAATGATCTTCCCCTTTAATTTTATTACGTAAAATTTTTCTTTAAATACTAGGGAAAAGAGAACATAAAAAATGTTGAGCTCAAAAGCCCAGTAAGGGTAAACATAGATAACATAAAACAATCCATAATCATTTGAATGCAAAAACCTGAACATAAAATCTAAACTTCAAAATCTTGAGCACAGACATGAATCCTGGATGAACATAAGGAATATATCATAAGGCAACATAAATAATGATAAAATAGCATTGGAATAAAACATGTAATTGTGGAAAACCATTAAGCACATGATATGATTTCCATAGTAGCCAAGGCATTGCTACCAAGACAATCTTAGTGGATAATGTCCCTTTCTGAATCGAGTTCACTCCTCATTTCAGTCCTGTAACACTGAACCGGATTAACCTACCATTCCAGCCATTTCTATATCATGAGATATAAAACATTACCCAATGCATTAGAGGGAGATATAGGTCCCACCCATCTCATAATGAAATCATTCTTTCTTGTGCCACAAAATAAACATACATCATTCATAATAACCCAACGAATAAAATGGGTTTCATAAACATCATTCCATCATAACATAATCCATATAAAAAATGGATATCATTTAGTCATAAGAGAAGTGAAATCATGTAAATCATAGGGTCATTATAGTTGAAACATACACATATAAAGTAATGTCATCTTAAATGGAAAATGGTTTTGATAAAATACTTGAAATGAATTATTGTAGAAAATATCCTTTGTTCTTCAAAATCATTTTATTTTCACTAAATGCCATGAAATTTTAAAAGAAAATTATTTTGTTGAAAATAGTCATGAAATATTGTAGAGTAAGCTTCTTTAAAATAAAGAGTTATGAAACTGTAAAAATATGTTCATGCTGTATATGTTTAAAAAAACATCTCCTCGTACTTTTGTAGGAAAAGTCAAAAAGTTCCTCGTATGGTAATTAAAAGAAAGATTCTTCCATAAGATGTGGTAAAAGTAGAAAAGGGTAAAAAGGACTTTAAACATACATGGAAGAAAATTATACATTTTATGAAAACATTTTGAGAACATATTGACATGGATAATAAACATAACACTACTAAATACTTACGAATAAACAATCTTGGATAAGAATGAGATTGGAATAATTATCCCTTACCTTAGGTCTGATATGCTTTGTACGTATCTGAACATCCTGTATAATGATTTAAATAATTTCATTAACTTATTATAGATTCAAATTCATTTTTATGATATCATATATGGTTCACTTATGACTTTATATTACCAGTTCTTTTGTAAATTCCATGTTAAAGCAGCGTTTTGGTTAAAATCGTTTCATTTATCATACGTGTTTCGACATGATGTTCTTGATATTATTACTTATATCCTGATTTAATTAATTCCATAATGTAAAAAATGATTTATATAAAATATATATTCAGTATGTAAATATATATGATAGATCAAAAAATGAAATTAAATACACCGTTCATGGAGACGTTAGGCCATGCATACGTAAGAACACTGTTCTCATTTCCTTATTGAATTAAATGGAGTTAAGTAAATAAAACATATATGTACATAAATAAATTATCATTATTATTTAATATCTTTCTTGATTATTTATTATGTATAATTTATAATCATACATTAATTGTTAGTCATGGAAAATGAATCTCATCGCGTTCGTGGAGATGGTAGTCCGTACGTACGCACGAGCGATGATATCATTCCCATGATTGTGGAATTTTATTTAAGTGTATATATAATATATAAGAATAAATATCACTTTACAATAATCATATATAGTTATTTATTTATACCATTATACCCATCCAAGTAAAGTGGTGGTGGAAAACAGATTACACCACGGCGTGGTGACAGTATTCCGTACGTACACACGCGCGGTGATTTCATTTTCCATAGGATGGATAGAAGATGAGATTGGGATGTTTCATATTTATAATATCATATAAGTATATTAGTTATACTGATGTTATTAATTTATGATTTAATAAATAAATAATAATATGTATTAGAAGATAAAAATTGGAATGAATCGGTAAAGAATATTACCTCTTCTTTGACACGCCTCTTCTTAACCTCCTCTTAAGGCACTAGGGTTGGTCTTTTGAGGAGACTGGAACCACTGTAATGTAACTAGAGAGTTTTAGAAGAGTAATTGGTAGTGGTTGGCCGAGCATCAAGTCTCCAAAGGGTGTCAAGAGAAGAGGGAAGGGGTGCCCTTTTTACTAGGGAGGAGTGGGGCACCTTAGGAAAACTTAAATTTTATTTTATAATAAAGTCATATTCTGTTATTAATAGCTCAAAATTGATTTATTTCAAAGATAAGGTGGATATGGGTCGAAATCCTATGATCCAATAGGTTTTAGACAAGTTTATGTTACTATTTTATCATTATCATTTAGATTTAACTCTAAGTTATAAAATTTAACTTTTACCGTGTCTTTTTGTTTTCTTACACTATATGGTTAATAAAAAAACTATAACAAGCCAAACGAACCACAAGTGGTTCATTATTTATATATTTATCCTTATATAAGACATTTTGCCGAACCTTAGATTTTTAGGAATAAAATAACAATTAATAATATAATATTTGTTTTAAAAACTATTTTATGTCAATTTTGACACTATTTGGTACTTGATTTTTGTGAAAATCATAACAACATTAATATTTCGAACGAAGGTAATTAAAACAATAATAACATGTCATATTGACCTATAAAATTAGTTTTATTCATAAAAAGTCTAAAATAACATTTATTTGTGTATTTATAACATCAATTATGTTAATATTTCATTAATAAGGTAATTTCTGCATCATCATTGTCTCATAAATAAATTAAATTATTTAATGTATAAAAATTATAAATAAAATACCATTATGTAGGAAATCTTTTTATATTTCTACTGAATATTTATAGTCGAACTTATATTATGTTTAACCCTATATTAAAAATGTTTTAGTTATTAAACTTTGATTTTAACCATTTTAATTCTTCTTTAAATAAAATAATAATAAATGTCCTAATCAAATCCAAGTGGACCTAAAGGGTAATATTTTATCCCTAAGGTTGTTTTAGGTCGAACTACACTTATCCAATAGAATTAGGACATGTGTTAGGGTAATAATAACATCATTTTTACCCTTAATTACCCTATTTACTCTTAACCATGGTAAATAAAAGTAAAAAGTTACTATTCATCAAAAATTATTTTTATCTTATTAAACCACATTTTACTCCTCGATATTAATCGTGTCTCTCAGATTCTCGAAATTCCACTCACTGAAGCGGTAAAAGTTTGTTTTATGTAAATTTTCAAACTCTCCTAGGAGGTGGGTAAAAGACGGTGAAAAGTTAAATAAAATTTTTATATGTCTAAAATTATTATAAAATGACTCCAATGATTTACATAGAACATATATAGGTATTATGTATAAATTTTTACCTAAATTAAATTTAAATAAAATAAATAATTATTTATATAAAAAGTTATTTTTTAAATAGTAACCCAGTGTTTCAACTATTCATCAAAAATTGAATGTTTTCATAAAAATAACCAAAATTAACCCTAAGATAATTTCGATATTACGAATCCAAAAATGAAGTACATTTTGAAAAATGAAATTTATAAAATTTTAAAAAGTTGATATTACTATTCATAATGGCTAGTTCATAATAATATTATAATAATATATCGTTTAGTGGAACTCGGTATTGCGTACTACACGCACTATCGAGGAAGGTCTTGATTGCATGTAATGCAAGCCAAGTCAGGGATGCATGTAGTGAAAGCTCTGTTTCATGTTTTGCATAAAATAATCAAAACATATTTCCTTTATACATTAAACAAAATCAATACATAATGTTACATTTAAAAATTTCCACAAAACGAACTTGAAATTGTGTGTAACACGAATTAAGAATAGTGTTACATATATTGCATGATAATACGGTGTTTCATATAGTGCAGGATAATTTTGGGGTAGCGTACAACACAAGACATCAATAAAATTAAAATGAATATTTTCCATAAAATCTCGGGGTGTTACATTTTCCTTACCATTGTGAATACTATTTTGGTTAAAAATTCCATATTGATAAAAAAATTTTTCCAAAGTAACTTATTTCATTATTAATTAATATTATTTTAGATACTTGATAAATGTTTTCAGATAAAAAAATTTTTCTCTCAAGAAATTTTTTACACTTCATTTTATTTAATTTTCATATATTATATTATCCATTGATATTTCATGACTTAATGGAGATATAATCCAATTTAACCATCCCATTTATTTATTTAGAAGTTTTATTATTATGATATTTATATTATTATGAATATTTTATCATTTTCCTGACATATTATTTACTTAAATTATTATTATTATTTGATATTATGGAAAAATGTGTATTGTAATAATTTAATGCCTACTGGATAAATTATTAACCCATGTAAGTGTGCTAACATTACCATACAATGATGGGTGTTTCTATTATATTCGTCACATGAATTTGTTAATGAAGGATATATCAGGATATAATAATTACTAGAAAGGGGATTCAAACATTTATAGTAATCGAAATTTTCTAATAAAATTTTCTATAAAGTCATCATTGACTAATGAAATAATGAATTGGGGAGTAAGAACAATAAAAAATCATCATCATGGATGTTATACGTGGCTATGGAAATGATTTTCAATACATATGTGTGTGAAAAAAACAAATTTATTATTTTTATGCCATGTTTTCATTGTTCATGACTGACAAATAATGATTCCATACTCATTTGTATTGTGTTAATTATTTGAATAGACCATGCACAATTTTTCATAATTAAAGATCACTGAAATATTGGGTATTCTAATTGCAACCATTGATCTTGTTCTCATATACTAATACTTATATTATGAATGAATATGATCATAGATTCATATATATTATGTTTTTCTTTACTATGTATTTGATCTCATCCACTCAAATGATTCCTTTCACTATGTTATGATGAACGAATTTATGTATGTTGTTTCATAGAATAGTTATTAATGTGAAAAACTTAATTAAAAAATGTAGATCTTATATTTACAAGTTTTTATGAATCCAAGATTCTAATGATACTAAAAATATATTTAAATCATGATTGTATAAATATGAAAATTATAAGATAATTATCTAAAATAATGTAATATTTATGTATTAAAATTATGTGTTCCTATTGATTGTATTAGAGGTACGGTTTGATAACATTTTTAGTCAAGGATGATGAAACATTAAAGTGAACTCTTTGAATAGTGATAATTATTGGATAAGATTTGATGTTATGGTATTAAATGTAGTAAAATTTATAAAATCAAATGTATCCCTATCGAGATACTGGAAGTTTATTTAGTTAGGGATCAAATTACCTTTGGAGTAATACACCACAAAAAGTGTTTTTTGAGTTTATCTAGATCAAAGTTACAGTGAATGGTAAATGATTCATCAGTAGGAACCTGTTGTGAGGCTCTTAGGTGATATTAGTAGTTCAATGAACATTTCATTAAGATACATTATTAAATACTTGAAATGAAAATGATAATGGATTACTTTTGATAATGATAATGATTCATTGATTGAAATGAATTTTTCATGATTTAGACAATATAGGAATTATTTCCCTAATTATATAATATATCACTAGGATTAATGGTGCCTACAGATTGATTTTGGGTTTTTTTCAATGGATGAATACTGAAGAAATAATGTTAATTTTGAATTTGGTGGAAAATTCAATGATTGTCCTATTGAGAAACTGGTTGAGATTGTACCTGGAAGATGAACCATTTTGATTATTCATAATTAACACTATTAATTTATGATTGAAAAAATAATCATATGGGATTTTCGAAACACATAATGTAAGAGGAAAATGTAATTTTATGGTTTTTTAGACGGAAATGATCACGGGGGAAGCAATTTTCAATTTCCACCATTTTTGGAATATTAGAAAAATCACACTAAAGAATGTCTCAAATGAAGTGGATGATATATTAAATGAATATTTGAATGAAATATATCAACTAATTTCTATTTAATTTAATGTATTGTATATGGTAAAATTGGAAATTATCTATTATATTTCCAAATTCCAATGGATAACTCCTAGGTCAATGAAGGGTCTATGATGTGAAAATCACTAAATTGAATAATGTTGGTTGAGGAACACTTTTCCTTAAATATAAATATTATGATGTAATGATAATTTTTATATGAATATTCACAATAGATATATTATTACTCTTACCTTAGTTAAATTTTATTTTATTTTGATCATAGATATCTCCCTCTAAAACGATCAATTATTATTTTCTAGAATAATAAAGTCACAATTGATATTCCAAAAAAACCTATAATATTATGAAAATGTGAGGATAAATATGTATTTACAATTGATACAATGTCCATTACATGGGTGTGGATTAATATTCATGGTGGGTATATTTGTCTGATTATTAGGGCAAAAGACTCAATATCAAAAATATGTTACTGTATGTGGGTGTGGGGACGTATTTTCATATGTCTTACCTAGTATTACTACAAATAAAGAATTATATTTAACAATATACCATATAATTGGTATTACACATATTTTAAGGAATCCATATAAAAATTTTCAGATTGATTTTTATGAATTCTATAAGAATATATATGAATATTTTGATAAGGGATTTATTTGGCCAATGGAATAAAACTGGGGCTCACCAATAACTTGTATTTAGAATAATTTTTTCATTAATAGGATTTTCCATTTATTATTAGAAACATGACATGTTCAAGATCAATAATAAGTATCATTCACCCCATATTAACGATTATTTTTATTAATTATGAGAAGCACAATTTGTTTGATTATTTATCTTAAATATAGATACAACCAGTTGAGGTTATAAATTGAAAACATACCTAACATTGATTTTCATTCAAGGTATGGGCTGAATGAGTATTTAGTGATTATACAAATTATTAATAATTCTACCCCGATCCTCATTTATTTAATGAATATGAGGTTTTGAGAATAAATTAATCTATCTTTTAGTATTTATTGAAAATATTCTTATTTAACACACTAAAAATTTATGATATATTTATCATTAAATAAATTATCATTCTTATATAGCTTACAATACCCAAACTTAGATGCTAATGAACCATAATATATAATATAATTATAACATATTTTTTAAAATGTAAATTAGAATAATAATAATATAATTTTTTAAAAATATTTTTAATTATTTTATATGATGTAAATATTTTTTTATTAATTTAATTATATTGTTTAGAAAAAATCCCTAAATAAATTTATTTATTTGTTTTTTGAGAAAATAATATAATAAATTATAATAAATTTTCGAAAATGTAATTTGTTAATGAAAGTTCATTTTTAAAATTAGTATTTTTAAATTTTCTTATAGTGAAATGTTTCTAAACTTTTTTAACATATGGATTTTTCAATTTATATGGAAAAAATACTTTTAAAAAAATAATTTTTTTATTTGAATATTTATTAAAATTTATTTTTTATTTAAATGTATTAAAATTACAATAAATTAATTTTTATAATGAATAATTTTATTAACTTACTTTGAATCAAAAAAATATTGTGTATTTTTATAAAAATACTATAAATTAAGAAAAAACTATTTTATGAAAACTACATTTTTAATGATATAATCAATTAATTAAAAAATAAATCCTAAAACATCTATAAATTGATTATTTAAAATTTTATTTAATATTTATAATAACAAATTTTATATTTAGTCAATTATGATTTGTAACCATGGTAAATATTTTTCACTTCATTAATGGTATAATGGGGAAAAAATTGATAGTATCGTAATATAAGATCTCAAAATCAACCCAAAATGTTCCTTTTTTTCATTTTATTGGGTAAATTATTCATTTCCATCTCAAAATTTATTATATATCATTTTAATCTATTTTCAATTTATAATGTAATTTATATTGTTTTATATAAGTAAAATAAACAAAATTCACTATCTAGAATCTAATATCTATAAAAAATTTATATAAGAATAAAAATAGTATAATTTTATTTCTAAATGATTATTTAAAATTTTAGAAAAATTAAATGGATTTTTTATCTTTTATTAAAGGAAAAAAATAAATTAATGGATTAGAAAATTCTTACATAATTCTTTTCAAAGTAATAGAAAAGTCATGTTATTGATTTTATAAATATTAAAGGTCAAAATATTTTAATATTTTATTTTTCCCCATGAATTATATACATTAATTAAATAAATTATTGTTATGAAAACGGTTTATATATGAATTTAATTACAATATTCCTGTATTTATAGACAAATTAAATGAATTGTGTAAAAAATTAAATTAATGACACTTTTTGAAAAATCATATTTTTACAGAATTGGTATGGTGAAAAATGGTTGAATGTTTCATCCATTAGACATTTAAGTGAAAATAATTACAATATACATAAAAATGGACCTTTAAACTGATGAATTATTTACTAATGTCGTGACCCAACCCTTGGGAACCCCTCATAGGATATTAGTGAGATGAGGGTGATGACTCAAACCCCAATCCAGAAGTTGTAGGATTGGAAACCTAAATCTATTCGGATTATAAATAAAATTTTATTTCTTATATTAATGTACATCTATTCAGAAACAAACAAAAATTCCATTAAATTGTGTCAAGATAATATAAAAGACATAAATATCATGAGGGTAATCGATGCATGAAACAACCTCTATAAAGGAAAGCATCAAAGAGAAACAATGGGATAATAAATATACAATGTGGAAAACTAAATACCTTGCTAGAAAATGTGATTTCAATTAGATAACTATAGGTAATGAGAGAAATTGAATATATTCGAGTTCAATATCTCTAATGTTAACCACTAAATATTATCAGAAACACTAATAGTTCAATGCTCCTCGATTATTACGTTCCATAAAATATATCATAGATCTTCAAGTATTCTTCATAAGACACAACAGAAGTGGGGCTAGCCTAGTCCAGGGTT
Source organism: Viscum album (assembly GCA_963277665.1). Taxonomy (NCBI): domain Eukaryota; kingdom Viridiplantae; phylum Streptophyta; class Magnoliopsida; order Santalales; family Viscaceae; genus Viscum; species Viscum album. Next base: position 39,351,442 of record OY728160.1, on the reverse strand, counting down.
CATTATATATATACCTAGTAGGATTACATAAAATATATGAGAAAATAATGAAACTAATAAATTCATTTTATCTAATAAAGAAATATATTAAAGTAAAATTTGAAAATATATGATAGAATGAAACCAAACAAATAGAGAAAGGGGATATTTATCTTCAAAAATATCAATTTATAATAATTAGTATATATATAGATCAATATTCCCAATATATGATTCACATCACTGTGAGAATCCTCAAAAGAATTAATGTGGAGGGTCTGATCCTTACTATTATTCTCTAGAGTTAATGGAGAACAACCTCTACTTGAAGACCCAATCCCTACCATATCACATTGATATGGGAGTTCCCATATATATATATATATATATAGTAATTAATCCCTTTGTAATATGGGTGAGTACTGAATCTACATGATTTTAGATAATTGGTACCTAATTCACATGTTTGTTATGGGTGTTCCAACACAGATATATAAATTATGATTAAACCTAGTAACTTTCATTATCTAAGAATCACATGAATATGTGACTTCATAGTATCACCAAAAAAATATGTTTCATGAATGAAGGATACCATCCCCTACTACCTATATGACTACATAGTATATGATACATACATGCAAAAACCTAATTCCAAATGAAAAAGATACAAAAATATTGTTTCTTAAAAAAAGTATGTGGGGTGTAGATAGGGTCACATTGTGTATGGATTCACATAGGAATATGGTCATATACTCCCCTAGACCTGGATTATCTATCAATGTGTCCCCAAATTGTGCATCCCTCTGGGTAAATTCTGGTATATTTACCCAATTTCTTCAGATGTATTATCATTACATTTCTCGGATTGTGATGTACCACTACATGTCTTATCATATAGTAACACAAAATGCCCTTCCAATCAAAGTATCTGGTTTATACTCTTACTACATAGATTGGATTCTTGATTAGGATCACATGGTGCATGGGCCTCTTAACAATCCTTGTTATTTCTAACTTAGGAGGAAATTTTTTCTACCATTCAAATATATGTTACACAATGTGTGTTCTTTTAGGATGTGCTAGGTGTAGTATAATTTATAAAAGGTTAAAAATTAGGTCTTTACATGGATTCTATATACATAATATCAAATAAGTCCATAATTTTTTGACTCAACCAATAATGTAAATATAGTATTTCATTTCATATCTTTATTTAACAAAATCTTATGGATGGAAATGAGATTTTGGGATACCAGAGGAGTAACTTTCACACCTACATTCATTGATTTTGGTCTCATTACATGAAGCAAAAAATTATAAGAGGAAAATTTTTATTGATCCATCTACCATAATTTGATCATTATGTATTGTGTAAATAAATCAAGAATTCATGGAGTTTATCATTATCCAATGTATCCTAAAAATTTTTAATCATGGAACCATGGACCAATGATAAATAACCAGAATTAATTTCTAGGGAAATGAAAGTTAATGAGTTAAGTCCATAATTTGAATAAGTGATCCTTGAAAATGACGATAAATCATTTAAAACATGAAGATGAAAATTAACACAACATTTATAAATATTAGTTTCAATAAAATTAATTTAAATCAAGTCCTGTGTGAAACTTTTAAATCACAGAATGAAAAAGAAAATATGAAACCCAATCTTGAAATATAATTCAATAGGAATAAATCCACAAAATAATGAACCATGCATCAAAAATGATTGATCATGGGTGAGGCTCACAACAACAAGTGATTATGATGATGATCATACTGCATTCTTAATTTATTTAACAATTCAACCCAATCATTCTTTTTCAATCCATATTATTGATTCTTCAATTCATATAGATCTCTCACTTTATACTGTAAAATATAAAAAGGTTCTACATCTCACAATGGAGATACAAAAAAATGATGTATTTATCAAGTTAGAAAAAACTTAGGCTATTGATATTAAAAATAAATAAACTATTTAATTTATTTAATGCACCCACTAGTGACTCCTTAAAAAAAATTACCAATTCCAAAAAACTTTATGTCATTTTTGATATTATCATCAATTCCCCAAACAACTATGATATCAAATTTTACGTATGAGGTACAAATCAATTGGGAAACTATTTATTCTATAAAGTTGTATCCACAAGATTTAATATATATTAATATCTTTAATTTATTATTTCAAGCATCATGCGACACAAATAACACTATTATAAATATTATGATATATATATATATATATATTTACAAATGTTCATGGTGTAAAATAGCAGAAATAAAATTAATTGAATTGTTCCCTCCTTGAAGTATTTTTTCTAGAAAAACACAAGTTACAAAGAATGTGGGTGAGTTGAAGTTTCATCAGGATATTAAATTAATAGGATATTTCATGAACCATTATATGGTGAAATGAAACTCATACAGTATGAATGTTTCATCGACAAATGATATTATCTTATTAAATATTTATCTCCATTTGGTACTCCAATAAGGTGTCTATATCCTTGATTTATAGATCCAACTACACATTCATGTGTGATGGTTCATCCTTGTATCTACTCAACTGTGATATATGGAAGAATTCATGACCTTGATAAAACATTAGGGGTAAGTCCATGTATTAAGAGACCACACCAACACACAATGTGATCCAGAAAAAGCTGATCAACCTTAGGGATGTATTTATTACCCAACCAAACGTTTTTTATCCTCAGTATTAGGATACTACCAGGAAACTATAATATCCTTTCTTAAAGTAAAAAGGAATGTTACATCCATACACAAAATATTGTTTCTTATCTAATGTATATACTAATACATTATGGATCAGTTGACCATTATAAGTGATATCGAATACCCGCTATTGAACAATAAGATATGTCACACATATCAAAGATCAACATAAGGATGACCTATACAATCTCATATATGCTGACTCGAATGATTCTATACCAATAGTGTAGTGATATATATTATTATATGAATACACAAAAAATGTAATGTGATACAACTAAATTTTGTATAATTCCAACATAATGTATCCAAACATTTTCAATAAAACATGGATGGTCTACCTAGTATGTCTACCCTTATCAGGATGAAATATTATACCCATATATAACTCGATCATAAATGCCTCCTGGATACCCCAATATAACCATATTGTTAACCGAGCATCATAGTTGGATACAATAATCATTAGTACATTTTGAATATTGGTTATCCCATGCATCTAAAACTACCCAAACACTCAATCAAAAGCTAGTCACTAATGGAAAGTATGTGTTATAAATATCAAATTCTTTCATAAATAACCCACATATATTTATATCATCACATTATCAATGGAATTAACATAATTAATCTATCCCACTTGTATTTATGAATTCAAAGAGGTCGAATGAAACCAACTAATACCTGATATTAAGCAATTTATTATTGAAAATTGATGCAATAAGAATCAATATTTAAAATTATCCCCCATGTTTTATCCTAAAAAATAGAAGTAATAGTTATTTTCCATATTTTACACACCTCAATGCATTTTAAAGGGCGATGTATAAAATTCATGCACTACCGAATCATGATACATGACTATAACTAATATCAAGCACATAAAAAAGTTGTAGTTGTCCCCTCTTTATGAATATAGATCATGTGAGTATCTATATAATATTTGGTCATGGAAAACCCATATATTGAACATATCCAACCAAAAAATCTTTAACATGGGGAATTAGTGGTTGAGTCATTTCCATTGACTTGGGCAATACAACACACATCTCCCCTACCAGGGTCAGATATAATGATTCAAACTACACATATTCCTCAACTATGGAATGAGAAAAAATATATCACTATAGAAAAAGTCCACAATGAATTTCTTCCCTATAATATAGAATATATTGAAGAAGTAGTATTAGTGTAATTCCATAAATAACCAATATCTGAGGTTTAAAAATATTTTAATTAAATTTACATAAGACTCTTATGTCTGAGTAAAAAACCAAACACTCAACTGGATAGTAATGCCTCCACATATTTTTGTTCAATAATATAACAATAAATAATATTTCATTGGATGAATAATTATTATAATGTTCAATCACCAACATCAACACATAGGAGATCAATTCCTTCATCAGAATCATCACGCAACAAATCTCAACTCTATAGGAATAAACAAATACTAATAAATCTAACCCCTTTAATAAAAATAGTATAGAATAGTTATTCGTATATACGTTTACTTCGTGAATTCTCTATAACAGTGATATATATATATAGTAAATTAATTTTCTTTTCATGGGAAATTCACTCGATGGGGCTACATTCCTAGAAATAAATTCCATGGACCACTTATAGTACAACAAAAAATAATGGAACTTCACATCATGGATTCACTATTTTGTAGATCCCACATTTGACCAACATCAATTATTGTTTGATACATATCTTCATAGTGATAAGAGATTGCATTCTCTAGAATTTGAACATCTCGAGTCAATAACATACACTTTTTAATCTTACCATGTAGTTGGGGCTCAAAAAGTATGTCAATAACCATCCTAAAACCTTTTTTATCATTCATAGACATAATGTATATTTAAATTTAATTGATAAATATAACTAAAAACATGTTCAATTAATAATGGAATATCTATTTCATAATTCATATTAATATATTGGGGGAATTAGTGACATTGAGATGCATCACCATGGACACATAATGCTCAAAGTGACATTGAAATGTTTTTATAAGTTTTGTATCATCTCAAAACATCAAATTTTGGTAGATATACCTAAGATAAATATTTTAAATATAGAATGAATATTTAAATTGGCTGAAAAGTCATAAATCAGTATAAATTATTACATGTTCTTGATTATTACATAGTAAAAGTGACATACATCAACAAAATAATCAATATCTCATTTTCCTCTTTCAAAAACATTATATCCTCCCAGGGTGTCACACTAGGAATATTAAAACTTGTCTATTGATTGTCTTTTAACCATTCCATCCCTTCTCAGAGCTCATTAGGTTCTATATGATATTCTGAAAAAGATTATTGGTGCGGTCTCACGGTGTACGCTAATTGAAAGGTTAAGGAATAGCCCCAAGGGCTTTCCTAATATACCATTGAGGAATGAAATATATATTATCCAACACTAATTAAACATTCCATATTCCTATAGACATTTCTAAACCAAGGGACAATAAATCCTAACAATTGTGGGATAGGTTACAGCTTTATACTCAGTAGAACAAAACGATCAACCATAAGACCCATATCACACTTAAAAAAGAATCACACCAAATATTCAAAATAGAATGTATCATTTTTCTAATGATAATATATTTATGAAAAAAACATATAAAACAAAACCATTCTTATAATGGAATCATAATGTTTCCTCACATTGAAAATAATTCCCTCAAATAACTTTATCCATTAAATGACAACTCAAATTGTATGTAGATTTTCAATATAGAAGATTCACTCCATGTATGAACCAATATCCATATATAATGGTTTAAAGATTCAACTAGAAGTATTATATCTTGAAATATATATTAATAAATGATGAAATTTATCATGATTGTGTCTAGTATGCCAGTGAAACATTTTAGAACACATCAATTATACTGTGAAGCATCATATGGTCTACTTGGTCATATACCACTAGTGAATAGAGTTAACTATACTCATGGTATCTATCCAAATTGACAAAAATTGTCATGGATGTTGGAGTGGGTCATACAATTATCCACCATATAGCTCCTCACTCTAGGGATCCATTAACACCTTTTACAGCACCACCTCTATGGGGTCCACCTTTACCATGCTTGGGAGATCCCTGTTCACAATTATACATATTTTTTTGATTTCCATCCACTACATATAAATTATATGAACAATAATGAGATAAAAAAATCATGATATATGTGACCTAAGAATTATACCAACCATGTTTTTTAGATACATATATCTGAGTATTTTCATTATTATGTATCCAACTTAGTGTCCCAAAAAATTGATGCCTTGATGCTGATGTATATGAAATAGCCCCACGATATCTTTTATTAGCTACATCAATGTCAAAAACCTCTAAAAAAATTTCATCATAACAAAATCCATATACACTACTCTAATATAAGTGGGAATGAATAAAGAGACCACAATTGATTGGATGCCTTAATGAAGTACCTCCTCATACATCCAAAAATGGATTTATCCCTCCCTCGCCATATCAAGGGAATAATGTGTGAAGTCCTTAAAACGTCAGGTATACATTGAATGTAAAATATAACCCTGTTGAAACTCAATAATTAACTAAATTTTCGTAAACCATATGATTGAATTGTAATTATGTTCAATGAATAACTAAAGAATGTATATAAATGAAGGAATCATCTCATAATGTTTTAGATTGATTAGTCTCTATTGGTACCATAATTATCCAAGATTACGGTTTATCACAAGCATACCCATTTAATTAACCATGGTAAAAATATGTTTGGAAACTCAGAACACTTCCCCTAGAAAATCATTCACTACTAAAGGGTACAAGAAGAAATGAAACATGAAAATTCCCTTTCACTAGAATTATCATAACTATCTAATTATTCATGAAAAAATACCTACTATGATGAAGTAATATGTTTCCCAACATTCAATCGATCATATTTCAAGACAACTATATGTGGATCCATGGGTTTCCCACAAAGTAGAAGCTCAGATATCTAAAATACTAGAGGAACACCTCAGGAACAGTACCCAAAATTGAACATGTATCACTAAAATGTACATCATCATGACCTTGTATCTATGTGAATGATGATTATTGTCATGTAGGCACCCAAAATGACAACAACACATGCCATGATATGCTAATAATATCGGTGGGGGGGGGGGATATTATTTACGAATGAAATTAAATTCAACAGTCACAATACATTACGATTCATGTACTATTTCTTTCATGTAATAGATTTATTGTCATGAAGAGTTGAAAAAATGGAGGTCAGAGTCATGTTCTACAGATATGTTAGTTGTTGAAACATCAATGGCTGCACTCTATTTAATGATGAACATGGGAGGCTATGAAATCATATCCCTATATTCCTAACCAAATCTTAAATAAAATCCTTAATACAAATATAATCCTATAGAAAAACTACCGATATACCAATATTTCATTACCTGAACCTTCGGGACCCCACACGGGTTGATAGTGAGATGAGTGTGAAATAATTTTAAAATATCTAATATACCTGTTTCTTTAAAGAGTTTCATGAAGGCTTCTCACTAAAATGGGATGTGTTTCCTAAAGTACATTTTTTTCACATGCACAACCATACCCATGATACAATGAAATAAATAATATTAAATAATAAAACATCATGAATGTAATAAATTCATTTAACATCCTTTATCAAAACAAATATCAATTTTATGTAGGGTTATGGAATGATATAAGAATGAAAATTGAAAGTCTAGAAATGAGGACTGAAACTATGAACTATTTGAAATGGAGAAATGAAGAGATCTCAAATCAGAATCCCTAAGGATGACCAACAAACATGGTCAGAATATCCAATAATGTGATTCCATATCAATATAAGGTCCTCCAAATATATTTTTGGTTATCCTATTATCTATACAATAAAGAATAAATGTTGGAATATCCAATGAATAATGGGAGTATATATTTAATAATTAGGATGACACAAAATCCATGATTCAAGAAATATATAAAAAAATTCTCTCAACCCATAAAGAAAAATGGTAACGTATCCTATCAAAATATATTCCAAAATGAAATCCAAACAATATAGAAAGGTGATATCATTCTTCACAAACAACTAAAGAAGATTACGAGACTTCCTACAGCTCCAAATGTCCCATATGTCATTCCCAACACGATACACAACATCATTAGTATTAAAGTAGAGGTTTCACTCTTCACTACTATGAACCTTTGTCGAGGGATAATTATCCATAGCGTAGGTCCCACTCATTATTGGATCCCAATGATATGGAATTACAACTACTTTTATAAAGAAATATTTACCTCTATAATGTTTGGGTCTACTATATATACATATGTATATGGTATAGGGTACCATTACCCTAGTGAAATAAGGGAGTTCCAACCTTGGAATATCACCGATGATAAAACCCAGTCACTATAATCAACCAACCATCACTAGAAGATGTTCCTAACTTATAAAACCTCACATAATATCATTGGTTATAGATTAAAGGATATTATAGTGTCCTATGTAGAAAACTATTGAGTTTTGGCCACTCATAGTCTAATACTTCAGTCATAATAAATGATATACATAGGGTAGAAGTTTTATTTAAAAGTACACAGTGAGTACATTGGGTCACTTGGTGGGTGGAATCTCTTAGACATATGGGTGTTTCCTCTAATAAAAATGGATTATACATCCATGAGGCTCCCTATAGTGCACTTATTTTGTGAAATAGTATGTAGGTCTATCTACGGTCTTCAGTGTGTATTCTCAGCAGGTGACTCAACCAGACATGTCTATTAATAGAACTTGTCCCTAGAGAATGAAGACGTTTCTTTTCAACCTATGTCATGGTAGTGTTACCTTGGGCTATAGATTATCCACTACATTTTGTATCATGAATATTGCTCCCAACCACATAGTATGCTATATTTAAATATATATCAACAACAAGAAACTGTGAGAACCTATGATTCAAAGGGGGTGTTCCTCTACGATACAGAGTTCCTAGTATTGTTTCTAAAAAACTACCACATTGGTAATCATAAGAATTATATATTTTTTCATTTTCACCAAATTTACAATAATTTAACTCACATGAAATGGTTTAATAGGAATGATTTATTCTTCAATATTCATTTTCTGGAATCTTATTTATTGAAAAATGAGATTACAGTTAACCTAGATGAAACCATCCCACCACTGTCTATATTTTGAGGTATTTTTCTTTAATACAACCACCATAATCTTAAAAATATGACTCTATTCATGATAAATCAATCAATATGTTTTTATCATCATTCATGATTCTGGTGGATTGATCATTCTTTAATCATTTTTGTAAATGTTGAATCATGACCTTATGGGATAATACGGAATAATGCCAATAATGGTGGTGAGAAAGGTCAAAATAATGATGTGGGATAATCATTGGATGATGAGATCAAAGAAATTGATCATAAATCACAAAAACATATAGGGGAGAAACTAGTGAGACAAATATAAATAATAATGTTAAAGAATAGTAATTTAATCTAGGATCATGAGAATAATAAAAATCATAGAGAAATTAATAATATTTGAAATCCATGAAGGAATGATAAATTAACGAGTTTAAATAAATAAAATAATGTACTCCACTTTCGACATGGATTGTACCATTTTGAAGACAATGTAATTTAGTACTGTTGATAATGAGGAACCGCCTGGATTCATTATTCATCACAAAAATCTCATTTATTTTATTTTAACGATTCACATTCCCAAGTAATCCATGACAATTGTGCTCTAAATTCATCTATTATATTCTCTGGGGTTATGCAGAAAACTGTATATATTATTCAAATTATGTACTTATATAGGAATTTTGGTTTTTAGGTGATTGTGGAAAATATTTAAAAAAATCCTTTAATTTACTTAATATGTCATGTAATTGATATCTATTTAGGAACACTTGATGTTAACTATCATTTTTTCTAACATAAGGTAAACATTAAGTCCCATAAATAATTGTGATCTTATATTTTTCATATGAGTCCCCAATAAATAGGGAAACCATTAATTCTAAAATAATTCTTTCATGTGTGACAAAATATATTAATAATTACAATATATTATTTCATTTTTTATTAGACACAAAAAATATTGTGACAAATTTTAGTATAAATATAATTATATATATTCAAATATAGAAAAGATCAAACTATGAAAACAATATTCCTTTCTACAAAAGATATGGAATAAATTTGTCAATCGATTTGTTAAAAAATATAATGTTTAAAAATAAACAAAAAACTGTATAAATTCTATATGTATATGATATTTAATCCATAATAACTATTTTTTTAAACTCATGTTGACATGGAATCATTATAATTGATAAACATATAAATTATATTTCAATTTTTAATGTAATTACAAGTGTTTTTTCACTATTATAAAAGTAAACACATTATATATTTTCATTACACATAATTGGGACTTATATCTTGACTAAACCCTACAAATAATTTTTTATTAACTCCAATATAAATAATTTTGATTTATTTTTTTCCTAAAATAATATTTCAGTGTCCTCTATGAAAGAATATAAAGAAGGTGTACTAAACTAGAGGTAATAATATTAACTATACTCATTGAAATGATTTATTCTTATACCTCATATTATACTATCATATTAATTAAAAAACAATATATTATGTATTTTTAATATAAGTAATAGTTATTATGTTATTTAACCAACCACTATTCTCACTTTTCTCTAAAGAATATTGAGTGAATGTATCACTCATTAGTATGTGTAGTATACAGACTACAAATACCGATTCAATTAATTTTCTATCACCATCATTCATGGATTGTTATTTTGATGGGTTTCGTGTATATATTAGTGGTTTGTGAAATAAATATACATAAGTGATCAAAATAGCATATCATCCTTATTACCATCTCATTCATTATAACATGATAATATCACTTTTTCTTATATTTGAAAACCAAATGAATTAAGCGATGTGATTTTTTTTCATTTAAACATTGAATAAATGGTAATAGGGATAGATTTAATGAATTTATTTCATATATAAGATATAATAATTAATTTATAAAGGAGAATTATTTTTTACATTTATTTTATCACATTAATTAAAAACTGATAAGTCCATTTATGTGTATTTATGACCAATAGTATCTAAAAATTGTTCAATTAGTTTCACTATCATTATACTTTAATTAATGAATATTAATATTCATTTAGAGAAAATACATGATTTTTCAGTAATTTTTTGTATTATTTAATTTCTATAATCTATGTCAAAATTTGAGGATCCAAACATTAAAACTATAGCTCTTATGAAAAATAAAATAGTTAACACACAAAAACACTAATTTTAATAAGGAATTATTTTTAAATAGATATTGAAATATTATGAGAGGATCATATATGATATTATAATTATGTACATGATTATTTTATAGATATTTAATAATCTAAAAATTATTATATAGAATTTTTTAGAACATTTGATACAATTCGATCTTGAGATGATGGTTTTGTGTTGCATTCTATTTATTTATCAGGATTTTTATTTACATTGACTAAAATAATGAAATTTTATTATATACATATTAATAATTCCCTGAATATTCTTTACCTATTGTTATTTTATGACATTACACGGTTTCCTTTAAATTTTCCTTTTAATGTACACCAATGAATGAAAGACTAATTTAAGAAAATACATTTTTTTTCCTTCACCGGAAAAACCATTTTCTTTCATAGACATTTTTTTTTGAGAAATTATATCTAGACTATTATTATAATTTATTTTTGATTATTTAATTATATTATCATCTGTGTTTGGTCTTTTATAAACAGAATTAAAATGAATCTTCTTTTAATTTCTTAAATGAGGTACTTTGGAAATTTTGAAGAAAATGCGAAATGACTCTATTGATGTATACACCATGAAAATAATTATGCACAACCCTGATCGGTGAATTCATTGAATGTTTCCATATTGTTTTCCATTTTTATTTTAGAAAAAAATGTATTCCATCAGATTTTTAAAATTTTTATACTTTGGGTAAGTTAATTAAAATGAAAAATGTTATTTTTCTAAAAATTATACAAAGTGATATAATAAATGGATGTTTATAAAATATGACATAAAATCATGTTAGTTATGTTTTACTTCACATATCATCCAATTATTTTGTGAATATTATACCTTTTGATATTTAATGATAATTAAGATGATATTTTTATGGAACTCGTTTATTTAACATATTCTATGTCTTGATGAATAGTTTAAATTTTTTAAAAAATACATTTCTCTTTGATCTCTTATTATATAATGTATTGATAAAACATTTATCAATCCAATTTCCATTTAATGTTTTATTCTATGATTAATTTTTATTAATGATGTGGAGGGCATCTGATTTATTTTCATTATGTTAGAGTAAGGCCTCTAATTATATACCCTAAAAATGAATTGGGTAAATATAGATATCTCAAGATATAATAATGAGGGAATAGTTTTTATTCAACTCAATTAAGTGAATTTCTTTACTAGGATTATATTGGGGGTGATTCATGAATTATTATATGATAAAATGGGATGTGTATCCAATCCAATATTAGAATCCTTCCTGTAATCCATCAATAAATCATTGATTTTCTATGCTTCAATGTATGCTCAAAATTTATGTCATTTGGAAATTTTTTATCTCATGGATCATGTTCCCTTTTTTCATTATGATTAATATAATATTAAATAACAAACATTATTCCATGGATCATGATAATAAATTATGATATAATGTGTTTGGTTTTTTAATAACTCATTTTCTAAAAAATTAATGTTCATGTTATGTGTACGTGATCATCATTGTCTCTATTTTTACCCATAATGAGCACCTTAGCTCATAATGTTTTCTTTATACATTCCTAAGGGGATGAATAAATGATTATTTATGGTATTTATATAAAGACTACTATGTGTAAAAATCGTTGTGGATAATTTTATTGATATTTCTAGAAATATGATGATTTGCTATTTAGTCTATAAATATGATAAAATTATACTATTATAGAATAGATTATAATGTTATATTTTGAATATTTATCTATTTATATATTATATAAATTAATGAAAATAATTGTTCACAATTGTTTTTTTTAATCAAATATTAGTCAATATTTTGAGATTAGGATTAGAAAACATTCTTAATGGCTCTATAAAAGTGTTTATGAATCAGATATAATAATTTATTTTCTATAATATATTGATTATCAGGTTTATCACTATTATTATCATTAAACACACTATAATTTTTTGTTTCATTGACTGTGTGGGACCTCAAATAATTTTTTTAATGATGAATGTGAGGGAAAATTCAATTATATCCCTAATGGTAAATCCAATTTTATGGGAGATAGATTAAAGAATCGTATTTATATTCCTACATAAATCTCTCAAACTTGGATTCATGTTCATATCTTAAATGAGTCATGGAGGACCCAATGATCTATTTACTCCATCATAAGGTTACAACTAGTATCTTTTAGGGGATTTTCTAATCTACTAGTTTTTGAGAAACTGATCAAAATAAATGAAAATATATTTTTCATTCTAAATTATTCAAAACATGAAAATATTATATAAATATTTATCATTAGGAAGGATATGTGTATTATTAGTAGAATTTAATAAAATAGCAAGAACGATGAAAAACTTTACTACATGGATATAGAAAAGTGTAGTTGTTTCTATTCAATTTTTACATTCCTTGTATATTTCATACGATAACAATGAATGAATTTCATTAGATAAAGAAGAATGATAATGAATATAATAGTTCATATTTGGTTAATTGTTTGAAAATTATGAAGTTTTATACTCTTATTATCATCCTAACTAAATTTAAAATTGATATATTCCTTAGTGGATCAAAAACATTTCTCTAAAGGGAGTTATCAATAAAGGACTTTATTATCTATGAAGAAATCTTGTGATGTCAAATCACGGTGGAAATGGATATTGGAGTTAACCATATATCACATCTTTTTGATAATAAAATAAAGATATAATTCCAAATAAATTAAACTAATTAAAACTATATATTGAAGATGTTGTTAATTTCTTTATGAACAATGTATATATAGAAACAAAGAAAATTTGTATAAATAAGACTGGATATAATTTTATTTTTTAGAAATAAGGCCTTGAAGATGTGATGGAAAAAATAATGTAGGTATTAATTGAGATAAATTTCAAAATTATTCACCACGCACACTTCAATGTTTTAATTTTTTTGAGTATGGGAATTATTCCTAACAATTTTAATATCTAATCATTATTGACGATGATCCACATCAACAACCAATTATGTCTATCGATGAAGGTAAATCACATGAGTTCACAATTAATGACGCGGGTATGATATTTAAGTAATGAAATGTACAATTACTATCAACTATAGAAATATTAATTCCATTTTTTATTTTATTTATACACAATCCTATATTTATTAGGAATTTTTTAGGGCATCAAAATAAAACTATAGTGATTAGAAGTTGAATTATTAGTAAAACCTTCAAATAGTAAAATGATCTCATAACAAGCTTATGATTATTATCCAATTTGGTTTTTTGGGAACATAAAACCAGAATATATTATTATTTCTCCTTTAGTAAAATATGACATTAATTTTTTCTAGTATTACATTTAATTATATAAATCCAATATTAATTGTTGGGGAAGGGATCTAAAATTTGATAATCAGAACCATAATATTATAATTTATTTGTCTGATGATATATATGACATCCAATTGAAATTGAAATAATTTTTGGGTAATATATTCCACTTAAAAAGTGGTTCTTAGCTCATATGGTTGATGGGGATATTAATATCAATATATTCATATTGTATCACATTTTGATGATTTATTTTTTAATGATTTACCTAGTCTTTCATGGAATCCTGATGTTTAGTTTGTTATATAACTCATACATTATGATGCCCAAATTTTAATGTCTTTGTATATAATGGTCATAAATTATTTTTTAGAATTAAATATGATACTCATGATTAATATTAATATGTGATTCAATCGGTAATTTTCATCATCATGGTATGCTTTGATACTTTTTGTAAAGAGGAAATATTAATGGTTGCGCTTCTTAATTGATTATCTATAGTTGAAAATGATCCCAAATTATAATATGTATCTTATTACATATATTTATGTTTTTTAAACAAATTTTGATAATATAATTATTCTTATATTAATTATATTTGATATGGATATAATATAATGAGGGTAAAAATTGAAGTCATACCAAAAAATATACTTCTATTTGAGATATGAACACTATAAATTTATAGTGATTTTATTTGTTCGAACTAATTTTTTTATTATAACAATTAATTTAATGAATACAACATTATAGATTAGAATATTCATTTTTTTAAAAATTTATATATGTTATACATATATTTCCTATCATAAAAAGAGATAATAAATATTTATGTGAAATAAATAGTATAACCTTTGAAAATATAGTTCATAAGAATTATTTACCATGTTATAATTTTTCTATAGATATTTTAATTTTTATTTCTAATGATGTTAATAAAGTGTATATTGTAGGATCCATCAATGATTAATGTTATTAAATAATAGACAACACCACCCATTATGGATCATTTTTGTAGTTTTTTAGATTATCAATATATTATTGAAATTTTGTTATGAGTATACAATTGTTTTTCTAATCCACTTACCATGTAATCTTATAAGGGATCTATCTTATTTTAGAAATATGAATGTGATGAAAATTTCAAGAAACATAAAATAAGGTTTTTTAGCAAACCTATTATTACGATACCATATAATGGGGAAGTGTTTGAGATATATTATGATATATCAATGAAGGAGCATGGATTCATCATCACAGAAAATGATATTGGGATAAAATTTTCCTCATTCCAATCAATGATTCATTACAAAAATTAACCATCTCGTGTTTTGTAGTTATGTGTGATAATTTTTTTAATGATATGGTTGAATAATCTTTATTGAGAATGGTGTTCTATATATATAATTCACAAAACATTATTTTATATATTTTCTATAATATTTTTTCAAATGTTCTAGTGAATATGGTTGGAGTTGATTAAATGTACTAAATGATAAAAAATTTCCACCATTGGAAAGGGAATATGGAGAAATATGATCCCATTGAAAAGAGTAATAAAATCTTATATATGATAGGGATCACAAATTATATAATATTTCAATATTTTCAAATAAAAATTTTAAGGATGGGGATGAATATTCTATTTCTAATATAAGTGTTCAAAAATCTATCCATGTAATTATTAAATAATTATAGAAAGACTACATTATGTTAATAAATATGTTATGAAGTGTCTCAAAGGTCAAACATGATTACGATGGAATAACCAGGTTCAATAACCTTATATGTGTATCCTCCATAATAGTTTTGAAGAATCATCTGTTAAAAGAATATCATAGTTCAATATTATATATTCATTGAATATATACAATGATTTATATATATATGGATTGGTATTTCTAGTATGATAGCATAATGATAGACATTGTAGTGATTTTATCTAAGTTCTTGGAAATCTATAATGTTATGAATGAGAGATACAATTATGAGGGTATGTTATATCCATTACCCATACAATAATGGAAATTAAAAAACATCATCCTAGATTATTTCACTAGACTCCCTATAAATTTGAAAGGAAATAATTCTATTCCAGTTTTCACTAATAACATTTTGAAATCATTATAATTCATTAATATGATAGAATATAACTCTATTGGTAATATTTATATATTATAAATCATGGAAAATGTAAGGATTGATGGAGTCCAATATTATACTTATTATAATTAGAATTTAAGGTTAATCAAACATTCCTAAAAATTATTTATAAATAATTAGATACAGAGGTATGTTTTTTTACTAAAAAAACATCTGATAGATTGTTATAATGAGAGGATAAATAAATCTCTGAAACATTGTTGAGAGTGTTTGGTATATGTTTTAGTGAGAGTTTGTATCAATACCATCCTTTTGAGTAATTTTTATTATTATTATCTTTCCCTCATGAAATTATATAGATCATTATGAATCTATCTAAAGAAATAATTCTAGAACAAAAACATATTGGGATAAAATTAGAGAAATACGTTTATTTTAACCTGGTTAGTGAAATAAATTGTATTTAATGTTTGAGCCAATAATTATAATATAAATTATTCATAGTTTTCATAGAAAAATATTTTTAACTATCATCAATTATATCTATATTTTGTAAATGATGAGAACATATTTCGATAAATACATCATTAAAAAAAATTCATGACACATTGAAGGTATATTATTTTGATCCCTATGTATATACATCTATTTTAGATTCATGACTTTATAGGGATGGTAAATTATTGTTTGTAGAATCCACTAAATATATATCATGTTAAAAAAAATGTTCTACATATATCTCATTAGAAATTAAACACCTAATTCATTACCTGAACAGAGCTTATAGGCCATACCATTAAAGAAAATTATCTTTATTGGGGAATAAATGGTGGAGATTTTTGATATTAAAGAGCATATTCTATAAAAAATACATTTACATGGATAATGTCTTGTGAAAAAATCATAAATTAGAGGAAGCTACATGGAAACTTGATGATGTTATGAAGAATAAGTTTCCATTATTTTTTTATCCTAAATATGATTTTTTTTGTTTTTTATTCTAATTATCTGGTAGAATCTAACACCTAATCATTTAACGACATGTTCTATTTAAATATTTCTTTTCAACTACTTTTGATATTTGTAACCCTATTAAAAAGTAATCTATAATATATTAAATTATTATAACCTCTATATTAAAGTAGAATAATGTGTAGGAATAATAAGATTTAAAACGAAATATTTATCTAGGTTTTTGTTTAAGGTAATGTATTCATAAAAACGTCATTAAATTCCTTCGATATTTATTTTCCCTTAAAAAGTTATAGAATATTATTTGAAAATAATATTTAATTTTATTTTATATATTCCCAAATTTTTTTAATAATTTTATTTTAAATTTATATATAATAATATAAAAATTAAATTTGAGTTAAATTTTGAAAATATTTTGAAAATATTAATTTTTTAATGATTTGTGAAAAATAATAATTTTAATTGGAAATTCTCTTTTCATTTATATAATTTAAAAGTTTTAATTATTGATTCAAAATGACTTCAATGTAAAATTATTTAATTTAAATTATTATTAATTTAATTATTTTTATGAGATTAAATTTGATTTTGGATTTTGGTATGAAAATATTATAATCTCTATAAAAACAATTTTGGAAAAAATTTCATTAAGATTTCATGGATTAATTTTTAAGTAAAAATTGACACTTATATCAATTAAATATTAAAAATGAGAATCCATATACTGAGTCACGATGATCAAATTTGTTAAATTGTCTCCCTTTTTATTTTATTTATGAATTGTATTCTTGGTAAATATATGCCACTTTTGTAATGGTAAAATGGAAAAAATGGGGTTAAAACCATTAGAGAAGTTCTCAAAATCACCCAAAATTATTTTTATTTCATTTTTTGAGAGAATTATTTATATACCATTAATAAAATGTAATATATATCAATTTGGATTCATTTTCATATTATATTAAGATTTATATTATTTTTTGTGAATAAAATTCCAAAATATTAATCTTTTGACATTAATATATTTTATGCATTTTCATAAGCATAAAAAGAGGATATGTTTCATCCTGACTATTTATCGTAATTTTTAATTAAATTTCATTTTGATTATATATATCAAATTTTTTTGGAGGAAAAAAATATAAACTTTTTACACAACACTGACATAGTGCATGTCAAAGAAATATAAAAAATCATCTAAATAATTTTAAAAAACAAAAAAAAAATTAATATTTTATTTCTAAAGTGAGAGAACATTGTAGCCTGAATCCAGTGTCAATTACATTGGTACTATGTTCACCAGATATCATCCCAAATAAAAAAATAGTTTTAATTCTTTGGGAATCTAGATAAAAACATTATTATTAAATTTCAACATAAAATGAAATAAAATGTATTAAATCTAGGTGAAATATCCCTTTTATCCAATATTATCCCTACATGACAATCATAATACACATCTTGGATTCATATGGGAAAAAATAGGAATGGTTTAATCTCAAACCCTTTGTAAGGGTATGTATATAATGGAATATATCCTATGTAAACATAAGTTGTACATCAATTTTTAAATGTAAAAACCCATTCAATTAAAACATATCCTTTAGATTAATTTGTCCCAAATAAAATATAATCAAATAATACCATATAAATATTCACATAAAAATGAAACGTAACCTTTTATATTTTACTAGTCATATAATAAAATGGATTATTAAAAATTTATATAAAAATTAGGGAATTCATAATTGGAACATCTGACGCATACCATCAATACCTTAGTTAATAATTCTATAAAAATGGTTATGTCCATGACCAATATCTTGTTAAGTTTGTCTCATGAGTCCTACAGATGCATCAAGGGGATAAAAAAAGAATCAAACATCACTTAAAAATTCTAATTCAGTCCAAATATTAATGGGGTAAAACATAATCAATAGAAGCATTCTTATTTAAAGTAGAATATTAAATGAAAATGATTTTATAATTTAAATAACATATTGAAAAACAATCAATATAAATATACTGAATGGTATAAAAATAATAAACCCCAATTCAATGAAATCAAAAATAATTCAATAAAATATAGTATATGGAATTATTATTTATCATGTTTAATAAAGAATTTGACTGAAAAATGATTTTGGAATATAATATTTAATAAGATCATGGAAAAAATTATGAAGAAATTACTCATTTTAACATTGAAACCACTTAATCTTAAAAAGATATAATGTTATAAAAGAAAAAAATTAGTTGAAAATAAAATTTTAAACAATTAAAATATTTCTTAAATAATTTTTTTTTACTTAATAGGAAAATATTATCATGTTATATTGGTTTTAAAAAAATTTATTTTACATTTTGTAAAAAGGAAACACTTAAAATACTATTTTTTAATGAATTTGAGAGTGATAACCTGATGAATAGGTTTTCAATATATCCTTTAAAAATATATAATACATGTGGAAATAAAACCAAATATAATCACTATCAATTCACACAAAATTCGGTCTTGATAGAATCATTTTTGTAGAAGTCAAACCTAATGAATGGATATTGGGTTAATAATTGTCGTACAACTTTATAAATAGTCGAACCATGTTCCCTTTAAAAATAATCATCATAAAATAAAAATGGAATTAATTAAATATAACTATATTCATGATATTAATTATTAATGTTTTATATATAAACCACAAATAAAGAATAATGGTTAAATAATGAAAATATCTCATAGAATCAAAAGTGAGATGATAATCCCTTACCGCTTTGAAATCATTGGAATCGTAAGCCATAATAGAGTAATAATTGAAATATTAATCATATAATTCCATTAATATAATTTTATTCATGATATAATATATAAAATTGAATTATTTACACTAAAAAAAGAAATTATTTGTGACGAAGACAAATGTTTCCCAGAAATAAAATGTTATAGGAGAAACCACCTACCATATGTCCAAAAACATTCTTCACATGTAATTAATGTCATGGATAATCATTCTATATTAATTTATTAGATAATTTAAAACATAATAGAAATATATTTTATTTAATATAATATTATTATGTTATTTTATATATATTTTGATGAGTTATAATGAAATTTTTTTGTCTAGTACGTCTTTTTCTAGGAATTGTGGTCGATTCCCTTGAGTATAAAAAATTGGGTTTATTTTACAATGAGAATAACATTTAAATATGTTAAATCATTTAATATTAGCTGATTTATAGAATATTATATTTCCTTGTATTTAATTTTTTTATATTTCTTGAAGATGATTCAAAATAATGATGAAAAAGTCTTATTTTAATGGTATTTATAACCCTCATGATCTTATGTCATTTTATTTAATATTATGATTATGTATTGGTTTAAAAACATTAATAGGCTTATTATATGTATAATAAAATCATATTTAACTATAATATTTGTTAAATTTCTTTCCTTTATGGAAATAGTGGAAAATAAAAACTCATCTCCCACAAAGGCAGCGAATCGACTCATTAGTCAAGTTATTTTCATTTCCTGAGTAGGGAATGAATTTGATGATGGATATTCCATTATCATGATAAGATTATAGTATATATGTGATATTTTATTTACCATTACACTATTTGTTTGGGTGGTTTGGATAGGATTAGAATATAAAATAAAATAAAATAATGAGAAAGGAGGATTTTACCTCTTGGATATCATCTTCTTGGATGCCTCCTTAAGAAATATGGATTTGGTATTTTGGTGTTACCAACAATTTTTGGAGCGGGTTAGAGTATTTGAAAGGTAATTAGGTATAATTATAACAATATTCACCTCTTATAAGGATTTAGGATAGGGGTGGTGAGGGGTGGTATTTACAATGTAATAGATGGGTGGTTTTTATTATTTAATTCATTCGTTTATTATTGTGTCTAAACAATATCAATACTGAGGAATCTGGTTACTGATTATTTTAAATAGTGAATGAGATTCCACAATAATGAGTTCTAACATCATCCACAAATTATATGACTAAATTATTTATTTATTTATATATAATTTTAAAAACTACAAATTAGTATATTATAATATTCAACATAAATTGAACTATTTTAAAAAAATACCAAAAATACACCCTAAACCATTTTCAATATAAAAATTTCAAAAAAGGACTCAATTTTAAGAATATAATACTATATATATGTGAACATTAATATCTAATTAAAATAAATATTTTTTTAAAAAAAAATTATTTTAATATTATAACTAATTTTACGACACTTTAAAAAAATAATTATAATCTCATAAAATTATCATATATTTATAATGAAACAGAATATTAATTAATGAATCATTTGTATGAATTTTGATATTTTTCAATATGATTATATTATTTATAAAATTCTTATTAAGTAGTTACGTTTCAGGAAAATACTGAAACTTAACTTATCATTTTTATATCCATTATTTACTTATACCATTATGTAAATATATCTTATTTTGTTTTATTAGATACCTAGATTATAATCATACATCCAAAATAGATATTATTATTCTAATAGAAACATAACTATTCCTAATGGTTATGTTATGAATCCAATGGTCATGTGAATATTTAATTGTATATAATGGATCTAATATGCTCGATGTTCAATGTATGATATGAAATAAGTTGAATTTATTTATAGAGATATATACCATACAATATTATGGTGTTACATTTTCCCTACATTCAAAAATTTATAATCTTGAGATTTAAACTTTTTTAATTATTATGCAATTAAAATTTTAAATTAAACATGTATAAATAGGACTTTTTTGGGAGTGTAAATGAAAATACCACTAAAATGGAGTCGATATACAATGTGAAGGTCACCAAAAAATAGGTTTCTATATAGGAGAATGCTAGTGGAAAGGTAAATAATGGACATGAAAAATAATTATAACTATTATATTATTATGGGGAGTGATATATAATGTGTTCATTATATAATATACCACCAAAATCAATAAATTTTTTATCAGTAAAAAACGAAGTGACTTTTTAGTAATAAAATTAAACGGGTAACGTTTTTGTTCAAAAATGATATTTCATATACGAGATTGATTATTTTACTCAATATATATGAAATTTAAAAAATAAAATACAATTATTTATTTCCATATCATAATAATAATTTTATTATCTTATATTTCTTTTATCCAACTCCACTTCATTTATTAAACACAGAAATAGACATTCATGATGATTTATTATGGTCGGAGAAATTTTATCAAATGATCATTAATTAAATCCTTTAGACATTAAATATATACCAAAATAATATTGGATAGAAAATGTAATCCAATATAAAAAATTATACAATATCAATGGTTAAAAAAATATATTATATGATTATTTTCATTAAGACTCATTCAAAATAAATTTTTCCAAAATTCAAACTCCAGAAAACATACAAGGAAGGTCACTAAATTTATAAAATCAGTATAACATAATATTTACCCAAAATAATGTAGCAGTTATTTTCATATAAAAAATATATTTATAACTCAATCTCATTTAAACCAATATTATTCAATCATTATTCTAATAGTAAAATCTCATGTTGTTGAATAAATTACATAAATACAGACATCAAATAATTTCAGCATAATATAAACCATAAAAAAAATAACCACCATAACAGTTACAAATAATATCCTATCAAAATAAAATTATTATAACATCTATATCAAGAACATATATAGTCTTATATTTACCAAGTCATTGTTTTTTAAAAATATATTCTTATATTATAATCAATTCTCTTTACCACTATTGTTATTCATCACATTCTTCTAATTCCTTAACATTGATGTATTGGAGTAGTTTCATTATTTTTATAATGATTATAATAACACGAATATCATTTCTAAAATAATTTTTGAATTTAAAAACACAAATAATATAATTATTTCACATTTCATATTTTAAAAGAATAATATTGATCCCAATCCATTTTCTTCTTCTAAGATGATTTCCTTTGACGCTTGGGACATTAATTTACTTAGTTCCCCAAATACTTATAGTAGATTCTTTGGTTGTATTATATATTACCTTTCCAAAATGATCATGTGACCCTTATCTACACAATTCTAGAATACTTATACTCCCTTCATACAAGTATAGGGGAATTTCCTGCCACAATTACAACAATTTGGAAAATCATTCTTTCTCTTATTCTTTTTGTCCAAAATTTTCCTTATTGTATTTTTCTTCTCTTTCATTCATTCATATTCGTAAAATCTGGATATTTATTTTTTGTATCTTGATAGCACATGATACTGCATACCCATACAATTAGAGTATTTGGGAATCTTTTTCTCATCATAGAACATGATTATGACCATAAAATAACTGGTGGATCATACTCTCTTTATTATATATATATTTTGTAGCATGAATCTATAATGTTGTTAAATAAAACTCAAAGTTAACAAACCTTAATCATCATTGTATCTCTGAATAAAGAATTATCCCTCCATATCAACTCATTGTTATTGAGGTAAATATTTTTCCAGAAAATATTCATTAGTATCCTTTCATTCCATATTTGGAATTCCATTCACGATAGTGTTTTGATTTGATGATGAACAATAATTTTCATCTCTTGATATGGGATACATTTCTATTATGACATTAGCCCTTTTTATACTTCTTAAAGAGAGACATATATTTTCTTGGGGACATATCCATTTCAATATTAAAAATGGGTTAGTTTTCTCATAGAATAATGGTGGTTGTTATCACATGAAGAAGTCTATCATTGTGTCAACTTGTTGTGGATATGTAAGCACCATACAAGTATGGTTATGGTACATAACATGAGTAATTTATTCTATTATACATGTAATTTGTTAATATTTAGCTGTATTTCTTGGTCCCGCATCATTATCATTCAGGGGATGGAAATAAAAAACATGGATTATGTTTGTTGATACGATTTCAATTCTTTCCACTATGTTCTATTTCGATACAATGATATACACTATATTAGATCAAAACATTATGGAACATAATGTATTATATAAAACCTATGAGTGATTATCATAAATTGAAAAATTCGGTTTAAAAAATGTCTAAATCATAATGTTGGATAGTTTGGGAGTATTATCAAAGTAGGTTATAGGGTTATGTTTCAATAATATAAACTGTCTAAATCTAGTTTCAGATGTTTAAAAAAACCTCTGATAAAAACTATACAGACCCCAACCCTAGTAACCCATATCGAATTCCCTTTATTCCTACATTATTACCATGTAATTGTGATCATAGCCCAAATGAAATAATAAGTTTTTATCTTTTGAAAACTCGATACAAACATAAGTATTACATTAAAACTTGATATGAAATAAAACATAGTAACTCCATTAGAAACACCAGTATTTTATATATGATCACTATAGTTAAATCATAATATACATCTCAATATCGTGGGGAAAAATAAAACATAGGAAAATAGTGAATTAAAATTCTTAATAAGGGTAAGCAAATACCATAAGCTATCATAAATAAAAATAACAATAAATAAAGGTGAAAAACTAAAAAAATGCTATTAAAAAAATATAGTGATTACAATATGGTAAGAATAAAAGATGATTGTATAATTAAGTACAAATAATCACTTTGGAATGAAACATAACAATGGATATTCAAATAGTAAAATAATGGAATATATTATTATTTACATATATCATAATGGGGGAATTCATACTAGTGGACTTCTATAAAATAACATCATATCCCTGGCATGAATGACTATATAAATTTCTAGGGCCTCAGCAAATACATGGACTAGTTTGTCTCACAAGACCTTCTAATGTATCAAGGGGATATAACGGGCCCCATAATTCACTTACTATTTTCAATTAATTTCTCAATTGAATGGGGTGGAACATGATCAAAATAAAAATATTATATAATATATAATAATACATTTAAAAAAATTTCTTATTCAATAAATATAATCATTAAATATCAGTAGAAGCATGGTGAATGGTGTCAATATATTATAACCCTAGTTAAACTAATCATAAACTATTCCAAAAAATATGGAAAATATTATCATAGTATATCAACCTCAATAAATCATTTGAATCAACAAGGTATGTTTTATAGATAATTTAATATGACCACTGAATTTTTTTAAGGAAAATACGATTTTCAACATTCAAATCACTTTTGTTAAAAACTACACAATTATTAATGAAATTATTTTCATTGAGAATAACCTTGGAAATTTCATTGGATTATTCATGTTATTAATTTATTATGTAGTTAGGAAAATACACTCCTCTCATATAATCTAAAAATCTATTCATTTAAATTTAAAAAAATTTGTTATTTAAATGGTTTTTAAATTAAACTTCCAGCATTAACCGTATGAATAGATTTTATATATCACCTAAAAATTCACATTAAATAATTTAAAATAAATATAATTATAAAAAAATTTATTTGAAACATAATAATTATATTAAATAATCATTAGATTAGAAGTTAACCCCAAAGAACATAAATTGAGTTAAGAATTCCCTTACCACATCATAAACAGTCAACCTGTATTGCCCGTAAAATTATTGAACATAAAATGAAACATTTAATTACACAAATATATATATATATATTTGAAATTATTTACTAAATGAAATTATTCACACCAAAAACAAAAATAATTGTTGAATAAGAAATATATCTCATGGAAGTAAAAGTGAGATGAGAAACACTAACCACATTAGAATTACTCAAATCATATTCCACATAAAATTAATAATTATAAATGAATCATTTAATTCCGTAAAGAAAATGAGATTCATGATATTATATATCAAAGGCCAGTATATACAATACAAAAAAAAATTAGTGGTGAATAATATATATTTCTCATATAAATAATATACAAGATGAGATACCCCTTGAAATTTGTTTGAAATTATTCTTCATTTATACTTAATGTCTTAGATAATAAAATTATATTAAATAATTACATAATTCTGAATATTTTATACATATATTTAATTTATTATAATTTTACATAGTCCATTTTTTTTGATGAGTTTTAATGTTTATTCTTAATTTTATATGAGTGTTCATTTCACTGTTTTATGTTGAGTTCCCTTAAGTATAAAATATGGGAGTTATTTTAAAATGATAATAACTTTTCCATAAGTGTAATTATTTATTTTTTATATAAATCCATAATTTTAAATGTTATCATATTTCATTAGGTAATATGGTATGAGTGTGATTCAAAATATTGATGAAAATGTCTTAATTTTTCTTGAAGGTTTTTACAACAATCCTGAACTTGTATAATTTTATTAATAAATTATAATATGTATAGTAACATTTTATTTTAAAATAATAATGTTTTTATTACATTCCTTATAGAAGGTATGGTAAAATGAAAAATCATCATCCATGAAGGCTATGAATAAACACATCGCGAACGATGTTATCATTTCAAAAAGAGAAGAATAAAATGATTTGAGGATGAATACATGATTAAAATAATATAATTATATATATATATATATATGATAATAGGGTTTCTATTTCACACTATGTAACATATGGTATTAGAGGGTGATAAATTTTAAAAAATAAAATATAAGAAGGGGGATTTTACCTCTTGAAAATCTTCTCTAAAAATACCATCTAAATACACATGGATTTGGTCATTTGATAGGGATATTTGTTCATGGGTATGGAGAAGAGGCATTGGAATTTAATTATTTAGTATTTATAAAATCATCATGCCATATAATGTCTAAGGGGTAGGGGTGGTGAGGTGTGTATTTATACTGTAGGAGAGGGGTGTTTTTTGATTATTTTATTCATTTGTTTATTATTTTATCTTAAGAATATCAATTTTGTTGATTCATGTGACCATGTAAATAATCTAGTGACATTTATTTGGATTTAATATATGATTACCTCATCAATACATCATCCCTAACTAAAAATTAGATTTATTTTTTATATTGGTAAATACCGCAAATTGGAGTCTCTAACTATTCAATAAAAACAAAACAATTTTAAAAAAATACCAAAAAATTTACCATACCCTTTTTTGATGTGAAGATTTAAAAAATGGAATCTAATTTATGAAATTATTTCCCTAAGTATGTTAATTTAAATTCTGAACTAAGAACCATCGTTTATTAAAAAAATTGAATTTAATATCATAAAAGACAATACATAATATTGAAAAATCTATGTACGGTTTCATATAATTATCTTATAATTATAATGTGTCAATATATTAATTTATGAATATATTTTCTGAAATTAAATTTTATTTTAGGCCCATTATATTAATTATAAACTGTTATATATATATTTTAATTTCAAAAAATACCAACACTTAATTTATCATTATTAAAACATTTATTTACTAATTCCATGATCTAAATATATATTATTTTGATTTTTTAGATACCAATATTTTATTTATAAATTAACTGGTGAGGATATTCTTCTAATGAAAATATTTCTATTACTAATGGTTGATTTATTATTAAAATATTTATGTAAATTTTTAATTGTATATCATGATTTTTTAGATTGATGTTTCTTGTAATCTATTTAATAAAAAAATTTAATTTAGATGATAAAGACCACATAATAATGGGGTGTTAAATTATTTTCCATATACAGTTCATTGTAAATTTAATGGATTAATAATGCATATTATGGATTTGTGAAATGATTATATTATAATTATGTTTCTTTCAGAATTACATTGAAGTAAAATTTATTGAATACTATAAAAAATTACATTAATGATTTTTTTATGAAAATTATGAATATTTAAATTTATAAAATATTAGAAGTTGAAAATTAGGATTTAATATTTTTCAAAATTTTATCTCTTATTAATTTATGATCCAATTTATACAATATAATTATATTATAACCCTTTATGATTGAAATTTTTTTACTCCAATTAATGTTTAAATTTATTAATGGTAGTTTAATCAAGATTATAGTGCTTAAACTGACAGAAAAACACACCTAAATTTCATTGGATGATGTTATTTATACAATTGATTTATATTATTCAAATTAATATTTATTTAGATTCATAATAAATCAAAAATAATATTATAATATTATAATATTTTATGGCATTCATTGATTTTCATTTCCCTCCATTTAGAATGAACACTACCCATATTCTTTCATTACAACACTATAAGCTATCTAGATTGATTGAACCTCGCCCATTTATAATATAGTCTCCCCTAGATATGAATTATAATTTTTGGTCTTCTAAAAATTCAATTCTATTTATCCTCAAGACGATATCTACTAGAGTCCAACTAAAGAATATGAAATTTTACTACACGACATCATTAAAATTATTTATACCTCCAACTCAATTATGTTTTTTTATATCATTATAAATTAATAAATTTAATATCCTTGGTATAATTTAATGATATTATGATAATGTATCCATTATTATTTACTCTTTTTCGTATCAAATGGGAAGTGAAATTATCACTTATGTGTACACATGGACTATGACCTCAACATATAAATTCCATTCATTTTAAATGACTATAATTCAACAATTTGATTCATGATGATTATTATGGTTATATAATATATTTATGAAATAAATATGAATTCATATTTAAAATATCATTACATTAGTCTAAAATTCTCATTTATCATAAGACAATAGAATTTTTCATGTGTTTGTGTGGACTACCACCTTCATGGAGCGATATGAATCATTTATTATTTATGTTTTACATTGACTATAATAATAATATATTCAATTAATTTATATGATAAATGTTATAAAATAATGATTATGTATTGTTGAATTATTGTATTTATTTCTTCTATTCCATTCATTTAAATTGTATTATAGTTTCTACACTTACATACATCCTACCTTCTCCATGAATAGTGAAACTCATTTTTTAATCTCAACATTTTATAGAATCATGATCATAGTTCAATGAATATAATTGTCAAAACGAATCATTGATGAAAAAACCAGTTAACAACTTGAACCGAATCATTTAATACAAAATAAATTTTTAATGGGTGTTGAAATGTTATAGGAGGATAATAAATGATATTAGAAGTATATAAATTACTCATTTTTATAGTAATAAATAATTTATATTTATTATATCAGATATTAGAGTGCATTCAGGATATATTAATCGTGAGTTATGATATACATGATTTAATTTCATTTCTAACAAAAACGTTTATGATTATATTTCATATAATAAAATTTCAAAATATACCCCTCATGAATCCATTGAAACTTAATCTAATATATTTAATTATTAACATTACATTTTCCCAATAATTTTTTTCTCTATTGGTACTCAACCAACTAAATCGTTTTTTAGGAAATATAACTTTTTTATTTTGTATGATACAAAATATATTTTATTCATTATCCATGGTTTATAGAAATGTTTTTAATATTTATTTTTGTAATCTATAATTATATTTTAATTTAATTTTTTTGAAAAAATTACGTTTTACAAAATTTCATAAAATAAATAAAGTTTTCCTTTTATGACTATTGTCATTTTTAATTTTACCAAAGAAGTGGGAAGAATATTTTATTATATATGGAATGAACTAAATTTACCCTTTTCAAAAATAATAAATTATTTTATGATTATATTATAAGATTCATAGTTATTTTGATATAAATTGTTTATATAATATTTTGAAAAAATATATATTTTTAGGTTGTGATTTAAATTTTAAAATGATATTTTCTTCAATAAAAATTCCATACGATATTTTAAATTAATATTTATTTATGAGGATATCCTTCAATGTTAATTACGATTTACTAGGGCTTTGATCCAATGATAAAATCCATACTATTTCTCTATAGGGTTTATGACAATTATAATGAGATATTTATGAAACATGATTCGTTATTAATTGTTTATGTTATGATGAATTGTTGAAATGTTTATGAATTTTCTTATGGGTTTTTATATGATGAAAAGATGAAATATTTATGAAACTCATTTTCATTCTATGGGATGGGAAATTTTGAATGTATTATGGTCTTTTAGAAAACATATGTATTATTTTAATTATTTGAAGGGTCATACCATAATTAAATAGATCTATAACGCATTGGGTAAATATTGAAATCTCATGGGATAATAACAGAATCCATGAGAAGTGAAAAACATTTAGTAAGTTATTTCTTGGAAGGTTATGTGTTATTTATATGTGGGATTCTATGATAATTAATACCACTCTGTGATGGTGGTGGAAAATGAGCCCCCCTGGTGGGAGAGGGTCCTCTGGAATCTATCGAGTTTGTTGCCCCAAATCCCTTCTCCCCTTTCTCCAATTGTTACCATCTTCCATAATTTCATAACAAATCATCTATATCTAATGTCCTAGATTTGTTTTTCAGAATCCTTAATTTTTCTATTTCATACTTAGATTTCAATGAGGCCTTATCCCTTATAAATATAACATTTATTTATTGGTTCATTATGAGGAGACCATTGGTGTATTCATTTGATAGGTTTATTTTTGAGAATTGGGATTTACATGATAGAGGAATGATGGGTCTATTTGTTAACAAACATGTCATGAATAATTTTGAATTTGAGAATTTCATAGTCAAAGAAGGGTCTTGGGTTCCCCCACAACTACAAATATCTTAGTTTTATGTCATCAAATGGATATATTATTTCCATATGAAGCATGAATCCACGTTATTGGATATTTGGGTTAGTTATTCAGAACATCCATTGAAATTCAATAACCCTTAGGATATGTTAATTTTATGGAACCATGTTGGTTAATATTTATTTTCTGATAATATAACTTGAGATGTTTGTGACCCCATTTGTCATCAAGGATATGTCGATGTTGATGCTTCATGAATGATCGTAATTTTTTTCTAGATTATAGTGGGTGAATAATTTAATTTGTAAATAGCTTATAGTAAATGAATCATGGGTCAATTTTCATTACACCAATAATAAAATGGGAATATATTTGGAATCCTGTTGGTATGGGACTATGGTCCTTAAAAAATTATTTGTGGGATTAGGATTAAATGATAAGGTATTGAGGCCTCATGTTGGATAATTTTCATCTAGTTATATGAAATTGGTTGTATTAAATGATTGAAAATTCAAAAATGATATAAAATGTGGAACATGGGATGGTAATCCTATGGTGGATGATATTTTCATTCACTTGAGGATGGATTTTGGGGAATCCATGTCTTATGTAGAAGATCCTTTAAGGAATGTGGGTTCTGAAATGGTGATGGTAGTTTTTATTTTTTTATCTTATACTCTATAAAAATTTAGGTCCCTCATGTTAGAGATTTACCACTCGGTCGATGTAAAAATATAGAAGTGGAATCAAATATGGATGAATATAGAGGTTTTAGGTATCCTACTATTGTATCTGTTTCGGAGGCAGTCCATTCATGGACAACAATTTTATGAATATGGGGAGATTTGGGGACCATGTAAGTTCTAAGACATGTAGTGCGTTATCGTATTTCATGAGAGGGTGACCCCTCATGTGGAAAGGCTCTGATGCATCAAAAGGGTGAGTGGATTTGATTAGGAAAATCCTAGGAAGGGAGGTACTATATATTTATCCTAGAATCCTCTTTGAAATATTGTTGAATTAAGAACCATCTTAGGAGTATGTAGTAGATCGGGTAGTAAACTCAATGTGTGAGAAGAGGTCACTAGGTTTGAGTCCATTAATGAGTATACTACTCATTTTTAGGTGATTATGTTAATTATTTTCAGTGTAGTAGGCTTCACTGTCCTATGAGGTGGAAGATTCAGTGAGGCAACAAGAATGAGAGAAAAGACTACTCACACTTACCACTACCAATGGAAACAATATCTGTAGCATGTTGAAATTAAAAATGATGGAAGGTGATCCTATGGCTATTTTAATTACTATTTGACATGTGATTGTGGAACATGGTGTTGTTTCCTACATGTATTCTATTAATGGACATAAATGGGAGGCATGTGGAGCTCTTGAAAAATCTATGGAGTTGCTTATGCATTCAGATGAATAAATTGTGGAATCATTTCTTGCGGATTAATGCTTATAAACATGAAACTGAGAGTATAATGAGATCTCTATTAAGATTTTAATCCATTAGTTATTAATGTACATTTATTTAAAATAATTATATTATTACTAAAATGGAATCCAATTATGGGAATATCAACCAAGTAGATTACTTGAATACTTGGGATAAGTTGTTGTATTATTTTAAAGACCTTCTAAAGAAACAATATAACACTCAACTAAACAATTTATCCTAGAATGTGTTTAGGGATAATTATTATTTAAACATTATTCTTTTTTTACATTCTTGTTATATCGTTTAGTTTTTGAACAACATGGTTTCAGACTTTTCCCATTAAAATTGATTTCTATAATAAAAAAGATAAATTTCAGTCAGTATAGAGATTGTTTAACTATGGTTTTCTTTAACTTTTACCCAAAATAAGGAAAATATGGAATGGTGTGACACCCCAAGATTTTTATAAGATACATTATTTCTAAATTTCATTGATGTCTTCTGTTGTACACAAATCAAATATTTTCTTGCACAATACATAACACTAACTTTACTTATGGTATGTGGAACACTATGCTTGGCTTGTTTTACACACACTTTTATTTTATATTTATTGAATTCAATTCCCACAAGATTTTGTATATTTTTACAACTACATATTATTTATTTACCTTATAACCAAGTCATTATAATGGCTGTTATGGATAGATTCAACAATATTTTGAAAAACTATTTAAATAAAAATAAGTGAGTTTATAAAATAATAAATTCACTAATAATGGATATTATTAGTGAAATATATGTGTTGTATATTCTATATAATGTATATTATTCATTTTAAATGTTTTCTAGATAATATATTTGAACAAATTCAATTTCTCTGATAAAAGAAGTATTTTTCAAAAACTGCACTTTCACCGCCTTTTGATGGAGCACCCATTTGGAATGTAATTTTTGATAAATTAATATTTTATATTTTTAAAAAATAAATTTACAATTTTTAATTGGGGTATAAATAATTACTTTGGATATTTTTATAAATATTTTTGTGTTTTGATTAATGGTAAAAATATACTAAATTTTAATGGAAAACAACATATTTCATCAGAATAATATATGGGGATATATTATATTATTGAAAATATTTAATGTAAAATATAAAATATTTTTTTTCAGTTAGTATAATTTCAACATTGGAAAAATTTTACCAAGAATTTTTATTTAAAAAAATTTCATTCTATTTTAATATTTTTACATTTGAACGTCTACTTTACGTTCCGACAAGTGGATTAATTTTAAATTAATTCTTGCATAATTTTTTACATATTTTTTTAAAAATGGATTCCATATTTTAAATCAGTGGGACAAAATTATGTTCAAATCATTCTTTTATTTTGAGGAATTATGAATAGTAACCTCACTAATTTGTATTAATACTGTAAAAATCTAAATTTGGTAATTAAGGTAAATATAATATTATAAAATTACCAAAAAAATTATCCTAAAATATTTGTATGAGTTTCTTTTGACCTAAACTACCATTGGGTCCAAATTATACATGTTGGAAGCCAATAGAATGACATTGGGGCATTATATATATTTTATTTCAAAAAATATAAATTTTTCTTACTCAAATATTATTAACTAAATCATTTTTAATATAAATATATATATAAGATAAATTCGATTATAAATACTCAATTCAAAGATAATGTATTTTTAATTATAATGGTAATTTATTTATAATTTTTAGTAGTTAAATAATTACATAAATGGTTTATAGGTTGATGATGTAGAAATTATTTAATTAATGTAAAATATATAAAATAATTTTTATTAAAATGATAATAAATACTAAGAGACAAAAAACCTTGACCAAATATTATTTTTAGTGTATATCATGACCATAATCATATATTGGGGAGTTTTTTATCATTTTGAGAAATATATAATAGATTATATCACTTATATTAGTTTATTTAATGTGATGGTAAACTTGTCACATTCATGTTTTAATAAGTATAACATTTTTAATGATAGTTTTTAAAATATATATGTTTGAATAAACATACTATTATGAAATATATTAAATTTATCTTCCTCATATTATTTTATATTAAATTGTTTTCCTCAATTATGTATATTAAATAATTACACAAAACTGATCTACACATTATTTTATTATTGGAAATATCATATTATTGTTATTAAATATATTAAAATAAACATGTTATAAGATAATTAAAATTTCAAATGAATTTTATAGATTTAATTAAACCCATAAGGTTGTACTAATTTTTTTTGTAGGATAACATTTTATCTTGATATTTTTAAAAATCCAAGAAATAAATATCGTTAAAATTGATACTATTGTTGATTGGTTAAAATTATTTTTTATAAAATTATTGAATAATATTAAAAAAAATAAAAATATATAATAATTAATATTGGTAAAAAATATTCAAAATTACTTATATTTTATTTAATTTAAATCAAATATGAAAATATCTCACCATTTTTATTGAAATATTGGATACATTAGTTTAAATGTAATAGAATAACTAAGTGATAAATTAATATTATAAGGTTTAAATTGATTGTAAAACATGTCTAAAATTTGTTGGATGATGATACTGAGACCTTATATCATGTCATTATTAAAATTATTACATTTTTTAGGTTCATGTATGCGATATTATTTTATTATAAATTTATAATTTTTAAGATTCCAAAAGTTCTCCTCACATGAATTATAAAAGTTAACCTCCTCCACCCCTTCTCCACTTCACTTTGAGCATTAAATCTAATCCAACCCCATAAAAATTCCCTTAAATAAATCCCTAGTCACATTCTATAGGTTCTTTTATTCTATAAATTCCAACTATATTGCATTAATGTATTATCAAGAGGGAGCATGTCATATACGAGATAATCTCCTATATTGATTCTTTCATACTTCATTCTTCTTTTATTTCCTCTTCAATAGTTATTTACATTCTAAAGTAATAATTCAAATATCAATTATATACTGATATATCATTATAATTATATAAAAAACATATTGTACCCACTATACATGAAACAAACTACAAAAATTACCATGTGTGCGTACGTACGGCTTACTATTTACACGCCATGGTGTAATGTACTTTTCAATACAAATTTACATGGATAGGTATAATGGTGGAAATAATAAAAATATATTATTATTATAAAATTTTATTTATAATGGGAAAACATATATTCCATCCACTTCCATACAATTTCATCATTATCGAAATTAAATGGGCGCTCGTGCGGACGTACAACCTACCATCTCCATGATGTGGTGTGATTCATTTTACAATATAATAATTATATAATTGTTATATAAATTTACAGAATGAATAAATTTCATATATATTAATTTAATATAAATTTATTATGATATACATATGACCCAAGAAGGATAATCAGATCTTATTCGACAAAACATTTATAAGAACATAAAATAGTCAGTACCTGAATAACGAGTAACAATGAAATTTTACTAACAAACGGATCATAATATGATCATATATGATATCATTAAAATATCTATGAATATTAAATAAATCAATAAAATTTTTTAAATCATTATAATGAATTTTTTGATACATATAATGTATATCTGACTTATGGGAAAGGATTATTTTGTCTCACTTTTTTTCTGTGAAAAGTATTCCTTAAATACAACATATTTTTTTGTGTAGTATTTATACACATCATTAATGTTTTTGTTATTTTTATTATTATGGTTATGATATATAAATATTATTATAATAATTTATATCTTATGAGGCATATGATTTTAAGTATTATAAATTGGTAAGGGATAATCTTGCAATCTCATTATTATCTGAGATTGTATATACTTAAGTATTCAATGGGGATTATTTATCATCCATGTAACTATTTTCTAAAAATATTTTAATAAATTGTTTTACTATTATAAAATTAATTTATGAATTAATTTTCATCCTTTTTTAAATTTACTAGATTTTTTGGAAGGTATATTTATTTTGTTATCCATAGGAGGTACTTTTTTACTTTTCTGGAAAATTATAATAATAATGATTTATTATCATATAAGATATGATAATATTTTTTTTCTCTTTTATAATGCCTTAATCCTGCGAATAATACCTATCACGTTTTTAATGTTATTTTCAATGAAATTATTTTTATTTTAACATTTTTCAACATTTTAAAAAAAGAAAACATTTTTTTTAAATGAGGATATTCTCTTTAGGTATTA
This sequence comes from Viscum album, assembly GCA_963277665.1. Taxonomy (NCBI): domain Eukaryota; kingdom Viridiplantae; phylum Streptophyta; class Magnoliopsida; order Santalales; family Viscaceae; genus Viscum; species Viscum album. The sequence continues at coordinate 39,314,515 of OY728160.1, read as the reverse complement.
ATTTTAACAGTTTTATCAAAAATATTTTCCTTTTATGTTGACATTGTTTAATAGGGTAATGTTTCAAGTTATTATCCCTATTATTCCAATGATTTAATGGTGTTTTTGATGTAATTATATTTATGAAATCAATTTTCTACATGGATTATGTTATGAATGATGTTTAAGAAATGCATTTTATTCATTTGTTTATGCTATGATGAATGATTTATGATTTTGTGGCACATGTAAGAATTATTTCATTATGAGATTGTAAGAAACTATATCTCTTTATAATTCATTCGGTAAATATTTATATCTCATGAGATATGCATGACTATAATGGAATGAAAATATTGTTTAGTGATAGAGGGTTCAAATGGAGAGTAAACCTATATAAAAAATAAAGGGCTGAAACTATAAGTAATCCTTATTCAGTAATATAGGGCTATAACATGGAGTGAATTGAATCAGTAGTTAACTTTTTCTAACATGATGTTCAAGGAAATGAAACTTGGATAATATGTAAATTATTTTCATTGATTATGTGTTTTCCACAAATCCATGTTCTATACCATTGATATTTTTTCATGGATTATGTTACTATATTATTTATGTCTTGTTAACTACCATGATTTATTTCATGACACACGATTTTGATGTATCTTGTACATTGTAATATTTTTAAAATTACTATCATGTTTTTACATTATTACATTCATGTTTTGTATGATATTTTCCATGTTTTACCTTATTGAGATTTTGATGTCACCCTTTTTAAATCTTTTCTTTTCCCCGTGATATAAATAATTGTTTTAGGTTGGAAAAATGAAGGGTATCATCTTTATTGGAGATTTTGAAGATCTTTCACTTATTAGAATAATGTGTTCCAATTTTCTAATGAAACTAAAATAATATGGACTTTGGGACAATTTTTTTGTAATGTATTATATATTCCAGAAAATGTTGTAATGTCCATATAAATCAGGGTTTTGTATTTATAGTTTGTATCAGAGTGACCTTTTAGTCAATATTTTGAGAATAGGATGAGATAAAATTATTAAGATCCCTAGAGATTTTTCTACGTATATGTATTGGGATTTCATATGTATAAATCTATGAATAGAATAAAATCCAATTGTTTTTATTATCATAAAAAATATCACATTATACCTAAGATATCATAGATTGGAATATTATATATAATATACATTAATTATGTATTTTTAATATCTTATATGTATTTATCACACTTTTTTATCTTGTCTTATTTAATAGCTATAACTATATGGAACATAGTTGTCCTTGAATGTTTCATATAAAAAAAGTATATGAATTTTGAATACTAATTTCTTAAGTGGAAATATCATGAATAGAATCATGAATTTCTTACAATTATTTTTTATACTAATGAGGATAAGGATATTTTATATGACATGTGAAAGGTTTGGGATTTTCAAATAAAAATTGTGTACTTTAAACCATAGAATAATGGTTATATTAAGGTTGAGAAACCGTAATAAATGATTCATATTTTAGGAATGTCTATGATGATGGATCCTAATTAATGTATTAAGAATAATATTGGATTCACGAGGTGTATATGTTTTTTAATTTAATGATTTTTTCATATGAATAGAGAAATATATATGTTTTCATGATATATGTTTTTCATTATGGATTGAAAATGATATGTCAAATAGTTGTAAGGACCTATAAATTCCATTTACGATCAGTTGATATATTTTTATAACATATTATTAAGTGGAAGATAACCCATAATATTTACCTTATGTTATGATAATGATGTTTTTATAAAGATATGTTTGATTTGAATAAGTAAATTTGATGATACTGGTTTCTTTTGAAATAATAATGGATTTTTATAAATAGTGTTATTGTTTTATAGATTAAGTATAAAACTTTTTGGGACTTAAGGAATATATCCCATATGTTTATGAATAAGACAACATCAATGTTTTCACAACGGATATATTGAAATTTAGGTTATTACCACGACTCAGGAGAATGCATGATGAAGGTGTACAGATGTTTTGAATGTGAGAAACAAGATATACCTTATGATATATGGTCTATAAATATTTTGCTGAATTAGTAAAGTAATTAAATTTTTTGTATTTTCACCTTTTAAAAGGATTATAAAATTATAAATTTATGAATAGTATAGGTTATACTCCAAATGATGTATCTTGGATTAGATCATTATCTCACTAAAGGTGTACTTAGGCCTAATAGATATCTTGAGATATCCTTTTTTGTGATTAAGATAGATGAAATGACCTATCTTTCTATATATGGATGGCATGATCGTCTAACACATAAAGAATGAAAAAATCAACTTCATTTCACTGAATAAGAATAGAGCGGGAAATTTTTTAAGGCATGGACAGTGGTCATAATATATAAAAAATTAAGTATATCTTATAATGAAATTCATAAACATTATGAAATGAGGAATTGTGTTGTAAAAGGGTTTCTTGTGATCATCATTTTGTGGATATAAATGAACCATTGTACACTTATTTAGTTTATGGTGTTATGATTGTTACCCTTAACTCGATCAACAACATTCTTTTGATCAATGATATTAATCAATATATATGATTATTTATACTTTTCCTCCATTCATAATCCTAACCTATGCTATTATACATATATATCTAGTTATAATTTACTTTCGGTAACTGCTATTTTCTAACTATTACTTTTAAGAGGATATTTTGCTTCTTTTTTATGATGTGGGTATCTGTGAAATAAACATTCACATATTAAATCCATTAAAAACCCAGACAAATTTCAAGGGTGAAATTTATTTCAACGGAGGTAGAATATTACACCCAATATTTTTTATGAGAATGATTTTTTAAAATTCATTGATGTCTTGTGTTGTAGGTTACACCAATATAAGCTTGCAAAATAGGCAACATTGGCCTATCTTGGGGTATATGCAACTCTATGCTTGGCTTGTGTTAAACAAAATTTCATTTTTTATGATTGAATTAATTTTAGGAAAGTCTATGTACAAGTGAAAAACTAAATACATTTATGTTACCTTATAACATAGTCATTATAATGATGGGTATGAATAATATTAACATTCTTCTGAAAAACTATTTAAATTTAAAAAAATTAATTGATAAAATAATAAAATCACTCATTATATAAATTATTAATGAAATATATATTTAATATTTTCAATATAATTTTTCAATTTCTTTTTATATGTTTTATATACACAATATAAGAACAAAATCAATATTTGGGATAAAAGAAGAATTATTCGATAAATGTTGTTTTTCCGCCTTTTAATGGCTCACCAATTATAAAAATAGTTTTCTACACTTTTATACAATATATTTAAATAAGAAAACATCATATTTTTATGTGGATATAAAAATTTACTTTGGATGTGTTTTTGATATTTTTTAAAAATGTTTTATGTTTTGAAGAATAGTAAAATTATAATAAATTTTAATTGATTATTTTTTTACATGAAAATAATATATGTATATTAATTAAATTATTTATTGGTTTTAATGTAACAAAGAGAATATATATTTATCATTTTATATTATTTTTGTTATTAGCATTAAATTTATCATTAAATTGGATGTAAAAACCGTTCAATTTTTTCCAATGTTATAACTTTTAAATAATTATTTTCTATTCCATAAAAGGGATTAATTTTAAATTAATTAATAAAACTTTTGTTTTTTTGAAGTTTTAAAAATGGATTCCATATTTAGAATAAATGTTTCAAAATTATGTTAATAGAATTATTTTATTTGTTGGGAATTATGAATAGTAACTACCGCAATTTCTATTAATTTGGTAAAAAGTTAAATTTAAAAATTATGTGTAAATATAATATTATAATATTACATTATCACTTAACTAATATTATTATATGAGTTATTTTCGACATAAACCATACATTGGTTGAAATAATACCATATGGAATCCACTTGAATAAGATTAGGGTATTATATATTTTATTTAGAAAAATAAAATACTTCATTCTCATAATTTTTAACTAAATAATTTTTAAAATAAGGCAATATAAAAGATAATTTTAATTTTACATTATAATTTAAAATAATTTATTTTATAATGGTAATTTATTTTAATTCTAATGAATTACGTAATTACCTTATAGGTTTATATTTTCATCATAGAGAGATATTTTAATTAATGAATAATCTATAAAATAATTTTTATTAAAATGATAATAACTATTAAAAGATATATAAACATTAAAAAATATTATTTTTTATCTATATATTGACCATAATCATCCATCTGTCTTGTTATATACCACTTAGAGTATCATATATGATATAATTACACTTATATTTTTTTATTTAAAGTGATGTTAAACACGTCACATTCAATTTTTAATGAAAATTAAATTTCTAATAATGAATTTTACTGTCGATATATTCGACTAATATTATTATGATGAAATATATTATATTTAAATATATCATATTATTTGATTTTTGATTTTTATTTAACAAAAAATTGTTTTAAATAAGTACAAAAAATAGTTCTTTAAATATTTTTATTAATGGAAATGTAAAATTATTTTTATTAAAACTTTAAAATAAATTGAATTTTGGATGATTAATATATACAATAAATTTTTTAGATTACATGGAATCCATATGTATATAATAAATGATTTGGATCCAATTTTACATATTATCATGATATTTTTAAAAACCCATGAATTGAATACTGTCCAAATTGACACTATTGTGGATTTGTTAAAACAATGTTCTATGAAATTATTTAAAAACAATAAATTTTTTAAACTAATATGTAATTATTATTATATATAATCATATATTCTAAGTTATTTAACAATTATTTATGTTAAATAAAATAATTAAATAATTCACCCTTTTATTTTTTGAAATATTTGTTACGATATTTAAAATGAAATAGAATAACAAAGTGATAAATTAATATGAAGATGATTAAACGAACTGAAAAACATGTATAAAATTTATTGTTTTAGGATATTAAAACCTTTAATAATCACATTTTATAAATTAGGAAATTTTTTCTATTTTTGGATGTGGTTTTATTTTATTATAAATTAATAATTTTGGAGATTCCAAAACAGCCACTCACATAAATTATAAAAGGTCTCACCCTCCCACTTCTATTCACTCCACTTTGATCCTTAAATATCTTCCAAACCTATTATATTTTCCTTATAATCATCCCTAGTCACATTATATATGTTCTGGTCTCCCCAATAAACCTACTATAGTGATTTAAGTGGCAATTTAGATGGAGCACATCGAAGATGAACTAATCCCCTCTACTGATTCATTCAAACATCCTTCTTCATCAACTTACTCATCATGATTTTTTCCATTATAAAATAATAAATCCAGTATTATTTATATTAGATTATTTTATTATAATTAATGAAAAACCACATTCCACCTTCTATACATCCTATGATAAACATAATAGCACAAGTGCATAGGTACAAAAAACTATCTCCATGTCGTCATGTAATATTGTTTTCACTACAACATTACGTGGATGGGTATAATTATGGAAATAATAACTATATATTTTTATTATAACAATATAAAAATTTATTAAGAAAATATAAACAATCAACATACATTCCATTTCACGATTATCAGATTGAAATCATCATTTATGTCTACGTATGACCTACCGTCTCCAAGATGTGATGCGATTAATTTTTTATGATATCAAATAAAACATTATTAAATAAAGTTACATGATTAATAAAAATATCATAAATTATTTTAATATCATTTTTTAATGATATAACTATAACTTAAGAAGGATATACTGAACTTATCTGACAAAACATGCATAAGAACATAAAAAGTTAATACTTGAATAATGAGAAACAATGAAATGTTGCTAACAAATAGATGATTATATGATCATATATGATATCATAAAATTGATTAAGATTATATAATAAATAATGAAATTTATTTAAATAATTATACAGTTGGTTTGGATACATATATAGGATAACAAACTAAATGTTAAGGATTTTATTGTATTACTTTTTTTTCATCCAGACACATGCCTTATACACCACCAATTTCTTTTATGTTGTATTTATGATTCTGATGAATGTTTTTATGATTTTTTAGGAAGGTAATGATATTTTTATATTCATGTTATTAGATATAATTTTTGAGACATTTTATTTGACTGATTATAATTTGGTAAGATATAATCTTGTAGTCTCATTATTATCTAAGATTGTTTTTATTTAAGTTTTTACTAGGGTATTTTTATCCACCATGTATATTTTCCCTAAAAATTATTCATAAAAAGTATTATTATTATCTTATGTATTTTTTTATTCATTTTTACCAATTTCATTACATTTAGTACGTGGTATGGAATAAATTTTTCTTTTGATTTCCATATGAGGTAATTTTTTACACTTTCTAGAAAATGACTGAAAAGAATGTTATTTTAACTTATATGGTATGAATGATTTTTCATTCTTTCATAATGTATTATTTTCATGAATCTTTCCTTACAAGTATTCCTGGTTATTTTCAATGGAAATCTTTTCATTTTAAATTGATCATTGTTTTTATATAAAGAAATGTATTTAAAGAAGAAGGGATATTTTATTCAATTATTAAATTCAAGTGTTTTATCAAAAAAAAAATTCCATCTAAGATGAAATTATTTAATAGGGTTATTTATCAAGTATAATAGCCATATTATTCTAATGTATTAATGGTTTTTATTTCCTAATGATATTTATGAAATCAATTTTTTACATGGATTTTGTTAAGAGTAATATTTAAGAAACTGATTTTATTCCATGGGTTATGCTATAATGAATGTAATATTATTTTTTGGGAACATTTAATAATTATTTGATTATGATATAGGTGGTATTATATATCCATCCAATTAATTGGGTAAATATTTATATCTCATGAGATTTACATGACTGAAATGGTAAGTAAATTAGGTTCAATAATACCAGGATAAAACTATAGTTAATGCCAATTTAGTAATATCAAGCTGTAACTGTATGTAATCCTTGTTCAAGAGTGTAAGGCTTGAATGAGGAGTGAAATTGGTTCAGTAATATATTTTTTAACCTGTGATTGTCTTTGGAAAAGGCCTTGGTTAATATATAAATTATTTTCTATGATTATGTTTTTTCCCTAAATCCTTATTGTATGCCAATTATATTTTCTCATGGCTCATGTTCCTTTATGATTTATGTATTATGAACTGAAAATATTTATTTCATGTCTAAATATTTATATATACATAATAAATGGTATGATTTTAAAAAATTATTTTCTTGGTTTGATTGAAATATTTAGTGTTTACAATTACTGAGCATTTGAGATCTCACTTTTAATATGTTTTCTTTTCTCTATTATATAAAGAATGGTTTTAGGTAGGAAAAATAATGGGTAAGATCATTATAGGAAATGATTAACATCCTTAAACATTTAAAATAATGTGTTTAGAGTCTATAATGTTAATAAACGAATAAGGTCTTTGTGTATCTTTTTGTTTAATATATTAAGTATTCGAAAAAATGATGTAATGTCCATATGCTTCATGTTTGGTTCTTTAAAAATGGGGTGTGAAACTGATCCACTATGATAGTATTCTATATTGTCATGACCCATCCCCTGGGCCTGTATCATGACTACCCCAAACATGCTTTCCATAAGCCAGGGGCTGGTGACTAGCACTAAAGGAGTTTATCCATAAACTGGGAAGGAATTTCCTTTGTAACTATAAACAAAAACATCACAGTACACAACTGGATGAAATACACTACATAAAACTATATACAAAATAATTGATGAAATGTAAATGGGGTCGGAAATACAAGCCCAAAAAGAAAGTACAAGTACAACTGATGAAACGTAAAGCATTTACTGGGTTGTCCTCCGGGGTTCCTACCTGAAGGGTAGGTACATATGGCCTCCTCAGCACTCCACGTCTATCCATCTCCTTCGTGTACTGTCACACTGAGTGGTACACCTCCAGGTACCATCTAGTCATGCTACACTCTGCCTCAGTCAGCGTTGACCGTCGTCTACAACCAAAACAATGATGAGCGGGCATAGCCCATGTAGGGGTGAGTATAACCATAGTCAGTAGGGACCCCGAGACTCTCAAGGTCTCAGTAAATCCAACAAGGATAAACCACAAAGTATGAAATCAATGGATAACCATTACTTAGGTATATTCCCATACATAGACTTATGTTATCTAGTAACCCATCTCAATCATAAGGAAAACACAAAATTCATTGACTCAAATCAAACCATGATTTTTATTATCGAAAACATGGCTAGTGACATACTTCCCCTCTATCGAGTACAGTGTTCCTACCGTATCAAACAAAGGAACTTCCCACTATCCTTGGTATGTTGAGGTACTCCTCCTATCATGTATCGTGGGTCTGCCGCACTCACACAAACATTCTCCCCACCATCGGTCTGTCGCCTCACATAGGGGTGCTCCCTACTGGGCTAGTCGAGTCCCTCCGAGTCGAATCGGTCAAGCAGTCATCAGGTCTCAGCCAGCTACTAGGTCTATGTACTCTGTCTGCTCACTTCTGGAAGGATCCACTAAAAGATCTACTATTTGATACTACAAATATCACTAAGTACCATGAAAAAGTATCTCAAATGTCTGCCACATCATAGGGGTCTCAACTCAATAGTCGGCGTGTCAATCAGATGCTCGTTCTGTTTGTTATAAACCATTTTGTCTCAGGGGACCAGTTAGATTCTTGTACGATCCAAACTGACCATATCTCAACTATACCCCGAACTCCAGTGGGGTATTCTCAAAGGGATGTAATTACTCCAAGAATACTGGCACCACTGACGATTCGTCAAACGGACGTCTGGTGCCAAAGATATGGCCCGAGAAGGTAAAGTGATCTGTAATGGGCAGAGGCATGGTCCGACCTGGTCGGAAATACTTGGTCCAAACCAGTCTAGACCGACCCAGTCTGGGTTGACCCAGTCAAATCATCTAGGTCTGAGCTAGCCCATTTGTAACACCCCAAGCTTCACGGTACGTTTCCCATTGAATAATGCAATGGCGTGCATTGTATGCTACTTCGAGATTCTAACACGCCACAACCAATCAAACTAGCCGTTATGAATAGTAATACCAAATTTTTGAAATTTTATAAATTCTATCTCTAAAAATGGACATCATTTTGGATTCATAATATCATCATTTTCCTAGGGTGAAATTTTGGTACTTTTCAGATAACATTCATATTTTGATGAATAGTGAAAATTATGAAATTTTAATTAAAAACAATTTTTTACTCGAAATAATTAATATTGATAAATTATGAATTTGAGTGGTTCTAAAATATATTTATAATAATTTTTTACCATTTAATTCATTTTTTGTCATTGGATATAATTTCACAATTAAACCAGACATAAACAATTGTCAATCTTTTGATAGTTATTATCTCTTAAAAACACGCTTTTTGTTTTAACAACGGGAATTAATTTTAAATTAATTTCTGCCACTTCTGTGTTTTGAATTTGAAAAAATGGATTCCATATTTGGAATCAGGATGATCAAATTGTGTAAATACGTAACTTTTATTTTTAGACATTTTTAATAATTACTTTGGTAAATATTTTATTTACTATGGTTAAAAGGTAAATATGGTAAATAAGGGTTAAAAAATAATATTAAAATAATACAAAATTTCCCAAAAACGTGTCCTAACCATATTGGTTGATACATGTCCGACCATGGGCATCTTTGGGTTGATTTGAGGACCCCATTGAGCCACTTGTAAGTGATAGGGACACTTTATTTTAATTAAGTTAAAATTAATACAAAAATGACACAAGCATATATCTTTTAGAAAAAAAATGTTACATAGGGTTATATATGATAGATTTTCGACTATAAATATTAATTAGAAAGATAAAACAATTTCCTACATAATTATATCTTATTTATAATTTTTAGACGTTATATAATTTAATTTATTTCTGACACAATGGTGAAGCAGTAATTTCTAAATTAATGAAGACTTAGAATAATTGATATTATAAATACCAAAATGAATGTAATTTGAGACTTTTTATAATTACCAATAATTTTATAGGATAATATGACATGTTATAATGGATTAAATTAACGTGTTTGGATATAATAATACTATTATTAGTTATAAAAAAATCAATTATTGAATTATGTCAAAATTGACATAAAAGAGTTTTTAAAACAAATATTATATTATTAATTGATATTAAATTTCTAAAAATCTAAGATTCGGCCAAAAGACTTATATAATGATAGTTGTATCATTAATGGACCACTTGGGGGTCTCTTGGATGTATATAGTAAGTTTATTAACCATATAATATAAAAATACAAAGAGACATTGTAAAAGGGAAACTAATAAACTAAGAGTAAATACTTAGAGATAAGGTTAATATAGTAACCCAAACCTGTCTAAATCCTATTGGATGAGTGGTTTCCGACCTATCCCCACCTTAAACTTTATATAATCCACTTTGATGCCATTATAAACCAAATATGAATTTATTATAAAATAATATTTCGAGCTTTTCCAAAGATTCCCCTCACCCCTCTTATAAAGGGGAACTCCCCCTTGTCACTAATTCACACATTCAAAGCCTTTTGGTTTGGCCAAAATCTACACAAATACACTTTAAAATTACCTTACTACAACCTAAAGGCCTTAGTTTTATTATAAATCCATCCTAACGATCTCTTTAGATCAAATCAAAAGGAAGAAGCCGAAGAAGAGGTAATGTTTTCACCACCCTCTTTCAAGTTCCTTTCTTCTTCAACGTATTATTTCTTTGTTATTTATATTCTAAAATAATAACTCCAGAATCTTCTATATACTGTGATGTTATTATAAATATGGTTCAACCATATTCAGTATTCTATCCATCCTTTGAATGGCATGTCACCATATGTGCGTACGTACGGCTTACCGTCTCCACGTCGTGGTGTAATGGTCATTCAATAAATTATTATTTGGATGGGTATAATAATGATGTGTAATTCATGTAAATAATAAATATAAAATGATAATTATTCTGTCTATATTATATTCCATCCAATTAAATATTATTTTAACATCAAAAGAATGATATTGTCGCTCTTGCATACGTACATACTACCTTCTCCATGAACGCGATGAGATTCATTCACCATCGTAACCATTCAAGTATAATTCTCATTTGATGATTAAAAATATTGTTTAAGGACTTTATATAATTCTGTATATTAATAATATAAAACCTATCCATAACAAACACGGCTTACGTAATAATGAATATAATGGAAAACGAGTAAGTTAACACCCGAAATGACGATAATACTAAGATATTATTAACAAATCAATGTTAAAAGATCATATATGATATCATATTAATGTAAATGATTCTTTTATAATTCAATAACGATTATTTCACCATTATATAGGAGGTTAACTTACCTTCAACCAAGGAAAATGTACAAAGTAAGGGGTTTCTTATCTCACTTTTAATTCCGTGAGAAATCCATTGTTTACTACTTATTTGTTACATGTGGAGTGTGTACTTCCCATGTTTGTATTCATTGTGTAATATACTTTAATTAATGTATATTTTCATCATCATTGTATGATCCTTATTTCATGGGTGTATTTTTTTATGTTACCAAATCAATAAGGGAATTTGAAATTTCAATTTCCACTCATTCGGCTTTACACATACTTCATTGATTATTTTACTCCAAGATTATGTGTAGAATCGCTATTCATTTGATTATGTCAAAACTTACACTCACCATTCTATAAATATACATTTCATACGCGTAGTCAATCCATTACTAAATTATCAGGTCATCGGTATGAACTTGATAAGAGTAATGTTTACTCAATCTCGATTTGTTGAGATAAACATCCAATTCATTGGTGATGTTTTTACTAGAATATGTGTGAATGTCCTTTTATTGTTTTACACTGAATATCCAATCATATTTAGTATATTTATATTTGTCACACATAATTATGTCATTGATTTATCCTTAACCTAGGGATATAACCTTTATGAGAGATTTCATCTCAATTTAAATTCCATTGATACTTCTTTGTGGTTATACACCAAATCACTTTTATGTGGTGTATATAATGTACATTGACATAGTATATCATGAATCCCTTTATTCTCATGATCTTACAATGTTTTGATTACCTCAATTATTTGTATTCGAGTGTCTCTCTTTTGGTTAGAAACTCTAACTTAAATAAAATTTTTAAATGTTTTAAATACTTATTCTTCTAAATCATGCTCATTAATGTCCATGGTTTAAAAATGGATTTAAGGATTTATTTATATGGAAATTAAAGTTTTAAAATAAAAATTCCTTTTAAAAGTTTCAATGTGGTATGAGACACTTTGATTCATAAATCTATTTTTAAATGGCTTCTTGACAAATAGTGTGACTTTTAAATGATTTCAAGAAAAATGGGGATATTTCTCTCAAATAGTTTTGATGATTATTTTCTTCTATGTCAATATCCTTCATTATTATCGATTGAAGTTAATATGATACAATAAAATCTTTTATATTGTATCAAATGAGTTATGTTTGACTGTGGATGGCTATTTTTATACCATTCATGGTTGGGGGATAATGTATTGAAATTTCGTATGCTAGTTTTAATACGAATGTTTATGTTATGTTTAAAACTTTTCATATGAAGATTGCATTGGACTTAGTAAGTGACGGGTGGAGCCCGCTATAGCTCGTCGATGCATCGGTAGGTCTCATGAGACAAACTAGTGTCTTGGCACAAGGCCTTGACAAAATCTTATTTGTAGTCTTGGAACGAGTCCTTGGCTATGTGGTTATGATAGTCTGGCATTATGCATTCCATCATTATGAAAGTGGTTATTGAAATTGCATGTGATTATACGTTTAGTAGAATATCCATGAGAATAAGTAAATGGCATTATTATATTTTTTTCCATACTATGTTGAAGTTGAAGTTTAAAAGGCTTTTGTTTTTGTTATACATTGTCTTAAGTGTTTATTCTTATCTATTAAAGCTTCTGCTATATTGTTATCATTACTAAGAATTTGATCTCACCCCTTTCAATGTTTTATTTTTCCTAGGATTGTGAAGAAGTAAATTATGAATGACCTGCAGGGATAGTATGAGTGTGGACTATGGAGACTATGTTATTGTAGTTTTCATTTTATGATATAATGTAAAATTTATTAATGTATCTAGTTATTCCAAGGCTACTAAAATAATCGGTCTTTTGAGACTTGATCTTTCTTGTGATCATGCCAATGTTATGTAATAATGCACCGACTCTGGATAACTGGGGTCGGGGCGTTACATTTGGTATTAGAGGACGTTTAGTACAAACCTTGGAAGCTAGATTTAGATAAACTCTGATTAGAGCACATAGACCTATTAAGAACATTTAGGATTAGTATAGAAGAACTTCCTAGAATTTTGGTATTGTAGAGATTTTGTGAGTTTTCCAAGAAATACATCTCTTTCTGGATACGAGCAGTTAGAGGCGGCTCTGGCACAAATGTACCTAGGGGTAAAACCCGAAAACACCGCCTTGAGCTAGACTCGAACTGGAACTGGTCCACGAAAACGGGCTTTGCTGCACTCATGGTTACGACACACCCAGGGGATATGCTTAGGATAATTTACATTTTCTTTACAAACCGATTTGATGTATTATATATATAACATGAGAGTAAATGACATTGGTTAATCCTAATGAGTTTCAAACTGAGAATATGGTGACATGTTAATCTTTAAATGATTTTATGACTACTGTTACTCACATAATGATTTCTGGTTTTAGTCAATGGCTGGATTCCAAGGAAGTCATAGTGGCTTTGAGAATGATGTACAAGGTGGGAACGATGGTGGAAATGAGCAAAAAAATGGAATGTTGATAGGAATAAAAGATATTGTCTTTATGCCAAGTCAATTTTCAAAAAATATGATCAATAATTTATATATATTAACCAATTCCCAGACTCAACAAATAAGAGAAAGGTGATGAATGATAAGAGCTCCAGCAGTGGAGACCATGGAGAAAGGAATCCTTAATTTCCATCATGCTGGAAATGTGGATGGAGACACCCAGGAAAGTGTCTCAATGGGACATAGAAATTATATACGTGTGGGAAGGAAGGACATAAAGTGAAGAATTGCTGAAGAAACATGAAGAGTACTATAGAAGAAGATAAAAATGGTCCCAAGAATCCATTTATAGTAATTTTCTCTAAATGTAGGGAACTTGGCCATTACCCGAGTGAATGCCCTATTCTATAGGATATTTTCTTGTTCAAAGAAGAAGCTATGTGGAAATAAATGGTTGGAGAAATGTTTAAAAATTGATAGTGCTCTTTATTGATGGGTTTACTTTGGAATAATTTTCTCTTGTATTTTTAACCCTGCAGTTTTCCATGTGAGAATGATATTTGAGGAATAATTATCTTTTCTCTTGTGGATGTAGTTATAAATAACCATTTGGTTTTATATGATCGGTGGGTTTGTGGCAATTATAAGTTATCATAATTTGGGATCAAAATGCAAGGTATGACATAATATTTGTGGTCAAATTATGTTATAGCTATTTTGAGGAATTTATCTCATTTTGGAAATGTTATAAAATATAGTTTTTGAAAAAAGACAACACGCAGACCATGTGACAACCCATCGCGTCGGACAAAGTAGTGGGAATCGAACCCACAACCAAAGTGCGATTGGGATTTATCGCCTACCACTGGACTACATGAAGTCCTTGGTTAGTGTGACTATTATTTTTAGTTAAATGATTTTATTGATCAATAATAATCTGATTTGGGATCTTGTGTCTTATCAAATGAATAACCTTAGCATAAGAAAATGATTTGGTGATTAAGTGATAGGTGTTATTTTGGAATTTGTTCGCTTTCTTGTGAACACTCTATGCCCTAGGAAAATAGAATAGTATGGGATTTCATTTGAGGAGTAATGGTGGATTTTTATCTATGTTTTTATTGTGGATTTATAGTGATTTGGATTGTTTATAGAAATGATTAGGTTAATTACTTTTAAGTATGTGACTTTAGAAGTAATTAATTTGGAAATACAATTTTACGTGGAAGAATGAATTCTTATAAGTTTTGGGTTACAATATTAGTTTGGATTATATTGACGGATTTTAAGGACAACTGATTATTGAATGGTATTTATTTAACTTTGGGGATTTGATGGTTTAATTTTAGAAATTAAGATTAGTGTTTTTTTTCTTTAATGGAATATCCATTTGTGGGGTCATCGGTTATTATACTAACAATTTTGGTTTTTATTAATCTCTAAAGACAAGTTAAATATATAGTTTATCCTATGTGGATCATGTATTTCTATAGAAGTTTATTCTAGCTCTTCCACTGTGACCAAGTCTTCTTGAATACTCATTGTTCAAAAAGAATGAGTTAGTGGTAAAAAGTTTTTAAAGAATGAAAATCTACTTAAAAATTACGTATATCTCTTTATGTTGTTAGTAAATTTCATAAATGAATTCATCGCCTTTATGTAATGTAACTTAAAACAAAAAAATGTTGTTCGTTTACTTTTCATACAGGGAGACTAAGGACCGTTTGTCCCAACACATGTTTGTGATTTTCTTATTGTTAACTTTCTCCTAATCATGTTTTCTATCATTCTTCATCAGAACTGAACACTTATTTTATCTTCTATATCCATGTTTTCCTACATGGAATCCTAGTATGGGTTATCTTGGGTGACCTTTAAACCTCTCTTCCTTTCTTTTAAAGTGATTGTTTTATTGACTCTTTTTCCGATGTGGGACATTCCATTATATTATCATGCCTAATTTTAAAAAAATTGCGAGGATTCAATTTATTGAAGGAGGGGATAATGTAACACCCCAAGCTTCCATGGTACGTTTCCCTTTTAATAATGCAATGGCATGCATTGTACGCAACATCGAGATTTTAACACACCACAACCAATCAAACTAGCCGTTATGAATAGTAATACATACTTTTTGAAATTTTATAAATTCTATCTCTAAAAATGGACTTCATTTTCAATTCAGAATATCTAAATTAGCCTAGGGTGAAATTTTTGTACTTTTTGGATAACGTTCATATTTTCATGAATAGTGAAAATTACAAAATTTTAATTAAAAACAAATTTTTTAATCGAAATAATTAATATTGATAAATTGTGAATTTGAGTGGTTTTAAAGTATATTTATAATATATTTTTACCATTTAATTCAATGTATGTCATTGGACATAATTTCACAATTCAACCAGACATAAACAACTGCCAATCTTTTGATAGTAATTATCTCTTAAAACACGCTTTTTGTTTTAACAACGGGAATTAATTTTAAATTAATTTCTTCCACTTCATTGTTTTGAATTTGGAAAAATAGATTCCATATTTGGAATCAGGATGTTCAAATTGTGTAAATAGGTAACTTTTATTTTTATACATTTTGAATAATTACTTCGGTAAATATTTTATTTATCACTGTTAAATTGTAAATCCGGTAAATAAGGGTTAAAAAATAATATTATAATAATAAAAAATTACCCTAAAACGTTTTCTAACCTTATTGGATGATAAATTTCCAACCATGGGCATATTTGGGTCGATTTTGGGACCCCATGGAGCCACTTGTAAGTGATAGGGACATTTTATTTTAATTAAGTCAAAATGAATACAAAAAATGACACAAGCATATATCTTTTAGAAAAACAATTGTTACATAGGGTTATATATGTTATATTTTCAACTATAAATATTCATTATAAATATAAAACGATTTCCTACATAATTGTATTTTATTTATAATTTTTAGACATTATATAATTTAATTTATTTGTGACACAATGGTGATGTAGTAATTACTAACTTAATTAATAATTAGAATAATTGATATTATAAATACACAAATAAATGTAATTTGAGACTTTTTATATATAAAAATAATTTTATAGGATAATATTACATGTTAGGTTAGATTCAATTAACTTTTTTTGAAGTAATAATTTTGTTATGAGTTTTACAAAAATTAATTATTGAATGGTGTCAAAATTGTCATAAAAGAGATTTTTAATAAAAAATTATATTATTAATTGATATTAAATTTCTAAAAATCTATTGTTCAGCCAAGAGACTTATATAATGATA
Source organism: Viscum album (assembly GCA_963277665.1). Taxonomy (NCBI): domain Eukaryota; kingdom Viridiplantae; phylum Streptophyta; class Magnoliopsida; order Santalales; family Viscaceae; genus Viscum; species Viscum album. The sequence continues at coordinate 39,297,252 of OY728160.1, read as the reverse complement.
GGTGTATCATTAATGGACCACTTGGGGATCTATTGGATATTTATAGTATGTTTATTAACCATATAATATAAAAATACAAAGAGACATTGTAAAAGTGAAACTAATTAACTAAGAGTTAATACTTAGAGATAAGTTTAATATTGTAACCCAAACCTGTCTAAATAATATTGGTTGAGTAGTTATATGCCTATACCCACCTTAAAATTTAAATTATCCACTTTTTAGCCATTATAAACCGAATATGAATTTATTATAAAATAATATTTCTATCTTTTCTAAAGGTGCCCCTCACCCATCATATAAAAGGGAACTCCCCCTTCTCACTAATTCACACATTCAAAGCCTTTTGGATCGGCCAAACCATACACAAATACTCTATTAACTTCACTAACTACAACCTAAAGGCCTTAGTTTGATTCAAAAGACAACCTAAGGATCCCTTTAGGTCAAATCAAAAGGAAGAACCCGAAGAAGAGGTAATGTTTTCACCACCATCTTTCAAGTTCCTTTCTTCTTCAACGTATTCTTTCGTTGTTATTTATATTATAAAATAATAACTCCAGTATCTTCTATATACAGTGATGTTATTATAAATATGGTACAACTATATTCAGTATTCTATAAATCCTTTGAATGGCACGTCACCAAATGTGCGTACGTACGGCTTACCGTCTCCACGTCGTGGTGTAATTGTCATTCAATAAATTATTATTTGGATGGGTATAATAATGATGTTTAATTCATGTAAATAATAAATATACCATGATAATTATTCATTCTATATGATATTACATCCAATTATATTTTATTTTAACATCAAAAGAATGATATTGTCGCTCGTGCGTACGTACAGACTACCGTCTCCACGAACGCGATGAGATTCATTCTCCATCATATCCATTCAAGTATAATTCGCGTTTGATGATTAAAAATATTGTTTAAGGACTTTATATAATTCTGGATATGAATAAGATACACCCTATCCATAACAAACACGGCTTACGTAACAAAGAATATAAAGGAAAACGAGTAAGTTAACACCGGAAATGACAATAATACTAAGATATTATTAACAAATCAATGTTAAAAGATCATATATGATATCATATTAATGTAAATGATTCGTTTATAATTCAATAACAATTATTTCACCATTATATAAGAGGTTAACCAACCGTCGACCATGGAAAAAGTACAAAGTATGGGGTTTCTTATCTCACTTTTAATTCCGTGAGAATTCTATTGTTCACCATTTATTTATTACATGTGGAGTGTGTACTACCCATGTTTGTATTCATTGTGTAATATAATTTAATTAATGTATATTTACATCATCATTGTATGATACTTATTTCATGGGTGTATTTTTTGTATGTTACCAAATCAATAAGGGAATTGGAAATTTCAATTTCCACTAATTCGGCTCTACACATACTTCATTGATTATTTTACTCCATGATTACGTGTAGAATCAATATTCATTTGATTATGTCAAAAATTCCACTCCCCATTCTGTGGATATACTTTTTATACACATAGTCACTCCATTAAAAAATTATCAGGTCATCGGTATGAATTTGATAAGAGTAATGTTTACTCAATCTCGATTTGATGAGATAAACATCCAATTCATTAGTGTTGTTTTTAATAGAATATGTGTGAATGTCCTTTTATTTTTTTTACATTGAATATCCGATCATATTTAGTGTATTTATATTTTCCACACATAATTATGTCATTGATTTATCCTTAACCTAAGGATATGGCCTTTATGAGAGATTTCATCTCAATTTAAATTCCATTGAGACTTCTTTGTTGTTATACACCAAATCACTTTTATGTGGTGTATATAATGTACTTTGAAATAGTATATCATGAATCCCTTTATTCTCATGATATTATAATGGTTTGATTACCTCAATTATTTGTATTCGAGTGTCACTCTTTTGGTTAGAAACTCTAACTGAAATACCATTTTTAAATGTTTTAAAAACTTATTCTTCTAAATCTTGATCATTAATGTCCGTGTTTTAAAAATGGTTTTAAGGATTTATTTATATGGAAATTATAGTTTTAAAATAAAAATTCTTTTTAAAAGTTTCAAAGGTGTATGGGTCACATTGATTCAAAAATCTATTTTAAATGGCTTCTTGACAAATTGTGTGACTTTTAAATGATTTCATGAAAAAGGGGGATATTTCTCTCAAATATTTTTGATGATTATTTTCATCTATGTCAACATCCTTCATTATTCTCGATTGAGGTTAATATGATACAATACAATCTTCCATGTTGTATCAAATGAGTTATGTTGGACTGTGGATGTGCGATTTTTATACCATTCATGGTTTGTGGATAATGTATTGACATTTTGTATGATAGTTTTAATACGAATGTGTATGTTATGTTTAAAATTTTTCATATGAGGAATGCATTGGACTTAGTAAGTGACGGGTGGAACCCGCTATAGCTCCTCGATGCATCGGTAGGTCTCATAAGAAAAACTAGTGTCTTGGAGGAAGGCTTTGACAAAATCTTATTTGTAGTCTTGGCACGAGGCCATGGCTATGTGGTTATGATAGTTTGGCATTATGCATTCCATCATTATGAAAGTTGTTATTTATATTTCATGGGATTATTTGTTTGGTACAATATCCCTGAGAATATGTAAATGGCATTATTTTATTTTATGTTTTCCATACTATGTTGAAGTTGAAGTTTAAAAGGCTTTTGTTTTAGTTATACATTTTCTTAAGTGTTTATGCTTATCTATTAAAGCTTCTGCTATATTGTTATCCTTACTGAGCATCTGAGCTCACCCCTTTCAATGTTTTATTTTTCCTAGGATTGTAAATAAGTAAATTATGAATGACTTACAGGGATAGTATGATTGTGGACTATGGAGACTATGTTGTTGTAGTTTTCATTTTATGATGTAATGTAAACATTATTAATGTATCTAGTTATTCCAAGGCTACTAAACTAATCGGTCTTTCAAGACATGATCTTTCTTGTGATCATTCCAATGTTATGTAATAATACACCGAATCTGGGTAACTGGGGTTAGGGTGTTACACCGTTGGGTGGGTTAGCCCTTTATGTTCGGCCCAATCCACTAGGCCCGGCCCATCAGACTGTTAGGGAGGTTCATACTGGATGTCTCCATCTAGGAAGCTCAGACAAAAGGTCGGGGCTTGTTCGGCTAGCGCCGCGAGGGGCGTGGCTCGGGTGACTTGGCCCGGAATCTCGGTCGGCAGAGAGGCCAGTGGGCAGGCTGGCTGGATGCCGGCCAGACCGTGGCTGCCCCGTGTAGGGCGCAATAGTGGCCAAGCAGGCCGTGGGGGCACCTGAAGGGCATCGGGTAGGTCACGGGGGACCTGGCAGGGCACGACAGGGGCCTGGAAGGCCGAGGGGGCACCGAGTAGGGTGTCGGGTAGGCGGCGGGGGCGCAGGGTAGGGCGCATTAGGGGCTGGGTAGTGCACCGGGATGGCCATGGGGGCACCGGGTAGGGCGCGGAAGGGGCCGGGCAGGCCGCAGGGGCACCAGATAAGGCGCGGCGGGGCGCCGAGAGGTTGCGGGTAGGCAGGTGATGCACTGGGCAGGGCAATGGGAGGCCACGGTATCAGATTCTCAGCTGAGAGCATCAGTGTTCCACCGTGGAGGCGAGATTCACAGAGGTCCCGGGTAGGGTGGCCTTTGTCGTTGTCTCCTTTGGCGCTTTCACCTCATCTCCATGTCGTAGAATGCCAGAAGAATAGAGGAATCAAAGGAGGATGTCGAGCCATGTTAGGTTGGCCCACACCCTCCGCGTTTAGGGAAGTATCATTTGACCCATCATGTGAAGATGATGATCATTAATACATCCGTAACAATCTCATTTTATCCTTTGAATAGGGTAATAAAAAGGGTGCAACATCAACACGTAATAATCCCCCAACCTTTGATTCGCTGGTCATTGTTCGTTGACGTCTCGGAAAGATGGTCGTCGATCCATTTTAGATGAACACGTCCCACGTCGAAGTAGTCTGAGGAAGTTGGTTGGATGGGGTCATTCTTTGTAATCTAAGGCGTCCCTCATCGGGTTTCTTCGTCGGGAGAGCGTTCTTCATTCTTCGGTGGTGGTTCTTTGTTGGAAAATTCTTCTCCTCCCCAAGCTCCACCAAATTGCTAAGGGAAAAATAATAGAATAAAGCGTTGTCTATTATTTTTTGGCACACCAATTCAAATTTTAGAGTTTAATTAATTAAGAAAATTCATTTAATTAATAGAGTGGAGTCGGCTCAATTAAGTGAAGAGGGTTTTCATAAATTAAATAAGGGTGATGATGAGTTTCTCCACCTTAAATTGGGGGTTCCAAGGAGTTACAAGCCCAGCTAGTCCCCACCAAAATTATCCTCCCAAGAAAGGTAATTTTCGGGTGGGCCCCAACACCATAACCTTTAATGAGAGTTTAAGGTGTGGTGGCCCCCACCTCCAACCTCCACTTGGAGGTTTTAACCAAAAAGAATACAAATAAAGCATCTACTTTATTTTTATTTAATTTAATCATAAAAACCCAAAATCTAACTTATAAACTCGACCGACTACCATCAAATTGAAAGTTTTCTTAAGAAAATATTGGTTCTATGAGTTCAAAAGTGTCCTCAGATTTCAATTCCGAGCACCGGTTCAAAAGATATAAAATCCCGCTCATACGATTACTAAACATACCCGAGAAAAACCTCAGAAATTGATTTCAGGCACATTGGGACTCGGAATCAAGCACCATAAATTTTCACAGACTCGTAAAAATCCCATGTATTTAAGAAAAAAAGTTCCATGGAATTTTTGGGTCATTACATTCTCTCCACCTTAATGATTTACATCTCCGTAAGCTACAACTCGAACAAAGGGAAAAAAATGATGGTACTAAACACGCATCTGAGCCTCCCGCCCCCATGTGCTCTTCTGGAAAATCCCATGCTGCCAGTGAACGTGCACTAGAGGTATCGACCATCCACGTAGGACCCAATTTTGTTGATCCTCGATCACCAATGGACCTTCGTACACAACTATATTTCTATGAATTTGTGACGGGTTATTTGTGAAGGGATCCCGTCGCAAATAAGCTTTAGTAATAGGGTCCTGTTGCAAACAGCTCGCTGTAGAAAACAGGGTCGCAAAAAATATTATTTGCGATGTGCTCGTCGCAAAAAATTCTCTGATTATAAACATTATATATATATATATATATATATACTGTTTTCTGATGGGCCCATCACAAATACTTTTTTGTGATGGGCTCGTAATCCCGTCACAAATACTTTTTGCGACGGGCAAGTAATCCCATCACAAATACTTAAAAAAAATTATTTTGGGTATTTGCGATGACATCCCATCACAAAAGATCCCATCGCAAATAATAAATAAAATTTCATAAATTTTTTTTAATAAAATTATTATTATTGAAAAACTATTTTAAATATTATTAAAATAATATAAAAAATAAAAAATATTATAATTATCAATATTCCCAAAAAAATAAATAAAATCATAAAATATTATTATTATTATTATTACTATTATTATTAGTAAAATACAAAAACATTAAAAATATAATACTGAAAAAAATATATTTAATAAAATTATGATTAATGAAACAATTATATTAATATTATTAAAATAAAAAAAATTATTACAATTCTCAATATTCACAAAAAAATCATAAAATATTAGACATTAAATTATTTAATATTCACACCGATATAAAATATAGAAACTATAAATAGTTTATATTACAACAAATGTTAAATTCAAATGTTTTTAACATAAAAAATCAATGGGGGTCATCTTCTAGAGGAGGTGGGGGAGCTGAAGGAGATGGTGGAAGAAACTCCATCCCTAAACTACGAGTTAGATAGAACATGTACTCCATCTTCTCGTGATGCTGCTGCTACCATCGACGCATCTCCTCCTCATACTGGTGCTTCTACTACTGCTGCTGCTGACACATATCTTTTGGATGCTTCTGTAAACTCTCTATAAGGTCATTCTGATCTCGAAAATTCTCCTGATACAGTGAGGCAGAAGATGATGCCTCTCCATGAGCTCTTATTGAGCTGGATGCTGACATGTAGCAGTACCATAATAAGTACCATGAGTAACATGTGAGTGGATACCAACTACTCATCCCTTCTCAAAGCCATACTGAGTCACCTGCATCCATGCTACCTCATTGAAATGGTGGTCACTTATCTGATCTGTATCCTCTTCCCGACCCTCAACTCGTGTTTGAGAGGTCGCAACCTTATATGAATCCTTCAATTCTAATTTGAAATTAAAATATAAAACTATTATCTGCAGATAATTTTCAAACTGGAAAAAACAAGACTAACCACAATCTAATGCTGGCGATCACCTCTAATCTCTCTTATGGCTCGATCACTGTACATCCTCTGATAAACATCATTCTATGTAATATTGGTATGCTCGAATGACTATATGAATATAAAGTAAACTATTTATATTTGAAGTTATATAAAATATTTAAATAATTACCTACCAGATGCTCTCTATGCATACTGAATATACGGCTACCAGCTCGATGCGTCAGCTTTTGTCTTCCCCGGTACTGTCGACCCAATGAAGACCTCCTCTGAAATCCACCACCCAACCAGTGTGAACATAATCCATCCCAAAATTGAGATGAAATGTACTCTAGTCATTGGGCTCTACAGGACTGATAAAACATTGTCGCTCCATATTTCTTAATTGTTGTCTTTCTCAAATTGTACAAAAAAAGATGCAAATGCTCACACATAGACACCTCTCAGTGCTGGATGGATATTGTCACACATGGTATCATTGATAGGATACCATAAAACCTTCAAATAATTTATAATATAAAGTTATTAAAAAAATAAATTTCAAACTAAATATTATTTATTTACTTACCATCCAATGATTTCACATGTCAAGCTGGTCATCAACGAGAATCTGTTCCGGTGTGGTCCATGGTTGAGAAAAATAATGGTACAAGATAGTGCTCACCTATCCAACAAAAACATGCGCAAAACTGTGAAAAAAGTATAAATAATCAAACAATTAATATATATATATATATATATATATATAAATTAATGAAATCTAACTAAAATATACAGGTTTCTATACCTTTGTGTGCATGGATCGAAGCCAAGACATCAACGCCACTTGAGTATAGGATCAGGAATCATCAATCACGCAAGACTGCCCCCCCTTCGCACACCTCGTGAACTACCAGTAGGCTGAGGGTCAGATGATCATGCACCCCCCTCATCCAAAGGTAGCTTAGCCTCCTCTAACTCACGAAGAAGATCAGAGTCAATCTGAAACACAAAATGATTGTTTTTAGCAGATAGTTGAAATTAACTATTATATATAGATATATATTAGTTATGATCATAACTAGAATTTAATTGTGTCAATGTTCACCTTCATCATCATCTTCATATCTGACGATGTCAATGTCTTCATATTCCTCCTCGGCATTATCAATATCCATATGAGTTTCACTTTCATCATCCCTTGTCATTTAAAATTCATTTGTAACTTCATTAACATCTTCATCACCATTGACCCTTAACTGTGGTGTGTCATCATTTATATTCACGTTTCTTTAAGAAAAATATGTATTTTGAGTAGACTCTAGAAAAATATCATTTCCTTCCACTTCATCCAAACCACATTTAGTTTGAGTAAATTTATTTCCCTATGATTTCATTTTTGTTATTCTACAGCAATCACTCAGGTCTCTGAAGTAGCACAGTACTTTGCGTAATAAATTTGACGTGCCTTTTGATCCAGTAAAAATTGTTCATCTACTGAAATAATACTTTTATATTTAATATCGATGATTCCATGAGTCAGATGAACACAAAACCCTCTCTCAGTATATAACCACCAATATTTAAACATCGTTATGTAATTCTGTCCAAGATAACATAGCAAAAATAATTTCATTTAGAAATTTTTAAAAATCAACATCAGTTTCTCTATGATGTGATCCTCTCCAACAAACTACATTTTTCATTGTGTTTTTGATTCCCCATATACACATGTATGGAATCAAAAACCATTCACCACATATACATTATATGATTTAACCATTTTGGATAGTGGGTTACTCAATATACACAGTCGCTTATCAATTTTATTAGCATGTTGAGAGAGCTGTAAATTTGTAAAACAATTATCAATATAATAAATAGTAAACTAAATTGATATAAAAGCATAAATAATTTATGTTACCTATTTTTGAAACCATTGAGAAAAAAAATTTGTTTGCGTTCTTCAAGAGAAACTATTGTAATTTGTGAAAGTTGTTTCTTGATTTTATTATCATATAAAATTCAAATAAAATAAGATTACAGACTATTATAGAATCTATAGAATATGTGATAGACGCACTCACTGTACAAATGTTGTCTTTTCTTCATAGTTGTGAAGAACATATATATGAGCTTTGTGATGTTCATCATCTAAAATCCATCGTCCATGAACTCCACCAAATCCAATATTTGTCTGATTAAAATTTGATAGTTTATTATCCATTTCATCATTAACATTTTCGTCATTCTGTCCCATGCGGTTTTTTATTGTGGGATATCCAGATTCAAAATAGTGAGACAAAAAAGGAATTTCTTCTTGCAAATAAGCTTCAGCAATTGAGCATTCAACAGATGCTTTGTTACATACTTTCTTCTTTAATTTCTGCATGCATCTCTTGAATGGTTACATCCATTGAAACTTTACTAGACCTCCACATTTAGGTTTATGTGAAAATTTAATATTAGATGTTCCATTGAGTCAAATAATGCTGGTGGAAATATTATCTCTAATTTAAAAATAGGTACAAAAAAATCATCTTCCAGTTTTCTTAGCCCATCGTAGTATGTTGTCGCTGCACAAATGTCTCAAAAAATATAGGATATGTCTGTTATCGAATCCCAAATCATAGAATTCAACAAACCTATGAATCAAATTGGCATAAGTCTTTCCATAATAACATTGAAATAATGAAATTTTAATCCAATAATATGACCATTCTTATCACATCTACCAAAATTAGAAGCATAGCCATCTGGAAGTCTCAAATCAGCAATCCATAGACAAAGTTATATGTGAATCTCTTTAGACAGTGTATAAGCTACTTTTGGCTTCATTAATTTCTATGATCTGACATTTTCAAATAGTTCCTATTCTGGTTGCCTACAAATTTGGGAAAGATCTAATCGTGATTTTATAGTATCTTTGGTCATACCTTGTGTATCCAAAACTGTATGAAATAAATTATCAAAATAGTTATTCTCACTATGCATGACATCTAACATGTGGCGGACCAAAAAATTATAACAATATGGGAGATCACAAACAATGATTGGTTTTATCCAATTATTTTATTTCCCAAAGCCATGAATTTTCTGTTGGTATACTATTGGCCAAAATGTGATGGGAGTTAATGAAAAAACAATTGATTTTAACTCTGTACCTGAGATCATTTTTGGAGGTTCAACCCTTTAAATTGTGCCTTTTCTGAAATGAGATTTGTTCCATAAAAAAGGATGGTCAGTTGGAAGAAATTTTCTAGTACATTAAAAATAGAAAGGTTTATTTCCATTGAAGAGAATAAAATCATTGTTGTCTTTCATAAAATAAGGATGTGATTTCAGACCATGTGTACCCCAGCCAGATAACATGCCATATGCTGGAAAGTCACTAATCGTCCACATCAATGCAGCTTTTAATGTAATTTTTTTTCATAGCAACATCATATGTTCTAACACCCTTACACAACAATTAATTTTACTCATTAATAAATGGTTTCAAATAATCATCAATATACTTTTTTGAATTTACTGGGATTAATATGGTCAAAAATATACAGGGCACTTTCATCAACATCCATGGAAGTAGATTGGAGGGAGTTATAATGATATGCCAACATGAATACTGACTACGATAAGATCCAAACAGATAGAAACTATCAGTAGAAAGTCCCAATCACACGTTTCGGGATTCTAAAACAATAGACAGGTGCAGACGATCAAAATGTTTCCATGAATCACCATCAGATGAATGATTCAGGCTTTGACTGGTTCAAATATTAGTTTTGTGCCATGAAATTATTGACACTGTCTTATGAGACACAAATAAATGTTGTAGCCGGTGTAAGGGGAAAATAACTCAACTATTTTACAATAATCGATCCAGAATTCCCTGGTTGAGCTTATTTATACCTCAATTTTCCACACATGGGACAACTATCCAATGACTCATTTTTCACCAAAATATAAGATGAAATCATTTTCAAATGCATGAATAATCAAATAACTAAGGTCTAGATTACGAACCAACCTCTTGCTCTCATTATAATTTGCAGGAAACTCATTTACTTCAGGTAACAATGTTTTAAACAAAGAAAATATCTGATTAAAATAGTTGTTTGACATTGCATTATATGATTTAATAGCCATATATTTTTTAACCGCTTCTATTTCCCTTATCATGAAACCAGGATATAATTCATCCTCAGTATACCTCAACAACTAATAAAATTTAGATTGTTCCAACTCAAGAGTTAAATCAATATTATTGCGAGTTTTAGTTTATTGAACACATGGACATACAACATCATGTACTAAATTTTTGAACCGTGATGGATCTGGAATAAAGTTATTAGTATCTTCTCTGGAACTGAGTTCACCGTGTTGATACCAAAAAAAATAATCTGGTTGAAAACCAAACCTCAAGTGATGTCCCGAAACCTTGTCAAATGTTTCAAACTTTCTCAAAGCACATTTTTTATAGGCACACATAATTGTGAATTATAAAACATATTCTAGTTTTGATGATACAAATGCTAAGAAAGCTTCAACACCATCAATATAGATAGGATTTAAACCATAACAATTTGGATTCCTATGTTGATTTATCCAAACGCGACCATCTAATAATGACTGATGTCGAATTCATTGTTCCATATTTTTCTACAAAATATAAAATCAGCACTATTTTTGAATAATATGAAATTATAAAAACTCTATCGGAAAAAAAAGATAAATAATTACTACTACTTCTTAATAATTACCATTAATTAAGGGCAAGAAAATTTTCAGTGGATTGATGGATACTCTTTTGTTTGAAGGCTGATTTACTTGCATCTTTCTCACACTGAAATCACAATGATGAATCTGGTCGGAGGTACTTATATTCATTCTCGTATGCACAAGAATGAATATGCATATCTCCGACCAGATTCTTCATTGTGATTTGAGTGTGATAAATATGCAAGTAAATGAGCGGTCTAATAAAGGATCCCACTTTTCATCGATGAATCATTTTCTTCCAACTGTCACCACCTGGAAACAATATAAAAATATGATCCTATGAATTCATATCGAATCTTGTGTACACGAGATCGAATATTCTTATGTAGTAGCACATTTTTCATAATGTTTTGATTCGGTGAGAGTTGAAAGGAGAAAAGTCATCGAGAAAAAGGAGTGTCATCAATCCACTAGAAATTGTGGCATGTTTGTAAAATTTATTAAAATTTATTAAAATATCTTTCTATCTGTTCTTAACTGTTCCTAACTAATTATTAGTATTTATTACTAATTATTACTATTTTACTATTTATTCATATTTATTACCAACTATTCATATTTATTACTAACGATTCTTATTTATTACTAACTATTCTTATTTATTACTAAATATTCATATTTATTCCTTTCTATTACTAATTATTCCAATTTATTACTAATTATTCTTATCAATTACTAATTATTGATAATTATTCTTAGTTATTGCAAATTATTGCTAATTATTGCTAATTATTAGAAATTATTAGTATTTAATCGAAATTATTAGTATTTATTACTTAGTATTTATTACTAATTATAACAATTTATTATTAATTGTTACAATTTATTACTAATTATTACAATTTATTTGTAATTATTATAGTTTATTTCTAATTATTACTAATAATTACAATTTATTACTAATTAGTACAATTTATTTCTAATTATTACAATTTATTACTAATTATTACAATTTATTACTAATTATTGCAATTTATTACTAATTATAACATTTTATTATTAATTATTACAATTTATTACTAATTATTACAAATTATTAAAAATTATTAAAAATTATTACAAATTATTATCAATTATTACTAATTATTACTAATTAATACTAATTATTTGTATTTATTACTAATTATCAGTATTTAATACTAATTATCTATATTTATTCCTAATTATTCCTAATTATTCCTAATTGTTACTAATTATTCCTAATTATTCCTAATTATTCCTAATTATTCCAAATTATTACTAATTATGATATTTATTACTAATAATTTCTATTTATTACTAATTACTGTTATTTATTCATAATTATTTCAAATTATTGCTAATTATTACTATTTATTGCTAATTATTCCTAATTATTTCTCATTATTCCTAATTATTACAAAATATTGCTAATTATTTCAATGTATTGCTAATTATTTGTATTTATTAGTAAATACTAGTATTTATTTGTAGTTATTAGTAATTATTAGTATTTATTACTAATTATTTTAATTTATTAAAATGTATTACTAATTATTTTTAATTATTCATAATTATTAAAAATTATTACAAATTATTCATATTTATTACTAATTATTCCTATTTAATACTATTTATTTCTATTTATTAGTAATTATTTCTATTTTTTGCAATTTATTACTAATTATTGCTAATTATTGTTATTTATTACTTATAATTGGGAATTATTAATAATAATTGCTAATTGTTTCTAATTATTCTTAATTATACGTATTTATTACTAATTATTAGTATTTATTACTAGTTATTTGCATTGTTACTAATTATTAGTATTTATTACTAATTATTACAATTTATTAATAATTATTACAATTTATTACTAATTATTAATGATTATTAATAATTATCACTAATTATCACTAATTATTTGTATTTGTTTCCAATTATCTGTATTTATTACTAATTATTACAAATTATTACTAATTATTGGTATCTATTAATAAATATTACTAATTAATACTAATTATTACTAATTATTTCAATTTATTAGTAATAATTAGTTTTTATGACTAATTTCAAGAATTATTTAATAATTATTACACTTTATTACTCATTATTATTATTTATTAATAAATATTAATAAATATTACTAAATATTACTAATTATTACAAATTATTAGAATTTATTACTAATATTTACAATTTATTACTAATTATAACTCATTATTACAAATTATTACAAATTATTACTAATTATTATTAATTATTACAAATTATTACTAATTATTAATAATTATCTGTATTTGTTACTAATTATCTGTATTTATTTCTGATTATTACAAATTATTAGTGTTTATTTGTATTTATTTATAAAAATTACTAATTATTACTAATTATTACAATTTATTAGTAATTATTACAATTTACCACTAATTATTACATTTTATTACTAATTATTACTAATTATTACTAATTATTACAATTTATTACAATTTATTACAATTTATTACTATTTTTTAGTAATTATTACAACGTATTAGTAATTGTTACAATTTATTAGTAATTATTACAATTTATTACTAAATATTAAAATTTATTAAAATTTATTACAATTTATTACAATTTATTACAGTTTATTTCTATTTATTACAATTAATTAGTATTTAATACAATTTATTACTATTTACTACTCATTATTACTAATTACTACTCATTATTTGTAGAGACCCGAAGCCTGACGTACATGGACATTACATTACATTTGCGGAATACTTAGTACATAATAAAAAAAACACACACACAAGGATCGTAATAGTTTAGTGTCTTTGGAAACTCGGAACGTAATCTTCTAATCGTGGTGAATGATCTTCAATATCTTCCATAAAGATCTTCCCTTTTTTTTACATAAAACCTTTCTTTATATCCTGGGGAAAAGAAAACATAAAAGGGTGAGCTCAAATGCTCAGTAAGGGTAAACAAAAGAAAAATCAATCACATCATATTCATAAGAACATAACTTTTGGAAATCTTAACTTGCAAAAGAGAGCATAATTTCATAACATTGGATAAATCATAGTAGTGAAATGAAATCCCAATAATCATAACATAAAACATAAAACTTTGTGGCATACACAGATAATCATAGAGAATCATTTCTTGTTAGTCAAGACTCATTACCAAGACTATCTTAGTGGACAAAGTCCCATTCTGAACCGAGTCACCCTCGTTTCAGTCCTGTTTCACTGAACCGGTATAACCTACCATTCCAGCCATGTCTATATCATGAGATATAAAATCTTTACCCAATGCATTGGAGGGAGATATAGTTCCCACCCAACTCGTAATGATACCATTCTTATGTGTGCCACAAAATCATAAACCATACATCATTGCATAACCCATGTAATAAAAATGGGAATCTTAAACATCATGACATCATAAAACAATTCATATACGATAAAGGAATTCATAAAAATAATTCCATCACAACATAATCAAATCAATGTAATAATAGGGATAAAAACAGAACCCTTTATTATCTTAGATGGAAAATAATTTTGATAAAACACTTGAACTCCATTCTTGAGAAAAATATCCTTTCTACTTCAAAAACACTTTTCCTTTCTTAACATGTCGTACAATTATAAACTAAAAGAAGTTAATTAAAAATAAACTTGAAAACTTGTAAAGGAATCTTCTTGAAAATAATGTTTTAAAAATCCATTAATGTCGTATAAGGTTAAAAAAAACATTCTTCTCGTACTTTTGTCGGAAAAGTCAAAAAAGTACTTCGTACGAAAAACGACAAAAGATTCATTTCTTATCTTTTACTAAAAACTCATCGAAGGGTAAAATTGGATTTAAACAATTGTAGGTGGATGTAAATAATATTACATATTGAGGAAACATGGATTTGGATGATAAAATACACCCTAGTAAATGCCAAAGTATAAACAATCTCGGATAAAAATGAAATTGTGATATTTCCCTTACCTTAGATCCGATTTGCTTCGTAAGTGTCCGAACCTCATGTATAATGATATAAATCATGTTATTGACTTATTCCAGAATCATATTCATTGTTATTATATCATATATGTTCCACTTATGACTTTATATTACCCCTTCTTTTGCAAATTCATGTTAAAGTAGCGTTTTGGGTAAAATCGTCTCATTTGTCGTACGTGTTTTTGACTTGTAATTATTAATATGATTACTTGGATCATGATTATTTATATCCAGAATGTAAAACATGATTTATATATAATATATATTCAGAATATATATATATATATATATATAATATATCGATAAATGGAATGAAATACACCGTTAATGGAGACGGTAGTCCGTACGTACGCATGAACGCTGTTTTCGTTTCCTTATTGCATTGAATGGAATTAAGTAGATGACATACATATAAATATACATAAATCAAGTATCATTATTATGTCATATATTTAATTAGTACTTATTATATATACTTTATAATCATTCATGAATGGTTAATCATTGAGAATGAATCTCATCGCGTCGTGGAGATGGTAGTCCATACGTACGCACGAGCGATGATATCATTCCCATGGTCGTGGAATTGTGTTGAAGTGTATGTATACTATTTCAGTATAAATATCACTCTATAATAATAATATATAGTTACTCATTACACCATTATACCTATCCAATTAAGGTGGTGGTGGAAAATAGATTACACCACGGCATGGAGACGGTATTCCGTACTTGCGCACACGCGGTGATTTCATTTTCCATAGGATGGATAGATGGTTAAATAGGGTTGTTTCATACTTATATCAGTATATGAGTGATACTGATGTTATTACTTCATAATGAAACAACTAAAGAAGAAAAAGTTGAAGAAGAAAGAAATTGAAAAAGATCGGTAATGGATATTACCTCTTTTTGACGCGCCTTCACTTAACCTCCACTTAAAGAACTATGGATGGTCTTTGAAGAAGACCAGGACCTCTAGGATGATATTAGGGAAGTGGAGAAGAGATTTTGGCAGGGCTTGGCCGAGCATTAATGCTCAAATTGGTGTGAGGAGGAGAGGGAGGAGGTGCCCTTTTATAAGGGAGGAGAGGGGCATCTTAGGAAAATCTCAAAATATTATTTTATATTAAGGTCAACTTCGGTTTATAATGGTTCCAAATGGTCTTATTTAGAAGAAAATGTGGGTATGGGTCGAAATCCTCTCATACAATAGTATTTAGACAATTTTAGGTTATTATTTTAACCTTATCAGTTAGATTTAATTCTAAGTTAAATAATTTAACTTTTACCGTGTCATTTTGTTTTCTTACACTATATGTTTAATAAACATACTATATGAAGCCAAACGAACCACAAGTTGTTTATTATTAATATATCTATCTTTATCTAAGTCATTTGGCCGAACCTTATATTTTTAGGAATTAAATAACAATTAATAATATAATATTTGTTTTAAAAACTAATTAATGTCAATTTTGACACTATTTGGTACATGATTTTTATGAAATTTCTAACAGAATGATAAGATCGAACCAAGTTACTTAAATCAACAATAACATGTCATATTAACCTAGAAAATTAGTGTAAGTCATAAAAAGTCTCAAATTACATTTATTTGGGCATTTATAACATAAATTATGTTAATATTTTCTTAAAAAGGTAATTACTGCATCATCGTTGTGTCATAAATAAATTAAATTATTTAATGTATAAATATTACAAATAAAATACCATTATGTAGGAAATCGTTTTAGATTTCTAATGATTTTTTATAGTCGAAATTATATTATGTATAACCCTATATTAAAAATGTTTTAGTAAATAAACATTGATTTTAACTCTTTTAACTCTTCTTTGAATTAAATAATAATAAATGTCCTAATCTAATATATGTGAGCCTAAATGATAATATATTACACTTAAGGTTGTTTTTGGCCGAGATACACTTGTCCAATAGGATTAGGACATGTGTTAGGGTAATATTAATATCATTTTTACCCTTAATTACCCTATTTACTTTTAACCATGGTAAATAAAAGTAAAAAGTTACTATTCACCAAAAATTATTTTCATCTCATTGAACCACATTTTTCTTACTGACATCAACCGTGTCTCTCGGATTTTTGAAATTCCATTCACAGAAGCGGTAAAATTAAGATTTATGAAAAATAATTTTTTTAACTACCACTTAGTAGTTTCACTATTCATCAAAAATTGAAGTTTTTCAGAAAAATGACAAAATTTCACCCAAAGATATAATTGATATTCTGAATTCAAAAATGATTTCTATTTTAAAAAATTCCCAACATATAAGTTTCATTAATTAATTTTATAATTAATTTCCACAGTCACAACAAATAGCGTGTTTTTAAGAGATAATAACACTTGTTTATGTCTGCTGTAAATGTAAAATTACATCCAATGACCAATATTGTATTGAATTGTAAAAATATATTCTAAATATACATTAAAACCACTCAAATTAATAATTTATCACTATTAATTATTTCGATTAAAAAAGTTGTTTTTAATTAAAATTTAGTAATTTTCACTATTCATCAGAATATGAAAGTTATCCGAAAAGTACCAAAATTTCACCTTAGGCTAAATTCGATACTCCGAATCCAAAAATGAAGTCCATTTTGAGAGATAAAATTTCTAAAATTTTAAAAGGTGGTTATTACTATTTATAACGGCTAGTTTTAATAATATTTTAATAGCATATCGTTGTTTAGTGAAACTCGGTATTGCGTACTACACACGCTATCGAGGAAGGTCGCGATTGCATGTAATACAAGGCAAGTCAGGGATGCGTGTTGTGCAAGATCCTTTTGGTGCAGCGTACAACACATGACATTAGTGAAATTAAAAAGAATATTTTTCATAAAATTTCGGGGTGTTACATTCTACCCCCCTTAAAATGAATTTCGCCCTCGAAATTCGTCGGGGTTATAAATGGTTTACTATTTGAAAGTTTATTTAATAGAATCCCACATCGTAAAAAGGAATACCAAAATCAATATTTAAAAACAAAGGTATGAAACGTAACGGTTACCCAAATAAACTAATCACCGGGTTTCCACATAGGTGAAAATATGGATATGGAAGAGAAATCTAACCATCATGTTCTGATGGAGAGTGGTAGAGAACATGGCTATGGAAAAGCCAGTAATCACAAATCCATAGATTTGTGATGATATAAGGTACCATCTGATTCATCAGGTATAATATCACTAGGACAACATTTTTGGTTTTGAAGATCATTTCCCTAAAGTTGAAAATTTGAATTAGAATAAATACTTACTTCATTTTGGTACAATCTCACTGTTGTTCATGCCTTGAACAATTTCCACTTCATCTCTTAAATAAATGAAGTTGAATTTGTTATTCGTGACATGTTATTAGATCATGTGATAGAATGACGGGTCATTACATCTGTCTCAAACAAAAGGTTAGAAAAAATTATATACATAAGTCGATCTATAGTGAGATTAATCATATATGGTTCCTAAAATGGACTTATACTTCATATATCATACTGCTTAATATAATAAAACTAGTTTCTACTAAAAAGGGACTTCATGTAGGCCAGTGGTAGGCGATAAAGACCAGTCACACTTCGATTGTGGGTTCGATTTCCACAGCCTTGTCCGACGCGATTGGTTGCCGCCCATCCTGCAGGTTTTCCTTTTTCTAAAACTATATTACTATAACATCCCATCAATAATATCGAAAAAACTTTTATCCTTAAACAATACTAACTTATGTCCAACATAATCCATTCCAATCTTTAGGCTTATCCATAATACTGCAGTCCACTCTCATAACATAGTGAAAACGATTACCAGAGATTTAACACCATCGTCGATCCACATATATCATAAGATATGTTTTGTTGGTCACATTCCAAATATTCAAAGTCCTTAATCATGTATTCTCTTGAATACCTTAGTGAAAACATGAATGCAGTTAAATGTTAACACCTTCCACATACCAAAATCCTAAAAATTCTATATACTCAAACCATGTTATCACTTAGTCCTTATATCAATCATGAGCTCATGAATACTGTCAAACATTTCATTTTCTCCTTATCCCTTCATTATGGGCATATTATCTACATTCCAAAATATTTTAATCACTTTTCATTGTTACCGGTACCTTAAAAATATTGAAGACCACAATAGACCAATACATAAATATTTCAATACACCACAAAAGTACCTAAACAACATTATTCCTGAATACCAATACATAAACACTTCAGTCCATCCACTTCAATGATTGTCCTGGAAGAAGTCCTTACTTGATTTAGAAGTAACTTTTTAGGTCAGGGCATTGAGTTGGGTAATGCCCACGTTCTCCACAAATAAGACATTGAACTCCATAACAGTCTGTCACTCTATGACCCTTTTCTCCACAAAGATAACATCAGTCCCTCCATTTGAGGTATTCCTCAAGGTTCTTCTTCCCTTCTTTAGAAATCTCAATCTTCCTTTCTTTATGATCCTCAACATGCGAACATGCATAATAGTTTATCTTCCTCTTCTTTGATGAATTAGGCATACCACTAAATTTCACCTCGTTAATCATATATCGCGATGACTGATTTGGAATAATCACAAGATCTTTCTCTCTAGTAATTACACAATTTTTTTGCTCATAGTCACCAATTTGTCCATTGGATTCAATTTTAACCGAATTCCTTTTGGTTCCCTCAATTAACTATAACACAAAAAGAATCTTGTGAGAGGCAAAAATCATGCTAGGGAAAACAACATAGTAATGGGGGAGTACCCTTAATATCTAACATCTTATGTTAAATTCTAAGATCGTTACCGTAGTTCTAGGACTGTATCTTATACGTATACTTATCCTTAGGGACATCCCTAGACATACCTTAGAAATATCTCTAGGGATCTCACTAACGCTTTCGCATCCTAGTTTCCAAAGGCTGACTAAACCTTTCCTCTGATACCAACTGTAGAGACCTGAAGCCTGACGTAAATGGACATTACATTACATTTGCGGAATACTTAGTACATAACCAAAAAACACACACACAAGGATTGTAATAGTTTAGTGTCTTTGGAAACTCAGAACGTAATCTTCTAATCGTGGTGAAAGATCTTCAATATCTCCCATAAAGATCTTCCCTTTTTTTAACTAAAACCTTTCTTTATATCCTGGGGAAAAAAACATAAAAGGGTGATCTCAAATGCTCAGTAAGGGTAAACAAAAGAAAGATCAATCACATCATATTCATAAGAACATAACTTTTGGAAATCTTAACCTGCAAAAAAGAGCATAATTTCATAACATGGGATAAATCATACTAGTGAAATGAAATCCCAATAATCATAACTTAAAACAAGAATCTTTTTGGCATACACACATAATCATAGAGAATCATTTCTTGTTAGTCAAGACTCATTGCCAAGACTATCTTAGTGGACAAAGTCCCATTCAGAACCGAGTCACCCTCGTTTCAGTCATGTTTCACTGAACCGGTATAACCTACCATTACAGCCATGTCTATCTCATGAGATATAAAATCTTTACCCAATGCATTGGAGGGAGATATAGGTCCCACCCATCTCATAATGATACAATTCTTATTTGTTCCACAAAATCATAACCCATACATCATTGAATAACCCATGTAATAAAAATGGGAATCTTAAACATCATGACATCATAAAACAATTCATATATGATAAAGGAATTTATAAAAATAATTACATCACAACATAATCAAATCAATGTAATAATAGGGATAAAAACATAACCCTTTATTATCTTAGATGGAAAATAATTTTGATAAAACACTTGAACTCCATTCTTGAGGAAAATATCCTTTCTACTTCAAAAACACTTTTCCTTTCTTAACATGTCGTACAATTATAAACTAAAAGAAGTTGATTAACAATAAACTTGAAAACTTGTAAAGGAAGCTTCCTGAAAATAATGTTTTAAAAATCCATTCATGCCGTATAAGTTTAAAAAAAACATTCTTCTCGTACTTTTGTCGGAAAATTCAAAAAAGTACTTCGTACGAAAAACGACAAAAGATTCCTTTCTTATCTTTTACTAAAAACTCACCGAAAGGTAAAATTGGATTTAAACAATTGTAGGTGGATGGAAATAATATTACATATTGAGGAAACATGGATTTGGATGATAAAATACACCCTAGTAAATGCCAAAGTATAACCAATATCGGATAAAAATGAGATTGTGATATTTCCCTTACCTTAGGTCTGATTTGCTTCGTAAGTGTCCGAACCTCCTGTATAATGATTTAAATCATGTTATTGACTTATTCCAGAATCATATTCATTGTTATTATATCATATATGTTCCACTTATGACTTTATATTACCCCTTCTTTTTTAAATTCATGTTAAAGTAGCGTTTTGGGTAAAATCGTCTCATTTGTCGTTCGTGTTTTTAACTTGTAATTATTAATATGATTACTTGGATCATGATTACTTATATCCAGAATGTAAAACATGATTTATATATAATATATATATAGAATATATATATATATATATATAATATATCGATAAATGGAATGAAATACACCGTTCATGGAGAAGGTAGTCCGTATGTACGGATGAACGCTGTTTTCGTTTCCTTATTGAATTGAATGGAATTAAGTAGATGACATAAATATAAATACACATAAATCCAGTATCGTTATTATGTCATATATTTCAGTGGTACTTATTATATATACTTTATAATCATTCATGAATGGTTAATCATTGAGAATGAATCTCATCGCGTCGTGGAGACGGTAGTCCGTACGTACGCACGAGCGATGATATCGTTCCCATGGTCATGGAATTGTGTTGAAGTGTATGTATACTATTTCAGTATCAATATCAATTTATAATAATCATATATAGTTACTCATTACACCATTATACCCATCCAATTTAGGTGGTTGCGGAAAATAGATTACACCACGGCGTGGAGACGATATTCCGTACGTGCGCACGCGCGGTGATTTCATTTTCCGTAGGATGGATAGATGGTTAAATATGGTTGTTTAATACTTATATCAGTATATGAGTGATACTGATGTTATTAATTCATAATGAAACAACTAAAGAAGAAGAAGTTGAAGAAGAAAGAAATTGAAAAAGATCGGTAATGGATATTACCTCTTTTTGACGCGCCTTCACTTAAACTCCACTTAAAGAACTATGGATGGTCTTTGAAGAAGACCAGGACCACTAGGATGATACTAGGGAAGTGGAGAAGAGATTTTGGTAGGTATTGGCCGAGCTTGAATGCTCAAATTGGTGTGAGGTGGAGAGGGAGGAGGTGCCCTTTTATAAGGAAGGAGAGGGGCATCTTAGGAAAATCTCAAAATATTATCTTATATTAAGGACAAATTCGGTTTATAATTGTTCCAAATGGTCTTATTTCGAAGCTAACGTGGGGATGGGTCGAAATCCTCTCATCCAATAGGATTTAGAAAATTTTAGGTTATTATTGTAACCTTATCAATTTGATTTAATTCTAAGTTAAATAATTTAACTTTTTCCGTGTCATTTTGTTTTCTTACACTATATGGTTAATAAACATACTATATGAAGCCAAACGAACCCCAAGTTGTTTATTATTAATATATCTATCCTTATCTAAGTCATTTGGCTGAACCTTAGTTTTTTAGGAATTAAATAACAATTAATAATATAATATTTGTTTTAAAAACTAATTTATGTCAATTTTGACACTATTTGGTACATGATTTTTTTGAAATTTCTAGAAGAATGATAAGTTCTAACCAAGTTAATTAAATCAACAATAACATGTCATATTAACCTAGAAAATTATTGTAAGTCATCAAAATTCTCAAATTACATTTATTTGGGCATTTATAACATCAATTATGTTAATATTTTCTTAAAAAGGTAATTACTTCATCATCGTTGTGTCATAAATAAATTAAATTATTTAATGTATAAAAATTACAAATAAAATACCATTATGTAGGAAATTTTTTTAGATTTCTAATGAATATTTATAGTCGAAATTATATTATTTTTAACCCTATATTAAAAATGTTTTAGTAAATAAACTTTGATTTTAACTCTTTTAACTCTTCTTTGAATTAAATAATAATAAATGTCCTAATCTAATCCAAGTGGGCCTAAATGATAATATTCTACACTTAAGGTTGTTTTTGGCCGCGATACACTTGTCCAATAGGATTAGGACATGTGTTAGGGTAATATTAATATCATTTTTACACTTAATTACCCTATTTACTTTTAACCATAGTAATAAAAGTAAAAAGTTACTATTCACCAAAAATTATTTTCATCTCATTGAACTACATTTTACATACTGACATCAACCGTGTCTCTCATATTTTTGAAATTCCATTCACAGAAGCGGTAAAATTATGATTTATGAAAAATAATTTTTTTTAACTACCACTTAGTAGTTTCACTATTCATCAAAAATTGAAGTTTTTCAGAAAAATGCCAAAATTTCACCCTAAGATATAATTGATATTCCAAATTCAAAAATGATTTCTATTTTACAAAATTCCCAACATATAAGTTTCATTAATTAATTTCCACTGTCACAACAAATAGCGTGTTTTTAAGAGATAATAACACTTGTTTATGTCTGGTGTAAATGTGAAATTACATCCAATGACCAACATTGTATTGAATTGTAAAAATATATTCTAAATATACATTAAAACCACTCAAATTAATAATTTATCACTATTAATTATTTCGATTAAAAAAGTTGTTTTTAATTAAAATTCAGTAATTTTCACTATTGATCAGAATATGAAAGTTATCCGAAAAGTAGCAAAATTTCACCTTATTCTAAATTCGATACTCCGAATCCAAAAATGAAGTCCATTTTGAGAGATAAAATTTCTAAAATTTTAAAAGGTGGTTATTACTATTCATAACGGCTAGTTTTAATAATATTTTAATAGCATATCGTTGTTTAGTGAAACTCGGTATTGCGTACTACACACGCTATCGAGGAAGGTCGCGATTGCGTGTAATACAAGGCAAGTCAAGGATGCGTGTTGTGCAAGCTCCTTTTGGTGCAGCGTACAACACAGGACATTAGTGAAATTAAAAAGAATATTTTTCATAAAATTTTGGGGTGTTACATTATTACTATTTACTACTCATTATTATAATTTATTACAAATTATTACATTTTATTACTAATTATTACTATTTATGACATTTTATTACTATTTATTACTCACTATTACTATTTAATACGCATTATTACTATTTATTTCTATTTATTAATAATTATTAATTACTACTAATTATTAAAAATTAGTACTAAAAATTTCAATTTATTAGAACAAATAAATATTAATGACAAAACAATTTAAATTTAATTTAATTACAACTAATTAACAATAATAAAAATTAACATAAAAAATAAAATAAATAATAAATTAAATAAAACATAAATAACTTTAAGATTTATTTTCTATTGATGTGGACAACTACTCAACTTCTTCATGAACAAAAAAAAATTAACTTAGAGAAATTTTCCCTCTAAATTCAGAGTTCAGAGAGAATCAAGATTTAAGAATTAAGAGGAATGAGAGGAAAAAGGATGGGGGTATATAAAGGATAGATTATTTTTGATGGGACTATTTGTGAAGAGTATCCCGTTACAAATAGTATCTTTTCCGACGGGTCCCGTCGCAAATACCTATGCCACATTAATTACTGTCGGTGGTTAAAAAGTTATTTGCAGCGGGTCCCATCGCAAAATAGTTTCTTCCGACACACCTTTTGTACCAGACGACATCCCGTCGCAAAATGATATTAACCGTCGCCTGGTATTTGCGACAGGGCCCGTCGCAAATTCCTCACTATTTGCGACGGTGGGATCCCACCCTCGCAAATAACCTTCGCCCGGTTTGGCCCGCTACCAGTGCAAAACATTTTGAGAAGGGAGATGAAATCCAGTCGCAAATAATTGGTTATTTGCAACGGGTTGTTACCCCCATCACAAATAACCTATTGGATGGACTTTTTCCATTAGATTTATTCTGGTCGCGAAAATTCCTTTTTCCTATAGTGGTAAAAGTCGCCCCGTCATTGATGTCCAGCTCTCGATGGTCGATGATGTGGGAAGGGTCATCGACGTATCTCCTCAGCTGGGATACGTGGAAGACGTTGTGCACCTGGTGCAACTGAGGGGGAAGAGCTTATTGGTAATCCCCCTCGCCTACTATGCTAAGGAGCTAGAAAGGTCCGATTAATCTCAGAGATAATTTTCCGCCCTGTCCAAATCTCCCTAAACCTCGTTAAGGTGAGACCCGTAGAAAGACGTGGTCGCCATCATCGATCTTCAGAGGTCTCTGTTTCTTGTCATCAAACGACTTCTGCATGCTCTGTGCAGCCTTAATCCGCTCCTGGTTGATTTTCACCTTCTCTGTGGTAGCTCGTACCATCTCTGGTCCAACCAGTGCTGACTCCCTAGGATCAGTCCAGCACAAGGGTGATCTGCAAGGTTGTCCGTACAAGACCTCAAAAGGTGCCATCATTATGGTGGATTGATAGCTATTGATGTAAGAAAACTCTATCAAAGGAAAGTGATCCTCTCATCTGAGACTGAAGTCAAGGACACATGCACGTAGCATACCCTCGAGGATCTGAATGGTTTTCTCGGTCTGACCATCTGTCATGGGATGGAAGGCAGTGCTCAAAAGAAGCTACATCCTGAAATCCTCTTGCAACCCCTTCCATAACTGGGATGTAAACCGTGTTTCATTATCAAAGACAGTAGAATAGGGTACTCCATGTAGCCAAATAATCTCAAGAATATAGAGGCCTACCATTCTCTCTACTGAACCCTGCTCTCTGATCGAAAGTAAGTGGGCTAACTTGGTGAGTCGGTCAACGATCACCCAAATCGAGTTGTGACCCTTGGATGTACGTTGAAGACCCATCACTAAGTCCATTGATATCCCATCCCACTTCCACTATGGGACCTATAAAGGAAGAACCAAGACTACTCGTACCTTGTGCTCTACCTTCACTTGCTAACAAGTGAGGCACTGTGACACAAACTCCGCTACTATCTTCTTCATACCATGCCACCAGTGCAATCATCAAACGTCCTGGTACATCTTTTCCACTTTTTGATGTACCGCTAGGGGGGATTTGTGGAAGTCCCTCAACACTTCCTCCCGAAATTCCACTGGTACCAAGGTACGTCCTCTGAAGAGGATGACGTTATCCCCACCTTTAGAAAATCAATCAGGTGACTGCCCTGTGGATATATGAGCACGTCGTGTCTCACAGTCATTGTCCCCAAGAAGTGCTTCCCTGACTCGCTGAAGGAGTGGGTGAGTAAAAGTAAGAGACTGCAGGAATGCTTCTCAATCTCTATCCACAAAGGATAACTGCAAAGATGCCAGCTGCTCCGTCACCTCTCCTAAAAGCTGTATACCAGACCTCATGCTGAGTGCATCATCAACAATGTTCCCCCTCCCAGGAGTATAGACTATATCGATGTCATAATCCTAGAGGAACTCAATCCATTGCCGCTATGTCAGGTTTAGGTCCTTCTGAGAGAAGATATACCTGAGACTCATGTGATCAAAGTACACAGTAAAATTTTTTCCCATCAGATAGTGCCACCACATCTTCTTTTCGATAAATACGGTTGCTAACTCCAGGTTATGGGTAGCTTAGTTCTATTCATGATATCTCAGCTTCCGAGAACCATATGTGATCACTGCTCGCTCCTGCATCAGGAAACATCTAAGTCTGGTCCCCGATGCGTTGTAGTAAACTATGTACCCTACTCCCTCCCCTGGTAGGCTCAAAATAGGGGTAATAGTTAGCCTCTTCCTCAGCTCTTGAAAGCTCTTTTTTCATCTCTCCGACCACCCAAAGTCTTTCCCCTTCTTCTTCAGTGCTGATAGTGGTGCTGAAACTCTAAAAAAGTCTGGAACGAACCTTCGGTAGTACCCAGCCAAACCCAGGAAACTCTGTACCTTCGCCACACTCCTGGGTGGCTCTCATGCAAGTACTGCCTCAATCTTCACTGAATCTACTGCAACTCCATCATTCGAGATGACATGTACCAAGAAGTGATCCTCTCAAATCCATAACTGGTACTTTGATATCTTACCATAAATTTGCTACTCTCGGAGTGTCTCCAGTACTACATGAAAATTGTTGGCATGTTCTTCCTCAATAGTTGAGTAGATCAGAATGTCATCGATGAAGACTATGAAAAAGAGATCGAGGTATGTATTGATGATCCTGTTCATGACTCCCATGAAAAATGCTAGAGCATTGGTTACGTCGAAAGGCATTAACCAGAACACGTTGTGGCCGTAACAACACCTGAAGGCCATCTTCTATACATCCTCATATCGAACTCTGAGATGGTGATAGCCTGATCTGATGTCCATCTTCAGGAACCATTGTGCTCCATTCAATTGGTCAAAGAGGTCATCAATCCTCGAGAGTGGGCACTATTTCTTCAAAGTCACCTGGTTTAGGTGATGATAGTCGACACTAAGTCTAAAGATTCTACCCACCTTCTTGGAGAATAGAATCGGGGCTGCCCAGGTAGAAACACTAGGCCGGAAGAATCTCTTCCCCTGCAAGTCCTCCAGCTGTACCCGTAGCTCACGAATCTCAGTGGGAGACAACCGATATGCTAGAGTAGATATCGGTGCCATCTAGGGGTACAATTCAATGTATGAGTCCACATCTTTGTGAGGAGGTTTACCTGGAACATCATCAGGGAAAACACCCACATACTGGTCCACCACTACAGGTTAAGTCAGACTCTCCACATATACTACTCCGAGGGTAAGGCAGGCCAACTGATGAGTGATCAGCTGCACCCTCCTCTGAGTAAGTTCATCATGTGCTGAAAAGGCTCTATTCTCACCAAAGAAGTTGAAACTAGTTCCATTTGTGTGAACACACAACACTTTGTGCCTAATACAGTCGATCTGAGTATGGACTGTAGATAACCAGTCTATACCCATGATAACGTCGTAAGGCCTCGACGCCACTATGAGGAGATCCCAGCCAAAGCTCTCGCCTCCTAGAGTAATCTCACACTACCGACACCAGTGCGTAATCGTCGAGTCTTCTCCCATAGGTTTCTCTAGCCGTAAGTATTGAACTCACGACTCCTTCAGAATATCCATGATACAAACGAGGGATGATGCAGTGAACGAGTGGCCGGAACCTATGTCTATAAGAACTGAAGCTAAGCTGGAATTGACATAGATTATAACTCGAATCATCTCCGGAGCTCTGTGACCATAGGCCTCAGTTTCCTGGAGTTGTGTTCTCCCCTTTCCACCTACTCCCAATGGTCGGGGTGGACCTCCTGGTGGTGGTGGTGGTAACACCTAGAATTTTTTCCCACTGCCAGCTATACGACCAGCTCCTATTCCATGTCTGCATGCGCCCTATGAACCACCTAGATCGATTATCTGCCTCTTCCTAGGAGGTCACTCAACTGTCTGGTGATCATCTGAATGGTGGGTTAGATAGTCACGAGCCATGTGACCCTGCCTGCCGCATGAGTAACACTACCTGTTACTGGCATGTGTGTCTCTGCTCCGTGTGCCCCGCACAACCGATCCTGAGTCATGCAGTCGAAAAACTATAGGTCTGGTCCTCTAGGACCTCTGCGACATCTGTCTACTGGCATCTGCAGAAGTCTTTGCTGCAATGTTGGCTAGTAGTGTATCTCGCTGCTGGTGACTGCTCAACAAAGAAACTCTCCACTAGGAGGACTCTCTCTAACACCCCTTCCTGCATCGGGATACTGAGGGAGATCATTGATGCTCTGATCTCTCTCTTGAGCCCCTTCTCGAACGTTCAGGCCCTGAAGAATGGGTCCTGCACCATATCTGTGTAGTAGCATGATAGGTTAGTGAACCTCGCTGAGTACTGCAGCACCGTCATGATACCCTATAGTAGATAGAGTACCTCATGTATCTGCACTGCGCAGAGATTTTGTGGGACAAATTCTGCCTGAAACAGGCTCTTCAATTCTATGCAGAGTAACGCCACCTCGTCATGCACTTGGAGCATGATGCAACACCATCTGCCTATTGCTGCCTAAAGGAGACTCACTGCAAGGGCCACCATGAAGTCTGTTGGTATCGCTACTAGCCAGAAGACTCTCACCACAGCCTCCTGCCAATTCTCACCTGCCTATGGGTTCGTATCTCCCCTGAACCTAGGTGGCCAATATCACTGGAACTTGCGAAACACACTCAAGTGGAGTGCATCGTCTGCTGATGGGGCTTGTGTCATAGGTGGCCCAAGGAGAAGTAGTACCGCTGGTTCCTCTACTAGAAAAGGGACTTACACCGAGTCCTTGTCGCTCGATGGGCTATCAGTGCGTATGAATCTCGGGGTTCTAACTGGTCATCCATGGGGAGGCATCCTAAATGAAACAGATGCGGCATAGTTAAAATATTATACCTGGTGAGCTGAACTAGTTGAGCAGACATAAAGAAAACATTGGGAACACACACGCAATTAGTGTTTTCGTGCACTGAGTCGAAAATCAATAGTCATGGTCCTGGTGTATGGATATGTTATCTACCCACATCAACAGTTGACTCACTGATTTGAAAACCACACTTAGTACCCTTAACACTATTTCATCACAAAAAAAAGAATGATCAGAGTTCTACATTTTGCTGTAGAACCGAATCCTTTGATACCAATTTGTCACAACCCATCCCTCAGGGCCCGTATCGTGACTACCCCAGGCCCTCCTTCCATAGGCCAGGGGATGGAGACTAGCACCAAGGGCATAAATCCCTAAATTGAGTAGGAAATTCCTTTTATAACTGTAAACAAACACATTAGTGTACACAACTGGAAGGAAAACACTAAGTAAAAATGTATAAAAAATAAGTGCTGGAAAGTAAAATGGGATGAAAATACATGCCCAACAGGAATGTACAAGTACAACTAATGGAAATTAAAGCAGCTACTAGGTCGCCCTCCGAGCTTCCTACCAGAAGGGTAGGTACAAATGGCCTCCTCATCACTCCACATACATCTTTCTCCTCTTTGTACCATCACACCGAGTGGTCCACCTCTGGGTACCGTCTAGTCCTACTACACTCTACCTCAGTCAGCATTGTTTGTCGTCTGCAACCAAAACAAAGAGGTGTGGGAATAGCCCATGTAGGGGTGAATATAATGTTACTCAGTAGGTACCTCGAGACCCTCAAGGTCTCAAAAAATACAAACAAGATAAACCACAATGTATGAAATCAACAGATAACCATTACTTAGGTATATACACATACATATACATAATTTAACAAGTAACCCATCTCGATCATGAAGAAAACACAAAATTCATTGACTCAGATCAAACTAGGATTTTTATTATTGAAACCACTACTGGTGTCATACTTCTCCCCTATCAAGTACAATTGGAATTCCACATCATAAAGAGGTTCTTCCCACTATCCTTGAACTGCTCAGGTACTCTTCCTATTGATTACTGTGGGTCTGCCACATCACACAGAGGCGCCCCCCACCATGGGTCGGTCGCGATCACACAGAGGCGCTCCCCCTTGTAGCCTGCTGAGGTACTCCTCCTGTCAAGTACCATGGTTCATCCTTGCTCACACAGAGGTGCTCCCCACCGTGGGTATGTCGTGTCACACAGAGGCCCTCCCCACTGGGCTATTCGAGTCACTCCGAGTCAAATTGGTCAAGATGTCATTAGGTCTCAACCATCTACTAGGTCTCCGTACTTTGTCTGATCACCTTTGGAAAGATCTTCTCCATAATATACTATTTGATACTCTAACATGTCACTATGAGTAACAAAAATGTATCTCAAAGGTCTTCCACATCATAGGGGTCTCAATGCAACAGTCAGCTCGACAATCGGATGACCGTTCTATTTTTTATTAGCCTCTTTGTCCTGGGGGCCTGGTAAGATTCGTGTATGATCCAACTTGACCATATCTCAACTACACCCCAAACTCCAATGGGGTATTCTCAAAGGGAATACTTCACTCCAATAATACTGGTGCTATTGAAGGTTCGTCAAACGGACGTCTGGTGCCAAAGATATGAACAAAGAAGGTAAATGGATCGGTCATGGTCCTGGGATCGGTCCGACACGGTCGGACTGACTTGGACAATCCCAAGCTGGGTTGACCCGGTATAGGTCGACCCGGTCATCCTGTTATGTTTGGACAGGTCCACTGGGCCTGACCCAGGGGACTGCAAGGGCGGTTTGGCTAGGATGTCACCACGTAGGAGGCTCGACCTGAAGGCTGGGGCCGGTTCGGCCAGCGCCGTGAGGGACGTGGATCAGGAGACTAGGAATGGAAGGAAAGTCGGCTGAGGGGCGAGAGGGCTTGCTGTGTGGGGCATTAACTGGACGCGGGTAGAGTGTGTTGTGTGCGGGCTAGCCGGCTGGTCACTGGGCAGGACGCGGGTGCGCCGAGTAGGGCACAGAAAAGGTGCAGAAGGCCACAGGGGAACCGGTAGGGCACCGTAGGGGCTGGGCAGGCTACGGGGGAGCTGTTCAGGGTGAGACAGGGGTTAGGCAGGCTGCGGGGGCACTGGGTAGGGCGCTAGCCAGGCTACGGGGGCACCGGGCATGGTGTGGCAGGGGACAGGCAGGGCACAGGTGGGGCCGGGCGGGGCGCGGCAAGGCGCCAAGAGGCTGCGGGGCCAACGGGTAGGCCGCAGGGGCACCAGCATGGCACCGGGAAGGCTGTGGACAGGCGGGCCACGCGCCGGGCAGGGCGCCAGGAGGCCGCAGTTAGGCGGGCCATGCGCCGGGCAGGGTGTAAAGAGGCAACGGGTAGGCGGTGCTCGACTAGGAGTATTGGTTCGCCCCGGGGGTGGCGTGATTTGCGGAGGTCGCGGGTAGCCTGGCTTTCGTAGCTGCCGCCTTTAGCGTCGTTGTCTCATCACATTGATATAGAATGCCACAAGAAGATAGAAATCGATTGAGGATTTCGGGCCATGTTAGGTTGGCATGCACCCTCTGTGTTTAGGGAGGTATCATTTGGACCGTCTTGAGAAGAATATGATAATTAATACGTCTACAACAATCCCATTTTATCCATTGAAGAAGGTAAGAAAATGGGTAAAACATCAACAAGTAATAATCCCCCTACCTTTGATTCACCGATCATCATTCGTTGATGTCATAGAATGATGGTCTGCGATCTGTGGTAGACGAACACGTCACACACTGAAGAAGTCTAAGGGAGAAGGTCGGAGGGGGTCTTTCATCACAATCAATGGCATCCCTCATAGGTGTTCTTCATTGGGAGAGTGTTCTTAATTCTTCGGTGGTCGTTCTACGTTGGACAATTCTTCTCCTCCCCAAGCACCACCAAAATTCCAAGGGAAAAATAATAGAAGAAAGCGTTGTCTATTATTTGTTGGCACAACAATTCAAATTGTGGTGTTTAATTAAATTAGACAACTCATTTAATTAATAGAGTGGGGTTGGCTTAATTGAGTAAAGAGGGATGACATAAATTAAATAACGTAGTTGAAGAGTTTATCCACCTTAAATGGGGGTTCCAAGGGGTAACAATCCCGGGAGGTCCCCACCAAAATTATCCTGCCAAGGGAGGTTATGTTCGGGTGAGCCCCACCACTATAACCTTTCATGGGAGGTTAAGGTGTGGTGTCATCCACCTCCAACATCAACCTGGAGGTAGTAACCAACAAGAAATAAAAATAAATCCTCCACTTTATTTTTATTTAATTTAATCATAAAACCCAAAAACTATCATATAAACTCGACCCACTACCAACGAAGTGATAGTCTTCTTAAGCGAATACAGACTCTGCGAGTTCAATGGTGTACTCGAATTTCAATTCCAAGCACCGGTTCAAAAGTTATAAAATCCCACTCATTTTTTTACTGAACATGCATAAAAACATCATAAATTGATTCTGGGAACACCAGGCCTCGGAATCAAGCACAGTAAATTTTGGCGGACTCGTAAAAATCCCATGTTTCTAAAAACAATTCCAAAGATTTTCCAGGTCTTTACATCAGTATTCCTTGAAAAAAAAAATTATATTTCTATGTCTATGATGATAACATAATTATTATGCTAATGTTATGATCTTAGGTATAATTTTTTTGATTCTTTATGATTTACGATCGGTTCATTACAATTAGATAGAACATGATTCAAGGTAATTTATATGATTTAATGAGTATAGATTTTCAAATTTTTATATTCCCATTCTATTATTCCCTATTTATTTTTACATGATCATTGATATTTTTTTAGTTACCCTTATTTTGTATCTCATATCACCATTAATTGTGTTTCATTTACTCGTTCTATGAAACAAATTTCATGTATGGAATGTCTAATATGTGTAATATTCCAGAATTATTGAATATCATTTAAGAAGATAAAATATTATTTATTTTAATCCAATAAAATTATTCCATTACTATTGATTCAAGGATCATAATTTTATTTATTGAATATTCCACTATTGCTATGTAATTTTAATATATAGAAGAAATTTTTCCTTATATCATATATATTACAATAGAACATAAGAGCATAAAGATCACATGAGTATTTACTAAAGATAAGATGGAAGGAGATGTAATATCAAATAAATACCTTGTGTGGATTTGGCTATAGAAAAATAATTTTTTTTGTTTTTTAATCTCAAGGGATGGTATAATGATTGATCCATAAAATATAGTAGTTATTAAATATTATCCTTGGAGAAAAATTAAAATTGAAAGATATAGTTCTCCTTATATTGAATGGACATAATATATTCATTTTATAAATTTATCATGGAAATTTAATCAAAAAACTATGATAATACTAATGCACTTAGTCTCCTTTGGAATGATGATTTTGAAGAAAATTTGATGGAATAAAAATGATGGTTATTTCCTGTACCTTTGATCACCCTACCCTACAGTATATATAATATTGTGGGTTTACAGTGATAAACCATATAAGCTATGATATGTTTTATAATGAATAATCATATAGTGACATATAATTCATTATTCCAATTGATGGTTCATGGGAAAAGGTTTTAGGATTGGGAAATTGAGTTAGAAGTGGTTAAATAATTTATATGGGGGCATTAACATTACAAATAATGTGTGAAAAATATATATATTCTAAAGGTTTTAAATTTATATTCTCTTATATTGAGTTGAATATCATCAAAAAATATTATTTTTTAGTTGATTATAGAATATGATTTCTGATAAAATTACCACCATGAAAAATTGAAAAATGTGTCTTATTATTTGAGATAAAAGAATCATTCTACCATTTATATGAATAGGATCACAAAAGATCATATATTTAAAAAATTTAATATAATAGACCATGAAATATAGACTACAGTGGGTAAGCCTTATCATTTTTAATTCACTGTTCCACCATCTATCTATATTATGATTAGAAATTCTGTAACAGAGGATATGGATCTTGAAAATAAACTGAAAAATGATCTTGTGACCAATCATGGTAATGAAATATTGATAATTTTTTAGATCATGGTATTTATTTCAAAACTATACCTGAAAAATGGGTTATTAAATGTATGTAATAGCTCACCATTATATAATCATATATGATGTGTAAATATGTATTTAACAATTAATTAGTATTTTTGGTGGGATGAAATAAAGATGGATATTTCATGTTATTTATCTATTTTTTTTGTATTTTTGGTAGTAGTGAATATATATATGATGTCTAATAGGATGTTAAAATAATTTCCCACAATAAAATGGATATTTTAAAACATAACCATGGATATTTTCTATTAACTCATTAAAACTTCTAATGGCCATACTTTTATTTTGGTTACAGTCGATCACGTTATGTAGTTAGTTCACATTAAAAGTATTATTGATGATTTATATCATTCAAGTATTTATTTGATATACATTAATTAATTTTTATTGATACTTGGTTACCATAATATATTGTATCTAATATATATCCAATGATTACTTTGATGTTTCTGATATTTCATATGAAAAAAAATAGATACAATGTTGTTTTTCATACATCGTATATTCCATATATTGTTTTTATTAAAGAAATATATTAAACCCCATGCGGGTATGTTGAGATCATGATATCTATGTCTAAAATGTTTTGGTATAAAACACACCATTTATTTGACTTCCCTTATAATTATATCATTCACTAAAGAATTCATATGGATGCTTATGATGACCTATATTGAATGAAGTTTAAAATACTTGCACAATAGGGTGAATTTGGAAAATCAATGGTAATTAGACCTAATTTGGATGATGATATGGAAGATAAGGCTTATTTTTTCCCACATCCTATTATAACAGCTCTAAGTAGATGGAAGTTGTTAGTTTAAAATCATTACGGAGGTTTTCATTTTAATGACGGTGATAAGGTTTTCCAATGAATTAATATATAGAACAAGGTATTGTGATTATGTATTAATGTAAATCTTATCTGTATGTATATTTTTTCCTATGTGATTCCTGATCTCGTAGGAAGTGTGGATTATCTAATGTCACACCCACCAAACCTCTCTCTAGTTTTTTTTGTGTTCTATGTATCTCCCTAGAGGATGTTAATAATAAAACCAACTCATTTAAATGAAATAGTTCTCATCTATGTAGATTATGATGATTATTTTGAGGAACAATTAACAGTAATATTGAATCATATAGATGTTTTTTAATAGAATAAAACTACATAGAAGGTTAATGTTCTTTGGAGGAATAATTTTTTTTGGAAGAATCCTTTAGAACCCATTGATGTGATCATGAAAATATATCATTCTATTTTTTAACAATGTTTTGTAATATCAAGGTATAAATAAATTTTAATGACGGATGAATGTATCAATCAAATATTTAAAATGTATTTACTTTTATATAACACTTGAAGTGTACAATATCTCTACTTACAAACAACATCGAGTCTATATAAATAATGGAATAGTTAACCATTATAATCATAAAATAAATTATTAGGTATGATTAGTAATAATAAATTTTTTAAAAATATGTTTATGGGATTCTATTAATGAAAATTTATTTATCAATGAATAATAAATATATCACCTATTTTTAGTCAAGTCATGTAATGGAAAAAATATAATTTTTTTAACTATCAACATTATTCACATGGAAATTAAACAAAATTTTTCCCAATTTTAGAAATATTATTTTCATAATTCAATATATTTTTATGATCGTCATTTCAATATTACCGTAGGGCTAGTATTTATGATTTTGGAAACCATAATTATTTTTCTACGAATATCTGAATAAGAATTATTTTAAACTATAATTTATTTTCAAGTAAATATATCATTATGTTGTGAATATTATAGTAATGAAACCTAACCATCCATTAAATTGATATAATATAATTAATTACATAGTGACTATCATTATATTATATTTTGGTATAAGTTTGTTTTTTATTCAAAATTTTATTTTAAAAACTATTTTTATGCACACAATATTTACTTATCTAACTGAATATTTAATTTTTATTATTCGATCACATTTAAAGAAAATGTGAGAAACCTATAGATCAACCACAAAATAAGATAACATATCTTTTAGAGAACACTTTATGTCTACCATATTTAGTCTCTCAAATGTGATTTCAAGATATGTTACATTCAAATGTGTTTCAATCATCCATTAAGATATCTTCAAAGCCAAACAGTAGCTTTTTCCCAATACAAAATGTACTCTTCAAGGATATGTGTCCCATTATTGAAACCCTAAACAAGAATCAGGCCTTTTCTGTTGATCCATGAAAACATATATTATTGAGAATCATCCATAGTTTCCTCCCCATCATCTTGGAAGCTTCTTATTCCATAGAATTTAGTAAAATTACATGTTTAAGAGAATCTTTTAAAGAACTCATAAACATTTGTAGTGAATTATTAAGAAGATCAACATGATTACACTAATAAAAATAAGCCTTTAGAGGAGGGATATTATCGATGTCTATCTTCTTCTCCTTTTGTTTCATTTTCAAACATGTCTCTATTGGAAGAGGAAAAATGGATTAGTCCTTTCCCCCTTTCAAATAACTTCCTGGAATCTACTTTTCCACAACATAGGAAGCCTGTCACCATGAGTAATGACTATTTCACATGATGAATATTATTCACATAATCTGTTCTATTGAATTTTATCCTCTTACATGGAGGACCTAATCAGTTCAACCTCATATTCTTGAACTAAATTCTCATTAAGAAGACGTTCAATGTGATTTCCCAACTAAAAGGTTGCCACCTACCTTCATTGGAATTGACCTGAGGCATGGATGGTTACCTCCCATTTGGAAAATAACCTCATCCAATTAATCACCTAAGGGGTTATGAGACTACCATCAACCACCATTTGGGACTCTAATTTTCTCCCACATTCCCCTGAGGACCCTCCAGTGAAGGGACCTCATGTGCACCCCTATATCTTCATGAGAAACAAAAATTCATCTGTGATTGAAAATTACTTCCACAACAACTCCATATACCCTATTCATAGACATCATATCTTGTTTTAGTATGTCAAGAATCAAATTCACCTTTAGCTAAGGAGATAACACCATTTATTGATTAGAAACATCACCCGAGCTCACAAACCCAATATCTTTGTTAGTAATAGAGCCACTGCGACCCAATACAACCTCTATGATTGAAGCCCATGCTGCCTACATTATTCCATCGGGATGTTTCATCCCTTAAAAATTCCTGTAATATAATATAAAAATCCTCTTTTTTCAGCTCTTATATCATCTTTCATAGATTCCCACTATGACATAACGAAACTAGATGACCTAACTGATTACAACACACAGAAAAATTTGTCCATGACTCAAACATAATACCTTGCCTCAACCAAAATTCATAAACATCAATTTTACACACCAAATACACTAGTGTCTTATAAACATCATACTCCACACAAACAGAGTGAAAATAGGATGATAAATAGCTTCAATTCTACTGTTAGAGCATAATTTGCAACCGAAAATGTTTTTGATACTTCACCAAATATGAGAGTTATGGAAAATAAAATGGGAGAGTATGGAAACATACCAAGATCTCAATATTTTTATTACCTTACATGATATTGAATTACATGTTCCACCGAAGATGATATAAATTGGAACCATCACATCTATGGGGAGATCTAGACCAAGAGGTAATGAGATCTTCCATTGACTCAATCCGAATCATAATATTCCTTTGATCAAGAAGTCCAACAATGACATTATCTAGTAACCCCAAGGCATCAATTACAAGGAATTATAATTCATAAATCTATTAAAACATTTTTTAGAAGTGAGACACTAGTGTTATTTTGATGATAAAATAATCATTACTGATCTCTGATGATGATAAGGATAGCTGAGGTGAACCATGATATATATCTGGGACATTTGGATAAATCAGGATTTGTGAAAATATAAGAAGGAATTATAAATTTGAGAAATGGTGGAATAAGGGAAGATTCTCTATTGGGAGTGATTGAGGATAATAAACACACCCCCATTAGAATTGGGGATCCAGGATCTCTGCCATCGGTGGTTAGGTTATCAGCGCGTTCTTAGGGTATCCCTATTTGGGGTGCTCCTATGGTACAAAAGATAACACCCTCTACCTATGTGAATAAATTATGTTAATAACTATTTATTAATAGATATAATGAAATTTTTATATTATATCTTTAATAAAAAATTATTATTAATTTTCTTTCTTTTTTATAGATAATATGTTATATAAATTATGTTTTTCATATAATGATCCTTCTTCTGGAAATATGTTTTTTTTTTGATATTTTTTTGATTATTCAAAATTAAATTGTTACAATTATTGAAATTTAAAATATTATAATAATTTTTTTTATTGAATAATTTTATTTAATATTTTATTATATGGTAAAAAAATTTGTTCATATTGAATTATAAATAGAGTAACATTTTTTTACGATCATTAATATGAAATTAGGTTTAATGTGATAATAAATTATTGGATAATGGTATGATTTCCACCTAAACCCATCAAATTCATATTTTATTAACATATTTCAAATATATATATTAATAAATTCAAACATTAGTTTATTTTTTGGCCCATTTCTATGAACATAACAATATATCTTTAAAATAATTCAAGAAATTCATTGTGTGTTTCTCCCCTCAATTATAAAAGGAAAACTCTTATACTATATTATTTAAATTATTTGATCCTTATTTATCATAAAATTCTAACACTAAATACATCCTATAATCCTTAACATCATCCTAGGAGTTCACTCATTCTCTTAAGAACATTCTTTCAATGATTAAGGTGTATTCTCAAGGAGGTATCTCAAATAAGAGGTATAAATCATATCCAATATCATTCCTTTTTATTGATACATTTAAATTATGTAAAAAAATTCTATAAAAAAATTGTGACTCTATTATCATAAATATAAATAACTGGTAATATTATGATGTTAAAAAAATTACTACCAATTCTTAATCGAATGAAATGTGAAATTATCACTTGTGCGTAAGTGCCGACTACTATGTCCATATAGCGATATAACACATCATACACAACCATAATTAATCATTGTTATTTAGGAAAAATTAACTTTTTATATATTATATTTAAGAATTAATAATTATTCATTCAATTTGAATAAATAACTTTCTTTCATTCCTTCAATCTATTGAAAAATTGAAATATTTATTGTGTGTATATACAAACAATGTTTTACAAATCGTAATGTAATTTACATTTCATTAATGCTTTATATGAATGTTTATAAATATGGGTGTAATTAATATATATTATGGTTACATCATAATTAATTTATCTATATTAGTTAACTAAGATAAATAATTATGGACTTCAATCTACGAAAAAAAACAAAAAAGAAACATGATGTAGTTAACAACTAAAATGATGAAATTAACAATGACTTGTTGACAACATATTTTAGAAATTATGTTACTGTTTCAAAAACATATTTTATTTATTTATATGTAAATGTTATAAAATTATAATAAATTTTAATTTAATATTTTGTAGGATATAATGCTTCTAAAAAATTATAGACATGAGGTACATTTTTTATGTTACAATGTAATTATTTTACGAGATTGTATACAATTACATTTTTTTATTATGATATATTGTTAAATTTACCATAATATTGTGATAACTTTTATTATCATATTTTTTATTTTTTGAGGTTTATTTTATTCCTTTTGATTTCCTCTATTTATGTACTCAATAGACCAAAACTTATTTATCATGGAAAAATGAAATAATTATTCCCATTAGTAATAAATCCTTTCTTCTAGGTCCATATTTTAATATAAATATTTTAATTTTTTACTATTAAATTATTAGAATTTCTATAATTATTTTAGGTTATATTAAATTCATTAAAAAAATTTAAATGTAAGCGTCATATCATTTTCCAAATGTGAAAAATTATGCTGCTAAATGAAAATATAAAATAAAATTTTTGTTTCAAAATATATTTCCTAAACATATATTCCCAACATAATGAAATAAAATTTATTTAATGATTCCTTTATTTGACACCACATTATCAAAAATAAATTTTCTAAATTATAAAAAAAATAATTCTAAATAATTTTTTTAAATTAAAATTGAATTTTCCTTGATAAATTTTATATAGGTCTTTTAAAGGATTATTTATCGATAATAAAAACCATTAATGTTTTATAAGTATTAAAAGGGATATAATCAAATTTTACCTTCCTTATGGATTCTTTAGATGGTTTATTATTAGGATATTTATTTTTTATAAAACTAATGTCATTTATATAGATTAGAATTTAATGATATGATGAATTGTTTATAATATATTGGCACACATATATATGGTTTTAATTACGTGATGAATAGTTCCAATATAAACTAAGGACCAGTGGCCAAATTATAAACAAATGTTGGGTTGGTTCATTATAGACATCAAATTCATTGGGTATTGATGGATATATAACGAGGTAATATGGACTATAATGGGGTGTGAACCGAGTTATGTAAGGGACATTTTCTAAGAATATAGTATTGGGAGTGAACCATTACTATGTAAATTTCTAAAAGGGGAGTTAAGATAATCTTCTATCATGTTTTAAATAGTGAATCATGAATCAGGAATATATTTTCATTGTTGATGGTTTTTCCAAAAATTAAGACTTATTCTGATGGTATAATTTCATCAATCAAAAATGACTATTTATGAATTTTCACCCATTTATTGTATGTCATTTATATGAACATACCTTATTACATGTTTTACAATTAACTATTTTTGATAGATTGTGTATGATTGTTGTTACTCTAATTCATGTCCACATACCCATAGGATTATCTTATGATCAATTATGATTATTGATTGATATATATTATGTTTATCCTTACTATGCATCTAAGCTCACTGTTTCCAATTCATAAATTACCTAAGATATAAATAAATTATTTATGAATGATATATAAATGAATGGTCCTAGTTGTTAAATAATTCTCTATAAATGATGTTGATATTTTATATAGATATTTTTATGTATCCATGTTTCCAAATACACTAATCCTCTACCTTATTTAAGAATATATTATTATAAAATCTATTGAATATTAATCTAAAATGATGTAATATTATTGTATTTAAATTATTATTTTTTGATATGGGAAAACCTATAAATAATGAACTAGAAATATTGGATAAATGAGAAAAAGTATAGAAATAATATTACATAATAATAATGTTGAAAATGATAGTGATCTAAAACAAAAGAAAAGCTGATGAGGATGAGGAGATGTATAAGTTAACTTTAATTGATATAAATTTATTTTTCTTACATATATCCAATACTGAAATACATAATAGAAATAATAATTCATGAAAAATAAGATAAACATTTCATGAGATAATTAGATGAAATTTATGTTAATATTTAATTTACGAATATCATAGATCAAACTCTATCATATATTTTTTATGGAAAAATTATAATCAAAAAAACATTAGGGGGTTTTCTATGGTACATCTCATGATAGTGTGTAGTATTGTTAAACCAAGTTTATATTAAGTTGTATTTGTTATAAATAATTATGAAGTAAATTATTATATTGTCATTATTTTTGGATAATATATTCGTTGATGTATTTTGTCACCAATGAACACTATTGATTAGAATGGTTAAAGTATCTAAGAGAACATTTTCATTTAATTTTTAGTTTTTAATTATGAATGAGGATAGAAACAACCCAATGTAGTCTTTATGTGAGGTTTTATCATTACCCATATGATAATGGATGATGTGGTAGTTTCTACCAAATCCTTTTCATTCCCTGCACATATGAAACCATAAGTTGGGTGATTCCAATATTTTATATGTAGTTTTTTTGTAAAATATTTTCAATACATTTTTATGATGATTTGGATATTTACACTCAATATATGATTTTATTTTGAATTCTCATTTAGTAGAATTAATATTAATTTTTTTTGAGTTTATAAATATAAAAATTGTTTAATGAAGTATATTTATTGGTGGATACAATAAATGAATGACCAATCCTAAAATAATGATGATGTTTAAGTATAGTAAATTTATTCTACTATTTTGATAAATATCCATCGTAAAAATTGTCATATGGTGATGACTAAGGTAACGTGAAGAAGATGATTCGATGATGTTTGAAGAAGGTATTATTCTGATTGAGGTATGAAAGATACATGGAAATTATATAATAAATAGTTTTATATGACCTCATATTTAGAATTATTAATGTTATTAATGAATAATATTTAAAGTTATTAAAGCATTGATTTTTTTTTAATATTTTGTACGGATTTTTGAAATATGATCAGGGGAATTTTTAAGATTTTATAGATTTAATATTGTACAGA
Organism: Viscum album; assembly: GCA_963277665.1. Taxonomy (NCBI): domain Eukaryota; kingdom Viridiplantae; phylum Streptophyta; class Magnoliopsida; order Santalales; family Viscaceae; genus Viscum; species Viscum album. Next base: position 39,254,169 of record OY728160.1, on the reverse strand, counting down.
ATTTTGAAAACACGTACATACATAATAGTGGATTTATTTAAAAATACATGAATAAGAGTTTACATGATATCATATTGTATACATAATATTTTATATATAATTAAAAATAAATATATAATAGTCAGAAATTTTATTTACTATATATGAAATAGATTCTCTAAAATGATGGAGAATGTGTAAGGGTTTTTTCAGATATGTACTTTTCATGGTCATTGATTTGTAATTTTGAAAAGTATTGATTTTCACTCTAATATGGTATGGTAAACAACCTATATATATAAGTATTTATAAAACTAATATGAATTATCTTATAAATGTGTAGGGTTACACAACATTATTATATTTTAAAAAAACATGAATATAAGGGTTTATTTTACTTCCCAATAATTACATAATGTAAACCTAAAAACCCTAGCACTATAAAAGAATTGTTCTAAATGATACAAAAAGTAATTAAATCCTGATTTTTGGATAGAAAATCCAGAAAAAAAAAAGAGTAAGTCAATGATTTTTCTAAACAAATTTGATTTAAATATTACGATCAATATTATTTTTTGGATTAAATATAAAGGATTGTTTAGGAGAATAAAAGAGAATGGGGTGATAATGAAAGGATTATAGAATAAAGCTAATATTAAAAGAATCCATGAATTATAGAATGTAAAATATAGATGTTGTTTATATTATTTAATATTGTTCTAAAAAATATAGTTTTCATAAATGTTGTTAACAAGGTGAGATAACGGGTGTATCATAAACATTTATTCATGGATTTAATATTGAGAGAAACATTATTCATAATGTATCAAAGATTACATATGATTTAATGTGATATAATAACGCCATTATTAGTAAAAAATCATTATATTATAATATATATATTTAAAGATTGTGAATATTATAATTATATAATGCCTTACCAATGTTGAATATATTATTACTGAATTTTATATAGAATTTAATGGTTTTATTAACCTATTTATTCTATTACTCAATGAAATAAATTTTGATCAAATTTCTATATAAGAATAACATCATGGGTGTGAAAGATAATATGAAATGATTAATGAGAAAAGAACACTCTTACTCATTTATAAATATTATACTGTCTTATTTAGTGAGATGACCAACATATGATATCATTATTTCATATAGAATTAATAACTAGTGAGGCATCCAATTTTTTATTGATGTGAAAGTTTTCTAAATTTAGTATTTATACATATATACTAATTTAAATAAAATACCATTATGTCTAGTAAAGAGAAGAGCATTCCAATTGATAATAATATAACAAATAACCACCTAAATTGAGTCATTAAAATGGACTTTTTGGTTAGTGAAAATGTATAAAAAAAGAGTTGTTAGTTTAATTCATGTAACTTGGATGGTTATTTTAAGATGGTTTTATGAATATATAATCTATTAATCGTAATCCTTATAGTAAATGTGTATCTTTGTGTGAGTGGGATAACAAACACCATAAAAAAGTAGCATAGTCATCTATATTGGTGGAAAACCCAAATATCAAATTCTTTAGTGCCTTACTATTTTCATGGCTTTTTACATTTCATGCAAGTAAATTGATATTGAGAAGGGGGTTTGATTTACATTCCCAAAATATATGATATATTAAAAAATATAACATTTTAATTACTCAAACATCAACATATTGATTCAACCTCCCCCTCTCAGTGAGGTATTACTATTCAAGGTTAAAATATTCATATCTGAGTAATGGTTTCAACTCCAATTAGATTTTCAGTAAATTTCATTTTATATAATTCTATGGTTTTTGAGATTATAATTCTATATTTATGATGATTTAAAATAATTAAAATATATATCCATTTGTAATTACATTTCTATATATTCCAACACTATGAATAATATATGGAATAATGTGATGTAAAAGCTGAATATGAGATCCCTATTATGAAAATCTAAGAAAAATATTTTATACATGTCGTAATTCATGTAATGATTGATCTAACATGGAGAAATAATAAGTGGTTGTTAAATGAAAACAAATTTTATGGATAATACTAATACCATAGTAGGATACATGAATAAATTAAAATAAGAGAAAAATGATATTTCATTTCAGTATTGACATGTTAATAAACAAAGAACAAGTTGTGATGTTTATAGCATAGAATAATGGAATTTTCATTCATATTGTTCTAGGAAGACAATGTAGTATAATTATTAATAAATTTCAATCATTCATCATGTATATTTCAATGACATTGAGGGGGGATCATCAACCTTGAATCTCCTCCTAATAGGATAAGAAATTATTATCACAAAAAATAACGAGGATCATAAATCTCTCCAAGTAATTTAAATCAAACAGTGAAAGAGTGATGGAGCATGAATAAAAGTTCATGAATATAGGGAATGGTTGTATTTATGGAATCTGAAGGAAAAATTAATCCACATAAATAATTGATGAACAAAATATTTTATTAAAATAAAATTTGAATAATATCAGTAATGTAATTAATAATAAGTTGATAATAAAACTTGATTAGAAAACTGATCATTAGAAAACATTATAAAAGGAAACCAAATGAAAAGAATAAAATGTAAATATAGTAGATATTTTCAAGATATTGTTTGGATAAATTAACTAAGAATGGTAAAAAAATCTATATGAGGATACTAGAGTTTTTAGTCAAATTATCATATTTTAAAGTGACACAAGCATATTACTCCAAATCTATTGAGTAAATACATTATACAATGAGTTTTTCAATGATTGATCATTTTATGAAATTTTTATCAATAATTGGAAATAAAAGAGTAAATTAATTAAATTATAAAATCAAATATATGAATAATGAAAGGAGGATAACCACTCTAGAAAAATATGAATTCACAAAATCTATTTTCACACACAATACATGTTTCAAATCAAAATATTGAATATTATAGATGAATAAAATTTTTATATAACCCACCATTATTTTTATTGTAATGAATTAATTTTAGAAAACATTTACACTAAAAAATATTTTTTAATGGATAATATACCCCCAAAATAAAAAGAAATAAAATATGTCTAGAATATTATTCCAAAGAATAAAATTAGATTAACTTCCAATTAGTAATATTTATAATGATATCAAAATACGGGGTATTTGTGTTGATAGAATATGTAAATTCCTAGAAAAAAATTAAATCATAAATCCTTAGGTTATAAATTTTATTTCCTTAAATATTCATAGAATGAATATTGATAATCAATTTATATTAAATATATTTTAATTATTTGATAAATTCAGTGGAAGGTGTAATAATTGTTGTAATAATGGAGAAACATTCTTTTCCAAAACAACCATAAAGTTTATAAAAATATGTTTAATAAATAAAAAATAATAATCAATAGTTATATAAACATTATGGTGTGTATTAATTGAGTAATGAGAAGAAATAATTTTTAATTCAAGAATAATCAATAATTCTATGAATAATTCTACACTTGATTATATAAAAAATATGTCTATTTTTTAAAAAAAATAGACACAAAAAAGAAATTAAAAACAATGCATCAGTTTTCATGTTAATGGAAGAAATATCAATTAATAAATAGTTAAAAAAATACATAAAGTGGAATAAATTATTGGCCCAGTAAAAAAAAATCCATGATGAATCATATACATTTATTTGGAAATTTTTAATAGAGATTTACTCAATGATGTTTGGAATCCACAAAAACCTAAAATTCACCAGTCATTATCCACTACAATAAAAACATAAAAATACTCATCTATTAGAAAACCCCTTTATGTTTATGACTTCTTTAGGTTCCTTGTTTCAGAAGCTACGACGTATATGAACCCAAAATTATCATATAAATTTTCCTCCCTCACACTCAATAAAAATATATAGTCCCAAAACAATTCCAGGAAGAATTGATAATGTAATGTAGATATATTTGATTTACATGGATTAGATATGATTCTTATATTAATGTAAGAAACACTATTATAAATCATTCATTAATGTAATAAATTAAAATGATGTTCATTAAAAATTAATTACTAATATCTACCAACCATTGAGTCTATTTCATAAAATAAATGTACATATAGTCCCTCCTTCTCAATTTTAGTGGGTTCTAGAAAAACATATACTTATGTTGTCTTTTAATGTTTATAGGAATCCAAAATTTAATAATGGTTAGTACAGAGATCCTGTAGGACCTTCATCTATGACCATCAACATATATGACTTTTTAAATATCTTCAAACCATTTTTTAGAAAATAGTCGGAACAAACATCATAAATTATTTTCATTAGGGCCTACTAGACCACTATATAGAACACCATTATAAGATAAAATATTTTTATCATACATGTGAGTTATAATTATTTATATTTTTGATTTGTCACCTCAAAACAAAGAATAACTTCCTATGATGCATTTTATAGTCATTTGATTCAATTCCTTAATAGAAAAATATCCAAAAAATATTCCTCGTGAAGGAAACCATAATGAACAAAGAATAATTATCTATAAATTTAGAAGATTCATTGAACATGCACAAAAATCAATAAAAAGTGCACACCTCCACCTTAAATTCACTCATGTCTTACTAAAGAACAACATTGTTCTGGAATTTTTGGATTAAAATGATTGTGAACATTTATGCTTCAATCTACTCCACATTAATATTATACAAATCTAATATCATTTCTAATAGATAGTTAAAAACAAATTGACATTTCAGTATAATTTCTTTCATGAAAAATTGCATTCTATACTAAGGGAACCTTTATTCACTAATATAGAAAAACAATCCACCGCAATGTAACATTAAATGTGCCTTTATAAATGGCATTAAAAATACCAATTATTTTCCCAATTCATTTTCTACCAATTATATGACATCCATTGTGGACAAAGTTGCAATGCGTTATTTATATGAACACACGATAACAATTTATAAATTGGGTGAACACAAATATAGTAGTTCTATATATGGTATCATAATACATAAAAACATTTATATACACAATATCTAACAATGGATCATGTATTTGAAAATAACATGGTTATATCTTTTGATCCCTTCAATTTATAGGTTATACAACTCCTATATTCCCAATGTTTCCTCCACTAGTTTGAGATGTAATTTCTCAGAACTCTTACTACCCATGAAATTTTTATTTTAGTATATATTCGTGATTATATTAGGCTACCTACAACTCTAGTAAACAAAAATATATTAATGTTCCAAACCACATATTTCATTTTTGGAACCTTCTCCTTGGGTAATTTGATGTTTCTGTATAGTAGATTTTAGACTATATTACATTCAACCATACCCAAACATCGAAATGTTGTTCTATATTTTTTCTCTGGGATTTACTGAAAAATTAAATACTCTACCATATCTCAAAAAAATTATTTCCAAAATTATATTAGTATAACAGAGATATTTTGAATCAAATAATTCTTTGATGTCATTCCTAACCACCAGAATAAATAAAATTTATAGACTATGAAATATCTTGACATCAAAAAAAATTTATTATTATTATAAAACATCAATCATTCCACATATTTCAATAAAAATAAATTTTTTATGCTTCTTCATGTGAACCCATTCACAACCATGAAATTTTTGAATTTCCAATTTGACTTAATAAATGAATACACAATTCTATATAAACACCACTCCATATAATATAAAATGTGTATTTTTAGATAATATTTTGAACACATCAGTTACATGATGAAAATTTATTCCTCTAATCACTATAAATAAATGATTTACAAATATATATTATATTTATATATTATATATATGTACTAGATATAGACCTATCTGGATGGTATCATGTTAAAGTACCAATTAGAAGATTTCATATAATTCAACAACCTCCTTATTCTTAAATACATTTACCCTAAGATATTCCATGAAGCACTTACTTCCACTAGCCTCGTGATTCAAAAATAATACCCATGGTTTTTCATTTAACCTTTCTTAAATGGTAATTAATCAGATCATATATTATATTAGATTCTAATTAAGCATAATCTTCTTCAATAATCATCTAAAATTTTCTATACTAGTTGAAAATAAATACATTTTCATGTTTTTTTGGTTCCCCACCATTCATTAGAAGTAAAAAGTTCATGTTATCTCTAAAAATTTAGACTACCCACCTAACCATGGAATTACTTTATTGTTTAACATCATTTAATAACATTTCATTATTTTTAATTTTTGGTTCCAAAAATTTTATATCCCTAACATTTGATGTGCTTCACCATGATTTATCATTCCTTGATAATTCATCCATGTCATCAACTATGCTCATTTCTATAAAACCAATACATACTACTATAATCACTGATACTTTTATCATTCTTGTATCACGATTTTGAACAACTCATAATGGTTTCTCTTATTCAATTTTCCCAAATTCATATTCACCAATGTTTTATTCCTCCTATATGAAAATATAAATTATAAAAATATCTTATTTCCAAAAAACATATAATGTGTGGTCATACCATAACTAAGAATTAATTTTTCCTCTCTATATCACATGTAGTAACATGTCATGTAATTTCACTCTAGAATATCTCAATCTGTGTGATTAACAAGGATATAGGTAATACATTCAAATTAATTTCATTTCGATAAAATATTTTTGTTTACTAGGCCATAAATGCTGTAGAGTTTTATTTCCCAATATAGTAGACAAACTTATTTAACCATATTTGTTTATGGTCACTAAATTAACCAAAATCTCCATGTGATTTAAAGATTGAAACATCATCCCTTGTGAACTTTATATTAATTTTCAATTATAATTCTCTTCTACATCATTACAATGAGGCATACTAAGAAAAAACAATCTTGTTAGGATAACCTTATTCTGAAAAATATTTCATCAATCCATTCAATTATGCTCACCAGAATTTTTCTAATCATATATATTTTAACATTATAGTACTGTGAATATCTCTACAGACCATGAATTAAGAAATACAATAAGAAAATATGAACTATTTTATTTATATTTTGAACAAGTTAATTCTTTGTAAAATTAACAAATAATGTAAAAAAATTAAGAGACACTTCATGACATTTAACAATAAAATATCCCTCGACATTTTGTTAAATTTGTAAAAATATATGGGATTAGGTATTATAATAATAAATATTTAATGATACTCTATATATACAATAAAAATGAAATTTTCACAACATTTGAATATAATTAGATCAATATTCAATATTACATTCTCAATTAGAACCATTATGTTCTCCACCCTAAGATGTCTGAGATATAAATTATACTACATGAGAAAATAAAATGGTTCTTTAAAAAATATCATTATATATAATTTTTTCATAAGATATAGGGTCACATTCATTACTTGTAATCCCTCAACTATGAATCCTTAATCTGAATTCAAAAATATTTTGAAAAATCATGTAATATATTCCTAGCTTATCTATGTGAGAAATGAAAACTGGGTTTTTCTATGGTCCTAGGATGTGTCTTAGTTTTTTTAACTTCATGAAGCTTCCATTCTTCATCTGTATATTAACTTCAACTTTTATATATGACTTATAATGTATCTATATTAATGAAATATAAATTAAAAATCATTTTTGATATATAATTAAATATGTATCCAATCTATTTCATAGATTGAAATGATGATCCCAAGTAAATAATCCACAAATAAATTAGAATGTTTAAAAATAGTTGAATTTTTTACATACCTCAAGTAAATTAATATAACATTATCATTTTTGAGTTCTCCTTCTAGTTGTTTCCCTATAACACCTAATGTACTCCAAACACTAGTGCAGAAAACATTTTTTTACGTCAGTTATTTTTTATTTTTTACGTCTATTTTTAGCCGACGTTAATATGGACGACGTTATAAATATTATTTTTTAACGTTGGTTATTTAAAAAACGACATAAAAAACATAACATCGCAGTGTTTATCACGTTGGTTATTAATTGACCGGCGTGAAAAAACTAGGGTGGAGGGTTTATCATGTCGTTTATTAATTAACCGACGTGATAATCCAGTTAGGGGGTGTTTATCACGTTGGTTATATAATAACCGACATGATAAACCATTTCCAAGGCCATTATCACATCGGTTATTACATAACTGACTTGATAAACTGGGGGTTATCACTTCAGTTATTATATAACCGATGTGTAAAACTGGTCTGGGTTTTTTTATCATGATGGTTATTAAATAACCGACGTGACAAACCATTCCAAATGTGTGTATCACATCGTTTATTCAAATAACAGACGTGATAAACCCTTCCCCATTCCTTTATCATGTTGGTTATAAAATAACTAACATGGAAGACAATTTTTTTTAAATGGAATGAAGTTCTCTACTCTCCGTAGAAACAACAAGAAACAACCAAAAACCAAATCAAGGATTCGTACCACAAAAACAAAAGTAGACCAAGACAAGAACCAAAGAAAAATTAAGCATTTAAATTGATAACATTTAAAAGTTACCCCACTGGACAGCCCCCCACCACCCACAGAACATCCCCCCTCACCCCCCTAAACAGACCCCACCACACCCCTGGATTGCCCCCGAGCCCCTCGACCGCCCCAAACACCCCGGTACAACCCCCCACCCTCATCTATACCCCCACACCCGGGAATACACTCCCACACCCCCAAATTTCCCTCCCCCCTCACCCCACTGGACAACCCCCACAACCCCCCTGGACTACCCCCGACCCCCTGGATATCCCCAAACACCCCTGGACAACCCCACAACCTCATGTAGACCCCCCAGACAACACTCCCACACCCTTGGAAAGCCCTCCCACACCCCTAAAACAAACCAAAAAGATACCAAAAACAAACCAGAACCCCCTCACCCCACTGGACTGCCCTCACCACACACCTGGACACCCCCCACACCCATGGACTACCCCCAACCCCCTGGACAACCCCCACACCCCTGGAAATCTCCACCACCCCTAGACTTCCCCCACACCCCTAGACAACCCCCCCTCCCCCCAGAGACACACACCCCTGGACAACCCCACATCCACCTGGACACCCACTGGACACCCCCCACACTCTTGGACACCCACTGGACACCCCCACCCTCTTGGACACCCTCCTGGACACCCCCTCAGGGGGAACGCCACTGGAAGGTACTCATCACTCCTACATGTGATGCTTGAGACCTCAAAATGTTTCACATGTGGGTGTGATGAATACCTTCCAGCGGTGTTCAGCCCCCTAAGGGATGGCGGTGCCTCTCTCCCACCCTTTAGACTTACCCCCATCCCCATGGACACCAACGAGGTCCACCCCCCCACCCAACTGGACAGCCCCCACCCCACTGGACAGACCTCCCACACCTCTGAAAACCCCCCTCACCCCAAAGGACACCCCACACCCTCAGACACCCCCTAGACAACCTCCCACTCCTTTGGATATCCCTTCCACACTCTTGGAAATGCTCCCACCCCCTGTACTACACCCCACTCTCATGGACACCCAAGACCCCCCCACCCCACCGGACAACCCTCCCACACCCCTAGACACCCCCACCCTACTGAACACCCCCCACACCCTAGGAACCCCTCCCCCCCAGAACAAAATCCATACAAGAAAAACCATCATAAGTATACCCAAACAAGAAGTAGAGAAAAATTAAACATTCAGATATATAACATTCAAAACTTACACTGTCCACTTCAAAAAAAAAAACAAAATACAACTTAAACGACTACCAAATACACAATTACAATGACTATATTGAAAATTACTTTTTACAGTAAAACAACTAAAATTCAATCAAACTTGTAAAATAATTTGACCACTCCACTTGTAAGTGTTTGATTTCTTGAGAATTATAGGGTTGAGGGTCATCAAATGGCTACAAATGAAAAGGATAGTAGTTAATATGTGTAATGAATAAATCATATTGATATAATATAACAATGTTTAAAAGGAAATCATACTAGGTAAAAGATCACAACTGTTTCTATTGTTATTATTTCATACATAAATCTTAACATATAATATCCGCATTAGATGATGCCTTTTTGTTCATGACAATTCTATTTGAATGAGTGTATATTCAATATATTATCTTTAGGTAATAAATCAAAATCTAAAAATTATGAACGAATATTGACCTTCTCATTTACATATTTGATCTTTGCACTCCTTTTCATTGTGTTTCACTGAAAGAAGACCCATGCACTTTTAGAAAATAATACAAAGGGGTAAATTTAAAATTCATTATAATATATAAAACTAATGAAAAATTGAAACTTAATTTTCCAATATATTCTTAAAACATTCCTGCACATCATCAGAGACAGAGAAGATCCAATAATGTGTTTTCTCCCTTTGGCAAAAAACCCCTAACATAAAATGATCACAGATAAAAGAAAATTGAAGGGTAGTGGTATTTTATGTTAAAAGATAATGAACTCTTTGTGAGAGATGTGTTTCATACCTCTCACAAAAAGTAATCATCCAACATTGAGTGGATAAATTTTGTTCATGTCTATCAGCAATATAAAGCATTTGTTTTTCCACATCCAATGCACATGATTTGGGGGAAATCAATTGTGGGTCCATGAATCCATATACATGTGTCAGCTCATTCCTCTCAAAAATGATATAAATATAACTAATAAAAAATAGACCTAATTATACATTTTTAATAAATATAAATCAAGGAAAAGGTGTTAAGACATACATGGAAAAAATTCGCACCACGTTGATGCCCAACTTATCTTCAGTAACAAGCTCCATCATATCAATTTTCATAATCCCACAGTTATTTCACATCAACAAACATGATCTTCCATTGAAAACTCATAATGACCCGCTAACAAATTTGAATATCTTGAAAATCTATCATGAACACTAGAATTTGTATCTGATGTCATATCCATTTTTGTTGTTGTTGTCTATACAGTATTTCATTACCTTTCAAGTATTCCTATAAATGTAAACAGAAAAATATATTAGTTTTCAAATGATAAATCAACTTTAATAAAAAAATAAAAAAATAAAATATAACATTCAAACCTCTATGGTAATGTGTCGAAGAAGATTGGATTTCCAAATTAAAAAATGGTCGATACTATGTCCAACTATCGTTACCTCATTTTTAGGTAATGGTACTCGAGCTGATATATCTATTATATCCTTTACAGTGACCCTCTGATTCTCTACCTCTAATTGTTGATGATGAACTATATCATTTATACAATATACCAACCCATATTCAACTATATGATGTTGAGGATCATCAAAATACAACTCAAAAATATTAGGAAGCTGCGGAGGAGGAGTAGGATAAAAAATGGGGTCAGCAGGATGAGGTGCGGGAGTGGGAGCTACTGGTGGAGGTGGATGATAAAAAATTGAGTCTGTAGGGAGAGGTGGAGGATTGGGATCTGCAATCAAAAAGTTTCTTTTCGTTTCTAAAAACATAGACTATATTGACACTCTATTCGTCTCCTCCATCGTTGCATTAATATTATGAACTTCAGCCTCCAAGGATTCTATTTTTTATAAACACCCTCAATGTTAGAAGTTGAAGAACCTGGAAACACTTTTCTTACCGATACACCTGCCAGATATCCTCTTACACGACTAGGATGTTTGGGCGTTCCCAATGCTACAGATAAAATATCATGCCTCCCAGTAGCTATAAATTCCCCATATGAGCTCTGCTTTTTCAAGAGAGTCCTATATTAATTAATTGAACATTTCTGTAATGATAAAAATTATATGAAGAAAATAGTTAACGTAAATAAATAAAATAGATATCTTACAATCCTCTCAGCTACGATTCTCGATTCTTCCGAAAGATATTTCCGTTTTTCCTATCCGATCTCTCTTCCATTTTTCATGTCTAGATGGAGGGGATGTAGGGGCCACCTCTCCAGAGCTTGAAGACTCAGCTCTTTGTTTTTGAATTTTTTCCGCCATCATTTGTTCTTCAAAAAATGCATACCCTTTCTGAGATAAACTATGAGGGTATACATATTTAGTCTGGATCACTTGATGATGTTTCCTTATTTTATGTAAATTAAGAATAAAAAATCCTTAAAAATCCTTAATAAGATAATTTATATAAGAAAGATTATAAAAGATTACATTTCCCTTACCAAAAATGAATCTTTTCTTTTACTTTAAACAAACTGTCTTCATGTGTCTTCATCTATAAAAGGATATATACGACATGGATTGTCATAACTCTTATGACCAAAAATGAAATCAGATGAGAGGGTTGATTTTAAATCCCACCATCTCTTGGCATCCATCGATAAGAATTTCTTCCTAACTCCTCCAGTGTAACGAATATCAAATGTCATCTGATAAAGAAGATGTTAAACATATTTTATATACTAGAAACATTTAATAAATATTCAAAAAATAGCAAAATATCTTACCAAAATTGTCTCCCACAACAGAGAGATTATCGCTGTATCCACACATCTTCGGTCATCATACAAAATTCTTACTTTTCTCTTAGCCTGAGTTGATACAAAACTCTTTAAATCTTTTTCATTTGGACCTCTAGGAATATCATCATCATCAAACACAACGAGTATCCTCTGATCCTGCGTATGGGAAAGTTCTAATTTTTGTAAACGTGTGAAACCACATTTACCAACTCTGAAACTATTTGTCGTAATAGGAGCACATGAGGAAGATTGGGGAACACCAAGAGAAGCCTGTGAATGGTCCTCCCCAGAGGTATGACCAATATGCTCATCTCCATAATCATGTGGTTCATCAACTGAATGATATTTCATTATCCTTAAAATCAAAAAAGAAATAAACATTAGTTCACAAATATAAAAATTAAAATATTTTAATACTACTTTAATAAGAAAATAGAAAATTTAACTAAGATACGTAATAGTAAACATTGTTAATATGGTAAGCATGTTAAAAAATTGTAAAGATTGTCAAGATAGTAAACATGGTAAACACGGTAAAACTAGTAAACTTGGAAAAATTGGTAATGTAATTTTCACTGAACAAAAATAATAGATATATAATTCATCTAATGGTATACATGATAAAATAAACTAAAAAAATTGAAACAAACAAAAACATATACTTATTTTTTTAATAGATGTTATAATAAATAAAAAACTTACAATATCTAACATTTTATGAAAAAAATAAATATAAAAAAGAAATAAACATTTGTTACCTGTAATTTTAGGAAGGTACAAATGGATTGTCTTCCCAAATTCCTTCTTCGTGATCGTTCCTTATAGAACAAACCATGTCTTTAAGATGCTCATCATTATGTCTTGTTAATCGTATCATGGAAGTAGAGATCTCACATAAATCAACATCTTCATCAAGTTCATCCTCACCAATATATTGTTTTTCCCCATGTAAAACAACAGCCCATGGCATATCTGATTGATCTACTACATAGAAAATGTGTTTTTCATGTGTTGCCATTATAAAAGAATCAGTTGTGTCTTCCAATCTATTCATATTAACAAGTGTCATTCCAAATTCATCTTGTCTAACACTATTGTTACTGATAAACCATTTACAGTTAAAAACAGGAACTTTAATTTTAAAGTAATCAACCTACCATATGTCTTCAATCACTCCATAATATACACTTGATGCAGAAATTGGGGTTTTTTCCTTAGCACTTGAAAAATGCATTGCTTCTGCAAACACCAATACATCACTATTCTGAACTTCACTTCTGTTGTCCCGAGATTTCGTATGAAATGTATAGACATTAATGTCATAACTAGACTATGTTATCACATTTAAACATGGACCAACCACTATACATATTAATGTATCTGATACATCTGATCTACCAAGAAATCTCTTTTTAAACCCTGAAAAAAATGGTTTTTTGTGATCATTAAAAATCAACATTACTTTCTACTTTGGAAGAAATTGATTCAACTCATTAATATGTAATGTGATATATGTTTGAGCATCATCTATGTTATTAATGATGTATGATTCTAACTTCTTCATCTATTCAGCTGAAAGTGATTTGACTATAAAGCCATGAATCCCTTTTCCCTCATTATTAACTTGTTCATGGCGAGATGGAGGCAAACCTATGAGCTGCGCCGCAGCTATGTATCTTATACAAAACTCTGCAACCTCCTCAGAAATATACTTCTCAATAATGGAGGCTTCAGGTTGATATGGATTCGTAACATACCCCTTTAATATTTTTTCACATACCTTTCAAAAGGATATATCCAACGAAGATATACATGCCCACATAACTTTTTTTCATGGCCAGTTGAATCATTAAATGCACCATTATATCAAAATAAGTTGGATGAAAATACATTTCCAATTGACAAAGTATAAAAAATTCATCCTTTTCCAAAATGTTTAAATCATTCACATCGATCACCTTATTATAAATTGAATTAAATAAATAACACAACCTCATTATAGTCATTCTGACACGAATGGGCAATATTCCATGCTATGCTACTAGTAGAATGTGTTGCTTCAGAATGTGACAATCATGTGATTTCATACCTATCAACTTCAAGTCCCTCAATGAGACAAAATTTTTTACATTTGAATAATAACCTTGAGGAACATTGATATCATGAAGACATTGACAAAACCTAATTTTCTCCCACTTTGATTATGTATGACAAGCCGGGGGAAGAAATGTTTGTCTTCGTTTAAGATTGGGAGCTAACTCGAAATGTATTCCCATTTATAGTAAGTCTAATCTTGCATTCAACCCATCTTTTGTCTCTAATTTAATATCTAACAATGTTCCAATCAAACAATCACAAATATTCTTCTTCACATGTATGAAATCAATATTATGTTTAACTTCATGATATCTTTAATGTGGTAGCACAAAAAATATTGACCTTTTCTTCGAAATATGTCTATCATTACTAGATTTTTGTGTCTTTCACAATGTCCCATCAAGGATTTTCACCCTATAAAAATACAGATGAAGAAATAAAGGTTTTGGAGTAATGTCAAATTCTTGTGATCCAATGAATCCCTTTTTTAGTCTTCTATAAGGGTGATCCATAGGTGAAAACATTTGATGACGCAGGTACACTGTTTTCATCCCATGATGAAATTGACAATATGAAATCTCTTGTTCACAATTTGGAAATTCTTTATGGCCTTTAACACTATATCCAGACAGATTTCCATATGTTGGGAAGTCATTTATTGTGAAAAAAAGAATTACATGCAGTTGAAAATATTCCATTTTATAAGAATCATTCACCATAATACCATCATCCCATAAAAGATTCAAATCATCAATTAACGGTGTCAAGTAAACATCAATATCATTGTTGGGTTGCTTCGGACCAGAGATCATTATACTCAACATGACATATTTGTGCTTCATACAGAATTCATTAGAGTGGTGGTAAGTTACCAATAAAAGAGACCATGAACTATGTGTACTACTGAGGGTTCGGTGTGGATTCATTCTATTTGTGCACAACCCTAGTTTGAGATTTCTAATTTCATTTCCAAATGTAGAATACTGCTCATCAATTTACTTCCATTGTGGAAAATCAGAGAGTTGACGTATTTTTCCATCACAAAACCGCTTATCAGCATGCCATCGTAACCTTTTTGCATCATGTGAATTAGAAAATAAACGTTTAAAATGATGAATTATAGGAAAAAACCAAAACACCTTTGAAGGGATCTTTGTAATATCTATATCAGCCTGTGATTTTTTTTCAGCTTATACCGTGATGTCCCACATTTAGGATACTCTGACAGAAATTCATATTCCTTTCTATATATAATATACTCATTCAGACAGGCATGTATTTTCATGTATCCCAATCCCATGGGGCATAATATTTTCTTGGCCTTATAATGTGAATCTAGACGAACTTTATCTTTTAGAAGAATGTATTTCATCAATTGTAGTAGCTCTGTAAAACTTATGTCACTCCATCCATGTTTCTCTTTCAGGTTAATCAATTTAAGCATCGTCGACAAAACTGTAAAATCTGTAAAACTAAAATATAATAGTTTTTTAGAATCACCATATAGACACGCAACTGTTGGTTCTATCTCAATTTGTTCTGATGCAATATTACAAATCATTTTTTCAATTCCATTGGAGTTACCATCTTGCTAATCATCATCATCAGGGACATTCCCTCCAGTTTCACCATGCCAAATCCAAGGGTTCTATCTCGGATTAAAACCATGAAAAAATAAGATGATATTTTATCTCTATACTTTTAAACATCTTCATATTCAAATATTTCAGGCATGTACAGAAAAAAATGTCACTACTTGGAACATTTCGTTTAGAAAATTCCAAAAAGGCATCAACACATTCCTCATATTCATTGCTCATTTGATGTGTCGTAATCTAATTTTGACTCATTATTACCTATAACAAATATCAAAATTATAAATCTTTTTATGATAAGACAAATATATGTTTATATGAAAAAAATCATTATTTGAATTTCAAAAAATTTTGAAATTTAAAAAAACGTTGTGTATTTAAAAAAAATTATGCTTGAATATGAGTTTAAAAAGAAAATATTGTTAGATATAATAGTTTTAAATTCCATTGAATCAAAGAAAACCCTGGGGCCTCCAATGGTTGTTAGAAAATTGGAGAAAATGAAGTTAACCTGAGAATCAAATCAAATTTACAAAAAAAACTCAGATGGAGAAAATCACAATGTAATGCTAATCATCACGGCACAATGGGGTCAGTATAACTACTCATATTTGAAAACCACGACATGGTCTCCCCCATAACACATAATTTTCTCATAGTCGATAACTGGTCAAAATATATATAACCAAATAGAATCATATTGCAACACTAATACACATGAAACAATAAAATCATCATGTCATAATCTCACAAACCACGATGCATTAGTCAATCCCAACTGACACTTATACCCCACACCCTTGGACACGCCCTGGACACCACCACCCCTTAAACAGCCCCCCACCCCCTGGAGACCACCCCACCCCCTTGGACACCCCCTGGACACCACCACACCCTTGGACATCCCCCATAACCCTCCTGGACACCACCACCCCTCCTGGACACTCCACCCACCTCCTACCCCCTTGGACAGCCCCCTAGACACCACCCAACCCTCTCGACCCCCCCCCCACCCGAACAACCCCCAAACCCACTAGACAGGCCCCGACCCCTTGAATAACCCCCAATCCCTAAGACACCCCCACCCCCTTAGACCCCCCCACCACCCCTTGAATCCCCCCGACCTCTATGGACACCCTGGACACCCCCAACCCTCTAGATAGCCCCTGGAACCCTCTCAACCCACCCCACCCCCTTGGACACCACCACCCCCTTGGACAGCCATTACCCCTCTGGACAGCACCCCCACCCCTCAAGACAGCACCCTCATCCCTCCTGGACACCACCCCCACACCTTACCCCCAAGGACACCCCCAACCCTCGGGACAGCCCCCACCCCCTAGACATCCCCACCCCTCTAGACAGCACCCCCACCCCCCTAAACACCACCCCAACCCTACCCCCTTTGACACCCCCAACCCCATAGACAACCCCCATCCACCAAGAAAACCCCCCAAACACTCTGGATAGGCCCCCACCCTTTGGACAGCCCCCACCCCCTTGGACACCCCCCAACCCCTTCGACACCCCACCCCCTTGGACCCCCCCCCCACACACACACCCTTGAACTACCCCCCCCCCTGGACACTCTAGACAACCCCAACCCTCTGGACAGCCCCCAACCCCCTGGACAGCAACCAACCCTCTTGAAATCCCCCCAGAACCATGGGATTTTAACCTCAAGATACTAGTTTTTGCATATATAGTGATTTTAACCTCAAGCTACTAGTTTTGGTATCATGCCATTATTCAAAATAAGAACCATGAACTGTATCTCCTACTAATATAAGAATTCTTTATTGTGAAAATTAATTGGGTTTTAATAGAATGTAAAGACTTATAATAGTCCATGAAAATAAGTGAGTAAATAGATTATGTAACAACAAAAAGCGATACCCAAAATAGAAACAACCAAGGATCCGAAACAAACATTCCACCCTGAAAACCCATATATAGTTATAAAATAAATCACACTGGTACAAGGAATGGGTGTATCACAATGGTTTACATATAAATTGTAGTAATATAGGTGAATGAGATCATTAGTTGTCAATGACAGCAAAAATTACCATCAATGTTACGCATCCGCGAAACAAAAACAAATTAAATAGAAGTAGGTGAGTCTTACGTGAATATTGCAAGTCGATCTAATAGATTTGGTGATAATAAATAAGATGATGATGAAAAAACGAGGTAAGAGGAATCGAAATCAAAAAATCTTACCTAGTTTAAACAAAAAAATCAGAAAACACAAATATAGACTATCCGGGGAAAAAAACAAATGAAATAATGTCATGGGAGGCTTACCTGAGTGTTACGAGTGGATATGATAGATCTGAGGAGAGTAATGATGATAAAAGATGATGAAAAAATGAGTTAAATGAAATGAGATCGAAGAGTTGATTAGGGTTTTCCGTGGGAGAGAGACGAGTCACCGGTCTATCGATTGAAAAATTATAAAAGACAATCAATGGGGCGTGTTAATTTTTTAAATGATTTATAATGTCGATTATTTATTATCCGACATTATAAACTATTTTTATTAAATTTATAACATTGGTTATTATAACAACCGCTATTATAAATGTATAAGATCCCACATTTTTTACTTCAGTTATTTTATAACCGACATAAAAAAATTCGCGTGTTTGTTTTTTACGTCGTTTATTCTATAACCGATGTAAAAAACACATCAGAACCCACAGTTTCTACATCGGTTATTTTATAACTGATGTAAAAACTTTCGGCTATTGGTTTTTTACGTCGGTTATAATATAACCGGTCTTAAAAAATCAGCGGGTTGCATTTCTACATCGGTTATTTGGTAACCGATGTCAAAAAGGACTTAGATGCTTCCTTTTTTACGTCTGTTATAAAATAACCGATGTAAAAAACTACATATAATAGATTTTCTCGTCGGTTATATATAATCGACGTAAAATATGGTGACATGAAAAATTTTTTCTACACTACTGAAATACTCTCTCTCCCCACATTTCTAAAATTTAATTCTTTATCTAGTTGATTCTTCATAAATGCACCATCACACATTTTCTATTATTATTCATTAATGATTATTCTATGGTAGAAACAACCTTCATTTGAAAATTATAATTTTTTTATATAGTTATTGAATTTCTTTATCTTTGACTTCTCTAACAAACAATATACTCCTATAATCATAAAACACAAAATCACATGTTCATAAAAAATTATCTTGTGTTGATATCAAATCCTCGAATCATGGAAATGAATGAAGTATTAAATGTGACCGTAAATTATCTAAAACCATATCATTGAATGTTTCTACCTTCACTTGAATAAAAATAAATTCACTCACATGAAAATCCAAATATAAAACTTTATATAGAGTCTTGTTGATAATATTTCACTTAAAAACATGTTATTAAGTGATTTTAGGTTCTCATACATTATTTTTAGGGAAATAAAAACAATCATGTTCTTAACATCCCATGTATTAAAGGATATGATAAAATCCAATGAAAAAAATAACCCAAAAATTATTTATTCACCTTTTCCCATTACACCTTCTATATCCACTCAGGTATGAATTTAGATAATAGAATATCTATGTACTTTTGAGTGGGAAATTCCTCCATCATTGTTATTTAGAACCAAAAACTATGATGTTTATCATTTCAATATATAACATTCCTTCTTTTAATTTCATACATTCAAATGACTGTATAATCCCACTAAAATTATAATAAATTTTCGATAGAGGGTGAGAGTTAAATAAGATGTATTCTAGTGTGATTCAGTGTGTATTTAGAACCTAAGGGTCTATTAAATATTGTTGGGAATATTATATGACAACCATTTATTCAGAAGTTATCTGTCAATTAAAAATATGAAATAGTACATTATCTTCCATTAACTACCGATATTGGTAAGACATTATCAATCATGGGATATCTGAAAATAATTAGACTATTCACACTAAATAAACCACCAATTCATCCCCAAAAAGTGTCATAAAAAACCAATTCACACAAAAACATTAAATAAATAAATAAATAAAATGACCCCAAAGAACATTCAATTTATTTTTTTTATGTGACTCATGCATCCATGGGAGAAACTTTACTACCAATAATTAATTAATCTTACAAATTATATGAAATTAATATCAATAATGGTAATTTATAATATATTCTAGACTTTGAATCCATGAAATAGTAAATATGAATTGGTGGTCTCAACAAACATTTGCATTAGTTCTCAAAAATTCATACATCCGCACCAAATTTTAATGTTTTTTAGGAATAAAACTATTATACCATGGTGAATAACAATCATTTTTAGTAACATTATACATTAACATTATCTTTGGGTGTATATGGAATCATAATATATCAATTTTCAACAAAAAAACACAATGCTCATCTTCAAAAAAACTATTGAATATCACCTATATAACCATTGAACAGTTCACCATTGAAAGACATTATCTTTTAATCAAACCAACCTGCAACATAGATATAAAATAACACATTTTACACTCAAAGTCCATGAAAAACATTTGATTCCACTCCATAAGTGGTTTTATTGGAATCATTAATAGAAATAAAAAAGCCACAAAATATTTTGTGAGAAACAATTTTCATGACCCACGAAAGATAAAAAGTTTAGCAGAAATTCATCATCAATTGTAAATGAAAAATAATATGAGTGCAACAAAATAAATTAAAATTTATAATGTGAATGAACTAAAATATATAAATAAGATACATAAACTTAAAGGTTTTCTAAAAATTATTTCCTCTGAATTTCATAGAAATTGTGTGGATGATACTAGAATGATTAACACAACTCAAAAAAATAATTTATTGTGTTAAATTTCCAAGAGTATGTTTTAAATAAATTAATGGTAGAACCATTAAATTAAATTGAATTACACATTAAATAAAATATTATTATTCCAGCTAAATAGATTTTTTATAGAACTCGATAAACCATATTTCTTAAAGAGAAAATTAAAAATAATATCACAAAAACATGATTAAAGTCTTATCTCAATGATTGAGGTAAAAATAAAGTAAATTAATGGATTACAAGAAACTATGAAACATCATTATATAATTGAAATGATATTGTTTTTTCACACTATTCATACATATATATATATAATACTTTTTTCTTTATTTTAATTAATTAATAGTTTTTAATATGATAATAGAATATGATCATCCTATCAACTTTTGTAATAAATTTTAATTTTCTATATTAGAGTGACCCAAATATTTTGTCTCTTGAAAATTATTTTACATAAATATCATCCATGATGAAGTAGTTCTGGAGTGTATCAATTAATTGAAATAAGTTTTTGAAAAATATTTTAGGATTTTATTTTATATGAAAATAGGGAGTTCAATAAAAAGTAATTAGAACGTATTATTAAATTATAATTTTTGTAAATTCTCCCACATTTGTATTATGAAAATTATTTATGAGGTTAATTGAATTAAGTTTTATCATTACACATCATGTTTAACAATAATAAATATTTATATTAAATGGTGTAATTAAAATACTAAACCCACTATATTCATTTTGTGTTTTAAATATTTTAGTAAGATGAGTATCATAATTCAGGTTAAATTTCATCTAAAAATATATTCAATAATTGGTTCAATAAGAAAATGTATTTGAATATCCCCTAGGAAGTGAATTTTTAGTCACTATCATATATTTTATTAGTTATGGAAACAAGTTTTATTTAAATTAGTGTCTCTATTTTTCGTAATCCAATATCATTATATATAAATACAGTGTTAATTAATTTACACTGTCATGATTTATTTAAAATGAAACCATAATGTCTTTATTATTTTTAATTTTTTTCATAAAGGAGTAGGGAGTATAAAATTAATGAAACTTACTAATATACATTATCAATGAGTTTATTTTCAAAAAAGACAAGTAGTAAAAGTATTAAACCCATATAGTTTGGATATGTGGTATTTTTATAAAAAATGACATCTGTTAGAATGATTTAAATATATGTTTTTGAAATATTTATTTATAGATTTTTCATTACCCAAACGTGTCGGTCAGAAGGTTGGTTTAAGAACATATTCAAGGATTCAATATATATTATTTTTTAACTAATGATTAATGATTCTGAAAATACCTTAGATCTTAAAAATTAGTTTCATTCCATTTCCAGGAAATAAATATTGATATTTGACTTACTACAACTATTCATGAAGGCCAATTGAAATATGAAAAATGGATTATGTTTATAAAAAATTATTAGATACTTATTTTTTCCAAAATATATATAATAGTTGTTAAAAATGATATAGTTGATTCTTCATGGTGCTTGATAATATTTTTTTATTATAATAGGGTATAGTTAATAAGTAAGGTTTTTTCATTCAATAAGAAGAGATTAGATTCCGGGAATATAATGATTGATGGATAATATATCTCCTTGAATAAGTTATGAAGATGGCTAAGGATAGAGTATAATAAAGGATTAGTAGTATTTTGTGAATTATTAACCCTATGTAATAACATATGATGACGACGGATGTTATGTGATGAACATAAATGATCCTTGATTAAAGACTATATAAACATGTTTGATGTAGTGGAATAATCATCAATGTAATTTAAAGATAATTTTAATGTTTCCTATCACTTAAAAGTATTCAAATGATTATATAAGTTTATTTGGTGTTATGAAAATGTAATATTAATTTATTAAGATATTTTAAAGAATAATGAAATTTGATTGAAATAATGTATCGGGTTTTAGATTAAAATTTTTTATTAAATTCTGAAAAAATAATGTTTCTTTAAATTTAAATGGAATATATATGACACCTTATTAACTTTTATTTTGTATGTAATAGTTCCATGGAATTGATGAATGATGAGCAACAATTATTAAATAATATATTAGAGTCTTTATAGATCACAGATTGAAAATTTGGAAAATTATTGATCTAAAATATGATATTGAATGGAAAATAGCATTTTCAGAAGGATATGTATAATATTCACATGATTTATTCATTACATATATAATAGTAAAAACTGAGGATTTAAGGAATTCAGTAAGAATTTAATAGTTTTTAGTATAAATTTTTGATTCTTAATACATAATGGACTGGAAAGGAGGATCCCTTCATGATTGATTTATAAAAAAAATCACATAACCATCATATTTAATAATAATTCACATATTTTGTAGGAATTA
This sequence comes from Viscum album, assembly GCA_963277665.1. Classification (NCBI taxonomy): domain Eukaryota; kingdom Viridiplantae; phylum Streptophyta; class Magnoliopsida; order Santalales; family Viscaceae; genus Viscum; species Viscum album. Next base: position 39,230,780 of record OY728160.1, on the reverse strand, counting down.
ATGATATAAAAATATAATTTGAAAATTTTTATGGTCTTATCCAAGTGGTAATGGAATTTTGTAATTGTATAACAACCATAGTTCAAACCCTAGAATCGCTAAATTTCTAGGATTAATAAAATAATTGTGGGGAGATAATGGATATAGGGTATAAACCATTATAAATAATAATGTACCTTTCTGTGGTTAATCGGTTGGTGGGATATGTTGGGGAATAACTTAATGAAATAACACATACTGTGATGATTTCATGGGAAATGTTATAGTGTGGTTTAGTTATCAGTAAGAGCCCATGAAACATGATTTTCATCTATATTGTAGAGTAAACAATGGGTTGGATATTCAATGAACATCTGCATATCCCAATGATATTATGGTTTAATTCTACAAAAAATAATATACTAATGGTTAAAACATGTATTATGGCCTTAATATTCTATTCCCATCACGTTATGTAATTATTTAGCCTCCAGGTCGTGTAACATGACCACTATAGCATATAATAAAAAAATTACTTCCCATAATAATGGTGATTGACCCTGGAGTATTTTATTTTTTAAAAAACTAAAATTGTTAAAATTGATATATAATCAATAATTTAACCCAAAATACACCATCATCATGTATATGTACCAACCCATTCTCTTATTAAAACTCGCTAAATTTATATGGAGCTTGTTTTACCATTCATGTTTCACCTCAACAGTCACTCTAATTATTTTGAAAGGATTTATATTGTTCTTAGCAAGCTTTATTAGTCTATATTAAACGTTAAGGGTTTTCAATCCATTCTCCGCATTTATATTTTCAATCGACAAATTTACTATACTTCTCAAATAAAAATATTATTATACATCACTATTTTGAACTCTTTATTATATTATCATTCAAATAACACTATTTTCTCTTGATATTCATCCATAAAAATATTTAATAAGGATAAAAAACACTATTTATTATAAAATATCATGAAATTTTGTTAATATGTAGTATCATTTATTTTATAGAAATTAAATACCTATATGGATAAATATAAGGATTTTTATAATATATTAAATATTAAACTATGGTTAATAAACATAAAAAATGTACATCAAAAATTCTCTATACCTTCAATCGAAGAACAAATATTTGGCCAAACATAACAAATGATTTTTCACTCTCTATAGATATGCTCTGTATGATTTTGATGCTTTTAAAAACATTAATAAATTAATATTTCATATTGATACACTTAAAACATGAACATAATCTACTCTAATTCCTTTATGTCACTCCTTGAATAATATTTTCATCAATTAAATTGAGAATATACAATTTTTTCTTTGATGTTCGTGGTATATTCAAATTAAAATACATATTGTTTTATTGGACGGGTATATATGTGTAATCCGCATTTAAATATTCCTAAATGTAAAAAAAGTTAACACATTTACATGATTATATATGGAATCTCTTAGTTTACGTTATGATATATATTTATTAGTTATTATCTTTATATGTGGTATGCACTGTACTTATTTGTGATGGTTAGGGCCCAAATATATATTTTCCCTCAAGGCATCAATAAGTATCATGAAAATATCATGTTGGAATTTTTTATTATCCATTCCCTTTTATATATAATTTCATTGAATAATACCATAATACTATGTTTTTTTTAGTATTACACATTCCATAAGAATTAGATCAATGATTCATATCCAATATTTTTTTTTATAAAGTCATGTGATATATTATTTTTCATTTTATGTTTGTATTAATTATATATTAATGATTATATTATTATGTATGATAGTATTATCTCTATATTACCCCTTATTGGGCTTATGAGATTGTCCCTTTAAAATAATTATCATGTCCATAGTTATCTAAAAGGATTTTTATATTTCACTTATATATTTTCTTTTTCAAAACAAAATTATTACATTTTTCTAATATTATTTATATTCAATTTTATATTTAACGTAATGTTATTATATGTATATACTATCACGATAAATGGAAAATATACAATTATATGATTAATGTATTTTAGTCCCAAAATATATAAAAACCACTAACTCTATGTTACTGGAGTCATGGTGGCATGTTTTGTATCATATCTGGTTAAAAAATATAGTAACTAAATTTAGAAGAACATGTATAGAGATAATAACATAGTGATAAAATGTAATGATATTTTAAATTAATTATAAATTATCCGAGAAAATATTAATAAATGAATATAATTTCTATACTATGATATATAATTCATAGTTTTGGTAACAACATGAGATTTTTTTTTAAAAATTGATTACATTTAATTTCGTTTATTTCTTTCACTCCTGACAACACTAAGATCAAATGAACCATGATATAAAAATTTTATTACTATAAAAAAATTAATAATGATGTAGCTATTGAACATGGTGGTATGAATAGGAATAAAAAAATATTAAAAATTAACTACACTATTTTATATAAATAAAACATATTTAAAAAGTGTTCTATAATTTTACGGGTATTCTTTATAGGGTTATAAAATACTATTTCTTCAAAAATTGTTATTATTGTTTTGTGTGAAATAAAAAAAAATTATTTTGAAACATCATGAAAATTTATTTGAAAAAATGAAAGTATATTTTGAAATCCACCTCTACAAACTATCTTTTATTGACTAGAATGTATTTTTTTAAAAAGATAAATTTTTAGATTAATAGTGGGAAGTACAGGTTTTTTATACCTGCCTTTTAATTTAATGAATTTATAAGAATTTATTTTGTATCAAAATGTAATTAAAATTATAATTAGTTACAAAATATTATAAATAATCAAATATTAGTAATTTATTTCAATTTAATGTTCAATATTAATATAAAAAATATTTATACTTTTGAAACTATTATCTTTAGAAAAATGTTATTTTCATGACACATGTGTGTATAAATTGTAAATAAAATATTGTGCCATGAATGAATAGAATTTAAAAACATTAATTCCATATTTCTAATTACCAAAATAAAATTTTATAATTAGTAAAAATTAAATTTTTACCAAAAAATAATAGTAAAAACGCATTTAATTAATAACCATGGGTAGAGTGAAAACGTGATTATAAGCTAGAAAATCTAAAATTACAAGTGTTAAAAATGATCCAAGACATGAATAAATAGAATTTTATGTTTAAATTAATACCATATAACATCTAGGATTCCAAAATAATTACTTTTTTGATCCCATTCAAAGAGAAAAATGTGTGTGGAATTATTTTTTTTCAATGATTACAAGTGTTCTCTATCCCCCATATATAAATGGGTTCCAATGATCCTACATTTCATAGTTTCATGCCCCATTTTATATGTAAATATCATTTTAAATAACATACATAGTTCATTGAAATCAAATTGGAATCCATTTTTGGTTATAAATCCATCACAGAAAGTATTTTGAAAATGAAAAGAACTTGTCAGAAGAAGATGTAATATCCTTGAGCAATAGTTTTAATTTGTTTCATCCTCATACCCATTAAAAATTTTTAAAACTAGATTATTTTAAAACCTTGGTATCTTAAGAATGATATATTATTAATTTAATGTAATTATATATAACCATCTCATCCTCCCTTAATTGGGAATGAAAACCATTGATCATGTGTATGAAAAAGTACTGCCTCACAAAACTGTGATTTTCTTTTTACATCACCACTTCTCAAAACAAGGTATAACGATTGATAAAATAAATAAATATGATATTTATTATTTAATAATTCTTCTATAAATATAATATCATATTAATTTTATATATTCTATTCCATAGTGAATATTATAACATCATTCATTTGTACTTCAGATAACTACATCACAAAGGGATGTTATTCAATTTTTACTATCTTTTTACTGGAATTTAAAAGATATAAAAAATTATAACTAAATGAGATATATATGAATTATAATTGATAATATAATTTTAAAGTATTATTAACTATTTTTTCATATCATCTATTAAGATATTGAAAATGTTTTTTTGGTATGCAAGGCTTACTCTCTCCATGAATGATGAATGTCTTTTTATATAACTATGTTTATGGAAGAAAATAAATAATAATAATTAATTTAGATTATTTATATGCTTATAATTATTTATATTATGTAACCATGATTAATTTAAATAGATAAAATATAAAAAAATACCTGAAAAACTAATCTGTTATTACATGAAACATTATTTTGACAGAGAATTATTTATAAATATATAATAATAAAAACATATATGAATACTATATGATATGATAAATATGAGTATATATCTTTAATGTATGTTTGTTAAATTATATTTGACATATATGAGTTGAAAATGGGTTTGATGGAAATAAAGACTTTTTTATGTACCATTATTCAAATTACATTCATTCGGACATAGAATTTTTTTGGACCTATCTTAATTTATTAGTTTTTCATACTAAAATTTACGTTATATATAATGAATTTACATATATTAATGATTTTAAATATGTTATTCTATGTTAATATTTAATGGTTCTTATAGTTAAAAATATACCAGTGTAGTAAATATTTCTTACTAAAATATCATTGTCCACTGATATTTTTATGAGTACGTTTCTGATGAACATATATTATTATCCACCTATCAAGAAACTAATGATTTTTTATATCCATTTTTTATTTTCAATAATTTATGTATTTCCCTTTAATTTCCTCTTTATAATTTTTCTACAGTTCAAAATAATTTTTCTAACAGAAATATTATTTATTTCACTATTCTTTTGAAAACAATATTTCTTTTACACACAAGTAATGAAAGAATGTTTTCAAAACTATTTTAAAATAATCCAATGGATTTAATAAATAATCTTTTAACCATTTTTATAATTTTTATAAATTTTTTTAAAATTATAATTTTGACCATTCCCCAAACAATACCCATATGTATTTTAGAATTTTTTAGTGGAATATTTATTTCAACTTTTACGGAATGAAAGAGACATCCCATTATTATAAAAACATTTATTTTAATTTAAAATTATTTTAAGAAATATTTATTTTAAAATAAATTTTTTTTAGAAGAAAATAATGAATGTTTAAATTTTAAAAAAAATAATGAATGACTATTTTCCACAAAAAATTTTTAAGGTGCTTTTTTTTTCAAACTCATTTTCAGTCTAAGAATGAATCCTTTGATGTAATATAATATTTATAGAGATATGATCTAATGATACTGTATATATTATTTCTCATGGTGATTTATGATTGTGATGATAAATTTGTTATGAATCATATTTATCTTCAATGGATCTTTCTAAGATGAAATGTTTTATGATTTATATAATGGATGGTTTTTAACCACATATATTATCATGGGTTCCAATATGATGAATTTTTTTATTATGTAGATGTTAATTATAGGATTTTCCAAATGTGATTATTATTACCTATTTCTACCACTAATTAATTGGGTAAATATTCAATTATCAAGAGATAAACAGGACATGAATGGGTATTGAACCCAGTTCAGTACAAGAAATTTTCCACTAAAATATTCTTTATTGTGAAACATGACAACTTCTATTTTTTGGGGACATAACCAATTACAATATTAAATACTTATAAATGAACCTAGAATAATATGAAAATTATTTTCTATACTTATATGTGTTTCAAAATTCAATGTTTAATAAAAAATTTATGATCACATGGCTCATGATTTTTGATTCATTTAAGACTCATTTTTTATGAAATACTATTATTTATTTTGTGACATAAAATTATAATTATTAGTATGCAGATTATGGGTACCAAATGTTATGTTCATGTTATCAAAACCTTTTGATCATGTGATTTTTATTTACCTTCCTTTATTACCCATGATGATTATATGAGTTCACCCAATATTACGTTTCTTTTCCATTTTTTATGAAGAAATATAGTAGTTATTAAATTTTTATTAAAGTTTCTATATATTATGAACATATTGGGAGATTATGTAGTACACCTAGAAAGTAGTTTTCTTTATTTTACGTTTCCAAAGGTTCTATCCCTTCATAATCCCCTAAAATATGTTTTTGTAATGTAATTAATGTTCATCAAAAAAATATAATATAATACCTTTGTATGAAATTCATGGGTATTTATAGTTAGTATCAGAAGATATATTTAGTTTACCAGTGGAATATAAAATGAGAATAAATTTTTGAAACCCTTAGGATATGAATATGTGTACATTAACATCATACTTTTCTTTATAGAATATATTATGTGGGATTCAATAAAATACATCCCATTTTGGATATTACATGTGGATGTTGTTTTTTGATATATCTACTTAGGGGTAAAAATAAAAAAAATGTGTTTCAATATTATCTATAGTGTTAACAAGTACATTAAATTTGTCTAATTATAAAACTAGTTTGACACTCTTGGGGGATATGCTTTGGCTGATCTACATATTCACTATAACCCATCAGAAATGATTTGAATAAATTAAGACCATGCGTAATCTAGGTAGAACCATAGATGATATTCATTTAAAATAAGTAATATTTATTTAAATATACAATAAATTTTCTTTCATATCTATATAATTTTATATTATTATTATCTATTCTCTCACTATACTTTTTTGTTTTAGTCAATTTTTGGAAACTGCAAGTATCATGTTAATGTTTAATAAAACATAAAATGAGGTGATTTTTCATCCTAAAAACTATATTTTATGGGATCTACAGTGAAAAATATAATTTATTTGATCCCACACCTTTATAAAACAATGAATAATGATGAACTACTAAATGAGAAATATAGGGAATACTATTATTTTGAGTCCATTGTGGGGAAACATACTCTGTATTTTTGTGGTTCTAATAATCAATTTTTATAAAGGAATTAGTACTAATAAAAATATATTTTCCATTATCCAGTGTTCAAAACATGACATATTCATTTATTTCTTACATTTTAATGAGAAGTGAGGAAATGGTGGACTATCATAAAAAATACATGGTAAGAAGATTAAACTAAATATATATTTAAAAATTGTAATAAGAGGTTATTTATAAATAATTACTACCAACACATTTTTAATAAAATAATGAGATGCAATTCCATTAGTTATAGATGAGGGATAATGAATCTATTAGTACCTATGAGGAATATTTTACATTACGTGCAACATAAACTTCTATAATTATAACTCATTTTAGATTTAAGGTTCATCGATTCAACAATGGATTAAAACCATGTCAAAGAATGATATTTTCCATAAGGGACTTGAACCTCTATGTAAAAATAATTTTATGTACACTAATGGAGAATATAGAGATTGTAAGTACCAATCAATTACATGGTTTTCATAAAATAAGATAGATGGAGATTGTGATAATTAATAAGAACCATGGAGAGAAGAAAATGTGAATGCCTTATTTTTGGATATTTGTTAGGAAACATGGAGGAAACAATCCTGATGGGACTGATAATAGTTTTATGGGTGGAATATATTGACTTCGGGAAATCAAATCATGATGACATGGGAATAAGATTACTAATGATGTAAATATATACAATGGTCTACAGAATGCACCAACCACACACTAGTTTTTAAAATGCATGGAGTTTGGGAACTATGTTATCTCATTCCCAAATTCCATGGTTTTTGATGATTTTTTACATTAGAAAACTATTAAGATAGTGGATAAGGTGTAATCTCATGTGATCAATATTTATGATGAGGGGTGTGATAATGGAATTGATGAAGGTACCCATTAAATATACTCTATAACAACTAATGTCTTATTTGATTATTGATCAAACCATTTTATTTATATTTGGATATGGTTATATGGTTATAAAAATTAAACAAACACTCTTTGACATAAAATTATTACATGAAAAACCTATTGGTATAATGATGGCATCACAATTATTTGATTTTTCTCCGATTGATGTTTCATATAATGTGACTCATGAAAATATTATAAATCATCCTCTCATTGAATTTAGTGTTATATTAGTCATAGATGAGGTTTTTTTGTCATAAATCAAAATTATAGTTTCATGGAATGAAATTTATGTTTGATCTTACATACTAACCTATGATTATATATTAGTGAAAGGAAATATATGAACTATTCTGGGACTTCACATCCATTTTATGGGTTTTGGATCCTATTAAAAAAAGAATTTATCATAGATAAATGGAAATAAACACAGCCTTAATGATATGGGAATTTTGTTTGAGTCTATTGATTTACCTCTAAAATTGTTAACTATTATTCCACCAAGTCATGATGTTAATTTTTATATAGAAAACCCACACCAATTTAAATTAATCCTTATAGAAAGTTCCCAATATAGTTATATGAATTGAAGATGAAACTCCATGATAATATTAACAAGGTATTCTTTAATCCTACTTTGTAACCATGTGGTGCAACCCTTTTCTATTTCAAAATTAATTATATAAAGATGTGATTTTTCATTGATTATTAGTATCTGAAAAAGACCACAATAAAAAATATATATCCATTACCCTATATTGATGACTAGTTTGATCTATAATTTAGAGCTCAATATTTTCTAAAATTTACCTTGATTTTGTATATTATAAATTGAGGTTCAGGAATATATATATACCAAATAAATCATTTCATAAAATATATGTAAAATATTATTATTTGGACTTTTGAATTCTCTTGATATTTTCATCAATTTAATAAATTGTTTATTTAGAGTTAACATTGATTAATATTTTATAGTCATTATAGATTATATTCTTATGTATTATAATAGCATGTAAGCCATTCAATATCCTAATAGATTTTTATTGAATACTATTAGTAATTCCATGTTTTATATGAAATTTACAATGCTTGAATTTTGGATACAATGAGTTTCATTTTTTTGTTATATAATCTAAAGAGAGGGCATAACTGTGGATCCATCAATGGCTGAGGCTAATGAATAATGACCCAGACCAATCATAGTGATTGGTATCCAATATTTTATTAGTTTATTTGGATATTTTCATGTGTTATTGAATAATTTCTCATGATTTACTAATCCACTCACAATTTTAACATTGATGGGAGACAAGATCCTTGGGATAGATTGATTTGATTAACATTCCAATGAACTGAAGAGAATATTATTTAGCAGACCTATGATAACATTACACAAATGTTGTGAAGGGTTTTGTAATATTTTTTTATGTATCCAAGAGGTGATTTTGTTGCATTATTTTACATATTGACAACAATATAGATTATGACTTGTGAATATTGATTGTTCATGATTTAAATTTCCTAACTGATGATGTAATGTATGTTTTAGTAATTTTTTAATTAAGGAAATGGAGGAATTATCATTATGTGTAAAATTTCATATAAATATAAAGTGACAAAAAAATATTAAATAATATATACACGCATTCGGATTTGAACATATTCTAGATGAGATGGTTAGATTAGATAAAATTCTATAACATCTCAATATATTATCACACATTGAAGGAGGATAAGATGGATAATTATTTGATATGAAAGGAAAATTATTGGCTTATCCATGATGAGGATAAAAATTAACAAATATGTTTTGATTTGAAAAGGAAGGGTTTATAAATCATGAATGAATGGGATATGTATTTTATCCCTAATATTAATTTACATTCATATATCTTCATAAATAATGAAGAGGTATATATAATTGATATAGAGCTACAGAAGTAGGTGAGAAATGTTATTATATAAATCATTTATTGGGATGGAATGATATAGTTAAAGAAGTAGTTTTTTTTCATCCCATACTATATTTTATGATGGAGTTTTTATTAGAGTCTCATATTACATCATTATTTATGAATCCTAAAATTATAATGATTTATATAGGTTTGAAGGATTATTTCTCGTGGGGTTTCATTGAGAGTGGTATCATAGAGATTTTATCTCAATGCATGGTATGTTATTATGTTAATGTAGAGAGCCAAAATTATAAATGGTTTTTACATTCATTTTCCTTTCTATAATCGAAATTGTAAAAAACCAACAATGGTTATTTTGTAGACAAAAAATGTCTAGTGGGAAATATTCTAAATGGTTTTTAGTCAATTTCCATAAAAACTGAGCTCAATTTCAAAATATCAGAGTTAAATTATCCATGGATCATATTTCCAATGTATACATTAAAAAGTGGAATAGTTTTATGGACTTCCACATTCCATTATATACGATTGGTAATGGTGGTTTTCCTAAATGTTCTAGGGAAGTGTCCAGAACGAACAAAAAACAGAGTTAAGCATTATTATTATGTATCATCCTAAAACACATGGCCAGTCAGAGAAAAAAATTAAAATCTTATTAGTAATATTAATATCTTGATCTTTGGATTTCAATAGGTTTTTTTGATCAACACCTTCCTCACGTGATGTTTTATAAAACTATAACTTCAAATGAGTATTCAAATCCATCCCCATGAACCCCCATATGGATGGATGTGTAGAAATAAAACCTACTATAATATATTTAGAGAGGTAAATATATTGGGTCATGAGATAGTATAAGAAATTATAGAGAAGGTCAGATCTATTCAAAACACTTAAGGGTGGAACAATATTGATAGAAAATTTATATTAATAATCAGTACTGTGGTCTAGAATTTGATGATTATAACAATGTGTTTCTAAAAAATTATACCTGGAAATAGGTTATGCTATTCCTGAGGAAAGGGATAATAACCCCTAGGTATATTAGTTATTTTAAAATTCATGATCTTATTAGTATGATAAAATATTGGTTAGTTATTCATGAAACTCTCTCTCAATTCCTTGATGATTTCCATGATTCATTCCTATAGTAGAATATACCTTAATCATATGTATACTAAACCTATGTGTTATACTAATAGAGTGTGATATTTCCTATAAAGAATAAAATGATGGACATTCTATATTATATAGAGAATTTTCTATGAAAAAGACCACTCACATTGTAATTTTTTGTGGTGAATTAACCAGTTTGAGGAATCAATATGGGAACCTAAGCATGAAATGAGGTTGATGTATTCTTTGGTGTTTTTTGATAATGTAAAAAAATTGGTGATATATTCAATTAATGGGGGGAATAATATAGAATCATAATATATCGGGAAAAAATTTCTATTAAATTTAATTTCATTGACCCCTTATGATACAATCAACAATAGATTCTAAAGAACTGCAATATAACTTTTGTGTTACTTTATAACATGGTTGATATAACCTCCCCATTAAAAACTGTGGTGTGAAAATGATTTAATAAATTTTAAAAATAATTTATAATGGTTTTATATAAAGAATATTTCTTGATAAAATACTACTCAACTTTTGGTAATGTTAATATATTTTGAAATTATTATTTTTAAAATAGATATTTTTTTGTGAAAAATTTATAAAATTAATTTTCAAAAACATTCAAAAAAATATTATAAAAATTGATATAATTTTTTTCTAATTAACATGAAAAAATTATCTTAGTGGGTATTTTGAGTATCTTTCTAAAAAGATTAAGTTTTCGAGAAAATTTAATATTATAATAAATAGTGATTTGAATTAATTTTTAAAACATATATTTTATTAAAGAATTTATAAGTTAAATTAATTTATTTTTTTAAAAATAACATTAAATCAATTATATTATAATTGAAATAATATAGGACATTGTAATCAGTTTCATATTTAATTTTAATATAAAAACATGTCAGTCATTTAAAATATTTTTCATTCAAAAACTACTTTTTCATCAAGTATAGGTGTCTAAAATTGAGTTAAAATTTTCCACTTTTGTGAATAGAATTTTTAAAAATAAATTCTATATATTTTATAATAAACATTATGATGATATAAGATTTTAAATTTATTATTTTTACCATAATGAGTAGTAAACTCATTAATAATTAATTTCCGTAGTTAAAAAATGAGTTCATCAAGTGTTAAAATAAAAAATAATGGTTAAAAATAAAAAAGATATTATTTTTTCCAATTGGATAGACATATTTTGAATGTATATATAATATATTTTCCAAAAATTATATTTAAGAACCCTTAAAAATGATCAGAATGGTGGAATTAATTATTTTTATAATTTCCTAGTGTGTACTCTCCCCGAATAATAATAGGAAACACCAAATCTTGTCATTTAAAAAAAATCTGAGACCAATTGGATTTGAAATTACCTACAAAAATATCTCCCCAATATCCCTTACCTAATTGTATATTATTTTATTATCATAGATAAAACCTAGTGTGAATCAAAATAAGTTTTCTAAAGAATATGTAACATCCTTTATGGAGCATTTTATTTTATTTCATCATCCATATAATTAAATTATTATTAAATCAAAGATATATATTATCCAAATTATATTAAATATACTGATATTTTTTGGGTAATTTAATTACCTACAAACATCACCTTCACCCTAAAATGGGAAATAAACCCATTTATTGTTTTCAAGTTAGACTACCGCCTCACGAATTAGAAAAATATGTTTACTTTATATTGATATCAAACATTTTTATATTAATATTTATAATGTTTATGATATTTATATATGATACATGTGATATTTTAATAATTCTGGAATTATAATATCATATATCCTTTCTTACTATTCATTCCGAAAAATATATGATATCATCGTTTGGGTATACGTTGGACTACCATCTGACAATGCGATTTGATTATATTTTGACTAATGAAATTAATTAAAGATAATAAGGATGAAGTTATTACATAAATTTGATATATATTCTATAAAAATTATATTTTAAATGTAATATATATTTTATCTTTCATTATTTTCATCAATTAAAAGATTGAAATTGTGTTTCAACATACGTATGACCAACCATATGCATGAATTCTATATTTCACATAATATATTAAACATTTATAGATTAATAATAATTCATATATAAGAAATATAAATTATATTTATATCATGTTTAAAATTCTTATGATGATTGAACCCTGGTCAAAGTAAAAGGATCGAAAATACTAAACTGAAATATAGGTCAAAATGTTGTTCTTGTTACCTGAATGATGATTTTTATAATAAATTATTGATAAATAGCTAATAATAAGACAAAATTATATATTAAACTATTTGATACATATGAGTTTTTTTATTATATATATTTTAAATAAACATATAATTATTATACTGGATGTTTGAATTATTATAAAGGTTGTGAAGAAATATGGTAAGGGATTTTTGTCTAAAATTACATTCTTTTGGAAATATTATATATTATGAACCAATCATATTTTTTAGGTGTATATAATTACCTTTTATATGATATATCATAAATATAGTTTATTTAATTACATTGAATAATTCACTTTATTATAATCTTTAATTGTACATACGCTTAAAAAGATAACAAAAAAATGGCCGTACGGGCCATGTAATGGGCTAAATACCCACTGGGCCTTCGGGCTATGTACTGGGTCTCCCTCTACCCAGTAAAAGTGGTCTTTAATTTGCTTTAATAATAAATGAGGCTTCGTCCTAAAAAAATGTACACACGGGTTTAAAAAAATCTTTTAAGTAAATCCTCTTTACTTCTATCTTTAGTCAAAACTCAGTTTTCATCAATAAACCTAATTTATATTTTTTTTATTTTTATATATCATTTTTAATAAATTATTAATGAATTTTTTACACATTTTTTAATTTTTTAGAAATAGTTTTATAAGGATTTTTCATGACTTTCCAAACAATTCTCATTTTTATTTCACTGTAAATTTAATAAAAATATGTTTTTTAACAAATATGACATAAAAGGAATTTCCCACCATAATGAAAATTTGATACAAGATTATCCATTTAAATTTTCTAAATGTTATATTAAAAAATATAAATATAAATATATTGATTTTTTAATATTTAAAATATTATTTTCAAAGAATGGTAATTTTCATCAAGAAACATTTCAAGTGATTTTTTTAAATTTATTTTCCATATAAGATGACATCATTTGACCTAGATTAATTATTACTGTGTATATTATCCAATTATTCCATATTTATTAATTCTATAGGTGGTTTATGATTATTATTAGAATACATTTAAAAAGGATTCTATTTTTACATTGTTTATATTATGATGAAATTTTCATTGATGCCCATTTCTTTTCAATAGTTTTAATATGATGAATGATTTATGAAAACCAGTTATTTTTAAGGGTTTTTATATGATTAAATTTATATGATCTAATAGATAAAATGTTAATTATTTTCATTATATTAGCAGTGAGACCTATATCTCCTACTAATTTAATGGGTAAAGATAGAAATCCCATGACATAAACATAATTACAATGAGGTGTAAACCCCTTTAGTTAAAGGGAAATTTCCACTATGATGGTCGTGAGATTGAACCTTGACTACTATGATGTTTTAAGGTAGTGAACTAATTTCACTGTTTTAGACTAGTAAATGATCCTTGACTGATAAGGAAAAGAATTTTGATTCTTTATATTATTCCAAAATTTCATGTATTATTTTATTTTTATGAACTCGTGGAGAATTTTTTTGATTACCTTATAAATAAAGTATTATAAAATTATTATATGTATTAAATTACACAATATAATAATAATTGATATAAATCTTATGGGTTTAAGAAGATTTTCTAATGTTCTCAATAACTGCTTCCCTTGATTGGTGTTCATATCCCACTTGTTTACGCTTAGTAAGAAACTTATGTCACCGAATGAGAAGATAATTTACTCTAATTTATTATTAAATTTATTATTTATGTGTTCTATCAAAAGGTTGATATTTATGAATAACATAGTGGGAGATGATGTAGTTCACTTTATAACTAGTTGATTATTTTTCCATTCATCTAAAAAACATTATGCCTTTATGATCCTCCTGGATGTGTTTTTTTATTGTAGTGAATATTCATAAAAAAATATCTATATCTGAATAGAATGGGTCATTAGGGTTTTCTTGAAAAAAATTAGATTACTAAATTATTCATAAATGGTTTAAATTTTAAGAGACCAAATCCAAATCTGTAACGACCCAAAATTTTGAATAATATTTGTTTCCGAATTTTGTGTGTTATTTTATTTTATACTCAACAAAACTATATTCCTTAATTAATAAATTGTAAAACCCTGAGATTTTATGAGAAATATTATTTTTAATTACATTGATGTATTTTTTTTAAGTTACACCAAGATTATCTTTCTCTACACACAACATCGTATTACCTTTTGTATACGCAAACAATATTCTTGGCTTCTATTGCAGGCAAGAGCGACCTTCCTCAATAGCGTGTGTTGTACACAATATAGAGTTTCACTAAATAATGATATATTGTTCTTATGAACTATCTGTTATGAATAGTATTAACCAAATTTTGAATTTTATAATATTATAATTTATTTTAATCATTATCTAGAACATAGTATGAGAACAAAATAAATTTTTCGTGTAAAATAAGTATTATTCAAAAAATGTAGTTTTGCAACCTTTTAATGGGGAACCAACTTTAAATCTAGATTTTGACATGTTTATGAGTTAAATTTGACAAAATAAACTTATTCATTACAATAGGTATATAAAAATTTGCTTTGTATAATTTTTTAATATTTTTTTTTAACTTTCCTATTTTGATGTATAGTAAAAATTAACTAAAATTTAATTAAATTTTTTTTTTAATCAAGATAATTTATATGGTTAGATTATAATATTTAATGGTTTTAAAGTATAAATAGAATAAATTTTTACCATTTAATATAATGTAAGTCAATATCATGAACATTGCATTAAATTCATAGGTAAAAACATTTCAATCTTTTGCAATGTATTAACATTTAAAACCCGTTTTTTCAAGAGTGGGATTAGTTTTAAACTAATTACTGAAAATATTGTGTTTTGAATTTGAAAAAATGGATTCCATATTTGGAATCAGTATTTTCAAATTATGTTAATAGGATACTTTTTATTTTTAGACATTATGAATAGTGACTATGGTAAATTTAATTTACTACAGTTAAAGATAAATCAGGTAATTAACGGTAAAAATAAGATTAAAAAATTACCATAAATCCGGTCAAAATAATATTTTATGAATAAAATATGACCCATATCATCTAAGGGTCATAATTGATTCATTTCATGTACTTTTGTCCTAGAAAAATATGTAATTATTATTAAATCCAAAGAAAATGACAACATATCACTCTCTTATAAAATATAAGTGTAATAATTTTAATTTAGTGATAACCTTCATAAAATTGCAAACATAAAAAGTCACAAGAAATATAATAAAAGTATATACATCATGATAATCTATTTAAAATTTTTAGGGATTAAATAATTATAATTAATAGTGACACAATACTAATGTAGAAATTATTTTATTAATTGAAATATCAAATAAATGGTTTTAAAAATATTAAAATAGATATTATATGAACTAATTAATGTGGTACATGAAATTATATATGATTAAGACATGTTATTAATATATTAAATATTTTGGTTCTAATATATCTTATGTGTGGATTTTATTTTAATTCAAATAAATCAATAGTGTCAAAATTGACACTATTGATATTTTATAAAAATAACATATTATTAAACTGTTTTAAAATCAAAAAATATTAAAAAATTACAAATTAAAATTTATATGGTCGACCATGTCCAAAAGTATCCAATTATGTACAATTAACATCACATACGTAAGTATTTATAACCATTTAAAATTTATAAAATTATTACAACAAATAAAATTAAATAGATTAAATAAGTAGAAATCAAAATGATAAGATTTAAAATAAAACTAAAACATGTCTATATTTTATGGGATGATGAGATTACACTCCTATATCATCTCATATTCATATTTAGTGATTTTTGGAGGTTTTTTGTGGGGCTTGAGTTTATTATAAATTAATATTTTTGAGAGTTTCCTAAAGTGCCCCTCTCTTCTCTTATAAAAGGGCACATAATCCCTCTCCTCCTCACACCATCTTGAGCCTTTAATATCAGAAAATCCCTGAAAATTCTTCTTCTAAACCTCTCTTGTTACATTATATAGGTTCTGGCCTTCTCAAAAGATCAACTCTAGTACCATAAGAGGATGTTCAAAGGAGATGTGTTGAAGAAGAGGTAATCTCTTCTACCGATTCTTTAATTTTTCTTTATTCTTCTACTTTCTCTTATATAGTTGTTTAATTATAAAAGTAATTACATAAATATAAATAATATACTGATTTGTTATTATAAATATGATACAACCCTATTTCACATTCTATTCATCCTATAAAAAATGAAATCACAGTGCATGCGTACGTACGACTTACCGTATCCACGCCGTGGTGTAATCTGTCTTTCCACAAACACCATACTTGGATTGGTATAATGGTGGAAATAATAACTATATATGATTATTATAACATTATTATAATTATGAGATATTATATCATGCACTCCAATTCTATTCAATAATTACGGGAACGATATCATCGCTCGTGCGTACGTACAGATTATCGTCTCCACGATTCGATGAGATTCATTCTCCATGTTAACCATTCATGAATAATTATCAAGTACTTATAATAAGTAATAATTAAATATATTACATAATAATTCTATGTGATTTATGTATATATATAAGTCATTTACTTCCATTCAATTTAATAGGGAAACAAAAACAGTTTTCATCCGTATGTACGACCTACCTTCTCCATAAACAATGTATTCCATTACATTTATTGATCTATTATATTATGTATACGAAGAATATATATTATATATAAATAATATTTTACATTCTTGAAATTTTGAATCATTATCTAATTAATACTATGAATAATTACATGTCAAAACATGTACGATGAATGAAATGATTTTACCCAAAACACTGCTTTAACATGGAATTAACACTTGATGAAAACTTAAATTCCAATAATTGAATTTATGATATCAAAAATATTATTATGGTTCTGTTACAAGTTAATAATATATTTAAATCCACTATACAGGAGTCTCGGACACATATGGAAGACATTGGACATAAGGTTGGAGATAATTATTCCAATCTCATTCTTATCCGAGATTGTTTATTTATAAGAATTTCTGGTGTTATGTTTATCATCCATGTCCATGTTTTATAAAAATGATTTCATAAAATGTTTACTATTCTTCCATGTATTTTTAATTTCATTTTACCGTTTTTTACTTTTACCACATTGTATGGAAGGAATCTTTATGTTGTTTACCATACAAGGTATTTTTTGACATTTCCAGGAAAAGTGCAAGGAGAATGTTTTTTTAACATATAAGGCATGAACAGATTTTTACTCTTTCATAATTCCTTATTTTCATAAATCCAACTCTATACAATTTCATGATTATTTCCAACAAAATCCATTAAATTTAAAATTACATGTAATTTTTTGAAAAGAAAATGATTTTGAAGAAGAAAGGATATTTTCTTCAAGAATTCATTTCAAGTGTTTTATCAAAATGATTTCCCATATAAGATGAAATTATTTAGTATTATTATGTTTCAAATATAATGTCTCTATTATTTACATGTTATGATTTATATTATGATGAAATGATATCCATTTGTATTATATGGATTATGTTATGATGGGATGATGTTTATGAAACCCATTTTATTCTTTGGGTTATGATGAATGATTTATGTTTATTTCGTGGAACACGTAAGAATGATTTTATTACGAGATGGGTGGGACCTATATCTGTCTCCAATGCATTGGGTAAAGATTTATATTTGATGAGATAAACATGGCTGGAATGGAAAGTAAATCTGGTTCAGTAATACTGGGATGGAAAGACAAGTAAACCCGATTCAGTAGTGGACGTTTCCCACTATGATAGTCTTGGTAGCAATGCCATGGATACTAGAGAAATCATATCATGTGATTAATGGTTTTACACAATTACATGTTTTATTCCCATTCTATTTAATCATGATTTATGTTCCTTTATGATCTATGCTTTACGTACTGCAATTATTTATTTCACAACCCAAGATTTTGATGTTTAAACATTATGTTCATGTTTTTAATTTCTAATGTATATGGTTTGTTTTATTTTCTCCATTATTACACTTACATATCATTTGAACTCACCCTTTATATGATTTCTTTTCCCCAGGATATAACGAAAAGATTTAGGTATGAAAATAATAGGAGAAGATCTTTATAAGAGATGTTGAAGATCTTTCACCATGATTAGAAGATTATATTCCAATTTTCCAAAGACACTAAATTATTATGGTCCTTACATGAATGTTGTTGTTATGTATTAATTATTCTGGAAAATTAATTTAATATCCTTGTACGTCCATCTTGGCTCCCTACAGTTGGTATCAGAGGAAACGTTTATTTAACCTTTGGAAACTGAGATGTGAAATCTTTAGTGAGATCCTGAGAGATATTTCTAAGGTATGTCTAGGTATGTACCAAAGGTTAATTATAAGTATATATTACAGTCCTAGAATTATGATAACGATCATCAATAAACTAGGGTGAACCTAAGGTGTCATGTATTAAAGAATTTTTGATAAGTTATACATCCTATAAGATACATCTTATGATTATGTGGTTTCTCGTTATTTTAACTATTTCTTATGCTAGGGTTTCTGGTTTTAGTCAATGGAGGGAATGAGATGGAATTCAATTAACATTTATTTCATTGGAAAAATTGGTGACTATGATCAATGAAATTGTGTAATTCTAGAGGGGAATGATATTGTGATTATATCGAATCAGTCATCGCGATATATGATTAACAAGGTGAACTTTAGTTCTATTCATTTGTCATCAAATAATAGGAAGATGGAATTTTATTCATGTTTGAATGGTGAGGAAACAAGTGGAAGGAATATTAAACTTTCTACATATCGAGAATAAGGGAAGAAGAAACTTGAGGAATACCTCAAATTGAGGGGAAGATTTTATCTGTGTGGGGAAAAGGGGCATAGAGTGACAAACTGTTATGGAGTTCAATGTCATATCTGTAGAGAACATGGGAATTACCCAACTCAATGCCCAGACCTAAGAGGGTACATCTAAATCGAGGAAATACCTATTCCACGCAAATCATTGAAGATGATGGATTGAAGGTCTTATGTATTGGAATTCAAGAATAACGTTTTTGATGTTCTTTTATGGTATATTGAAAAATCTATGTATTGGTCCATTGTGGTTTTCTATAAGAATATGGTATTGGTAAACATGAAAAGTGATTGAAATATTTTTGGAAAGAAGATGATATGTGAATAATGAATGGATAATGAGAAAATAATATGTTTGATAGTATTAATGAGCTCATGACTGATACAAGGACAAAGTGACATCATGGTTTGAGTATATAGAAATTTTTGGATTTTGTTATGTGTAAATAATTAACATTTGACAACATTCATATTTTCACTGAGGTTCTATGGTAATTCATGTTTCAAGAGAATACATTATTAAGGTATTCACATGTTTTTAATGTGACCAACAATATATATCTTATGATATGTAGGGGATAAATGATGGCATTCACATGCTTGTTATATGAGCATTCTAGTAATCGTTTTTTTAAACTATGAGATTCGACCGAAGTATTTTTGATAAGACTAAAGATTATAATGGAATAAGATAGACATCAGATAGTATTGTATAAGGATAGAAGTTTTTGATATTATTTTTGTATTGTTATAATAGTATAGTTTTAGAAAAAGGGAAACCCGTAGGATGGGCGAAAACCTGTCGCCTCAGACAAGGATGCAGGAATCGAACCCACAATTGATGTGCGACATGCCTTTATCGCATACCACTGACCTACAAAAAGTCTCTAGTTAGTATAAATTTTATTAACTGATATGATAGATGAAGTATAAGTCCATTTTTGGAACCATATACGATTAATCTCACCATATATGGATATATGTATATTTAAAAACTTTTGCTAATCTTATGGTTGAGACACATGGGATGACCTATCACTCTATCGCATGATCTGCTCACACTTCACAAATAATAAATTCAACTTCATTTCTTTAAATAAGAGATGAAGGGGAAATTGTTCATGGAATGACCAACGATGATATTACACTGAAACCAATTAAGTATTTATTTTTATGAAAAAAATCAACAAACATTAGGGAAATGATCTTGAGAACCAAAAACGTTGTCCTAGTACCCTCATATCTGATGAATTAGATGGTACCTTAGATCATCCCAAATATATGGCTTTGTGATTGTTGTCTTTTTCATAGACATGTTCTCTACCACTCTCCATTAGAACATGATGGTTAGTTTTTTCTTCCATATCCATATTTTTATCTATGTTATCCTATGTGGAAACCCAGTGATGAGATAATTTGCGTAACCGTTACGTTTCATACTTTGGTTTTTAAAATTATTTTTTATTATTCCTTTTTACTATGGTGGTTTCTATGATAGAAACTTCTATTTATTAAAGCATTTATAACCACAACAAATTTTGAGAGTGAAATTCATTTTAAGGGGGGGTAGAATGTAACAACCCAAGATTTTATGAGAAATATTATTTTTAATTTCAATGATGTATTGTGTTGTACGCTACACAAAGATTATCTTGCACTATACACAACACCATATTAGCCTATAATATACGAAAACACTATTCTTGGCTTGTGTTGCACATAAGTGCGACCTTCCTTAATAGCATGTGTTGTACGCAATACTGAGTTGGACTAAACAACGATATATTATTCTTATGAACTATATTTTATGAATAGTATTAACCATATTTTTAATTTTATAACATTATCATTCATCTTTAACATTATATATATCATGGTATGAGAACAAAATAATTTTTTCATGTAAAATAAGTATTTTTTAAAAAATGCTGTTTTGCCGGCTTTTAATGGAACACCCACATTAAATCTAGTTTTTGAAACATTTATGGGTATAATTTGACAAAATAATCTTATTCATTGAAATAAGTATATAAAAATTTACTTTGGATAATGTTTTAATAATTTTGTGTGAACTTTCATATTTTGATGAATAGTAAAAATACGCTAAATTTTATTTAAAAACTACTTTTTTCATAAAGATAATTTTAATGGTTAAATTATAATAATGAATGGTTTTAAAGTAAAAATATATTATATTTTTACCATTTAATATATTGTAATTAAATATAATTAATTTTACATTGATTTCATAGGTAAAAACATCTCAATCTTTTGCAATGTTTTAACATTTAAAACCCATTTTCTCAACAGCGGGATTTATTTAAATTTAAATACCGTAAGTTCGGTGTTTTGAATATAGAAAAATGGTTTACATATTTGGAATCATTAGTTCTATGTTATTTAAATTTCCTACTTTTTATTTTTAGACATTATGAATAGTAACTACAATAAATTTAATTTACTAGAGTTAAAGGAAAATCAGGTAATTCAGTTAAAAAATAAGATTATGAAATTACTCTAACACCTGCAAAAATTATATTGGATGAATAAAAGTCAACCAATATCACATAAGGGTCGGAATATATTCATTTCATATACTTTTGACCATGAAAAGTATGTAATTATTTTTAAAACCAATGAAAGTGACAACATTTCACTCTCTTATATCTTATCAGTGTAATAATTTTAATTTTGTGATAAACGTCATAAAACTTCGAACATAAATAGTCACCAGAAATATAATAAAATTATCCACATCATGTTAATATATTTATAATTTTTAGGGATTAAATAATTATCATTAATTGTGACACAATTGTGATGTAGAAATTATTTTATTGATTGAAATATCAAATAAATGGTTTTAAAAATATTTAAATAAATAATATATAAACTATTTAATGTGATAAAAAAAATTTATAGATTAATACGACATGTTATAAATCTATTAAATATTTCAGTTTGAATATATCTTCAATGTGTATTTTATTTAAATTCAAATAAGTTAATATTTTCAAAATTTACAGTATTGGATTTTTACAAAAATAACATATTATTAAATTGTTTAAAATTCCCAAAATTATTTAAAAAATACAAATTAAAAATTATATGGTCTAAAATGTCATATTGTATCCAATTATGTACAATTAAAAAAACATTAGTCGGTATTTAGAACCATTTAAAATTTATAACATTATTACCCCAAATAAAATTAAATAGAGAATGTAAGGATACATCAAAATGATAAGGTTTAAAATAACATAAAACATGTATAAATTTTATTTTTTGATTATATTAAAACCTTATCTCATCTAATATACGAATGTAGTGATTTTTTGGATGTTTTTATGTGGTGTTTGAGTTTATTATAAATTTATATTTTTGAGAGTTTCCTAAAGTTCCCCTCTCTTCTCTTAAAAAAGGGCTCCTCATCCCACTCCTTCTCACACCATTTTGAGCCTTCAAGCTCAGACAAACCCTAAAAATCCATCTTATAAATCTCTATAGTTACATTATAGAGGTTCTGGTCTTCTCAAAATACCAACTCTAGTGCCATTAGAGGATGCTTAAAGGAGGTGCGTCAAAGAAGAGGTAATCTCTTCTACCGATTCATTCAAGTTTCTTTATTATTCTACTTCCCATTATCTATTTGTTTCCTTATAAAGTAAAAACATCCATATAAATAATATAATTATATGTAATTATAAATATGAAACAATCTTATTCCATATTCTATCCATCCAATGAAAAATGAAATCACCGCGCGTGCGTACGTACGACTTACCATCTCCACACCGTGGTGTAATCTGTCTTTCCACCACCACCTTACTTGGATGGGTATAATGGTGGAAATAATAACTATATATGATTATTATAAAATGAATCTAATAATGAGATATTATATCATCAACTCCAATTCCATTCAATAATTATGGGAATGATATCATCGCTCGTGCGTACGTACGGATTACCGTCTCCACGACGCGATTAAAATTCATTATCCATGTTAACCATTCAGTAATGATTATAAAGTACATATAATAATTAATAATGAAATATATGACATAATAATTCTAAAAGATTTATTTATATATATATTTCATTTACTTCCATTCAATTTAATAATGATACAAAAACAACGTTCATGCGTACGTACGACCTACCGTCTCCATGAAATGTGTATTTCATTACATTTATTGATATGTTATATATATTTATATGATGTATATATATTATATTTAAATAATATATTACATTATAGTAATATGTAATCATGATCTATGTAATCATCTGAATTATTACAAGTCAAAAAATGTAGGATAAATGAAACGATTTTTCACAAAATGTTGTTTTAACATGGAATTGACACTTGAGCAAAACATAAATTCAAATAATTGAATGTATGATATAATAAATATTATTATAGATATATTACAAGTTAATAATATGTTTAAACACACTATAATGGAGTCTCGGACACACATTAATGAAAGTAGACATGAGTTAAGGGATAATTATTCCAATGTCATTCTTATTCGGGATTGTTTATTCATAAGTATTTACTAGGGTTATGTTTATCATCCATGTCCATGTTATCTCAAAATGTTTTCATAAAACGTTTACTATTCTTCCATGTACGTTTAAAGCCATTTTTACTCTTTGTTGACTTTTACATGATTTTATGGAAAGAATCCTTCTTTTGATTTCCAAACAAGGTACTTTTTGACTTTTCCGGAAAAAGTATGAGGAGAATGTTTTTTTAAATTATACAACATGAATATATTTTTACAGTTTCATAACACCATATTTTCATGAAGCATACTATAAATGGTTTCATAATTATTTTCAAAAAATCCTTTTCTTTTAAAATTAAATGGAATTCTGTGAAAAGAAAATCATTTTGAAGAAGAAAGGATATTTTCCTAAAGTACTAATTTCTAGTGATTTATCAAAACTATTTCCCATCTAAGATGAAATTATTTAATATGAATATGTTTCAATTATATTTTCTTTATTATTTAAATGGTTTGATTTTTCTTTTGATGAAATGATATCCATTTGTTTTATATGAATTATGTTATTATGGGATGATGTTTATGAAACACATTTTATTCATTATGTTATGATGACTGATTTATGTTTATTTTGTGGATCACGTAATCATGATTTAATTACGAGATGGGTGGGAACTATATCTCTCTCCAATACATTGGGTAAAAATTTATATCTCATGAGATAAACATGGCTGGAATGGAAAGTAAATCTGCTTCAGTAATACAGGGCTATAACGGGAAGTAAACCTAGTTCAGTAATGGACTTTGTCCACTATGATAGTCTTGGTAGCAATGCCTTGGCTACTATGGAAATCATATCATGTGCTTAATGGTTTTCCACAATTATAGTTTTTATTCCCATTATATTTTATCATGGTTTATGTTCCTTTATGATCTATGCCTTACGTACTTCCAGGATTTATTTCACAACTCAAGATTTGGTTGTTAAAAATTTATGTTCATGTTTTTAAGTTCAAATGTATGTGGGTTGTTTTATTTTCTCTATACATACCCTTACTGTGCATTTGAGCTCACCATTTATGTGTCTTCTTTTCCCCATGCTATAAAGAAAGGTTTTAGGTATGAAAATAATAGGGGAAGATATTTTTAGGAGATGTTGAAAAACTTTCACCATGATTAGATGATTATGTTCTGAGTTTACAATGACACTAAACTATTACAGTCCATAAGTGTCTCTTTTGGTTATGTATTATGCATTTCGCAAAAGTAATGTAATGACCATGTACTTCAAGCTTGGGTCTCTAAATGAAGAGAGTTTAATTAATTGATATAATTTGGTTTCGACTATTATATGACCGTTATTAAATATGACTATTGGAAACGAAACTCTTAACATTAAAATTATTGTTTATAAATACAAGTGATCTTGGTTTATTAATACAAAAAGATTATTTGATTGCCTCATCAAGTAGACTCGGGCCGGTCAAATCACATGTGATGAAACTTTGGAATGAGGTAGCACTACTAGGATTTTCTTTAGACAAATCCCAAGACGAAAGTCATCATGTGAAGCTTGAACAGAATCACTTATGGGATAAGTTCAAGCTGATAGAGGTCACTACTCCGGAAATGTTGGCCGAGCCTCCCCATGATTATGTCACCATAGCACACCATAATATTAGGTCTTATGCTGGTGTTATAAGGGTCTATGTAATGAGACCATAGCTGCATTGTGTAATCCATTGATTTAAATAAAACTGTTAATTCTTCTTATGGTAATGTTTGTGAATTTCAATTGTCCAGATAAATATAGGAGGTATATTATTGATGAATTTTGGAAACGGGATATTAATGTAAACCTTAAATAATTAATAATGTGTAATGATTTTCAAACAATTGTCTTCTACAGTTGTGTTCAGTATGAAATTTAGAGTCAAATAAGATCAACTTAATTTTTGGTGAAGAGTAAATTATGAATAGTAATACCGCACTTATGAATAGAAATATGACCAAATGGAATAGTGAACTAACTTAATAAAGTATTAATATAATTTAGGCACTATGATTATGTAATGTGATTCAATAAAATATGAAGATAACTATTTTAAAAATTAATAGTTTTGTATTAGTTTTTTTGAGTGAATAGTGATTTATATAAAAAGTAAATTAAAAATATTTAATTTTTTTTAATAAAATGGTGTTTATTTTTGAATTCAGATTATCTATATTATGTTAACGTGAATATTGGGGATTTTTTGAAATGATGAATTTTCATTGAATAGTGTTTTTACTTAAAAAATTAAATATCACATAATTATAAAATTATTCTCATAAAATGAAGTTCATTTATTAAATCAGAGCATCAATATTAGGTTAAGGTTAATTTTTGAGATTATTCTGAAACAATTGAATTTTCAAGAAATATTAAAAATATTGTTTTTAGTTTTTGGTGTATAATGACATCATTAATGATGTAATAAGAATGTAATCATTCTGGTCGACTTATGAATAGTATGATATTCTATGAGGTGTCCCAAGTGGCTAGTACCATGGGAAAATACTATGGTCAAGCCAATGGTTTTTCCAATACCACAGACGAGGTGTCCCTTGGAAATTAATAATTTATTCCCCCACTTCTCGAATAAATACCAAGACATTCCCTCATACATTTCATTTCCAAATAATCCACAATGATTTTTGGGTATCTTTAGCCCCCAATGAATCCTCCCAAGGTTCCCACAAGCCTCCCAAGGTCACCACATTCAAACTTCTGAAGTTACTCTTCAAGGTAAGATAATATTTCACACTACTCTTTTAAGCCATGACCTCCATTGTGTTGTTTTTTATAGTTTCCATCTATTTATTTTGAGAGTATGTTATTATATTTCTCATTAATTTACATTTCATGTCTAATTTTTGAGAGACCATTTCCTCTCTCAGCAATTTGTTATCTGAATTTCTAAGTGACATTGTTTGGCTGCCGAATTTCTTGTAAAAGAAATCACATCTTCTATTTTTGTTCATGTTTTCTTTTCATGTGTTATGGTATTAAAATATCTATAACATGATATTAGTATGTACTCTTACTTTATAATTAATTCTTTATGAGTGTGACCCTTGAACCCTCTCTTTTTAATTTTTTAATTACCATGTTATATAGTTGTTATGCTTTAGAAACTTCACCTCAAAATTTCTATATATTTCTATATAGAAATTATCTTGTTTTATTTATGAGAATACCCAGTCCTATATAATTTCAATGGGTCTTCATAAATATATAAAGATGATATATTTTATTCTGGTATTGACATACATATAACCCTCAATCAGATTCTATGGGTTATAAATGATATAATGGTCTTATTTTTAAGAACTTTTAAAGCGTCATGATCTTGAAACGAACCCCATTTATTTTATTCTCCGTGGTTTATTTATAAAATGTTTGATTATGATCTATGTGGATCACATGTATGTAAAAACATAATAAGGGTGCCCCTTGATTGCGCTCCAATGCATTTGGTAAATAAAGTAATCTCTAGAGATGACAGGTTTTATGATACCATGGTGAATAACCATTGTAATTTTTATAACACCTCAAGGATAAACCTTCTTGATATGTTCATGAATGTATAAATGAAATTTTGTAGCCAAATATTCAAGTTATTATTCATGTTCTTGTTATTATGCTATTCCTTTTTTTCTATTTCTCAGATCTTCATATTTTTCATCAAGATCTTATTGATATCACAAGTAAACTGATTCTCTTGTTTACCCCTTACAGGTCCTTCTGCTCAACCTTTCCTTTTATGTATGACTCCAGAATATGAGATGTAGTAATTTTACATAATATGAACTTATGATGAAGCCTTAAAAGTGGTTTAGAATAATTTTTATGTCATTTTCATGTATTTTGTTCTAGATTTCCAAGACACTAGACTTTAAAGATCCTGTGTTTGTAATATGTAATGTAAATTTATGTAATAAAAAGGCAGGATTCCATAGTTAGTATCAGAGGGACATTTAGTAATTTATAGAAATTAGTATATTAAAACTTCATGAAAAAACCTATATAAAATTTTAAATATAGGAAAAAATCCTTGTATTTTGGGGAGTATTGAGAAATTGGTTTGTCAAGAAAATACATCCCTGTCTCAATATAAGTAGGTAGAGGCAGATCTGGCACAGATGTATATTGGGGTAAAACCCAAAAAGACAACATTAATCTAGACTCAAACAAGAACTGGTATAATACAATGGGCTTTGCTCCACTCCTGGATACGAAAATCCCAGGGGCTTTGTTTGGTTAATCACAATCTTTTTATTAAAAATTATGAAGGCATTATAGAGAAATGTAATTGTCTATTCATGATGTTTTAAGACATAAAATCCTTTATAGTTAAATGATTCGAAAATGAAATAAGTTTCTCACTAAGGTTTTATTATTTCAGAAAATGGATTGAAATAGGAGGAACTGTGACAACGGGGACCACAATGGACCATGCGCTAACGACCCTCTGATCGATGCTAGAATGGAAACATTCATGCGAATAATGAACCAAATGACTCAAGTTATAGGAAATAATGTGAATCAACATGAAATACCAATATCACCGTAAAGGGAACAACATTCTGTTGAGTCCTTTCTTCATCAACAACCACCAACCTTTAGTGGATCGACTGACCCATTGATTGCTGAGCAGTGAATCATCTCCATTGAGAAGATCTTTTATTTTCTCATTGGTCAGTGTAAGAGAAGGTCATCCTGGTTGTCTATTTCTTATAAGGATAAGTTTATCAATGGTGGGAACTGATTAAAAAAACAAGGAAAATAAGGATGTTGATGCTATGGAGTGGGAAGAGTTCAGAGGGATCTTTTTCAGTAAGTATTTTTCTCGTTCCATGACAAAAAAAGGCGAAAGAGTTTATCGAGATGAAGAAGAAGGAGAATGAATACATGAGAAGCTATGAGATAAACTTCACAAGGGTTTCACACTACACATATATCTTTGTCAAGTATCTAAACGGTTAGGTTGATATATTTTTCACTGGCCTGAGACCTCATTTGTGGATGAATTTATCCAACTGAGACTATGAAAATTATGAGGAGATCGTGCGGACTGCGATGAATGTCGAGCTGGAGTACGGTGAGATGCAGTGGTCTCATAAATAAATTGACAAGAAGAGATCAATGGAGCCCATCATAGAGAGGAATTTTGATCATGGATGAGGAGGCATGCAAGGGAAACATCCCATGAGTAATAAATGTGGGAAGAAGCATTCGGGGAACTGGCTGGTCAGGAGAGAGAAATGCTACAAGTGTGGAAGTGATGGCTATATTTCAAAGAGTTTTCATAGTGAGGTGAAAATTCAACTTCCAAACACTAACGACTAGGGGAATATGGTTCATGCCCAACATGATGTCCGGTGATTTATGTATGGACATCTTGGGCACTTTGCCAATCACTATCCAAATCCGAGGGCAGTGGAGGGGAACCCTCATTAGCCTCAGCAAAGGCCAAGGGAGAAAGGATGTGCTTTTGCAATCACGTCAGGTAAAGTTGAAGTTGAAAATTGATTTGGTAGTTGGTACTCTTGTTTCCCTCTCATATCTAGAATGTACATTGTTTGTTTTTTCTTGTATGATTTCCTTTATTTCCTCCATGTTTGCAAAGAATTTAGAATCAACCCTGATTTTCTAAATGTAGTGTTATCAATCATGACTCTTTCTAGGATTATCTAAGCATCGTTAGTATTTAGAAACTTGAGAATTTTCTTTAGTGAGAACAATCTTATTGAAAATATAGTAGTCATTCCCGTGCTGGAATTGGATACTAGCGATGGACTGGCTCTAAAAGTATAATGCTAAGATCAAATGCAAGATCATAGAAATATCAGTAGTCTTTAATGGAAAACCTATAGTTATAATCCAATGAGAGATATATCAACCTGATATTTGTCTATAAGAACCCCCTATGTCTCTCTTTATGGAGTTGATCGGCGTGGAAGAATAAAAAGATGAGAGTTTAAGGATTGAAAATGTCCCCATTGTCCAGGAACACACTGACGTATTTTATGAGGAGTTGTCCAGTCCTCCCCTAGAAAGAGAGGTAGAGTTCTCCATTGAACTCATACCTAGATCTCATCTAATATCAAATACCCTATATAGGATGGAAAATGTGGATCTAGAGGAATTAAAGAAACCACTCCACGATCTTCTGTAGAAGGGTGTTATCCGACCGATTGTGTCTCTTTGGGGAGAACCAGTTCTCTTTTTGATGAAGAAAGATGGATCGATGCAACTATGCATTGATTATAGTGAAATGAATGGGGTCATAGTGAAAAACAAATACCATTTTACCAGAATTGGTGACTCATTGGACCAACATCATCGGGCTCTATTCTTCTCTATGATTGATCATCTATCTGGTTATCATCAATTGAGAGTGATGAAAGAAGATATTCTAAAAATAGCCTTTTGATTAAGATATGGGAATTATGAGTTTGTTGTTATGCCCTTCGGACAGACTAATACACCTGCTATTTATATGGATCTGATTAATATAGTCATAAGAACTACATTGTTAATATTATGGTAGTTTTTATTGATGATATTATGATATAATCAAAAAGATACGAAGAGCATGAAGACCATCTAAGGATTATTTTACAAACTCTACGGAAGTAGATTCATCTTGAAAAGTTCAACAAATGTGAATTCTGGTAACAACATGTTTCTTTCAGGAGGCACATTGTTACTAATGAAGGAGTCACAGTTGACCCTGAAATGAAAAAATTTGTGGTGGAGTGGCCTCAACCTACAAAAATAAATAATATTTGACATTTCCTTGGATTACCAATATATTATTGTAGTATTGTAAAAATAATTTCATGAATTTCTAATCCATTAACCAAGTTAACTCGAAAAGGTGTCAAGTTCATCTGGAAAAAGGAGTGTGATGAATTTTTCACATAGCTAAAGAAGATATTGGTTACTGCACCCGTGTTAACTCTTCCCTCAAGTGGAGAAGGATTCACTATATTTAGTGATGCATCTCTCAAAGGGCTTGGGTGAGTCCTCATGAAAAATGACAAAGTCATTGCTTATGCATCCCAACAGTTGAAGACTCATGAGAAGAACTATCATACACATGATCTAGAGCTGGGTATGGTCGTTTTTTCTCTGAAGATATGGAGGCACATTCATTATGGGGAGAAATGTGATTTATACATAGACCCTCAATGTTTGAAGTATATTTTCACTAAAAAGGAGTTGAACAAGAGACAAAGGATATTTTTGGAGATTCATAAAGACTATGATTCTTCAGTTAATTATCATCTCGGAAAAGCAAACAAAGTTTCTTATGCATTAAGTAGGAAAGACCCAGTTGTAATTTCCATGATGAGGATTCCAAAAGAACCTTTGATCAATGACCTTGTAAAGCTAGACATGGGAATTATAAGGGAAGGGACATCATCAACCGAAAATCAAATGATTTCAAAACCGTCATTACTAGAGAAAATCAAAAAGCTCCAAAAGAAGATCATTTGTTAAAGAAGAGTTTTTAAGATATGAAGGACATTATGTTTCTTGAGTTAATTATTGATAAATAAGGTGTATTGAAATTTTGTACAAGACTATGTATTTCATCTACTATATTAATAAAGAAGGAGTTGATGGATGATTTCCATAGTTCTACTTTATCTATACATCATGGAAGAGCAAAAATGTATAGGGACCTACGTGATCATTTTTTGTGGGATAATATGAAATAGGAGATGGCTAACTATACTTCAAGGAGAAGGGAATGTCAGTAAGTGAGGCAGTGCGACAACATCTTAAATGGGTATTGCAACCACTACCTATACCAGTATGGAAGTGGGACAATATCACTGTGTACTTCGTCGCTGGTCTCCGATGAAATTCCAAAGGAAAAAATGAGATATAGGTTATTGTGGACCATATCACCAAGAATCCTCAATTTATCTTTATTCTGAAATATTTCTCTCTTGATCAACGTTCAAGAATTTACGTGAAATAAGTGATAAGGTTACATGCAGTTCCACTTTCTATCGTATCTGATCTTGATCCAAGGTTCACATTAAAATTCAAGAGGATTTTTCATCATGCTCTAAGCAGTGAATTGAATTTCAGTATGGCCTATCACACCCAAACTGATGGTCAATATTAAATGAATATTCAAGCACTCGAGTACGTTCAGAGAGAAGGCTCAACAGAATTTAAAGTTGGATGGGATCAACATCTCCCATTATTTGAGTTATCTTACAATAATAGCTTCCACTCGAGCATTCAAATGGCACCCGATGAAGCTCATATGGTATTTTTTGTAGAACACCAACATGTTGGCATGAAGATGGGGAGAGAAATCTTCCTAGGCCTGATCTGGTGTAAGAGATGATAGAAAAATTTCAGGCCATCCAACAACACATTAAGGCTACTCAGAGTCGGTAAAAGTCCTATGTCGACAACCATCAAAGGGACATGGAGTTTGATATTGGTGACAAGTTATATCTTTGAAATTCACCTTGAAGGGATTCACGAGGTTTTTGAAGATAGGGAAGCTCAGCCCTAGTTACATTGGCCACTATGAAATCTTTGATCGCATAGATGCAGTGGAATATCGGCTGGCACTTCTTCCAAATCTTGCACAAGTTCGTGATGTCTTCCACATATCCCTCTTCAGGAAGTACATACCTGAATCTTCACATGTACTAAACCTGGATGTAACACAACTGGAATATTACGTATCTTATGGGGAGCTGCTGGTGGAGATCATGGATCGTAGAGATAAGTTTATATGAAACAAGACTACTCACCTTGTCAAGGTGCTATGGAGAAACCAAAAATGTGAAGAAGTAGTGTGGGAAACAGAGAACTCTATGAGGAAGAAGTACCGACACCTTTTCTTTTTTGATGGTTTAGGTTAATATTTTTTGGATGAAATTTCTTAAGTGTGGAATAATGTAATGACCCAAAATTTTGAATAATTTTTGTTTCCTAATTTTGTGTGTTGTTTTATTTTATACTCAACTAAACTATATTCATTAGTTAATGAAGTGATTATAATTAAATGAGACTATTGGGTTTTGACTGTTATATGACTGTTGGAAAATATGACCATTGGAAACTGAACTCTTAACATTAAAATTATTGTCTATAAATACAAGCAATCATGGTTCATTAATATAGAAAAACGTTTTGATGGACTCATCAAGTAGACTTGGGTTGTTCAAAGCCCATTTGACAGAACTTTGGAAGGACTTAGCATCATGGAGCTTTTATCGGGACAAAGCCCAAGAAAAACGTCATCATGTGAAGTTTGAACAAAATAAAATACTGGATAAGTTTAAGCTAATAGAGGTCACTACTCGGGAAATGTTGGCCAAGCTAGCCCATGATTCTATCACCTTAGCACAATATACACATAAGTCCTGTGATGGTGTTATTATGAGCTATGTAACGAGAACTTAGCTACTTTGTGTAATCTTTTGATATAAATAAAATTTCTATTTCTTCCTATGGTAATGTTTGTGAATTTCAAATGTCCAGATAAATATAGGATGTATATTATTGATGAATTTTGGAAAAAAGGGATATCTATGTAAACCTTAAATAATTAATAATGTGTAATGATTTTTTTTAAAAGGCCTTCTACAGTTTTGTTCAGTATGAAATTTAAATTCTAATAGCACCAACATAATTTTTGGTGAATAGTAAGTTAGGAATAGTAATTTTATACTTATGAATAGCAATGTGAACAAAATGGAACAGTAAAGTCATTTAATAATGTATTAATATAATTTAGGGACCCTGATTAGGTAATGTGATTCAATAAAATAAGTAAATAACTATTTCATAAATTATTAGCTAGGTATTAGTTTTTTTGGGAGAATCGTGTTTTTATTTAAAAATTATTTTAAAAATATTTAAAAAATTATTTTCATAAAGTGGAGATCATATTTGAATTCATAACATTGATATTAGGATAAAGTGAATTTGTGAAATTTTTATGAAATAGTTGAATATTTAGTGCATGGAATTTTTACTTATAAAATTAAATATCTAAAAATTATAAAATTATTTTCATATAATGGATTTCAATTTTAGATTCATGTCATTCATATTAGGTTAAAGTGAATGTTTGGGATTTTTCTGAAATAATTAAATTTTCGGTGAATAGTAAAAATATATTTATGACTTTTGGGTATTTAATGATATATTATATGATGTAATAATTATGTAATAATTCTGGTAGACTAAGTAATAGTAATATATGCTATTTGGTGTCCCAAGTGGCCAATAAAATGGGAAAATACCAATGTAAATCCCATGGTTTTTCCAATACCACCGATGAGGTGTCCTTAGAAAATTACTAATTTATTCCCTCACATCTCCTATAAATACCTAGAAATTACCTCATTAATTTCATTTCTAAATTCTCCCCAAAGATTTCCTTTTCTTTTTACCTCCTAATTAGTCCTCCCAAGGTTCCCTCAAGCCTCCAAAGGTCTCTACCATCATGTTTTAAAAGTTACTCTTTAAGGTAAGGGAATCTTTCACCCTCCTCTTTTAAGCCATGATTTTTTATGTTGTGTCTTCTATTTTCCATCACATTATGTGAGGGTAAGTTATTATATATTCTCATTACTGTCCATTTTTTTTTCTAATTGTCTATAGACCCTTTCTGATCTCGTCAATTTGTTTTTTGAATTTATATGTGACATTGTTTGGCTGTCGATTTTATTGTAAAAGAAATCACATTTTCAGTTTTATTTCATTTTTCTTTTTCATGTGTTATGTCATTAAAATATCCATAACATAATTTTACTATGTACCCATACTGTATTATGATTTATTTATGGGTGTGTTACCCCTTTCCCCTTTCTTTTCAATGTTTTCTAAAACCAAGTTATATAGCCGTTATGGTGCAGAAATATTGCCTCAAAATTTCAATCTCTTTCTCTCCATAAATTCTTTTGTTTTATATATGTGAATACCCAGACCTATTTCATTTCTATGGGTGTTCATAAATATATTACTATGTTATATTTGATTCTATAATTGACACACATACAACCCTCACTCCCTTTCAATGGGTTATAAATAACATAATAATCTTATTTTTAAGAACTTTTAAAGCACCACGATCCTAAAAAAAGACAATTTCTTTTATTCTCCATGAGTTATTTATGAAATGTTTGATGATGATCTATGTGGATAAAATAAAATTTAATACATCTTAAGGTTGCTCCTAATACCGCTCCAATATATTGGGTAAAGAAATTAATCTCTATAGATGACATGTTTCAATAAACCTTGGTGAATAACTTTGGTAATTTTTATGGAACCATAGGCATAAACCTTGGTGATATGTTCATGAATGCCTATATGAAATTTTGAAGCAAAATATTCAAGATATGATTCATGTTATTGTTATTATGATGTGCCTATTTTCCATTTCTCATGTCATCATTTTTTCCATCATGTTCTTATTGATATCACATGTAAATTGATTTCCTTATTTCCCCTTACTCGACATTCTGCTCACCCATTCCTTTGATCTATGTCTCCAGGATATGAGATAAAGTAATTTTACATAGTATTAATCTAAGGAACCAACATTAAAACATTTAATAATATTGAATTAAATGAATAATTCACATTTAATATCTTTTCAGGTTTAGCATTTTAGAGAATTAGGACAAAACTATTACATCTCAAAAGATTAAAAAGTCGACACTTCTAAATAGTTTCCCATTTTTTTACAAAACATGAACACTTGAAAAAAATTCATGTCTAGTTCCATTTTTAAGACATCATGTCTTTTCATTGATCCCATTCCTAACCCTATTCCTCATTCTGTCCTGTGAAAAACATTTCAAAAAATAACATTGGATGAGCATAAATAACTCAGTAAGGGATTCACAAAGAAGGAAAACTGTTAGTTTTTCAAAACAACGAGTAAACCATGAATACTTTATCAAAGTAATAATTTTTACCTTTATGAAGTAGTCAATACTCTTTACTGAATAAAAGATCATTACTTACCCTTTTGTAACCAAATGATTACCATAATACCCATATAAGAAACACATAACATATAAAGGTAACTTGGGACATAAACATACGTAAATGAAATAACCATAAGGTCAACTTCCACACATATCACTACATGGAATAACTATATGGCCAAATTCCATAACCAATGCATTGTAGGTTATAATGTAACCACCTATCCTGGTATTCATGACACTACCCATAAAATGACCAAGTACCATTACAAAATCATAATACATAAAACAAATATAATGGAAAGAAAACATTTCCACATTTCAATAAAAATATATCACTTAAATATATTGACATAAAAAATCAATTATCAAAACCATTTTCAATACCAAAATACATAAAAGAGTATATGTTATTTATTTTATTTTAAAAACTAAATAGATTGTAAAGGATGCCAAAGGTCAAATAGTACTCACGATGGCAGAAAAGGTCATTGTCACCGCGTTCGTTAAAGGAAACATTACTTTTTGTCATTTAATAAAAAGATTCGTAGAAAAAGATTCCCTTTGAATGAAACGAAATGTCAAAGGTGTTTATACAGCATATAAAATAATGTCTTTTATTAGAACAAAATGTTCCTCAATGAAAGGAGATTGAGAAAAAATACCTTACAAAGACTGTATCCTTTGATTAAGGATAAATCAATTAAATAATTATGTGTGAAAAAAGAATACACCAAATATAAGTGGATATTAAGTTTAAAATAATCATAGGTCATTCAAACATATTCATAGAACGACATAATAAAGGAGTAAAAGTATTACCCAATAAATCAAAATTAGGTTAAGATGTTCCCTTGAAAAAATTCGACAGCCTAATGACGTCACTTCAAAACTCAAAAAATGAGTTGATGAGACATAAAACAGGTATCTCATCACATGTACATAAAATTTACATTAGTAAGGATTTATGAGAACATATCCAAAAATAAAAAGTTTTAAATTAAATGACATAACAAAAAGAAGTCTTTTTAAAGAAGAGGATGGTGAAAGGTTCTATTACCGATTTGGGTATCTTTTGAAACGTACACCCCATGGAAGAAGGGTCATACAATGAAGATGTAAATACCAATAAATGAAATTATATTACACAAATAGTATAATAATGGGAAGTACATACACCACTCAAATAAAATGGTGGCAAATGTAGCATAAATCTCACGGGAATAAAAGTGAGATGAAAAATCCCTTACGAAAACTCGGCAGCCTAACGACGACACTTAAAACATCCAAAAACAGATTTTTGAGAAAAAATTTGGTCTATAATAATATGAACATAAAAAGTAAATTATTATTAATATAAAAGGACATCCCCAACCATAATAAAGTTAATCATAAAATAAATGACATAAAAGAGAGTACATAAAAGAATGGGAGAGGTAGGATCCCTTACCTCGCGTCCGACTTGTCTTGTTCATTTCTCTATATTCTTGAATAATAAACTATAGTTAATTTATACTTTCATAAGAACCTTTTTCATGTTCATTATTCCTTTTATATCACTTATTACCATGTTATTGACATTATTTAATTATTTAAGTTAATAACGGTCGTTTTGTTGATTATTGGTACTTGAGTCAAAAATAAACATCTTATAATTACAAGTTGTTCATGTGGTAAAATATCCATTATATCCAGAATTATATTCGGGATGTAGATATCATATATATCATATATATTTATTATATACTTACATTTAAAATATTACATAAAATTTAGAGGTATGAAATGAAATGCACCATTCATGGAGACAGTAAGTCGTATGTACGCATGAATGCTACTTTCATTTCTATTTCATATTTAATGGAATTAAATCTAATTGAGATGTATATATATTATAATTACAGTATAATATATATGTTATATAGGTCAAATAAGTTCATTAATTTAATTCTTTATACATTCCATGTATTGCATGAACGAGTCACATCACCTGAGGGGGGTGGGAGTCCACACTTCCTCAAATGAAATTATCGCATTTGCACAACATACAAAGAAAAAAAGGTATGTTTTAAATGTAAAATACATAAAAATAGTGAGGAAATAAATATAATATGTTTCATAATTAAATATAGTTCCATCATAATGGCCACTATGAGAGGTGGTATGAGAAGATAGAACAATCATCATTTCGTGAGGCAGTAATTCACCATCCACAGAAACAGCATGTTCATTAACCATTAGATCGTGGTATGTGTAAGTTTAGCTCGAATATTTTTCATAAAAACATCCTAGTATATTTAAGATACTGGTTTTGTTACAAAATTAAGGAATAAAAAGAGTTTATGGGGTTGTAAAAGCAAAATAAAACAAAAGAACAGAAGAGAGGACATTACCTTTAATAAGGTAACTCCATTTGGATTGAACAAAAATGGTTTCTTGAAGAGCATTCTGCCTATGGTGTGGATTCTAGGATGAATAAAGGGATGTGGATAGATAAAATTAGTAGTGTTTGGTCGAGAAAAAGGCTTGGGAGGTGTGGGTAAGGGGGTAGAGTTGGGGGCCTTTTATAAGAGGGAGGAGGGGCACTCTTGGAATGTTTTGAAAAGTTACTTTATTATAAAATGATTTTCAGATATTAAAGGTCCCAAAATTATATATTTCGAAGATAAGGTGATACAGTTTCTAAATCCACCCATCCAATAGGTTTTTAACTAGTTTATGTATTATATTTTACCTTATATTCTCATTTTCTTTAAATCGTTCCCTAATGAGGTCATCACTGCATCATCATGGTGTCATAAAAAAATTTATTTATTTCATGTCGAAAAATTATAAAAAAAATATCATGATGTAGTAAATATTTTTATATTTCTAATGAATATTTATATTAAAAAATATGACTTGTATAACATCATGTAAAACTTGTTTTCGTAAAACCACACATGTTTGTGACATTTTTATTTTAACTTTAAATAAAAAGTTATTAATGTCATTTTCTTACCCAAGTGGCTCCATGGGATCCCCAGGTTGACCAATGGATTTTCTTGGTCTTCCAGGGCTTATTAAATAAGTTTAGGACAAGTGTAAAAGTAATTTTATATTATTATATCATTATATTTACCATAAATTACAGTAATTACATTTAATTGAGATTAATAAAACATAAAAGTTATTATTCACCAAAAAATTATTTTAATCCCATTGAACAAAATTTTACATCCTAATAACAACCATTTATGTTGTATTTTTGAAATTAAAATCACAGAGGTCATAAAATTTCATTTTAACGAAAAATCAGTTTTTTTAACTACCACATAGTGGTTTCACTATTAATCAAAAATTGAAGCTTCTCATAAAAATACCAAAAATTAGCCCTAAGCTATATTTGATATTCAAAATTAAAATATTATTTATATTTTACAAAATAAAAAACATATAAGTTGCATTAATTAATTTAATAATTAATTCCCATTGTCAAAACAAATAGCGTGTTTTTAAGAAAGAATATATATCAAAAGATTGACACTAGTTTAAGTCCAATTCAAAGTGAAATTATTTCCAATGACCACCATTGGATTAAATGGTAAAAATATATTCTAATTTCACTTTAAAATTAGTTCAAATTATAATCTAATCATATAAATAAATTATATTAAAAAGTGGTTTTGAATTAAAATACAACCTTTTCACTAAAAATGATCTTTATCGGAAAAATAACAAAAAATTACACAAAGTAAATTTTGATGTCCAGATTCTAAAGAAGGATTTTATAAAATATAAAATTTCCAAAAGTATATTTAAAAAGGGGTTCTCCATAAAAAGCTGGTTAATCGACCTTTTTAAGAATATTAGAAGATTTATGCTTAAAATTGGATTCATTTGAATTTTAAGCCTCTAACATTTATTTAGATAAATACAAAAAAATTTGACAAGCATATATAATAATTTGGTTGTTAGTTCTATTCCATCCTGGCATTACAATGGCAAGGCATTAACTACCATTTAAAATAATATGATTATATTATTAGTGTGTAACATAAGATTTCAAAGAAACTCACTGTTGTGTATTGGGTACGCCATTAAACATAGAATTCCCTTTAATGTAATATTCATATTTAATTCAAAAATATTAATAAATATGAAAATTTCAGGTTCTGTATTTTCCTGGGATGTTCTATCCTTCCCCCCTTTTGGGAATTTCATCCTCGCAATTTTAAAATTGGGCTCGGAAACTTCATTGAAAGTCCCTCATCGGGACAAGAGTGAGAAAAACCATCACATTAAAATAAAGAAAGAGATGTACAAAGGTCACCTGAGTTAACCTATACTAGTATTCCATGAAAACATGGATATGTAGGAGAAAAAAAGGGTCATGTTCTGATGAAGAGTGATAGAAAACATGATTAGGAGAAAGTTAACCCCAAGAAAATCACAATCTTGTGATGGGTTAAACGGTATTTGATTCCCCATTAGGAAAAGTTAACAAACATTGTTTTTGTTTTATGTTACATTTAATTAAGTAATTTATTTATGAGCTTAAATAAAACATAATTAAACATACTCACTTGTCGTGTAGACTTTCATCTCTCACTAGATTTCTTACACAAACTCATATTTTCTCCAAAAGACGAGTATTTAGGATGACTTGTTCATATTAAGATCACTATATTCAACTTATAGAGAATCACCTAACCCACAAAATATAAAATATATATTTCCCATGTCTTTAAACCTAAACTAAAACCAAAAATTTTTAGTGCAAGATCAGATAATACCCAAAAATGATAATCCTTTATAAAAATAAATACTACTCTTAATCTCTAAAATTTTTCCAACAATACCCAAAGTTCATCAAAGACCATTCAATAAACAGTTATCCCTAAAATTCTTCAATGTAATCAAAAAATAATTATAAAACCCAAATCTACAAAGGATTTATTCACATATTCTTCCAAGATAAATCTTAACATTGATCTCCAAATAACTTCATTTACTCTTAAAGTCTCATACTGAAAAGTAACTAACCTAATCACATATCCTCCATGATATGCTAATCATTTCCATAGATAACCAA
The DNA here is from genome assembly GCA_963277665.1 of Viscum album. Lineage (NCBI taxonomy): Eukaryota > Viridiplantae > Streptophyta > Magnoliopsida > Santalales > Viscaceae > Viscum > Viscum album. Next base: position 39,189,186 of record OY728160.1, on the reverse strand, counting down.
AAATTAACTTATTCCTAATTCATAAGATCGTCTGACTAAAATGAATTTGTCATACTAACCTGGGACTTCACGTAGTCCAGTCCTAGGCGATAAAAACTAGTCGCACTTTGGTTGTGGGTTTGATTCACACAGCTTTGTCCAACGCGACGGGTTGTCACACGGTCTACGTGTTGTCCTTTTTCCAAAACTATATAATTCTTAAAACATTCCCCAAAAAGAGATAAATTCATCAAAAATAACCATAACATATTTTAACCCCAAGTTTATCTCATGCCTTTCATTTTCCATCATAACATATAGTTACCCATAATTACCTCAAAAGTAAGGATCATATAAACCCTAATGGTTACTCATAAAATTATTACCTGAACTTCTACATCGAGTTGGTTATCATGTACATGATGCATTAGGGAAATCACCAAGGTTCAAGTGGATAATCACGACTCCTGATATTTGGTAGAGAAAAACCACCAGAGTTCTCATTGCAGGTCCCATATCATTCAGTTGTTCTTTCAGAAAACCATCACAGTTTTCATCACATCCACTGTCACGTTGGTGCCTGATGGATCCAACATTTTACTAAAACCAAAAAGGTTAGTGAGAGTATATCATTAGAATCATCATATAATACTATGATATAATTATCTATTTTATCAAAACTCATTAAATTTTTCTAAAACTATGACTCATTTTGATATCTTAACCATTATCGTAATTCCACTTATGTATAAAGAATACCCTAACATATAAAGTTATCTAAACAAACCTTTGATACCAACTATAAGGACCAATCCATAAAAAATTACATAATATTGAATTAAATGAATACTTCACTTTGAGGATCCTTTCAGGTTTATAGTTTTATAGAATTAGTACATAACTATTACACCTCAAAAGATTACAAAGTAGACACTTCTAAATAGTTTTCCATTTTTTTACAAAACATGAACTCTTGAAAAAAAAGCCATGTCTACTTCCATGTTTAAGACAACATGACTTTCCCTTGATCCCATCATTGACCCTATTCCACATTATTTCCTATGAAAACCATTTAAAAAAAACTTTGGATGAGAATAATAAACTCAATAAGGGATACACAAAGAAGGAAAACTATTAGTGTTTCAAAACAATGAGTAAACTATGAATACTTTATCAACATAATAATTTTCACCTTTATGAAGTAGTAAATACACTTGACTGAATAAAAGGTCATTACATACCCTTTTTGACCAAAAGATTACCATAAAACATGTATAAAGAACACATAACATTAAAAGGTAACTTGGGACATAAACATACTAAAATGGAATAACCATACGGTCGACTACGACACATATCACTACATGGAATAGCCATATGGCCGGATTCCATACCCAATGAATTGGAGGTTATAACGTAACCCCCCATCCTGGTATTCACGGAACCACCCGTCATATGGTTTATCACGTAACCACCTATCAAATGTCCAAGTACCATTACAAAATCATAACACATAAATCAAATATAATGGAGAGAAAACATATCCAAATTTCAATCACAATATATCTGTTAAATATATTGACATAAAAAATCAATTATCAAAACCATTTTCAATACCATAATATATAAAATAATATACGTTATTTATTTTCTTTTAAAAACATTACGACTTGTTAAGGATGCCAAATGTCAAATAGTACTCACAGCGGCGAAAAACATCATTATCACCACGTTCATTAAAAAACATTCATTTTTGTCATTTAGTAAAATGATTCGTAGAAAAAGATTCCCTTTGAATGAAATGAAAAGTCAATGGTGTTTATACAATGTATAAAAGAATGTCTTGGATTAGAACAATATATTTCTCAATGAAAGGCGACTGAAATGAAGTCCCTTACAAAGACGATATCCTTTGATTATGGATAAATCAATTAAATAATTATGTGTGACAAAAGAATACACCAAATATAAGTGGATATTATTAGTAAATAAATCAGAGGTAATTCACACATATTAATAGAACAACATATTCAAGGAGTATATGTTTAACCCAAATAATCAAAATTGGGTTAAAAAGTTCCCTTGCAAAAATTTGACAGCCTAACGACGTCACATCAAAATTCAGAAAATGAGTTGATGAGAGATAAAAAGGGTATCTCATCACTTGTACATTAAATTTAAAGTAATAATGATATATTAGAACATATCCCAACATAAGAATATTTAATTTAAAATACATAACAAAAAAGAAGACTTTTTAAGGAAGAGGAGTGTGAAATGTTCCCTTACCGATTTGGGTAACTTTCACAACGTACACCCCATGGTAGAAGGTTCATAAAATGAAGATGTGAATACCCATAAATGAAATAATAGTATAGAAAGAGTATAACAATGGGCAGTACATACACCAATAAACAAAAATGGTGATAAATGTAGCATAAATCTCACGGGAATAAATGTGAGATGAAAAATCCCTTAAGAAAACTCAGGATCCTAATGGCGCCACATAAAACATCAAAAATGGATTTATGAGATCAAATAGGGTCTCTATTAATATGAACATAAAAATTACAGTATGTGGAATATAAATGAACATCCCCAAACATAATAAAGATGAGCATAAAATAAATGACATGAAAGAGAGTGCTTAAAAGAATGAGAGATGTAGGATCCCTTACCTCAAGTCCGACTTGTCTTGTTCGTTTATTTATATTACTAACTAATAAACCAGAGTTAATTTATACCTGATTAAGAACCATTTTCAAGTTCATTATTCCTTTTATATCAATTATTACCATGTTATTAACATTATGTTATTATTTATGTTAATAACGGTCGTTTTGTCGATCATTGGTACTGGAGTCAAAAATAAACATCTTATGATTACAAGTTGTTCATGTGGTAAAATATCCATTATATCAAGAATTATATTAATGATGTAGATATCATATATATCATATATATCCAGTATATACATTCATTTATAATATTACATAACATTTAGAGGTAATAAATGAAATGCACCGTTTATGGAGATGGTATGTCGTACGTACGCATGAACGCTACTTTCATTTCTATTTCATATTTAATGGAATTAAATATAATTTAAATATATATATTATAATTAAATAATAATATATATGTTATATAAGTTACATAAGTTAATTAATTTCATTCTTTATACATTCCATTTATTTCATAAACGAGTCACATCACTTGAGGGGCTGTAGTCCACACTTCTTCAAATGAAATTATCGCATTTGCACAACTTGAAAATCATAAATTTATGTTTTAACTGTAAAATAAATAAGTATATAGAGGAAATAAATATAATATATATCATAAATAAATATAGTTCCATAATAATGGAAACCATGAGAGGTGTTAGGAGAAGACAGAACAATCATCGTTTCGTGAGGCAGTAATTCGCCATCCACCGAAACAATATGTTCTTTAACCATTAGACAGAGGTGTGTGTACATGTAGCTCTAATATTTCTTTTTAAAAACATCCTAGTATAATTAATATATGGTTTTTGTTACAAAATAATGAAATAAAATGAGTTTAGGGGGTTGTAGAAGCAAAATAAAACAAAATAACATAAGAGAGGACATTAAATTTAAATCGGGTAACTCCCTTTGGTTTGAACGAAAAGGGTTTCTTGAAGAATTTTATGCCTAAGGTAAGGCTTCTAAGATGAATATAGGGATGTGTAGAGATAAAATGTGCATATATTTGTCGAGCTAATGGATTGATAGGTGTGGGTAATGGGGTAGAGGTGGGGGCCTTTTATAAGAGCGAGGAGGTGCACTCTTGGAAAGTCTTGAAAATGTACTTTATTATAAAATTATTTTCGGATATTAAAGGTGCAAAAATTATATATTTATAGGATAAGGTGATAAGGGTTATAAATCCACCCATACAATAGTTTTTTTACAGGATTATGTCTAGATTTTACCTTATCTATCATTTTATTTAAACCGTTCATTAATGAAGTCATCACTGCATCATCATGGTGTCATAAATAAATTTCCTTATATAGTGTCTAAAAATTATAAAAAAAACATCATGATTTATGAAATCTTTTTATAGTTCTAATTAATATTTATAGTAAAAAATATGACATTTATAACCTCATGTAAAAATTGATTTTGTAAAACAACACATGTTTGTGATAATTTTATTTTTACTTTAAATAAAAAGTTCTTAATGTAATTTTCTTACCCAAGTGGCTCCATGGGGTCCCCAAGTTGACCCATGGATTTTCCTGGTTGTACATGACTTATCCAATAATTTTAGGACATGTGTAAAGGTAATTTCATAATATTATATCATTATATTTACTTTAAATTACACTAATTACCTTTAATTGTGATTAATAAAACTTAAATGTTATTAATAACCAAAAAATTATTTTAATCCAATTGAACCAAATTTTACATCCTAATAACAACCATGTATGTTGTATTTTTTTAATTCAAATCAAGGAGGTGGTAAACTAAAATTTAAATGAAATATCATTTTTTTAACTAGCACTTAGTGGTTTCACAATTCATCGAAAATTGAAGTTTTTCAGAATAATAACAAAAATTCACCCTAAGCTACATTTGAAATTATGAATTCAAATATGATTTTTATTATAAAAAATTCAAAACATATAATTTGCATTAATTAATTTAATTTTTAATTCCCGCTGTCAAAAAAATAGCGTGTTTTTAAAAAACAATATATATCAAATGATTGACACTAGTTTAAGTCCAATTTCAAAGTGAAATTAATTCCAATGACCAACATTGGATTAAATGGTAAAAATATATATTAATTTCACTTTCAAACCAATTCAAAAGATAATATAATCATATAAATAAATTATATTAAAAAAGGTTTTGAATTAAAATACAACTTTTTCACTAAAAATGATCTTTATTGGAGAAATAAAAAATTTTTACACAAAGTATATTTTGATGTCTAGATTCTAAAAAAGGATTTTAAAACATATAAAATATTAGAAAGTATATTTAATAAGGGGTTCACCATCAAAAGGAGAATAATCGACCTTGTAAAGAATATTAGAATATTTATGCTTAAAATTAGATTCATTTTCATTTTAAGCCTCTAACATTTATTTGGATAAATGCAAAAATATTTGACAAGCATATATAACCATTTTGTAGTTAGTTCTGCTCATTCCTTCCATTACAATGGCTAGGCGTTAACTACCATTTAAAATAATATTATCATATTATTAGTGTGCAACATAAGATTTCAAAGAAACTCATTTTTCCGTATTGGGTACGCCATTAAATATATAATTCCCATTAAATTAATATTAATATTTTATTCACAAATATTAATATATATGAAACTTTCATATTATTTATTTAACTGGGATGTTACAATAAACCTATGATGAATAATTGAAATTGGTTTAAATGAATGTTTTATGTTTTTTTCATGCATTATGTTCTTGATTTCCATGACACTAGACTTTAAAGATCTTCTATTTGTACAAATTAATGAAAAGGTATATAATAAAAAGGTGGGATGCCATAAAATCAACCCTCATAATCACTGTACATATTTACCAGTTATAAATAAAATAAATTTAGTGTATGTGTTGATTATATCTAGAATATATTATAATAGCTAACACTTTTTATGATCGATAACCATGCATATACAGAAAACAAAAATTTATCTACAACATGGTGTAACAATGATGGAATGCATTATAAAGTAATAATCTTAATCCATTTTTTTAATAATGAATCTATTAACAATTTATATTTTTTAAAGACTAAAAATAATAATTATCATTTTATAATATCATCTAATGGGAAATTTTGTTCAATGGTTGACTAATATTCAAAAAATAATGAAGGAATAAGAGGTATGGAAAATTGAATAGAATAATTTTATGGGTTTAATTGATTAAATATACTTTACTAATATTAATTGAGATTACATAGAACAAAACTTCATGATTTATGAAAAATAGAAGATGATTTTATTTCATTGTATGGAGATAACATTACAAGGATAAAAATAGATATTATATAAAATATAAGTAGTCTAAAGAGAAATATTTATCATTCCACTGATTAGCTAAAGATAACCATATAAATGGAATTATTGTTATAAAAATTTTATTTTTTGGGGAGATAGTACAAAGATTTATCAATATTGGAAAGGGTTCTGTGAAAATTTTAATTTTCATGGGATGCAAGTGAAATATTGAGTTACAGAACACCATGTTGAAATTATTTAAAAAATGCATAATAGTGGATGAATAAAATTTGAACATGTGATACTTATGGGAAGAAAATCTTGAGGGATATCATAATGGAAATAAGTGTTTTTAAAAAGTGACAAGATATCGTCCGTCAAAGACAAAATTAATTGGGAAAGAATGACACCAAAAAATTTTCACGATTAAATTATATGAATATGGGAAACTATTAAATTCAATTCACTATTATTCAAGGGAACCTTGCACATATGATGCAACCAGAATAAGTTCGTTATTATACTTTCACAAAAAAAGAATAATGGTTAAAAAGAGGGTTATAAATCTTACATTGATCATAATTTCACTAATAGATAACATATTATTTTATTCTAGATCAATGTAATCATTCAAATCCATCATGGTTTCTAAAAAATCAAACCATTTCTGAATGCATTAAATAATGAGTTATTAGTTAAAAACATAATTTAAATCTTTTATAAAATAATGTATATTTCTCTATCAGATTTAAAATACACAATGGTTCTATAAATGAACACCTTACGGTATTACCAATGGAGAAATTTGACATAATAGAATAGCTGAATTAAATCTCAATTTGTAAATAAATAATTTATTACTAGTATAAGGTTATTATAATATCTATTTATGGAATAAAATTTATTATTTTTAAAAAAGAAACTTAATTTCAAAAATATTTTTTAAAATCACCTCCAATGAAATTATGGAGGCAAAATCATTATGAGGAATTTTGTAACATATATATAGATCATAAAATATTAAACAATATATTTACTCAGATATTGGCTAGCATAAGATAATAGAGATGGATGAAAATGGATGTGAACTGCAAAATTTTAGAACAATACATTCCTAGTAAATAAAAAAGGTGGTGCATGCATTGACTATGAATGATCACTAATTATTTTAAACAACAAAGATGTATAAGGATCCAATATTCATGGATTCATTATTGATTCATATTGAAATTACTAAGGAAGGGGAAATATAATTCCTTTTCCATGTAATTGCTCAAACAACCTTAAAATAAAATATATTGAATTCACAAAATTATAAAATGGGTTAGATAATAAGATTTAAACGGTGTATGATTGGAGATTTAGAGATATAAAATAAAATTATTGAATGATCAATTTCAAAAGATCCCATGTTTACCATCAATACCCTTTTTGAGGACAGAATTGTACGATGATTCCCATATCTTGAAATTATCTATACACATATGTATCTAAAACGTTTTTGGGGATAAAAAGGAAATATTCATATGGAAAACATGTATTAGTAAATATATGACTATGTGTAAAGCTATTAGATACGATAAAAAGAAAAAAATTAATAGAACACCAGTAAAGGATAAAACACAACCTCTCCCTATAGTGATGTGTAAGTGTAAAGTTATTATATTGGGAATTGTTATTTGAATCCTTAATACATCTATGAATAATGATTATGTATAGTTCATTGTGGATCTCCAAGTTATTGTTTCTCATTTACAAACCAAAAAGGGATAATCATCCACTTTAATTATGTATAGGACTTTATATTAATTTAGGGGTTAGAATTTTCGCCATGACTTTATCAATTTTCACTTGTTATTACACTCAATACACCTCAAAATATTGGAGGAGTTATCAAAAGGCATTGAACACTATGATATACCTGACCACAACATTCCATCATCAAATTATTTTGAATAATGAATGCACTATCCAAACTATAGAGTATATTTTCATGTCAGGAAAACATTAATTCCCATGAGTGTGGTAATGATACATACAAATTGAGGAAATTCTATAAAAAAAATATCCACCCATTTATTATAAATATTGAACATTACAAGGCCTTTTGTGGTAAAATATATTGTACTACAACAAAAAATGATTTACATAGTTAAAGGATTATAGTTAGTATACAAATCAATGATGAGACATCTTTTATGGTATGTTAGATATATAATCTTGTTATGATAGTTCATATATGAAAAAGTATTACCAATTTTTAACTCGTACAACATGTTTTGGAAGAAATTTTTCTTTCATTTCCTAAATGAGTAACTTTTTGAATATTTCTGCAAAATTAAAAGGATACTATTTTTTAACATATATAGTATGAATGTATTTTTACAATTTAATAATACATTATCTCAATGAATCTTATTGTAAATGTTTTAAATGATACATTCAATGAAATTATTGTCATTTAAAATTTTGTGGCTTTTTATGAAGAAAATATGTTTTTGAAGAATAAAGAATAATTTTATATAGAATTAATTTCTAGTGTATTACCAAGATTTTTTTATATCTTAGAAGAAGTTATTTAAAATGTCTATATTTCAATTATAATATCTCTATTATATCAATTTTTTTATCATTTTAATGATGTAATTCTATTTATGAAAAACATTTTATACACGGATTATGTTATGAATGATGTTTAAGAAACACATTTTATTCCTTTCGTTATACAATAATGAATGATTTATGTTTTTTTAATGTGTTTGAATGATTTTATTATGATATATGTTGGACATATATATCCCTCCAATTCATTGGGTAAATATTTATATATCATGATATAATAATGGATGGAATTAATTGTAAACCCAATTAGTAATAATGGGATGAAATAGTAATTGAACCCAGTTCAGTAATACATGGTAGGAATGAGGAGTCAACTGAGTTTAGTACTTGAATTTTTCCCCTATGATAGTTTTGTAAATGATCCCTATCTAATATAGATATGATTTTCTAAGATTATTTTTTTCCACGGGTCTGTGTTTTTTGATAATTATATTTTATCATGGATCATGTTCCTTAATGATTTAAGTCTTATAAATTCCATGATTTATTTCATGACTTCATATATTGATATATGTTATACTTGGTATGATTTTAAAAATTTATGATCATGTATTTACATTCTTATGATCATTTATTTTTTGGTATTTTTTTGATTTAACATTACTAGGCATTTTATCTCACCCTTTTCATATGTTTTCCTTTACACATGACACAAACAACTGTTTTAGGTAGGAAAAATAAAGGGTAATACATTTATGGGAGATGTTTAAGATCATTAACCAAATTGAAGAATGTGTTTTGTGTTTAAAAATGAACTACAATTATAAAATATTTTAGAATTGATTTGTGTAATGTATTATGTCTTCTACAAAAAATAGGTAATATCCATGTACAAAATGCTTGGGTCTTTACACACGGGTTAGACATCCATAATATCCTCAACGACTGAAGGAATCAATATTCATGAAGAGCCTTGTACACCAAGATCCACAAAAAATAACTAATATATGATGGGATACAGCTTCTAATGAATAAAACTCACTCATATATCTATAAGATCTCTCCCCCACCCCCACAAAATAAAATCTCATCCCATAAGTGAGAATTCATTTGACTCATCTACAGTGAAAATCAATATATTAAGGAACTACAGATGACCAATCAATACCTAATATGAGATCATTGGGTTCTGTCATTTTGAAAAAAATATTCAATGAGAACATCTCCCCACAAAAAACATATCTTACACTAATTTAGATAAGACACATATAATACAAATTCCCCATGGAATCTTCAAAATAAAACTAATTTTATAATTACTCTATAAAGAATATAATCTCTCACACAAGGGTTATATAGATGAATTAATGACTCACACCTATTTCTAATTGTAATGGTAAAAGGGTACAATAAAAATAGATCATACACATAATCATCTCATCTGCTAATGGGTCAATTAACTACATAACCTGCAGCTATCTATAGCCATAACCTCCAGCTCCCTAGACCTCATATGGGATGCATATTGGCGGTGGTTGTGGAAGGATATCATAAATTCTTCCACCACCCACAAATACTATTCCTATATCTCTACATGCTCATTTTCTATATCTTCCTACATAGATTCTGACCATCCATCACATGGGGGATCCATCATCATGATTCTACATCTATTATAGAAGTCTTTACACTATCTTTATGTTCAATTCATCATGTTAGTTTTTGATGTCACATTCCATATGACCTCTCCCTTCACATTCATAGCACCACCCCTCATTGGGTTACCCTTTTCCTCTATGATACCCCTAACCATGTGCCTATGATGGAACCTGGGATTGTCTCCTACGCTGAGATAATACCCACTATCTTCAATTAGTTACTATTGATAACTCATCACTATAATTCACAATGCCATCTCTAATATCCTTGTTTAACTTTAATAGAAATATCTCTATCACTACTGTCTACTCTAGCACCCCCATCATTGGTGGTAATGAAAAATGGTACCACAAATTCATGGATATCTCGAAAAAGTCGTGCTTAAACATCAATTCATAGAATTATCCATCTGGGTTCATATTAAGCAATTATCGGGTCAGGTCTGTATAACTAAAAGTGTACTCAAACACTATCATCCATCATTGTTTTAGCTTCATATGATCTTCCATCGAGTATAATCATAATAAGGTGGGATTTTACTTCTCACAGGATAGATCATGTATTTTTTTCAATGAGTGTGTTGAGACATCATGCTTCTATGAAACAACTTTATCCCAGAGCCCATCTTCTCAATAAAAAAATTATATCTTCTAGTGAAGACACCTAATATGATAGAATACTAATATTCATATAAATAAATCACTAACTCTATCCAATCTTCCACCACCTTGTTATTGGGATCTCCATGAAACCAAGGTGGCCTCTTGGGCATGAAATCATGAAGTGTGCTAAGCATAGGCCAATCTTAATCTATCTCTACTAGTAGGATCTACATCATGATAGGTGGGGTGTTCCTACCTTTCCACATTTAGAAATGATCTCGTGTAATGGAATCCAAAATGATACGTCATCAATCATTGAATCATCGTTATGATTTGGAATAGCTATCTTAGCTGACATCCATTGTAGTGGCATCATAAATGATCAATAAAAAATAATGATAATCATATTTGCATATATATACAATGGGGAGAAAACTGAGGAATTACATTAAAAAGAATGAAATATTACATAACTAATTTACCATTGATCAATTCATCCTATGTATTTGTATGTTGAGTCATTAGGATGGTATTCATGGTTCTAATGAATTACTATGTCACCCACTACACCAACACTGTATTCCCAAGAATGAGAACTGTAAAGAAGATAAATTAAAATTGTTTTACTAAATCTCAACAAAATCATTATAAAGGGACAACTCCAAAAACAATATGAATCATTGAACCACCTTGGAAACTGATATTTGATGACCCAACCCAAAAGGTCCTCAGCCACAACTACCCCAATCACACCACTATTGAATAGTGGCTGCTGATAAGAGCTAAAAGGAATATCTAACAAGATAGACCTTTTCCTAATGAACCATTAAACATTAAACCAACCATTATAGGGAAATTTTCATAGGAATAAGGAAATAATATCCAATATATATTGAATTAACATTCATGTGGAAACCTATAAGGTGTACAAGAGTACAAAAGTGTAAATAGAAATGTAAAGGGGGAAAATACACAACCAACCAAAATGATGTCTCTACCAGGAAAAAAATAAAAGTAAAATGATTAGATAGTCTAACTACCGATCCCCAAACTCCATCCTCTATATGTGGTCCAGTGCACCTGGTATTGCTATGATCCTCTATAGTCACAGCCAACCTATTATTCATCTTCATTGTATATGACATGTCTAGTCATATCCCATCCAATGGTGAGTATGTACACCTAGTATGATGATTTAAAGATGAATTGAGAGCACTATAAAATAATATAGGAATAAAATGAGGCGTATAACTAATGTTATAGAATAAAAATACAATTGCATAAACACACACACACAGATATATATATATATATATATATTCTCAAGCCAAAGAACACCCAATGAAAGAGAAAGGGGATATTCATGTAACACCCCATCCCAAGAAAAGAGTTAAATTGGTTCCAGGATTCAATCACCTATTTATTGAATATTATGTGTCATCCTGAATATACATCAAAATATACCCACACCATTAATCATAATCAAATTTTCAGGGGGAAAATCTATATATTGTTGAAAAATTCCCATGTACAATAGTAGGGTGCCAATTAGTATGTATAGGAATCATAATCTAACTCTAAAGGAGGATTACACATAGTAGAAGATATATAACCCATACCCTACCCAGAAATACGGTGACACTCTAATGTATAAGGACCCATTCCATGATAAAGAATGAGGGTTCGACTTAATAAATCAGTAGAAGTTCCATGCCCTTTACAGTAGGAGGGTTCCACTCTAGTAATCATTATAGGAATCATACTCAAACCAGTTAGATGGTGCCAATAGAGTCGTAAATGTCTAATGCTCTGATATTATATGACGATGCCACATGAATATTAGATATATACTTCCCTCTCTACCCATTTGTATGGTTCCACTCTATTAGTTGGTTCAGGACTCATTCATGGACTAGTGGGGGGGGGTTCTACATAGAGGGTAAGAAGATGACCCATATCTAACTCATCTGGTGGGTTCCACTCAATAGATATGTAATGGATACCTTCCATATCATAGTATGAAACTCTAAAAGCCTCTTGAAATCCGGCCTGACCAGTTCCTTTATCGAATATAGCTTAAAGAAGAGTAACGCTCAGAACATCTCTCCTCAAATCTCAAAATCCTCTACCGAAAGAACCATCACATTCCATGTATAAAAAACACAGTACAAGCTTATGGTGGGATAATATATGATTCCAAAATAAGGATATAAGAGAGGTTTATGTTTCCTCAAAAGGATATTAGGGGTACATGGTGGGTATGGGTACCCACATGACATGTGGTCATGCTCCACCGCTTTGAAATGTCCCTATTTGTGCATTAATCTATACCCATTTATCCCTACATGGAATGTAAGGGGACGAAAAAGTATTTCAGGGCCACCTAAGGTCCTAGAAATGCTTTTGACCATGTCCATGTATATTTCGGAGTGATTTTTTTTACAATGATTTTCCACCAACATGTTGTCCTTCTATTTTTTTTGGAAATTTCCATGTTTCCTACCAATGTTCCACCACACAACATGTACCTAGCTACACAGAAGACTATGTACTCTTGTAGAACATGTGAGGTCACCCTCACATGAGTGAAACACTGTGTAGAGACCACATAGTGTGGGATACATGTATTCACTTGAAAACCTAGACTTTAAAACCAAGACGCTATAGTTCATTTGTTCGTGACTATACACACTGTGTAGTAAGGTTTTATAGAAAGATTGATCTTCATTGAGCATTATAGATCTGACCTCACTGCTAGAAACCAAAAGTAATGGACTTCATTATTCAATTATAACCATCGAATGGCCATAAATCGGATCTATTGATTCTTGGGGGTTCACCATACACTTCATTCACCTAACATTATCCTCATGCCATTACAAATTCGATTTGGATCCTAGGATGACAAATTGACCCCCCATAATTAGTAAATCATTCCAAATATACCCCTGATCACAAATCCACACATCACACATGAACTGATCATTGATCAAGGGGTTTGATCGGGGAGGCTCCCACCTGAAATGGTCAAAAAGAGACCCCATAGGTCAATTTGTGAACAACATGAATAGAATATGATGAAAATACAAGAAAAAAATGTGAAAAAAACAATCAAAATTATTTATTGGACAATGAATATAATTTATGATTCTCATGGGTGAGAAAACTAAATAATCAATTAAAATTGATGAAAGAGTGCATGAAAAAGATCACAATTGAAAAATATTAAAGGAAAAATTTTATCATGCTCTTATTGTTTAATTAGTTTGGGATGAATCCAAAAATTGTAAAATACCTATAGGAGATTAGATCATTCATCATCAAATAAAATGATCTCCAATGAATGAGGGATGATGTTGTATTAACTATTCATCGACCATCTCGAATCCATGTGTTCATCATCATTTGATTATGATTCACCAATTAGGGGGAGGAAGAACACCTCTCAATGATAAAAGTGTTATGAGATTGAACCAGTTTATCTTTATATAATATTTTTTTAGAAAAAATATAATTAGGCGATTTAATAAAAATAAATAAATTTAATTATTATTTTTAACTAAACACACATTCTAATGGTAATGATATTGGAATGCCTTGTACTGACCAGATTTAGGTCTCACCTTGGAAAAAATGTGCATTCTGAACTCAAATGTGGTATTATATTTCTAATTTGATATCTCATTTTTAATTTATCCCATTATTTTGAAGAATATATTCATTACTTCCTTAAAATATTATTGATATTTTAAAAATATCAATTTTGGGAAAACCGTGCCTCGGAGTCGTACAATGTCATAATGCATGTCTCCAAAAATATTTCTTAAATTATTCCAATGTAAATGAATGGAAAAAATAGGGACTATAAATTATTCCATCCTAGGATATATTCATCCTAGAAAGGAAAAAATAATCATAAATCTCATGTCAATGAGCCCACATTTGGCTCAATCTCTCCCAATAACTCTCTAACATACTCTTATGCTACCATACCACATGAAAAATGGGGGTGGTCCTTTTATTCAAGATCATCTCCTTCTAATCCTTGATTGAAATGGGTGCACCCAAAATGTGTCTCCATCCTCAATTCACAACTCTTAATTTTCAATAATAAACATTTTTTCATGCATTTATCTCTAATTATATGACACGTCAAATAAATGGTGAACTTGTTTCAACTATGGGGGTTGGGAGGGATAATAATGAAACCCACTAAACATCTATGAGATATTTAATATCCTAATGGACCTTGGTGATAGCACAACTCCCCTGGTGAATCTCTACAATCCTTTTTGTGTATAGACTCCCAAAAATACAAGGTTTCCCTCCATGAATTCAAAAGGCTTATGATATTTAACCGCATAATATTTCTTCCCTCTATATGTTTTCATCAAATTATCATGGAAGACTTGTTCTTTATCCATAATCATATGCACCATCTTTTCTCTAGCAAGTGATTCCTCTCTATTATCTATCAAACTAATGGGTAACTTGTAGGGTATATTATTTATGTCTTAAACAGGATCCATTCCTGTACTAGAGTGGTAGATATTATTTTATACAAACTATGCCAAAGGCAACTGCTCCTACCATCTCTAAAAAAATTATAACACAAACACCCCCCACACATCTTCCAACACCTAGATAATTCCCTAAGTCATGATATCTTTTTGCGTTGAATTGGTATACCCTTCCTTGTTTGGGTCTCAAATTCATTTTTAAATCCTCTCCACATCCATGAAATAAAAAATGAATCATAATCAGATACAATAGTTTAGGGGACCCCATGATGTCAAATAATCTCACATACATGCAACTTCCCGAAACACTTTACCAATCTTTATTATCTGATATAGAGTATGGGAAAAGAAATCATGATTCATCAATCTATCATCGATCTAGTTTCAAAACCCGATTCATCCCATTGAAACCATGCCACAATGTAATTTTATATATGATACCATTTCCCCTATGGCATATCAAGGGACTTGAAAAATCATGCTGAAATAGGGTGCCCAATATTCCCCTACAGACATGTGAGGCATTGAGAGAATAACTCATCCACACTCCGTCTCAAACCATCCAACTAAAACATTCACCAAATATATCTATATATATTCCCTACATAGGGATGTAAAACAAAAGGTTTTGTCTTAATATATCTCATCTTCTCCTCCCCCATCCTGACAAGGTCCACTAACATCCCTAGGAATTGATAAACAAGATTAACTCCATCAAAAAATACATCGGTTGAATGTCATGAAGAAATATAGAAAAAAAATAGCTCAAAGTCAATGTATCCCTACTTATACTCTTTCACAATCTTAAACATCGAAGGATTAAAAATCATAAACCAAATAAAAATTTCTCCCACTATCTCAATGATAATCTTCTATAAGAGATACATCTTCTCTAAAGCCTCATTCACCAAACGAACCTGGGACATCCTTCTATGAGAATATTCCACAACATTTCTCTTTCTAAGTGTATATATTATATAAAATTCATATTCCTAAAAAGATTATAACTAGTTTCTATGTTTCTAGTTCATGTCTCTCTGGGTGAAGACATTCCCATGACTTTGATGTTCTGAGTACATCATTATGCACTCTCCTAAAAAATATTGTATCGACATACTCATAGAAAATACTACCAATGCTATCTCTATGTAATTATTCATGTAGTTATTCTCATTGTATATCATATTTTTCAAATAATATATGATAATAAGAAGTAATTCATAAAAAATTAATTTTGACCAACAACTGAGGCATCAAAATACTCTTTGTGCTCTGAAGCCACCTCAGGTAGTCTCAAAAAAAGGAAAATATCATCCCCATCCTCAACTCCCTGAAGGATAACTATCAATAAAAATTATAGTAAAATGGTTTTTTGATACATTTTTCACAGATAAATTGTGTTGTAATCATGGAGAGGTTTACCATAAAACTATGATAGCACCCCTTCAAACCATGAAACATATGCATCTTTGAAACTCGCTTGGGTGTATCCCGAGTAATAACTGTATCGATTATCACTGTTTTTATATCTAACCCATGATCAGAAATGAAATCTCCAAATTGTGAACTTCATGAATCCAGAACATGTACATAGTGATATTAGAGTATTCTTGGGGCTCTAAAAGAAAATCTAGAACTATCTTCATGTGATCTGTATGCTCCTCTTATAAGGATGTGTATATGAGTATGTATTCAATGAATACTACCACAAAATTTTCCATATATGGATTGAATATTTGGTTCATAAATTCCATAAACACTATAGTGGAATTTATCATACTATAGGGAATCACTAGGAACTTATTGTTTCTATAGTTACATTGGAAAGGAATATTTGGAATATCAGCCTCACTGACTCTCAGTTGTTTGTAGTTAGACCGTAGATCGATCATGGAGAAATATATAATGCATTTATATAGATCAAAGCGTCAGTAAATATTAGGAAAATGGTAATTTTTCAATATCATTGCTTGGTTCAAGAAATTATAATGAACACAAAGTCCCAATATTAGGTCAAACGTTTTCCCAAACAACAACAGAGCTGCCCATGTCATACACACTGAGCATGATTAAGCACATCTCTCAATGCTACTCTAATTAAAACCGCATATCAATGGGATATAATGCTGATATTTAATATGACATATAAGATATAATATGGGTCTTGGGATGTAACTAGATAAAAAGACCATCCATTTCTTTATTGGTAGGCATAGAATGTATTCATGGAATAAATCCATAACAGCCTCAAGGATTAAAGGAATCCATATTCCTGATGAACATACAACACTACATTCTACACTCACTAGCTAATGGTTTATGGGTTTCAACCTGATAATCAAAGAACCTACTCATCCCAAAATAATATATCTCTTCCCAAAAATTATAAAGTCAACACATAATTGTGAAGTATTTTTAATTATCTTTAATGACATTCAATCAAGGCTCGTACAATGGAAAAACAACCCATACACCAAATAATGTCATAGGGTTCCATAGTAATGAAACAATTTCCAATTATAACCGATATCTACCAAGTGATAGATCATATTTTCAAAATAAAAACGAAAAAGGGGAAGCATTCCCAATAGGAACCTCATGCTGAAGCTGTTCGGCTATATCCACTACCACAGGCGCCAACACTTGAACCGTGAGTATAATTATGAAGGAATGACTCTCACCTATGCCAACTAATACCGGGGAAATTTGAGAATTAAGATATATCATACAAATAATAATATTATGTTCCAGTTGTCCAGATACTTCAATATCCTAAAGCTCTCTGCGACACTGAGCTTATTTCTCCCTGAGCTTGACGTGCACCTCCTAGAGGTGGTGATAGAAGAATATCCTAGTGTTATCCAAAAACCATAACTCCTCCTCTAGGATCCCCAATGACTCAACATCCATATTATCCTCATTGAGTCCCATCAATCCCCTCTTTTGGGATAACCCTAATCATGTATCTACCTCTATCATGGAGGTTCTTCAATCTTCTTATACTCCTCTGCAAGTCAGGGCGAGTAGTCATGTGCACTATGACCTCGCCCGTCACGTGTATAGAACTTTGAACACCCCAATTTTTTATGAACCTTTTATTTAAAATAAATATATTTTATTTTATTTTTTTCATTATAAAATAAAGAAATATAATCTTTAAATTTATTATATAGTAATTTACTCTTGCAATACATGCAACATCATCTTTTCTTGCGCAACGCACAACATTGAGTTTATACGAAACAAAATTTATAATTATAATTTTTTAAATGATAATTCATTAACATATACATTAGAATTATTAATATTAATTTTAATAATTAATTTAAAAATATTATTTATAATTATTTAAAATATATAAAACATATTTAGAAGAAAAAAAATTTAACGTCATTAGAATAATGAAATTTTGTATCTCAAATAAAATGTTATTTATATCCGTATGTATAAAATAATAAAATAAATTATAAGTACATTTATTAATTTTATTTGATAAAATAAACTTCATTTGTTAATTCATGATTCTAAAATTACGATAGGGTGACATTTAGGTATTTTTATGAAAACATCAGTTTTGGTTGAATAATGGGAAATTCTGAAATTTAATTTAAAAATGATATTTTCATCTAATTTATTTACATATATGAATTATAATATTATTGGATTTTAAAGTATAATAAAAACAATTACACATAAATTATCAAATTTTTTTATTGTAACAAATTTCACACTGATGTTGAATATAAAAACATTTCCATGATTTTGGGTTTTTCATTTTAAAAAATCGTCATCTTATCTTGTATTCAAAATTAATTGTTAATTATTTAATTCCACTTTTATGATTATAATTTGGAAGAATGGATTCTATATTTATAGTTATAATTATTTAAAATTTTCGATATATTTAACTTTTTTTTTGTACCAAAAATATTATTGAACATAATTAAAATTAACTACAACTGCTTTGTTGAAATCATGGCTTCCTAGTTGTTATACATTAATTTAAGAGGCCAAATAACCTTGAATTATGTAAAAAATAAATTATATGGAAATGTTTTAACATATTAATCCATTATATATAAAATTAAAATATACTATAGTATCGTGATGTAAGGGAGACATCTCAATGGTGTTTACATTATTATATTTACAAGAGTGTCACTCCACCTCCACTATAAAAAGGGAATTCACCACCCTCAATTTATCACACCTCTAGAGACCTTGTATGTACTGAAAGATGAAAAATGTTATTATAAATTCAATCACATAATTTCTTATTCCCCTATTTATGTATAAATCTATCCATGGAACCCTTTGTGGAAAACCAATAGTAGTTACCAAAATAATATGTAACACTGTTCAACATAATTTTTTGTTTTATTTCATTATCCAGCACATTTAATTTTTTAAATAAATATTTATATAACAATTAAATTATCCACAATATACTAATATATTTTTATTTTAATTGTTTGATCTATAATCAATCATAATTCCATCAAATAATATACACAACAATCGTTCATGTGTATAGTGGACTATCGCCCTACGAACTGATAAAATTCATTCTATTTCTACTACCTTTAAATCATGGGAATAATGATGGAAATTGTATTTTCAAATTATATATATTATATAAAAGATGTATTTATTCTTTTTTAATTATTATTTAACACATACCTTCATGATTTACATTTTTTTTAAATATGATAACTTCGTCTATAGATGTAAGTACAACCGCTTCCTCAAAGCAATGCAATTTATTCACAGTTTACATATAATGTATAAAGGATGGGTTTAGTGAATTTATCTGATATATATTACAAAGTAATTTTACTTTAATAATATTTTATATAAATATATTTCATTAACATTCTTTCGTTTAATATAACTAGAAAATGGAAACAGTGGTCATGTGTACGTATGGCCTACAATCTCCATGAATATTGTATTTAATATTCTATTAATATATTTTATATATGGTTATAAATTATTATATATACTGAATTTATATGGTATTTATTTATCGTGTATAATTTTTATATAATGATATAATGATATAATAATAAGGATGAATAATATGGAAAATAGAATCTCATGCGAAATTCATAGCGGATATTACAAAAAACGTAATTATTACATGAAATTGTTAATAAATAGGTAATATAAACACATTATTCAATTATATATGGTATTATAGTAATAAATAAATGTATATAATGTATTTATATTAATCCTATATTATTATAAAGTATTCTTGAATGAATGATGAGAGTCAATATATAAGTCATTGGAATTTAATCTATATTTTTATTTCCATGAGATACATCCCCTATTCATCAATCACATATTGTTTGTGGTGTATATACATTATATAACATGTTATATCATGAATTAAATTTATTTCATGATATAAAATGTTTCAATTTATTATATTATTTCATTTTTCTCATTATTCTGAATTTAATCAAGTTGTAAGAAGATTTCAATTCTCACGTTTGTTTCTATGAGACTTTAGACATATTCACCACCCATTTATTTTATATTGTTTATTAACATCCCAATAATGTATTCAAGGATTCATATCCATAAATTATTTATTATTTAGATATAGATTTTATTATCTCTCATTCGTGGTTCTTACATTTTAATAGTTACCAAATCAGCAATAAACTTTTGCCACATTTTTTCATCCTTAACATACAAGTTTTTCTATAAACCTATATTATTTTATGAGGTGTATATAATATACCATTGAAAAGTTATATAATTAATATTAATATTTTAATTATTTCATAATAGTAATTTAATGTTACTATTTCTTGTGGTTTGTGATTTAATGTCACTAACGTGGAAATAATTTATTACTAAAATCACATTGTTTATCTGGAATTTTATAGATTATGCTTCCATTTATGAACTATTATGGTCTATATTTCATGAAATAAGATAATGTTTCATAATACATTTGTATTAATGATATACTCATATAATGGTACCATTTTTACTCTCCATGATACATGTGATTATTAATGAAACGTGTTTAATAAAACCTAAAATTATTTCTCTCTGTGATCAGACAACTTTTAAACTAAAAAATATTTTCTATAAAGGATTTCAAATTTTTTAAGTGATATTTTGAAATAGCATTCAATGAAAATGATTCCAATGGTTTCAAATATTCATTACTATGTTTTCATTTCTATTTTTGTTATAATAGTTTTTTTTAAAAAATTTCAATATTCCTTTTTATGATTTCAATGTTATTGTTAAATAAAATAGTTTTAAAAAGGATATATTTTTGCCAAAGAATTTCTTACAAAAGAAAGTATATTTTCCTCAGGAAATATTTTTTAAATATATTTCAAAAGTGGTTACCATATATAACGATATCAATTTGTGTTAACCATTATATTTAGATACATGATCCGTGGTCCCCATTAATATTATTTCTATGAATTTTGTATCTTTTCATAACATGGTGGTAATGTGACATGTTTCACATACATGAGTTATATGATTGTGAAGGCCATTTTCATTCATTGGTTATATTTTTTTGAAACCCACTTTTTTCAATTGGGTTATTCATTGATGGGATGATCATGAAACATGTGTCTTTTCACAAGTTATGAGATGGTGTCATGTTTATGATACCAATTTAATTTTAGAGGTTATGATATGATGTTTATGAACCACATATATTTTTATGGGATTTGATATGCTGATTTTCTGTGAACATATGTATGATTTTATTTTGAGATTGGGTGGGAACTATATCTCACATCAATTAATTTTATAATGGAGTATATCTCGTGATATAATGGTGGGGAATAAGTAAATGGGATTCTTCCACTATGGGAAAAATGGGAATCTCAAAACACTATG
This sequence comes from Viscum album, assembly GCA_963277665.1. Lineage (NCBI taxonomy): Eukaryota > Viridiplantae > Streptophyta > Magnoliopsida > Santalales > Viscaceae > Viscum > Viscum album. The sequence goes on along the minus strand of OY728160.1, from coordinate 39,166,973 downwards.
GCACTAAGGTGAAAACTGATAACATACAAGAAAATTACTATAACACCGGATCATGATGTGTTCCTATTATATGGTGTAGTTTCCATGATGTGAAATGATATTTTTGGGTAATTATCCTTGATTAATATAGTATTATATTACTTTTTATGCATCTACTACAATAACATGTTTTATTTCTATGTTATTATTAAATGTATTATGATCTTGATTCCCACATGATTCATTTCTTATGTATTGTAAATATTTATGCCAATACATAATTATGTGATCTTTAGTATGTAAGGTATAATCTTATAATTTTATACACATGTTCTCATACCATATTGTTCATGATTATGATTATGTATCACCCTTAATTACCATTGCTGATCACCTAAGATCACAATTTTTTATAGTCCATTTCAATAGCTTGTAACAATATGTATTATGTATTATCCTTATAATAATGGTTCTAACATGAACAACCTAGTGTGATATAATGTATCTCAGTTGTTTTCTAGTATTTATGATTCCATGAATCCAAAGGCAGTATATAAATATGGTATTCAGTCATCTGTTTGAGTAATGTATTAGGTATTAAAAAAAATTATGTAATGTCTATTCATTTTTAATAGGGTCACAGTAGTTCGTATCATTGGAATATATTATATTAAATTTGGAAACAAGTATGATAAAACCATTGAGAGATCCTAAATAAAATGTAGAAGGATAATTCTAGGGATGATGAAATGTATTAGAAAATGTCTTAGAAATTAGGTAAAGGATAGAGATAGTGGATTTCAAATAATAAATCACTACCTATACATATCATGTGGATGTTCCTCAGGGAAAAAAGTTCATAGTGATAACAACTCCTTAAAAACTGTATTAAACTAGACTCGACCAAGAACTAGTTCATGATAACATGTATTATTGTACACCTAGTTTTACACTCGAAGGTGTTTTTTTTGAAATCATGAATGCATTAGAAACTATCATAAAGAATTTAAAAATAAATTTTCTATGAATAACATAGAACAAACCTAAGGTGTCATCAATTAAATATGGTGTCAAAAATTAGTCATCTGACAAGTGTTTTTAATGATTATTTGGTTTCTCACCACGATAATTGTTTCTTACTCAATTCTTTTTAGATTTGTTCAATGGTTATTACCTAAAAAATTGTGTTAATAGTAATTGAGATGGTCAATGTAATGCTTGTCCTCCAGAGAAACTGAATTCTATGGGAGCAATAATGCAAAGTATCATTGAAATTCACACCCAAATTTCTCAAGCTATGAACCATGATGATCTTCCAAATGGGATATGGAGGGATCAAAATTATATAGTGTCCATAATTATGTTACTAAAATCTTCTTTTAGTGGTTTATATTGTAATTCCCCAACCCCATTTATCTAGAGTCAGGGAATTATTACATAACATTGGCCTAATGTAAGGAATCAGGAACCGAAAGACCGATCAGTTTCGCAGCCTTGGATTTAATAGATATATACATAAGTTTTACATTAAATAATGAAATTAAAAACAACAACATAGTGTCTTATTTTAACACATTCATATCCCTTACACTATCCCAACAGGACTGTCATAATATACTTATTCACATCCTGGAAAAAATAAAACATAGAAAGGGATGACCTTAGGTGCGCAGTGAAGATAAAAATATAGTAGAAAAATTTATTAACAATAATAAACATTTAAGGAAATGTATAAGACAAAAACATTATCCTGTTAAACATAAACTTCACCATAAAATGACTATGATAAATCACATAATTCCATTTATTTATTCACATGGATACTCTACTAGTCAAATAATTACATGTAATATCTATAGACAAATTCCTAATGATGGAATGCATAATGCTGAACATCATAACCACATATTCAAGGCCTCATGCCAAGAATACAAATAATATTTTTTCACGAAAATGTTCAAAGACACTAGTTTGCCACATTAGAGCCACTGATGCATCATAGAGCTATATAGGGATTCACCCGTCACTTACTAAGTCCAATGCATTCCTCATATGAAACGGTTGAAACATAACATAAACAGTCGTACTAAAACTAGAATACTAGATGTTAATAATTTTACTATAAACCATAGATGGTATGAAAATAACACATCAAAAGTCAATAATATCACAAAAACTTCAATACCATATAGAATATTGTATCATAATAAATCAACTTCAAAGAAGTGTAAAATCCATCAAAGAATGATGACATAGATGAAATCAAAATTATTTGAGAGAAATATCTCTTTCTATTTTGAAATCCAAGAAAATCACATAATTATAAAAAAACATTTATTTTTAATATTTCATTATAAATTTTTATGGGAAGCTTCGATGTTGTTATAACGGTGAAAAATAACCACACTCATCGTATATTTTAAAAACATTTTTTATATAATTTTATCAAAAAGGACATAACAGAAATTGTTTTGAAAATTATTGAATGATTCCTTTATAAAAATAAAATAAAAAGTAAAACAAGGGTATAAATGAATTTAAACCATAGTATATGAAATAGTAAAAATGTTTTGAAATACATTTTTATGAAACACGGTTATGGATTATAAAGAGGTCCCAGTAGATACTCACATATAAACAACCTCATTGAATAAAGATATTGTAGATTATCCCTTACCATTACTCATCCTTAGTCAAAGGTACTTTATCCTCCTGTATAATTTTACAATAATTGTTATTAAATTATACAAGAACATTAAACATAAATAGGATATCATATAATATCTTCTAGTATTTATTTGTTTATAGTATTTCTGTATTATCATTGTTTCGGGTGTTAATTGATTTGTTTTCCTTTATATTATTGGTTATTTAATCCATGTTTGTTATGGATAAGTTGTATTTGATTCATATATAGAATAATATTATGTTGTAAAAAATTATTTTTAATCATAAAATCAAAATTATTCTCGGATTCATATGATGGGGAATGAATTTTATCACGTCCGTTGAGATGGAAATCGGTACCTACGCACGATCGACATTATAATTCTATTGATTATGAAGGAATATGTTATTGGATGGTATATCATATATAAATAATACTTTACTTGTTATATTTTTTATTTAAATTAGTTACACTAATTATTATACACATCCAAATAATGATATGTTTGAATAAGAAACGACACTCAGACGTGGAGACAGTAATCCATACGTACACACGTATGGTGACTTGTCATTAATAGAATAGATTTAATAATTTAAATTATTGTAACATATTTATCATAACATCATAGTATTTATAAGTTATTGGCCTTATTATTTCGGTATGGAAAAAATATATTTAGGAAGTTGAAGAATAAAAGAACATCAAAAGAGGTGGTGAAATTATTACATCTTCTTCGGGTATTTCCTTTTGAGTTGATCAGAAGGGCTCCATAGGTTGGCTTTATAACCAATGTAAGAAATTTAGGTCGAAGTGAGTTTAGTTGGGGGGATATTTGAGTTGGATTTTTTCAAGCCAAATGGAATTGGTGGTGACATTTTGAGTGAAGGGGAAGTACCTTTTCATAAGAGAGGTGAGGGTAACTTTAATAAAATATTGAAATATTATATTATTATACTATTATTTTTGTGTTATAATTGATCCAAAATGATTTAGTTCTAGGATAAGGTGGGAATGGGTCTAAAAACTATCAACCAATAGCTTTTATACAGGTTTAGATAACCTTTTTAACTATATCATTGAGATTTAACTCTTAGTTAAATAGTTTAACTTTTACCATGTATTCTTGTATTATTATAATAAATTGTTAATAAAAATACAATAAAAATCCATAATAACCCCATGTGGTTAATGACTTATATATATATAATTATCTATGTCCTATGTCCAATCCTTATATTTTTTTTGGAATATTATATCAATTAATAATTTTTATTTCTTTTAAAAACTCATTTCTATCAATTTTTACACTATTTGGTATTTTGTTTTTTTGAAAGACATAAAAACTCTATAAATTTGAAAAAAAATTATTTAATAAATAATTAAATTCTATATTATCCTATATATTTATTTTAATTCATCATAAGTCTCAATTAAAATTTATTTAGATATTTATAATATCAATTAATGTAATCATTCACTAATAAAGTAATTACTACATCATCATTGTGTCATAAATAAATTTAATTATTTATTGTTTAAAATTTAAAAATAAAATACCATAATGTAAGAAATATTTTTGTATTTATAATAAATATTTATATTTTAATTTATATTAGGTATAGCCCTATATTAAAAATTTATTAGTTATTAAACATTGAATTTAACACTTTTAACCATTCTTTAAAAATAATAATAGTAAATGTCCTACTCTAATTGAAGTGGACCAAAAGGATCATATGTTATTCCTAAGTTTGATTTATGTCATGAAACAATTATCCAATAGAATTAGGATAAGTCTTAAAATAATTATAATATCATTTCTACTATTAATTAGCATATTTACTTTTATCTGTGGAAAATAAAAGTCAAAAGTTACTACTCACCAAAAATTTTCTCCATCTTATTGAAAAATATTTTACATACTGATATCAACCATTTATCTCAAATTTTTGAAATTAAATTTATAGAAGCAGTAAAATTATGTTTTATACAAATGTGAAAATGTGCTTAGTATGTGGGTAAAAGACGTTATAAAGATCAATAAAATTTTATACATATAATATTATTATAAAATGAATCTAATGAGTTATATTGAACCAATATAGGTATAATGTATCTATTTTTACTTATAATAAATTGAAATAAAATTTATAGTTTTTAAATAAAAATTCTGTTTTAAATAATAATGTAGTGTTTTTCACTAGTCATCAAAAATAGAGAAATTTCAGAAAAATATCCAAAATTCACCCTATAATAATTTTGATATTCTGAATCTAAAATTAATGTCCATTTTAAAAAATAAAATATAATGAATTTCAAAAAGTGGGTATTACAATTCATGAAGGCTTGTTTTATTGGTCATGGTGTGTTACAACATGATGTTGCGTACAACTCAGGCTATTGTACTATTCAAAGAGATGCATACAATGGAAGCGTGGAGTGTTACTTTTTTCCCTCATTCAAATAATTTTTTCATCAAATTTTCTATTATATTACTGCAAAAAAATAGTTGGGTGGTTCTTCATCTTATGTTCCTTGAGTTCCGACATTGCATATTCCATATTATGGTTTCTCCATAAAACAAATACTTGACAAGTCATTCGGTTTCTGAACACTTTTCTATGGTACCAAGAATCATGAAACTCTCTTCATAGTAAGACAGATCGGGTTCTAGTTCTATTTATTCAATGATGAGTACATTCATTGAGTCAGGCATTTATTTTCTCAATAATGATAAGTGGAAGACATCATGAACATTGGAGAGACTTAGAGTCATTTCTAAATGGTTTGTTAAAAATACAATTTGTTCTAGAATTTGTAAATGTTTATTGTACCTAGGACATAATTCACCCTTCAAACTGAAACAAACAACACCCTTTCATGGAGATAACTTTATTAAAACCTGAACTTCTACTTGATATTACAAATCCTTCCTTCTATTATCAACATAGATTTTTTCCTACTTTGATCTCATTTTATGTTGGTTTAGATATCTTTTACATTTTACATTTTTCCTCAACAATTTATTGGACTAAAATTTTTCGTTCACAAATATCATCCCAACAAGTTGGTGTGCGATATCTCATTCCATATAACTCTTCATATGGAACCATTTCAATACTATAATGGAAGCTATTGTTATAGGAATATTCTAAAAGGAGTAAATATTTATCCTATATACCTTGAATGTAATGTGAGAAAGATATCAACATGTCTTATAAGGTTTGAATAGTCCATTCTGATTGTCCATTAATTTGATGGTGGTAGGCAGTGCTCAAACAATATTCAGTATCCAATGCATTATAAAGAATTTTCTAGAATCATGATGTAAAATGGGGATCATGATCAGAAACAATTGCTAGGGTTACTCTATGATGTCTTACAACATCATTAATATATAGTCTTGTAAGATGTTCAAGTGGTAATTCTTCTCCTATAGCATGAAATTGAGATGACTTGGTATGAGGATCAATAATGACCAATAAATAATCATTTCTTCTAAGAGCCTTTTTTAGTATCATGACAATGTACATCGTAATATCATCCCATTTCCACTCATGTATGAGAAGTGATTGCATGACTCATCTACGATGTTTTCTTCCAAATTTCAGTTGTTGAAAAACCATACATCAAGACACATAATCAGCAATCTATATTTTCATGGTGTCCCACAAAAAATGATCCTCCAAATCACTATAAATCGTAGTCCTACCAAGGTGTATAGAGATATTGGAGCTATAAGCATCAACCAAAAATTCCTATTTTAGATCTGCTGTGATAGTAAAACAGATACTCTTCCCAAATATCAAAATTATATCATCATATATGAGGTCAATCAGTCTTCCATCATTCACAACTTTAATTTTCTATTGAATCTCTGCATCACCAGTCTGAAAACTTATTATCCTTTCTAGTAAAGATGGAATGGAAACCATTTATAAATGTATTGATGTTTCACCTTCCATGATTATTCCCATTTCCATCATTACTTGATCCATGAACATGGGATCCCTTTCAACTCTAATATTGTCCATAACAACCGTAACCTTTCTGCTCAAAGCATCATCCACCTTATTTTCCTTCCCAGAGTGATAGTGTATAGTGCAATAAAAATCACTGAGTAGTTCTGGCCATCATCTATGCCTCATGTTGAGTTCCTTCTGGGATAAAATATACTTCACATTCTTGTGATCAGTATATATCCCAAATTTTTCACCATAGATATAGTTTCCCCATATCGTCAAATCAATGATTGCAGCTGATAACTCAAGATCATGGGTGAGATTGTTTTTTTCATTAATTTTTAGCCATCGTGATGCATAAGCAATAAGTCTATCATTATGCATAAGGAAGCAACCAAGTCATCTCTTTGATGCATCACTATAAATAACAAACTCATCACTCTCTCATGGTAGATTCAAGATAAAATCATATACTAATATTCTCTTTAGTTCTTCAATACATTCTTCACACTATTTTCCCAAAAATATTTATCCCCTTTACGTTTGAGCATGGTTAATGGGTTTTCCTATTGGGAAACATTCTAAACAAAACACCGATAATAAAATGCTAAACCAATAAAACTGTGTACCTCATTTATACTCATATGTGCTGCCCATTCATGTATTTCCTTAGTCTTTTAAGGATCAACATATATTCCAACATTAGAGACAATATGGCCAACAAAAGAAATCTCTTGAATCCAGATTTAACACTTCCTATACATCCCATGTATTTCATTTATTCTATGTGTCTATAGAATAACTGTCAAGTGATTTTTTGTTCTTTATAGATTTTGGGAATTCCAAGATATAATCAAAAAATAACACGACAAATTCATTATGATATTCTTTGAAAACTCTATTCATTAGATCCCGAAAACCATAGGGTGCATTATTCAATCCAAAAGGCACTACTGTAAACAAGTAATTCCCATAACTTGTTTGAAATACTGTTTTTGGAATGACTTATTTCTTCACACACAACTGATGTTATCCAGATCGAAGGTCAATAATTGAAAAATATTGAGCTCCATGAATTTGATCAAATAAATCATCAATTCACGGTAGGGGATAGTTGTTCATTATTATTATAGCATTGATCTCCCTATAGTCAATGCACAACTTCATGGATCCAACATGGTTTTTAACAAAAATAACATGGGCTCCCCATGGAGAGACATGAGGGAGAATAAATCCATTAGTACTAAATTAATATAGTTATTACTTTTGGTCCACTAATTTCATAGTGGCCATTATATAAGGATTATTCGATATGGGTCGTGAACCAAGAATTAAATCAATGGAAAACTCAATTTCTCAATTTAGCAAAGGTCCAAGTAAATCCTCTGAAAACACATCAAAATATTATTGAATAGTTGTTACATCCCACATTTGAACATTATTTCCCCACCCATAGTTATTTCATTCTCTTCCTCCCAAATAATTGAATTTAGTAGAGGTATTGGGGGTGTATTTAGATATGAATTAGATTGAAATGTTTCTGGTCTAAAGATAAGTTACTTATTATCATCGTCAAAAATTTTAACCGCCTTCTCATTAAAATATATTTTCGCATTATGGTCTGAAATACAATATATACTAAGGATTATATGAAATTCAATCATGTGTATGATGAAGATATCAATAGATAAATAGTATTTATATTCCTTAATGGGAACCGATTCCTAAAACATTATTTCAATGATACTTCTTTTATGAGTTTTGACTGACAACTCCCTGGTGAAATAAAATTAGAAATATCAAATTTTATTAGCAAAATAAGAAGATATGAAACAATTAAATGATCTAGAATCAAATAAAGCATTGACTAAATTTGAGGAAACCATTTCATTACATACAACCACGACATTCAAATCTTGAACCTCAGCAGTAGTGATCTCATAAGCTTGACATTTCTCCCTAGGCCTTTTCTAAGGTATGTTTCCTTGACCATTAGGACATTCATTTGCATAATGCCCCATTTCACTACAATTATAGAATTAAACATTGAAGGCCCTTTTCCTTCCCTTGAAATCATGAGCATGGTGGCCTTTTTAACAACAATTGTAAAAAAGTCCCATTCCCTTCAGGAAAATACCATGGTGATTCTTCCCACATTTATTATGGGATCAAAATTCAACTTTTATATTATTACACTTATTTCCATTTCTAGAGTGTTATGCAGATCTATTCTTCTCTTTCTTTTCTTTAATGTCATAAAAAATAGAGAATTCATTTTTCTTCAGGATAGTGTTGGTGATAATATATTTGTATAATGAGATGGATTGTGAGACTAATTATCGATAGAGAAATGGGTTATCCCATCAAAGAATAAATCAATCGTACTCTTTGGGTTACATATATAATCTGCAGCAAGCCTTACTAACCTTCTAATGTTAGCCTCATACATTGTGACATTCTCATATTCTTTTTTCCTTAGACTCAAAAATTCTCTTTCAATTTCTGCTCAATGGTCACAAGTAAAGTAGTTTTCTAATAAAATATCTTCAAAATCTATCCATTACATATTTGATACATCATCATCCCCCTTTTTGTTTTTAATTAATGACCACCACTTATATGCATATCCCTTGAGGTGATAAACTACCATGAAATATTTTTCCCTTTCTCTACTCCACAATGCATGCAATATATTATCAACAAAAAATTATATATTTCTCAGTTACGAATGGATTTGTAGTCCCATTGAATTTTGGTGGTTGTTCCCTCATGAAACTGTCTAAGATTGATCTTCCATGTTTTGGAATAGAAAGCTCCATACAGGTATAGTTTTTAGAAAAACCTGAGTGAGTGGTCCTAGTATTGTGATGAGATGATCAAAACTAATTTCATCACCATCTCCACTATAATATCATGAGTAGGAGGGAAATCCCTACATAGATTACATGTGTTGATATGACTTCCATTCCTTCTACTAGGCACAATTTCTAAACCATGGAATACACATGATTAGATTATAAATTGCAATATATAATTGCAAAATTGTAAAACACTAAAGAGAAATCGAACAATTTATGGATATAATACATAATCATAAAAATATTTCCATTCAGGAGGTATATACTAATAAATCCTTTATAATTGTTTATAATGAAAATTTGAATTTTTCTAGGAATATACCCCTTGATTGTCATAACCAAAAGTGTAGCAAGGCCCGTTGTTGTGTAACAGGATACCCCAGGTCAAGCCTAAAACTCCATTCAGAGTTTTCACTCCAAGGTACTTCTAGGTCAGAGCCACCTCTAACAGATCATATTTAGACATCGATTTATTTCATAGAAAATACGCATAATATATACATTACCAAAACTCGAGAGGTTCTTCTATACTAATCCCCAAAGTCTATCTTATGTTAATGTTATCTAATCAAAGTTTTTCTAAATCAGATTCCAATGTTTGTATTAAATGTCCTACGATACAAACTGTAACTCCCCAACACCAGTTAGTCAGATTTTTAGCATTATTACATAACATTCTCATGATACATGGAATCATGTCCCGAATCACCGATCAGTTTAATATCGTGGGAAGTACTAGATACATACATAAGTTTTAAATTAAATCATAAAATGAAAAACAGCAACATTATGTCTCCAATTGGAAAATTAATCTCCCTTATACTATTCATGCAGGTTATTCATATTATACTTATTCACATCCTATGAAAAATAAAACATAAAAAAAGAGAGTTTAGATGCTCAGAAAGGATAACAATATTGCAGTAACATTCATAAATAAGTATAATCATTTAAAAAATGTATAAGACTAAACCACAAGCCTTTTAAACATATAAATCAGCATAATATGGAAAAGATATATCAAATAATTCCATTTTCATATTCACATGGATATTATACTAGTTTAATAATCACATGTAATATCACTAGAAAAATACATAATGACGGAATGCATAATGTTGGACATCATAAACACATAGTCAAGGCCACTTGCCAAGACTAAAAATAAGATTTTGTCAAGGCCTTGAGCCAAGACACTAGTTTGTCTCATGATACATACCAATACATCGAAGAGCTTTAGTGGGCTCCAACTATTACTTACTATGTCCAATGCATTCTCATATTAAAATATTGAAACATAGAATAAACATTCGTATTAAAACTAGCGTAAAAAATGTTAATACTTTAACTATAAAACATGAATGGTATAAAAAAACACATCCATAGTCATACATATCTCAAAACCTTGATTACAATATGGAAGATTTAATCATAATAAATAAACATAACACAAGTGTAAAATCTATAAAAGGATGTTGAGATAGATGAAATAAACACCATTTGAGTGAAATAACTCTTTCTATTTTGAAATCATTTAAAAGACACATAATTATAAAAGAGAAAATATATTTTGAAAATATCTTTATATGCTTTTAAGGGAATCTTCGAAGGTGTTTTAATATCCGAAAATATCCACACTCACCGTATAAGATAAAAAACATTTTTTCATTAATTTTACCAAAATGGTCGTAAATAAACTTGTTTGTAAAATGACGGAACAATTCATTCATAAAAATATAATAAAAAGTCAAACAAGGGAATAAATGAAATTATACCATAGTTTATGAAATAGTAAAAATGTCTGAAATAAATTTTTATGAAACAAATATGTGGATGATAAAGAGGTCTCTATAGATACTCACCTATATACAACCTCAGATAATATAGAGATTGTATAATTAACACTTACCTTGTACTATTATTTAGTTGAGGGTGCGTTAAACTCTTGTGTAATGGTTAAATCACTATTTTATAACAATAAAAGAACCATATACATATATATTATATCATATATGATCTTCCAATATTTCATTACTAATAATATTTCAGTAGTATCACTATTTCGTGTGATAACTGATTCATATTCCTTTATATTCATTGTTACATAAGGAAGGTTTATTATTGATAGAATGTATTTTATTAATATCTAGAATGATATTATGTTATAAAAAATTATTTTATATCACAAAAGGAAAATTATTCATTAATGTTTATGATGGGGAATGGATTTCATCATGTTCGTGGAAACTGTAATCCGTACGTAAGCACGAGCGCCATTGTCCTTCTATTGATAGTGAAATCGTATATAATTGGATGGTATATCATATATAAAGAATAAATAACATTTTGTATTTATTATTTAAATCAGTTATACTCATTATTATAACCATCCAAATAATGAAATGTTTTAATAACAAATACACCGCGACGTGGAGACTGTAATCCGTACGTACACAATATGGTGACATATAATTTATAGCATGAATTGAATATTAAATAGGGTTGTACTATTTTTATAATAATATTAATGTATGTATAAGGTAAAGGAATTATTTTTTTCGTATGGAAACAACAAATATAGAGGAAGTGGAAGAAGAAAAGTACTTTGAAAGAGGTGGTTAAACTATTACCTCTTCATCGGGTGTTTCCTTTTTAGTTGATGAAAATAGCTTCTTAGGGTGTCTTTATGATCAATATAAGTATTATAAGTCGAATTTAGAGTATTTGGGAGGATAATTTATAATGATTTGGCCCATAAAAATTGCTTTGCTGGTGTTATTTTGAGTGATGGGGAAGTACCCTTTTATAAGAGAGGTGAGGTTCACATTAGGAAAAGCATGAAATATTATTTTATTATACAATCATATTGGGTTTATAATTATTCCAAAATGATTCATTTCAAGTATAAGTTGTGTAGGGGTCAAATAATCACAACCAATAGGTTTTAGACAGTTTTAGGTCACCTTATTAACATTATCTTTTATATTTAACTCTTAGTTAAAGAGTTTCTCTTTTACCTTGTATTCTTTTATTATTATAATAAATGGTAAATAAACTTACTATAAATGACCAAGATATCCCCATGTGGTTCATTATTGATATATATAACTTTATCTAGGTCCTTTGGCTAAAATATGGGTTTTTATGAATATTATAACAATTAATAATACAATATTTTTTTAAAAATCATTTATGTCAATTTTGACACTTTTTGGTATTTTGTTTTTTTAAACTAATAACCACTTTATCACAGATATTTTTTTAATAAACCCTAACATGTCATATTAAACATGAAAATTAGTGGAATTAATCCCATGTTTTTATTTACATTTTTTTAATATTTATAATATAAAATTTTAATCTTTCATTAATTAGGTAATTACTACATCATTATTGGGTCATTAAAAAATTTAATTATATAATGTATAAAATTTACAAATAAAATACCATTATGTAGGAAATATTTTTAAATTTATAATGAATTATTATATTATAATTTATCTTTTGTATAACCCTATATTAAAATTTTTTTAGTTATTTTACTTTGAATTTAACACTTTTAACTACACTTTAAATTAAATTTATAATAAATATCCTAATATAATCCAAGTGATTCCAAAGGATCATATTATTTTACTATGGTGAATTTTGGTCCGAAAACAGATATACAATAGAAATACAACATCTGTTAAGATAATTAAAATATCATTTTTACCGTTAATTACACAATTTTCTTTTAACCGTGTTAAATAAATATAAAAAGTTCCTATTTACCCAAAATTATTTTAAACATATTGAAACACATTATTCTTACTGATATCAACCATGATTCTTGGATTTTTGAAATTAAATTCACAGATGTGGTAAAATTACGTTTTATGCAAATTTGTAAAAATGCCTAGTAGATGGGTAAAAGATGTTAAAAAGTTCAATAAAATATTATACTACTAATCATATAATAAAATGACTCTAATGAATTAAATTGAAGTAATATAAGTATTATTAATATATTTTGACTTAAAATAAATTTAATTTAAATAAATAATTATTTAAATTGAATGTCGGTTTTAAAAAATAATCCATTGTTTTTCACTATTCATCAAAAATTGAATGTTTTCAGGAAAATACAAAAAATTCAACGTAAGATAATTTTGATATTCCGAACCCAAAAATGAAGTCTATATTGAAAAATAAATTTGTAAAATATCAAATAGTGGGTATTAATATTAATAACGGCTAGTTTGATTGGTCCCAGTGTGTTAGAACTCAATGTTGTGAACTACGCATGCTATTATATTATTGAAAGAGAAGAATATTGTGGAAGCTTGGGGTGTTACACATATACTCCAGTTGCGGCTAAATAATTAATTGGTACGAATTAAAATGTATTTTCTTTCTTCAAGTGACTAGAACATGAAAAATTGTTTCTGTTTGATTGTCATATTAAATGTGATGTATGCTAGTGGTGGCCTCTAATCATGAATACCAAAAAAATATGATATTGAAACTGTTCATCATAATGAGTTCCAAGAAAATATTATTTGATAAGTACATTACTCGTGTTCTTCTTTCAAAATATAGAATTTTTTCCTTTAGGTAAATAAACGGGATGAGGAATCAATTGGTACTTATGAGGATAATTTCACAAGACTTTCACGGTAAGCATATGGTATTATAATCCAGTGAGAATGCATTTTCTCCAAATTCATCAGTGGAACAATACCAAGTCACATAATGGAATTTTCCAAAAGGTATTATAGTATCTATGAAGATATTTTTCATTGTGAAATAGTGAATGAAATGGTGGTTTGAGTTATATATCTTAGTCATGGTTTTTATAAGAAAAATATTGTGGAGTTCAATTAAAAAACAGAAACTGGTTGAGAGAATATGGTGATCCTTTATTTATTCTCGATGTGTTGAAATAATTTTAGAAGAAATTGACATGTGGGGTGTAATAAATGTTTTATGTGGGGACAGGAAGGCCATTAGTGAATTGATTTATGAACTGTTGAAAAACAGCTGAATAATAATGCAAGTATATAGGAAACTACCCAGAATGGACCTACCATGCTTTTGTATTTCATATTTACATAGAATATTAATTATAGTACCTAGTTTTCAAAGCTAAGGATTATTAAAGATGATCAGTGTCAGAAACCAATCAAACAGAAGGAAAAATGAAAATATCATTTGATATCTATTTCTGATGAGGGATGAAATAACTAAATGGGTAATGGTACATCTACCATACCCTCTATTACTACTAACTTCTTATTTGATTATAGATCTATACACCATTTCATGTCAAATGTATTTTATATTGAAATTATTATTCCACCAAAATGATTAGATGTGGAATAAATAGTACAAAACCCTACTTCTATAATGAATCCATCGCAAATCTAAAATTCCACTCTAATTTATGGTAATAAGAATATGCTTCCGGTAAATCTTATTAGTCTTCCTTTTGTTGAATTTCAATTCTTCTTAGGAATTTATCTAATTTCAATCATAAATCTCACCTAAATTGTAGCAAAAAACATGTTAAATTTGAAATTACAAACAATACGATCATCATGTGATGATAACTATGACATACTATAGAGATTATATCCAGTTTAATGGTAGTAATTATTTTTCATAAGGAATGTTTATCCCAAATAGTTTTGAAGAAACTCAAAATCGATGATATTTTTATTATATGAGAATTTTTTGGATATGTTCTCAGAGGAGTTTCCTGTGATTTTAGAAAAAAATGAATTTATCTTATATATATAACTCATAACAAGTTCCAAAAAAATTCAAAGGATTAGTATAAAATTTTCCCAATTAGTTATTGGGGATTAAAGAATAGACTCCATGAAAACATAGATCACAGATTCTTTCTGCCATGTGTTTCACCTAGCGGTGAAACTATTATTTTTTAAAAAATATGGATCAATGAATCTCTACACTGATCACCATGTCTTGAACAATATCATAGTCAATAAAAATTATCTTAAGCCCCGTATTGAAGATTTTATAGATCAAAATTATATATCTAAATACATTTCCAAGATTGGACTTCTTTCAGGATATCATTAGTCGAGGGTCAGGAAAGAGGATTTTCCCATGATGAAATTTTATAAAATGTATGTACACTAATAATATATAGTCATTTCATTATATCTTAGTAATTACTTAACTATACTGATAGATTTTATGAATAGAGTCCTTAGAGATTACCTTAATCAGTATTTGGTACTCTTTATAGATGATATTATAATCTATTAAAAGAGAAAGGAAAAAATAAAGATACCAAGATAATTCTACTAAATACCCCAATAAAGGATAAAATGTATGGAAAATTTACCAAGATTTAGTTTTTTCTACCAAATGTTTCATTTTTAGATCACATAATATTAAGATATGTAATAGCAGTAGATTCATCCATGATAGATGCTATTGAATGATTGAGTTGACCTACCACAATCACTGAGATCCATATATTTCTTGATTTATTTTGATATTATTGATTGTTCATAGAGAATTACTTAGAACTATATAATGTCTTGAACATGTTAATTAATAAGGGTATCAAGTTCCTTGGGACATAAGAATGTGAGGAAAACATCAAGGAATTAAACATATGCTTATTTAGTGAACCTATGCTTGCATTTCCGTATAGTTGATAATGGTTTGTAATATATCATGATGCATACATGATGGTATTGGGATGTTTTGTTTTTAAGAATAAAATTTTTATAGCAAATGATTCAAGAAAATTGATGATTCATGAGAAAAATTTCCCAACTCTAGATTTTGAGTTAGTTGTGGTATTTTCGGAATCAATGATATAATGGAATTATATTTATAAAAAATGTGTGAAATATATACAGATCATAAAATATTGAATTATATAATCACAAAAAGAGTTTAAAATGATAAATTGAACATGGTTATAGCAGATAAAGAATTGACTCCTCAACACAATACGACCATCGGAAACTGAAATAGTTGGTTTCTTCTATTATCCCTAAGAATCAGGCTAGCTTACATTTTATGAGGATCATAAAAGTTCTAATATCTAAGTATTTGTAATGGATGGAAATAAAAATCCTAATGGAATTGGAGAAATCATATATTTATCAATTAAATGTTATTCCATATTTCTATGTAAAGACTAAATTGATGTACAATGATGATTTATAGCTATAAAATAATCTTATAAGTTTTCTTGAGTTTAACATTGTTCAGGATGGAAATATAATGTTTATAAACATTCTATGTGTAATTTCTATAATTGATTATAATTAGAGGCTATTAGTAGAAGATCATATTTATTCATTCTATTTTAACAGTAAAAGTAAGAATATATATTGATACATGAAATAATTGGTCTATTGGGATAGAGTGAAAAGAATTATTTTATATGTTTTATCTTGATTCTTGGTTTGATAGTTGGTTAAGGAGGAATAAAAAATGTCAAGGGGGTGTTGAATCCATTACCAATTATAGAATAAAAATGGGAGAACATAATTATGTATTTCATATATAGACAACCAAAATCCTCAAAAGGGTTTATTGCACTATGTGTGGTAGACGATCTCATTACAATTTCATCACACTTCACTGATACCCGAGATGACTTATCTATATATTATATTTCTAAGATATACTTTATGAAAGTGGTAAAGATTCATAGAGTATAATGATCCATTATAACTAATTGGGATCGGAAATTTGTCTCTAAATTTTGAAAATGTATACAACAATCAATTGATAGTGAATTGAGTTTCATCACTCATTATCATCCTTCGATGTATAGATTGACTAAAAGAACAATTCAAAACCCAGAGCATATGTTAATATCATTTTCACTATATTTTAAAGGGCATAGTGATCCAAAAATTAGAGTAGTTGAATTTTATTACCACAATATCTTTAAATCAAGGGTTTAGATTCCACCTTATGAAACCCTAAATGGGAAGAAATTTAGAGCTCAGACGCTCTTGGGTGGTGTTAGATATAGAAAACTATTGGGACCAGAGATATCTGATGAAATGGATGAGATAGTTAGAACCATTCAGCAACATATTATGATATTAAAATTTGGTAGAAAAGTTATGTGGATTACCACTTATGTGATATATAATTTTATGTTAGTTATATGGTGCTTCTATAAATATCTTTCTGAAATAAATTTATGAGATTCATAAAGAATAGGAAACAATGCCTTAGGTATATCTATCCATTTGAAATAACACGTCATACCATGATGCTATACTATTACATGGATCTTCATCCAAAATATATATCATGTACATTATTTGATTCATGTATCTCTCTTATGGATGTAGATACCTAACCCTTCACATGTAATACAATCATATGTTATACTGTTGAATCAATATCTTTCTAACTAGGAACAACTGATTCAAATTTTGAATCATATAGAGAATGTTCTTTGAAACAACACCACTTTCATGGTCTATGTTTTTTTGGGGAAACCACTAGTTAGAGGAAACTGTGTGGGAACATTATAATAGGATGAGTCATAATTACCCTCATTTTTTAGTATAATAATAATTAATTTTTAATGAGAAATTATATTATACGGGGTGGAATATAAAAATATGAGTTTTGATGAGCCTGTTTTTTGAGTAATTTAATATTTAATAATTTATATTTTTATATGATACACAAATTTTTGTTTTTTTATATCAACAATATGTTAATATTTCACTACCTACAACACTGACTTAGCATTCACTACTCACAACAAATGGTTTCTACAATACATCATCTCATTATAATAATTTTTTTAATGAGATAGTAATAACATATTTGTTAAACATTGTAATAAAAATATTAATAATTAATTTTTGAATATTATTTATAATGGTTTTATATAAATAAAACTTATTGATAATAAAACATATAATTTTTGGTACAGTCTTTATATGTTGAAAAATATTATTTTCTCAAATGAATTTAGTTTTTCCAAATTTTTTTGAAAAATAATAGTATTAATAATAGAAACTTATAGATGATTAAATTGATAAAAAAAAATATTAAAATTAAAATTTATAATTTATAAATTATCTTTGGGTGTATTTTTGGGATTTATCAGAAACACATAATTTATTGGGGAATAATGAAAAATACTGAATTTTAATTCAAAGGTACATTTTAGTATAATATATTTATATTGTAAAATCATATTTTAATTTATTTTAAAATTATAATTAGATCAATAACACATAAATTAATACAATTTAGGTAATTAGAACCAATTTTAAATTGAAATTGTATATAAATGTTTTTAAAAACATTAAACATATTTTCTTTTAAAACCCAATTTTCTCATCTCATCTATGTGATTAATTTTATATTAATTAATTACACTTTATAGAGTATAATTTGGTATAATGGGTTCTGTATTTTAAATAATCCTGATTTATAATGTCTAATATGATGATATTATTTTTTTTACCAAAAAGGTTATTGAATGTAGTTTTAATTAATCACATCGATTAAAGTAAAAACAATATTAATTTGTTGTTAATCATTAATTTAAAAGACCAAATTACATATAAAAAAGTAAAAAATCTATTTTATATATTTATATCAACCATTACCTCTATTTTATCTACAATGTAAAATTATTGGTGTCAAATGATGTAGGGAGACCTCTCAATATTGATTACGTTTTTAAATCTAGAATAATCCCACTCCTCTACTTAAAAATGGCACTGACCCAATCGTTTCTTCACACCTCCCAAAAAAATTTAACCAACCATAAAATTTGTAAATATACTCCCAAATTCCTTTAATTCATTCAATAATCCTCCCTTTTGATTTAAATCTAACCAATGTATCCCTTTATTAAAAACCAAGAGGTGGTACCCAAAGAAGATGTATCATCCTTAAGTAAGCACCTTCAGTTTATTTTATTCTACCACCACCTAAATTATTTTAATCAAATGATTATATTAAAAAATAATTATCATTAATATAATTAGATGTATTAAAGTGTTCTACCTACCCTCAAAAACACTTCCACCAAATGGGATACAAAATCATTATTTGCATGTATCAGGGACTGCCACATCATGAATAAATATCACCCAATCTTCCATTTCCAACTTCATATGTTTTAAAAAATTGTGGGATGTATGTTTTCATATTATATGTATGAAATTTTTTATATATATTCCTATTTATTTTTTATATTATATGTACATTCTTTCTTTTCATTTTTTGTAAATATGACAACTTTGTTTGTGGGTGTCTAGACTACCGCCTCCTCAATGATATTTGATTCGGTCACAGTTTATATGAAATATATTTTTCATTGGATTAGATAATTTATATTATATTTATTTATTTATATTTATACTATAATTATATTATATAAACATATATTTAATTTACTTATTTCATTAAATATGATAATAAAATGGAAGGAGCCTTCAGGCGTACATACGACCTACGTCTCCATGAACAATGTATTTCACTTTCTAGTTCTATATTTTATAGATTAATATAAATACCTATATAATGAATATATATTATATTATATCATGGTTATCATTATTAATATTATGATATCATGATATATGTAATTGGGAAAAAATAAGAAAAATCAAAATTCATGTGAAAAAATAAGGAGTTATTACCCAAAACAAACCATTAAAATAGTATTGTTTATAAATGGGACGTAAAAGGTCATAAGTAAATCATATATGGAATGATATAATTTAATATAGTTATGTGATATATTTTTAATAAAATACTTTTTATTATATAATACATTTTAATGTGTCAAACAATAGAGAAAATATGAGTAGACACTAAGAATATCCGTTTGGAGGAATGTACTGGTGGACTAGCTTCAACTGTTATTAAAAACAAATAAGTTATAAAAAATAAATTACTATTCATAAATTATTTATTGAATTAAATAAATCATTTTATGTGATCTAAACTAATAAATGGAATATATTTTTAGGAAAGTTGTTTCAGAGTTTCAATGTTCGCCAAACTGCATGAAATGTGGAATATTTAAATCCTACATCTGAATATTTATTTATCCAACTATCATTGATTCCAAATTTACTTAAATTAATCTCAAGTATTGTTCTATGATGTTAGATATTATTATAATTTTCTAAAAAATAATATATCATTTATTTCTCTATATTACGAAATAATTTTCACATCATTTTAGCATGAAATCAGTTGGTGAAATACCACAACCCATTTCTCAAAAAGTTTAAGTGTCTATCTGTGTCATGTTCACTCACAAGAGATCGATGATTAATTATCGAAAATTCATGTTTTAAGTATAATAAACACAATATATTAGTTTTAATTTAATATATTTAATTTTTTTTATAATTAGTTTGTGTGAGATTTAAGATTCTCTCACATACGCATCAATTATCGGATAAATAAATTCTTTCATGATATCATTCCTATGATTAATTTTTAGGTATCATACAAAAAGAAAAAACAGTGGTTGATTAGACTCTAATGGAAAAGTTATTAAATATATATATAGTAATTAAATAAAGATTAAATTATAATTAATAATTTAAATTGAAATTGGATATGTGAATAATATAAGGCATGCATACACAATCACGTTCATCAAAAAATTGTCCTAGAAGAATTATCCCCCCATCAAGATAAAAAAGTATATAAAATAAAAAAAAATATCACCATTTATTTTTCATAATTGTGGTAATTGTAATCCATGATTAATGATCGTAAAATAATAATCATCCCAACACCAATCACTAAAATAAATAAATAAAACCATCTCACTAATAAAAAAATATCAGACCTGGGTTCACTATTAGTGAGCAAATCACTCTTAGCCCATCGATCTCTGAATGAAAATTTTACATTCATGCATGAACAAGTATTAGTATACACCAACATGGAATAAAATATGGGGAAAAATATTTGGTAAATGATGAGGTAAAATCTATGTTAACATAGTACATTTAGAGAGACTAGAGGGAGTAGGATATCCTTTATGGATGATGCATACATGGGTGGAGGGAGTGCGGCTATAAGAGAGTAGCAATGGGTTGTGGAAGTTTATGGTTGTTCTTTTGGAGGAGTATAGATGCTTTTCAAGACGCAATACCGGAGAAGGTGGAGGTGACACCACATGTGGGAGGCCAGTATGAGATAGTTCTCTTCTATGGTGGTGTCACCTGGCTTGAGAAATAACTCCTCCTTCCTCACCATCTAGAGCACTACACCCTCATTATAGCACCATAAGATGCACACAATAGTATCTATATTCATCAATATTTTTATTTCAATGATACATATTACATATTAACCCCTCATTACTTTTTGGGGTGTATATTCTCCCTAAAATATGATATATCATGAATTTCATTTTTTTCATGATATTAAAAGATTCAATTTTTGTTATTCTTTTCTGAGTATCATGATTCAAAGGTTACTCAAGTAGTAATGGGATATCTCATGTCACGTATAATTTTATGAGACATATTCCATATTCACCCCTTTTTTATATGTTGTGGATTATATATAGTCCTTGGATGTGTTATATCATTCTTATAAATAAATATATGTGTATTTACATATACATTTTATTTCTCTATTTCTTGGTGAATATGTTCCAAAAGTTACCAAATTAGTAACATATTTTTTTTTCAATTTTACTTCTTTGAGACTTATGATTTTTATACACTTCTATTATATTATGAGGTGTACATATTAGACCTATAAATTGTTATATTTGGAATCTTATATTTTAATGATATTACCTAATAAATTTTATTTCATTCAATTTTTGTTATTATGATTTATCATTACCAAAGGAGTATTTTTTATTGCTACAATCCCATTGTTTATATTATTTATTATAATAATACTTATATTGACGAAATCATGTGATCTATATCTCAATAACATTAAAATATATTCTTCTAATATGGCTAATCTCGATATTATCATATAATGTTACTATTTTTTATCTCATAGGTACTTATGATAAAAAAAATGTCTTTTAGATAACCTGAACTTGTTTCTATCTTCTGTCACAATTATATTTTATCCAAAAGACCATGTTTTCAAAATATGATTTCATTTTTTAAGTGAGATTTTATATTATTTTCAATGTAATGGACTTGAATATTTTAATATTATCCCGTATATGTTTTCAAATACATTTTAAAATAAAATATTTAACTTATTTTCATACATCATTTTTAATTTTTCAAGGATATTTTTAAATAAAATGGATTTCAAATGTTGTTTATGAACCAAATATAATTATTTCAAATAATAAAGGAAATTTTCATTAATAAATTTTTTCAAAAGGCATATGAAAATTAATTACCATCCAAGATGACATTTGTTGGGGTTAATCAGTCCATTCCTAGGATGTAATCCAAGGGTTTCATTTTTATTATTTCTATTAATGGTTTAATTTTTAATAGAAATATGGTTATAAAACCCATTTCCTTTTCATGAGATATATTTTTTTGGAACCTATTTTTCTTCCATAGGTTATATAATATTGAAGTGAACTTCTTCACCAAGGATATTCTTTGATTAAATGTTTTGAAACCTATATCTTTAATATAGGATATGATATTATGGGATGTTTAGGATACCCATTTAATTTCATTGTATATGATATGATGTTTATGAAACCCGTCTCTTTTTATGAATTATCCTATGATGATTTTTTTATCCTAAAACACACATATGTATTATTTTATTATGTGATACGTGGAACCTATATCTCCCTGTAATTCATTTGGTAAATTTTTAAATATCATGAGATAATGATGGGGAATAACTCAACAAGAAAAATATACTGTGTTATAAATGGGAAACCATATACCTTATAATGAAATGATTGTTACTATATATCATAGTCTGTACTTCCCAGTTGGCGGAGTCCCCTTGATGTACCCAAAAAAAATTTTTCGATGAGCCTTGACTTATAGGGAATGATATTACATTTTTATTTTTCTTCCACAATTCCATGTATTATTGATAAATTGTTTTATCATGTCTTATTCTCAGTATTACCATGTGATTCAAGACTTATAAACTACTACTATTTAATATATGAATCATGTATACGATATTTGATATGTATGGTGTGATCTTATAATGTGATGATCAAGTTCTCTTACCCTTCTATTCATGATGTTTCAAACATATCTCCCTTGTTTCCCTTACTGAGCATATGAAATCAGCCTTTATTATATTCCCTTTTCCTTTGAAATGATTTGAATTATAATTTATGATTTCTCTATGAAGGAATCTAGTCATTAAGAACCTTCTAGAAGATAATGTTCCTTACTTGTGTATCATTTTTTTGTTTCCATGTTTCAAAAGTTACTGAACTAATATGGTATTTAGGAACATATTTGTGTAATGTATTAAGTATTATTAAAAAAAGATATAATGTATATTCATGTCAAGAAAGGGTGACTATATAAACTCCCCAGTTTCGTCTTCCTTGGTCCTCTATATTTCCCATGACCACATTCTTGATCCTGAACAATTAATGGTCTCGTATACAAAGATCATGTAAACTAACATCTTATAATTATCGCAAATTAATCATCCTCATGACACCCACTGCTAGCTTTAGCTACATGGAATCTCTATGATAAAAATCTATTTGTTATTAGTGCACAATCTAACACCATAGCATAGGAGGTAATTCACATGGTTAACACATTGGCACAAATATCTCTACAGATTCCTTGATCAATATATTTTTCTAAGAAGAATACATAACATATAATTTTAGGGGCCTACCATGTATGATCTATGAACATCACAACATTATCAACCCATATAATACCTCCCTAATGAATCTAAATATTGTCTTGAATCTAAACATAGTGAAATTTTTTTGGGGGAGTATTCCTTATAAGAAACATTGTCGAAAGTTGGGTTATGATATTGTTGACTAATCATGGGTCTGGGAAACAAGAATCTAGCTATGCCTAAATACTATGTGTAAAAGGATAGCTGCCTGTGAAACCACCTAATCCGTCATTGTTTTGTTCATCTTGGAAATACCTGTCAATTACTATATCAAAACCATGCCTTCCATGGGATCTAGATCACCATCGATCATCAATGGCCTTCGATGCTAGAACATGCAGTGTATACATTGACTATGTGCATCTACATCTTGTTATGGTAGTATGATCTTCTACTCAAAAGGTAGGGTTTCTATAACCTATCTATCTTGAGATAGTATTTCCAAGGATATACCAGAAAATTAATCCCCATCACTCATTATATTGTTATCACAGTCCAGAATCTGTATCCTAGATTGAGGTTGTAGAGATATCCTAAAAATTCAAACATGATCTAACATGGTCAGATGCGAATATATATACTAAAGGGAGATGAATAACAAGTATTTTTCAGTTCTTAATATTATATGATGCAAGTTCCATTGAAACATGCAACCAATTTCATTGTATATAGTCAATAAGTATGTAGCCATGGTCTTAATGAATGTATACATTTGATGCTACACAAAAACTAGGTTCCGTAGATTAAGAGACATATTTGAGATATTTTGATACTATTTATTTAACTCCCAACCAAATAATTTTAAGGGTATCAATCCATACACAATCATAAAGAACAAACGACCTTTGATACCAATAATTCATAGCCTATCCATATTGGGATTAAGCCATAACAACACTAATCCCACCTCTATAGGCCTAGGACAGAAAAATGTGCTGAAAGGCAATCCTAACATTAGATTCCATTACATAATGTACATGTATGCATGTATCCAACCATCTCAATTAAAACTAAAGGGGAATAATAATAGGAAAATGATGAAATATCTTTAGAATAACAATTTTTGTGAAATCCTCTTGGTGTATAAGAGTAAAGAAGTGTAAACTCAAAGTTAAATTGAAAAAATGAACACCTAACCAGAAGTATTTCCTAAAATAAAGATACTAGAAAACTAAAATGTTGAGAGAGGATATTAAATGATCACTGATATATAACCACCATATATGGTCCAATGCACCGAGTATCTCTATGCTCCCCTATTTTCACCACTTTACTTTCTTCTTTCAATATAATACATGACCCTGGTGAAAAAATCTCATGCATGTGTGAGAATATAAATACCTAGTAGAATTCCCCCTGGTGAAGCAGGGTAGTAAGATAAATAATAGAAATATTAGGACATCTCAACCAAATTTAAGAGATTAAAAATCCAAGGACGTTGATAAATAAATATGTATGACCAAATGAATTAATCCCATCATGGATAAAAAGGTGATCTCTATCTCCGAGCCCAACCCCAGAAAAAATTACAATTAGTTCCATATGTAAATAAATGATTCCCAGCATCTTTTGTGTCTTCCTAAAGTGACATCTAATTCCATCCACACCTAACCACTACACAAAACAGTCGTAGGAAATAAGAATACAATACATGACCCATTCTTTGGTATAATAGGATTCTTTCACTTATATTGTAGATGAAACACTACCTAACTCTAAATCAGGGTTCAAATAATTATCCTATAGAGGTCCCATTACCTACCCAGTAAAAGTGTTCAACTCTGATAATTGAGGACCCATACATTGATACAATAGGAGGGAGACACTCATGTAATCCATATATGACCCATTTCCTACCATATAAGATGGTGAAACACTACTAATTTTTATAGAACCCATACCTTAACTAGCTACAAGGTTCCACTCTAGTGATTGAGGACCCATACACTGATATTATAGGTGGGTTCCACTCAGATAGTAGATAGGGGACCCATACCCTACCCAATAAGAGTGTGTCACTCTAATTAGTCATTAAAGGAACCATTCCCTTCCCAATAGGTGTGTTACATATGGAGAGTATATATATGATCCATACCCAGCCCTGTAGGAGTGTTTAACACCCTATGTCAGCAGAGGATTCAATCAATATCCTAGTGGCAGGGTGACACTCTAGAATCCTCTGGTGATCCTTCTTGATCACTACCATAATCAAGAATCACCTAAAGATGATTTATGCTTGGAACATATTGTTTTGTAACAAAAAATCCACTATGGAAGGAACTAAGACATTATATGTGGAGAAAACATTGTTTGGGAAACTCTTAGGACTATATCCAAGTCCAAATAAAGATATGAGAGGTTTATGTTTCCATAAAAGTAATGTAAGGGTACATGACATGTAAGGGGAACCACACTGTGTCTGGTATGCATCTAAGACATGGTTGTTTCTCTTATGATATATAGATCGCTACACATAAATCTCTGCATAGAGTGTAAGGGGGTTACACAACATTCCTTAGCCATCCGGGGTTCTACATGTGATCTTGGTTTTGTTTGTGTATCATTGTCCATGTCCTAGTAATTTGGTACATGGAGTTCCCACCCATACTGGGTCCGAATAACATATTTTGGTCGGTTCAATGGTTCTAGGTAGTGTTCCATCACATGTCATATGCATGGTCATGCTCATTCCTATGTACTCCCTATACAGAATCTTGGTCGCCATCACATGGGTGTCATGGGGATTGGGAGTCCAACATAACATGTGAATCATATATTCACCTAAAACCCTATCCCCATGAGCCTAAGACCAACATGAACTATGTTCAACACAATACATTATGTGTAGTAGAGTCATTCAAATGATTTTATATATGCTTCCAATATTTTAGATATGTCCTCGTTTCTCTTGATCTCACATCATGATGACCCCAAACCGAATGTAATGGATTCCACTTGTTGTTTTATTATATTTGATGGCCAAAAATAGGTTCTATTGATTCATGGGGGTTCTTCTTGAACCCCACATTCATAGTTACTTCCTCATGCTCGGCCACATCATATTTTTATCCCAAATAAAAAAATCATTCACCAACAATGAAAAAATCATCCCCATTCCATTTATAATCACTGATACATTCTCTACAGATGACTTCATTGTGAATCAGTGGGTTCAATCAGGGACGGTCATACCTAGTAAGGATGAACTAGGACCCCATAGGTTAATAAGTGAAGAAAATGATGAA
This sequence comes from Viscum album, assembly GCA_963277665.1. Taxonomy (NCBI): domain Eukaryota; kingdom Viridiplantae; phylum Streptophyta; class Magnoliopsida; order Santalales; family Viscaceae; genus Viscum; species Viscum album. The sequence continues at coordinate 39,139,432 of OY728160.1, read as the reverse complement.
CAGAGGTTGAAAACCATAAGAAACATATTTTCAATAGTTGATGTCCAAGAGTTCCTAGGTATAAAATTCAATTATTTGTTATTGGGGGTGAGTAAATCAAATAATAAATTAATTTTTTTTCATAAATACATAAATGGGATTCCAATTGATGCATATAAATGGGAAAATATGTTCATTCTAAATATTTTAATCAATTGGGGTGGAATAAATAAATTCATGATTCCTACCTAGAGATCAGATCATTCTTCATTGAAGAATGCACTTGCTAACAAATTGGAGAAGTCATAATATTCAGTTCACCATAATCATCCTAGATATAGAGGTTCATCAACATTTAATTTGGATTCTTCATTAAGAGTGTGGAAGAATTCCACACAATTACCCTTGGGATATGTGGTAAACCCTAATGATCCTGACATAATTGGCTTTTATAGAAAAATGGAACTATTTTATTTATTTATTATTAATAAATACAATTATTTATTTAAATCTAAGGTACCTTCCAATGGTCATGATAACTGAACTCCTCACACCATCCAATTGTTTTTCTTCATTGGGGTAATGCATACATTTCAAAAAAAATTGTGGTCTAACATTTCTGATATGAGATACCGTGTATGGGTTTTCACATTATCTTTAATAAACATTTCATTTCTAAAATAAAATATATTTAATTTTTTTTTAAATTTAATTCGATGCCCAGTGTTTCTTATAATCCAAAGTCGTCTCGTCACTTATTTTCGAAAAAAACAAGAAATATTTAAATGTCTTACATGGAATGATAATGTTCTATATTAAATTTTATTTATATTAAATTCATAAAAATTTATAAAAGTTTTTATTACCAAAAATGTATTTTAATAGTAAAACAATGAAATTAAATATATTAATTTTAATTTAGAAGCCTTTATTATACATTTTAAGACATAAATTATATTTTATCCGAATAGAATTATTTTTTCATCTTTCAATTTAGTGGATTAGCTTAAGGGGTCCATTCAGTTATATTGAGATTAACTTGTTTAACAAACATGTTTTTTTATAATATGTAAACTCATTCGATGTGAAATAATTATATTAAAATGTTTTTTATAAATAACTAGTTAATAAATATTATAAAAAAAACACCTCCTCAAAATCTATAAATAGATACCCATTATCCCATTACTCCCCACTCCAAATAAATTTGGAGAAAATTACCTCACATTTCCATCCTAATAGATTCTATAATGTTTTTATAATTTTATATGGTGTTACTCTCAATCATTATGAACATAACATTTATGTAAATGTTTATTAACCTATTTTTTACCATTGTTTTGTAAAATCATCCATTAATATTCAATTTAAAATATAAATTTCATTATTATTCTATTTAATATATTTTTTATTATACTATCAATTATATTTCAACACTTTCTCACATTCTGCTACATTAAAGAGCTCTTATAACGTGAAAACACTATCATTTCCATAATATGTTCTAAAATTATTTTAATGAAAATAGTTTTTAAAAAAAATACATATATATACATAAAATTTGATATAGTATCTAGATCAGTTTCCCATTATAAAAAAACAATAATAAATATTGTTGGGTATATGTTAGCTTCAATCTTAGTGAAACTAATTGGCTTAATTTCACACCAGATTGGACTCCCTTGGGAATATTCCATATATGATTCAAAATAGATTTAAAATCAATAGTAAATGATTTATTCTTATTGAAAACCAAATTATATAAAAGTATTATTTATCAGTATCATACAATAGTTATTTTTTAAATATTAACTTCAATTAAATTTTAAATAACCATTTGTGTCTAACATGATTGTGGTATGTTCTCAATGATTAATATATTTTTCTATTAAATTGGTAATTATTAATTTTCCATATATCATTCATATCCATTTGGAATAAAATTTATAACTCGTCCATGATTATATATAAGGTTACATAGGGAACAATATGATATTTATTTTCTTCATTATATTTATATGACAGATGTGATGGACTAATATTGTGAGTGGTGATGTGTGGAGTTTAATAGCCCCTTGATATATTAGGAGGGTTTATAAAACAATCTTGTTTAATATTTAGTATAATCATTAAACATTTTTTCATAATATCCTATAACAAGACCTTCATATTATGTTTTTGTAGTCATGAATTATATATTCCATAATGATGAGATAAATTATTCTTATCCATTAATTTACTTATTGACATCTAATCCATTGATATATTATTTGTTACAATTTTTTTACACTTAAGGTGTTATTGATTATATACTTTTATATGATAGCTTCATCTATACATTTCCCCTTATTTAATATCTTTATATAACCCTTTATATAAAATTTCATTTTTTTAGGAAACACAGTGGGTCCCTAAATATGAAAAAGGTATTTTCAATAATATATAATAATGTTTCTGTATTTTCACATGATTTATAATTATCTTTTATTTAAATGTAATGTTGATTTATGTATATAGTTTTTAGATAATTTTAAAATATTGTCTCATGTAATCTATGTAAATTTTACCAAAGTGATAAAACAAATTTGGCACTAGGTTACAATAGTTAGGTTATTATGGTTGGTATTCATGTATATTTAGATTAGACACTATAAACTACATTTAAAAGAAGTATCAATCTAATATAACTCTTTGATAATCACATATGATATTCAAAAATATTTCTAGACAACTTGACAATCATTTGTAATAAATTCATAGTAATTATATATATAGACTTATAGTATAAGGATATTTGTAAGAACTAATAAATAATATTTCATTTATTTGAAATGGAACCCAATTGAAGAAATGACAACACCATCAACACTCGTAATCATTATAGTGATTTTATTTTAAATAGATAAATGAATCTGGTGTCAGAGATGTTAGTTTATTAATATATAAATGTATTTAAATCATATTATACCAAATAAAAATGCAGGTTTTCAAAAATAAAATTCTACAAAGAATAGTCAAGAAATTATGGACTACGTCATAAAATAACATCATCCATATTTTAGGTGAGATATTAATGAATTAATAGTCTAATAATGGATCATTTTTAGAGATAATATTCCATACTTTATGATATTGTAAATATGAGAATGTTATACTGATTGTATATAATCTAATGTAATATAAAACATAGTGGTGGCGTGTTTTTTGAATAATTAAGAAGGATAATGAGATATATATTATAGAATTAATGTATTTTTACATGATATTATTTTACAAGTAATTTACCCATGTAAAATAAGTTGATAAGTAAATTAAATTACTAAATATAATATCAATATATGAGAATTTATTTAATCAATATGAGGTTACGGTTAACAAGAAATCATGAAATGACGTAGAATATGTTTCCAATATAGATAGGATGATTGATTGTTACACTATGGGTTAAACAAAAAAATAAAAAGGGAATTTTTCTCTAAAGAAAATTCATCTTATGAGAAGATATTGATGACTTTTATCATGAAATAAATAGAACTCCATGTATTTTTCATTTATTTGGAAATAAAATAAGTAGATTGTAGTTATGTTATATATTGAAAAGAAATTATAAATAGAAAATAAGGGAAGGGTGGAATTTTCTCAAATGAAATAACTATGTTACGAAAAAACCTAGGGATTTCATGTAGGTAATTGTAATTTGTAACAAGTATGGACATAGGTTTAATAAATATTCCTAATGTAAGGGAATGAAAAAATCCACTACAGTGATGTTATTTAATTATAAAAAGTAGGGAAAAAATTAAAATCAGTTCCCAAATAATCAGGGGAACACATCCAAAAATTACAGAAGGGATTATGGATGATCTTATTTTATCAAAATAGGTGTATCAAATTTTATAAATTATACTATAATATGATTGTAGTTCATGAAATAAAATTTAATAATGGAAATACATATTTATATATATATGGATTAATTTATATCATCGATGGTTTATAATAATATTATGTCATACGTAGATGCACTAAGGAAGGATTTATCTTTTGAATATCCTAGTTGAAATCTTAATGAAATGAAATTATATTTTGATCCATTATAATTAATGATGTTTTCTTTAACTAATAATATATGTTCAATACCAATAGTTTTAATTTTCATAATCCTTTTTTAGGTTTGTTCTAAATTTATAATTTATGAATTTATTATCATGAGAAGGTAATTAAAATCTCTAATTAAGGCTTTGGATTAGATTCATCTTGGGTTAATTACCCTAAAAATGTTTCTTCAGTATTATCTAAACCTTATGTTAGTGAAAATATAATTTAAATATTAAACACCTAGATTAAAACAGCTAATGGATATGATATGAATGATTCATATTCAATTTAAAACCCATAATTATGGATTTTTTCATACTAATACCATTATACCCTGAATATACACTTCAACACTATCTTTTTATTACTTCTCATATATGAATATCTTTATTACATATAGAATAACTCATTTTTTATATGTTGTTTGTAATGAATTTACCTAGATATCCATATTTTTCTACTAACTCGGATAATATGGGTATTCTATATATCAATTATTCCAATATAAAAAAATTACTTAGACACAATTATCCCAAAGGGATAATAGTTAAAATTATGATATGTATTATTTTTTGATTCTCTTAAAATGATGGATACAATGGATATTCTATGTGATAGGGGGACTTAAATGACATAGCCCCTTGATTCAATAGTAGATCTCATGAGAAAATCATGTTTGGAATTTGGTATAAAATATTATTATTAATGTGTTATATCATGGAATATTTAATTGATTGTATGATTATGATGTACATTATTATGAAAAACAGAAAATTGAAATTAGTTATTCTATGTTATTTGTGTAAAATTCACCTAGGTAACCATATTATTCCATTTAGTGGGTAAATATTGATATTTTATATATCCATTATTTAAATACAGAAAACTATTTTTTACCTATACATGACTAAAATAAAGGATCATTAAGTAAAATGATGATATGTATTATATTTCCATTCACTTCCAATGATGGATGTATTGGACTTTATTTGAGATAGGCGGTGAAATAAATTATATAGCCCCATGACTTGTCAATAGATCTCATGAGAAAATATTTGGTATTCGTTATAATACATACCTATCAATGTATGATTTTTTTTATATGTCCTTGATGGTATTTTAATGACATATACAATTATCAATTAGATAACTATGAGATTAGTTATCCTTATTAGATAATTATTTTTAATATATAATCCATATATGAATTTGTAAAAGTTAAATTTATTTATTTATGATATATTATTGATTCTATGCTTATGTATGTTATCATTAAATATATGTTACCCTTAATAATCATCTATTATTTCCCCCACATTCTATTTTTTATTATTATTCTATAAAAATGGGATTATTGGATGCGATATTATGATTTTCAAGGAGAATTTTTATAATTAATCAATTTCTCTATGATGTATCTTCCATTTTAAATTTAATTTCTTGTTAACTAATTTATGTAGTATCCTAGAACTACTAAAAACTAGAATCCTTTGATCTATCATTGATTTTAAATATAATAATATAATCAAAATCCTTAGGTTACCAAATTCTAGGTGTTACAATGATACACATTATTCATTTTTATATCATTGTTACTATTATGATTAGGACTCAAGAAAATGTTTTCTATTGATTAAATTTTTTGGAAGAATGGATTATGTTTGCTTGTTTTTAAAATACATCAGTGACTAGAGTATTAGATATATATTGGAATTCAATGATAAAATCCTTAAATATTTTTAGAAATTATTCTTGGATTTTAGAGTTGGAAATTTTTGGATAATTTGTAATACTCTATAATACATAAGTATTAACACAATTTAATAGATCATCCATAAAATTAATTTTTTATCCCTCTACACAGAATATTTTATCAAATATTATAATTTAAAATATTTTATTAAATCTAAATTTTCACACAACATATAAGGATTGATCAAAAAATTGAAAGGATGTGTAATATTTATATACACCTGAATTAGAGTATTTCTTTGATTCATATTGAGAATATGGTAATGTATTGAGCTACAAAATGATATAATGGATAAACAACTTATACATATGGTTATAAGTAAGGTCAAAAGAATTATATAGTACATGGATAAGGTTATAAAAAACAAATGTAATAATAAAAAACTAAAATGTTTGAGTTTAGATGATTTTTTGTACATATATAAGTGATACCATAATGTCCTGTTACTATGGATGAAATGCACTAGAAGATCTATTATGTTCTATAATGATAATTTTTCAAGTGAAATTAAAATGAAGAAAAAAATAGTTAATTTATATTACATTATTTGGTGATTAATATATTTATATTACTATAATATTCATAAATCAAGACGAATGATTTAGTTGTAGAGATTTAATGAAAAATGGAATATATTTCAAGGATTATTAATGAAAATTATGGGTTAGAGAGGGAAAACATTTTTTTAGTCAAATCTGTATGATATTATTATAATTAAATATTATTCTATATTTTATTTAATTTCATTTTAAAAATAGGGTAAAAATTTGTTTCACTATTTCATATTGTAATAATATTTCAAAAAATTATTAAAAAATTAAATCCTTTGCAAGAAAAAATAATAAAGAAAACATTTAGTATATTCTAATCATTTATATACCTAGTTATATGAACTATATGAATATTGACAATATTTCATTAGTACATAAAGTATTTATGAATCTTAAAACCTGATGTAAATCCATTTGTTCTTTGGGAATATATCTATTCCCACATTTTGAATAATATCAATGTTTGTAACTCAAAAAGGTACTATATAATCAAAATATTATTTAATTATTTTTTAGAAATTATTATCAGTAATTTATTTCAATCATATATATTTATTCTATTAATATATTTTACTTAAGTATTGACCAAAAATCCATGTTCGATAACAATTATTTCAATTTTTGTACAATATAATCATTTATGGGGTGAGTATTACATTTTATATTTTCTAATTAGAATGTTCTTTTAGTAAACCCCCTTATAAAATTGAGACTTTTAAACCATAATGTTATTTTTTCATTTATGATCCATATTTCACATAGAAATGATTATACCATAGAATTCCACACAAAATATAACTATTTTCATATTCCATCCTAATAAAAATTATATATTTTACTACTTTATGGTTGAGAAGAAAATAGTCTTCCCAATATATAATATATATAAATAAAAAATTATTCATCATTTATGATTCCATAGGGTTTTGCAAATAAATATAACAAAAATACTAAAGAAATAAATAAATTTACTCTTGAGGATACCTCATTACTTTTTATCCTTACAGAAGAAATTCAAGGGGAACAATTATTCATAAAAACATACACAGAATAATAGTCAAGGCCTTGAAATATATTTTAACTCAAACAAATTTACACTTATATTTTAGTAGTATTTAATCTTAACATATTATCTTCTGAATTACCATTAAACATATTCATGATTGTAATTAATTTGATTTTAATAAATAGTAATTTAACATAATCAATATTTTTAAACCAAATAGATGTGTAACTCTTTACAATCTTATAAATTGTGTTACTCACATAAATAAATATTAATCTTATATTTATATATATTTAAGTGGATCAAATTATAAAGAATATGAATCTATTTTCTATAAAAAATTTGAATATTATGTAACCCATAATCCAAATAATTATAAACATGGAGATACATGTATTTCACCAAACTTTTCTATACGAGGAATTAAGCAACAACCTAGTGAATAGTCTTACCCAACATCCCACATCACATAGTACCTAACTCAAGAGATATTTTAATTCCATAATTATTTCAACGCCATATATATAAACAAAATTAACTTAATTAAATCTCCCAACCTCATACAATCCAACGTAATGGTAGAATAAAAAACAAAAATTATCATACATATCCTATAACTCCATTAATGCATTTATAATAACATATATATAATTGATTAAACACTACTAAACATTAGAAAATAATAATTGTTTTAATATTTTAATGAATAAATAATAAAGTAGGGAATATTACTAAATGAATGACTAATTGATAAACTTTTTCATAATATAATAATTTATTAACAATAAAATAAAAACATTTTATAGAAATTTTATAATTTATGAATGATATATATAGACATTTAATAACTAAATATTATCTCATTAAATTTATTTGAATATAAAATACATCATATTTTCAATTTAAATTGTTTTTTATATCAGTTCCATTATATTCATTAATATAGGATACTTTATAAAAACATTTAAATATATATATATATATATTTCATATTTTATGAAAAAAATTAATAATTTTTATCTATTTTATTTGGTTTTATTTAAAATAGAGATCATATAATCTAAACCATCATTTTTGAATTTATAAATATCATTTCCAATAATGTCTTAAAAAATTTATATTTATATTTACAAATAAATAATAAAAAATAATTTTTTTTAATATTTTTTCCTATTCATATTTACAAACATTTAATTAATTTTTCACAATATAAACCCACAATAACCATAGATTACATCTATGAATAAAATAGTTTAATGACCCCGCTATCATTAAATTCATCACTATCCTAGAGGTCATGTGTGGCTAATGGGTATTTAGAATATTATCAAAAATATATTACTATAAATATTCTATAACATAGATAATAGTAAATTAAAATTATTAAAATTTTATATTTTAATAATGTAAAATACATATAATATGATATATTATCAACTAATAACATTTCATGAGCTAGTTATTAAAAATTCTATTGTTAAAATGATAATTTCCTTGTGTTATTAACTCTTTCATGGATGATTTGATTCATTAATTTAGGTCGTTGTTATTTTATAATGGTTATATAAAATTAATATCGTTATTTATTATATTTATATCATATATATTTGTAATATAAATATTTTCATTCATCCATTAAAATTCGATATTGAAAAATGATATATACAATTCAAGGAGATAGATGGTCACACATATGCATGATCTATGTTTTCATTTTATAATGAAAAAAGTAAATAAAGATATTTTTTTATCATTATAGATACATAAAAATATTATCTATTATAAAATTATACATTAAATATATTTTTAGTTCTGTCCATATAAAACAGAAATGAAAAATAAATCTGATCTCCTTGTCGAAGAAGTAGTCCACACGTACACTAGAGAAACATTATCTTTTTCCACAAATTAGAATGGAAGAAGGTATATATGATATCCTAATTCTAAAATAATAATTATTTTATAAATATCATATATAAAAATCAAATTTATCATAATATCCATTCATGAAAAATGGGTATGAATAATAATTTAGATAGATATATTCATGTGGTTGTCCACATGTACGCATGAATATTAATTTCACTTCTCATTTGATGGAAAATAGGGTGACTAATTGATGTTAAATGATCAAAAAATAATAATTTTTAGGGTATTTAGGATTCTTATTTATTTATTTTCTTATTAATACCACCAATTAAGATGAAGAATAAATACAAATAAATTGAATGATGTTAGGTAAAAAATTGCCTATCCTTTAGTTAGCCTCTTTTAGATCTACTCATGAGGACCATACGAATTGTATATTACGAATAAGATAACATATAATTCAAATATAGGGATGTTATGAAGATAATTGCGTAGTTTTGGGTTGAGGATGATGGGTCTTACTTGTTTAATGAATATAAAGGAGGGGTGTCATTTAATAATTAGAGGAGAGGACATATATGCAATTTCTTAAATTATTTAAATATATTAATTTCCTAATAAAAAACGGTATAGAAAAAAAGACAAATATTAGATTTTGAGATATTATTTAGTTTATATATTTCCATATTTTAGGATTTAAGCATGATTTATTGGAATCATAATCTAATATCTTGGTTTAACCCCCCATGAAACCCTATTTTAGCCTTTATCGTTGTAATAGAGATTTCAATATTAATGTCGTATAATATAACTTATTAGATTTAAAATCATATCGAAATGGAATCAAGATAAAATTTTAAACCATATATAATAAATGTATTCTTCTAAATAAAATTATTATGTTTTTAAGAATTCAATAAAATATTAATTTTCATTAAATATCATTCTTTATATATTACACAATTACTTTAATTTGATAAAAAATATATAAAAATATAAAATTAATCTTAATATAAAGACTGTAAAAATAAATCATACAATAATATTAAACATGATATTTTTGGGTGAAAATAATTCATCTAAAAAATATTACTTTATATGTTTTCAAATTTAGTTACATTGATTTTATACTACTTGAACATGCATTGCTTCAGCATTGTATAAGTTTTTTGGGTTGTTATATTATCAATAAAAATAATATATAAATTATCATCATTAATTTTTTTTAAGATAACATTTAATAATAATTCATATGTTATTTTCACCCCTATGTGAATATATTACTATTTTCTAAAAACAAGAGAGTTACATTTTGTATTTTTTTTAAAATTAAAATAATATAATTGTACTTATCATTGAAAAATTATTCCAAATAAAGTATATCATAATTTATTATTTATTTATTATAATTAATCTATTTAAATTAAAGAAATGTATTTTTGTGTTATCATTTAGAACATATCAAAGGGATTTAATCAATTTATAAACAATTCACCCTTAGTGGGGTGACAAAAATATACCATGGTTATTATTCATAATGAAAAAAGTAAAGATGACCTATTTAAAAAATTATATCCTAAGAATAATAAATCTAGTAACCCTTTTTCAAGATTCAACCTCTAAATTTAGTAGAAATTTATACATCAATAAAGTAAAAAAATAATCATTTTTTTTAGAAAATTTTGTTTTTATTCATAATGTTTTTCTTATATCAATGTCATGAATTTTACTGATAGAAATGGAATTTATTAGGTTAATGTACATAAAATAGATCATATATAACTTTATTAGAAAAGAATAAAAATATATAATTACATTTAAATTATTTATTTAATGAATATATATAACAATATTTAAAAATATGTATTTCTAATCTATTCCCTAAAAAATCATTCATTTCAGTTAAGTACAAAACTTTTACCCAAGTAAATTTCAATATAATATTTTCTAAAATTATATTAAATTCATATAATAATTTTTTAAAAATTATAATAAATTATTTATAATTTAATCGAGAACATGAAATAAAATACACTTTTGATGAAAATTCATTTTTTAAGATTGAAATGAATTAACTAAAAAATGAGAGATTACTTCCTAATATGTTATAAATATTATTCTATTTATTAGGAAAATTATTTGATTATTTCATAATTTTATTATTCATATTCATACTCATCTATTCAATTAATCTGTTATATCAGGAACCAATAAAAAATTCGTACAATATATCCAAATTTCTTTAATGTTTGGTGTTGTGTGTTAAATAATATTTCAACCTTATTCTTTTGAAAAAAAACTGGTTGTTTCATTCCACCCCCACCACCTCATAATTAAATTTCATCCAATCATTTTAATATTGGTCACCATTCACTCAATATTTGAAAATATATTTTTTGTAAGATCCACATCCTACATAGGGATAATAAAACCTTATTTTAAATGGGAAAGTGGAAAATATAAATGTTACTCAAAATAACACATAATATGGTTCCATGAAAATGAAACAATTATTGTTAGGTTATTTTTAATATTTTGGTGAGAAAACTAACATCTATGGAAAAATAGAGGGTTATATAGAACATGTTAAAAAAACATAACAAATTCAAAGATTAAATAAGTATGGGGTCAAAAGACCATCAATTCATTAAAAATGAATGTAGAAGGTAAAATTATTATAACACGATCCTTTTCTTAAGGTATTCTATTACTATCAAGAAATATAACAAGAGAAAACATATTTCATTTATTTTATTCAATTTCAAAGGTCTCATTTCATCCATTGGTTGGGTTTAGATGAATTTCTAATTTATCACGTAATATCAGAAATGATTATTTAAGATGAATTATTAATGTCTGATACACTTAAAATAAATATTTGAGGATCATAAAATCTATAAAAGAATGATATATCATTTATTTTATGTATAATTATTTATCCAACCACAAATGGTTATAACATTTTATCAAATGTGGATAAATTTAATACATTAATCACTAGAAACACTATAATATCAACCAATGATTAATGTAACATATTCAATAAATAGATAAAATTATGACTACTCTAAAATATTAATAACCAATTTGAAACCCAAATATCGAGAATACTCCATCAAATATATTTTTTAATATATAAATTAACATTTATCCTATGCCAATATAATGTATCTCATAATGTCACATACTAAACATGTGAATAACATGATAATATATTCTCTTAAACATACTAATTGCATAAATAAATATTAAACTCAATTAAATTACACATTCTTTCAAATGATATCTCAGTCATTATTCATCATTTAGAATTTTAGACTATTAAATATATTATAAAACTCTAAAAATGTAATAATCATCATCAAAGATGACAAGACTCACATTTTCATCAAACCACAAACCAATTTTCAAGGTCACTAATACTATCCATCTCAATTAATCAATTATCATAGTATATTTATCAAAAATATACATTATTATATCTATCATAGGTATAAATTAATGGTTCTAGATCTATCAATCAAGTGTTTTACTCAAAATATAACACCTTAAAACCATAACACCATCCTATGTTTTCTTGGATATTCAACATGTTATTGGAAAACATTAATAAAAAACTATATCTAAATAATCTGTAGATTTATCATGATTATTATAACATCAATAACATTGTTAAAACATATATACATCTAAATTCTTCAATATAAATAGGTAAATATTTCAATTAGTCTAACTCCTTAAAAACTATTAACCAGGATTCTCTATATTTCTCCTTCAAAAATCATTCAATTCATATTTTATATGTGGTCTCTTAAATATAAACAATAAAAACATTACTCAAAAAATCCATTCAGATCATATTATTAAGATCTATCTGATGTACATCTCTTTTACAATTTCCCAGATTTTAAATATATAATCATTGTCGATAACTTATTGAATGTATAATTACTATATATTATGTTAACAAACCATTTCACTTTTAATTATATATTACTTTTATTTTACTATTTTTTTTCTAAATAAAAACATCATCATGTTTCTTTTATCCATTTCATACTTGTTTCTTCTAAAATTCAATACATATAAGAAGCTGAATCTCCTATCTAAAATGACCTTCATGGAACACTATTTTTCTATTTTTATGATTTCAATAAAATCACTAATGATTATGTTTTCAATAATAAAATATATAGGTGATTAATCAAAATAAAAAGTACTCAACTTATAGATACAGCTTAATTTATTTTACCATGTGTATAATCATTCCATTATCTATAATATTCAGGTTAATTAGGAATCCTCATAGTCCCAACTATTGACTAGAACTAAAAATAAAAGGGTTGAAAATATTAATCATATTGGAAAATAATATAATACTAAAAAATAATATATAGGATTTATAAATCAGTACTCATTCATTCTAATATATTACACCTTTGGTTTTACCATTATCATTTATGGTAACCCTAAATTCAAATCTTTTATAATGGTTCAAAAAGTATTTGTGAATTATTCCAAGAATACCCCACTAGACACTCAAAATACGTGCTCACTAACACACATTTTACACTAAAATGATGGTTGAGATATAATATACCAACTCTTTTAAGGCTTACTACCCCTAGCTTAATCTATGTGAAAACCACAACTACCATTAATAAACATACAATGTTTTTTTCTTGGAAAACAATATGATATATTCCTTATTGAAACAATATGATGTTATCCTAGAAATATAGTTATCCCAAATATTTCTATCATTGATATCTAAACAAAATATCTAAAAATTAAATATCCATTACATCTGATACCTCCTCTAGAGATTCATTTATTTTATTTATATATATTATATCATAAAATATTAATATTCAATATATTTAACAAATGCATGCCTATGGACAATAACTCATTAGTGACTTTTGAGAATAGAAACACATTACTATTGTTTTTTTAATGATCATTAATATCTCCCACAAATATCATCTACTGTAGAATGCTTTATAGACATTCGCTACTTAAATCAGTTTTTATAACATGGGAAAAGGACACATGAGAATGTGTAACCTCAAATGCTGTACAACGGTGAACAGGAGACATACTAATGTTCACATAAGTGTAAAAACTGTATAAGGATATTAAACAATGACATTAACATTTAAATACCATACCAATCAAATAATAGACTGTAATTATGAAGCATAGAATAATTATTGATAGTTCTTAGGGTAAGAATCATAATTGAGTCAGAGAACATAAATTACGGGAGCATTAAATAACAATAAAACATATGTTTATTGAATACCCATAATAATAGAACATAATATCCAGAGTAAAGGATATCTATTAATTCTATCATAGTTTACCGAGTTCACACTTCATTATAATGTATCCTTATTCAAGTTTTATGGCTAAAACAATCATTTTGGGATGTTTTCCAAATAGAATTGTGTTCACTCTTCATTCTACTACTCATTATCTCCTTAGATATTGATATTAATGCAATACCAGGATGGGAAATATAATTCAGGACCCACCTATATAATACTCATAATACACTCATATGTTTTCCATATGATGATTAATAATTAATCTTATATCATAAACCATTGTAAGAAAATGGATTCAATAATCATTTCAATATTTCATCATAATAGATCCTATGAAAAATAAAAATGATTAAAATAAATGTCATCATTAGAATAATAAAATTTAAAAATATAAAATATATACGGTATTCTGGGATTATATCCATCTTAAACAATAATCTACGTAAAATTATGTAGTTAAAATTTGAAAAACTATTAATAAGTTCTCAAGAATATTTTTTGTGGGAAATAATATTCGTATTTAGAAAATAGATTTTTAAAATCCTGATATTCCCATGTATAGGGAAATTTTTTTATTTTAATATATCCCTGAAAACGTTAAAGGCATGTTTCAAATTGTTGAATGTTTATAAAGGTAGGTAACTCTAATCATGTATTGTTTGTTAAAAAAATAATTATATCCTATTTGGGTAAAATGTAACAACAACCTCATATGAAATAGACAAAAATATTCTGATATTAAAAAAACAAAAACATGGATAAGAATAATATAAAACAATCATATTAGAATATCAATGAACTTCATTAAAATATTTTATAGAAAAAAATGACATGGAATAAAAATGATTTTCTTCTGAGTAGATAAATAAATATGGTTTTCAATAACACAATTTTCATTAAATTTTGAGATTATAATGTCTGGAAAATGAAATGATACCACATAATCTCATTGAATAACAGGTGAAGTTGAAAATTAATAGGATTATTTATTTATAATGAAATCAAATTCACCTTCATAACATTTATCTTAAGAAATCCTAATAAATAATTATTTTTTTTAAAAAATCACATACCAATTTGGTAAAATTCATACGAAAACCTCATGAAGGAGACAACAATATATTGATATGTCATGGCCTGCCTTCCTCAAGATGAGGGAGGGACAACAATGTTCTATGACTTTCATTCTTCATGATGATGGAGAGATAATGACACCAGAGTCCCGCCCTCATAATCCCAAGAGTGGCGAGTAGCACCAATGGTTTCAAATCTGACACAAAATGGAAGGAATTACATTTTTAAATGAATATAGGATCCAAATATAAGATGGAAAAAATCCCCACCAAAAAATTATATAATGGAAACAAAAATCTAGAACTTGCATGAATTAAATGTAAACTACAGAAATAGTCAGCCAACATACCAAAGCAATTACCCAATGAATGAGCCTAAGTAGCAACACAACAACAATATCGATGTCTGAGCTTGTAATTTTCATTACGATCCTCAAATATCTCCAAGAAACATGAAGAAAGATTAACCATCATAGTGTGAGTATATATGTATACCTAGTAGGAAAACTAAAGCTTGTCATTCACTTGTCGGGGGCATACTAATACCCCTGTGAGAGAACATTAGAACCTCAAATCGCCTACAAAGTAGCACTAACCATCCTAGACTCACCATGGAAAAATAAACAAATAATTAAAGTCAAGTAAATTATTTTTATAAGAACATCATCATTTGGGTACCCCGCACCACTTTCCCACATTTTAGATGCTCATTTTCAACGTCTAATGTATTGATGCTACCAATCTTCCAAAATGATGTCGCACGACCACAACCTTCCCTCACACACCTAGGCCTCAAATCACACACAAATTCCCCCCACAGACTCCTGGGCCACTACTACATCACACAACTCACACACTGACACCTTGGCCACAACAGCCACACCTCTCGCCCAAAGACACATGGTCCTCATCCAGACGACACATGGGAAAACAAACCTGACCATAAAACAAAAAGGCCACTCTTCTGCACCCTAATATTCTTGAAGGATCATGGGATATATTATACCTCATGCCAATACATAATTATTTGACACAGTTTATCGATAATAACCCATAAGAGGGGTTGAGGAATAATTTCAGTATCCATCCATCCATCCTCCTATTGGGATGTTTTGAAATACACTATCCCACATGTAAATGGGTTGTTCAAAACATGGTTCTCAACAAGGGTGGGTGAATATGGAAATAACAATGAAATAAAATTTATACATACATATAAGTAAACACTTAACCCTACCTACGGGTTTTAAAAAACAACTAGACCACACCGAACCATACTTATTTCTACCCCTATATGCACAACTACAGAAACAGCCAAAAAACACAAGCCTAACACATTTACATTTATCCACTTTTTATTATTTAATTAATGGGTTCACTTCAATTCATTCTAGAATGAACAAGGGAAACCAACAAACACAACATCTACAACTCTTTTAAGAAGGCTAAACGACACTAAAATCTTCCTAGGAAAAGAAGGAAGTGGGTTCCAATGTGAGGAAATCCATTTTATCACTCATTCAAAAAGACAATAAGATAAAAACAAACATATAGTTCCACTTCACACCACTTTATTCCTATAAAACCATTCAATCACTACCAACTATCATTATTAAATGTTATCCTTCTCAATCATTCCCAAGAAACTAATCCTGAAATCCCCACTTCACAAGAACACCATACCTAGTGCAACTATAAAAAATATGTCACGACACAATCCAATAATGAAGCCCCACTGCCCAACCACTACCTAGAAGCTGTCCCACGACACAAAAATTGCTACAACCACAACATAATCCTAAGGAAGTACCACTTCCTACAAGATTATTCATTCCACAATCATCCATTCTCTTAGTCTGAGAAACCAACAATTCTCGTGTACCACCCCATACTTAAAACACATAGAAAAACATCACCTAATAACATTCCCACTGCACATATAGGATATTTCACAAACACTTGGTCAATCCCATTGTCCACCCACATACTCGTAATAAGGTTTCCAACAAAAACTTCTCACAACCACTACAAATTAAAAAACCCCAGCAAAAAATGGACACATTCACACCATTAAGAGATTAATATTTATATTTTTCTAGATGGGTTAATTAATATTACTTTAAATAAATGAGGTGATTAAATAACATGGTTGATCTTGGGGAATACATTTATTTTACCATGTATTGGTGATTATACATATTTAATGGTAAAACCATTTAACCAAGCATCTCAACAAAAATAGAGCATCACCAGTACTGACATAAATAACACCATTTTACATGATTTATAGAATACATATGACCACATGGGATCACATCATCAACAATGCTAACAAATAAAACAACCTAGGTAACATCACCTCTTCCTTGACATTATATCATTAACCCCTAATAACTTTTGGCAATCATATTTACATTCCCCATATTCATTACTTGATATAAAAAATAATTCAACAGTTCTTAATGAAGAATAATTAATAATTCCACCCCTCATGATACAAAAAATGAAGAGTTATAAGAATATCTATCTGAAACAACAGGTGAACAAAACTATTATTTTCACTAAAATAGGGGATCACATGAACAATAAAAAATTACAAAAACACTGAGTTGAAAAGGGATTTACCATAGGTGTCTGACAAGTGTAGAGAGAAATGCTCTATGTAGACAATGAGAAAAGATAATAGAAGACATCTACTTTAATAAAAAGCCAGATCCTATATAAATGAAAGGAAATTGTTCCAAAGGACATTAAAGTGGGATCTTGATTAGGATCATGTGATTTGAATATCTAAAATACCCTACAATGTTAGGATATTATAGATATACGTAATATCCTATAAAACACCTTTTAAAATGCCCAAACAAGGCTTTAAATTCGGTTTATATCAAATAAAATGTAAGAGGGGTGAAAATGGAAAAACTCAGAAAACTATAAAAACTAGAAATATAAAATGGGTGAGACACCATTTAGTGTGCCAAAATTTTAGTCTGAAACTATTTTGGTGATCCCCCATTACTGTGCCATCAATTCAATGTGCCTCCATATGGTGCCACCGTCTCAGTGAGCCACCGTCATAGATCCACTATTTGGTGAAACTATATTTTTTGAAAACTCCCGAAATAAACCACTGTGACACAAAAGAACGCTACAAGAATTTTATTTCTAGAAAATAAATTCCAAGGGAAATCTGGGTCTTTACATGAGATAAAAATAAAACAATTTTCATCTTTGAGAATTTAAAACATGTCTTAGAAAAATTAGGGTGTGATGAACCACCCTGTAAGATAACTCTAAGGGACAAACTAAGCTGGGCTGTTGAAAAATTGGACAAATAGAATAACATCCTCTCTGAGGACTTTGTAATTTTGTGATCAAATCAAAAGAGATTTCATTCTATTACCAATTGGGAATAGCTAAAGGTGGAAATAGACAGTCGGTGACACATTTCTCAACCATCACCTGCTAACATACTAATAACCATGAAACAAACTCTACCACTTACCACTTCATCCCAAGACACCAAAACTGTTCCCTCAAGACATAGTAAATTTTAGAAACACCTGGTTTCCCCACCAGGGGTGAGCTATGGGGCTCATAGATAACTACCTAGTTCATTTCCACTTTGAAAAAATGATTTACATGGAACAACATATGATTCTGGCTCTCCATCGAGCATCCCTTTGTAGAGTCAACTTAGATAGCACGATCATGCATCAAATTAGTCTCTGAGTCTCCCCAATGAGACTCATCCACCTACTTCACAATGTAAGACTACAATGTCATCAGAAAAAGACATCCTCTTCCACCATCAAAAATCACATCTAGATTTAATGTGTCCAACTCCTCCATTTTAGTTCAAGCATCTATGGATTCCCAAACTACCTCCTTCTGCGACATCCATCTCAAGTAATCGGCCACCACATTCCCCTTTTCTGAGGTGTATGTGATCTCAATGGCTTCGTCTAGGATAAACCTCATCCACCATCATTTTCATAAGTTCATGTTTCGATAGAAAAAGGTATGCCTCATGATCTTATGATATTTGAAGACCACAAAGCATTCCCCAATGATGTAATGGCACAAAAACTTAAGTGTGATCCAAACCAATACAATATCTAGACCATTGGTGGAATATTTACATTCATGTGAATGTAACTGCCTTGAACCATAAGAGATCACTCACCATTGATTTATCAGAGGACATCCTATTTCTAGACAGGAAGAATCACAAAACACCTCAAATAACACCCCTTAATATGGAAACCTTTGCAATGGGGCACTGACTAGCTTCCCCTTCGGTTATAAAAATGGTTCCTTCCGCTTCACACTTCATATGAAGGTCTGGTCTTTTCTTGTCAAAACTATAAATGGATCCACCCCTCATGAGATGTTGGTTATGAACCTCTAGTAATTTTCCACTAGACCTTGGATGTGGTGATCCTATTCCAAAATTTTTGGTGCAACCCAAGAAACAATTTATATATCCTTTAAAGGTTCAAATACTATCTCTTGATGAGGCACCACATGTCCAAGAATGATCACCTATCATGTCCAGAACATCACATGGAAAACTTCCCATAGGGATGGTGGCATTTAAGGGCCTCCAAGACGATCCAAAGATGTATGGTGTTTTCCTCATCGGACCTTGAGTAGATCATGATGTCATCGATGAAAATGATGAAAAACTTATCCAGAAATTCATGGAAAAAAGAGTTCATGAGTCCCATGAACATGACTGATGTGTTCCTGATGTCGAACGACATAACCATAAAATCAATGTTCCCATAACTATACATGAATGTCGTCTTTAGAATTTTACCCTCATTAAACATCAACATGAAATATCTAGACCACAAAAAAATATTGGTGAATAACCATGAACCCCTTAACAGGTTGAAGAGACAATATATTCATGGGAGATGATAACAGTTCTGGACCTCTACCTAATTCAATATCTGGTAGTTTATACATAACCACAAGCCACCGTCAACCTTCTTTGGAAACAAGACTGGAATATCCCACAGCAAAACACTCAGTCGTATAAATATCTTCTTTATCAGGCCATTAACGTGAATCTGAAAATACCACAACTCAAAAGGATCCATCAGATAGGGATCTATAAAAATTGAAGGGGGAGCAGGTTGCATGTCTATTATGAAATAAATTTCACGTCAAAGAGATAAAGTCAAAACCACTTTAGGTAAAACATCTAGGAATTCCGTGATATTCCATGAAATCACCACTATATTAGAACACGTCAACTCCTATGATAGCTTGGCAAACACAGAATGAAGAGGATCCACACACCGGCTTCCCTCTTGATGACTGCACTTTCCAAAATAAGATACACACTATCCATCCTTATATGGAAACACAAATCTCCTCTAGAAGCAGCATATAATAGAATGTATAGAGAAGAACTAATAAATTCAATGTACCCCATCATTTGAAAAAAAAAATAGTAGTAGAATATCTCAACTGGATTGAAGTGGCCCCAAAATTATTCAACACCTCCATTAAACATCAAACAGACTAGTTTGGCTACCAACTAGCTTCCTCCACACCATATGAAATGAAAGTATCTCTATTTCTAGCCCCATGTAATGGGATATATTGAGTGAAAAATGGAGTTCAAATATACTTAATTAAATATATCACATGAATGAGTTCAAAACTGACTGATCGTACATTGAACATCCTCAATTCCCGCTGGAATTTCTGCCCTGTTAGCGTGAAATTGCCCACGTCGAACACATCTACCCGTCTGCTTCCGACGACCTCCCCAAACACAACCTATTTTAGGTCTCTGAGGAACACCCAAATGTTAATATACTCCAGTACCGGCTACACATAGTGGAGCATGATCCCATTTCCCCTCCTACTGGAATGGAATGACTGGCAACTGCTATTGTTGGGGTGGGTGGTAAACCTTCACACCCCCACCGTTTTGGGCTCGAAATGAGACTATATTTTAAGATATCCAAGGAATCTACAAACAAAGAAACTCAGTCCTGGAACCATAAGAAAATAGTGAGGAAAAGGATATTAGAACAATGCTACTAAGACCTACTTCCCACTATCCAAATACTGGAATTCCCTAACACCAGAGACCTTATGTTTACTGCCTTCCCCTTTGATGAAATTGGATGGATACATTATCATGGTACACATCCACTCGAGTGTATCCTCTCCACTAATTTTTATTTTTCTAAACTTCTATGTGTGTTTATTGGGTAAATGGAGTGACGATATACTGAAGAGACGGTCCGAGTGCCTCCTCCAAGCATCTATCTCTCCACACCTCATGCAGAAAGTGGTCTGGTGCATATCGTAGGAGATCATTGAACTTGATCCCCTGTTCTCTCATCAACATACCCCCTTCTGGACAATGTTGAGATATTTTCCAATTTTAGGCCATCATTGTAGAGAAAATAAAAAATTCCAGAAACTCTTTCTCAATGTCATCCCATGAGACATCGGTCTCCTACCTCTCCTAGAGGTAAACTGTCCATCCCTAATGTGTTACTCCAGACATCGAGATCACTACCATAGGAACCCAGTAATCCCTAAGAAAATAGATTAAGGTGAAGGGTATTGTCATATCCTCAATCAATCGCTTAGTCTCTATGTCTAAATCATTGCCTTCTTACTTCACCAAGATCTGCTACTGGAAATCACGAATGGTCTTTTGCCACAAGTCAACTTCCTCCTCTTGATCGACCCCCTAATGATCAACCATGTCCGTCTACTAGACCTCAAATAATAATACCACTGGTGGGATATGTCTGGGATCCATATATTAAATGGTAAACAAGGAACTCCTATGCCTGCATAGCATGGAAATTTTCTATTAAAATCTCATTATCTATTTATTAAATTAAAATTACCAATATTCCAAAGACACAAAAGTACTCAAGTAATTATGATGAATGTATGTATCCTAGGGTCTCTAGCTTAAAATAAATGTAGCCTCACTTAGTTTTTTGGTAAGATCAGTGTCCTTGAATCAGATCATATGGGTCATAAATGTAGTTTCATAACTGGTATTCCTTGCCTTGTGTCACATACCATGATCACCTAACACTATTTCACTACAATCCTATGTAAGAGTCATTGTTCCTAACTTTGAACTCCATCTTACCTCTCAACCATAAATGTCTGATTCCATTCTCTCACAACCCACCTTACTCAAGATGAGTAAAGGGACATCAAAGTCCCATGACCTTCCATCTTCATGATGAAAGAGATATAATGACCCCCACAGTCCTTCCCTTGTAGTCCATAGAGTTGTTATTATCACCAAGGGTATAGAAACTCCCAGAAAAATGGTAGGAATTTCCCTTTTCAATGATAACAGGATCAGGAGAAAAGATGGTAAAAATCCAAAACAACACCAAATAGTTACATAGAGGAAACCTTTACCTTGCATGATTTAAATGAAAATAGCCACAATAGTTCAACCATATACCAATGCAAGTACCAAAAGAGAGAAACAATGCAAAATCACAAAAACTATCCCAACACCTGAGCTAGTAATGTCTACCATGATCCTCAAATTCCTCATGGACCCCTAAAATAGATTTACAAACATTGGGTGAGTATACAAGTATATCCAGCAGGAAAAATAAATCTATCCATGCATAAGTGGGTTAACATAATATTTTCCATATGAGAGAACAGCAGATCCAAAAATCATATACCATGTAGAACTAACCAGTCCAACCTCACCAAGTCACACTCACCAAATAATTCAATTCATGTATTTTAGTTGTATAAGAACATCGAAATTTGGGTCACCCCGCACCACTTTCCAACTAGTAAGGTAGTCATTCCTAATAGATAACTTCTTGACGTTAACACTGATGAAAAGTGAAGTCCCAATACCACAACCTGCCCGCACACACATGGGCCTTAAACCACACACAAATCCCACCCAAAAAAAACATGGTCCACAACCACACGACACATATTTCCCATAGAAACTTTAGCCACAACAGCCACAAATCTCACCCAATGACACCTGGGTCTCATCCTGATGACACTTGGAAAAAAAATTCGACGTCAAACACCTAGGCATCTCACGCACATGATGAATTTCCCTAATGGATCATGGGATATAGTAAACCTCAATCCATTACAGCATGTCCTAATAAGGATGAATGGTAAGAACCCAAATGTGGGTGCAAGGAGAATGTTAGTAACAACCATCTATCCTCCCATTTGAATGTTGGGGAAGACACCCTCCCCCATGAAATGGGGGTGTTCCGAATATGGTTCTCAATAAGGGTGGAATGCCTCTAAAAATAAGAAGGAACTAAAATTTATACATTAGTAAGTAAACACTCATCCCTATATATGAATTTTATACAAAAAAACAACCCATAAAAAGCCACATCTATTGGTACCCCTATATGAAAACCACACAGGCAGCCACAATAAATCAAAAGCATAACCCCTTTCCGTTTAAAAAATTTCAATTCATTAATCACGGTGTTCACCTTAATTAATTCTAGATCCACTTACGGAAACCAGAAAACAAAACATCTAAAACCATTTTCATATGGCTAATGGCCACTAAATATGTCCTAGAAAAACAATGGTGTAGGGACCATGGTGAGAAAATCGATTTTAACACCCATTCATAAAAAAAGAGAGAACAACCATCCTAAAGTCCCACTACAGACCCCCTTATTCTTAGACACACATTCAACCACTTCCAACTATCATTCAATAATGTTATACCACTCAATCATGCTTCACAACCAAACCAAGCAGCCCTACTATGCAACAACACCAATACCGAATTACCTACAAACATAAAGTCAAGAACCAACCCCGTCCTACAACCCCACTGGGAAACCACTACCTAGAAACAGTCCCATTACAAAAAATGTGCTCCGAACACTACATAAACCAAAGGTAGTCAGTCTGCCTACTTCTTTATCCATTTCGTAATCAATATATCACCTAGACTGAGATACCAAAACATCTCATATACCAGCCCGTACAATAATTATAAGGACTTGGACATAATCATTAAATAATGTTGAATTATGTGAATAACTTTCATTGAGGATATTTTCAGGTTTGGAGAATTAGTAAAATTATTCCATAACAATTACATATAAAAAATTACAAAGTAGACACTTCTGTTCAATTTACATTTTTTTCAAAAAATAAAAACTCTGAAAAAAGAAGCATGTTTACTTCCATGATTTAGATAACATGACTCTTCATTGATCACACCCTTGACCCAATCATCATTAAGTCCTATGAAAAACATTTCAAAACATGGAATGAACATTTAAATATCAATAACGGTTATAAAATAAGTAAAGAAAATATTATCCCATCAATAAATACAAATCAATGAAACCATAATTTCTAATCATAACATACCATATAAAAACACGTGATTTATGAATAATACATCAAAATAATAAATACTAAATGTAAATTGTGGAATCCATAATATACATACATTAATGATTCCACAACTATTTAGGGAATAACAATTGGAATACCAATTATAGTGTATTCTTTTTATATCTTAAGAGAAACATTAATGTTTACCTCCATCGCATTACCCAATGAATTGGAGCACTATCTCGGGCTCACCAACCCATAACATCATCATAGAAAAACCAGTATACGTAAACAATACCCAATTACCATAACATATTTAAAACACATAAAACATGCATAATGGAAAGATAAAAATTCCATATTGAAATCAAAATATATTCTGTCATTGTATTAAAATAATTATTACTTTATCAAACTATTTTCAAAACCATTTAAAACCTTTTATAAAGGTGTTTTTTGAATCAATGTTCCCCATACCACTTTCAATTCTTTTAAGGGGATTAGAATTTAAAAACATTAATTCCCATATAATTAAATACATAAACCATTTTGAAAACATGGGAAATAATTAGAATTAGTTATAAGAATAAATCGTTAAAACATTTAAAATAATGTTATAGTTAAAGAGTCAATTACCACATATAATATACATGTATAAAAATAATTAAGTAATTATATTCAAAAAAACATATAATATCATGAGAATAAAAATATTCATGATATAATATATCCAAGAGCAGTATATACACTATATAAAATTGAATTGGTGTATAACAACAAATAAGTCTCAATGGAGTATAAATTCAGACAAAGTCCCTTACAATGATCATATCCTTATATTAAGAACCAATCAATGACATGATTATGTGTTCCAAATAAAAATACACCCAATATAAGTAGATATGAAGTTTAAAAAAAACAGAGTTCAATCACACATATTCATTGGACGACATAATCATGAACTATAAGTTTATCCCAGCGAATTGGAATTGGGTTTAGATGTTGTCTTAAAGAAATTTGATAGCCTAACAACGTCGCATTAAAATTAAGAAAATGAGTTGATGGGAGTGAAATGGGTCACTCATCACAAGGACATAAAATTTACAGTAATAATGATGTATAAAAACATATCCCAACATATGAATATGTAAATTAAAAGACATAACAAAAAGAATTCTTTTAATAAGAGGATGGTGAAAGGTTCCCTTACCGATTTGGTAACTTAAGAAACATACACCCCATCAAAGAAGGATCATACAATGAAGAAGAAAATACCCATAAATTAAATTATATTACACAAAAAATACATTAATGGGAAGTAAAAACACCACACAAAATGAAATAGTGGCAAATATCTCCTGAATCTCACGGGAATGAAAAGTGAGATGACAACCCCTTACCCCATTGTAATCAATCAAGTCGTATGAAAAAAATATAATACCCACAAAATAAATAATAAAATACCATGAATATGGTGATAATAATGATAATATATATCTAATTTTAGTACACAATACACCATATTCAATAAATATGTTGACAATAATAGAAATCCTAGGGAATAGATAATGAGATAAGAAACTCCATACCTCGTGTCCGACATGAAGAGTTCATTATTTAATCTCTTGAATAATAAAAAAAGTTAATTAATAATTGAATAAAAAATATTAAATGTTTATTATTCTTTTTATATAACTTATTAGAATGTTATAAAAATTATGCAATCATTTATGTTAATAATCATCATTTTTTCAATATTTGGTACCTGAGTCAAAAATGAACTTCTTATAATTACAATTTGATCATTTGGTCAAAATTTAATTATATATATAACAATATTCAAAATATAGATATCATATATAGATATATATCATGTATATATATGTATTTATAATAGTACACAACATTTTGAGGTAAGAAATGAAATGTACCGTTCATTAGGACGGTCAGTTGTACGCACGCATTTACGCTACATTCATTTATATTTCATATTTAATGGAATGAATACATAATGATACATAGGTATATTATAATTCCAATATAATATAATATATAATTTCATTAATTCAATCCTGTATATATTCCACGTATGGCCTGAGTGATTCATATCCCTTTAAGGGGGTCGTAGTCCGCACTTCTTCAAATGAAATTATCGTATTTTCCCATTGTGGAATCAATAAATGTTTGATATAATGTGAAATATATAATTACAGAGAAAATATAAATATAATATATATTATACTTAAATAAAGATCCATATTAATGGCCACCATAAGATCTGGTAGGAGAATATTGAGCAATCATCGTTTTGGGAGGCAGTAGTTCGCCTTCCACAGAAACAGTATGTTCTTAACCCATTAGATGGTGTTTTGGGTTATTTTAGTTAAAATAATTCTCACATATAAAAAATACTATATTTAGTATACATGTTTTGTTATAAAATAAATGAATAAAACGATTTTATGGGGTTAGAGAATTAAAATAAAAGAAAACAAATTTAGAAAAGATGTTACCTATAAATCCGGTAACTTATTTTGGTTGGAAAAAAAGGATTTCATGAAGTTCCTTATGCTTATGATTAGGCATCATGGTAGAATAGAGGGACTATGGAAGAATATTTGGTCAGAGTTTGGATGAGAAATGGGTCTTCTGAGTTGTGAGTAATGGGTTAGAGGTGACATCTTTTTATAAGGGGGATGAGGGGCTCTTTAAAAATGTTTGAAAATATGATTTTTATATATAATGATATTTACTTTATAAAGGGCCAAAATCTATTAATGTAGAATATAATATGACTCTTGTTCGAAATAAGAGCATCCAATAAAAATTTTACAGGTTTTGGATACTGTTTTGATTTTATAATCTTATTTATTGAAATCATTCATTAATGATGTAAACATTGCATCATTATTGTGTTATAAATAACATTATTTATATGATGTCTAAAAATAATAAATAAAATTACATGATGTATGAAATTATTTTAGATTTCTAATGAATATTTATATATCAATTATATCAATTATATAACCCCACATTAAAATTTATTTATACAAACAATACATGTTTATTATATTTTTATTTTAACAGTATATAAAAAGTTACTAATGTCATTATCATACCCAAATGAATTTCAAAGGAAATAATTCATACCCAAGGATTTTATTTGTCTTCCATTACTCATAAAATATTTTTAAGACATGTTTTAAGGTAATTTTATGTTATTATAAAAAAAATTTACATTGAATTACCCAATTCGTCTTTAACCGCGGTAAATAAAAGTCAAAAGTTACTATTCACTGAAAAATAATTTTCATCTAATTGAATAATGTATTACATACTCATAACAACCATTTTTGATATATTTTTGATATTAAATTCACATAAGTGGTAAAATTTCATTTAAATAAAAAAAAGTCTGTTTTTAACTACTACTGAGTGTTTTCACTATTCATCAAAAAATGATGGTTTTCCGAAAAAAACAAAAAATTAAGCCTAAGCTATATTTGATATTCAAAATTTAAAAATTATGTCTATTTTACCAAATTAAAAACACGATAGTTTCATTAATTAATTTAAAATTAATTCCTGTTGTCAAAACAAAAAATATGTCTTTAAGAAATAATAACTATCAAAAGATAGACATCTGTCTATGTCCAATTTCAATGTGAAATTACATAAAATAACCAAAATTTTATTAAATTGTAAAAATATAATCTAATTATACTTTAAAACCATTTTAATATATAATCTAACAATATAAATAAATTATATTATAATAAATTTTTGAATTAAAATGCAGTATTATTCATTATTCATTATAAATGAACTTTATTAGAAAAATACACAAAATTTTCATAATGTAAAATTTGATGTTCCGACTCTAAATAAAAATTTTATTATGTCAAATAAAACATATAAAAGGTACCAAAAATAGATCTAAATAGGGTTCTCCATGAAAATGATGTAAATCCACCATTTTATGAATATTAGAGTATTTATACTTAAATTTAGATTCATTCACATTTTAAGATCTTAAATTTTTTTGGATAAATGTGAAAAAATCTGAAAATCCTGTATAATCATAATATGGTTAGTTCGGTTTATTCCCTCCACTAAAACAACTAGATGTTAACTACAATATAAAATAATAAGAATATATTTATTTTATTTTTTCAAAATGACTCAACATTGTGTACATCCTAAGACATGGGAGAAACCCATTGGTGCATGTCAGGTACGCCATTGAATATAGAATTAAATTTAAAAAAAATTAATATTTATTTCAAAAATACTATTAAATATGAAAATTTCATATTCATTATTTTCTCGGGATGTTTTATCCTCCCCCCTTTTGTAAATTTCATCCTCGTAATTGTAAATATAGTATTGGAAACTTCATTCAATATTCCACCTTAGAAAAAGAGTAAATAAAACTATCACTTAAAAATAAATGAATATAAGAACAAAGGTCACATGAGATAACCCATACATGGATTCCATGAATACAGTGATATGGATGAGATACTATGTATCCAAATCTGATGCAGAGTAATAGAAAACATTATTCAAAGAATGTCGAGAACATGAGAACCACAAATTTTTGATGGGTTAAATGGTCACTGTCTTCTAAGAAGGAAAAGTAAATGAAAATGGTTTTTGTATTAATTTTCTCATCAAAATGTTGAATAATTTATTTATGATCTTGACTATGAACATAAGGAAACATACTTACTTTTCATTTATACTTTCATCCTTCACTAAATTTCTACCACAAATTATTTTTTTCTCCAAACGATGTTAATTCAAGTTGACATGGACACATAAAGAGTTCTAAAATAAACTTCTAGAGAATAACATGATCCAAAAAATATGAACCATATATTTCCACTATCTTTATACATTAACCAATACTAATTTTTTTTACAAGATCAGATAATCCATAAAAGGATAATCCCTTATAAAAATAAATAGTACTCTTAATCTTCAATATTCAACAAAATGTAACCAAAGTTCATGAAAGAAAATTAAATATAAAATTTTCCATAAAATTATTGAAAATAATCCAAACTACGATTGAAACCCAAAACTCAGAATGATTTAATCACATAGTCCTCCATATTAAATCTTAAAATTTATCTCCAAAAACAACAATTACTCTAAATGTATCATACTGAATTGTAGTTAACCTAATCAAATATTCTTTATGTCAGGTTAATCATTTCCATAAATAACCCAAATCACCATTTTTCTGTAATAATAACATATATTTTCCCAAAATAATATTTCAATAATTACTCCACAAATTAAATCCCATAGAATTCTATTTTCCATAAGCATACAGTGTTCCCAAAAGAGATAATGTCTTTTATAATAACCATTATCACTTAATCACCAAATCATTTTACTTTACAAAGGATGTCCATTTAGTAAAACATAAGATTCAAAATCAACTTATTCCTGATACATAAAAACATTTAACTAAAATTAATTTGTCATACTAACCAGGGACTTCACGTAGTCCAGTGGTAGGAAATAAATCTCAAACACACTTTGGTTGTGGGTTCGATTCCCATAGCATTGTCCGACGCGATGGGTTGCCACATGATTTGTGTGTTTTCCTTTTCCAAAAATTATATAATCTCCTAAAATTCCAAAAAAATGAGACAAATTTCTCAAAAATAAACATAACAAATTTTATCCTCAAAGGTTATCAAATACTTTTCGTTTTGCAGCCCAAAATGTTATAACGATTTATCACCTCTAAAAAACTATGAGTCATTCTAATATGAAAACTATTATGGTTATATCACTTATTCCTAAATAACACCCAAACCTATAAATTTATCTCAACTAACCTCTAAAAACAACTATAAGGACTTGGCCTTAATCATTACACAATCTTGAATTAAGTGAATAATTCACATTGAGAATATTTTTAGGTTTTTATCTTTAGATAATTAGGACATAACTATTACATCTGAAAAATTGCAAAGTATACACTTCTGATTAGTTACCATTTTATTCAGAAAATAAAAACTCTTAATAAAATAAACTTGTCCAGTTACATGTTTTAGACAATATAAATTTTCCATGATCCCATCCTTGACCCTATTCATATTTATGTCTTGTGAAACACATTTCAAAACATGGGATGTGAATGAAAAGCTCAATAAGGGTTTTAAAATAAGAAAATAAAACATTACCCCATCAATAAAAAAATCAATGTATCCATACATTTTAATCATATGATAACTAATTAAGTCACAAGATTTATGAATAATACACAAAAACCATAAATCACAAACGTAACTTATAGCATACATAATATAAATACATTGTAGCTTTCATAGCTATGTAGGGAGTTAAAATTGGAATACCCATCACAGTATATTCCCTAAATTACTTTGGAGAAATATTATCGTTTACCTCTATCATGTTACCCAATGCATTGGAGAGAAATCTTGAGCTCACCCTCAATAGGTTTATCAGGGAACCACACGTATACACAACCAATTCACAATATCCATGATATATATATATAACACATAAAACAATAAAAATGAACGATAAAATTTCACATTTATATCACAATATATCTTTTCATGATATTTACATAATCAATGCTTTATCGAACCATTTTCAAAACCATTTAAAACATTTAATAAAGAGATTTTTTTAATCAAAGTATCTCATAACACTTTGAAGATTTTAAAGAGATTAAAATTTTAAAACATTAAGGTCGATATATTTAAATACACAAAATATTTTTAAAACATGGAAATTAATGAGAATGATTTAGAAGATTAAATATTTAAAACATTTAAAAAATAGTTAAAGAGTCTCTTACCACTTGTGAAGAATTTAAATAAAATTAATTAAATAATTAATTAAAAAAATTATAATACCATGAGAATAAGGAGGTTCACAATATAATATTTCAAAGGGTGTTATATACACCATATAAGATTGAATTTGTGTAGTACAAAAAAAAGTATCAATGGAATTAAAAGAGAGACAATGTAACTTGAAAAGATCATATCAGGGGATTAAAGACAATTCAAAGACATAATTATGTGTGAAAAGTATAAATATACCCAATATAAGTGGTTATTAAGTGTAAAAAAATCTGAGGTCATTCACACATATTCATAGAATGAAATAATAAATAAGTATAAGTTAAACCTAAATAATTGAAATTGGTTTAAGAAGTTCTCTTACAGAAATTTGACATCCTTAGCGTCTCTTTAAAATTTAGAAAAATGGTCGATGAGAGATAAAAGGGTCTCTCATCACATGGAGATAAAATGTACATAAATATGGATATATAAGAACATATCCTGACATACGAACATGTAAATTGAAATACAGAACAAAAAGTTGTTTTTAAAAAAGGGGAGGGTTAAAGGTTCCCTTACCGGTTTGGTAACTTACTAAGCATACAAACCATGAAAGAAGGATCATACAATGCAGATGAAAATAACCATAATTTAATTTATATTACATAAAAAATATAGTCATGGTTATTAAATAAACTACACAAAAATAAATATTGTCAAATATAGAATGAATCTCATGGGAATAAAAAGTGATATGAAAACTCCTTACCACGTTGTAATCAATAAAGATGTATGAAGTAAATTAAAAACAACCAAATGAATCAAAAAATAATATTAATATAAATATAATCATGATAATATATATATAATGTCAGTACAAAATACTCCACAAGCAATAATTATGTGACAAACAATGGAAATCTCAGGGAAATAAAAGTGAGATAAGAAATTCCTTACCTCGTGTCCGACATTACTCGTTCATTATTTAATCATATAAATAATAATATATAGTTAATTTACATTCATTATTAAGAATATTTTTAATGTTTATTATTATTTTAACATCACTTATTACCATGTAATAAATATTATACAATAATTAAGTTAATAATCACCGTTTTGTCGATATGTGGTACTTGATTCAAAAATGAACTTCTTATAATTACAAGTTGTTCATGTGGTCAAAATTACATTTTATCTACAATTATATTCATCAATTAGATACCATATATATCATATATATACAATAATTATATATATATTTATTTATACTAGTACATTACATTTGGATGTAAGAAATGTAATGCATTGTTCATGGACACGGTAAGCCGTACATACATATAAATGCCACATTCATTTATATTTCATATTTAATTGAATGAAAACATAATGATAAATATGTATATAATAATTCCAATATAATTTCATATATAATTTCATTAATTCCATAATTAATATGTTTCACGTATTTCATGGAAGAGTAATATCCCATGGAGGGGGCGATAATCTGTAGTTCCTCAAATGAAATTATATTATTTTCACATTATGGAAACCATAAAGGTATGATATAAATGAAAAATACAGAAGTATAGAGTCAATATAAATATAATATATATTAAATTTAATTAAATTTCTATATTATTGTCCACCATAAGAGGTGGTAGGAGAATATCGAACAATCATTGTTTCATGAGGTAGTAATTCGTCGTCCATGGAAATAGTATATTCTTTAACCATTAGAAGAAGGTTTGTGTAAGTGTAGTTCAGATAAATCTCATATAAAAAAATAATTATATTGAGGATAATGTGTTTTTTATAATTTAAATGATTAAAAGTAGTTTAGGGGTTGGATAAGTAAAATAAAAGAAATTAACTTAAGAGAGGATGTTACCATTAAATCGGGTACCTCCCTTTGGTTTGAACCAAAAGAATTAATTGATGTGCCTTAAGCCTAAGGTAAGGGATCGAGGTGGAATAAAGGGTTCTTGATAGATTACTTGGGAAGATGATGAATGATCCATGGGGCATGAGAGGTGTGAGTAATGGGTTAGAGATGAGTTCTTTTTATAACGGGGGAGGGGCTCTTTAAAAATGTATGAAAATATTATTTTATTAATTAATTATATTCAGTTTATAATTGTTCAAAACATATTAAAGGCGATGATAAGATGGATTTTTTTCGAAATAAAATCATTCAATAATAATTGGACAGTTTTTTTATATAGTTTTATTTTTTAATAATCTTATTTATTTAAATCACTCATTAATGAGGTTAACCCTTCATCATTATTGTGTCATAAATAATTTTATTTATATGATGTATAAAAAATAATAATAAAATACCATGATGTAAGAATTTTTTTATACTTTTAATGAATATTTATACTCATGTATATCAATTATATAACCCCCCCCCCATTAAAATTATTTTAGCAAAACAATACATGTTTGTGATATTTATATTTTTACTTTAAATAAAAAGTTATTAATGAAGTTATCTTACCCAAATAAATTTAAAAAGCCAGAAGTCTTACCCAGGGATTTTCTTGGTTGTCCATTACTCATTCAATATGGTTAGGACATGTGTTATGGTAATTTTATATTGTTATAATGTTTTATTTATCTTGAATTACACAATTTAAATTTAACTGTGGTAAATAAAAGACAATAGTAACTATTAACCAAAAATTATTTTCATCTTATTGAAAAATATTTTAATTACTAATAACAACCATGTATGTCATATTTTTTAAATTCAATTCACAAAAGTGGTAAAATTTATTTTTAATGAAAAAGTTGTTTTTTACTACAACTTATGTTTTGATTATTCATCAAAATTTGAAGGTTTTCAAAAAAATACAAAAAATTCATCCTATGGTATATTTGATATTTGGAATTAGAAAATGATTACTATTTTACCAAATTCAAAAATTATAAGTTATATTAATTAATTTAAATGTAATTAACTTTGTGGAAACAAAAAGCGTGTTTTGAATAAATAATAACGATCAAAAGATTGACACTTGCTTATATCAAATTTCA
The DNA here is from genome assembly GCA_963277665.1 of Viscum album. Classification (NCBI taxonomy): domain Eukaryota; kingdom Viridiplantae; phylum Streptophyta; class Magnoliopsida; order Santalales; family Viscaceae; genus Viscum; species Viscum album. The sequence continues at coordinate 39,104,523 of OY728160.1, read as the reverse complement.
AAATAAAATTATCCACAATTCCCATTATTGTATTAAAGGGTGAAAATATAATCTTATTCCCCTTGAAAACCATTTAAAAATTTAATATATCCATATAAATAAATAATATTAAAAGATAGTTTTGAATTAAAATGCAATATTTTTTACTATTCATTATAAAAAATGAACTTTATCAGAAAACTACAAAAAATTTACAAAATGTAAATTTAGATGTACCGATTCCAAAGAAAATTTTATTTATTCAAATTGAAAATATAAAAGTAACCAATACTATTTTTAAAGAATTCTCTCCATCAAAAGGCTTTAAATCATCCTTTTAAAGAATATTAGAGTATTTATGCTTAATATTTAATTCATTTACATTTTAAGCCTATAATTTCTTTTGATAATTGTAAAATAATTTAACAAAAATGAATAATCATAATATGTTTAGTTCTATTCATTCTATCCACTAAAATGGCTAGACAATAACTACCATTTAAAATAATTATAGTATATTATTATTATTATTTTAATATGACTGAACATTGTGTGAAACATTAGACGTCAGAAAAACCCATAGTTTCTTGTCAGGAAAACCATTGAATATAGAATCCCCTTTAAATTAAAAATAATACATAATTCAAAATTATTAATAAATATGACAATTTCCTATTCATTATTTTCCTGGGATGTTAAAAAAACTCACAGTAAAACATCACCAAATAGCATCCCCCCTACACATACATACCATCCCCCAATCACATTGTCCACCCCCATACCTATAACAAGGTAACTAATAGAAACTTTACACAAACCCAAAAAAGTACAAAATAGAATCAATCATAGCATAAAACCACATCATTAAGAAAAAAATATATAGATTTATCAATATGGTATCTTTAATTCCAATTTAAATAATAGCGGATATCACAAAATAGGTTTGGCCAGGTAGAATATATTCATTTAAGAATGTATACAAGATTATATATATTTTATTTCACAACCATTAACAATGCATCACAAAAAAACAGAGCATGACTAGTGCACAATTAAAGACCAACAACATTCATGATTTTCAGAATCCATATGGCCACAACTGATAATATAACCAAAAAAGATAAAAAATAAAAAAGCATATCTAACATCACTGATTCCTTGCTGTTATTTCATTTACCCCAATTAGTTTTTGATTATCATATAAAATTACACTTATTTATTTATTTTTAGGGATATGGATTCATCCACTAGTGACAAAGAAACATTACTACCCCCACCTCACATGATACTGAAATATATAGGTAGAAGAATCGTTATCTGAAACAACAGGCGATAGAAAATCAACATTGTGCTAATATTGGGTATCCATGAGAAACAAAAAAATCAATGAAGTTTGAGAATGAATGGGGTATAGAAGATGTTCCTGACTCATCTATTTAGAAAGGATCTAGACACTCATATATAAAAGGGACAAGAGAACCTCATCTTTTAAAAAAAACTCAGATCTTATATCAATGGATCAAAACGATCCCAAATGACAAAAACGTGGGATCAAGGTCATGATCATGTAGTTTGAATATCTCAATGTACTCGGAGAATTTGGATATAATATAAATTCTTAATATCCTTTAAAAAATCCTTCAAAACTCCCAAACAAGGATTTAAACTTAGTTTAAATCAAATAAAATTCAGTTGGGGTGAAACAAGAAAAACTCATAAAACAAAAAGAATTCGAAATTTGGAAAAGGGTGAGACACCATTTTGTGTGCCACCATTATAATGCCACTGTTATAGTGCCACCGTTATAGTGACACAATTTCAATATGACACCATTTCGGAATAACACCATTTTATTGTGACGCTATTATAGTTCCAATATTTCGGTGTTCCACCCTTAGGTTTCCACTGTTTCAGTGTGCCTCCATTACGGTGTCACCATCTTGTTGTGCCAGCATCTTGATGTGACACTGTCACAGTGCCACCGTTTTAGTGAAAATGGATTATTGGAAAACTCTCGAATCAAACCACAATGACCCCCAAGAACACCACAAGAACTTTATTTTCACAAATGAATGGAACAAGGAAATCTAGGTCATTATAGGATATGAAAATACACATAATATTCATGACATTAATCATAAATGAAATTTATGTTAAATATAGACACTATATAAAAACAATCTGCTGATTATTTTTCTTTTAGAAAAATGAGGGATATCCAAAATGGACTAGACTCTATTATTTAATAAAAAATAAAGTTACAAATGTCCAAATGAGGATTTTTTTTCGTGCTATCCATTTTCTAGTATGAAAAGTTCACCTCAAAAGTGTCGTTGATCCATATAAACTCTTGATATGTGATACCATTTTTAGAAATCCAATGAATAAATTAATGTTATTCATGACATACATATTTGATGATATAGTTCATTGATGAAATAGAGTCCATTAAATTTCTCCATTTGGCATTCAAAATCATATATTGGAATATTACCATTTCCGACCACATGCACAATACTAGTGGAGTCATATTAAATTCACATGTTGAGGTAGCCATAATGATTTGAGCATTCCACAAGATTTATTATCCCAATAATATTAACATCAAGGGACATGTCAACACTACATGGTACACATAGAAAACCTAATGTGTCACCAAAATAATTTATTTAAATTTCACCATAGGTAAAAGATCCTAGATGTCCTCTTGAAGCTCCATCAGTATTGTGTTTAGCCCATAAAATAAGTTGAAAAATTCACATGACATAAATGGTTCCATAAGGTGGATGATAATTCCCTACAATGTTGAAACACTTAATAATTGTAAAATAATGTATTGATATATTAAAATACCCATTTTGGGTTTCATGTGCATGAATTACACCCTTAATGACATTTTATAAGGCAGACATTGTGAGGAAAGGAGTCCCACTATACACCAGCCTGTTTCTACTTGTCTAAATAGCGGGAATGATTTCCAAATTTTTTGATAGTATAAGATTAATAAAATACATTAATAGAGGATATTTAATGAAATCTAGAACCTGAACCCAAATTCTTGTTGTATAAGGAATTACGAATTGAAAAAAAAAATCCGTAGGAGTCCAAAGGGTAGTGGCCCTGACACAGCTAAAAAACATGTTGTAATTTTTACTCTATGGTGACTATAAACACAAATATCAAATATATATCAATTTAAAACCCATAAAAAAGATCATCCATAGGGATAATGGAGTACATAATAATTTATAAATGTAATGGTTTGGATGGTGAAATCCATCCATTGCTATGAAACATGTAACATTAGATAGAACATCAATGCACTTCCTCTCGGAAGAAATCTGTTGATGAAAACATCCCATTTAAGGATGGTTCCCAATCAGTAATATCATCACTTTGAATGAAGGAATACTTCAACTCTAATTCTTAGTCCTAAATTGGAATCATGTGCAAGACTTTCTATATTTCTCCCTTGATCAACACATTCATGTCTTTTGATGGATCACATGGGCATAAAAATTCATGAAGGGGGATTCTTTTCCTGTTATAAAAAAACAATATAGAAGATAATTAATATTGTCCAATTAATTAATATGTTGGAAAAATATATATTCAAATCAAACCAAATGGTTGGGTCTATGTATTTAAAATTATCAGATTCCAGCCTCTTAAAGAATATTGATCTAAAAAAAATCAAGATACCCTGATTTACCATTGATATATATCATCATGAAATTGTCCTAAAATTACACATTTAATTTAACAATATTTTTTATTCCAATAACAAAATAATAACATGGCTAACAACCCTGGTTCTATGAATCATGTGTTTGTATCCTCTAAATAATGACACCAATCAAAATAGAATTTCTGATAGAGTTTTTGATTATTTTATTGGGGTAAATAGACCCCTTATAGAAAATTAATAAATAATAAAACTTAGTCATAATAATAACATTGAGATGGAAGACTCTACCAACCATCAAGAGCATTTTTCCTCTCTAGTTGTCATAATGATTTATAATATGAATCATATTATGAGAATAATCTATGACATCTGTTTTTTTAATAACATTGGGAGAACAATGTATGAGAAAAAAAGCACACATTATTGGATTCCCAACTCATTTATGACATCAAAATTTCAGAATACATTATATTTTTTAGAAAATATAATAATTCACTATTCATGAAATCATACATCCCTGATAATTTTTCATAATGTATTTTAGAATAATTTTTTTTTAAATTCCTTTTATTATTTATGGTTAAAATAATTATGCCAAAAGAATAGAGTATGTAGGTGGGGGAATTAAGTCCCCCAAAATATCTAATGGGTTTATGTTTATTAGAATCATACAATCATAGAAATAGTATGATTAAATAATCATTATTTATGTTGAAAATTATTTTTGATAGACTATCACATTTCTTCCACCTCGAGAGCATGTCAAATAGCCTTTATGCGATACATTTACAGGAACTCGGATAACTTCAGATCACATGAGTGTTCTAACTCATTGAATAAAAATTCCATCAAATCAAAAATTATAGAAAACCGTGAAAATTAAACCTCAATCAAAATTATCAACCTAAATTTTAATATACATATTTATATAAATATTTCTAAAACTGGTATAATTATTTAGATAGTTAATACACTATGAATAAGAAATAAGGATTTCATTAATATGTATACAATTGATGAAATAGAATTAGTTGGGAGAAAAAATATTTCTTATAATACTAGACATCCTATTGGTGATAATTTTACAAATAATTTTTATATACTATTGATAAGGCACATAGTTCTAAAGAAGTGAATCTCTATTATGATCTTTAATTTTGGAATCAATGAAAGGAGTTGAACATTAATTCCTAGTTTCAACTGACCACAATTGAAAAAATGAATGAAAATCCCATAATAATCACATTGAACAATCTTCTACTATGTAAATAAGAAAGCTCTAACGAACCCATCAAGGCTAATATAGATTCCATTGTTAAGAAAAGAAATCATCTTTGATCTAACATTCATGGGGTTAATAAATAAGGCTTGAATTCTCATCCACATAGACAAGTGTTTGAATAACATACCTTATATGATCTATACATGATTTGGGTACCTTAAAAATGTTCATGTAAAATGAAATAACATGATCATCTATGTCTTATATTTTATCATTAATAATCCCATTATCAGTAATAATAACCAAAGGCCTGTTGAGTTTTCATACTCATTAAAGAAAATTAAAAAACATGTTATTTACCACTACTTATTTCTTTTCACATTAAGTAATTCATGTTTCACACATTTATTTTGTATTAGATGAAATTTGAATTCATCTATAGTCATATTTTCATGCTCAAAGACATTGTTGAAATCATAACTACTGTCACTCTCTTTAATGGGATGAAGTAATGGTTCAATCTGAAAAATATTTTCCTCATAGTGGTTAAAAATTTCACATTTCAAAATTTTTAATATTTTATAAAGAACATTATGATTATGTACAAGGGATGAGGAAACATTCATATAATTTTTATAATTCCATATATCTTGAAACATTATGTTGCATTGATGAGGTATTATCCAAAAATTAATTAATCTGAATGGGATATGTGCCTTAGTATTTCTGGTGGAGAGACTTTTCGAAACTAGATAGTTATCAAAGTTAGGTATTTTTAGAGTAGAAAATGAGATTAGGTTCCAAACAACAATGGTATCATCATTGAAAAATTACCTTTCTAATTTACTATCCACCATTTTATTACATTTCTTTGAATACAATGTATAATTAGAACCTTCTAGATTGGAATCATACATATTAAAATATAAATACAATCATAGAAGATTATGGATGAGGTGGAATAGATAATCTTACATGGCCTCTTGTATGGATTTATAAAGGAAAATAAATCATTAAGTATATTATAATAATTTGTTAATGTGCATCTTAAATCTTGAATCATCAGAAATAACTATCTCCCTTCATGAAATTCCAAAAAATCATACATGAAAGTGAGAAATTATTTTCTACCCATAATATTATAACTCAGATTGAAAATATATTATATATAACTGATATATAAGACTACATCAACTCTCAAGTGACCTAAGAACTAAATCCATTATTTATAATTATTAGAATGATTTGTTTTTTATTCATTAGACCATATTATAAAAATAATATTCTCATAAAAATACTATTTGGTACGGAATGTCCTAGAAGATTATTTTTAGGATTATTTAGAAAAATCCAATGATAAATAATAATTTCAAGGTTTTTCAGACCAGAATAATCCCCTGACATGATCAGTATATATATATATATATATATTCATTTGTGATTATATCCCCATTTTTTTATCACACTAGAATGATTTTCTCAACACTATTTCCTAATAGAAATTTATTTCTTCCCATAATTTTCTAGACATTCATCACATTCATTTCATGGAGTAGTTGTGTTGGAGAATACCATATCTAATTCATTATCTGAAGAAATATAAATATAATTGATTTGAATTTTCCTATTCTTAATTACCATGAAATTCTAGATTTTTTTCATATCTTTCAAATAATATTTAATTTTTCATATATATTATTAAATTATAATTTATTCATGAATTTCGTTAAATTTGGGAATTGATTATCCAATAGATTTATTTCCATAAAATATGAAATAATTTTAATAAGGGGCATGTTTTCCTAAAAATGAAATCAGTTGGTTAATTCTTATAGGATTGAGATGAATCATGTCCAATTCTAAATTGGGTGAAGATACCATGTGATATTGAATTAACATCACCGGTTCCCTTAGTGGGATTCGAGTAATGCATGTTTAAACTGTCGTGTAAAATTATTATATCAATTTATAGTGATGATATAATAATATTGATAGATTGAGGTGGAATCATGATACTCTTGAAAACATTTTAAATATCCATATGATGAAAATTTGGTCTCATAATTCTGTCATCTTCTGGTTCTTTAAGGCCTATAAATAATAATATAGTAGGGTCTGCATGATGATTTAGTATGGATCGATCAATGATCTTACTCCCATGGATATGTAATATCATGTTCGATGTATTTGGATGGTGTACTGAAATACAAACACGTTTTCAAAGACACTATTAATATTATTATCATGAATGTCTTTAATAAGGCTCCTGATATCTTGATAAATTTCAAGATAAACTTGTTCTCCCTCACTGTTCATTGTTTTATTTTTTTCATTCTTCTCCCAGAAGGGACATTAATACCGATCCTTATGGAACTATCAATTCCAAAATTTCATCATTAATCATTATACAAAATAAAATCACAAAACTTTCCACTATTGTTTCTTAAATCAAAAGTGTTTTTCTAATTTTCATCCATTTCCAAATATCAAACGTCATTGTAGTTTGTCCAAATAATATTATTTTCGTATTTTGGATAAAACACAACATTAATGGTTTAGTGTGAACCATTACAACACAACTAGAAAAAATCATATCACACATAAATTATTTTAGAAGAGAGAATAAATGGGATACAATAGTTCTTTAGACATATCACATGTTGCAAAAAGAAAAAAAACCTAAAATGATCAACCAGTATGAAAACTAATCATTATGACCATCCCAATTTGTATGAACACCAGAACCTCCAGGATACCAAATGTGTGCCAATTAACACAATTCTAGGAGTAGAAATCCACTGAAAATCATCTATTTTAAAGAAGATAAAAACATATCCAAAATCCTCAGTGACTGTAACAATAAACATAAACTATAGTATTTCATTCATTCAACTAGTAACCTTAGTTCAATGCGGATGCAGGACAAACTGGCCTAGAAATCAAGTCCTCCCAACTGAGTCACACAAATACATCCATGATAAGTCTCTAATAACATATTTAGGGTGATAGGAAATTTACTCCCTAACATGATAGTAATAAATTTATTCAACACCATAAATGAATCCATTTCAAAAGGAAGACCCAAATTTAGGAACAACAAATCATGTTCAGAGGTGTATCAGGCCATATATTCTAGGCTAACATTCTTAGAATTTCTCCCATGCTCAAGACTATTCCACTCTTCCATTATAAATGCATTCTCCCCATGTTGTTATGTATTCATATAATCTATTTTAGCCTTTCCAATCTTTCTTAATTCCAATATCATATTGGTATTGTGAACTGAGGTTCTTAATGTGACATCATTCTTCTGACCTTTTAAAGGTTTACCGTCCTTCTAGGGGTTGAATACTGAGGGAACCTTTGAGGATAAGGATTCCTCGAGACATTATTCAATACCACCCACGGGACACCAAAATGCCCCACAAATTTTGAAAACATATGTTTTAGAAGGATGGATTAGTGTTTCCTATTCTTTTTATTCATTTTCATAGGGCCTTAAAATTCTCCAAAATACCTTACATTTTTAGCTTTCTTCGTAATTAATCTGAAAAAACCTTTAACAATATCATCACATTAGCATTATGATGTAGTACTATAACCTTCACTCATATCTCTGATGTGACACCCTAAGGTTTTAAAAATAAATTGAAATTCATAATGCCACATTTTATTGAAGATACAGTAATAATCTAGCCATTAAACATAATTTTCCGACGTCTTTGATTTCAATTTAGAAAAATGAACAATTACGACTGTGATCAATATGTTTTTTGGAGTTCGATCGAATAAACATGATTTCAATGAATATGAGTATAACATTATGAATAGTATATTGAATTGTAACAAGAACCATATGAATATTATATCATATTATTATTATATTTTCTAAAGGTTATAAGATAAAGGGATCTTGATTAATTTTTCAAGGTGATATTAAATGATTTTTTTTTAATATTGTAGTTTCTCAAATAAATTTTATCTTTAAGTAAAAATAAAATTATTTATATTTTTAAAATTATTTTTAAAACATAGAGTTAAATTATTAATTCTACACATCGAAAAATAGTTATGGTGAATTTTTGGAATTGTTTTTGAATTTCATGATTTTTTATGAATACGGGAATATGGTAATTTGATGTATATATACATTATAGGTTAAATACTGAATTTCTAGCATCATAGATGATGTATGAACCCATTATTTAATTAATAATTATATTTATACTTTTTTGGGTCACATGAATCAGCATTTTTCATAGTCATGAGCAAAAATATGAAAATAATGATAAAAATTATGAAAAAAATCTTCCTCACCTCCACTATAAATAACCCATGAACCCTCCTCTTCCTCTAACACCTCTTAAGATTTACTAATTGTATATATTCTACCAAATACACTTCTTAAGACTCTTCCACATGTCGATGAAATTCTAGTATCACTGAAATTTAATAACCAAAGGCCATAAAAAGGATCTTAATGAGAAGACATCATGAAGTAAAAATCCCCTTTCATTTTCTTATTTTCTTTTCAATTATTTTCATTTTATTATACTCTCTTACCATACCCTTAACCAACAAGAATGAATCATCATGAATATTATATATTTCTGTTTTTATCATGATTATGGAAGAATTCATCATCATACTTTTTTTCTCCTTTCCCTTATTCTAAAAAGAAAAACATTGTACGTGATGGTTCAATTTACCAAAATCTTGGATGATGTGTCTTAAATTTCCATTAATTCTTTAAAATATTACTGTAAAATCATTTTAATGTTTGATACATATGGTAAATTGTATTATATGACCTTTATTATGTTCTAAAATTACATTATATTCATAATATTGAATATATATGATGAAAGAAGTTCATGATTATCACAGAACCGCCAAAATGATCTAAAAAAATGTCACTAATGATTTAAGAAATAATTAATCCTCATATAATATATAAATATATTTATGAAAAATATAATATATTGTAAAAATAATAATACCATTTCATTAAACTCATGGATTTTTGCTTCGATTCAATATGAATTTCTATTATGAACAGACTATTGAAATCATGTAAAGCGTGATCCCGAAACAATGGAAAACCAAAATATTATTAATATATTTGTAGAATAATGTTATAAAATTATTTTATAAGGTGTTATAAACATGATTATTATTCAATAAAATATTAATAAGACAATTTTTACCTTTATACATGAGGTTTAAACATGTTTCACGAAAGGTGTACTTGTGGTAAGGGAATTCATAACCCAATTTCCATTATTTGGGTTATCCTTCTACATACTTGATTTTTTTAATGGTAAGAAATTTTTTGAACTGAATTAATATTTTATTATTTTCTATTATCTGGATTTATAGTGCGTATATGTATTCGACTCATTTATTAATTTTCACATCAATTATATGATATTTATGAGGGACTTTTCATTTAAAATCCTATTTATAAATTATGTATTACAAAATTCAAAAAAAAGGTATTTGTAAAAGTATCCATGTTTTATGATTATGATCTGATTCTTGGGAATTTTTTATAATGAATAGTGAGACCTATATCTCCATACAATTCATTAGATATGTGATTGTTGGAGGTCGTCTGTTTGGTTACTCCTAATGTAACAGTGATGGTTACACCATATGGTAGGTGTGAGGGTTATGTTGTATGGCTATCGAGAGGGTTACAAATCATAATGTAGCCATGATGTTTAAAATATAGTTATATAATTCCACAGGATACCCTTAAGATTTTATATATGTTCTTTATGATTTTATTCAAATCTTATGTTTCACAATGATCGAATATATGGGTGAGTAGTTTGGTATAGTGAAAAATATTTCTTATAGTGATAAGTATTCAGGGAATAGTGATTTTTTTATTATTTTTATATCCCTTACTAATATTTTTAATCACATACCATATTTTAAAATGTTTTTTCATATGTTATAAGGTTGTGTAATTGAAATAACGAAGTTGTGTTAAATGTTATAAAGACTTTTCAAATAAATCGTGTTTTTGTTTTGTGTTAAAATTTTATGTTTTAAAAGAAATGGATATTGTTTTAATAGTAATAAATTTTTATATATGTGGGTTGATATGTACTAGTTAGGTCATAACCTTTTATAATACTACACCAAAAATATCTCCTGGAATGTAAAGAATTGAAATCTAGTTTAAATAACTAAATTGTGTAATGGTTATGGATGGGTTATTATAGTTGGAATCAGAGAACGGTTTAGATTATATTAGGGGTTAGTATAATGTGAAAATATCACCATAGATTATTTTTACTTTATTTTTATAATGAAATGGTATAACATTTAATGAATACCATGTTGCTTCATCTATGATATGTATGTTTAGAATAGTTTTCCGTAGAAGAAATATGGAATCTAGCAATGGATGGAACCATTAGGATGATTGATTTTCGAATTAACAACCTAAAATGGTGCATATTGGAACTGAGTACTTTTTTCTAGTAATGGATTAGAAGAAATAGTGAATAAATGGAGGTGTCATCCATTCAATAGAACAACTAGATCTACCACAATAGTACATAATCATAGGGGATTATTTTATGAGGCAACACCCTCCTTTTAGTGGATTTTCTTAAACAATAGTGTTTGAAGTATGGATTAAATCCCCTGATAAAAATATTCGATGTTATGGTATGTTTCGATAATAAAATGTTTAGTATTTCTATTTATAATTTTTATGTTGAAGATAATTAGTAGTGGTCAATGGTTTAGAATATCAGGGATATATATGATTTTTATTCCTTGAAGTGGGATGAATATAATGGTTTTTTACTTTAAAAATATTTTCCTATTGTCATTTTATATGTGATAAAGAAAAAAATCCTTGAATTTTATCAGAAGGATAAAGATTCAGTGACTGTGTATGAAACAAACTTCACCCAACTTGTGAGGAATGCTCCAAATAATATTCTATAACCTCATAGAAAAATAAACCATTTTTACATAGGATTGATGCAAAGATATAGAAGGGAATTATATTTTTTTAGTTCAAATGTTATGAGAAATTTTTCATATGTTCTAAGTGGGAAGAAATGGATTTCTCTTATGATAGTGGGTACTTTGTCAACAAGTTGAAGAAGTGGTCCAGATGGCATGTTATGGGTAAGAATAAATTAATGAAATCTAATGGTATGAAATTTTAGTTTCCTAATTGTGAAAAGTGTTGTAAAAAGTACCATGGGGTGTTTCTAATTAAAAATAGGAAGTGTTTTTGATGTTGTATGTTTGGATATATGGCATGAGATTGTAATTAATATGATCGAAAGAATAATCATGATTAGAATAGTTTTATGTTTTTTAAATATGATAAGATGGGTCATTAATGAAATGCCTACACAAAGAAGGATCAAAATGATGAAAAGAATCTATACTATATGTAGAATTTTGTTTGAGATCCTTTGTGACATGATCGGTAGATGTTGTGAAATCCATTAAAGTTGTATCAAGAAGCTTGTTTATTTAATCAGAGTTTTCTAATGTTTTTCTTGATATATGGTCTATATATTCCTTTAGTTCATAGATTTTTTTATCCAATTGGATATATCAACTCAACAAATGAGACCAGATCTTATTGTTAAAATAGTAATAGGAATTTTTACATAAAGAGGGTATTTTAAGAATAGTAATATTGTTTTCTAAGGAAATTCATTACATGAAAACATTATTGTTTTTACCTAAGTATAGTTTTATTTCATTCTTGGTATGGATTGGTTTTCTGTTTATCATACTATGATAGATTATAAAGCTACATAAATTATTTTTTTTAGAAAGAGTTTCATCTTTAATAGAGTAAAAAAAACATACAATTAGTAAGTGATCAAAAATTGGATAAACTATTAAAATATAGAAATAAATGTTATCTTTCTCATATTATTGAAAACAAGATAATTTTTCAGATTAAGGATTTCATAGTGGTAAATGAATACCTTGATGTTTTTTCTAATGAGTTACCCAAAGATATACCTAATCAGGAAGTTGAATTCACAACTGAATTATTTTTATATCCTAAGACAATTTTAAATTCCCCCTTATCGAATTCCTAAAATGGAACTTCATTAATTTAAAATTCAATTTCAGGAGTTCCTGGAAAAAGGATTTATTCATCCTAACACTTCACCATGGGGAGATCATATTTTTATTGCAGAAAAATATAGTTCCATGAGATATTTCTTTTATTATAGATCTTCAAAAACCATTATTTTTAAGAATATGTATCTATTAACTCACATCGAGTACTTGTTAGAGGGATCTTGGTATTTTTTTCAAGATTGACATGAGATCCAGGTACCATCAGCTGAATTGAAGGAAAAAGACATTCCAAAATCAACATTTCTAATAAGATATAGTCATTAAAGAATTTTTGATATGTTGTTTGTGTTAAATAAGGCACCATATTTTTCATGGATCTTATTAATTGAATATTTAATTAGTTCTTGGATTTTTTGTGATTGTGTTTGGTGATGATGTTTTTGTATATTCAGTAGGTAAAGAGGAGAAAGAAAATCATCTATGTGTTGTTTTGAAATCTTGAAAACAAAAGAAATTATATGGAATATTTAGAAAGTGTTAATTCTTGGTGCAATAATTTTATTTACATGGTCACAATGTTTTATAAGATGGCATAACTATTGATCCTGATAAAATCAATGTTCTTAAAAATAGGCCATGACCCATAAATATAAACGATATTCGTAGTTTTTTTGGAAGTTAATTACTGGAGGTTTGATGAATTTTTTTATGATTATATATTCCACGGACAACTTCAAGGCGGTGGCGACCCATCGCTGAGGTTCCGGGTTTGAGTCCTCACAAAGGAAACGCACACCATTTGTCAGCGAACCTCTCGTCCCCTCGACTCCGTGTGAACTGGCCCAAGCACAAGGGTTGGCCACCTTGGGCCTAGATGGGGGCGTGCGGCGCGCAGGTGGTCAAGGCCAGCCCTATACCTCGTTACCCATACAACATGTTTTTCCAATGGCGACGAGGTCTGCTTACAAGAATGAAGGGTCACAAGAAATTCTTCATGCAAATGGGAATAGTGGCAAGCGAAGGGGAGGGTCTTCTAAGATGGATAATGGACATATTGGGAAACGGACAATCAAGGAGAAGATGTCTGAGGAGATGCTTAGGAAGAAAAACATGTATCTTGAGATGATTCGGGGGTATGAATCTTCAGAATGGGAGTCAGATGATCCTGGTGATGAGTTATCCGATGATAGGGAGAGGGATGAGTATGGGTTTGATGTAATGTAGAATTTTCATTTTCTACTGTCTTTACTTGCACTTTTTTCTTAATAAATTTTCGGGATCGGGCTTTCGCCTGGTTCAGACTTTTCTGGTATATTCCACGGACAACGTAAATTGAAAAGGTGATAAATTCATTTAGACAAAATAATGTGATTATTGTTTTAAGGAATTGAAAATAAGATTGGTAAATGATCTAGTATTGACCCATCCTTTCAGAAAGGGTGAGTTTTTCATCAACAATGATGCTTCATTAAAGGTACCTTGATGTTTTCTAATGTAGAATTATTATGTATCTTTTCATGCTTAAAGAAAACTAAAACCTAATGAGATAAATTATCCCACATATTATTTCAAATTTGTATCTATGTTTTTCACATTAATAATTTGGAGGCATCATTTATACTGAGTCAAATGTGACATATATACTGACCAAAAAATGTCTGAAGTATATATTCAATAAATAGGAATTAAAAATGAGGCATAGAAGATGGATTGAATTGATAAATTATTATGATTGCATCATCAATTACCATTCTGTAAAAGCAAAAAATGTGGTAGATTCCCTAATTCAAAACATCATGCATCATTAACTTTGTTATGGCTGGAACATGACCACTTGTTTAATGATTCAATGAGTTTTTTCTTGGAAGTTGTGGGTGTAGAAAATTACTCTATTTTTTATGTTTCAGTGTAATCATCTTTTTCTGGATAATATATGCAAGAATAGAAAGAATAAGGGGTGTTACAGAAAAAGATAGAATTGGTTAGAATGGGTATGTTTACAGAATTTAACATTTACGTAGATTGTGTTCTTATATTTGGAAAGAAATTATATGTTTGGTGTGATTCATAGATAACGAAATAATTGTCCAAAGAAACTGACAGTTCTCCATTTTAGTTCATCCTGGCAGCATAAATTTCTATAAGGATAATAAATAGTATGACTGGTGGGATGAAATGAAAAGATATATTGCATATTTTACTGTGAAATATTTGACTGGTTAATAGGAAAAATTATAGTGGTGTTTGTTGAATGGGGTTCTTTATCCTTTACCAGTGCCATAATGGAAATGAGAAAAAATATCCATGGAAATTGTTGTGGGTCTACTAATGAATTCTAGAGATTACAAAGCAATCTAGGTTGTTATTGATTGAAATAATAAATAGTTTTATTCCATTTATTTTTGAGAAAATATGTCTTGGGATTATCTTTCCCAAATGTCCCTGAATTATATTTTTAGGTCACATGAAGTGTCTCTTTCAATATTATCTGAATCTGATCCCAGGTTCAGATATATATTTTGGACAAGTCTTCAAAATTCCTTGGGAGTGAAATTAAATTCCCATACATCATTTCATTCTAAATTATATGGGTAGTCAAAATAGATGATATAGACTTTGGAGGATATGAATACCACATGTTAAATAGATTACAAGGAAAGTTGGGATCAATATATTTCATTAGCTAAATTTTCTTATAATAATAGCTTTCATTCCATTATAAAGATGGAACCTTTTGATCCATTATATGGGAATAAGTTTTAAAGTACATATTTTTGGGATGAAGTCTGGGAAAGGATGTTTATGGGGCCATAATTAGTTGAGGATGTGGATGAGAAAGCGAACATGATTCAACAACACTGAGGAGATACGAGAGAAGGAATAGAATTTATGAAGATAATAGGAGGAAATAATTTTCTTTTGAGGTAAGTGATCATGTTTTTCATATAATCTCATCCTGGAAAAGTGATATGTATTTTGTTAAAAAGGGATGTGGAGATCATGCTTCATTTTACATTATGAAATCTTGGAAAAAGATGGAACAATTTCCTACCCAATAGATTTTCCTCTGAGACTATCTCAGGAACCCAATGTTTATCATGTTTCAATTTTGATAAAGTATATGCCGGATTTATATCATTTTCTATCCTAAAAGTAGTTTAGCTAGAAGAGAAACTTACTTGTGATGAGAAACTTGTTTATATTCTTGATAAAAGAGAACTAATAATTCTGAATTATGTAATCCACCAGGTAATGGTTTTGTGGAGGAAGCACATGGTTTAAGAAGAAACATGCGGATCTGAAAATTCTATAAGGGAATGTTTCCTTAACCATTTTAAGACATTAAATAAAATTACAAGGAAACAATTTCTTAAAGGTTTAGAGAATCTAACACCCCATATTTTTTGAAATAGATTGAAATGCATGAAACACTGATTGTTTTCATAATGACACTTTTTTAGTTAGATAGTTATAAACAGGTTGTTAAACATAATTTTTCAACTTCTACTATTTGAATTTTGAAAAATGGATATCTACAGTTGTGATCAGTACGTTATTTAGAGTATTATATAAGAAACTAGATTTTTGGTAAACAGTAACATACCCTTATAAATTTTAATATGAATAGTAATATGACTATTATGAATAATATATTGTTTTTTCATTTTACTATCTTATGTTTGTAAGATAATGAGATCTTTATTTGTTTTCAAGGTGACAAAAAATGTGTTATAGTTTAGAAATTGTTATTTTTTATTTATTTATGATTTTAATTAAAAATTAAAGTCATCATATTTAGAAATTTATTTTCAAAAACTATTGTTTATTTTTAAATTATACATATTTGAAAATTATAACTGTGATTTTTTTTAATTTTTGTGATATTCTATAATTTTTAATGAATAGCTAAATACAGTAATTTACTGTAAATATACATTATATGTTAAATACACTCTTACAAGTATCATGAATGATGTAAAAACCCTTGGTTAAAACTCATATTATTTCTTTCCATTTTTGAGTCACATGAATAAAGACTAGTCATAGTCTTGGGAAAAAAATATTAAACTAATGATTAAAATAATGAAAAACCTCTTTTCTCTTCCACTGTGAATACCACCCTCAGCCCTCTTCCTTTCAAACCTATAATGATTTTATAATGTCAAAATATTTCCAAATCCACTTTCTAAGGATCTTCTCTACTTCCAAGACCTTCTTCTCTCACCAAAACACCAAAACCAAATGTCTTAAAGAGGATATCAAGGAAAAGAAATCAAGTGGTATAAATCTTCTTTCATTTTATTATTTTCATTTCAATTGTTTTTCATTTCTTATACAATATTTACCTCCCCATATCCAAGAGGCATGAAATCTCTATAATATTATATATTCATTATGATGACATTTTTATGTAAAAATTAATACTTATACTTTTAATCCTCTTCCTCTTATTAAAAAAAAGAAACACCACCAATGATATGTCGATTTACCATCATTGTGGACGATGTGTCATTAATTTAATTTAAATCCTTAAAATATGGTTGTAAAAAAATTATAATTGTTGATAAAGATAATAAATTTTAAAACGTTACATGCATTATGTTTTAAAAATAACTTATATACATTATATTAAATGTATAGGATGAGACAAGTTTGTGATTATTGAAGAACCACCAATAAGATCTAAAAAATATCAATATTGAATAATATAAGGATTTATCCTCAAACCTTATAAATTAAATGATTTGTGGAATAATTTAATATTATAGAAATATACTAATACCATATCATTCCACTTCTATATTTTTTTATATTTGACAAGAAAAACCTTTATGAACAGACCATCGAAATTATGTAAAGATTACTCATAAAACAATTGTAATAACAAAATATTATTATTGAATTGATCGATTAATGTAATAAAATGATCATATATAGTGTTAAAAACATGATTATGATTCTATAAAACATTAACAACACACTTTTAACCTTTATATATATTGGTTTAATGAAGTTTATATATGAAAAACCAGAGGTAAGGGGATTTGTAACCCAATTTCCATTCATTGTGTTATCCTTCTACTTCTATGATTTGGTCATGAAAAAAATATTTTGGAAGGAATTATTATGATATTGTTTTGAATTATGTGTATTTATAGTGATTACACATTTTTATCTCATTTTATTAATTCTCAAATCAATTATATGATACTTTTAAGGGACATTTCATTAAAAAGATATCTTTTTAAATTCTATTTTATAAAATTAAAAAGCAATATTTTTATTAAATTATCCATGTTTTATGTTTTTTCTTGTTCATGGGAATTTTTTACACTGAATGGTGTGACCTATATCTCCCTCCAATGCATTGGGTTTGTGTATTGGAGGTCGGCTGTATAGTTACTACAAGTGTAACTGTGATTGTTACATTGTAAGGTAGCCATGAGGGTTGCATTGTAGGGTGGTCAAGAGGGTTACAAATTATAAGGTAGAAATTATGGTAATGATATAGGTATATAATTCCATAATATAACCTTTTGTTTTTATATATGTTATTTAATTATTTATGGAAATATAATGTTTCACAAAGTAATTATATTTGGGTGAGCAGTCTGTCTTTGTGAAAATAATTTCATATGTTTATGAAAACTCATAGAATAATGGTTTATTTCATTTTTTTTATATATTTTACTGGGTTTTTTATTATCAGACCACGTTTTTGAAATTTTTTCATAGGTTATAAGGTTGTGTAATAGAAATTAATAAGTCACATTAAATTTTATATAGATTTGTAAAGTAAATCATGTTGTTGTTTTGTGTAAATTTTTTTTGAAGAAATGGATACTGATTTAATGGTACTGCCATTTTATAATTGTTTGTTGATAAGTGTAATTTTTGTAAAATTTTGTAAAATAATAAACTGAAAATATCTTTTGGAATTTAATGAAGTGAAATCTAGTTGAAATAGCTAAAATATCTAATGTTTAAGGAAGGGTCTTTATATAATACATTAGTGAGATCAACATATATGAAAAAATGATTATCCATCCCATGATCTATATTATTAACCCTAGTGTTCACCTTTTTATTTTTGGATCCTGTTGATCTTTTCCTTTTTCCCCAATCGAGTGTCAAGTCGACCTCTCCCAATAGACCAAATTGGTTTACCAATTTGAACTCATGGAGTCCATCAGTTCCCAAATGTATATTAGGACATACCATTTCTATGAATTTTATTAAATGTTTGTTGTGGGGACATGACCCCACCATTTGGATGTCTCTTATCACAATCCAAGACCTATTTATTAGCACTCTATTTTAAAAATAATGCATCCCTTATCCATTGTTATTCTTTGGTAGATCATTCATTCTTATTAAATATGATATAAGAGATAAAAAAATTCCTACAACTCTAGGATCCCCATGAATTTTTCAGGAGTCCCTCCATACTAAAGAGATGGGTTCACCTTTGAGGGTCACACCATCAACATGAGAAAGGACCCTGACCACCAGATATGGGGCCACTACCTCATTGAGAACCTTCCCACTCTCTAGGAAATCACCACCTTGTTGAACAATAGACAATTTCCGTAACCCAAATAGATATTTGAACATTAAATAAAAAAAATTATGAATTCATTTTTTATGCACCCGATAAAGTGTTATCATCATCCTCACAAACATTTTAACACCACCACACATATTTCAAACGAGTAGCATCTATGTGCTTCCTAAATCCAACAATGAAACATTCATTAGCAGTATGACCATGTTGAAAATGGCTTAAACAAATATTAGGTCTCTCTTCATAAATCACTTTTTTCATCAAATGATAATATCCTATTATAGTGATGAAAATAAATTCAAGGATATATTTGATTAAATTAGTTTCCCAGCACTATCAGGAATATAAAATATTCTATAATAATTTAGATTGTGGATATAAACAAAATATTCTACCAAAATAATTTCCATAAAGTCTCATGATTGAAGGATTATAAAAAGATAAGGGTAAACAAGGATGGTTCACCCAATCCACAACCAAAGGATGATCGTACCCCCATTTTATAGTCAAATAACCACATAAGAAAAGAAATCCGAATGGACCAATGTATCAATATCATCATGAACCCTAATTCAATAAATATTCCACCGCGGGGAAAAGTATAAGTGAAAACCTAAAATAAAGAATACCTATCGAGACATAGTGCTTCAAACAAAATTTTGACCATAAATGGAGGGTGAAATCATGAATAGATGGAAATTTTCTATCGAATCGATCAATCAACACAAATAAATATTGATCTGAGGTGACTGAATAATGAAATCACATCATGGGTATTTGTAACAAAATTGACATAAAAAAATCCTTGTATATAATCACTAGACTATATTATGAGTCATCTAATAATTTTTTAAGGAAATTCCAATACATATAGCTTGGTCTTTTAAAATATTAAGAGGATTATAAAACTAATTGATACCATGAATTCTGAGCCAAATTTTTGAATTTAAATTGTTTGATTGAAAGTGTTGAGATTTATATACCATTTATATATCCTAAAAAATATTGGTATCATATTTAAATATCCAATCCCCCTTAGTGAATCTATGTTATTTTGTGTCCCCACGATGATATATAAGAATCCCCTTCCAGTCAAAATCATATTCCAATCACTACCTCCCTAGAAATGTGAAAACATATTTTTCAAAATAGTGAAAGGCCACATTTTATCCCCTTTTATGTATTACCCACTCCAAAAAATGGGTAATTTTATAAACATAATTGGTTGATAAAGAGGTTCTAGATCTTACACAACTGATATGTATACATCATTTCTTTTTAAATAAAAAGGATCTTAGGAATTTACCATTCAGGTTATCGACACCAATAAGAGCATCTTAAAAGAATATTACATTTCATTTTTTATACCACAAATCCCCATAAAGATTTAGGTTTTTAGAGGGGTTATTTAAACTATTTAAGGATTCAAACACCACATCCTTTATGGAGTAATCCTAATATTGATGAAAATATTCCATGTACCAATAGAAGGATTATGCTGGTGAATATTCATCACCCTATTAAACCTATATTATTGGAATGTTAAAGATTTTTTTCTTCCCTATGAGAGCGTAACCCATCATATAATTTGTAAATACGGCTTCTGTCTCATAAAAATTAAAGTGATATGAAAATCCCTTATAATGAATTTGAATTTCTCCAAAAGAACTATAACCCCATTTATAAATGTCATAAATTTATTATAATTATATTATTGATTTAATTACATACATATTATCTCATATATTTACCATATATAATATTTTGACACCCTATAAAAATTTACTAATTAAAATAATTTTTAATAAGTGATAGCTATTTCACTTTTCATTGATGTTTCAGTTCAATGTTCCATACCTTTTTTTTATTGATTATAACAACCACCACTCTAGTAATATAGAGTTTATGTCTAAATTATTTCATTATAATAGATACATATATTATATTCCCAAAAGGATCAATCATCATTGTAGTATTGGATAACCAAATATAAAAATTTTCCCCATTTTAGAATTATAAAATTCATAGCATAAAAAATCATTTTTTCATAATTGAAACACATTCAAATATTTCTTCTTCACAACCTCAATAAAGTAACCCAAGAAAAATTGAGCTCAAATAATCAGTAAGGGATACATATATTTGGAGTTATAATTAATAAACAATGAATAATTAATATTTAAAAGCAATTAATTGGATGAATATTCTTTTTATCAATAAAATTAGGGAAAAATGAATCCATAGACAATATCAATGAATTAAGATCATGTATAATAATAAATAAATTATACTTGATGAAAATTCATTCTTTTGGGCATCAGGAATTTAGACATCATGATTTCTACTACATCAAGGCCTTCTGCAATGATGGTTTAAAACTACAGTTGAAACACCATTTAATTTGGCCAAAAACATTTCCTCATAAGACATATTAATGCATCAATGTGAAATATAATATCAGGACCCACCAAACATATCATTTCCAATGAATTCCTTATATATATAATGATTTACTTAATACATGAATAATAAATAAAAATAAAAAATTTCTATATTTCTTATATTATATCTATTATGAGTATTTATCTACTCAATCACATAACATTCAATGTAAAATACCAAATATAAAGATTGTTTAATGTATTTGAAATAATAATATCAATGATAAAAAATATGTATATTTAATATTACTCTGATATAAAATGATAAATTTATATAAATAAATTAAATGAATTTATATACAAAAAAAAATTAAATACAGTCGCAATAACAAATATGTCTCAATGGAGTGCAAATTGAGGCATATTTCCCTTACCTCATTTTCCCATTAGTTGAATGTCATTTATCCTCATATGTAATTAATTTGTATTTATTATATTTATTTTATAAAACGATATACATATATATTATATAATATATGATATATTTATAAAATTTTATCACATTTTATATACATCTATTATTATTATCATAATTTCAGTTGTTAACAGTATCATTTTTTCATGAATATATTGATTTAGTAGCTTTCTTCCTTATACTATTCTTATAGATCCATCATTTACAATATATTATTCATGGTATAATTAAAATAAATACTATTCCCATAAAAAATATAATGATATAAAAATTTATTACACAATTTAAGGCTTTGGTAGGTCGTACGTATGTGTGACCAATATTTTCAATTTTCAACGGACGGAACAAAAGAATTTAAAATACTAATTAATAATTATAAAACCTTTTTTATAGCATAAATATTATATATAATCATTATTTATATCTTTATAACAATCCATGTGAAATTATAATGATAAAAGAATTATACCGATATGTAGAGGTGGTAAGTCGTACATATGCACAAGCGATGTTTTCTCTTATTGTATGATGAATAATAGATGGAATATGGTTTAACCATATTAAGTATAAATTATTATTATATTTATGATAATTTATTTATAATATTTATATATTTACAAGACATTAAGAAGAAGTATAAAAGGAATTATTCTTAATGAATCTATAATGACGATTACCATTTTTTTCACACAACTACCATTAGAACTCTTCTGACAAGACTTAGAGTATGTATTTATCTATAGACATTACATCTTGATGATATATATAGATTATTATAAGTTAATTTTATATGGGTTGGTAAATATAGATGGGTTAATATGGGGAGAAAAATTAATCGAATGGGTGTTTATTTATGAAAGAGGTGAAGAGTATTATTAGAAATATTTAATGTATTAAGTTAATTTGAAGTATATTTCATGTATAAATGGTGAAAATTTAAATATATCTACTAAAATATAATTATTAGTTGAAATACTCCCTTAATAAAATAATTTCTTGAATTTAGTTATGTTACCACCCTTATATTTTGGTTTAAATCCCTTATTAACCCATATCCCAATAAAGACAATATTAATGTTTTATACCAGTTAAGAGTTAATAATGTTACTATATAATTGAAAGTGAAACATAAATGGGCCAAGGATAATGTTTTTAACCATTTACCATTTATTTTTACATATCTAACATATTTATAAATTTTATATCATTAAAAAAAATATTTATTTGTTATAAAATAACACTAATGTTGATTTTGGAACTATTAATGTAATTTCAATTTTCAAACTAAAATAAAACATTGTATTTTAAATATAACTAACAATTTTTTTAAAATTTTTTGTTCATCTAAAAAACATAAGATCACAAGAACACAGTCATACAATATTACTTTAGGAGTATTCATAATAATTTTATTGATTTGTTAACTACTTGCACAAGCACCTTATTAGTGTGGCATATGATTTAAATAAAATTATGACTTTACCAAAATTTAAAAACCAATTAACATGATGAAAAAAAATCAGTAAATTTTCGGATTTGTATTTTGAACTAAACATGTCATCTGTTTAAATAAGAAAAATAGGATGTAATATTTGAAATTTATTTATATAAAATTATACGAAGTGTAAAAATAAAAGTAAAATAGGAATTAATGGCCATATATAACACTTTTTCATGATTATGAATAATATATACTCATACAATAAAATTATTTCTAGTTTTAGTGTTTTTATATTTCCCTTGTCATATAAATTTTGTCCTTAATTAAATGATTTACCCTGTCTGTGAGAACAGAATTACTAATGATACTATTAACAATTCCCAAACAAAATCATCCTATTTTAAAAATTTGAAATCCATATTAAAAATATTTAATCCATTTTTAATTATTAAATTCATAATATTTGAAACAAAACCTGTGATATAAATGTTTATATGAGAAATATTTTAAAAAAACTAGTTTATACCCACAAAATGATCATATAACAAAATTATGTATAATTATGATTTAAATTATTGAAATTGTAACACCCCAAAATTTTATGAAAAATATTCATTTTAATTAATGTCTTGTGTTGTACACTACACCAAAAGGATATTTCACAACACACATCCCTGACTGGTCTTGCATTACACGCAATAAAGACCTTCCTCTATAGCATGTGTAGTATGCAATACCGAGCTTCACTAAACGAGATATTATTATAATATTATTATAAACTAGACGTTATAAATAGTAATACCCACTTTTTGAAATTTTGTAAATTTTATTTTTCAAAATGAAATTCATTTTTGGATTTGGAATATCGAAATTAGCCTAGTGTGAAGTTTTGGAATTTTTCTGGAAACATTCAATTTTTGATGAATAGTGAAAACACTAGGTTACTATTTAAAAACCGACTTTTAATTTAAATAATTATTTATTTTATTTAAATTTATTTTAGGTCAAAATTGATACATAATACCTATATATGTTCAATGTAATTCATTGGAGTAATTTTAAAATAATTTTAGATATATAAAAATTTTATTGAACTTTTCACCATCTTTAACCCACCTCCTAGAAGAATTTGTAAATTTACTTAAAACATAATTTTACCACTTCTGTGAGTGGAATTTCAAAAATCCGAGAGACATGGTTGATGTCAGTATGTAAAATGTGGTTCAATGAGATGATAATTATTTTTTGTAAATAGTAACTTTTTACTTTTATTTACTACAGTTAAAAGAAAATAGGGTAATTAAGGGTAAAAATGATATTGTTGTTACCCTAACACATGTCCTAATTCTATTGTATAAGTTTAATTCGACCAAAAACAACATTAAGAAAAAAATATGACCATTTAGGCCCACTTGGATTAGATTATGACATCTATTATTAATTTATTTAAAGAAGGGTTAAAATAGTTAAAATCAATGTTTAATAAGTAAATAATTTTTAATATAGGGTTATACATGAGATAAATTCGACTATAAATATTAATAATAAAGATAAAAAGATTTCATACATAATGGTATTTTATTTGTAATATTTAGACATTACATAATTTAATTTATTAATGACACAAAGATGATGCAGTAATTATCTTATTAATGAAATATTGAAATAACTGATGTTATAAATACCCAAATAAAACTAATTTGATACTTTTTATGAATTACACTAATTTTCTAGGTTAATATGACATGTTAGTATTGCATTAAATAACTTTTTTTGAACTAATAATTCTGTTATGATTTTCACAAAAATCAATTACTAAATAGTGTCAAAATTGACATAAAATAGTTTTTAAAACATATATTATATTATTAATTGTTATTTTATTCTTAAAAATCTAAGGTTCACCCAAATGACTTATATAAGGTTATATATATTCATAATAAACAACTTGGGGTTCGTTTGGCTTGTTAATTTAAGCTTATTAACCATATAGTGTAAGAACACAAAAAGACACGGTAAAAGTAAAATTATCTAACTTAAAGTTAAATCTAAATGATAAGGTTAAAATAGTATACTAAACTAGTCCAAATTCTATTTTATGAGAATATTTCAACCCATACCCACCATAGATTAGAAATAAATCAATTTGGATGTATTTAAAACCGAATATGGCTTTATAATAAAATAATATTTTTAGTTTTTCCAAAGGTGCCCCTCTCATCCCTTATAAAAGGGCACCTCCTCCCTCTCTTCCTCACAACACATTGAGCCTTCAAGATCGGCCAAACCCTGAGAAATTATCTTCTCCATTTCCATAGAAACATCCTATATGTTCTTTTCTTCTTCAAAGACCAATTTTAGTGCCCTAAGAGGAGGTCTCAAAGAGTCGCTTCAAAGAAGAGGTAATGTCCGTTACTGATTCTTTCAACATTATTTTTTCTTTCATTTCTTCTTATTTAGTTGTTTCATTATGAAGTAATAACGTCAGTATAACTCATATACTGATATGTTATTATAAGTATTAAATAACCCTATTTCACCATCTATCCATGGTATGAAAAACAAAATCACCACGCGTGCGTACGAACGGAATACTGTCTCCACGCCATGGTGAAATCAGTTTTTCCACCAACACCTTACATGGATGGGTATAATGGTGTAAAGAATAACTATATATGGATATTATAACATCATACTGATTCTGATATATTATACAATCCACTCCAATTCTATTCAATAATTATGGGAACGATATCATCGCTTTTGCGTACGTACGGACTACAATCTCCACGACGCGATGAGATTCATTCTATATGTTAAACATACATGAATTATCATAAAGTTTATATAATGAATAATAATTAAATATATGAAATAATAATTCTACTGGATTTATGTATATATATATATATATATGTATGTCATCTATTAAGTTTCATTCAATTCAATAAGGAAACGAAAATAGCGTTCATGCGTACGTACGACCTACCGTCTCCATGAACGATGTATTTCATTCCTTTTATCGATCTGTAATATATATATGTATATGATGAATATATATTATATATATAAATCATTTTTTACATTCTAGGATTATTTAAATAAGTATATAAGTATTAATATCAAGAACAACATGTCGAAACACATACGATAAATGAAATGATTTTACCCAAAACGCTGCTTTAACATGGAATTTTCAAAAGAACAGGTAATATAAAGCCATAAGTGAAACATATATGATATCATAACAATGAGTATGATTCTGTAATAAGTTAATGACATTATTTAAATCATTATACATGAGGTTCGTAAACGTACGAATCATATCGGACCTAAGGTAAGGGATAACTATTCCAATCTCGTTCTTATCCGAGATTGTTTATTCGTAAGTATTTACTGGGGTTATTGTTATCATCCATGTACATGTTTCATAAAAATGGTTTCATGTATTTTTAAAGTCGTTTTTAACCATTTTGACTTTTACCCAATTGTATGGAAGGAATCTTTATTTTATTTACCCTACAAGGTATTTTTTTGACTTTTTCGAAAAAAGTACGAGAGGAATGTTTTTTTAACTTATACGGCCTGAAATGATTTTTATGGTTCTATAAATCCTTATTTTCATGAATCTTCCCCCAATATATTTCATGACTATTTTCAACAAAATCTTTTTCTTTTAAAATTTCATGACATTTTGTGAAAAGAAAATGATCTTGAAGAAGAAAGGATATTTTCCTCATGAATTCATTTCATGTGTTTTATCAAAACCGTTTTTCATCTAAGATGACATTATTTCATATGTGTATGTTTCAAGTATAATGTATCTATGATTTACATGGTTTCAATTTTTTTATTATGAAATGATATCCATTATTTTTATATGGAATATGTGAAGATGTTTTTGAAACCCATTTTATTTTTTGGGTTATTATGAATGATGTATGTTTATTTTGTGGCACAAGTAAGACATATTTCATTATGAGATGGGTGGGACCTGTATCTCCCTCCAATGCATTGGGTAAAGATTTATATCTCATTAAATAGACATGGGTGGAATGGTAAGTTAATCTGGTTCAGTGATACAGGACTGAAACGAGGAGTAAACTCAATTCAGAAAGGGACTTTGTCCAATAAGATGGTCTTGGCAGCAATGCCTTGGCTACTATTGAAATCATAACATGTGCTTAATGGTTTCCACAATTACATGTTTTATTCACATGCTATTTTATCATGCTTAATGTTTCTTTATGATCTATGCCTTACGTACTGCAATGATTTATGTCATTGCTCAATATTTCTATGTTTAAATATTAAGTTCGTGTTTTGAAGTTCAAATATATGTGATTTGTTTTATTTTATCCATGATTACCCTTACGGAGCATTTGAGATCAACCTTTTATATGTTTTCTTTTCCCCGGGATTTAAATAATGTTTTTAGGTAAGAAAAAAAAGGGGAAGATCTTTGTGGGAGATGTTGAAAATCTTTCACCACGATTAGAAGATTATGTTCCGAGTTTCCAAAGACACTAAACTATTACGGTCTTTGAGTGTTGGTTTTTATTATGTAATAAGTGTTCCAAAAAAGTAATGTAATGTTCAAATACGTCATGTTTTGGGTCTCTACAGTTGGTATCAGAGGAAAAGGAGGTAGTAATGTATCTGATCCTTGGGAACTCTCACATGTGAGCATTGAACGAAGCATGGCTCTCCTCCCAAGGGCTTCATGAGGAAATGGATACCACTAGGGATGGTGGTGTGTCCCGCCTTGGGGGTGTATCCTCCCATGGAGTGCCTTGATAGGTTTCAATTATAGTCCACTGGAAGTAATTCAGCACTGTTATAGTTGGTATCAGAGGAAACATTAATCAACCTTTGGAAACATGGATGCGAGAACTTTAGTGAGATCCCTAATGATATTTCTAAGGTATGTCCAGGGATGTCCCTAAGGTTAAGTATAAGTATAGGTTATAGTTCTATAATTATGGTAACAATATTAGATTAAACGTAAGATGTTAGATATTGATGTTACTCCCTCTTTATTATGATTTTTACCTCTCACACTCTTCTTTTTGGGTTTTATAAAAGGGATGGAAACAAGATGATTCACGATAATGGAGGATATGATGGACAATGGAATGATATTCTTCATGAGCAACCAAATGAAATGGTATTTGGAAGTCCAATCATCATTATTATGCCGAATCAACAATCTCATAATATGATCAATAAACTCAAATTTGGTAAGTTTCATGACTCAGCTAATAAGAGAAAGATAGAGTTTCATGATGATCATAAAGGAATGAAAGTTCAATTTCCCCTATGTAAATCATGTGGGAAGAGGCATCAAGGAGAATGTTTCAAAGGAATTGGAAGATACTTTGGGTGTGGAAAAGAAGGACATAAATCCAGTATGTTCAAAGGAAAAGGTTCAGTTAACACCATGGATGAGGATAATTGTATTACTACAACATCAACAATGGTTAAATGTTTTAAACGTGGAATGTACGTGCATTATGCAAACCAATGCTTAAGGGAACGACTCATGAAGAGAATATGTATTGTCGTATGGGTATCATTTATGTTGATTATGATGAAGAGACTACAAATGATATGTGAGATGAAAGAATTTTTGAAGCTCGGTCAATGGATTAAGAAGGTAGTGGAATGATTACATGTTTATCAAGTGTAATTTTGTATAAGTAATCTCATGGTACTATAAAATAAAGAGACGTCTAAGGATTGTTACACTGTTGTATTTCCTTATGTTTTGAAAGTGTATGATGAATGGTACTAGTAACCATGAAAGGTTATTAAGATATTTTTTGAAAGTAAATGATATGCGCATAATGAAGGGATAAGGAGAAAAGTAAATGTTTGATAGTATTCATGAGCTCATGACTAATATAAGGAGAACGTTATATCATGGTTTGAGTATATAGAATTTTTGGATTTTGGTATGTGGATAGAGTTAAATTTTAACAGCACTCATGTTTTCACTAATATTCAACGGTTATTCATTTTTCAAGAGAATACCTGATTAAGGACTTCGAATGTTTGGAATGTGACCAAAAAGAAGAATCTTATGATATATGGGGATCAACGATGTTATTAACATGATTGTTATATGAAATCTCTGGTAATCCTCTTCACTATAATATGATAATGGACTACAATATTATGGATAATCCTAAACATTGGAATGGACTATGTTGGACATAAGTAAGTATTGTTTAAGGATAGAACTTTTTTTGATATTATTGATGGGATGTTATAGTAATGTAGTTTTAGAAAAAGGACAACCTGCAGGATGGGCGACAACCCATCGCGTCGGACTAGGCTGTGGGAATCGATCCCACAACTGAAGTGCGACTGGCCTTTATCGCCTACCACCGGCCTACAAGAAGTCCCTGTTTAGTAGAAACTAGTTTTATTATATTAAGCAGTATGATATATGAAGTATAAGTCCATTTTAGGAACCATATATGATTAATCTCACTATAGATCGACTTATGTATATTTAATAACTTTTTCTAACCTTTTGTTTGAGATAGATGGAATGACCCGTCATTCTATCACATGGTCTGCTAACACTTCACGAATAACAAATTCAACATTATTTCATTAAGAGATGAAGTGGAAATTGTTCAAGGCATGAACAACAGTGAGATTGTACCAAAATAAATTAAGTATTTATTCTAAATCAAATTATTCAACTTTAGGGAAATGATCTTGATAACCAAAAGTGTTGTCCTAGTGCCCTTATATCTGATGAATCAGATGGTACTCTAGATCATAAAAAAATTTATGGCTTTGTGATTGTTGGCTTTTTCAAATCCATGTTCTCTACCACTCTCCATCAGAACATGATGGTTAGATTTTTCTTCCATATCCATATTTTCACCTATGTTCTCCTACGTGAAAACCTAGTGATTAGTTAATTTGGGTAACCGTTACGTTTCATACATTAATTTTCCCAAATCCAAGATTTGGTATTCCTCTATACGATGTGGGTTTCTATTAAAGAAACTTTCAAGTAGTAAACGATTTATAACCCCGACGAATTTCGAGGGCGAAATTCATTTTAAGGGGGGTAGAATGTAACACTGCGAGATTTTATGAAAAATATTCTTTTCAACTAATGTCTTGTGTTGTACGCTACACCAAAAGGAGCTTTCACAACACACATCTCTGACTTGGCTTGCATTACACGCAATAAAGACCTTCCTCGATAGCTTGTGTAGTACGCAATACCGAGTTTCACAAAATGAGATATTATTTTAATATTATTATGAACTAGCCGTTATGAATAGCAATACCCACTTTTTGAAATTTTGTAAATTTTATTTTTCAAAATGGACTTAATTTTTGGATTCGGAATATCAAAATTAGCCTAAGGTGAAATTTTTGTATTTTTCTGGAAACTTTCAATTTTTCATGAATAGTGAAAACACTGGATTACTATTTAAAAACCGACTTTTTATTTAAATAATTATTTATTTTATTTAAATTTATTTTAGGTCAAAATTGATACATAATACCTATATATGTTCAATGTAATTCATTGGAGTAATTTTATAATAATTTTAGATATATATAAATTTTATTAAACTCTTCACCTCTTTTACCCACCTCATAGGAGAATTTTCAAATTCACATAAAACATAATTTTACCGCTTCTGTGAGTGGAATTTCAAAACTCTGAGAGACAGGGTTGATGTCAGTAAGTAAAATGAGGTTCAATGAGATGAAAATAATTTTTGGCGAATAGTAACTTTTTACTTTTATTTATCACGGTTAAAAGTAAATAGGGTAATTAAGGGTAAAAATGATATTATTATTAACCTAACACATGTCTTAATTCTATTGGATAAGTGTAATTCGACTGAAAACAGCCTTAGGAATAAAATATTACCATTTAGGCCCACATGGATTAGATTAGGACATTTATTATTAATTTATTTAAAGAAGGGATAAAATAGTAAAATCACAGTTTAATAAGAAAATAATTTTTAATATAGGGTTATACATGAGATAAATTTGACAATAAATATTAATCGGAAATATAAAACTATTTCCCACATAATGGTATTTTATTTTTAATTTTTATACATTAAATAATTTAATTTATTTATGACACAAAGATGATGCAGTAATTATCTTATTAATGAAATATTGACATAATTGTTGTTGTAAATACCTAAATAAATGTAATTTGATACTTTTTATGAATTCCAATAATTTTTTAGGTTTATATGACATGTTATTATTGATTTAATTAACTTTTTTCAAACTAATAATTCTGTTATGATTTTCACAAAAATCAATTACTAAATAGTGTCAAAATTGACATAAAATCGTTTTTAAAACAAATATTATATTATTAATAGTTATTTTATTACTAAAAATCTAAGGTTCTCCAAAATGACATAGATAAGGTTATATATATTAATAATAAACACCTTTGGGTTTTTTGGCTTGTTATAATATGTTTATTAACCATATAATGTAAGAACGCAAAAAGACACGGTACAAGTAAAATTATCTAACTTAAAGTTAAATCTAAATGATAAAGTAAAAATAGTAAACTAAACTTGTCCAAATTCTACTGGATGAGAATATTTCGACCCATACCCACCTTATCTTCGAAATAAATCAATTTGGAGATATTTAAAACCGAATATGGCTTTATAATAAAATAATATTTTTAATTTTTCCAAAGGTGCCTCTCTCCTCCCTTATAAAAGGGAACTCCTCCCTCTCTTCCTCACACCACTTTGAGCTGTCAAGCTCGGCCAACCCCTGCCAAATTCTCTTCTCCACTTCCATAGAAACATCCTAGAGGTTCTGGTCTTCTTTAAAGACCATGTTTAGTGCCCTAAGAGGAGGTCTCAAAGAGGCGCTTCAAAGAAGAGGTAATGTCTGTTACCGATTCTTTCAACTTTATTTCTTCTTACACTTATTCTTCTTTAGTTTTTTCCTTATGAATTAATAACATCAGTATAACTCATATACTGATATGTTATTATAAGTATGACACAACCCTATTTCACCATCTATCCATCCAACGAGAAACAAAATCACCACGCTTGCGTATGTACGAAATACCGTCTCCACACCGTGGTGAAATATGTTTTTCCACCAACACCTTACATAGATGGGTATAATGGTGTAAAGAATAACTATATATGGTTACTATAACAGAATAATTATTCTGATATATTATACCATCCACTTCAATTATATTAAATAATTATGGGAACGATATCATCGCTTGTGCGTATGTATGGACTACCGTCTCTAAGACGCGATGAGATTCATTCTCTATGTTAAACATACATGAATAATAATAATGTTTATATAATGAATAATAATGAAATATTTGAAATAATAATGCTACTATATTTATGTATATATATATTTATTTCATCAATTTAGTTTCATTCAATTCAATAAGGAAACGAAAACAACTTCCATTTGTACGTACGGCCTACCGTCTCCATGAACGGTGTATTTCATTCCTTTTATCGATCTGTAATATATATATATATATATGATGAATATATATTATATATATTAATCACGTTTTACATTCTGGAATTATGTAAATAAATATATATATATTAATATCAAGAACGACAAGTCGAAACACATACGATAAATGAAATGATTTTACCCAAAACGCTGCTTTAACATGGAATTTACAAAAGAACGGTTAATATAGAGCCATAAGTGAAACATATATGATATCATAACAATGAATATGATTCTGTAATAAGTCAATCACATTATTTAAATCATTATATAGGAGTTTCGGATACGTACAATTCATATCGGACATAAGGTAAGTGATAACTATTCCAATCTCGTTCTTATACGAGATTGTTTATTCGTAAGTATTTACTGGGGTTATTGTTATCATCCATGTCCATGTTTCTTAAAAATGGTTTCATGTATGTTTAAAGTAATTTTTTCCCATTTTGACTTTTACCCAATCGTATAGAAGTAATCTTTCATTTATTTACCCTACAAGGTACTTTTTGACTTTTCGGACAAATGTACGTGAAGAATGTTTTTTTAACTTATTCGGCATGAAAGGATTTTTACAGTTTTATAAAGCCTTATTTTCATGAAGCTTCCTCCAAAAGATTTCACGACTATTTTCAAAAAAATCTTTTTCTTTTAAAATTGCATGACATTTTGTGAAAATAAAATTATTTTGAAGAAGAAAGGATATTTTCCTCAATAATTCATTTCAAGTGTTTTATCAAAACCATTTTTCATCTAAGATGACATTATTTCATATGTGTTTGTTTCAAGTATAATTTCTCTATGATTTACATGGTTTCACTTTTATTATTATTAAATGATATCCATTATTTTTATATGGATTATGTGAAGATGTTTATGAAACCCATTTTATTTTTTGGGTTATTATGAATGATGTATGTTTATTTTGTGGCACAAGTAAGAATTATTTCAATATGAGATGGGTGGGACCTATATCTCCCTCCAATGTATTGGGTAAAGATTTATATCTAATGAGATAGTCATGGATGGAATGGTATGTTAATCCGGTTCAGTGTTACATGACTGAAACGAGGAGTGAACTCGATTCAAAAAGGGACATTGTCCACTAAGATGGTCTTGGAAGCAATGCCTTGGCTACTATAAAAATCATAACATGTGCTTAATGGTTTCCACAATTACCTTTTTTATTCCCATGCTATTTTATCATGCTTAATGTTTATTTATGATCTATTCCTTACGTACTACCATGATTTATGTCATTGCTCAAGATTTTGATGTTTAAATATGATGTTCATGTTTTAAAGTTCAAATGTATGTGATTTGTTTTATTTTATCCATGCTTGCCCTTACTGAGCATTTGATCTCACCCTTTTATATGTTTTCTTTTCCTTAGGATTTAAAGAAAGGTTTTAGGTAAGAAAACAACAGGGGAAGATCTTTATGGGAGATGTTGAAGATCTTTCACCACGATGAGAAGATTATGTTCCGTGTTTCCAAATACACTAAACTATTATAGTCCTTGAGTGTTGGTTTTTATTATGTAATAAGTATTCCGAGAAAGTAATGTAATGTTCATATACATCAATTTTTGGGTATCTAAAGAAATTATATTATATGTAATTATATAATAATTAATTTACTTTGAGAAAAAATTTCAATAATAGATTTAATTTTTAGTGGAATAAAATTTCATATTTAGAAAAATTGATATTTTTCACCGTTCTCATAAAATCATTGTTTTCAGAAAAATAATATGATTTTTCCAAAATAGTAATTTTATATGATATTTAATAAAAAGTTAGCTTCTTTATATAAATGAAATTTATAAACATTATTTAATATAATTTACATTATTTTATCATAAATAAATAACTATCCTGTTTATAAGAAAACTAGTTTTTGAAGTATAAAATGGAATTAATAAAAATTGGTTTTTTTCACCTATGAATTAATTAATTTAATTTAATTATGTATGAAATATATATATTTGATAATATTTTTAATAATATTCATATGAAACAATTTTATAGATGTGTTATAAAGCCTATATTTAAGTAATAATATTTTGTGGTTCATTCCAGCTCTATGATGCGTGTTCTAAACACCAGAAAAAATTATTGTTTTCAAAATATCTGGATATTAAATTAATCTATAAAATAAAATATTTTCTTTATAATCTACCTTGAAAATTACATTGTAAAAATTTAGGGTGGTTCTTCTTCCTATAATCCTCAGGTTCCCACTTTTCTTCCTCTCTTTTCTAATTTCTCGAATGAACCCTTATCGATCAAGTCTTTTGGTTACTCAACACATTTTATCTAGATTCAATAATATGCACAATATCATCATATTAATATATTTTATGATCCAATTCTATTGATTCAGAGTCAGGTGATGTGTTGGGCTTGTAATATATTTATTTAATATTGATATATAGAGCACATCATGTGCATTAGATAGGATTAGTGGATTTGAAAAGAGATAATCAATCATTAATATTATCATTATAATTTTAAATTTTTTGCTATATGAAAGGATTTGTTTTCCCTTATAACAAAATCTTACGATTCCATTCAATGGATTCACATTCAAAAAAAAATGATCTCCCACATGAAACTCTAAATCATTCCTTTACATATCGACATAAATCATTGGCCTTATTTGAGAATATTTACTATAAGACTGAATATGAATTACTTTTTTTGTATACTAAAAAATATATGGTATGATAATATTTATATCACCATCTTTTTCACAAGATGTTGGAGTATTAAATCTTTATCCATATAATTCTTCATACGACACCATTTGAATAATTAAATGGTAGATATTATTATACAAAAACTCTACAAATAGTAAATATTGATTCCAAAACACTTTAAATACATTTGTAAATGATCTCAAAATATCATACAGTGTTTGAATATTTATTTTTGGGAATGAAATTAGTTTGAGGATGATAGGCTTTGCTCATGTAAATCTCAATAATCAAAGCCTTCTGAATACTTTTTCAGAATTATGATGCATGTTTTGCGTCCGGATTTGATTCTGTTGAAATAAGTTCACCATTAAGTATTACCACCTCATTAATATTGAAAAATTTAAGGATCTAAAGAGGTAAATATTCACTTATTGAGGGAAAATATAAATATTTCATGAGGAAATCCACAATAACCCATTTTGAAAAATTATTTATTCGAGTCCTTAGTATTATAGTTATAAATTTATTATTAATTTAATGGAATAAATTCATTGGAATAAGAATATGTTACATGAATCCACTGGGATTATGTCTCTCTACATTCGCTAATTTTTTAACTAATTATCTTGACACATAATCTCTAATCATTGCCTTTATATTTTCTAACAAAAAACGATACTTTAATTATCTATACATCATGGAAATTCTAGGGTTTATAAACAAATTTTAGGTATGATCATTATCTAAAAATCAATTTTCATATAAGGAATATATGGGACAGATATCCAATTTCAAATTTTTTTTAATACCATCATCATATATGATGTCTTCAAATTTATAATAATTCATTTTATTAATTTAATTTTAAGAAATTTCATTGTCAGGACAATAAATTTTAATCCTATCAAACAAATATAGTTTAGAAATAATTTTAATATAAATATTATCATGATACAAACACCATTTACCATATATTCGATAATACTATATTATTTTATTCAGAAATCATAATCCTTTAGTAGATTAAGTAATCATATTTCTTCATGTTCAATAATATCTACAAAAATTTGAATTTCAAACACTTATGATTGTGTGTATCTCATATATTATTACACAATTTTATTTTCTACTTATCTTTAATAAAATTTATATAGATTCCATCTCATGATCTTGGAATTGATAGATATATTCAAGAAACTTTAACAAACATGAAGCATATGAAATAAATTTATTATAATTCATAAGGACAAAACCATGTCCATTCATTGATCCATCACTATATATCCCAAATACATCATTTCCTAATGGTTGTGTAAAAATAATATCATTGAAAAATAAACTATTAAATTAAAAATAATATTATTAACATTTCATTATCCACTAAAATTTAACATCTCTAACTATAATCTTGGTTATCGGGTCATCCAGTAATTAATTTTTTAACAAATTGCCTATAGTAACCTCATAAACAAATGAAACTACATTCCATAGTTATGATTGTTTATGTAGTCCATCCTTTATATGCTTTTGTATTTAAAATATCAAATAATATTCCATCATTGGATGCAATATGACCATCAAATGATGCTTTTTTTCCATAAATCATACATGATAAATTTTCCTAAATTAGAAAATTATGTTTAGAGTCCTAATATTGATCCAAATCTTATTTTCATGATCCTCATATATTTTAGAGTACACCAGTATATCATCAATAAATAAAATAATAAATTCATGATGAAATTATTAGAATAATCTATTCCTTATATCCCTAAGAAAAAAAATAGGTATTGTAAAAAGGATTTCCATATACTCATAATGTCAATACCAAGATAGAAATTTTTTCTTCTTAATATTTTATTTATTCACTCGATATTGATGATACCGTGAACGAAATTCAATCTTTAAAAAATTTAGGTACATGAATTTAATTAAATAGGTCATCATTGTGAGATATAGAACATATTTTATTTATCATAATAATACATCTTTCCCTAAATTAAACACACATCTCTATAGATATATCCTCTTTATTAATGAAGAGAATAGTTATCCGCACAATGAAACACTAGGGAGTGTAAATCCCTTTTAACAAAAATATTTTTTTTCTTCAACCACAAAAATTCATTACTTTTAAATATATAATATGTAGTCAATATAAATATTTTATCACGTATTAAATAAATAGAAGAATTGACTTCATGTTCTAGTGGATGTTCTAATAATTCCTCTAGAAATACATTAATATAATGTTGTATATTATATACATCATCACATTGAATTTTTAATTTTTCATCTATATATTTTATATAAAATTAATCCTCTATGTAATTTCCCCAACCTTGAAGACACTGACCTAGTGCTCCAATCCTGGTGGTTACATGACCATAAGCGCGCCACCCCATACGCCAAAGGCTACCATCTAGAAGCGGGGGTCTATGTAGTCATGTGGGGAGACTATACCTCTATTTATCAGAGTAATCTACACCAGAACAACCAAATAGCAGAAAACCATTACCAATAAACATGTAATATTTATAAAAACATATCCAACAGCAAGTATTCCATGTCATGCTACAAGTGCAAAAGTGAACAAGAGCCCAAAATAAAGACAATAGGAAAAAACCCCAAAATAGTCCCGATTCCATGTCTGGATCCTCCACAAAGTGATACCCATGACACTCACTATCTAGCAAGGAACCTTTCCCTTCTCCTGACCTACAAACATGAAGTCTGCTTGGGTACCTAATGGGGGCCCGAGCAAGGTTTGAGTACAACTGAGTAGGCCAACACCAACGGTGTCTACAAAATATCCAGTATAAACAGGTAGTGCATCCCAAAGGGATATGAATGATAAATGTCAGGTAATTAATTATGGTGCCATTAACAAAATTCTATGCAAGGCCATTACCTCCTATATTACCATTCATTTCTAAAAAATTACTATAACTTACCATTTAATAACATTTCTATGGGTTAATCACATTCATCATGTTACATGGGTCTAAGGCCGATAAACACATGCAAGTGGGTAAACAAATCGTTATCCTATCTCACTAGGACTAACCCCTCATTGCAACCATAACCTCACCTCGAAGCCTCAGTCCAGGTGGATACAACTGTTAGGAGAATATACCCCCAATCCCCTTTCCTAACCCGTGCATTTAGGGTAGAGTTTAGAGCCTCAGTCTTAGCTCAACCTATGGGCATATATCCTCATGTCATACCCCACTCTATGAATCCATGTGCACATGCTTATATATATGTAACCGTCAACCATCCAACCATTGCCCATCGAAAAACACTATTCACAAAAACCCGTATGGGAATTCACATTATGCTTTAACCATTAACACATTACCACTTCACAACATTTAACCATTCAACCAATTCCAATGTGTTATGCCTATCTCACTAATAATTCAATCCTAGACCCATAACCTATCCCATTATGGTCTTTAATCAATTTACACAATAACCCAATCAACCCGTTCATCATCTCCATGAGTCAACCATTCATCCATTTCAATTTACCCTTTGGTTATTACCAAGTCTAGGTGCATGACATAACTTCTATCCCAAGTTCAACCAATAATTCCAACATGTTTATCGAGGTCTCTACAATTCACTACAATAAGTCACTTGTTTAATGTCAATCCCTATACCCGGATAATGCCGACACATCCCATGGATTTCCCAATTATGTCAAGTCAATCCCAACACATCCCATGGGGATCGCGAGGGTTCCCATTTTGAATTTTAATCATCATTAAAACCAAGCATACCATGGTTATTCAAAACCCAACCAAGAGAAACAAGAACACAATAAAACATGCACAAAAACCCTAAATATCAATTAGATATAACTTGTAGACCACCTACCTCGAAACTGCGGTTGAAGGCACTTCTTATCGAGTCCTTGGACCTTAATCCAACCATCCTACAATTCATAAACCCAAAAGTCACCCGAATGATAGGGTTTTATGTCTTTGGAATGAGAGGGAGAAAAGGTACTAACCCTAATCCAAAAAGATAATCAAGGATGAGGATAGCCTTACCCGGAGCTTTGATCCACAACCAACGGCACCAAAAAAACCATAGAATCGATGGAGGTTGATCTCTTGAATTCATTGGGAGGTTTGGTCCGTGCCTAAGGTGAAGAGAGGTGGAAGAGAGATATATCCAGAGTATGGTTTAAAAAGCCCGGAGTGGAAATTTTGTAAATTTTCCCAACTTTAAGTGGTTGTACGGTTTGTTCGCACGATTTGGGAAACCATGCGCAAACCGTGTGCATGCCACTGCCCGGAGGAGGAGGAGTCACACGGTTTAGCCATACGGTTTGGAAAACAGTGCCCAAACCGTGTGCTCGCTTCTGTCAAGAGGAGGGAGGGTCATACAGTTTCCCTGGGGCAGGCCGCCCGGTTTGGCTGACCGTGCGTAGGTCGTGCGCCTTGGTCTGCTTTGCCTAGACATCCCTTCTTTCATGCTCGGAGCCACCAGAACACCCCCAATGCCTCTCATAATTTCAAGAAACGTTTTAAAGTCCCAAAACAAAGGGTTTAACCTAGAACACAAAAAAAAATACATTTCCAAAAACTGGGATCTTACAACCTTTCCACCTTATAAAGGATCATCCTCGAGCCGAGTTACCAAGACTCCCTCCTCCACCTAAGAGAAGTGTTCGGGCCACTGAGCCTGCATATCTGATTCCCACTCCCAATATTATTCTTGAACATTCCCATGCTACCATAGTACTCTCACAAATGCCACAACCTTGGCTCACAAGACTTTTTCACTATAATCCAACATAAGAACCAGATGCTCCTCAATGGACGCATCAGCCTTGATCTCCACATCCTCAATGTCAACCACGTGAGATGGGTCAAGGTGATACCGTCAAAGCTGCGACATATAAAACACATCATGCAACCCACCATACCTCTATGAAAGACCGAATCGGTATGCCACTAGTCTGATCCTCTTCACAATCTCAAAAGGTCCCACGTACCTGGGCGCCAACATACCCTACATTTGAATCTGTGAATGACCCAACGTTGGAGACACCCGAAGGAACACTTTATCATCCACCCCAAACTCAAGAGATCTATGCCTCCTATATGAATATGATTTCTGCCTACTATGAGCCCTAGCGATCCACTTCCTGATCAACCTAACTCTCTCTGATGTCTCCTGCACGAGACACGACCCAACAACTCAGATTCATCGGCCTCTATCCAACATAATGGAGATCTTCATGGTCTCCCATAAAGCGCCTCAAATGGTGCTATCTGAACTGCATCCTGAAAACTATTGTTGTAGGAAAACTAAACAAATGATAGGTTTCTCTACCAAGAACCACCAGAGTCCAAGACACAAGCTCTTAACATGTATTCCAACACCTATATCGTACGTTTCGACTGCCTGTTCGTCTGCGAGTGGAAAGCCGTACTCAAAAACACTTGTGTACCAAGTGCCTTCTGCAACCATTGGCAGAAACACGATGTGAAAAGTGGATCTCAATCTGAAAAAATGGTTCACAGAACACCATGAAACCACACTATTTACCGAACATACATCTCACTCAACTGGTCAACTGTATGGGTCTCCCGAATCGGTAAGAAATGATCCACTTTCATTAACAGATCCACAACCACCCATATTACATCATTCTTCTATGGCATCCTCAGAAGAACCAAGACAAAATACATTGTCACATCATCCCACTTCCATTCCGGAATGGGCAATGGATGCAATAAACCACCTGAGCATTGGTGCTCAGCCTTCACCAGCTTACAGGTAAGACACAATGCCACAAAACCCGTAACATCTTTCTTCATTCCAAGCCACCAAAACTGCCTTTGGAGATCACGATACATCATGGTCAAACCAGGATGCACTACCCACTATGATTCATGGAACTCATGCATAAACTCTTCTCGCACACCCTTTGGTACAACTACATGATCATGAACAAAAACAACACTGTCCACACCGACGGCCCCGCCAGAAGGTAGCTCCCCACCTTTATGCTTTTCCTTCATGATCAAGCACTCAGGATCATCAAGATGACAATTCTTAACTTGACATAAATGTGTCTACTCGATTGTTAAGGAAGCAATAGTGACATAAACATTCTCCTCCAGAACCTCCAGGTGTATCTCTAAAAATAAGGCCATCACCTTCCACTCGGTGCTGGACTCCTGAACCCTCTGATTCTGAACCTTCCTGCTCAGAGCATCAGCAACATTGTTTCCCTTTCCAGGCATGTACATGAACTCAAAGTCAAAAGACTGGAGATATTCAACCCATCTTCGCTACTGAAAATTCAGATCCCACTGTGAGAAGATGTACTTTAAACTCTTATGGTCGGTAAACATGGTAAATCGTTCTCCCAATAGATAGTGCATCCAACACTTCAAGGCGTGCACTACTGCAGAAAACTCAAGGTCATGAGTGGTATAACTCTTCTCATGATGTCTCAACTGCCTTGATCCATAAGCCACAACCCACACATCCTGCATCAGCATGTTCCCAAGTCCGAATCCAGACGCATCACAAAACACGATGTACTTCTAACCCAGCCCATGTAAGATCAAGATAGGTGCGGTCATCAGCTGCTTCTTCAACTCTTGAAAGGCACTCTCACGAGACTCCGACCATTCGAACTTGATTCCATTCTTGGTCAAGCCCGAAAGAGGTGCTGCCAAGCGAGAGAAATCCCAAATGAACCTTTCGTAATACTCATCCAAATCCAGAAAACTCCGAACATCAGAAACACTCTTGGGCTACTCCCAAGATACAACTGCCTGCACATTCTCTGGATCCACTAACACACCTTCCTCTGAGATGATGTGACCCCGAAAATGAACCTCACCTATCCAAAATTGACACTTTGATAGCTTGGCGTATAGACATTGATCTCTTAGCTACCCAAGATGATGTCAAGATGTTGGGCATGATCGTCGTGAGTTTTCGTGTACACTAAGATATCGTCAACAAAGGCAACCAAAAACCGATCTAGATAGGGATGAATGACCTGGTTCATCAAATCCATAAACACAGAGAGTGTAGTGGTCAAATCGAAAGGCATTACCACAAACTCAAACAACCCATACCGACTCTGGAAAGTGATCCACGGTATGTCAGAAGACCTCACCCTCAACTGGTGATACCCCCACCTCAGACTAATTTTAGAGAACAATGACACACCCCACAACTGGTCAAACATGTCATCAATTCTAGGAAGAGGGTTCTGATTCTTCACTGACATCTTATTCAACCTATGATAGTCGACAGACAACCTCAACGACCCATCGGCCTTCTTGGAAAAATCACTGGAGATCACCAAGGAGACGTACTGGGATGGATAAACCCCTTATGCTCAAACTCCTCAAGCTGAACCTTCAGTTCCTGGAGTTCTGCTGGTGCTATTAGGTATGGCGGAATAGAAACTGGCTCTGCTCCCGTTAGTAACTCGATCATGAACTCATCATCCTTCTCAGAGGGTAACCCCGAGAAATCATTAGGAAACACGTCCAAAAACTGATCCACCACAAGAGGGAAAGTAGTTTGTTCCCCTCTCTCATCATCATCAATCATGAGACATGACACTTGAGTCGTGAGTCCACTCATCTGTTGAAAAAATGGACGCGAATGCCCTGCTCGAAAATCCCATTCGCCACGGTGGACATAAGCATCACAATCAAGCGACCTGGACGATACTCTGCGACGATAACAGTCTATGTGCTCCCGATACAACACCAACCAATCCATTCCCAGGATTAGGTCAAACCCTGAAATTTTGAGGATGAACAACTCCCATAGAAAACCATACCCACCAACATACATGGAACAACCCTTGCATTGATTTATATCCTCAACCCACACCCCAACAGAGTGTCAATTAACAAAACTCCACCCACCCTCTCTACAGGTAAACCTAGCACAACCACAAGTTGAGCAGAAAAAAAAAGAGTGTGTGGAACCTGTGCCAAACAATGCACTAGAAAAAGTAGAGGATACAAGGAATGTACCTCAAAAAGTCAATGGTCCAACCTCGCCATCACCAGACACAAACTGAAATGCCTGAAGCTGACTTTCCCCTTTACCCTAGGCTCCAGCCTGAACACCCTACGTAGCACTGCACTGCGGGCATGAGCGATCTTGCACTGGAGTTCCACATCCACCGCCC
This sequence comes from Viscum album, assembly GCA_963277665.1. Taxonomy (NCBI): domain Eukaryota; kingdom Viridiplantae; phylum Streptophyta; class Magnoliopsida; order Santalales; family Viscaceae; genus Viscum; species Viscum album. The sequence continues at coordinate 39,060,270 of OY728160.1, read as the reverse complement.
CTTCCAGTACAACCCGTGGAGCTCCAACTTCCTGTATGATACGGGGAAACTGATCCCCTTCCTGTATCTAGTACCTGCTTCACACTTTCATACTCTCCCACCTGTCGTGGGTTCCTGCAGAACCTCTGCACATGTCCCATCTTGCCGCACGAACGACACTCAACTGGAGGACGAGGAAACTGACTATGAACATGCCCCGGCCTACCGCACTGATAGTAGAACACCTGATTCGCACTCTGAGAGGCTGACCCTCTCTTCCAACCACTTTGCACATTACCGCCATGGTGTGAGCTCTCATGGCATCGCTTCGGACCCTCGGTAACTGAACCGCTCATCTGCCCACCGGCACCACAATCCCGCTACCTAAATCTACCTTCAGGTTTCCTTCTGAAATCAGTGCTTGATCTACTACCTCTGTGAACCACTTTAAGCAGAAGATATTTACTAGAGATCTGATCTCATGTATCAGCACATACTGGAAGCGCTTTGCCACTACTACCTCATCCCCTGCTAAAACTGGGACAAAGCATCTCAAATAAGTGAACCGACCAGAATAGTCTATCACTGAAAATGATCCTTGAGTTAGGATCATAAAATCAGAATCCCTCTCCTGCCTCAATGTCTCAGTGTAGATATGCTCCAGAAACATTTCCTGAAAAACCATCCACGACATTCCCTCAGCCTGCTCGATTTGAGCCTAAATGTCCCACCAACGCCTTGCCTGACCTCGCAACATATATATTGCCAGCTTTAATCACTTATCTACAGGGGTTTCTTGATGATCCAGAATTTTTTGGATAGATTCTAACCAGAACTCCGCTGCTTCTGGCCCACCCTCTCTGGTGAAGGTCATAGGGTGATATAGCTGGAACTCTCTGGTCAGCTCAAATATACTAGGTACAACCCACCTTGGGTCCCGATCCATCATCTGCATAAGGCGAGTCATGTTCTCTCGGAACTGGTCTTCTCTACCTTCATTGATCACCACATTTTCTTTCTCCTCTACTGGAAGAGTTTTCTCAGCAATATCCTCCCATTTCCCAACTGGTACCTGAGGTCGTGGTTGCATTTTTCTACATTGCCAAGAATGAGATTCAGCACACATACCATAAATATTCATGACTCTACCAAATTCCATTTACTAGATACAGTAATCCACTTTTCAAATGCTAACCCAACAACATTTTTCAACTTTTTTCAAACCATATTACTTCATTAAGAATCATTTACCCACTTGTTTTATTTCATTATTCTCATTATTTCTTGGTTTCATGAAATGCATGAGGCAACATACTTTCCTACCTCACACACCAACCCCGTGCGTGTGTCAAATACAATCCATGTCACCTATCTCCCTAGGTTCTTACATTGATCCATGAAAGCTTATCCTTGTTCCATTAAGGCCACGAGCCAAACGTCATAAAACCATCACATCAAACCACATGTGCATCACCCAACGATGAAATGTCATCAACGTTAACATCACCCAACCAAGAACATCATTTCCCACCTAGGGTGACTTGGGTTTTCCCCCGTACCTAGGTTAGCTACTCCCAAGCACGAGATCATTGCCAAGGCCCGACACATCTTAACCCTTGTCTACCAATCCCAAATAACAAGACCTCAGATAAAGAGAAGAAAGACCTCCTCTAATCCCATTTCTTAACATCCTCAACCCAGAATCCACTGAACCTTTCCTCTAAGTCGGGTGGTTACATGACCTTAAGTGTGCCTCCCCGTACGCAAAAGGCTTCCGACTTAGAGCGGGGGTCTATGTAGTCAAGTAGGGAGACTATACACCCTATTTATCAGAGTAAGCTACAACAGAAAAACCAAATAGCGGAAAACCATAACCAATAAACATGGAACAAATATAACAACATATCCAACAGTAAGTATTCCATGTCATGCTATAAGTGAAAAAGTGAACTAGATCCCAAAATAAAGACAACAGGAAAAATCTCCAAAATAGTCCTGACTCCAAGTCCGGATCCTCCACCAAGTGCTATCCATTCCACTCACTATCTAGAAAGGAACCTTTCCCTTCTATTGACCTGAAAACATGAAGTCTCCTCAGGTACCCAATGGTGGCCCGAGCAGGGTGTGAGTACAACTCAGTAGGCCACCACCAACGGTGTTTACAAATTATCCAATATAAACTGGTAGTGCATGCAAAAGGGATTTCAATGATAAATTTCAAGTAATTAATTATCATTCCATTAACAAAATTCAAAGCAAATCCATTACCTCCTCTATTACCATTCATTTCACAACAATTACCATTTCATACCATTTCATCACATTTCCATGGGTTAATCACATTCATCATGCTACATGGGTCTAAGGCCAAAAAACATATGCAAGTGGGTAAACAAATTTTATCCTATCTCACTAGGACTAACCCCTCATAGAAACCATAACCTCACCTCTATGCATCAGTCTGGTTGGATGAAACCATTAGGAGAATAGACCCTCAGTCCCCTTTCACAACCCGTGCATTTAGGTTAGAGTTTAGAGCCTGAATCATAGATCAACCCATGGGGGTAGATCCTCATGTCATACCCCACTCTATGAAGCCATGTGAACATGCTTATATATATGTAACTGTCAACCATACAACCATTTCCCATCGACAAACACTATTCACAACAACCCACATGGGAATTCACATTATGCCTTAACCCATTAACACATTACCACTTCACATCATTTAACCATTCACCAAATTCCCATGTGTTATGCCTATCTCACTAAGAATTCAATCCTAGACCCATAACCTATCCAATTATGGTCTTTAATAAATTTACACATTAACCAATTTAACCCATTCATCATTTCCATGAATCAACCATTAATCCATTTAAATTAACCGTTTGGTTATTACCAAGTCTCGGTGCATCACCTAACATTTATCCCAAGTTCGACCAATCATGCCAACATGTTTATCAAGGGATCTACAATTCACTATAAAATGTCACTTGCTTAATGTCAATCCCTAAACCAGGGAAAAGCCGACACATCCCATGGATGGTACAATTAGGTCATGTCAATCCCAACAGATCCCACAGGGATCGTGATGGTTCCCATTTTCCATTTTAATCATCATCAAAACCAAGGATACCAAGGTTATTCAAAAACTAACCAAGGGAAACAAGAACACAAGTAAACATGCACAAAAACCCTAAATAACCATGGGATATAACTTGTAGACCACCTACCTCGAATCCACTGTTGAATGAACTCCCTATAGAGTCCTTAGACCTCGATCCAACCAACCTTAGAAGCTTCAACCTAAAACTCACCCAGAAGATAGGGTTTTAGAGCTTCAGAATGAGAGGGAGAGAAGGTACTAACCCTAAACCGAAAATTAATGAAAGGATGAGGTTAGCCTTACCCAGAGCTTCGATCCACAACCAACGACATGAAAAATGACTTAGAATCGAAGGAGTTTGATCTCTTAAAGTCCTTGGGAGGTTTGGTTCGTGCCTAAGGTGAAGAGAGGAGGAAGAGAGGAAAATACCAAGTGGGGTTTAAAAATCTAGGAGTGGCAATTTTGTAAATATTCCCAACTTTAAGTGGCCACACGGTTTTTCCGCACGGTTTGGAAAACCGTGCGCAAACCGTGAGGATGCCACTGCTCGGAGGAGGAGGAGTCACGCGGTTTATCCGAATGGTTTGGCAAACCATGCACAAACCATGTGCTCGATTCTGTGCAGAGGAGGGGGGTCACATGGTTTCACCTGGGCAGGCCGCACGGTTTGGCTGACCATGCGCAGGCCGTGCGCCTTGGTATGATTTTTCCAGACATCCCTTCTTCTGTGCCCCAAGCCCCTAGAACACCCCCAATGCCTCTCACAATTTCAAGATACCATTTAAAGTCCCAAAAGCAAGGGTTTATCCTAGAACACAACAAAAACATACCATTCCAAAAACTGGGATCTTACACTCAAAATCTCATTAAAAAGAGATATTATAGGTAAATATAGACTTGAATAGGGTTATAAAATCATCCCTCTAATGATATGGAACTCCACATCCTTTTTATAAATTGAAGTATCCTTCTATTTGAAAAAAACAATCATTATATAATGAAATCAAATCCATATAAAGGAATACATCAAAATTAACCATTGGTATACTAATCATTTCCTCGAATGGGGCATTATTGTGAGACATAATTTGAACTGATTGATGCATCCTTGTTATTTTGAGACATCCCCCTTGGATTCTTGACACTCAACATTCTTTTCATGGTGTTATGAAAATATCTAATTTTAAGGAAAAATATTATAGATATAAAATAGTGAAAAGATATATAATCAAATTAAGATTATCTAAAACAGTATTATTTGATTAAATAACATACCACCCCAAAATTGGTAACTTCAACTACAGTTGTAGATATTTTATTATATTTTAATTATCCCCTCATCCTTTTTTGTGGTATGTTCCCCTAATACTTGGGAATTGGGGTGAATAGATTAACATTTCAAATTGATGAATAACTATAAAATATTATTTGTTTCTTTCACATGTATTAATTATCCATATGATAATTATCACCACATGTATACCAAACCCACATTCCCTTCAATCATTCACCAATATATTCCTTTTGAATATTTTTACATAATTGAAATAGATTTTTTATCATCTTTACCTTTTAAGAAATACAATTTTATGGTTCTCATATGACATATTCATCTATTGATATACCATTATGATATAGGATCCTAAAAATTACTTAATTGTTTTGATGGTGCACAAATCAATTTCATCATATGATGATAAATTTTAAGTATCCAGTTCCCTTTAAAAATTTTGGATAAGAACATAAAAAAATGCTCAATATTATTATATAGATTACATAATAATCTATAGAATTACTAGATATTGTTTTAATGGTATCCTCTTACTCTCAAATACTTTTCCCTCCAATTTCATTATAGTGATGAAATATTTGTTAATTTATGATCATTTATCATGAGGGAAATTTTATCGATGAATATTAATTTAATACCTCTCCACATTATATGTTACATATCTTATTAATATATAGTATTCTAGATCAACAATAAATATTGATCCGAAACAACTATAAGATAATGCTCTACTATAATAAACTTTTACATTTTATATCATCTTATGGATAAATATATCATTTCAAGAGACATGATCAATTTTCCATTTCCCACAAGATTAGTAGATCCACTAAAATAATGATGCTTATGGGTAATTAAAAAATCCAATATATTTTTTCCATTCCCTTGAACATTATGTTTTCCATATGTGATAATTTATTAGGCATACCTCAAGTTGGATTACCTGATTTGATCATGATCTATTCATCTCTAACACCAACTTTATTTGCCTGCTCTGTGGGGAAATACCTATATTAACAACTATTTTGTATATTATCTTTTATATTAGGTTCCATAACTAAATAAGGGAATACCCTGAGTTAACTAATAATAATTATGAATATTGGACCATAATAAACTATTAATGTATTAAAATACTATAAGGAATTGACATAATTATATAATTAATTATCTTTATTTTTAATCTAGTTACTAGGTTTTGTAATAAACATTTTTATACCAACTCTAACTAGATAAAATCTAGAAACCTGGATTTGGGGTCTAATTTATTAAATATACATATATGCGATGAGTCTAATCCCAATATACCTATTTTTTTTCTTCGCTTGTATAACTTCATATATACATTCTTCCCTTTTTTAAAATATATAATACATAGAATAAAAACAATTCTTTCATCCTTCAAACACATATATGATTTACACTTCATAACCTAAGTATATGAAAAAAATAAAGGTGATCTCAAATAGTTAGTACTAGATATGCACATATGATGTTATAATGAAAAATAAGGAATAAAAAATATGAACAAAAAAATTAAAGGAAATAAATTTCAATTAATCAATAACTTGAGAAGTAAATGAATCCATAGATAATATTAATGCAGTAATACCATGTATAATAATAATTAAATCCTAAATTAAGGATGCTAATTCTAATGCACTTAATGATTTCAACTAACATGATATATCCATTGATAATAACTTATTCCATGACTGTTTGAATCTTTGTGTCAATACCCATTAATTTTGGCCAAATGGTTTACCTCATGAGACACGTATATATGTTAAGGGGTTATATAATCCCAAGCACCCCCATCATTGTTTAACACACTAATTGTTTATAATTTATTCATTTATTTAAATTTCATTTCATGCAACACTAAATATTGATTATGCTATATAAAGAAACCATGTTATTCTTTCTTTGTACATGACAGCAAGTATATATTTAGTTACATGCAATGCATATAGTAGGATGTGGTAAATTCAACATTATGCTTGGTTTTTTAAACACAATACCAATTCATTATAGTAGCTTTCATTACACAATAGACTGAGTTTTTTAGAACTAAAAAATAAAAATAAAATTGTTATTTAAATATTAGTATATTTACCACATAGAAGTTGGTAAAGAAATTACAAACAAGATTATCGAACTTTTTAAAATAATATTCAATAATTTCTATAAAATGAATCATTTTTTTTAAGTAGCTATAAATGAAAGAAATAAAAATTTGGAAGTAATAATGTACCATTTCTAAGAAAACTATTTTTTTTATGTACAAAAACCATTTTTTCTCAATAAATATATTAATACCTCTATTTATAGAATTTTATAATAAATTTTTCATTATGAAGTGAATATTTTTTACAATAATACAATATTATTTGAAGCAATTTTATAAGAATAACCCCAATTTTATTTATTAAAAGATGTATTTTTCTAAAAGGTGAATTTAACAAAATTTACTGGAGAACCTATTTAAATATAATTTTATATACTTTTATTTTTTTTATTTAAAAAATAAAAACAATTAATATAATAAGGATATAAAAATTTAATTTGTTAAAATATTATGTGGTTTCTGGAGAATATTAATTTTTTATAAATAGTGAACAATAATGTTATTAATTAAAAACTGTTATTTAATAAAATTTAAATATATAGCTAAATTACATATTATTTTTGTTTTAATGTATAACTAAATCAATTATACATCAATTAGTCCAAATTAGTTCATTTTAACCAATTTCACATTTAAATTCGATAAAAAACATTATCATCATATTGATCATTTTTATATTAGAAACTCATTATCTAATCCCGTCACTGAGATTAATATTAAACTAACATATTCCAAATATATGATTAGAATTTTTAAATTGGGTTATTTTTTTGGAAAAATTATAATTTATAATTTATAATAAGTTCATATTTTTTTACCAATAATATTAATGAACATAATTATAATTAATTAGAACGATTGAGGTAAAAATGAGTTTATATGGTTGTTAAGCATTGACTTAAGTTTCCAAATAACCATGAAACCTGTAAAAAGGGAATTAAAAGGATATATTTACAGACATTAACCTATTTTATATAATTTGGACAATATTTTTTGGATCATGAGATATGGGGACCTCCTAATAGTGTTAACCTTTTTTATATTTACAAGAATGTCAATCCTCCCCAACAATAAAAAGAAAACTCACCACTCCCTTTCGCACACATATTCACACCTACAAATAAATTCATATATATTATACCCTACCATTATCTACTGCCAAAATACATCCCATAAACAAAAAAGATTCTATTTGGTCATAAATCCAACCATAGAAGCCCTTTGCTGCAAACCAAATAGAGTTACCCCAAGAATTGGTAACATCCTTCAAAAAGCTATTCTCTTTTGTTTTCATTCTCCACCCCCAAACTTATTTTTAATATATTATTATATAATAAAATAAGTATACAAAAAATAATTATATATTTTTATTATAAATATTTGTCCTACACCTACACAAACATTCACCAAATGTATAACAAACATTTCGTACATGTACAATGGACTACCTCCTCATGAATCGATGTTGTTTTTTTCATTACCACTTATCATGGTTAGATATTACTATGTGAATATAGTTTTTTTATTATTTTTATGATATTTATGTTGTAATTATTCATATTTAATATTATATAATAGATACCTTCAACTTTTATATTTTCTTGATGTAACATAAATACTTTTGTGGACTCATGGCCTACTACCTTGTTAAAGTTATGTGATTCATTTACAAATTAAATGAAATATATTAAAGAGGAATTTAGTATAAAATATGATATATATTAAAAAATTATTATAATTCAATGAATATATATTTACATATAGTTAATTTAATAACCTCTTTTCAATACGATTTGAAAACAGAATCTGCATTAATGCATACATATAGCCAACTATATCCATGATAAACTTATTCTATTTCATATATCTAAATTCTATAGTTTATTATAAATATTTATTTAAATCTTATATATGATATATACCTCATGTTTTATGATTTGTAAAAAATATATCATGATCTAATTAAGTGGATAAAAAATTACAAATCAAAATACATATGAAAAACTAACCGGTTATTACCTGAAACAATTCTTTAACATGGAATTGTTAACCCATTGGTAATATAAATTCATAATGGAATAATATATGGTATTATATATTGGAATATGGTTATTTTATTGAATTATAATAAAATTTTATTTATTATGAAATATTATTTAAAGTGTACAAAAAATGTCAAGTCTTAAGGTAAGAGTTTTCTCAGTAAACATTTATTTCTATGAGACTAATGCCTTACTCACCACTAACATCATTCATTATGTGTATATACTGACCTAGGATGACTTATATAATTATTATTCTTAAATTAATGTGTATTTACATACCAATTTTATTATATTTAACTAAATTATAATATGGTTAAAAAGATGTCAAGTCAGTAGATGAGTTTTTTCTAAATATTCCTTCTTTGAAATACATGCCATGTGATGCACCTAATTTTTTTACGAGGTGTATATACATATAATTTACTAATTATATCATGAATATTATTTATAAATTATTTTTTATGATTCATATAGTGTTTTTATTTCATGTGGAATATTATCCAAAGATAAAAAAGTGGTATGATTTTTTTCTATAATCACATCTTTTATTATGATTATTTATGGCCATTCTTCCATTGGTGAAATGTTATGATGCACTTCTATATAAATCCCATGAATTCAATTTTTTTATGGATAATATTGATATATTTTATTAATTTTATAATTTTCCCACTCTTTCTTATATAATATAATTATTAATGTGTTTTTAAGAAAATCAAACACTAACATTATCTTTTCTCAGAAATCTGTGTTCTTTCAAAAATGTTTTTTCAAAAATATTTAAAATAATAATAATTTTAAAAAAGACGTTTAAATGATTTCCAAATATTCATTAATTTTCTATAATTATTATTTTCAAAGAAAAGGATATCAGTGTTTTCAAGTTATCTTTAATATGTTTTCAATGTAGTTATCAATGAAAATGCCTTTCAAAATGTTTTGTGTTATAAATTTATTTATTGAGTAATGTATATATTACTTAATAGATGTTTGAAAATAATTAAAATATTACATTATAGGTTTAATTTTTTTTTGAAATGAAATTATCTTAAAAATATTTTTTTTAATAACTTGACTTTTAATAATGCTTATTTCCCATAGGAAATGAACCATGTGATCATTATAATACCTACTCCATCTAATATGGTATAAATTGATATAGTTTATTATTTATAGGGATACTATAAAAGTAATAGATTATTATTATTTCATTTAATGGTTTATGTTTATGATGAAATGATTCTTTATGAAACCTAATTCTCTTCAATGGGCTATACAATTATAAAATATTTATGAATCCTGTTTACATTCTCATATTATTCTATGAATAAATGATTGTGGAGCCAATATATTTTCAAAAGGTTATAATACGATAAATTATTTATAATAATAATTTAATTTATAGGGTAATGATATTATTAATTTTTATGATCTATTAGAACATGTATCTATAATTTTATTATGTGGTGGGTGGGACCTTTATCTTTAACCAACGTATTTGGTAACGATGGATGATGAATGAGTATATGTGTTATGATTAAAGATAATTACATGTTAACAATGTTTTTAATGGACTAGGTTTCATGTCCTTATGATTATTCGTGAAGTTTATTACATGTTCACAATGTTATGAGTGATCCTTATTCTATAGTGACAATGTTAATTGTGAACCTAATTACGTGTTCACAATGTTATTCATGGTCCCTATTGTACATCTATATTTATATAGATGAACCTGATTACATTTTAAAAATGTTATGAGCTGGACTTTTTATATTTTCACATTGTTTTATGTGAACCTTATAAAATGTTCATAGTGGTGTGCATTATAACGACCTAGACTATTATAAATAAAATTATTATTTTGATTTAATTAAATATAATATTATATAAAATGGTTATACAAACAACATGAAATTATTTTCATTAATTATAACCAATTTTATTTAATTTACCATTAATAATTATTACCATTTATAATATTGTCATTTATTAGTTATCACATGATTTTTATAAATATAGGGTTGTATCAAATCCAATTGTCATAGATAAAAGAATTGATGTGATAAATCTATAGGATCATACCATATGAGGAATATTTATCATTTCTTCCAATGGAGATATAATATTTTGGATTTTACTTTTTCTAATAGCAATAAAATTTCCAACGACTTATGCAGGAGTGAAAACATTTTTGTGGGAATTTCATGATCATCGAGATCACATCACAAACTATGTTCTCCAAACTACCCCAAGAATTTCATACCATCAAACATTACCCATATGGATTTTTCTGATTTTTTTAATGGATATGTATCAATACACTATATATACAAGTATGTATACGATTTCTCATTGACTAATGAATATATTTTCATCTAATTTTTTTTCTTTATAAATGTTTTTTATTTTTATTCAATAAAAAAAATGTAATATATTTGGTAAAGATTCTAATTCAATTAGAGAATTTATTTTTATAAAATAATGGATTTATGAAATAAATAATATTTTAATAAAATATTTTTATCAAATATTTTTTATTAAATGTAAATTATCCGAAAAAATTTAAGAACTCAAATGTAATGTTTTAAGGGTTTGGAAATGATATTTTAAAAAAACTATATTTCTAAATAAATATTGATTTAATTTTTAATGTAATTATTTAAATATTTAGAAAAATATTTAGCTAAAAAATATTATATTTGGATTCATAACATTTAAATTATCCAATAGTAAATTTATCATAATTTTTTGAGATAATCAATGTTTGGGTAAAAATTAAATACAGTATAAATATACATTATGTATTATGGTTTTATAATGACCCATAATTGATGTAATAATTACTATAAATGAGATCCATGAACAAATAAAATTTTCCCTTTAAAATAATTTGAATCTAAATTTATTATATTTATTTTTTAATTCAATTATGAATCCTCAAAAAACTATAGAATATATTATGGTTTTAAAATGATTTCAAAAAGAGTTTGATTCACCTCTACATGTTCAACAAAATTATTTTAATATTTTCATCCATTGGACTTATAAAATGATGATAAAAAATAATATTTGGAATAAACCTTTGTATAAATCCAAGAGATTGTTTTTTTGGTTATTTTATTACGTAGAGTCCAAAACCAAAATAATAACGAAATTCCCATGTTTCCCAATATAATCCCACCCACGATACCATTTCTCTTCACTCAAAATACATTTATTACTCCCATATTATTCCATAATGTACTTATATTTCACCTAAGGAGCCTAAAAGCTCTCAATAATCCCTTCCCAAGCATTTCAAGTCACAAGCCCAAATAAGGGATCTTCCACTCTCCCCTATTTGTTAATCAATTATTTTTTATATGTCTATAAATTTAATTACTTTTCTTATGTTAGTATATGTCATTAAATATCCACTATACTGTACATTTTTTATAAATTATTATTTCTTACTTTAACTCTGATTAAGAAATCCATGGCCATTTATTTACACCTATTACAATGATGAAATTTAAAAAGAGATTTTCATTTTCCCACCATTATCCATGTTTTCTTATTATGTTATACCACCTATTTAAAATTAATTAAATTGGGATATGATTTTTAAGCCCCTATTACTTCCAATATGATTTATATGTGATGAGATACCCCCTTATATGATATCAACTCATTTTTATGAATCTTTATGTGACGTCGTAATGCTTGCTAAAATTTCAACGTGAATTTTCTATAACAAAATAATTATGTAGTGAATACTATACTCATTTCCCATGAAAGTTGTAAAAATTTATAAACATATAATTTTTATTTGGTACATATATATATATTTATTCTAAATTCCTTGATTTTGGTTGAAATTCGGTGGATAAATGAATCCATGTGGTATGATCTATGATGGACACATAACCAGAGAATTATATGAATGTCATGGGTGCTCCCAAAATTATATAGTTCTCCAATGAATTAGGTAAAATTTAGTGTCATGTTACATTATTTTGGGAAAATATGTGTACTTTATTCCTTAAATGGTCATTTTCCTCGATGATTTATCAGCAGTTTAGCCTTGAATTATTTTTTTGATGTATTGTTTTAAGTTGTTCCACATTTCCTAGGTTATGATTATCATGATATATCTTATCATATTATGCATGTTAATGATTACTAATATTTTAATTCCATATTTAAAACCCTATTGTCAAAAATTTATCAACATATGCCATTATTATCCCTATACTATGATTTATATCTCAACCCTCACTTATGTTTGTCCTGAGGATATCTCATTCAATTTTAAATTTCATGGAATTTTAATGCATCCTAATGATGTTTTCAATAATGTTATTCTATCTCATATACAAAATGTTTTGATATGTTCCCAATATTCAAATAAATAAGATTTAATTATCTTTCAAGCTGTAATATTTTTAATTTTAGGTAATAAATAATAATTTAATTTGTAATAATTGTAAGGGTTGTTATAATTAGGATCCAAGAAAAAATATACTTTTCACTAGGATTATGTTTAAAGAACATAAGAGAATGGAATCATCACAATACTCTGTATATAAAAATTTCTATTCACATTGGTGAGTATAGATTATAATGTATATTAAGGATATAAATAAATATCTAGATACTACAATTATACATGGTTCACTCATAGATGTACCATTGGGTAACAACCCTGAAAAGGTGTGTCGGGCTAGACTTGGTGTACCCTAGAATATGAAAATGAGCATTACTACACACCTAGAATAAAACTCTCCAGTGATATGAAATTATAAATTCATAATCCCTTTAAAACCCACTGTTAATTTAACATAATATACCATTATAATATATTCTAGGACATAGATTAGGGATAACATAGATTAAAGCCTAAAATTCATAATATAGGAAAATAGATGTAATTTATAAGTTATCCCTTTAATTTCATTATATTATCTTTTAATATGTTTTCAATATTAAACACACTCATTTGTAATTTTACCTCTATTCAATCGATTAGATATATATAGGAGGAACTGGGTAATTAAATGTTGTGATAGTAAATGCGATGGATTCCCAAAGAAAGTTCCAGAATGTATAAGATATCAAGTTGGATATATTTTTATTATGCAAAATTGGATATAAAAAAATCTAAATTAATAAGAGGAATAATTTTCAATGAACAAATATAAATAAGAAAATGAGGATGATTTCTGAAGTAAGTTCATCAATTAATGGTGATAATGGAAAGAATATATTTTTTTTGTAAAGTGTGGAAATCAGCACCAAAGTAAACTTCAAAAAGGGGCTAGGATACATTTCATGTCTGGAATGACAGGGCAGAAATGTCCAATTTCCATGGAAAATGGTATAGGTGATCGATGGAAATAAACTTTAATATAATTTACCATATACAGTTCTATGTCGTATGTGTGTAGAATTTGGGCATTATCTAAGACAATTCTATATTCCAAGTGTTTGGAAGCATTATGAGAATAAGAAATGTCTATGAAAAAGGGTAAAAGGAATGTACTATGATGATATAGAATGTGATTAATTAATTATAAGTGACCTATAATCAGAAATTTTTATATCATGTTGTATTTGTATACATTCAATTCTTTCTTATCTTATTAGTTTTATAAGAACATTGAGTTACCACCTGGAATGGTTAGTTTTAATTAGGGAAAAAATATGATTATGTATCACATGTTGATGATTGAGAAATTTTTCTTCTTGAAAGTAATATGCACCTCCCATTAGTATGATTTTATGCAATTATGGTCATGGATTGGATTTACCATTATAGATCCTACATTAATTTCCACAAAAAAAAAAGTCACTCTCTATTTTGTGAATTAACAGTTGATTCGGTACCAGTGCAAGGAGTGGGTGAATCATTATTTGAATCAACATCTAAAGAATGGATATTATTTTCTTATGTGAAAGAGTGTCTATATAAAATTATTTTTTCAATTGAATGAATAGTCCTTGAAGACATGACCATTGTGAGGTATTACACAAATGAGTTTCCAATTGATTTTTCTAGTCTTAATAAGAGAATAGAGGCTGAATTTTCTATTGAGCTTATATATGGGGTGTATTCATAATGTAGGACTCAATATAGAATATTAGTTGTGGAACGTTAGGTGATTGATATTGCACAACCTGATAATCATGATATTGTGTTCATACACCCAAGTGTTTAACCTTGTGGGTAACCCATCCTATTCGTCATGAAGATTGATGAGTTACTGCACCTTTTTCTTGATTATTGTGATCTTAATAAGATAATAATAAATAAAAATCCTCCTTTTCCATAGATTTATGTATTTATTGATTAGATACATGAAGATAAATACTTCTCCATGGTGGATCTATGGTCAAGATATTATCATGTTAAGCTGAATATTGAGGATATCCACAAGTCTACTTTTTTTACAAAGTATAGGTACTATGAGTTCATAGTAATTCATTTCATACTCACTAATGCTCTAAAAATCATGATATACATGATTAATAGGGTCCTTATAGATTCCGTTGAAATTTTTATAGTAGTATCTATAGACGCTATTCTAATATAGTCCAAAACCATGAAGAAGCATGAAGATAAACTGATCACAGTTATAACAACCTTGGGAAAAAATAATATTTATTCCATATACAAAAAATGTGAGTTAGATGAAAAATATGAATAGTTTCAATGGATTATATTGGTATTGTCAGTGATTTTTGAATAATTTCTTGTAATTTTCAAACCATCTAACCAATATAACTGGGAAGGGAGTCATGTTTTCTTGGAATTATTATTATGATTAATATTCAAGGAACTGAAAAAGAGTATTATCACTACCCCATGACTCAAACATACAACAATTGGAGAATTTTTTATTGTATTTGGTAATTATTTAAAGAAGTTATTAGGATATGCATTAATAAATAATGACAAAGTCATATCCTATGCTTCAAAGAAGATAATTGTTCACGAATAGAACATCCCAACCGATGATATATAATTAGAGGGATTGATATTTTCATTGAAATTATAGTGAAATTATGTATTTGGCGATAAGTTTGAAATATATAAATATCAAAACATTATCAATTATATATTCATATAGAAGGATATGAATATTCACCCTAAAATATGGATAGAGCTAATAAATTATTTTGACATCCAACTCCACTACCATCCTGGGAAATAAATTAAAGTGGTAGATGCTCTATGTAGAAAGGATTATACAATACTATCATTGATGTTAATTGGGAGGGATTTTAACTTCTTATACATGGTGAGGATAGACATGGGAATCCTAGGTGAAGGAATATCACCAATCATTTCACAAATTATTGCTCAATTCTACCCAATGTAGAGGTAAATATATTTTAAAAGAGTGGATGTGGGAATTTAGAATAAATTGGAAATGATGTGAAATGGGTAATCCTTATAGAATGATTTTAATGATTGAGGAGTTGTGATATTTTTTCAACAATATGCGTACCATCAAGCACTGAGATAAAGAATGAGCAATTGGAAGATATGGATACCTCCACCGTCTCCATCCACAAAGGAAGAAGAAATATGTATTGAGAACATTATCAAAAATATTATTGGGAGAATATGTATAAGGAAAATATAGAGTATACATAAAAGTTATATTGTATTTCAGAATCTGAAAGAGGAAAGTAAATATCTAAGGGGATGATGTGAGCATTACACATACCTATATAGAAATGGGAAAAAATTTACCATGTACTTTTTCATTGGATATGGAATGACATCAACATAGAATAATGTTATATGGGTTGTGGTGAACTATATTACAAATTCTATGAAATTCATTGCGATTCCAAAGGATATATCACTAGATTAAGTAGAATGTATATATATATCAAAGAAGTTGTGATTATTCATGTAGTACAACTATTGATTATATATGATCAAGATACAACATTCAACTCTATTATTAGGAAGAGTCTCTAGAACACACTGAATATTTTTTATGAACATCAGCATAGATTATAACCCTCAAAATTATAGGAAATATTAGAGGACTATAGTGACACTTGAGTACATTTTGACATCCTAATCAATAGGCTTCAAAGGAATATGGGACAAATATATTTTTATATTCGAGTTCTCTTAAAAAAATTTATACACTCAAGAATACAAATGTATCCCTATGATTCCTATTATTGGAGGAGGTATATAACACAAACATGTTGGGATCATGTTGGGGAACAAAAACTGATAGATTATGAAATTGTTGTGAAAATAGAGGAAATATTTATAATTATCCAGTACTGTATCATGGCTACTCAGAGTCGACAAAAGAGTTAGGTAGACAATCATTGAGGATTCCTAGAGATTGATGTTAGATATATGGTATTTCCTTATATATCTCCAGGGATCAATGTGATGTGACATGGGAATAAGAGAATGATCAGTCCAAGATTCATTATCCCCTTTAAGATCCATTATCGCATTGGAGTGGTGGCCTACCAACTAACATTCTCATATAACCAATCTCTAGTATAAGATGTATTACATGTATCACTCTTGAAAACGTACATACCATAACTCTCAAATATACTCAATCATGTGTTGGTACCATTAATGAATCATTAAAAATAATAATATAATTATAGAATACTGGTCACATAATTATTATAACTATATGGTTTTAAATTATCCCATTGTAATATACATTAGATGTGATAGCCTTAACAAGTATGATCATACCCTGCGAAGCACATTTAATAGATCTTATGATGGATATGGAATCTCTTATCATATCACTTATCCATGACCAAACTGAGATCCATCAACTTAAGGATTATTGAAATTGTTTATGGGATAAGTTCAAGTTCACTGAGATCACCACCCAAGCCTTGTTCAGCGAACCACCCCATGAATATCTCACCATTGAACCTTAACCTTAGGCCATTTACAGTTTTATTAAAGGGTAATGTATCAAGACCCTATAAATATGAGGATTTATATTTTTTTATAGAATATAGAATATATTTTCATCCTATTAATGTAACTTTTTAAAGTATTTGTATTTTTATTCAATAAAAAATAAATTTTTCTTTTGGTTTATATTCAAATTCAATTAGGAATTTATTTTGTTGAATTAATTTATTTTTGAAAGAAATAATATTTCAATAAAATATTATTATTAAATAATATTTATTACATGAATATGATATTATAGTTTTTAATAATTAAATATTAATTTATATATGTTTTCAGAAACAATTATTATAAAAAAAACCCAAATTTCATAACAAATATTTATGTTATATTAAACATGAAAATTAAAAAATTTAGAAAACTATATAGGTAAATTTTATTTTGGAATATGAACATAAAAATTATTTGCACTGATTTTTTCATTGTTTTTTTAGGCAATCAATTTTTCGGGTAATAATTAAATGATATATAAATATTATTTGTATTTTATGACATCATATTCAAAAAAATGTGATGTAATAATTTATAAATATGGTCTCCATTACCAAATAAATATTGTACCAATAAAATAAAGTGATTTTAAATTTTTATTTTATTTATTAAATCCATTTTGAATCCCAAAAAATATAAAATGATTTAAGGTTTTAAAATATTTTCTTTCAGACTGTGACTCTCCTTCACATAAGAAGATACATTACATTATTATGTTTAGCCAATGGGCATATAAAATTATGATAAACACTAACATTTTCCTGAAACCATGGGAAAAAATTATTTGATTGTTTTTTGTTTTTATTATTTTATTAGGTAGATCCCATCAAATAAATAATTAAAAAAATCCCCATATATTACTATATAAACCCCCCATCGATCATATTTCTCATCCAAAATTTTTTATTTAGCATGTACATACTCTTAACTCTACTATATAAAGCATTAAAAGGGTTCCCAAAAATTCTTATGAAGCCCCCCCCCCAAGAATTTTGAGTCACAAAACATGTAAAGAATCTTCCACTCTCCTCTATTTATCAGTATCTTATGTTTGTTATGTCTATAAATTTCAATTATGGTTATGTTGGGATTTGTTCTTACATATCCAACATATTTTCCACTTTATGCATAAATGATGAGATATTCCTTTCACTCTCATTAATCCATCCATGATCCTTTATATATACCCATTACTGTTCATAAATTTAGTAAGGGATCCTCACCTTCACTACTTTATTCATGTTTTCTTATTATCTTATGACTTCTATTTCCAATTATAAATATTCAGATATGTTTTTAAATGGATGAATAAATTTCCATCTGTTTTATATGTTATTTTATACACCATTATCTCTCATGAACACATTTTTATGAATCATTAAGTGACACTAGTATGCTATTGATTTTATACTATGATTGTTTCATGATAAAAAAATATTTAGTGAATACCAAATCCATTTCTTATTAAGGGAATTCAAATTTATGAACATATAAATTTTATTGGAGACTTAAATATATTTATTACACACTCCATGATCAAAGGATAAATTATTATGATGAAAGAATCCATGTTTTATTATTTATGAGAAACACATAAAAACTGGAAGGAATTGAATGTGATGGGTATGTCAAGAATGTTATAGCACTCCAGTGCATTGGGTAATGTTTAGAATTCGGATAAGTCATGTTGGAATAAGGAGTAAAATCAATTACCTTATGGGAGTTTATTTACCATGATGTATTGGTGGTTTTGAGTTGGCCTTTATTTATGATACAATGTTTTATGATGATTCCACATTTTCAATGTTATGATTATCATGATATTTTTTTATCTAACTGTTTATGTTTATGACTCATAATATGTTTATAACCATTTTAGGCCTATTTTTATGAAATTGTCACCTTATTACATGGTTATTCCATTAATTGGATTTATATCTCACACATTTCATATGTTTTTCCCCATTCTATATCGTGTTGTTTTAATATCCATGGAATTTTAGAATCTTATTAAGATTGTTTTCAATAATGTTGTTGTGTCTAATTTTAAAAATGTTATTCTTTGTACCTAATTTTCAATGACACTATAAATATTGATATTTCATTTTTTATTATGTATACTTTTATGAAATAAATAATGAATTAGTGTGTGATAAAGATAAGTGTTTTTATCCTCCCAGGCATGGTTTCATGCCCATAAGTCTATCTGTGAACTACATTATACGTTCATAATTTTATGTGTGAACATGATTACATGTTTACAATGTTATTCGTGTACCTAGTTGAATGTGTATAATATTATTCAAAGTCATGATTTAATTTCATTAACATAATGATTGAACCTATTTATACATATAAAATTTCACATTGTTATAGGATGATGTGTGTGCCACAATTACATTTCTTATTCCTATGTTTTGAAATCAGGTCTTTTTCACTCAATTAACAAATCATTTATGTGTTATAAACTACATATATTTATAACATGAATCTTGATTATGAAAATTCATATGTTGGGTAATATATTCTAATGATATGATCGTGTTTTTATACCATTATGGTTATGAATATTCTTACAAATCCCTTTATTTACCATTACTATGAATATGATCTCACCCCTTTATTATGTTTACATTCCCTAGTTTATGAAAAAATATTCATAAATATGACTAACAAAGGGGAATATTTTGAGGGATGTTTTGAATAAGATTATCCAAATTAGAATATTTTCTTCCATGTTTCCTAATACACTAATCTATTTCTATCCTCATATATGTATTTTTTTAATGTGCTGAATATTTTTATAAAATGAAGCAATATCGATGTATGTTATTCCTGGGACACTATAGTTGGTATCACAAAAAAGATTTAGTTTTCATCTTGAAACTATGATTAGAAAACAATTTATATATCCTTAATTATATTTCTAAGGAAACATCTAGGGATATCTTTAAGGCTGAGCATATGGTGTCGTAGATTTAAAATAATGTGAAATAATTTTGACATCCTATAAGTTATTTTTCAAGATTATGTAGTTTTTCCATATGATAAATGTTTTTTAAAATATTAATTCAATTTTTATTCATTGGGTGGAACCCAAAGGAACTATATTATGGAAAACTTCATTGGAATATACATTGTTTGTTCTCCTCAGAAACATAATGTTTAGGCAGTTGAAATGAAAAAACACATTGATATGATATAAAAACCCCATTGTTTTTTGTTAAGCTATGAATCATGGTGAACATGAAATCAAGAAAATTTTGGAACAATTATCTTTTCATTCCATTATAAGGTATCCCCCAACATCATTTAGTTGGTTCATTGGTCTGTTAGTTTCTAACTCATGGATCATTATAGCTAAAAAGATAATTTTTTTCTCTAGTGTTCAGTGCATGAAAAGGTCACATTAGATATCTATAATCTAGAATGCGGGGTATATCAAGGGTTTAATATTATCAAGAACACTAGGAAATAAGTCGAAATTAAATTCATATATTGAGATGATTTAAATAACATTTTTTTAGTAATTTCATTCCTCATATTATTTTTACGAAGACAAAGAATTAATTTCTAGAGATTAATAAGAATGATAAAGTATATATTGGTTCTTATAAAGAAAATTTAACAATACATTCAAGGAAATATTTTAGTATTCAAATTATTATTTAATGTATGATTGAATGGTCATTCAGTGGTATGGAACCAACTCTCTGAAATTATTTATCTATAAGTTACATTGAATGTTATGAATAAATAGTTTGATGTACAATTAAATTTGTAATGGAAGATGGAAGACCTATTTTTTTGTGATAAGAAATTGAAAATTGGGTTCCATGGAAAATTCAATGATATAAATCATTGAAAGAAGAATATTTTTCAATCACATACTTTCCAATATTCTGGGAATGAGTACATTGGTGAGTGCCTAAAATTAATATGATGGTGTTTCATGTTTGGGAATCTTGACCATTGAGAAAAATAATTAGAAACTATGTGTAGAAGAAAGTCATTGAAATCAATGGAGAGAGATCTCAATATAATTCAACTCTGAAACATCACCATTTCATGTGCAAGGAGTGTGGGAATATTTCAAATCTATTACCCAATAAAAGGGATAATATGGATGATAAGAAACAACATCCTCTAAGGAAAATGAAAACGGGAAATCTCAGGGAATTAAAATTGATGGAGTGATTCCTGATAATTAACGATACATTATCCTCCCCCTTACTATAGAAGTTAATGTTTATTGTATTAATAAGGTCTATGAAAATATTATTTTTCATCATTTAGTGAAGTTTCATGTGATTATATCCCCTTGCATGGATTTTTTAATAATAAAATAAACTATGATATTTTATTGGTGTAAGGAAGAACCCAAGTATCCAATAAAAAGGTTTTTAGTATATGATATGATATTTTTTAAGGAATAATGTGTGAATTTATTTATGGAAGGGTTTTAATTTTAACTATTTTCTTAAATGTTATATGTTAATCGTCAGATTATTATTTAGATATTGGAGATATTATATATCCATATGATGATTTATGAATATTGGATAACATACGTTACCCTTTTTATTTTGTTAAAAACTGATGAGATTATATATCATTATATTTATTGATATCATGATCTGTGAATGCTTTTGGAATACAAAAATAACCTAAATTTCTTGGAGTAATAGATGAAGTTGAAATTGAAAAATTAATAACATAGGGTATGGTTTTACTGAAATCCTATAATTATATATTCTTATGAAGACTATTCAACATTAGGAAAATGGTTCCTTAAATAAAATGATGTTACAATGTCATCTTTTTTTTGATTATATGGAAAAAAAATTATTAATCATTTATAGTTTATGGAATTTTGATCATTACGATTATCATGACCATGTTCTCTATCAATCTCAATCAGAATATGAATGTTATATTTTTCATTCATGACCATGTTATTAAATCCCATATAAGTTGTCAAATGTGGAAAACTAGTTATGTATTACATTGTGTAATTGTTATGTATCTAAATTCAATTTTATTAAAGGATGTTTTCTTATTAATTTTTTTGACATGGGTTTCTATCAATGGATGATTCCAGTATTAATACATTAATTACATAGAAGAATTTTGAGGGTGATGTTAATTGTAAGGGTGTATAATAAAACAAAGAGATAATTTTTAAAAAACAATTGGAATTAATTTTATATTTTCGATAATTTTCAAATAACACAACACTATAAATAGATTTTTTTAAATAAAAGAAACATTTATTACATTGTACCCAACTCCGTTTCAATATTTGGCTACACAGAACACATAGTGTATCTTGCGATACATTAAATATTATTTTTCTTATGATACACACATTTTTAATCCATTTTAGAGATTCCATTACACATTCGACCAATTATCATCAAACTATAAAATATTATTAATATTGTTATTAAAATATTTGTATAGTCACCACCTATTAGTTGTAGTGGAAATGAAAAATATGATTAACTAGATTGTGAAAATATTTATTAAACATGTATATAAAAAAATTCTGTGGTTATCAATTTTACATAAAATAATGTATTAACTATTTTGTAATAAATACATTTCATTTCAATGAAACTTGTCCTTCTATGTACAAAAACCATTTAATCTAAATAAATTATATGTAACCACAACTAATGAATTTTTTAAATTTAATTTTAATATTATATATTAAATCATATTATTTTACACACATAATTTTTATTTTATTGGAATAATATATGAATAAATCAAATTTATAAATAAAAAGATTAATTTTTCAAAAAGGTTATTTTACTGCATTTAATAAAAAAAAAATTTTTAAATATAATTTACTACACATTTTTAATTTTATTCTAAAAAAATAAAACATATGTATTAATTATAGATATAAAAATTTACTTTGGGTAATTATTTGTGTTTTGATGAGAAGATTAATTTTTTGAGGAATTATGAACCAAACGTGATATAAAATGAAAAACTAGGGTTTCATCTAATTTTTATATATAGTTAAATTATATATCAATTTTTATTTAATGTTTAATTATATAAATTATAAATTAGATAATAAAATTTAGTTTATTAAAGAAAATTTCACATTTAAATTGGATAAAAACTCATTTTAGTATTTATAACATTTTTACTTTAAAACCATGATTCCTTATCCCATGTGACAAATTAATTATAAATTAATATCTTCTACATTTTTATTAGAATCTTGAAAAATTGATTCCATATTTTGAATCATAATATTTTATAGTTTCTAATATTTTCATCACTGTTTTGGCCAAAATATTTTGTGAATGTAATTAGAAATAATTACAATGATTAAGGTAAAAATGAGTTTACATGATGGTTAACCATTAAATTACGTGGGAAACTAAAATATAAACCTATCCAAAATAAATTGGCCATATATTTATATATATATACATAACTTATCATTTTTTTACAATTATAATAGTCACATGATGTATAGTGTAAGAGAATAGTGTCTAGTTTCTTATATTTTGAAAAATTCCACTCCTCCACCATAAATGGGAATTTTTCCCCACCCCTTCACTTCCTCACACCTCTATATAAATTTTTATTAGAAAATCCATCAGCAAATATCCTTCCAAATTCACTAACGTAATAACATAATCATCCATTGTGGATGAATTCCTTTGAGTGAATCCCATTGGTACATACCAAGAATAGTTACACAAATAAGATGTAACACCCTTCTACCTGCACTTTTGATTTATTTTCATCATCATATTCAGAATTATTCTTATTTCATGATTATATAATACAATCAGTATCAATCATTTGGTGAGAGTTTTTTATTTTATGGTATCAATATAAATATAAACATAATTATATCAAATGCGTAACAAATATATCATTTATAGTTGGGTTTGGCTTAGTGGTAAGCTCACCATAATCAAACATGAAAAATTGGTGTTAAAGACCCTTTGGGAATAGGGTTATAAGGCCCCAGCCTTAAACCTTACTTAATCTTGATTTATTACCAGATTACACATTGAGAATCTTTTCAGGTTTAGAGTTTTAGAGAATTAGATCATAAAACATGGATTACATTTCACATATAAACAAAGTGGTTACATAAAGATAGTATTCATTTTTCTCATCAATGGAATCATATTTAAAATAAAACATAGATTCATTCTTGACACTTCCTTGACACTATCATCATATCATGTACCATTCCCTTGACTTGTGAAAAACATTTCAAAAAAAACTTGGGATGGGCAGAAAAAGCTCAGTATGGGTTATAAAAATATGGAAAGGAAACATAAGTTCATATATACACAAAACTGAAATCATACTTTACCCATAAAACATAATTACTTTAACATACCTCATCAAATCATGAATAAATCATTGAAATAATAAGACATACATGTAACTTGAGGCATTCATAACATTCTTACGTAGGGAGTAACCCTCTTGGATACATTTTGAATACCCATCATAGTATATTCCCTAAATCTCTTCGGAGAAACCTTAACGTTTCACTCCTCCGCATTACCCAATGCATTGGAGAGCTATATCGGGCTCACCCACCCTTAGTTTATCACGGAAGCACCCGTCTTCATAATAATTCCCAAGAACCTCAACATAATCGTCTCACATAAAACATGCATAAAGGAAACATAACATTTCCACCTTTCAATAACAAGATATCAGTTCAACAAATTGATATAAAAACATTATGAAAACCATTTTCAATACCAAAAAAAGAAAGGTAAATCATTGTATTTATTTTTCATTTAAATAAAAGGTATGGTTTGTAGAGGAAGCCGAAACTCAAATAATGGTCCCAACGGTGGAGAAGTCTTCGTCGCCGCATATGTACGACAAAAACATTCCCTTTTGTCATTTTGTAAAACGTTTCGTATAAAAATGATTCCTTTTGGATAAACGTAAAAGTCAAAGGGGTTTATACACCGTATAAAATAAGGTTGTGTATAAAATAAAATATGCCTCAATGAAAGGGGATTGAGACGAAGTCCCATACCTCGGGTCCGACTTGACTCAGTCGTTCTTTAATCTCCTAAATAATAAACATGAGTTAATTTCTACTTGTTTAAGAACCTTTTTCAAGTTCATTATTCCTTTTATATCACTTATTTCCATGTCATGAACACTATATAATTATTTAAGTTAATAACGGTCATTCTAACGATCATTGGTACTTGAGTCAAAAATAAACCATTTATAATTACAAGTTGTTCATGTATCCATTATATCCAGAGTTATAATCATGATTTATATATCATATATATCATATATATATTTATTATATACATGCATTTATAATATTACATAATCATTTAGAGGTAAACCGTAAGTACGCATGAACGCTACTTTCATTTCTATTTCGTATTTTATAGAATGGAATCATAATGATATAAAGGTATATTATAATTCCAGTGTAGTATCATATATAATATCATAACACCATCCTTTATACGTCCCACATATGGTATTAACGAATCAAATCACTTTGAGGGGGCGGTAGTCTGCACTTCCTTAAATGCAGATATCGTGTTTACCCATAATGGAAACCATAAAGGTATGCCCAAAATGAAAAATACAGAAGATTGATGAAAATATAAACATATTATATATCATATATAAATATAGTGTCATATTAATGTCCACCTTTAAAGGTGTTAAAATAATGTTGAACAATCATCATTTCGGGAGGCAGAAATTCGCCATCCACGGAAACAGTATGTTCTTTAACCATTAGATGTAGGTGTGTGTAAGTGTAGTTATAATCCTTCTTATAAAAACATCCTAGTATATGGAAGATACTGGTGTTGTTACAAAAGAAAAGAATAAAATGATTTTAGGGGGTTGGAGAAGAAAAATAAACAAAAGGACTCAAGTGAAGACATTACATTAAAATCGGGTAACTCCCTTTGGTTTGAGCTCAAAGGCTTCCATGGGAAGACTTCTGCCCAAAGTGAGGATTCAAAGAGTAATAGAGGGATGTATAGAGACAAAATGGGCAGGGGTTGGCCGAGATAAATTATTTGGAAGTGTGGGTAAGGAGGTAGAGGTGGGGGCCTTTTATAAGGGGAGAGGAGGGGCACTCTTGGAAAGTAAGGAAATGTTACTTTATTTTTGAATGAGTTTCGGATTTTAAGGGTCCCACATTGATGTGTTTCAAGGATAAGGTGATAAGGGTTCTAAATCAACCCATCCAATAGGTTTTGGACATGTGTAGGTCTTAGATTTTACATTATCTTTCCATTTTATTTAAATCTTTAAATAATTAGCTCATCGCTGCATCTTTATGATGTCATAAATAATTTAATTTATTTAATGTATAAAAATTATAAAAAAATAATACGATGTATAAAATCATTTTTCCTTTCCAATGACTATATATAGTAAAAATTATCATTTAGGTATACAAAATTATAAATATTTTTCTTAGGTTATACATTCTTTGTTACATTTCACATTCGTTAAAAATAAAAAGATAAAAAGTCACTTTCTCACAAAAGTGACTCCATGGGGCCCCCAATTTTGGCACAAGGAATCCCATGGTCATCCATGAGACAACCAGTAGCCTTAGGATACATTTTGTGGTCATTTTTTATTATTATGATATTATCTTATTATCTTTAACTACCCGATTACTCATTAATCAAGATAATTAAAGATAATTACCATCGTTACTATTCATAATGTCCAAAAACAAAAGAGTCTTAATTACATAATTTGGAAATTCTGATTCCAAATATGTAATCCATTTTACCAAATTCCAAACACATAAATTGAAATAATTAATTTTAAAAAACTTCCCGTTGTCAAAACAAATAGCGGGTTTTTTAGAAACAATATTTATGAAAAGTTTGGCATTAGTTTATGCCCAATTACAAAGTGAAATTAATCCTAATGACCACCATTGGATTAAATGGTAAAAATAAATTTAGATTAAACTTTAATACCAATTAAAAAAATATAATCTAACCATATAAATAAATTAAATGAAAAAGAAATTTTGATGTAAAATGTAGTATTTTTCACTATTCATTAAAAAATGAACATTATCAGAAAAATACCAAAAATTTATCCAATGTAAATTTCAATGTCCCAATAATATAGAAAATGTTTATATTGAAAAATAGAGATTATAAAATTGTTAAAATTTTGTTTTAAAAAGGGTTTTCCATCAAATGGTAGTAAAACAATCTTTTACGAATATCAGTGTATTCCATGCATAAGGTTGGATTTATTCTCATTTTATGCCTCTATAACACTATCTAAATAATTAATAAGTGTAGATAAAAATATATATTATTCATTACTTACTTGGGATGTAACATCCTTCCCCCCTTTAGAAAATTGTGTCCCTGCAATTTATTTACTTATCAAATAAATGGGGGTACTTATCCCTCATTGCATTTTCAGATTCCCATGTTGCCTCTTCCTTCATGTGGTTTTTTCACAAAACCTTTACCTGATAAATCACCTTATTCAGTAACACTTGCTCCCTGAGGTCATGAATCTGTACCGTTTGTTCCTCATAATATAGGTTCTCTTCTAGCTGAACTACCTCTGGACTCAAAAAATGAGATGGATCTGGCATAAACATTCTCAACATCGAAACATGAAAAACATTGTGTACCTGAGATAAGCTCAGAGGTAAAGCCACTCGGTAAGTAAATGATCCAACTCTCAACAGAATTTCATATGGTCCAATGAATCTTGGACTCAGCTTTCCTTTCTTACTAAATCGCATCACACATTTCCATGGTGATACTTTGAGAAAAACAAGATCACCTACCTCAAAAGATAGATCCTTCCTCCTGTTGTCTGCATAACTCTTCTGCCTACTCTAAGCAGTTCTCCTGTGTTTCTGAATCAACTGAACTTTTTATGTCATCTCTTCTACCAATTCTGGTCCCATCAACTTCCTTTCACCCACTTCATCCCAAAAAGCTGGATTTCGACACCGCTTCCAATATAATGCCTGAAATGGTGCCATCGGTATACTGTAATGAAATCCATTATTATATGAAAACTCAACCAAAGAAAGATTTTGGTCCCAAATTCCCTGATAATCCATCGAACATGCTCGTATCCTATTCTCTATGGTCTGAATTTTTCATTCTGACAACCCATCTGTTTGAGGATGACAAGCTGTACTAAAATTTAATTCAGTACCCAATGACTTTTGAAGGCCCTTGAAAAAGTTAGAAGTAAACCTGGGATCATGATTGGATACAATGGATATAGGAACTCCATGCAACCTGACTATCTCTTTAAGGTACAATCGAGAATGTTAATCTAGAGATAAGGTATCTCGAATAGGATGGAAATGAGCAGATTTAGTCAAGCAATCAACAATAACCCAGATTGCATTATTACCTCGAGATTTCTTTGGTAATCCCACAACAATGTCCATGGATATATTCACCCATTTCCACTCTGGCACGGGTAGAGGCTGAAGAATCCCTTTCGGTAACTACTGCTCTGCTTTAAAATGCTGAGAAGTCAAACACTTCACAGTAAAATCAGCAACATCTATTTTCATTCCATCCCACCAGTATTACTGCCGAAGATCTCTATACAACTTAGTACTGCCTAGATGAACTGAAAACATAGAACTATGAGCTTCACATAACAGCTCTCTATTCAAATGTGAATCACAAGGCACACACAATATCTTCCCAAATCTCAAAACAAAATCATTATCATTGTTGAATTCAGGAAACTTACCTTTCTGAACCAGCTCTACCTTTTTCTGCAACTCACTGTCTTGCTTCTGCTCTTGCATGATTATTTATGATAGAGGAGATTTCACTGATACCTGAAATAAAATATAAGGACGTCCTGCCCCAACAACTTCTATGCCAAAGTTCTTCAATTCCTTAACCAAAGGATCACGTTCCAAATGCAACATTGTTAATGAAGCATTACATTTTCGCCTCAAAGTATCATCCACATTATTTTCTATTCCCTGATGGTAATGAATTGTACAATCATAATCCTTTATTAATTCTATCCATCACCATTGTCTCATGTTGAATTCTTTATGAGTGAATATATACTTTAAACTTTTTTGATCGGTATATATTTCACACTTTACTCCATACAAATGATGTCTCCAAATTTTTAAAGCAAAAACAACAACAGATAATTCCAAATCATGTGTAGGGAAATTTACTTCATGAGTTTTCAACTGACGTGAAGCATAAGCAATTACCTGATCATTCTTCATTAAGACACAACCATGTCCTTTCAATGAAGCATCACTGTATATAACAAACTCACCATTCATGGAAGGTAGTTCCAAAACTGGAGCATTCACCAATCTTCTTTTATGTTCATGAAAACAATCATCACATTCTTTTTTCCAGATAAATGTAACACCTTTCCAAGTTAGCTTAGTCATTGGACTAGATAACCGTGAAAAATTTATAACAAACCTTCTGTAATAGCCTACCAAACCAAGGAAACAATGAATCTCAGTTACATTTGTGGGTCTTGGCCATTATTCAACAACCATTGTTTTTTCGGGATCAATAGTTATCCCATCTCTAGAAATAATATGACCAAGGAAATAAAGTTGTTGCAACCAAAACTCACACATGTTGAATTTCCCAAAAAATTTCTTTTCTTTTATGGTTTGCAAAATAACCCTTAAATGTCTTTCATGATCCTATTTACTTTTATAAAACACCAAAATATCATCAAAGAAAACAACCACAAACATATCCAAGAACTCATGGAAAATTCTATTCATTAAGTCCATGAATACATCAGGTGCATTGGTTAGCCCAAAAGGAATAACTACAAATTAATAATGGCCATATCTTGTACGAAATGCAGTCTTCGGAATATCTGCTTCCTTTACCTTCAACTGATGGTACCCCAATCTCAGGTCAATCTTTGAAAAATACTGAGCTCCCTGGAGTTGATCAATCAAATCATTGATATGAGAAAAAGGATATTTGTTCTTAACTATGATGTTATTCAAGGATCTATAATCAATGAAAAGTCTCATAGAACCATCTTTCATTTTAACAAATAAAACAGGAGCACCCCATGGTGACGTGGTTGGTCGAATGAAACCTTTCTTAAATAAATCATGCAATTGCTCCTTCAACTCTAAAAGTTAAATTTGAGCCATTCGATAAGGGGGTTTTGAAATTGGCTTAGCATCAGGAACTAAGTCAATAGTAAACTCAACTTCCCGATCTAGTATTATTCCAGGAAAATCATCAGGAAAAACATCAGGATATTCATTTTCCACTGGAACATCATTAATCTGAACAGTTCCTTTATGTTCAATGATGTGTCCAACGTAACATTCATTTCCATCTTTTACAATTTTCTCAGCCTCTTGATATGTTATCAAAATTAAGGGTTCATTCTTGTAAACAAACTGAATTTCTTTCAGAAAAGAAACTTCTTTATCTCTACAATCAATCTTAGTATGGTAAAAATAGAGCCAATCCATACCGATTATAACATAAAACATTATTAGAGGTAAAACAATAAGGTTTGCAAGTAGGTTCTTTCCACAGATAAGGATAAGAAGATTCTTATAAATTATTTTTGCCTCAATATTTCCCCCTTGTGTTATTACCACAAGTTCAGGAGTCATTTCTTGAGATGGTATTCCCATTTTACTAGAAAAGGTTTCAGAGATGAAAGAATGTGTAGACCCTGAATCAAACAACACACTGGCATAATCTGAAAAAACAAAAAAAGTACCTGATACAACTTCATTTGACGGCCCGACATCCGCTGAAGTAGTTGCAAAGGATTTCAGCACCCCTTTATGCTTGTAGTGTAACTCCCTCTCATCACTCAAGCTCTTTGTCGGACACTCGTTTTCATAGTGACCCATCTCATTGCACTTAAAACATTTCACTAACATTAAATCAAATTTGGTCTTACCATCATCCTAATCTTTTTCAGTGAAATCACGAGCCTTATGTCTCGTCTTACCGCATCGGTAGCACTTTCTAGAATTCAGAAGACATTCCCCAGTATTCCTTTTCCCACATTTATCAAAAACTAGAAACTTAGATTTCTTACCATCAGACATTTTTGAAGAATTCTTACCTTTCTCCTGCCACCTAGGTCTCTTCTTCTGTTGGTTGTTATAGAACACTTGATCATCAACAACCTCCATTTCCACCTTCTCAGCACATCGAACAAGCTTTTCATAACTTTTACAGTCACGAGATGATAATTCCCTTTGATATTTTGGCTTTAATCCTGAGTAAAAAAACGATTGATATTACTATCAAGGTCTCAGATAAAATTTGGAGCATACCTTGCCAATCGATTGAACCTCTCTTCATAGGCAGCCATTGAGTCTTCATCTTTCCTCAATTCCAAGAATTGTTTTTCCATCCTAAGTCGAACAGCCTTAGGAAAATACTTTTCAAGAATCAAACCTTTGAATTCATCCCAGTCAAGAGCATCAATCTCATCAGCATCCCTGATATTATTAACCATCGACCACAACTGATCTGCTTCACCCTCCAAATAGTAAATAGCAAGACTAACCTTTTGATTTTCTAAACACAACATGACATCAAAAATCTTCTATTGTGATTTAATACACCCTTTAGCTAGAATAGGGTCAGATGATCCTCTGAATGATGGGGTATGTTTCCTCCTGAAATGTTCAACCACTGACATGTTCCTCTGCGGTTGATCTGGCTGATCTCGTGCATGGATACCACCACTATTTATCGCTTGGGTCAACTGCGCCTTTACTGCAACAAACTGTTCAGTTCCAATTCCAACCATCTCAGGATGCTGATTCGGAAGGTTATTTCCTTCTGTATGCCTTCCTAGCACAACTTCTCTGTTTCCTCTGCGGAAAACCATTCTGAACAAACATGTCTTAGATGAAGCAACATGGTAATCTTCAAATGCTATATCATTTCAATTTTACCATAAAAAAAATATTTTTGGATAATTATTTAATTGAATTCTAACACCTAAAGTTATCTAAACCGACCTCTGATACCAAATATAAGGCCCTAGCCTTAAACCTTACTTAATCTTGAGTTATTATAAGATTACACATTGAGGATCTTTTCAGGTTTAGAGTTTTAGATAATTAGAACATAAAACTTGCATTACATTTCACATATAAACAAAGTGGTTACATAAAGATACTATTCATTTTTTCCATTAATGGAAACATATTTAAAATAAAACATGGATTCATTCTTGACACTTCCTTGACACTATCATCATATCATGTACCATTCCCTTGACCTGTGAAAAACATTTCAAAAAAAACTTGGGATGAGCATAAAAATCTCAGTATGGGTTATAAAAATATGGAAAGGAAACATAAGTTCAAATATACATAAAAATGAAATCCTACATTACCCATAAAACATAAGCACATTAACATACCTCATCAAATCATGAATAAATCATAGAGATCATAAGACATAATGTTAACTTGAGGCATTAATAACATTCTTACTTAGGGAGTAACCCTCTTGGTTATGTTTGGAATACCCATCACAGTATATTCCCTAAATCTCTTCGGAGAAACCTTAACGTTTCACTCCTTCACATTACCCAATGCATTAGAGAGCTATATTGGGCTCACCTGCCCTTAGTTTATCACGGAACCACCCATCTTCATAATAATGCCCAAGAACCTCAACATAATCATATCACAGAAAACATGGATAAAGGAAACATAACATTTCCACCTTTCAATCACAAGATATCAATACAACACATTGATATAAAAATATTATGAAAACCATTTTCAATACCAAAACAAAAGAAAAGTAAAACATGTTATTTATTTTTCTTTTAAATAAAACGTATGGCTTGTAGAGGAAGCTGAAACTCAAATAATGGTCATGGCGGTGGAGAAGTCGTTGTCGCCGGATACGTACGACAAAAACATTCCCTTTTGTCATGTTGTAAAACGCTTCATATAAAAAATATTCCTTTTGGATAAACTTAAAAGTCAAAGGGTTTTATACACCGTATGAAAGAAGGTTGTGTATATAATAAAATATGTCAAAATGAAAGGAGATTGAGACGAAGTCCCATACCTCGGGTCCGACTTGACTCGGTCGTTCTTTAATCTCATGAATAATAAACGTGAGTTAATTTCTACTTGTTTAAGAACCATTTTCAAGTTCATTATTCCTTTTATATCACTTATTTCCATTTCATGAACACTATATAATTATTTATGTTAATAACGGTCGTTTTAACGATCATTGGTACTTGAGTCAAAAATAAACCCTTTATAATTACATGTTGTTCATGTATCCATTATATCCAGATTTATAATTATGATTTATATATCATATATATCCAGTATATACATGAATTTATAATATTACATAATCATTTAGAGGTAAGAAATGAAATGCACCGTTCATGGAGACGGTAAGCCGTACGTACGCATGAAGGCTACTTTCATTTCTATTTCGTATTTTATAGAATGGAATCATAATGATATAAAGGTATATTATAATTCTAGTGTAATATCATATATAATATCATAACACCATCCTTTATACGTCCTACATATGGTATTAACAAATCAAATCACTTTGAGGGGGCGGTAGTCTGCACTTCCTTAAATGTAGATATCGCGTTTACCCATAATGGAAACCACAATGGTATGCCCGAAATGAAAAATACAGAAGCTTAAGAAAATCATAAACATATTATATATCATATATATATATGGCGTCATCTTAATGGCCACCTTTTAAGGTGTTAAAATAATGTTGAACAATCATCGTTTCGGGAGGCAGAAATTCGCCATCCACGGAAACAGTATGTTCTTTAACCATTAGATGTAGGTGTGTGTAAGTGTAGCTCGAATCCTTCTTATAAAAACATCCTAGTATATGGAAGATACAGGTTTTGTTACAAAAGAAAATAATAATAAGAGTTTAGGGGGTTGGAGAAGAAAAATAAAACAAAAGGACTCAAGTGAAGATATTACCTTAAAATCGGGTAACTCCCTTTGGTTTGAGCTCAAAGGCTTCCTTGGGAAGACTTATGCACTAAGTGAGGCTTCAAGAAGTAAGGGAGGGATGTGGAGAGACAAAATGGGAAGTGTTTGGCAGAGCCAAAGGCTTTGGAAGTGTGGGTAAAGAGGTAGAGGTGGGGGCCTTTTATAAGAGGAGAGGAGGGGCACTCTTGGAAAGTAAGGAAATGTTACTTTATTTTAGAATGAGTTTCAGATTTTAATGGTCCCACATTGATTTTTTTCTAGGATAAGGTGATAAGGGTTCAAAATCCTCCCATCCAATAGGTTTTGGACAGGTATAGGTCTTAGATTTTACATTATTTCTCCATTTTATTTAAATCGTTAAATAAGGAGGTAACACTGCATCATTGTGATGTCATAAATAATACAATTTATTTAATGTCTAAAAATTATAAAAAAATACAATGATGTAGAAATTATTTTTAGATTTCCAATGAAAATTTATAGTCCAAACAATCATTTATGTAGACAAAATTAAAAATATTTTACTTAGGTGATACATTCTTTGTTACATTTAACATTCTTTAAAAATAAAAAGATAAAAAGTCACTTTCTCACAAAAGTGAATCCATGTGGCCCCCAAATTTGGCACAAGGCATATCGTGGTCAGACATGAGACAACCAGTAGCCTTAGGACACATGTTTTGGT
Organism: Viscum album; assembly: GCA_963277665.1. NCBI lineage: Eukaryota > Viridiplantae > Streptophyta > Magnoliopsida > Santalales > Viscaceae > Viscum > Viscum album. The sequence continues at coordinate 39,025,048 of OY728160.1, read as the reverse complement.
CATTTTTTATTATTATTATATTATCTAATTATCTTTAACTACCATATTACTCATTAATCAAGATAATTAAAGATAATTACTGTCGTTACTATTCATAATATCCAAAAACAAAAGAGCCTTAATTACATAATTTGGACCTTCTGATTCCAAATATATAATCCATTTTACCAAATTACAAACACATAAATTTCAATAATTAAGTTAAAAAAACTTCCCGTTGTCAAAACAAATAGCGGGTTTTTTAGAAACAATATTTATGAAAAGTTTGGCATTAGTTTATGCCCAATTCCAAAGTGAGATTAATCCTAATGACCACCATTGGATTAAATGGTAAAAATATATTCATATTACACTTTAAGACCAATTAAAAAGATAATCTAACCTTATAATTAAATTAAATGAAAAAGTATTTTTGATGTAAAATGCAGTATTTTTCACTATTCATTAAAAAAATGAACATTGTCAGTAGAATAACGAAAATTTATCCAATATAAATTTCAATGTCCTAATCATAAAGAATATGTTTATTTTGACAAATAGAGATTATAAAATTGTCAAATGTTTGTTTTAAAAAGGGTTTTCCATCAAAAGGTAGTAAAACAATCTTTTAATAATATTAGTGTATTCGATGCACAAGATTGGATTTATTCTCATTTTAAGCCTCTAAAACACTATCTAAATAATTAATAGACATTGATAAAAATATCTATTATTTATTACATACTTGGGATGTTATATCCTTCCCCCTTTAGAAAATTACATCCCCGCATTTTATTTACTTATCAAATAAATGAGGGTACTTATCCCTCATTGCATTTTCAGATTCCCATGTTGCCTCTTCCATCTTGTGGGTTTTCCACAAAACCATTACATGATGGATCACCTTATTCCGTAACACATTCTCCCTATGGTCAAGAATATGGACCGGTTATTCCTCCTAAGATAGGTTCTCTTCCAGTTGAACTACCTATGGACTCAAAACATGAGATGGATCTGGAATATACTTTCTCAACATTGAAACATGAAAAACATTGTGTACCTGAGATAAGCTCGAAGGTTAATCCACTCGGTAAGAAACTGATCCAACTCTCTCCAGAATTTCATATGGTCCAATGAATCTTGGACTCAGCTTTCCTTTCTTACCAAATAGCATCACACTTTTACATGGTGATACTTTGAGAAAAACATGATCACCTACCTCAAAAGATAGATCCTTCCTCCTGTTGTTTGCATAACTCTTCTGCCTACTCTGAGTTGTTCTCATGTGTTTCTGAATCAACTGAACTTTTTCTGCCATCTCTTCTACCAATTCTGGTCCCATCAACTTCCTTTCACCCACTTCATCCCAAAAAGCTGGAGTTCGACACCACTTCCCATATAATGCCTGTAATGGTGCCATCTTTATACTGTAATGAAAATTGTTATTTTATGAATACTCAACCAAAGAATGAGGTTGGTCCCAACTTCCATGATAATCCATCGAACAAGCTCGTAGCATATCCTCCAAGGTTTGAATTGTTCGTTCTGACTGCCCATCTGATTGAGGATGAAAAGCTGTACTAAAATTTAATTCAGTACCCAATGACTTTTGAAGGCCCTTCCAAAAGTTAGAAGTAAACCTGAGATCACGATCAGATACAATGGATAGAGGAACTCCATGAAACCTGACTAACTCTTTAAGGTAAAATCTAGAAAGTTAATCTAGAGAGAAGGTATCTTGAATAGGAAGGAAATGAGCTGATCTAGTCAAGCTATCAATAATAACCCAGATTGCATTATTACCTTGAGATGTCTTCGGTAATCCCACAACAAATTCCATGGATATATTCTCCCATTTCCACTCTGGCACGGGTAGAGGCTGAAGCATCCCTTTCGGTAACTGTCGCTCTTCTTTAACCTACTGAGAAGTCAAACACTTCACAGTAAAATCAGCAATATCTCTTTCCATTCCATCCCACCAGTAATACTCTCGAAGATCTCTATACATCTTAGTACTTCCTAGATGAACTGAAAAAGGAGAACTATGAGCTTCACATAACAACTCTCTCTTCATCTGTGAATCACAAAGCACACACAATCTCTTCCCCAATCTCAAAACAAAATCATTATCAATGTTGAATTCAGGCAACTTACCTTTCTGAACCAGCTCTACCTTTTTCTGCAAATCACTGTCTTGCTTCTGTGCTTGCTTGATTTTGTCTGATAGGGAATATTTCACTGATACCTGAAATAAAACAGAAGGACATCCTATACCAAAAAATTCTATGCCAAAGTTCATCAAATACATAACCAAAGGATCACGTTCCAAATGCAACATTGTTAATGAAGAATTAATTTTTTGACTCAAAGCATCAGCCACATTATTTTCTTTTCCCGGATGGTAATGAATTGTAAAATCATAATCCATGATTAATTCTAGCCATCTCATTTGTCTCATGTTCAATTCTTTCTGAGTGAATATATACCTTAAAATTTTGTGATCGGTATATATTTTACACTTTACTCCATACAAGTGATGCCTCCAAATTTTTAAAGCAAAAACAACAGCAGCTAATTCCAAATCATGTGTAGGGTAATTTACCTCATGAGTTTTCAACTGACGTGAAGCATAAGCAATTACCTGATCATTCTGCATTAGGACACAACTAAGTCATTTCAATGAATCAAAACTTTATATTACAAACTCACCATTCCTGGAAGGTAGTGTCAAAACTGGAGCATTCACCAATCATCTTTTCAGTCTCTGAAAACAATCATCACATTCTTTTGTCCAGATAAAATTAACACCTTTCCGAGTTAGCTTAGTCATTGGACTAGATAACCGTGAAAAATTTCTAACACACCTTCGGTAATAGCCTGCCAAACCAAGGAAACTACGAATCTCAGTTACATTTGTGGGTCTTGGCCATTCTTCAACAACCTTTGTTTTTGTAGGATCAATAGCTATCCCATCTTTAGAAACAATATGACCAAGGAAAGAAATTTTTTCCAACCAAAACTCACAATTTCTCAATTTCCCATACAATTTCTTTTCTTTTAAGGTTTGCAAAATAGCCCTTAAATGTCTTTCATTCTCCTCTTTACTTTTTGAAAACACCAAAATATCATCAAAGAAAATAACCACAAACTTATCCAAGAACTCGTGGAAAATTCTATTAATTAAGTCCATGAATACAGCAGGTGCATTGGTTAGCCCAAAAGGCATTACTAAAAATTCATAATGGCCATATCTTGTATGAAACACAGTCTTCAGAATATCTTTTTCCTTTACCTTCAACTGACAGTACCCCGATCTCAGGTCAATCTTTGAAAAATATTGAGCTCCCTGGAGCTGATCAAACAAATCATCGATATGAGGCAAAGGATATTTTTTCTTAAGAATGATGTTATTCAGGGCTCTATAATCAATGAAAAGTCTCATTGAACCATCTTTCTTTTTAACAAATAAAACAGGAGCACCCCATGGTGATGTGCTAGGTCGAATGAAACCTTTCTCTAATAAATCATGCAATTGCTCCTTGAACTCTAAAAGTTCTATTTGAGCTATTCGAGAATAGGGTTTTGAAATTGGCTTAGCATCAGGAACTAAGTCAATAGTAAACTCAACTTCCCGATATGGTATTATTCCAGGCAACTCATCAGGAAAAACATCAGGATACTCATTTACCACTGACACATCATTAATCTAAACAGTTCCTTTATTTTCAATGATGTGTGCAAGGTAACATTCATTTCCATCTTTTACAAGTTTCTCGGCCTCTTGATATGTTATCAAATGTAAGGGTTCATTCTTGTAAAAAAACTGAAAGTCTTTCTAAAAATATACTTCTTTAGCTCTACAATAAATCTTATCATGGTAAATAGAGAGCCAATCCATACCCAGGATAACATCAAACTCTACTAGAGGTAAAACAATAAGGTTTGCAAGTAGGTGCTTTCCACAAATAAGGATAGGAAGATTCATATAAATTCTTTTGGCCTCAACATTTCCCCCAGGTGTTTTTACCACAAGTTCAGGAGTCATTTCTTGAGATGGTATTCCCATTTTACTAGAAAAGGTTTCAGAGATGAAGGAATCTGTAGACCCCAAATCAAACAACACACTGGCATAATCTGAAAAAACAAAAAAAGTACCAGATACAACTTCATTTGACGGCCCGAAATCTGCTGAAGTAGTTGCAAAGGATTTCAATACCCCTTTATGCTTGTAGTCTAAATGCTTCCCATCACTCAAGCTCTTTGTCGGACACTAGTTTGCATAGTGACCCATCTCATTGCACTTAAAACATTTCACTAACTATAAATCAAGTCTGGTCTTACCATCAACCTGATCTTTTTCAGTGCAATCACAAGCCTTATGTCTAATCTTACCGCATCGGTAGCACTTTCCAGAATTCATAAGACATTCCCCAGCATTCCTTTTTCCACATTTATCACAAACTGGAAACTTATATTTCATACAATAAGACTTTTTTGAAGAATTCTTACCTTTCTCTTGCCACCCCGGTCTCTTCATCTGTTGGCTGTTATAGAACACTTGATCATCGGGAAACTCCAATTCCACCTTCTCAGCACATCGAACAAGCTTTTCATAACTTTTAAACTCACAAGAAGCTAATTCCCTTCAATATTTTGGCTTTAATCCTAAGTAAAAACGATTTATTTTAATATCAAGGTCTCATATAAAACTTGGAGAAAAACTTTCCAATCGAGTGAACCTCTCTTCATAGGCAGTCACTGAGTCTTCCTCTTGCCTCAATTCCAAGAATGGTTTTTCCATCATAAGTCGAACAGCCTTAGGAAAATACTTTTCATGAAACATTCCTTTGAATTCATCCTAGTCAAGAGTATCAATCTTATCAGCATCCCTGATAATTTTAACCATCGACCACCACTGATCTGCTTCACCCTCAAAATGGTAAATAGCAAGACTATCCTTTTGATTGTCTGAACACCCCATGACATCGATAATATTCTCTAGTGCTTTAATCCACCCTTCAGCTAGTACAGGGTCAGATGATCCTATGAATGATGGCGGATGTTGCCTCATGAAATGTTCAACCACTGTCATGTTCCTCTGCAGTTGATCCGGCTGATCTCGTGCATGGATACCACCACCATTTATCGCTTGGGTCAACTGCGCCTTTACTGCAACAAACTGTTCAGTTCCAATTCCGACCATCTTAGGATGCTGATTCGGAAGGTTATTTCCTTCTGTATGCCTTCCTAGCAATACTTCAATGTTTCCTCTATAGAAAACCATTCTGAACAAACATGTCTTAGATGAAGGAACATGGTAATCTTCAAATGCTATATCATTTCAATTTGACCATAAAAAAAATATTTTTGGATAATCATTTAATAGAATTCTAACTCCTAATGTTATCTAAACCGACCTCTGATACCAACTATAAGGCCCCAATCTTAAACCTTACTTAATCTTGAGTTATTACAAGATTACACATTGAGGATCTTTTCAGGTTTAGAGTTTTAGAGAATTAGAACATAAAACATGAATTACATTTCACATATAAACAAAGTGGTTACATAAAGATAGAATTCATTTTTCCCATCAATGGAAATATATTTAAAATAAAACATGGATTCATTCTTGACACTTCCTTGACACTATCATCATATCATGTACCATTCACTTGACCTGTGAAAAACATTTCAAAAAAAAATTTGGATGAGCATAAAAAGATCAGTATGGGTTATAAAAATATGGAAAGGAATCATAAGTTTATATATACATAAAAATGAAATCATACTTTACCAATAAAACATAAGCACTTTAACATATCTCATCAAATCATGAATAAATCATAGAAATCATAAGACATAAAGGTAACTTGAGGCATTCATAACATTCTTACGTAGGGTGTAACCCTCTTGGTTACGTTTGGAATACCCATCACAGTATATTCCATAAATCTCCTTGGAGAAACCATAATGTTTCACTCCTTTGAGTTACCCAATGAATTAGAGAGCTATATCGGGCTCACCCGCCCTTAGTTTATCACGGAACCATCCATCTTCGTAATAATGCCCAAGAGCCTCAACATAATTTTATCACATAAAACATGCATAAAGGAAACATAACATTTCTACCATTAAATCACAAGATATCAATACAACAAATTGATATAAAAACATTATGAAAACCATTTTAAATACCAAAACAAAAGAAAATTAAAACATGGAATTTATTTTTCTTTTAAATAAAAGGAATGACTTGTAGAGGAAGCTGAAACTCAAATAATGGTCACTGCAGCGGAGAAGTCGTTGTCGCCGCATACGTACGACAAAAACATTCCCTTTTGTCGTTTTGTAAAACGCTTTGTATAAAAAATATTCCTTTAGGATAAACATAAAATTCAAAGGGGTTTATACACCATATAAAAGAAGGTTGTGTATAAAATAAAATATGCCTCAATGAATGGGGATTGAGACGAAGTCCCATACCTCGGGTCCGACATGACTCGGGCGTTCTTTAATCTCATGAATAATAAACTAGAGTTAATTTATACTTGTTTAAGAACCTTTTTCAAGTTCATTATTCCTTTTATATCACTTATTGCCTTGTCATGAACACTATATAATTATTTATGTTAATAATTGTCATTTTAACGATCATTGGTTCTTGAGTAAAAATTAAACCCTTTATAATTACAAGTTGTTCATGTATCCATTATATCCAGAGTTATAATCATGATATATATATCATATATATCATATATATCCAGTATATACAAGCATTTATAATATTACATAATCATTTAGAAGTAAGAAATGAAATGCACCGTTCATGGAGACGGTAAGTCGTACGTACGCATGAACGCTACTTTCATTTATATTTCATATTTTATAGAATGGAATCATAATGATATAAAGGTATATTAAAATTATAGTGTAATATCATATATAATATCATAACACAATCCTTTATACGTCCCACATATGGTATTAACGAATCAAATCACTTTGAGGGGGCGGTAGTGCGCACTTCCTTAAATAAAGATATCGCGTTTACCCATAATGGAAACCATAAAGGTATGCCCAAAATGAAAAATACAGAAGCTTAAGGAAAACATTAACATATTATATATCATATATAAATATAGTTTCATCTTAATGGCCACCATTTAAGGTGTTAAAATAATGTTGAACAATCATCGTTTCGGGAGGCAGAAATTTTCCATCAACAGAAACTGTATGTTCTTTAACCATTAGATGTAGGTGTGTGTAAGTGTAGCTCGAATACTTCATATAAAAACAGCCTAGTATATGGAAGATACTGGTGTTGTTACAAAAGAAAAGAATAAAAAGATTTTAGGGGGTTGGAGAATCAAAATAAAACAAAATGACTCAAATGAAGACATTACCTTAAAATCGGGAAACTCCCTTTGGTTTGAGCTCAAAGGCTTCATTGGGAAGAATTCAGCCAAAAGTGAGGCTTAAAGGAGTAAGAGAGGGATGTGGAGAGACAAAATGGGCAAGGTTTGGCCGAGACAATGATTTGGAAGTGTGGGTAAGGAGGTAGAGGGGGGGGCTTTTATAAGAGGATTGGAGGGCCACTTTTGGAATGTAATGAAATGTTACTTGATTTTAGAATGAGTTTCGGATTTTAATGGCCCCACATTGATGTTTTTCTAGGATAAGGTGATAAGGGTTCGAAATACAGCCATAACATAGGGTTTGGACTTGTTTATGTCTTAGATTTTACATTATATTTCCATTTTATTTAAATTGTTAAATAATGAGGTCATCGCTGCATCATTATGATGTCATAAATAATTCAATTTATTTAATGTCTAAAAATTATAAAAAAATAATATGATGTAGAAAGACTTTTTAGCATTCCAATGACTATTTATAGTTCAAACTATCATTTATTTAGAGAAAATGAAAAATATTTTACTTAGGTGATACTTTCTTTGTAACATTTAACATTCTTTAAAAATAAAAAGATAAAAAGTCACTTTCTCACAAAAGTGACTCCATGTGGCCCCCAAGTTTGGCACAAGGAATCCCATGGTCGGCCATGAGACAACTAGTATCCATAGGACACATGTTGTGGTCATTTGGTTTATAATGATTTTATCTTATTATCATTAACTACCCGATTACTCATTATTCAAGATAATTAAAGATAATTACCGTCGTTACTATTCATAATGTCCAAAAACAAAAGAGTCTTAATTACATAATTTGTACCTTATAATTAAAAATATGTAATCCATTTTACAAAATTCCAAACAAATAAATTGCAATAATTAATTTAAAAAAACTTTCGGTTGTCAAAACAAATAGCGGGTTTTTTAGAAACAATATTTATGAAACGTTTGGCATTAGTTTATGCCCAATTCCAAAGTGAAATTAATCCTAATGACCACCATTGGATTAAATGGTAAAAATATATTCAGATTAAACATTATGACCAATTAAAAAGATAATCTATCCATATAATTAAATTAAATTAAAAAGTAGTTTTGGTGTAAAATGCAGTATTTTTCACTATTTATTAAAAAAATGAACATTGTCAGAAAAATACCAAAAAATTAACCAATGCAAATTTCAATGTCCCATTCATAAATAATATGTTTATTTTGACAAATAGAGTTTACCAAATTTTCAAAAGATTGTTTTAAAAAGGGTTTTCCATCAAAAGGCAGTAAAACAATCTTTTAAGAATATTAGTGTATTCCATGAATAAGATTGGATTTATTCTGATTTTAAGCCTCTAAAACATTATATAAATCATTAATAGACATATATAAAAATATATATTATTCATTACTTACTTGGGATGTTACAAGGGTAATGTAGCAGTACTATTGAAAAACTATAGTAGCGGCGGAAGGACACTATTGCAGCAGTGGGTGCTGTAGCAGGTGGGAACTGTAGTAGTACTATTCTCAGAATGGGCCTTGTGTCAAACAATTTGGGCATACATGGAATGTAATGGGATATATAACCACTAGGCCTTCATGATATGTATTGGGTCTACCTTAACCTAGTTTCATGGGTAAATTTATTTTCATTAATAATAAAATGAGGATTTTCCCCAACCTAAAAAAACGAATCATTCGTCTATACGGTGTACTACAACCTCAATAATTGATGTTGTTCACATTTCCATTAACTCCTAATGGTTGATGATTATAATATTAATAATATTTTAATGTGATATATATGATATATATGATGTATTTATACCTATATAATTATTATATAATACATTCATTCTTCCCTTCCATTTTTTGGAAATACAATTACATCTTTTGTGGACGTGTGGACTACAGCCTCCTCAAAGTGATGTGATTTGTTCACACATTACATAGAATGTATTAAGAATGATTATTGTAAAATTATATGATATATATTAAATAATAATTTTATTAGAAGGATAATATATATATATATATACTTATCAACTACATTATACCTTTCAATATGCAAGAAAATAGAAACAACATTATTCCATACATACAACCTATGGTCTCCATGAACAGTGTGTCCAATTTCATTTATCAATGTTTATTGATTATTATAAATATTTAAATGATGAATATATATTATATATAAATCATGTTATTAACTATATAAAAAATTAAATCATGATTTATGTATGAGGATAAAAAATAACATGTTAAAACACATACGATAATAAAAGTAGTTATTACCCATAACTTTAGTTTGGCATGGAATAGATAATAAATAGATAATATAAAGTCTTAATTGAATTATATAAGGTATTATATGTAAAAATATGTTTCATTATTATATTTATAATAATCTTATGTTTATTATACATGATTTTTGAACATGTACAAAGAACATCAAGACATAAGATAAGGGGTCTCTCTTCTCGCTTTTATTTCTGTGAGACGTATACATTATTCACTCATAATTTATTTTGTGTGGTGTATATACATTCCATTAATTTATTATATTAATCATAAAACTAAATTTAATTATATTTAAAATCCCATTTTCTTTTATTTCATTCAATGATTTTATGGTTCAAATGATACCTAATCAGTAAACTATTTTTATGTCAATTTTCCTTCATTGAAATACATTCAAGGTTATGAACTGATATTTATCAATGAGATTTATATTCTACCATTTTACATGTTATATCATAAATATTATTCCTTTATGATATATTAAGATTCATTTGTTGTTTTTATTTTATGGGTATAATGATTCAATGTTACCAAAGTTGTAAGATTTTTTTTCTACAATCTCATTGTTCATTTATATTGTTTATGAATACGCTTCAATTTTGGAAATATAATGATACACCACTAAATAAATCTCAAACAAATTTCATATACTTGGGTTATTCATTATATCATCAATTAATGATTCCATTTTCCATTATATTTTAATTATGATAATTAATAAATTTTTTTCATGAAAGTATAATGTTTCCTCACTCCTAAGTCAAAAATTTGTTTTGATTAAAATCCATGGTGTATAAAAAATATATTTAAAAATTTTACATTGGTTAAGATTTTTTAAAATTATATTAATATACTCAATTAAATGTTTTCAAAAGATCATTTTAAAAGAAAATTATTTCAATTTTTTCAAAGAATCATTCATATATATTCAATATCATTTTCAAGGATAATGGTTATACAAATGTTTTGTTTTAAAAAAATCAAGGAGGAAATGATATTTCTATTAGTAATTTTTTTAAACTAATTGAATTATTATTTATTTAGTATTATAATTAATTTTTTAAGGAATGTATTTTGAAAATATTTTTTATTTTAAAATTTTATTTTTATTAAATGTAATTACCCTTAAGAAATGTTGCAAGTAATATTTCTAAATACCTCTCTACAAAATATTACGTACATTGGTATAGTTTATTATATATTGAGATATGATCCAAGGAAACCATTATTATTCTTTCATTGAATGGTTTTTGTATATGATAAATTGTTTCTTAGGAAACATGTGTCTCTTCCATGTGTTATACCATGATAAAATGATTAATAATACTTCTTTATTTCTCATGTTATTCTATGATGAAATGATTTTTAAACCTATATTTTTACATAGGTTTTTATTGGATGAAGGGTTTATAATACCCATAAAATTTCATGGGTGATTATATTGAGAACATTAATGATATATTTTAACACAATGTATGATTTTATTATGTGGTGAGTGTGATATGATTCTCCTTCTAAAATATTATGTAATGATGAATGACTCATGAGTATATAAGTTATATCTGAATTGAATTTCATGTTCACAGAGTTATGTGTAAACCTAACAACATGTTCAATATGTTATGGATGAACCTTATAACATGTTCACATTGTTATTAAAGGACATGGTTCCTTTTCCACATGTTTATCCGTGAACCTTATTACATGTTCAAAGTATTATGATTTATAATTATTATATATTAAATAATATTCTTGTATACCTGATTACATGTTCAAAATGACATTCATGAACCTGGATGGATGTTTATCAGTTTCTACATGAACCTGATTACATGTTCATAATGTTACGAGTGATCCTAATAAAATAAAAAAAATGTTATGGTTTAACCTAATTACATGTTCACAATGATATTCTTGGACATATTATCTTTTCTATAAGTTTATGTGATAACCTGATTACATTTTATAAATATTATGAATGAACCCAATTTTATGTTCATAATGTCTTCTGTGGGTTTGGTGGCATGTCCATGTTTTTATAAAAGAGATTGATTTCATATCCTTAACATAATGAGTGAACCTATTTCCACTTATAGATGCTCACACTGTTATAATATAATGTGAATACCACATTTCAATGTCTTGTTCCTATAACATGTTTTCAAAGATTATAGTCTTGGTTACCATATAATTCTTGTCTGGTAAACTTACAATAATTATTCCTTGACTCATTATTATAATCTTTTATATGAAGGGTTTTATATTATATTGATACAATATTTTTCTCATACCTGTTATTCCAATGATTATTCATACATATATCCTTATTAACACCTACTCAGCATCTGAGCTCACCACTTTAATATGATTCCACTACTCGCATTTTGAATAATTGTTTTAATATATAATTTTAGGGGGTCCTGATAGATACTTTTAAGATATTCAACAATATTAGATGAATGTGTTTCAAATTTACAAAGACTATAAACTATTACGGTCCATGGGAATGTATTTTTGTAATGTGAATAATTCACCTAAAATGATGTATTACCTATATATGTTATGCCTTCATCTCTATAAATTTGACCTTTAGTGACTTCTTCATATATAGAATGACTAATTATATTCCTAAACTATATGTATTATCAATAAATATATATATTTTAATAATATAGATTACTCATAATTTCCCAGTCAATCAGACAACATTCAATGTAAATCACTTTATATAGAAATAATATACAACATTTACAATAATAAAATCCATTAGAAAAACATGGTTATTTCAGAAAAATGAGATAAAAAATTGTCAAGTAATATAAATTCATAAAGGGTAGTTTGTAAACCACATATATGTAAGTAGGTGAAAATTTCCAAATATGTCACAATGGAGTTCAAATTGAGACAGAATTCCCGTACTTAACGTTTCACTTCTATTAAACATGATTTAGTATCTTATATATATTTTATATTTTTTATAATTAAAAAACCAAATAATATATTTATATATTATATAACATATATTACATTTATATAATATTATAACATATTAGTTATAATAATTTTATAATAATTATTATTTTAATTATTTACTGCTTGATTTTTTTTATGTAGGTTTTGATTCAGTAGTTATGGTCTATGTACTTTTTTTATGTTTGGATCATATATATAATCTTATTAATGGTGTAGTTATCTTAAATATAATATATATATATAATTAGTGTCATCCATGATTTAAAGTGATAGAAAAAATGAGTTATGTCGTTCTTAGAGACGATAGGTCATACTTATAGATGATTGCTATTTTGACATTTCATCGGATTGAATGAAATAAAATATAATAATAATTAATCCCTAAAGATTTATTATTCTATCACATATATTATATAATTACATTAAATTTATTTTAATTTTCAGTTATTTATAACATAAATTAAAAATAGATCTAATAAATTCATGGAGATGGAAGTCCACACGTATGCACGAGTGACGTTATCATTTTCCAATGGATTAGAAGGTAACAAGGTATATAATATGTTATAATTAAACAATATTATTTATGTCATAGATATAATATATTTTCATTAGGACTATTTTTATTCCCATCCATGTGAAATCATAATGGAAAACAATCACACAACTATGTGGATATGGTAAGTTGTATGTACACATTTGCAATGTTTTCACATTTTATATGATTGAAAAGAGATGGAATATGGTTATAAAATAATAATAACAACATATAATATTTTTTTATATTGGATTTAATATCTTATTATGGGTGCAAAATTTTATGTGGAATAATAAGAATAACCAGTCTTGAAGGGCTCAATAAGGACATCTACGCATTCATTAGAAGACATCCAATCAATATCTTCTTAAGATATATAGGGTAGATATTTTGGAATTAAAAAAACCTCTATATATTATTGAATGATTTTTACATGATATCTTGATTTTTTGGTGGATATATTTGTCTGGGTGTTGTGTGAGGAATAAGGATAAGGGGTGTCATTTTATAGGAGAGGGGCGGAGCATTCAATAGATTTCATGAAGTATTAAAATAATATTAATTATATTTCATGTCCAAATGGAACCTAATATCTATAGTTATAGTAAATAATGATTATTATTTTAAATAATCTCATCCAATAAAATTTTTATATTTTTTTTTGTTTTCACTCTACTCTTATATCAATAACCCCATGTTAAACCGTTTTACAATTACCATAATATTAAAATTTTATGCCATTTAATGGTTAATAATATTACTATAAAGTGAACAAATACCCATTAATGTGCCATTAGTGGTGTTTTAAATAATATCCCATTTATTTGGTCTTATAATTTAATTTACAAACTTTAAATCATTTAATAAATTATTATTTATTTTCAAATAACAATAATTTTATTTTTTGAAATATTCATTTAATTTTACTTTTAAATCTAAATAAGAAATATGTAATTAGAATAAAAATTTTACATAATAACATATTATGTCATTTTTATCTAACAAATTATCTAACACAAAAACTCAATCATATATTTTTATTTTCATTATTTTTTAATTCAATTTTTTGATTTCATTTTGAATACTTGATCAAGCACTATGATAGTGTTGTATAAGAATTTAATGAAAATATTTCTGAACTAAATATTTATAGTAAATAACCAGGACTAAAAATATACACTTTAATTTCAAATAATTATTTTTGAATGAAAAAAAATACTATATTCATGTTTATATAAAAAAATTAAATATAATAATTCAAATAGAATGACATTTTTGACTTTTGAAAAAAATAATATAATGGATCTTAATCATATAAAATAGATATAAAAGGTAATATATTGTAATTTTTTATGACGATTATTGATATATACTCATAAAATATAATTATTTAATGTGTTAGGGTCATTATTTAGTACATACAATTTTATTTGTAATGCTAATAACCCGATATACGCTTTACAGTAGTATGAAAATTGCTAAAGATTTCATTTATAATGTATATAACATCCAGAATCAAACAAACGAGTTTGAGAAAAAAAATGATATATGACCTCATCTATTCCTCCCCATATCTAAGAGTGTCATTAATAGAAGTGAGGGTCTCATGTGATACCTTGGAGAGACTATACCCACTATATCTTGTCATATGATTGACTATAATGAATAAACAAAATATTAATAAATCTGAGTAACTGCATAAATAAGACAATGACATAAATATAAGAGCTCCAAAAGGGGTAAGTCTTTCTAGTGTATAATGTTGAATAAAAATTCATAATAAAATCAAATAAAAAACTATTTTTGGGGGGTACAATGGTTTTTGTCGCAATCCCCTCCTGCTCCATGATCCACTTCTCAACCATCTTCCATAATTCACTTAACCATTATTAGATCTCTGGTCATGAAATATACAAGCACACTAAAATTCATGATTAGTGTGTGAGTACAAGACTTAGTGGGACACCACAAATGAGTCCTTACTATATGTACCTAAAATAAATAAAACAGTGTATATCATGACATAAGTAAAGGATCACTAATCATACATGTACTGAGTCATTGTGTGTAACGACCCGAAATTTTGAATATATATTTTTTCCTAATTTTTTGTGTTATTTTAATTTTTTTTATACTCAACAAAAATGTTTCATTTGATAACATAAGTATAATTAAAATGAGACCGTTGGTTATTTTACTGTTATATGACCATTGGTCAATATGACCGCTGGAAACTAAACGTTTTGATTATTGTCTCTAAATACAAGTAATCATGGTTAATTAATATAGAATGAAGATTTGATGGCCTCACACAGTATTCTTGGACCAATCGAAGCCCATCTAACAGAACTTGGGAAGAAGGTAGCACAACTGGGCTTTGCTTTGGACCAACCCCAAGACGAACTTCATCATGTGAAGTTAGAACGGAATCGCCTTCTCAAGAAGTTCAAACTGATAGAAATTACTACTCCTATGATATTGTCTGAGCCTCCCTCAGATTCTATCACCTTAGCACACCTTACACTTTGGTCATATGCTGCTGTGATAAGGGGCTATGTAAGGAGACCGTAACTGCCTTGTGTAATCCTTTGTTTTAAATAAGAATGTTGATTTCTTCTTATGATGAAGTTTATGAATTTTCAAATGACCGGACAAATATAGTATGAATATTTTTGATGAATTTTAGAAAAAGAATATTTTAAAAATGTTTATATAAACCTTCAATAATTAAAAATGTGTAATGATTTTCAAAAAATGGTCTTCTACAATTATGTTCAGTATGAAATTTAGAGTCTAATACGTTCAACATAATTTTTGGTGAATAGTAAATTAAGAATAGTGATTTTATGCTTAGGATTAGTAATGTGACCTAATAGATTAGTAATCTCACATAAAGAAAGTATTAATATAATCTAGGCACCTTGATTAAGTAATGTGATTCAATAAAATGGTTAAATAACGGTTTCATATATTATTATTAAAGTTTTAGTTTTTTCGGGTGAATAGTGTTTTTTTAATTTAAAATATAATTAAAATTATTTTTAAAATTATTTTAATAAAATGGATTTCATTTTCTAACTCAGAGCGTCGATATTATGTTATGGTAATTTTTGGGGATTTTTCTGAAAAAATGAATTTTCTGTGAAGAGTTTATTTATTTAAAAATTAAATTAAAAATATTTAAAAATTATTATTATAAAATGGAGTTATTTTTGTAATCACAGCATTGATATTTGGTTATGATGAAATTTTGGGATTTTTCTGAGAAAGTTGGATTTTCAGTGATTAATAAAAATACAGTTTTAGGGTTTTGGTATGTTTAATGACATCATAATTATGTCATGATGATGTCAAGAGATATTTTATGGGTTTTCCGACCAAAGGTGATGGATTATTGTATTGGGGGCCACATGTGCCCTAGCTTCATGGGAAATATCTTGGGAGAGCACATGGTTTTGAGAAACCCACTTATGAGGTGTCCCTTGGCCATTAATGCCTTGTCCCCTCACTTTCCCTATAAATACAAAGCCATTCTCTCATCATCTAGACTCCAAAATCATTCTCAACGAAGTTATGGTCTCCTTACCTCCCAAGGAGTCCTCCCAATGTGCCCCCAAGCCCTCAAGGACCAAACCATTGAGTTTTAAGAGTTACGTTTTAAGGTAAGGGATCTGACCTCTCTCTTTCTTTTCAAGGAATCTCTTTTATATAATTTCATTTATACTCCATGTTCTTAGGTTGGTGGATGTTTTTATATATTCATATTACTTACCTTTTCATGTTCATATAATTAGAGACCCCATCTTTCTCTCATCAATTTGTTTTAAGAATGTTTAAGTAACACCGTTAGGCTGCTGAATATTTAAGGGTATTCTTTCACCCTTCTAATTCTTTTCAAAATTCTACTTTCATGTAAAGTATTTCAAGTTCATTTATTTATTTATTTTGGGTTATGATCTCTATATATATCATACTGAAATATTATGTTCACTTTATGAGAGGCCCTATTTTATCTTTTCAAATCATTTTGTTGAAGTTTAAGTTACACCGTTAGGCTACCGAATTTTCATTAGAGAAATCTAATTTTTGTCATCCGTCCATGTTTTTCATTTCAAATGGTATGTCCTTCAAATTTAATTACCATGTTCATATATCCTTCTCATTCTTTCCCTATACTGTTTTATGGGTCATTTATGATTGTTTTACCCATGTACACTCTTCATTCAATGTTTTCTAAAACCCTGAAACATAGTCGTTATGCTGTAGAATTTTCGTCTCAAAATGCCTCTCTCTTTTCTGAAAATTATTTTATATTATAAAGTGAATAGTCAAAGATCTTATTTATACAAGGTTATTCACATATATATCAAAATTTTCTATTTTAAATTCTGGGATTTACATACATGAGACCCGCTTTCCCTTTCCGTGGGTTTAAAGTGACATTAAGATCATGTCTTTAAAGCAGTTTTTAAAACGTTATGATTATGAAATGAAACCCATTTATGTTATGCTATATGGGTTATTTATGAAATGTTTGATGATGGTATATGTGTCTCACATGATAATAATGTAAAATTTAATGGTGTTCCCTGATAGTGCTCCAATGCATTGGGTAATGATGTAACCACTAGAGATTACAATTTCCACGATATCTTGGTGAATAACCTTGGTAATTTTCAAATGACACCTTGGAGATGGACCTTGGTGATATGTTCATGATTGTCTATGTTAAATTATATAGCCACATATTAATGTTATGAAAAATTTTATTTTTAGTATGATATTCCACATGATTTCTGTTTCATGCCTTAAAGTTATTTTTCATGACATAGTTGATGTATCTCAACTTCACATGTTAAATGTTTCTCTTGTTCCCTTACTGGGCCTTCTGCTCACCCTTTCTTTTGATGTGTGTCCCTAGGTTATGAGATGTAGTAATGAACCTCAGATGAACTTAAGGAGAAGCCTTTCTTGTTTTTAAGAAGAATGTTTTATGTTGTTTTTGGGTATTATGTTCCTGATTTCCAAGACACTAAACCTTACAGATCCTCAGTTTTGTGTAATGTTATGAAAGTTTATATTATAAAAATGTAGGATGTTATAGTTGGTATCAAAGGATGGTTTAGTTATTTGTGGAAATTAGGATATAAAACCATTATGAATAATCCTATAGAAATGTTTATATATAGGAAATTTTCCTGGTATTTTTGTGAGTATTGAGTAAGGGGTTGCCATGCAAATACATCCCTGTCTAGTTACGAGCAGGTAGAGGTGGCTCTAGCACAGATGTACATAGAGGTAAAACCTGAAAACACCGCTTTGAGCTAGACTCGAACGGGAACTGGTACATGACAACGGGCCTTGCTGCACTCTTGGTTACAACACTCCCGGGGGATACACTTTGGTAAATTCATAAGATTAGTATGAACCATTATTAAGGGAACAAAGATAAAATAAAATAAAGATTCACATAAGGATATATGATCATGGATAACCTAGTTTGAAACCTAGGGGATCACAAGTTAGGGTATAATTTTCTTCTACATGTTATACTTATATGATTTAAGTTCCTTTTCATGATAATTGGCCATGTATTTAATCCCCTAATTATACTTTCTCTTCTTAGTTAATGGTGGGAAATGGAAGAACATGTCCCAAAAACCAATGTGATAGAAAATGTGACGATTTCCATATTAATATGATATAGATGATTAGGGGATTAAAAGATGATTATTATTTTGGAATACATTCACTTTATTGGGTACCCAATTTGATCGAGGTAAATAGAGAACTAAGGTATTTTCTTTGAGGAGTAAAGTTTGAATTATATTTTGAAGAATCAACGAATTTAAGGTGAACATATGGTATTATCGGTTACTTATGGAAATGATTGACCTATTTGGGGTAAATATGTTTAGTTTAGTTACTTTGGTTATAGGATGTTAGGAGTGGTTGAAGTGTTTTGGAGATGAATGATAATGTTTATCTTGGATGACTATGTTATCAAGTCCTTCTTTTATTTGGGTTTAAATCTTAGTTTCGGTTATTTTGAGGAATTTTAAGGGCAGTTACTTATGGAATGGTCTTTGATGAACTCTGGGTAGTACCGTGGAACTTTGAAGATTTAAAAGTAGTTTCCCTTAATATGGGAATCTTTCTTTTTGAAGAGTTGTTTTATCTTACCCTTTCTGTTTTTGGGATAAATGTTTAAAGATAGATAGTTTTTCTTTTTTGGAATATGTGATTCTCTAGAATATTATTCTTGTGTTTGGATGAGACCAAGTAGTTTTGAATGCTCATCGTTTGGAGAAAATATTAGTTTTGGTAGAAACTTATTAAAGTATGAAACTCTCCATGAAGTTAGGTATATTTCCTTATATTTCTGTTTTATGTAGTAAATGAATTCCTCAAAATTATGAAATGAAACATAAAAAAACGTTTTTGGTTTACGTTTCCTACTGGGTAATCAAAGACCGTTTACACACATCATAAGTTTGGGATTTTCTTATGGACAACTTTCTCCTAATAATGTTCTCTATTACTCCCCCTCAGAACTTGACCCTTTGTTTCTCCTCCATTTCCATGTTTTCTTACATGGAATCTAAGTGTGGGTCAACTCGGGTGACCATTGTACATCCCTTTCTTTCTTTTAAAGTAATAGTTTTACTGAACCTTTTTCCGATGTGGGACTTTAAATGAAATTTCAAAACCCAATTTTAAAAATTGTGGAGATGCAATTTCTTAAGGGGGGAAGATTGTAATGACCCGAAATTTTGAATAAATCTTTTTTCCTAATTTTGTGTGTTATTTTATTTTTTTATACCCAACAAAAATGTCTCATTTGATAACATGAGTATAATTAAAATGAGACCGTTGGGTTTTTTACTGTTATATGACCATTGGTCAATATGACAGCTGGAAACTAAACGTTTAGATTATTGTCTCTAAATAAAAGTAATCTTGGTTAATTAATATAGAAATAAGATTCGATGGCCTCACCCAGTAGTCTTGGACCAATCGAAGCCCATCTAACAGAACTTGGGAAGGAGGTAGCACCATTGGGCTTTGCTCTGGACCAAACCCAATCCGAACTTCATCGTGTGAAGTTAGAATAGAATCTCCTTCATGAGAAGTTCAAACTGATAGAAATTACTACTCGTGCGATATTGGTCGAGCCTCCCTCAGATTCTCTCACCTTAGCACACCTTACACTTAGGTCATATGCTTGTGTGATAAGGGGTATGTAAGGAGACCGTAACTGCCTTGTGTAATCCTTTGTTTTAAATAAAAATTTCAATTTCTTCTTATTATGAAGTTTATGAATTTTCAAACGACAGTATAAATATAGTATACATATTTTTGATGAATTTTAGAAAAAGGATATTTTAAAAATGTTTATGTAAACCTTAAATAATTAAAAATGTGTAATGATTTTCAACAAATGGTCTTCTACAATTATGTTCAGTATGAAATTTAGAGACTAATAAGATCAACATAATTTTTGATGAATAGTAAATTATGAATAGTGATTTTATACTTATGATTAGTATTGTGACCAAATGGATTAGTAATCTCACTTAAAGAAATTATTAATATAATCTAGGAACCTTGATTAAGTAATGTGATTCAATAAAATGGTTAAATAACGTTTTAATATATTATTATTCAAGTGTTAGTTTTTTAGGGTGAATAGTGTTTTTGTAATTAAAATTTTAATTAAAAATATTTAGAAAAATATCTTTATAAAATTGATTTCATTTTTGAACTCAGAGCGCCGATATTTTGTTATGGTAATTTTTGGGGTTTTTTCTGAAAAAAAATGATTTTTCAGTGAATAGTGTATTTATTTAAATATTAAATTAAAAATATATAGAAATTTATTTTTATAAAATTTGTTCATTTTTGTAATCATAGAATCGATATTTGGTTAAGGTGAAATTTTGGGATTTTTTTGAAAAAGTTGAATTTTTTGTGAATAGTAAAAATACAGTTTTAGGGTTTTAGTATGTTTAATGACATCATAACTGTGTCATGATGATGTCATGAGATATTTTATGGGTTTTCCGACCAAAGGTGATGAATTATTGTATTTGGGGCCCCATGTGGCCTAACTTCATGGGAAATATCTTGGGAGAGCACATGGTTTTGAGAAACCCACTTATGAGGTGTCCTTTGGCCATTAATGCCTTGTCCCTCACTTTCCCTATAAATACGAAGCCATTCTCTCATACTTTGGACTCCAAAATAATTCTATAATAAGTTCTGGTCTTATTACCTCCCAAGGAGTCCTCCCAAGGTTCCTAAAAGCTCTCAAGGTCCAAATCATTGAGTTTTAAGAGTTACGTTTTAAGGTAAGGGATCCAACCTCTCTCTTTCTTTTCAAGTGGTCTCTTTTATGTCATTTATTTTATACTCCATGTTATTATGTTGGAGGATGTTCTTCTATATTCATATTACTGCCCTTTTAATGTTCATATGATGAGAGACCCCATCTTTCTCTCATCAATTCGTTTTAAGAATGTTTAAGTGACACCGTTAGGCTGCCGAATTTTTAAGGGGATTCTTTCACCCTTCTAATTCTTTTCAAAATTCTACATTCATGTCAAGTATTTCCTGTTATTTTATTATTTATGTTGGGGTATTATCTCTATATCTATCATACTGGACTCTTATGTTCACATGATGAGAGACCGTATCTTATCTTTTCAAATCATTTTGTTGAAGTTTAAGAGACGCTGTTAGGATGCCGAATTTTCGTAAGAGAAATCCAATTTTTTTCATCCTTCCATGATTTTCATTTCAAATGTTATGTCCTTCAAATTTCATTAACATGTTTATATATCCTTCTTATTCTGTCCCTTTACTGTTTTATGGGTCATTTATGAATGTTTTACCCACGTCCCCTCTCCTTTCAATGTTTTCTAAAACCCCGAAACATAGCTGTTATGCTGAAAGATTTTTCGTCTCAAAATGCCCCTCTCTTTTCCCAAAATTATGTTATTTTATAAAGTGAATACTCAAAGCTCATATTTCTACAAGGGTATCACATATATATCAAAATGTTCTATTTTAAATTCTGGGATTTATATACATGAGACCCGCTTTCCCTTTCCATGGGTTTAAATTGACATTAAGATCTTGTCTTTAAAGTAGTTTTTAAAACATTATGATTATGAAATTAAACCCATTTATGTTATGCTATATGGGTTATTTATGAAATGTTTGATGATTACATATGTGGCTCACATGATAATAAAGGCAAATATAAGGGTGATCCCTGATAGCGCTCCAATGCATTGGGTAATGATATAACCACTAGAGATTACAATTTTCACGATATCTTGGTGAATGACCTTGGTAATATTTAAATGACACCTTGGGGATGGACCTTGCTGATATGTTCCTTATTTTTTATGTTAAATGATGTAGCCACATCTTAATGTTATGAAAAATGTTATTTTTATTATGATATGCCACATGATTTCTTTCTCATGCCTTAAAGTACTTTTTCATGACATAGTTGATGTATCTCAAGTTCACATATTAAATGTTTTTCTTGTTCCATTACTCGGCCTTCTACTCACCCTTTCTTTTGATGTATGTCCCCAGGTTATGAGATACAGTAATGAACCTCAGATGAACTTAAGGATAAGCCTTTAAAGTGTTTACGAAAAATGTTTTATGTTGTTTTCATGTATTATTTTCATAGTTTCCAAGACACTAAACCTTAAAGATCCCCTGTTTTGCATAATGTAATGAAAGTTTATGTTATAAAATGGCGGGATGTTATATTGTGCGCTGATAAAGCCTCCACAAATTGCGGCCCCACATACTTCAATAAATATTTGGTAACAATTTATAGAACACACATGCCGCATTAAATTTTGTATATCTCACCCATTCTTTCTTGTGTTTATTATATGAACATAGACATTATTTCGAGCATATATTTGGTTCGCTTATCCTTATAATCACCCATAACAAGTTTTATGGATTCCTTGACAAGAATCCTGAAACAAGACACAATGATTTATACTCTATAGGGGTATCCATGTCCAGCTTTAAAGATGTTAAGACTATGTTATAATGGGGAAATATCCACTAGACTGTGTAACATCAACTATCAAGGCTATGCCTATGTATTTTACTATCCACCAGCTGGCCACAATGCTTTTCCCTCTACAGGGGTATCTTTTTCCTCCATTAAAGAAATTATGACCATGTCTGGATTTGTAACTTTCCACTAGACCATGAAACTCCCACTATCAAGGCTCCACCTATATATATTAGTATCCTCTATCTGGATACTATGGCTCCCACTATACAGGTGTAGTTATGCCAACCATTAAGGACGTCAGGGCCATATAATGTTGGGTAACCTATTACAGTAAACCTCAAGGCTCCACTTATCTTTCATTGTAACTACAGTGCCATTCCACATGCTATGAAACAATCTAATAGAATAAGTTGTAGCAAGGAATGATAATTCACACAAAGATCAATGTTTGGATACTAACACATAAACATGTTCCCCCATGACTACTCACACACCTACATGAAATTCATCACAAGGATGAGTTAGTCCAACCCAAATATCTCATCATTATAACATATTATAGGTATATATATATATATTCCCCAAAATGGTAAGGAACCTCGTATCTCATAGTTGTCTAAGTCGACATAGTTGTTTACAAAGGTTTTCATCCCCCGAACCAAGCTTTCACATAACTAAAATATGATCACGAGACTATGAATCCTCAATCATCCCCAATAAAACATTATTTAGTAATATCAAATTCTTTTATAATTAAAAATATTAAATAATATATGAAAAAATGCTTTACTACCTTTAGAAAACTCATAGGAAAAAAATATTACTCATTGAGATGAATCCAATAGAACTTACAGTGTGTCAATCCGATAAATATCATAAATATATTGAGGAGAGAAATTTCGAAGATTACAATAGAATAAGAGAGAAGGATTAAGAAAGATGATAGTGGAATTAAAAAAATCGAATTTCTACCCATACCTTTTACACCAATCTAGATCCAATTTATTATCCTTTTTCATCTATCAATTTAGTAACATTTATTAATTGCATATCCTATTTATTAATTTCTCCAATTATTTTCATGAAACAATGAATCATCATATTGGAAGTTTCATGGACCTATAAAACATGACCAAATTAAATATTCCACATTGTCCTTGAAATTACCAACTCAATTTTAGTGTCAGGCTACCAATGACGGCATATCAATCTGACACCGTACATTGAAGTTATATCAGAAATGATATTTTGTAAATAATAATAATAATAATAATAATATTTTCATATTATAATTATTATATATTTTGGAAAAAATACTATCCACATTATGTTGGGCTCTCCGCGTGTGCTACACACATTTATAATTAGTTATTTAATATTTTTACTTTAAATTAATTATTATATTATCAAATAAATGGGATATTAAATGCCAGAATCTCTATGAAGTAATAATGGAGGGGGAGCCTCATCATGTTTGATGTATGCATAATCTATCCTCAGTTGTATTTGCATCCCCATTAATTATTTAACTCTTTATCTTATTAATATTATAATTAATACTGATGACAAAACATTATTATTATTATTAAAAATAACAACAACAACACACCTTTAAAATATTGTCTATTATAAATAATAATAATAATAAAAATAATATAATTTTTTATTTTATTATTAGTTGTCACTAATATTTTTTCCCTCTATATTTCAATAAAAGACGTTATTAAATACAATAAATTTAAATCACTAATTCAATACATGACTCAATGTAAATTAAATGCAAAGTGTCTAAATTTATCCATTAATGGAGTATGATATTTGAAATTGGTCCAATTGGTGTAAATTGAAGTTTTGAAAAACCATTGGTGGGAAATAACGTAGTTTGTTGCATCATGTTAGAGAATAGTGAAATTTATTTTATATAATTATATAAAATTATTTATTTAACACAGAAATTAAATAACCCCAAACACACGTTGTGCATTGAAGTAATGCCCTATCTAGGGTAAACTCTCTATTCAATCATAATGATGGTCACATATTTCTCAAAAAATTCATCATTTGAAAGATATTAATTATTTAATATTTAAAAATCTATAAAATAATGCATACAAAATAAATATTTCTTATCATTTCTGAAGTCTCCAAACACCCGACATTCATAGAAGATTTTGTCTACCTAGGGTAAAACCCCATTTTCGGACCTAATAATGACAACAGATTGGTTACACAATACACCATTTCTGATATATAATTTTTTTTATATTACAAAAATTCATTAAACAATTAATTAATGAAAAATATTGTTAAATTTCTGGATTGAGCCATTCAAATGTTCGATTATTACAAATGTTATACCCCACATAGGGTAAACACTACGCCCTAGACCAATCAAGTGTCATGGATTTTCTGTTCGACACAATTTTTGGGATATATTTAATTATTTTAAATTAAATTATATATTAAATATTATTCAATAAATTTATATCACAACCGAGGCATCCAAACTACCAGTGCCTTTGAATGTTATATACCGCCAATGGTAGACACTGCATTTTAGACCTAAAAGTGATCACTGATTTTTCATAAGATGCAACATTTTACATTTACACAATTATTTTGAATATAAATTATGTCCTTAATATAATATATTTAATATTTTATTCAGTATTCACTGAGACATTTTGTGCATCAAAATATCTCTCTAAATCAGTGTCTAACTTTAAAAATATTTCATTGAATATTTCAAATTGTCAACTGGTCATTTTCTCTTATGAAAAAACTGTAGCATAATATTATGCTATATCACTTATAAATCATTTTCCCCAGTTATGATATTAATAATTTATCACAAGAAGGTTTTTATTATCATTGTAAAAATAAGGATTTTACAATTCTCCCCCTTTATCAAATTCATGTCCTTAAAAGCATATATAGTGACCTATCTCAAAAAACATATACAGATATGCCCAAATGTCAAACTCATGTTTCCAAACATCTTCCGGTATTTTTCCATGTATCCATTAAAACATCACTAGTAGCAATATTTTCACTTAGTGTCTTTTCTCACTCGAATTTGTAATCCACAGAGGATAATAATCATAAAATGAATTAGGTTCCAACTCAATATCCATGAAATAAATAATATTCATAGGTTCATGAATGTATCTCTAAAATAGAGTATTGTGGAACAAATTATGCATACATTCATAGAAATATGGTTGGTTCATATGATATGATACTACCCATATCCACTAATTGAGTCTCTCATCAGTCTCTCAATAAAAGAATCACTTAATATAGCCTTCTAATATATTTTGGTTTAATTCCATCATTAAATGATATATTATAGGTTGGTATGTTTGGGAAACATAAATCTTTCATTATGTCATGTACAGACATGGATTGAATAGATGAAGAATACAAACATGTTAAAACAAGGTAGAAGATCAAAGATATTCTCTAGATTATTCCCCATATAGGAACAATTTCTTAATCACCATCTATTAGTGCTGGATGAATATCATATACATGGTATACCTTATATCCCTAATCATATTCACAAATTTCCCTAGTCATCATCATCATCAGGTGAATCTGTATTTTCTACTCGTTTTCTCTACTCCAAGCCTATTTTGACCTCCCAGAACTCCTCTAGAAAACCATTGAGCAAAAATATCTATGATGGCTAGCCTTTCAACATATGTAGAAGTGAACTATTTTTTTCTTACAAGTACTACTACAATGCCTTGATTTCCCACATTTATTTCATTTATTTGATGAATTTTTATTTTGGATTGATTTTTATCGCTCTACAACTCCTGATTTTCCTTTCTCTTCATAATATCTAAAGGGACTCCTATAGTAGTAAAGGAAAACTCAGTCACTGGCTTACCATGAGGTAAAAGTAACCCTGCGGTCTTTTTCACTTCCTTTCCCTTCTCAATGGTCATAATCATTTTAAAAATATATAGATCCTAACTATTCTATGGGATAAAAAAATTATTTCGAATTAGTTCACCCTTAACCCAGGGTATACTGATCCTAGGACTATCCCATGTTTACATCCTTTCATGTTAGTCACATTAATCATATGTATACTAACACAAAAATATTATTTACTCATCTAATTAATACCAGTAAATATATACAAATATCATTGAATCCCAGATATATCAAATTTAGAATCTATCTTAAAAAGATAGCACAAATCACTGGATTAAATAAATTAACTATGATTCATTAAAACAACCGGTGTATATATATAATTTTAACTTATTCTCATATTCATAAAACACGAATATACATGAAATCCAAAAAATCACATTTTACATCATGTGTGTCTCCCAAGGTGAATCAATAGTAATAAGGGAACATAAATTCCACACATTATGGAAACACAGAGGTTCACTATTTAGTGCTGGATATGCATTTTCATAATTCACTTTTCCTGAGTCCCAATTTCATATCTCTTAACTAAACTATCCCAACACAACATTCAAGAAAAAAACAAGTTAGCGGGTCCTGATCCTCTGATACAATTTTTTGACATCCTAACTCTAACCATCGAGTATAAACCATAGTGCTACATGACCTCATAAGCGCCTCCAAGTATGAAATATGTTTTAGGCTAGCAGAGAGGGTCTTATGTGAATCCTTGGGTTACTATACCCTTTCAATCATGTCATAGGATCGAAAATTATAAATAATTTTAATAATAAACAACTCGAGATGAAGCATAAACATTATAATGACATACATATAAGATCTCCCAATGTGTTAATCCTATAAAGAGTATAAAGAAATAGACAAATACAAGATAAATGTAAATAAACAACTATATGTGCGGTACATTTGTGATTTTTTGGACCTCTCTTGTTATATGCTCAACTACTCAACATTCGTCCATTTGGACCATTATCTTTACAAAATCTCTTTCCATGAAATCAATAAGCACAATGAAATTCATAGGTAGTGTGTGAGTACAATCCCCAGTAGGACACAACCAATGCATCCTTAAGAAAGGTTTAAATAATATAAATAATAGTGTATATAATGACATATATAAAGGCTTAGTAAAAATAAATGTTCTGAATCATCGTGTGTTGACAAAAACTCCATGGATCTCGGCCCCACCATCTTCAGTTCATTACCAGTAAGAATGTCAAAAATACACTTAACTCTATCATGTTTTCATAACTCACCCCATGGTATTGTTGGTTGTTACATTAACACATTACATTATTTATGGTATATATTTGGTCCACGTATAAATTTAATCACCGATGAACCAGTTTCATAGGAAGCCAAGAGCATCATCCACCATCAAGACTCTATGACTTCCCCTTCTACAGGGGTATCCACATCCGCCATTAAAGAAATCAAGACCGCATCATAATGTGTAACAGACCACTGGATGACGAAACTCCCACCCTCAAGGCTCTACATGTGTATCTTAGTTTCAATCAGTTATCCACTATGATTTCCACTGTACCGGGGTAGCCACATCCACCATTAAGGACGTTAGGACTGCGTCAGGATGGGTAATGTATCACTAGACTATGTAACTTCCACCCATAAGGCTCCACCTATTTATATTTTTATTCTTGGGAAAGACAATATGATTTCCCATATAAATGAGTATCCATGACCTCCATTAAGCATGTTAGGACCACCTCTGGTTGGGTAACCTCTTAAACTCAACCTCAAGGCTCCACCAGAGTATCATTATACTGACAATGCAATTCTATAGCCTATTCAACAAACTTTTAAAATGTTTCATAGCATGGAATAATAATTCACACCAAGATCAAAGTGAGAATAATCACACACAATCACATATACCCATGGATACTCAAACACCCACTACCATTTCATCACATGCATGAGTTAGTCTAACAAAAACATCACACCATGATAACATCATATGAATATATATATATAGCCTAAAATGTGATGGAACATCCTACCTCATTGTTTTCTCAGTCGGCATTGAGGTTTATAAAGGTTGTTCTCACCTGAACCATAGTTTCACATAATCAGAAGATGATCTCATGCCTACGAATCCTTAAAAAATATCCAATACAAAATTATATTGAATTATCACTATCTTGTATAATTAAAATAATTTAATTAAATCTAATCAAAATACCTCACTGCTTCAAAAAACCATAGGAATAAATTTTTACTCATCGAGGCATATCCAATGGAACTGAGAGCCCATTTATTCAATCAATATCGAATAAGATATTAAGGACAAAATTTTTGAAGAATATAATATAATAGGATAGGGGTAGTGGCATGAAAAATAGAGGGTTTCCTACCCATTTGTCATGCACCACCCCATATCTAATTTATAAATCATTTCCATCAATAAATTTAGCAAAATTTATTAATTGAATCGCATATTTATTATATTCTCCTCAAAATTCTATTCTCCAATTAATCATTAAATAGGAAATTTCCTGGACCATTACCATGAGACTGAATTAAATATTCAAAACTGGTCATGAAATTACCACATAAATTTTAGGGTCACACTGCTACATAAAACGTGTCAATCTGACATCATACAAAGAAGTTATAAGGGAAATGAGATTTTGATGATAATAATAATAATAATTTAATAATATTATTAATATATATTTCAAAAAACAATATCTAAGCTATTCAAGTCTCACCATGTGTGAAACACCCATATATGATTATTTATTTAATATTATCACTTTTCATTTACTATCATATTATCAAATATATGATATATTAAATCCCCAAATTTTATGTAGTCATAAAGGCGGTGGCGCCTATAATGTTTGTTGTATAAAAAATCTATCTCTAGATGCCTCTACATCCACATTTAATTTATTTACTCCTAATTTTCAAAAATAATTATAAAATATACTTACTACTATTATAAAAAATAATAATAACAACACAACATTAAAATATTATATTTTGATAATTAATAATAATATTATTATTATTATTATAATTTCTCTCTAATACTTGTCATCATTTACATTTCAACAAAAACAATCATTACCAACCATAAATTTAGAATTTTTGTTTACTATATGATTCAATGTAAAGTTAATGGCAGAGTGTCTAAATTCATCCACTAATGGAATTTCATATTTTGAATTCTTAAAAATGGGGTTAATTGAAGGTTTGAAAATCTTTTGGTGGGAAATAACGTATTTGGTAGCATAAGGGTAGTGATGAGTGAAATTACATTTAAATAATTAAATAAAATTAATTATTTAAAAAATGAAATTACACCGAAAAACCCTTTTTGCAATGATGTTATGTCTTGTCTAAAATAAACCTCCCATTACGAACCTAATGGTGGTTAAAAAATTGTCAAATGAAGCATTGTTTGAGAGATACTTTGTCATTTATTTTTTAAAATATTGATTAAATAATTAATTAAAAATTAAAAGTATTTTATCACTTGAGATGATTCCAAAAACTCGACACAAATAAATATTATACCCTAACTAGGTTAAAAACACCATTCTGGACCTAATCATTGTCTCGAGTTTTCCATATGATGAACTATTTATTACATATTAATTGTCTAATATTTAATCAATGGATTAAATAAATAATTAATATGATATGTGTTATTTTTTTGAGTGAGGTGAACAAACATCCAATGACTATAATTGTTTTACCCCCACTAGGTTAAACACTGCTCCCCAGACTAATCGGTGGTATCAGATTTCCCAAATGATGAACCATTTGGGATATATGTAATTATTTTACATAAAGATATAAATTAAATTTTATTTAATAACATTATTTGATTATCTAGACTTCCATGAATCCAGTCACATTGAATGATATATCCTGCCAAGGGTAAACATCATGTCTTAGACCTAACGGTGGTCTCATATTTCTCATACAACAGACTATTTTGGATTTATTCAATTATTTTTGATAAAAAATGCACGCGTAATATAATATAATTAAAAATATTATTCAATATTCACCAAGACAATGTGGCCTTTGAAATCACCCACTAATTGAGTGTCTAACTCCAAAAATATTCCATTAAATATATGAAAATGTTAGGTAAGATTTTTCTCTTATGTATAACTTTTAACATTTTATTAATTTATTTGAAAGATAAATCATTTTTCCCAATTATGATATTAATAATCAATCAGAAGAGGGTTTTTATTATCATTGAAAAAATTAAGATATCATAATGTATAAAAATAAAAGGGATATATATAACAAATTAAGACCTCTTGATTAATAAATTTCATTCAATTTTTCTACATTCAATTCACATAAGTGGAATAAAATACGTTTCATTTAAATGATTAATACACATCAAAAAATTGTTTTTTGAAAAATTATTCTTTAATCCCAAAAATGTAATTGCACTAGTATCTGATATAATGATTATTAAAAAGAATTTACCTAGATTACATATAATTAAATAATACTTATGTTACATTAAAAAAAATTCCAAATGTATTGAAACATTTTTATGAAATAAAATGATAGTTTAAAATTCATTATTTTTCTTTATTCACTCAAAAATCAATACTTTCATAAAAATAAAAAATAGATCAAACAAATATAATTTTTAAATGATGTTTTTAAAAATTAATTCAATTTTATAAAATAAATTTTAAACCATTTTAATAAGTTATTTATTATTATTTTCTCAAAATATAAATTATCAACCCATTATTGAAGAGAACTTTTTTTAATAATAAGATGTATTTAATAAAAATAGAGTGTTTATTCCCAAATTGTAATCAGAATATTTATAAATAGTAGGAAAGACAAAAATATTTCATAATTCCATTAATAATGATCATAACTACCAATTTAAAGGCATTTTCATAATGGTCATAATAAAATTATAATATTTTTGGATCATATCTACTCGATGTTGTGTGTTTTATATGATATAAAACAAAGTGTTCATTTAAATTATTTTGATATTTTCTAGATCCTGGTTAAAATGATCTTCGTGATTTAATGTATTATATTAATATCATATAAATTCATCACAATCATATTTTCAATTATCAATAGATGGTAATAATATAAAAAATATTTACATCATTCATGGAGATTGTAGGACATACATATTCATGAATGGTATATTAATTTTTTAATGAAAATAAGGAATGAAATAAAAATGACAATTTATCATTAATAAAAAATTACTAAATCATAACTTACATTTATATAACTTAAATATATCTTTATATCCATCCATGTAAAAGAAATATGAAAAATAGAACATGTTAGTTTTTGTAGGATGTAGTCCACACATATGAATGAGAGACATTATCATTTTCCAAAATATTGGAAGATAAGAAGATATTTTAAATGTTATAATTCTAGAACAATATTTATGTGAAAAAAAATATATATGATCTTTAAAACCATTATAATAATCTCCCATGAAATATAGTTACAGAACATGAATTGTATCGTTATGTGGAGGTGATATCCCACACATATGCACAAGTGATAATTTCAGCCAAAATATGATGGAAAAGAGTGTGAATAATTATATTCATAAAAATATAAATATATTTTTAATGAAATTATAGTCTTGATAAAGAATAAAATATTAAACAATGAGGTAACACAAACCAGAATATATTATTTTTTAATTATGATCATTATAACCTTGTCGTTGAATTTCGTGTTATGAATTACATTAATTTTTTTGAAATATGTATCTATGGACTTAAGGAATGAAAATATATTTATCATTAATTTGAAAATAAGCACTAATATTTTATTAATGTCATTTTTTTCATAAAAAATACATTTTAATTTAAAATATTTTATATTATTTTGTGTGACAGGATATTATAATAAATTTACAAAATATTTTATAATTTTAATTTTTATAAGAAATATAATTTTTTATATCAATAGTGAAAAATTGCATTTGAGTGAGATTTTTTATTTTTAAAAAAAATATTATTTACCAATGAATTGATAAAATACTAATTTTATTGAAAATGTTTTTATGTTTAAGTATTTATAATGTTCCATTTTATTTTATAACAATTTTAATATAAATTTGATTATTATATTATTAATAATCCAATTGTGTTTATTGGATTAATTTGTTATTGTTCAATTTATTATAATACGGTTTTTATAGTTTGGAAGGCATGTTTTCTGAAATAAGTTGTCTTTTTATGTTTTTCAAATTTAATAATAAATTTATTTTTGAATATTTTATGAATTAAAAATTGAATAAAAAATTAACTAATTTGATGTAGTTTTTTATAACATGGTAGTTAGTTTCATTTTATTTTTGGAATTATGAGTTGTAATCTTTGTAAATAATTTACATCATTGTATGTGAAATTCAGATATTAGAGGTAATAAATATTTTAAGGACAAAAAATTGATGCTAACGTTAAAATTTTTCCTATCATGTGATTTTATTTCAAAAATTAAAATCCAACTCTAAAAAAATAGCATCTTCATGCCATATTTTATTGATTTCTATGTTTATAATATTTTTGTAAAATATAATTTCAAATATTTCAGTTTAATTATTAAATTAATTATAATATTTTATGACATGAAAAATTATATACATTATATTGTAATGAATAAATTTTTGGGAGAAAAATAATTATTTTCATTATGAAATTAGTTATAGAATAATTCATGGTGAAACTACAACCATAATTAGTTATGAAATTCAAACAAGTCATTTTTTCAATTAATAGTAAAATAAAATAAATAGTTCAAAAAATATTTAAAGTAATATAACATGAAGGATTTATTTTTTCCAGAAATTTTTGAAAAAATTTACATGTTTGATTTGTTTAAAATGAATTTATTCAAATTACTATTCTATTAATTTTTTTAAAATTTAAATTAAATTAATAGTATCTAGAATGACATTAATGGTATTTTAGGTTAAAAGTAATTTATTAAATTATTTCAAAATCAATGTAATCCAAAAAAAGACAAATAGGACAATAAATGTTTGAAAATTTCATCGCTCATCCATTTCTATTCCAAATGGAATATTATTTGTATAATTATAATGCTTTAATATTGAAATTGTCATTTTCAATATTGAGGATAAAATTTGTTCACCAGTGATTAATAAAACACATAATGTCTAAAATAATATTAAAAACCTTAATATTTTAATAAAATTTTTATATTAATACAATTACATCTTATATTATAATCTTCGTTAAATTAGAAAATATTACATGAGTTACACATGTATTTGAATATGGTATTTCTTTTAATTCAAAAAGTATCATAATTTATTTTTTATAATAAATTATTTTCTACTAAATAATTTAAAAATATTGAAAAACATACCACAAGTATAGTTTTTTATATGGTTTTAAAATATCCATTTTTATATATAGAGGTTAAATATAATTTTATATTAACAATATTTACTCTATAGTTATTAAAAAGCATTCTAGTGGTGGTAATGGTCAAAAAGGGATATTAAAGGTTTTAAGGAAAATGATAAAGATAAGAACATATCCTTATAAAGTTTAATTTTTATTTGTTTGGATTATATTTACTCATCCAAATATTATTTTATAATTATATCAATTTTAATCTATTCTAACTATAAACATAATTAATATGAATTTAATACTTTAATAAATTTGATGAATACTCCTACCTTTATTATAAAATTGGCACCCCACTCTTCTTATCTAATAATTAAAAAACCATTTTTTTAGATAATACAATTGAAACTTCACTGAGAAAATATTTCCACACATTCAATAGGTCTTAGAATTGGAATATATTGTACCATAGGGGGATTATGGTGTGA
The DNA here is from genome assembly GCA_963277665.1 of Viscum album. Classification (NCBI taxonomy): domain Eukaryota; kingdom Viridiplantae; phylum Streptophyta; class Magnoliopsida; order Santalales; family Viscaceae; genus Viscum; species Viscum album. The sequence goes on along the minus strand of OY728160.1, from coordinate 38,989,973 downwards.
AAAAAAGTTTTTTTCTGAATAAATGAGAGATATTTTTCCAAAGGTATTAGATTTATATATTTTTCCACATAAAAAAATGATTAGTCTTGTATGATAAAATAAAAAAACCAGTATATTTCATATACCTATTTTTTATCATGTTAGTGGAATAATATATATCCATCTCCTCTTCCAACAATTTTCAAATGAATTATCATTAATTTGTACTTAAGAGTACATCATAGCTAACCGATGTAATTTTTCCCATCATTTCCTCTCACAAATATTTATAATGATGTATTTAATGTAAATAGATTATATTTGTGATATATTTATCATTTTTAATATTTAATTTATCATATAATTTTAACCATTTCCATTGATTTCAAAATAACAACATCGTGCATGTGTACGATTAGATTATGGTATCCATGATGTGATGTGATTAATTTTTCATCAACACACCACAAGATTGGTATATCTATGTGTATAAAATGTTATTTATTATATTATTGTCATTATATTAAGATAATATAAACCAATTTTTAATTACATAATGATTGTTGGAAAATTGTGATATTACTCATGTGCATGTATGGCCTATCGTTTCCACAATGGTAATGTAGTTCATTTTAATTACTATAATAAGATTATTGTTTAAACAATATAATTGATTTAAAAAATTATAATTATATAATTAATATTATTATATTGATGATGGAATAATGAACTATTTTTCTATAGTCAACCAAATTAATTCATTTTGGGAATACGATTCGATTATCATTAAAATGTCAAATGTGAATTTAATTGATTACTTAATTATATCTAACATTGTAATAAGTGGGATAAAATAAATAATAATTGTAACGCCCTGACCCTAGTTACCCAGAGTCGGTGTATTATTACATAACATTGGCATGATCATGAGAAAGATCAAATCTCGAAAGACCGATTGGTTTTGTAGCCTTGGATACAATAGATATATTCATAAAGTTTTACATTACATCATATAGTGAAGAACTACTACAACTAAATATTGACTCCACAGTACACACTATTATCCCCTAATAATATTCCTCTAGGTCATTCATAATTTACTTCCTCACATCCTGGGAAAAATAAAACATAGAAAAGGGGTGAGATCAAATGCCCAGTAAGGATAATAATATAGCAGAAACTTCCACAAATAAGAATAAAAATTTAAGGTAATGTATAACTAAATCAAAATCCTTTTAAACTTGAATTTCAACATAGTATGGAAAAAATAAAATGAAATAATGCCATTTACTTATTCACATGAATATTCTACTAATCGAATAATCACAATGAATATCAATAACCACTTTCATAATGATGGAATGCATAATGCCAAACTATCATAACCACATAGCCAAGCCCTCGTGCCAAGAATACAAATAAGATTTTGTCAAGGCCTTGTTCCAAGACACTAGTTTGTCTCATGAGACCTACTGGTGCATCGAGGATATATTGCGGGCTCCACCCATCAGATATTAAATCCAATGCATTCCCATATGAAAAGGTTTAAACATAACATAAACATTCGTATTAAAACTAGCATACGGATTGTAAATACTTTCACCATAACTATGAATGGTATAAAAATATCACATCCACAGTCAAATATATCACAAATCCTTCAATACAATATAGATGTTTTGTATCATAATAAATCAACTTCAAATAAGTGTAAAATCCATCAAAGGATGTTGACATAGATGAAATCAAAACTCTTTTTAGAGAAATATCTATTTCTATTTTGAAATCATTTAAGATTCATATATTTATAAAATAAAACATTTTATTTGAAAATATTCTTATAATTGTGTAACGGAAGCTTAGACGATTTTATAACGGTGGAAAATAACCGCACCCGCTGTATATGTTAAAAAACATTCTTACCTTAATTCTGTCGAAAAGGTTAAAAAGCACCTTGTTTGGAAAACGACGGAAATATTCCTTTATAAAAATCTTATAAAAAGTCAAACAAGGGTATAAATGACTTTAACCCAGATTCTGTTAAATAATAAAAATGTTTTGAAATAAATTTTTAAGAAACAAGGATGTGGATGATTAAGAGATCCCAGAAGATCATTACGTATAAACAACCTCGGATAATGAAGAGATTGTGAAACAACCCTTACTTGTAATTTTCCTTGGTTGGGGTAGGTTAACCTCCTGTATAATGGTGAAATAATTGTTATTAAATTATAGAAGAATCATATACATTAATATGATATCATATTTGATCTTTTAACATTGGTTTGTTAATAATATCTTAGTATTATCGTTGTATCGGGTGTAAACTTACTCGTTTTATTTTATATGTTTTGTTATGTAAGACATGTTTGTAATGGATAGGTTGTATCTTAATCATATCCATAATGATATAAAGGCCTTATATACTATTATTAATCATCAAATGATAATTATTCTTGAATGGATACGATGGAGAAGGAATCTCATCGCATTCGTGGAGACGGTAGTCCATACGTACGCATGAGCGACAATATCATTTTTTTGATATTAAAATAATATATAATTTTATATTATATCATATATAAAGAATAATTATCATGTTATATTTATTATTTACATGAGTTACACATCATTATTATACCCATCCAAATAATAATATATTGAATAACAATTACACCACGACGTGGAGACGGTAAGCCGTACGTACGCACGTATGGTGACATGTTATTCAAAGGGTGGATAGAATAATGAATATGGTTGTACCATATTTATAATAAAATCACAGTATATATAAGATACTGGAGTTATTATTTGATAATGGAAATAACAAAGAAAGAAGAAGTGGAAGAAGAAATGAATTTGAAAAAGGGTGGTGAAAACATTACCTCTTCTTCAGGTTCTTCCTTTTTATTTGATCAAAAGGGCTCCTTAGGTTGGATTTATGTTCAAACTAAAGCCTCTATGTTGTAGTGAGGGAAGTTGAGAGAGTATTTGGGTAGAGTTTGTCCTAACCAAAAGTTTTTTAAGGTGTGAAGTAATGAGAAGGGGGAGTGCCCTTTTATAAGATGGGTGAGGGGCACCTTTGGAAAAGCTAGAAATATTAATTTATAATAAATTCATATTCGGTTTCTAATGGCTCCAAAGTTGATTATTCAAAGGCTACGGTGGGGATAGGTCGAAAAAAATTCAACCAATAGAATGTGGACAGGTTTGGGGTACTATATTAACCTTATCTTTTAGTTTTAACTCTTAGTTAATTGGTTTGGCATTTACCATGTCACTATGAATTTTTATATTATATAGTTAATAAACTTACTATATACATCCAAGCGACCCCAAGTGGTACATTAATGATACACCTATCATGATATAAGTCTCTGGGCCTAACCTTAGATTTTTAAAAATTTAATATCAATTAATAATATAATATTTGTTTTAAAAACTCTTTTTTGTCAATTTTGACACTAATCAATAGTTGATTTTTTTGAAACTTATAACAGAATGATTACTTCGGAAAAAGTCAATTAAATCAATCTTAATATGTCATATTATCCTATAAAATTATTTTAATTCATTAAAAGTATTAAATCATATTTATTTGGGTATTAATAATATAAATTATTTTAATTTTTCACAATTATTGTAATTACTGAATCATCATTGTGTCATAAATAAATTAAATTATTTAATATGTAAAAATTATAAATAAAATATCATTATGTAGGAAATATTTTTATCTTTCTAATTAATATTTAAAATCAGAAATCAAACATATTTAACCCTATGTAAAAATTGTTTTTCTAAAAGATATATGGTTGTGTCATTTTTGTATTCATTTTAACTTAATTAAAATAATGTGTTCCTATCACTTAAAAGTGGCACCATGGGGTCCAAAAATTGACCCAAATATTCCCATGGTCGAACATGTATCAACCAATAAGGTTATCATACGTTTTAGGATAATTGTTTTTATTATAATGTTAAATTTTAACCCTTATTTACTGGATTTACCCTTTAACCATGGTAAATAAAATATTTACCGAAATAATTATTCAAAATGTCTAAAAATAAAATTTATATATTTACCAAATTTGAAAATCCTGATTCCAAATATGGAATCCATTTTTTCAAATTCAAAATATAGAAGTGGCAGAAATTAATTTAAAAATAATTTCTGTTGTCAAAACAAAAAAAGCGTTTTGAAGATATAATAACTATCAAAAGATTGATATTTGTTTATGTTTGGTTTAATTGTGAAACAATGTAAAATGACCAAAATTGTATTAAATGGTAAAAATATATTCTAAATATACTTTAAAACCACTAAAATTCATAATTTATCACTATTAATTATTTTGAATAAAAAAGTTGTTTTTAATTAAAATTTAGTAATTTTTACTATTCATCCAAATGTGAAAGTAATCAGAAAAGTACCAAAATTTCACCTTAGGCTAAATTAGATACTCTAAATCCAAAAATGAAGTCCATTTTGATGGATAAAATTTCTAAAATTTTAAAACATAGGTATTACTATTCATAATGGCTAGTTTGATTGGTTGTGGTGTGTTAGAATCTCGAAGTTGCGTACAATTCACCCCATTACATTATTCAAAGGGAAACGTACCGTGGAGGCTTTTGATGTTTAATTGTAATTTTTTTTGATATCCCCAATCTAAAAATTAAATTTATTTAGTCAAATTGAATATATAAAAGTTTAAAATATTAGATTTAAAAAGGTTTTCACTATTAAAAGTTGGTAAAAGTGCAATACTGAAAATGAATTTGTTCTTAAATTATGTCTAAGAAACTTATAATATGGATTCTAAAATTATAGGGATTATATAAAGTTTAAAATTTAGTTAATAATATTCATAACCTCTTTTGAACGGCTTGTTTGGTATGTCATGGTGCGCTTGAACTCGGTGTTGCGTGTAGTGCAAGTTATTGAATTATTTTGAAGAAATAACACACTATGAAATCTTTGGGTGTTACAATAAATATGAATACTGTTTTTTTAATGTAAATAGTTAACATATTTTCATTATTATTGATTATAAAGAATACACATGGGAATTCAAACTCAATGTAAAAGATAAATTATTATAAAAAAATCAAAATTAATTTTTTAATGATTTATATTCTCAATATTTATATTGAATATAAATATTTTTGTGATTATATTATAGATTTATTTATATAAGAATAATATTTTCATATTCTGTCTTTTTTTTCAATCATTAAATGGTTTTCAAAAAGTATAATTTGAAATATTTTATATTGAGCATTTTTTCGATATTTAGAAATGAGAACAAAATGTTATATTGTATCATATATAGAATAAATAGATTATTCATTTCTATATTATTATTATTTGATGTTTGGATTAATGGTTAATCATAAATTTATTATTCATTAAAAAAACAACATTCCATGTGGATTTTATATTATAAAAAAATATTTCAAATGTAATAGATATTTTGATATCCTTCAATGTTTTTCTTATATGTGAACGATATATTTTTGTAGGTATGGAAGGTTTAATGGCTTTTTATCATGTTATAGTTATATGGAGTTGTTTATGATGAAGAATGGTTTTGTTATAAGGAAAATTTTAGTGGTTTCATTATAAAACATGGATAGGTTGTTCCATTATAAACCATATATGTTTGGTTTATTTATAAACATCTGATGGGCGGTTATGTAACAAACCAAGTACAGACGGGTTTATTATATCTCATGAATGCATTGGATTCTCCCAATAATTATAGTTAATGTTTTTCAAATTGTTTATTCCCTTTTTAATAGTGATATATAAAATTATTTCAGAAGCTACAAAACTAATTTATTTTTTTTATTTCTATGGGTTTTATGAAAAACATTATTTCACAAGGTTAGATATTTAGATTAGGTTTAAAGTAATATTTATGTTATTTAAATAGGGAAATATATATAAATACACACACACACATATATATATATTGATAGAAAAATACCATATTCCAATGGTTTGGAAGTATTGGTATAGGTCTCCAAACCATTTATATAGCCTATACCAATGGTTTGGAGAACTGTTGGCTAGTATGGAATGGGTATATGTCTATACTAATGGTTCATGAAAAACCGTATGTATAGACCTATTTCAACAGTTTAAAAACACCTTTTTATTGGTCATAAGAAAAACCTAGACCGACGGTTTCATAAAACCTTTGGTGTATGTAATTAAAAAAAACTTTTCTTAGTTTTGATCATATCCCCTCTGGTTTATAATCCAATGACCTAACCACTAACCTAACATGACATATGTGAATATAATTTCATAAATATATATATATATAAATATTTATATGTATATTTATTAGTATTTTAATGTTTTATTTATTTAATTTTATTTAACGAAATATTCTATAAAAGAATGTGTGTACCTATACCAATGGTTTTGAGAACCGTTGGTATATGTGATTTTATTTTTTAGGCTATACCAACGTGTTTTAGTATAGATCCACCCTATACTAATGTTTCTTCAGAGATAATTTTTTTTAAATGGAATATTTTTATAATCATTCATGGTTTATCAAGTTTAATTATTTCAATTCATGTGAATTTTAATATATATTTTTCAATCCACAATTTATATTGATTTTCAACTAGGTTTTATGAATGAGTAGAATGATGAAGATGAAATAATATGGTAGTATAAATTTAGTGTATGGTTGGATGAATTCCCACTTAATGGGATTGGTATCATTATGTATGATTTTTTTCTTATTCAATAAAACTCAGAACCTAATATATCTTTTGGTATGTTTGTGATGTCATATTTCATTTTTATTTTGTAACTTTTTTTATTGTTTAATTTGTGTCACATTGATTGGTATCAAAGCCCAAAATTTATTGATTATGATTTTGTCACTGTATCTATGAGTGTGGCTCTTGGTATATTATAGTTAGTATTAGAGAATACTTTATACATCATTGGATATTATGATGCTTTCATTAGAGGTTATGATATGATTTAGGTATACCACAATCATTATATGATTTAATGACTAATAATATATTACAAATATAAAAAATACCTTTTGGTTTTTTATGGGATGGTATTTTTATATTATTAGTGAAATTTTTGGAAACATTTTTTAGGTTTATGAATATTTAAAAATTAGGATTACCATGAAGTATTATAAGATAAATATTAACATTACATTTTTATACATGTCATTAAGGTTGTTGAAAACCTTTAGGGATTATATATTCAATGATATCTAAGTTATAATTGGTTATTGAAATTTTATAACATATTATTAATTATATAGATTACTATCAGATAGAAATTTTATTTTGTAAAAAAATAATTAATGATCTTTTGAAATAACATAAAAATAATTATGGAGAATGTTATATAATATTATGGTATTTTATTGGTTGAATAAAGGTGGAATGATCTTTTATGTGATATTAGGATCTTATAACATTATAATAGTGATTCAGGCAATTTATTAAAATAATTACAAAATTTTATTGACTATATTATTTTTAAATATTCATATGTGGGTATATGACATTCTGAGTGACTAATGTTAAAATGATATAAATATTATATTAATATCCAAATAAATTGTTACCAAATCCTAATGATATTTGTGTTTTGAACATAATCAGTAATATTTTGATTAATTTTATGTTATGCTATTTACCAAATGATCTATTCCGAGATTTTGGTGTAATTCTTGAGGATATAGTGAATCATTTTTATTTCATAATTTTAAGATTTATATATTTGTTGAATTAACATTCCCATTTCTAACCATTTTGTTTATGGTTATTTTATAATGATTAAGGGAATTGATTGATATCATTTTGTTGAATTTTAGGAGATGATATACAAATTTATCTTTCCTTCGTTTATAACAAATGTTTTATAATCAATTTATTATGATGTCGGGTTTCAACAAATTAATTTTAAAAGTTCATACCATTGGTTTCTAATATCAGGTGCAAAATAATAGAAATAAATTTATTAAATAGAAAAAATTTAATATCATGATATTTTAAATAATTGACTATAATTGATTGAAATTCAAATACTCAACTTAGGCCTTAAATGAAGCAGGAAAAATTATTAATTAAATATTAATGTCAAAACCTTTTATTTATCTAGTGGGTATGAATAAAATTGATTTAATTATGAAATATTTATACAAAAAAATAAATTATTACAAATTTAAATAGTAATTATTACCTAATAAGAAAAGATTACTTGGTAAAGAAAATTTATTTGTTAAAAATATGTTTTCATATAAGAAAAACATATATTCCCTATGTTATGGGTATTATAAAAATGGGTTCTTAAGAGATTGTATATTATACTATTTGGAAATGATTTTCTTATGGTTGAAACAAAAATTTTAATTTGCATTAAATATTTCATATGTTAGGACTATATAATGAATCTTCAACATTTTTTATAATAAAGGTATGTTCAACTATTAAGTAGGGATGGGTGCTTCCACAATAAATAAAGGACATGTGGTAACATTATAATCCAGGGATTGGTAGTTCCTTTATAATCAAATACTAGTTGTTACATTATAATCCATGGTTGGGTAGTTATGTTATATCCATCCAACTCAATAGGATCTTTAGAGAAATATGATGGGCGTTTCCATTATTGGTTATTTCATTTAAATGTGTGATATGGAAAATAATTTCCCAATTTAACATCATTATTTATTTATGAATTATTTTGTTTTTACCAAAATCAAATAATATCATATGGTAATACATTGATCATGTTTTTAATATGTTGTTTATGATACTTATTGGGGGTGTAGTATACAGAACATTGTTAAAAAAATTTTTTGTTTTTAATGACTTTAAATAAACCATTATGTGTTTTATTTACCCATTTTTATATATTACTTATATTATTATGAATATAATTTGGAAGATTAGTTGATATCCATGGAGTTAAATTTTTATTCATAGCATAAAATTTATTTTGAAAAATATTTGTATTTTTATTCATAGAATAATATTTCTTTTTATTTATTTTTGTGACCCTTGCAATGATTTTATTGAACATACTATTTGTATAAATTCTTTTTAGAAGTCTTTAATGTTCTATAAAAATAAATATTAAGACATAATATATAAAAAGAATAGCTTTGTGTAGTGGGAATAAGGCTCACATAAAATCATGTGTATTGTTATATTACAGAATTTCCTAATTTTCTATATCTATGAACCAAAATGATTTGTGGGTATTTAAGTGACCTTTTATTTAATTTTAATATTCTTAGTTTTTGGATAGTTTAGATTGGGAAACATTAATTAGTACAAATTACGTAAATGTAAATTTTATGATTGTACCCCTAGAACTATTAATGAGGGTCCCATTATGTTATTGTAACATAATAATATTAACATTTTAGTATTTTTTGGGTCGTAAAGTAATTATTAATGGATAAATACAATATAAATAGATGAACTAGAAAAAAAATAAATTGAAACTCATTGATTTATATGATTCACAATCATTCATAAGTCCTCTATTATATCCTTTTCTACAGACACTCAAAATTATATTTTAATAAGACAAAAACCTCTTTAACTCTTATAGGTATGCTGGAATGATAATTTGGTGGGGTATTGTAAAACTAGATTTATAAAAATTGTTTAATTAATAGAATTTATTGGTGTCCATATATAAGAATAAAAGATGAAAAATTTTGATTTTTTAAAAATATGAAAATTTAATACTGGCATAATAAATAAAAATGCTTTAAAATGAACATGTATTAAAATTTAAGTATAATATGATCTTGAAATATAGTACAAAAAATATTATTTAAAAAATATTAATTTTCATATCTTCCCTAATATCTTTATTTGACCCCTACTAGTCACTTCTTATGTTTAACTATAGTTACATCATTTTCAATCTTAGAGTAATGTAATATAAATTATAAGGTTAAAATATACACATAAATAGCCAAGGGATTCTATTTTTGACAACTTGTCTTTCTATTCTTACTCATTTTAATTTATATGGTTTTTTAATAATTCCATTAAATATAAATTTTTCTATAAATGTCAAAAATGTCGATTTTTAAACTATTCATCTGATTTGAATTTACAGAAATATATATAACAAAATAATTCAAAGATAAAATTTGTAACCATTAATTAGACAGTATTAATAAACCTAAATTTTTAAAACAATATTCCACTCAATAATGTTTTCTAGTGTTGTTTGTAAATTACATTTCATTGATTTCTGTACTAATTGAACATACACAATGTATCCATTGTATAAGAATATAAGTTTATTGTATTATCACTAATAAGTAGAAATAAATTACATCATTTAATTAATTTTATTACTCACAAATTTACCTGTAATATTCTTAATAAATTATTTGTGTCCCTTTGTGATCATATATGATTTATTTCAAATAAGTGCGTTAGATTTTGCATTTTTATTTATATAATATAATAAAAAGTTCAGATTTTAAAAAAATTAGTTTATATTGTTTTGAAATTATATGGTAAAATCAATCTTACATAATGAATTTAATTATATTTTTGGGTGATTTTCAAATGATATATAATGGGTTTAAACCTTTTTATACCTATTTTACCATTATCGAGGTGACAACTATTTACCACAAATACTATTCGTAATGCCTAAATATAAAAGGGATCTATTTACCATATTTGAAGTAGATAATTTCAAATATACTATCTAGATTTTAAGATTCAATATGAATATGTCATAGAAATAAATTTTAATATAATTTTTTAAAATTACAAGAAAAATATTCTTAAAAACATTCATTTTTGCATATAATTTAACTTATATCAAAATCATGAATATTTAACATTAAATTTGATTTAATTACATTATTATAAATATAAATTTCTATATTTCCCATTATGAAAAAATAGAAAATTTAATTGGAATCTAAAATTACACGATTTAATGAAAAGAAATGTCGTATTTCAATTTTTTTTTTCTATTTTATGAAAATTCATTCATTTCGTAAAAAAAAATTTCACAAAAAATTAATCATTATATTATTATATTTTAATTTATTCATATTTATTAAAAAAAATGTGATTATAATAAATTAATTATAATTTTATGCACAGAAATCAAATAAAAATAATTATTCATGAAATTTCATTTTTTATATCTGAAATGAATTCAATAAAAAAATGAGTTCTTATTTCATAAGAATTAAAAATAATTTTTTATTATTTTATAATATTATAAATTTTTTTAATAAACTATTTAATCATATTAATATAAACAAATTCAAGGAATTTGATATATATGTGTTATTTATAAAATAATATTTTATAATTTATCTCAATTTTTTTAAAGCTCAGTTTTGCCTTTTAAGAAAGTTATCGAATAAAATTTTTATTTTAATATAAATTTTTGTGTTGTTAAAAGAATTTTATTTTATCTGTGAATTTTTAATTTTATAAATATTTTTTAACCTGTAAAACCATTTTTGACATTTTAAAACATCAGTATAATTTTGTACAAATATTTTTGAATAAAATAAAAATTAAATATTTTAAAATAATATTTTTTTCATTTTTGAAGATTTAAAATTATAACATAGATTTATAATTTGGAATGAATGGTTAAAAATTATTTAATAATAACTATTTTAAATTCATGAAAAAATGTTAAATTACATTGGTTAGAAATAGTTACCATGGTAAAAATAAAAAAGTTTAAAAAATCATTCACAGAGAGGGATTGAAAAAAAAATTCAAAAAGGAGTGGGAGGGGATTATTAATGATTTTAAATTGGACACTCCTCTCCTAATATCATCAAATTTTTGTTATAAAATGGACACTCCTCTCCTAATATCACCTTCTATGAAAACACACATTTATTTGGGACCAAAATGATACCATAAATCATTGAAAAATACTTTGACACCATTTAGTTGTTCTATTATTATAAGAATATCATCCCTAAATTTATTAACCACCTTGGAAATATAAACTACATTTAAAATTTGTAACCACTCTTTACACATTTATATTTCGTTATATACAATTTTTATACATAAAAATACATTAAAACATAATAATATGATAACATAAGTATAATTTTTATATAATTCATTAATTATAATTATGGAACAATAATTTGTAACCATTCCCATTTCTATTAAAAAAATGAAATTTCAATTTTTGTGTTGGGAAAACTACCACATTAAAGATACAACATGATTTTTATTATTTTACAACCACACAAAGTTGGTAGTTAAATTGAATTTAAATTTGTAATTATTATATTTTTGACACATTTTATATTTATGGCACCCCTTATTTCAATTATACATTTAATCATGGTTTATTACATAAAATAAATATTTGATACAACATATAAGATCAGGGAATATAGATTATTTGGGGCTTAGGAACATTGCATAATTACTTAAAACATGAAACACAATATCCTTATTGAACGTTTCTTCTAAATGACCACTACATTCCCTCGAACATTGCAGTGCATGGGATAACCTGAGGACATTACTAAAAGGGGATGATATATAAATCCCAAAAAAGGGGTATACAAGGAATAACATGTAAAATACAATAAATTATGGGCTATATTAATATCAATGGAACATAAAAGAAATATTAACTTAAAGGCATTATATTTCATGGTTTTCATAACATGGAAATATGGAAACAAAAATTAACAAAGGATTAAATGAGCCAAGGATCCTTGCACATGGAGCGTGTGTAAAGACTCATTTTACTTGATTATCATGGATAAAATCTCATTGATCTTTACATATCATGATATTAATCTTTACCCAATGCATTAGAGCGCTATTAAGGTGCACCCTACTTCAACATTTAATTTCATGCATAATTATGCCACATAGATTCATTAAACATCATAATTTTCTCTATAATAAAGGAAAGTGGAATTCGTACATGAAACATTATAATCAATAAGTAAATGTTCATAAATTTGAATAAACATGATAGGTAATTGGACATGGTATTCACTACACAATGACTTTGGCTTGAGAAAACTTGTGGTGAAACTACGGTAGCATAACGACTTGACATAAGAATTCATAAAAATTGTTGATGAGAGATAAAGTAGTGTATCATCATATGTAAATGAAATTCATAGTAATGGTTGTTATATAGAAACATTTCCCATTAAATTTAATGTAATATAGATTCATAATACAAAACAATTACTTCAATGTGAATTAGAAGAGATAAATATCATACGGAATTCGGACATGTTAACGAGTGTATATGGGTGGAAATAATGAGAGATAAAGAGTTATTTCATCATGTAAATCGTATGGGGGAATATAATGGAGGTTTCAAATCATACCCAAACATTTTTTATTGAATGTAAAGGGGTTTTACAACATAAAGAAACATGGAGAAAATTGACAATGGAAAGAATCCCATACTTGGATGTGTGAACCCAAATGCTTGGGAGGGGCTTTAGAGAGGCTTCTTGAGAGATTGGGGCTCCTTGGGAGGATTCTAGAGAGAGGTGGTCTAAGTATAGTCAATCATGAAGGGATTTGAGTGAAGAGGAAGTGCGATCTTGGGTGGGATTATATTAGAAAAGGGAAGGAATTATTTATTATTTAGGTTATGGACCCTACACATTAAACTAATCAAAATACAAACCATAACATGGTTTGTTCCCATGGTTTACTCTAAAGTTTATAGGGAAAACATATTTTATAAGGAAAATGGCTGAACGTCTTAAAATATTAGGCATGCATATGTAGATGTGATTCACACTTTCATAAAAGTGAATTTAAAAACATAAAATGTTTTATATCTCTTAGAGGGTCCGCTAAATATTTTTAGAATAAAACAAAAACTCCTAAAATCACATTATTTTAATAGTAAATCATATATTCACAAAACATAATGTTTATAGTATTTTATTACATCACTATTGGGTAATTATGATGTCATAAACACATTATATATTTAAAAAGTATTTTATTTTTACACAAAAATGTGGTTGTCTCAGAAATTTAGAAAAAAATCATCATTGGATAATTTTGATTTCCTAATTCCAAAAAATAATATTCATTTTATCTAAATACCTTTCTTAATATTTAAATTCTTACTTATAAAATAAAAACCAATAATTATCGAAAATTCATGGGTTTTGAAAAAAAATGGATTTCAAACCTTAATGAATTTTACAATTGTATTAATAAAAATTATGCCATAATTTTTATTTAATAAAAATAAATTTCATAATAATATTTTTTTAAATACTATTTAATTAATAAATCCATTAATTAATCAATATAAATTTATTAATTTAATATTAACTAAAAAATACTATTTTCACTTTAAAAACTATTTAAAAAGTAACAATAATAAAATGAATGTATATTCTTTATTATATAAAAATGTAATATACATAATCATAGTGATATGGTCATGTTACATAAACCACTATAACACCCACAAAATACTGAAGGGTAATGCGTGAAATGATGAAAAACTCTTGGGGTGGCTTCAATAACATTTCTCAGGTGGTAATCTCTATCATCATCCCCTTTTCTAGAAGGATTTTTTGTTCGAGATTAACATGTAGAACCAAGACTTGGGATTGGACAAGAGTAAATCCAGATGATTCCCCCTCCTTTCTGATATACTCTATATGGGCTTCGTATAGAGAAATTATACAGGATGAGGCATTCGCTTCCATTTTTAGAATAAATTGGATTTGTTAAACCCTATATTTATAATAATCATGTGATCTTTGTTAAATGATTATATTACAAATGGTAAAAATACATAATGGTATTTTAAAATTCAAAAACATAAAACAAAATAATTGAATATGTTATATATCCATTTTACAAAATAAGACATTTAATTATATCAAGAGGAATTTCCATTAATGAATGTTTGGGTCATTAAAATCATCCACTATAAGATATTTCACCCTCGAAATTTATTTTTCCAGAGTAAATAGTTATGGGTACCTCTACATCATCACTTCATCCAATTCCCATGATTCCTCTTCAATCTTCTGGTTTCTCCACATCACTCTCATGATGGGAATTGTCTAATTTCAGAAAACATTTTCCATATGATCTATGATCCTTACAGTCTTCTCTTAATAAATGAGGGCATTATCCATTGGTACCACCACTGGATTGCTTACATGTGATGGGTCAGGTATTTACTTCCTCAAAATTGACACATGGAATATAGTAAATACTCGAGATAGGTTTGGTTGGAGTGATAGATTATAGGCCAACACTATAATGTGATCAAGGATCTCAATAGGGATAATTTACTTTGGACTAAGCCTTCCATTTTTTCCTAATCTCATAACTCTCTTACATTGTGATATATGGTTGAATACCATGCCTCTGACATCAAACTCCAGTCTCATCGATGATTACCAGCATAGCTCTTTTGTCGACACTGAGTAGTTTTAATGTGGTACTGGATGGTCTTAACCTTTATTACTATTTCTTCAACCATTTCTGGACCAATTAGTATTATATCCCCAAAATCATCCCAACATGTTAGTGTGATTCACCTCTTCCCATACGGGGCATCATAAAAATCCATATGTATTACTAAGTGAATAATAGTGTTTCAAGTCAACTCAAATAGAGGAAGATGTCAATCCCATCCTATTTTTAAGTCCATTGATCACACTCTCAAAATGTCTACATGTGTTTGGACAGTCTGCTCAGATTGGCTATCAGTTTGAGGATGATAAGTTGTACTGAAGATCAGTTCAGTATCTATAGAATATTGAAGACTCTTTGAAAACATAGAGATGAATATTGGATATAGATCAGATACAATTGATAAGGGTACCCTATGCATTCATGCCGCATCTCTGATGTATTTCCCCACGAGTTGATCCTGTGAAAAATTCTCTTGAATTGGAATGATGTGTGCAGTCTTAGTAAAAAAATCCACAACAACCAACATAGAAATGTTTCCATCGGATGTCTTCAGAACTCTGGTGACAAAGTACATAGTGATGTTATCCAACTTCCATTTGTTATGGGTAATGGTTACATCATCCACTTAGAATTATTCCTCTCATACATCACTTCATGACACACCAAGCACTTTGATGTATTCTTAGTGATCTCCTTCTTCATGTTATCCCACCGATAATGTTCATATTAATCTTGATACATCATTGTGTTTCTTGGGTGATTGGATAAATTTGAACTATGTCCATCATCTAAATGTTCTTTAATTAACTCCCCAATAGATTGAATTCATATTCTTGACCCAAATCTCACAATTATTTTTTCATTGAGGATTTCCTTTTTCTGGTAGTTTCCACCAACTTCTAAATTCCCACATCTTTATTTTATGAATCCTTAAGCATTAAAAAAGAGACAGTCACACAATTATTATTGAATGGATAGATTTTGATCCATTATTTGTTATTCCCATGTCCAACTTCATTAAATCTATGAATATTGGATGATTTTTAATTCACATTAATGTTGGAATTGTTGGTTCCTTTCTACTTAGATCATCTTCCACCTTGTTCTCTTTCCCAGGGTGGTAATGGATTGAGAAATCATAGTATTTGATCATTTCAAAAAATCTTCGTTGGTACATGTTCAACTCCTTCCGAGTGAAAATATACAAGAGGATTTTGTGGTCCGTATATATTTTGACACATCACCCCAAAGAGGTAATGCTGCCAAATTATTAACGTGATGATCAATGCATCCAACACCAGATGATGTGTCGTATTTTTTTTCTCCTGAAAAATCAATTTCCTGGAAGAATATGCAACTAATTTTTCATTTTTCACAAACACACTGCGCATTCCCTTCATCAAATCGTCACTAAATACTTCAAAATATATACAATTGTGGGTATTTTGAGAACATGCATAATGATAATCCTCTTTTTCAACTCCTTAAAACAATGTTTGGATTCATCCCTCCATGAAAACATTACACCCTTCTGAGATAGCTTAGTAAATGGCTTGGAAAATCAGGAGATATTTCTCAAAAATCAGCAATAATATCCCTCTAACCCCATGAATCTACGGATATTCGTTACAGATGTTGGCCTCATACATCCCTCTATTTCATCTATCATGGAGGGATTCATAGATATCCCATTGCTTGTAATGATATTTCCCAGGAATGAGACATCCTTCAACCTGAACTCACATTTTTCGTCCATTTCATATAGCTTTTCCTTTATCAAGGCCTTTAGTATAGTTCTTAAAATTTCCTCATTCTCCATCTTGGTTTTAGAGTATATTATAATATCATCGATAAATACTACAAAAAATAGTAGAGGTTATATTCAAAGATTATATTAATCAAGTCCATGAATATTGTGGGATCATTTGTGAGTCTGAAAGGCATTACATTGAATTTGTAGTGCTTGAACATTGTATGAAGATCATTCATGGGGATATCTACCTTCCTCACCCTCATTTAGTAATATGTTCGATGTAAATCCACTTTTTAAAAGTATTGTTCTCTATATATCTGATCAAACAAGTCATCAATTAGTAGAAGAGGATACATGTTCTTTATCATGATTTTTTTTAGCTCGCGATAATTAATGAAAATGCACATTAACCCATGATTCTTCCTGATAAAGAGGATCATTGAACCCCATGGTGAAGAAATTGGGAGTATAAACTCTTTATCTTGATTCTTATGTAGTTGTTTCATCATATCCTCATACTCCACAATAGCTTTTATATATGGAGTATTGGATATTGGAAATTCCCCCAGGATAAGGTAAATTAGGATTTCATCATCTCCTCTAGGAGGAAGATGAGTAAGTTCCATAAGAAAAGCATCAACGAATTCCCTCATAATAGGAAGGCCTTCAAAGATGGTTGCTTCCCTAGAATCAATCACCTGATCCAGATACGCATGCTAAGAGGGCAGTAATATCCACACTTGAGATGATGTTCCTGAGGAATATTAATCCTACTTTTTACACTTCTATATAACTGTGGGTTGATTCACCATATATAAGGTGATATCCCTCTCATGGAAATTTATGTTGGCTCTATATAAGGAAATTCAGTCCATGATTAGAATTGCATCAAATTCTAACATAGGGACTATGAATAGTTTATTTGAGAAGATAAATCATCAAATAATGATAATGGAGGTGTTCTATTTATAGTATTTAATGATTGTACCATTTATGTACACACTGACTTCTTTGCTTCAATGATTTATGGTGGTGTTTGGATAGTTTTACTAAACATTGGGGATAAAGGAATACATAGAACTAGAATAAAAACGTATGTTCTCTATTCATGAATGAATAACTATAGTACATGTCACCACTTAGTTTTCATGGTTTATTTCAATAGTAGTGATGGAAAAATAACTCCATTGATACCATGGAAGCTGTTGGTTTCCTCAAAAAACCCGTGGCTTTGGGCATTGATTTGCAAGGAACACTGGTTCTTTTAAGTCAAAGAAATGAAGAACATGTTTAGAGTCAATGGGATTATTCCTATCCTCTTGTGTAGCCACAAGTTTTTCATATAGACAGTAAATGGATAGGGGCCATTCTCTTCCACAGCTATAGAATTTCATCATTCTTTTCAGGAAATATTTGTGGTTCTTCATTTCACACCATTGGCAAGGGGGATGCTAGGATTTTTGACCACCATTGGATTTATATATCGGACCTCCATAATTTAATTCCACCTTATTCTTCTTATCCCCATGAAACCCATGAGATTCGTCGAACTATATTTAGACCTTGAGGGCACATTAGACAATTTTCTCATTGGTATCAAAGTCACAGAACGCCAGGGCTTTCTGGATGCTTGGTTTCATCCAACCAAAGATGTTTTCAACCTTGAATTCAGGGGTAATAACAAAGTCGAAGGCATAGCGTGGAATATGTGTGATGTTATCCTCATACGCTCTGATAGATTCATCACTTTTTTTTCATCAGGGCATGTAATTACCTTTCCATCTTAAGTTGGAGGGTGTGAGGAAAAACATTTTCATAAAACATTTTTCAAAAATCCTTTCATTCCAATGCCTCAATCTCCTCCTTAGGCTTCGTATTTTTTTTATCAATGTCCACCATTGATCTGCTTTAAATTCCATGCGATAAGAATCCATAAGAAACTTCTATTTTTCTGAAAATTGAGGATGGAGAATATATTTTCAATGGAGTTGATCAATAGTTCAGAAATTGAGACATAAGATGATCCATTGAAATTTGTAGGTTATTCTCTCAGGGCGCTCTCAATTGTGACTTGATATTTCATAGGGGGTTTGAACGTTCCTCCTGACCCATGTATCTATTAAAATCCTGAGTTAACTAAGTGTGTTTCATGAAAATGTTCAGAATTACTACTCCCATTATACTGGTCATCTCATTAGAACAGTCATCACAATGATCTTTACATCAGTTGTTAGCTCGATTCCGCCTATTAACTACATTTTTTTGGAATAAAAGTAATGTTAGGGGTAACACATAATGTGTAATATAAAGAAAAAAAATGGATGACATATAAATTACATTTATTTTATTAACTTATGAATCTATATGCTTCAATCTATGATATCCATGATCTACTACCCAACATTTATTCTTAGAGGAAAATTTTCCAATAACAATGGTTCATTCTATGCTTATAAATTTACCAATAAATATCCCCCAGGAGTGTCGTAACAAAGAGTGTATCAAGGCCCATTTTCTTGTACTAGGATACCCCTGGTCAAGCCAAAAAATCCTTGTCGGAGTTTTCACTCCTAGGTATAACTGGGCCAGATCCGTCTCTACCTACTAGTATCGAGGCATGGATGAATTTTTCAAAAAACAACTTACATAATAATCACTGAAATATTGGTATTTTTTTATTATACTTATTATTATCTTTAAGGATTCACTAGGGTTTTCTAATCCCAATACCCAAAATTAATAAACCTATCCTTTGATACATACTATAAGAACCCTGTTTTTTATTACACACTTAACAATGATTTATAACAAAAAATCATCACTTGATACAACAAATAAGATCAAGAGTTCTAATTTCTTTAGGGATTAGGAACATTTGATAATGACTTAAAACATAAAAAATAACATATTTATTTAATGATTCTTTTAAATGACTGCATCATTTCCTCGTACTTTGCATTTCATGGGATAACCTGAGGACATCTATAATTAGTGGTGAGCTATAAATCCTAGTAATGGATTATACAATAAATAACATGAATAATAAAACACATGTTAAGAAATAGGAATATCAATAGAGCATAAATTAAACATGAACATAAATCCATGATATAACATGATTATCATAACATGGAAATGTGGATACAACACATAACATTGTATTAAAATGAGCCATGGATAATTTCACATGGATCATAGTAAAACCTCATTGAAAATTAATTACCATGAGTAAATAACCATTGCACATGGCATATCATTATACTAATATTTACCCAATGTATTGATGTAATATCAGGCTACACACTTATTAAAAATTTAATTTCATGCATAATTGTGCCACATCGATTATTTAAACATAATCATTTATTCCATGATACTGGAATGGGAAATTGATACATGAAACTATATAATAAATATGTAATTTTTCAAAAAGATGAATATCCTTGGTAAATAAATGCGCATTTTATTCACTACACAGTGACTTTGTCTTGAGAAAAATCATTGTGAAATTACGGCAGCATAACGACGTGACATAAGAATTCATAAAAATTATAAATGAGAAAGAAAGGGGTGTCTTATAATATGTACATGAAATGGGCAGTAACGAGGTCATTTAGATAATTATCCCAACAAATTTAATTTCATTTAGATTCATAATACAAAATAATTTCTTTAATGTGAATGAGAAGAGAGAAATTGTTTACAGAATTTCAGAATGGTAGCATGTGTACATTGAGGCATTAATGAGAGAGAAAGAGGTCTCTTATCATTCCAAACATAGGTAATGAAATATAAGGGATGTTCTAAATTATACTCAGAATTTTTAATTGAAATTAAATGGGTATTACAACATAAAAAACTTCTACAAAAATAAGAATAGATGAAATACTTTATTTGGATGTGTGATACCAAAGGCTTGGTAGGGGCCTGGGAGAGGCTTATTGAGAGATTTTGTAACCATGGGTGAATTATAGAGATAATAGGTCATAATTTCGTCTTGATAATAAGTATTTGAGTGAATAGGAAGTGGGAGCTTGTGTGGGATTATATAAAAAATGGGAAGAAATTATTTATTATTTAGGTTTTGGACACTATAGATTAAACTAATCAATATTGCAAACCATCCCACAGTTTTTACCCATGCTGTTTTCCAAATAGGAGAGGAAAATAATATTTCACATGAAAAATGGCATAAAAACATGAAATATTAGGCTTTCTTATGTGGAGGTGAGTCACACTCTCTGGGAAATTAATTTAAAAAGTCTCAATATTTTATAAGTCATGGAGGGTCCACTAATGCATTGTAAAATAAATAAAACAAACCTAAAATCAAATTATATTAATGTTAATAATTCATCATTACGCCATTATGTTGTCATAAAACAATTATCTAAAATAGAGTATATTAGATTTTAATAATTCATCATTACGCCATTATGTTGTCATAAAACACATAATATATTTAAAAAATATTTAATTTTTACCCAAAACATCAACTGTTAGAAAAAAATTATGAATAATTCACATTTGGATAATTTTTAGGTCCTGATTCCAAAAATAATATTAATTTTATCTTTGCAATTTTATAAATTTTTAAATTATTACTTGTAAAATAAAAAACTGATATTTATAAAAAAAATTATGTTTTGACCAAAAATGGTTTCAAAATGTAATAAACATTACAATTTTATTCCTAAAAATTATACGATTATTTATATTTAATAAAAATATATTTATTAATAATATTTTATTAAAATATTATTTTATTAAAAAAACCATTAATTCATCAAAAGAGATTTTTAAATTTAATATTAAATAAAAATAATATTTTCACTTTAAGAACTATTTGCAAAGAAATAATAATAAAATGAATGTATATTCATTATTATATACAAAAATAATGAAAATTATCATAGTGATAAGGACTTGTTACATAACTGATTATAACACCCACATATGACTGAACGGTAAGAATTGTGATTGTGAAAAACTCTTGGGGTGGTTTGGATAACATCACTCAGGTGGTAATCTCTATAATCTTTAATGTCAACTATAGGAATTTTTTATCGATCATAATGTGTTGAAGCACGAATTGGGCTTGGTTATTAGCGAAGTCCAATAATGTAACCTCCTTTATGAGCTCTGAAAAATGGGCTTCATATGGAGAAACTCTACTAGATGAGGCCATTACTACCTTTTTTTTGTAAAATTGGATTTTTTAAATCCCTATGTTTATACTAATAATGTCACCATTGTTCAATGACTATATTTGCAAAGTTCACAATTCATAACGATAATTTATAATCCAAAAACATTAAACCAATGATGATAATATGTTATATATCTGTTTTACAAAATAAGAAATTTAATTATATCAATATGAATTTCCATTAATGAATGCTTGGTTCGTTGCAATATTCATAAATGATAAATCATAATTCACCTTTTACCCTTACTATTGAAAATGAAATCATGTACTATGACTATGTGTGGACTACCACCTCCATGGGATGATTGATTTCTATTTTTCCTTTCATCAACTACTCCAATAGATGGTCTTGATTATGGGTCTAATAGATAAATAATTATTTTTTTAAAATTTTTTATGGTTATATAAATATGAATGGTAAAACCAATGAATTTTTTTTCTAATAAACAATCATAGTAAATTCAACCATCCAAAAACATTCTATGAGAAAAAAATTATATCTTCTTAAATTGAAATAACTTTTTATATGATATATTAATCGTTTAATTCATTAGAATTAATATACAAAATAGTATTAAACCCTAAAATATTTAATTATTTTTAATAATTGGGCCAAACTAAAGGCAGATACACACCGCTCTATCATGACCCTCATGTCTAATCCCCCCATGGAGAAACCAGTTTCCCCAAAAAACATGTTGTTCCTCCCTAGGGACCACCCACAATCCCGAACATGTCATTAGATTACTACAATTTTCCAAATTCCAAAATATTTATTTTTCAAAATTATTAAGGTGATGGGATGATTATTTAGAATTACGCTGAAAAATATTGTATTAAATAGTCATGGTAAATTTAGCCATGCAAAATATTGGTCAACAAAAAAAAATTATTATTACATTGAAGTAAATTTTTATAAGATATATTAATATTCTAATTCATTAATGTCCTTGTATAAAATAAAATTAAACAATAAATAATATAAATATTTCTAAAAAATGGGCTCCTCTAAAGTCAAAACATCCCTCATGGCCCTCGGGTCCAGGCCCTTAGGAACCACCACTTCCCCACAGAATTGGTGTACCCTCCTTAGTGCCCACCCATATTCCTAAATGGGTCATCAGACTAATCAAAATCGACATATTCTAACACATGTTCATTCAGTGTGTTTTTTCCTCACTCACACCCACCCACAGAAACAACCTCAGAGGTCACCCATGGTGATCAGTTCTTTAAGACAAACTTGTTTAATAGTTGAGTTATAATGAGGTATGCTGCCGAAAATAAATTTTCACCTTATTGACATAATCCATATTATATTGTAATTGAAGTATTTATCATCCTTTGAATATAAATTCAACCCCCTTTAGTGAATAACATTATCATTATAAACCATACATATCTTCACATGAAACGCCAACTCACATACGATAAGGTTCTTTATCTGAAACCAATGTATCAACTAGACCTAGTGGAAATCATAAACCCATCACCATAACATGGTCATCGAGTCTAGTACCTCGATGGAGCACCACTATAAACCAAATACATGGGGTACCCTCCGTAGTGCACACCCATGAGCCTAAACGGGTCATCAGACTAATTAATATCAATACATTCAATCACATATTCATTCAGTTTGTTTTTCCTCACTCACACCCACCATTGGGCACTTCCTAAGAGGTCACCTATCCTGATAACTGCTCCAAGCCATGAATGATTAGCTATGGAGTTCTTATGAGGTATGCTCTCAAAAATAAATGTTCAAATTGTTTAAATAAGCCATGTAATTTAGTATTTTAACTCTCTATAATCCTCTTTATATATATTATTTCCTTTTTAACGATTATATTCCATATTTTAGACAATATATATCATCATAGGAATTGCTTACTCTCATAAGGCTGAGTTTTTTCTTTGATAACAATGTAACAATGGTTCCAAAATAAATGCACAAACAAAGATCTATAGCATGGTCATTGAGTATCGGCACTCCAAGAACCACATGTTTACACACAAACATGTGGTCCCCTTCCTAAGACCCATGAACAATCCAGAACGGGTCATTAGAATGTTTATTTTTCCCACATTCAAACACATGAACATTCAGATTTTTTTTCTTCACTCACACCCATCCTAAGAAACTTCCCATGAGGTCACCCATTATGATAACCACTCTAGGCCAATCATTCTTAATTTTGGTGTTCTAATCAGGTAATCTCTCTAAAGGAAATTTTCACCATGTTGAAATGAGTGAGATATTTTTTTACATCTAACCCTTTATCATCTAGGGATGTTACATTATACATATTTTATAATAATATATTCATTAAATATGTTCATAATCAACCATTATTTTTTTGATAAATCTTCTTTTAGTTTAACCACCTACTTGAATAATGGTATAAATTTATATCATCGATTAATGTAGGAAATTAATTTGATATAATATAAGACAATTTAGTAAATAATTAAGTTTCTTTAGGTTTATAATGGTAATATAAAATTTTAACCCATTATTTATAAAAACAAAATTTATTTTAAAATAATCATCTAAAAAAGCTCATCACCAAATTAATCATAAAATATCATAATAGAAAAACCCGTACAATGAAATTATGACATAACAAATACTTATAAGTGATAAATTACAGTTCATTTAATGATCTGAGAATAATGATCTTTCAAATAAAAATGAATAATAATAATGATATTATAAAACGTGTTTGAAATGATAAAGATTACTCACAACAATTATCTAAAATAGATAACAAAAAATATAAATCAAGAGAATAATTTTTAAATAATTGTATTAGTATGAATAATTTTAGAAAAGTATATAATGTGGTTGATTATGAAATTTACAATTTTTATATATGGGGTTATAGCTCATTTCTACTGATCATGAATTACGTTAAGGTGTTATTTATTTCAAATTTAAATTATAAATAAATATTTATTAATGTCCATCACAATAACATTAATATTTTATAATAATTAACAAATGATATTATTTTACCATAATAATGTTGTTTAATGATATATTTGATTTGGTTTCATTAAATGGATTTTTATTGAAAAGATGACATACTTGAAAGGGGTTGTGATTAATATTTTAATCAAAATATAAGGGTTTTTTGTTTACAATATTCATTTCAAACCAATATTTTTTCCTAAAGATAATCCATCATGATAAATTCTTTTTTAAAAAAACAATCATAATTCACATTTTACATTCTTTGTGTTTTCAATTTCCCATCAAAATTTATCATCCCCATGACTCATATTCTATCGAAATTGTTTCTTGTAAGTGAAACTAACTTCATATCATCTTCTTAGTATAGAACCATATTTTCTATATTCATATTCATTGGTATATATTCATATGTATAGCTATGTTTTGTATAAAATAATATAGTTCATTTTATACTACTTGAAATTCATTCAAATGTTTTAATATATTATAATGTTTTCATTATGGGTCATTTTCATAAAAATGTTAAATTCTATTACATTTAAAATTTATGTGTTAAAATGACATTCAAAGACCTTTTTCATTTTTTATTATTTTTTCTTTAAACTCATTCCTGGTTTGTGAATAATTTTTTTATTTTAGTTTTATAAAATATTTATTTTAATATTTGTTTAAAATATATAAAAAATTCAAATTTTTTTATCTACAACACCAAAAAAATGTCCATTTAATCAATTGTTTATTGACATATCATATATAATATTATTTAAATTAATGAAATTATACTATAAATATTATTTCTCTGGATAGATTATGTAACATAAATATATTTTAGACGAATGATTCATCAAATCCTTTTTCTTTCTTAATGATCAACTATGTAAAAATATGAGCTATATTCAAATTTTTTTATTCTATAAACAATCCATATTTCTTTCCTATAATATATCATTTTTCATGTATTTTCCAAAAAAAATTGATTAAGGAATTCTTATCTTAACTAAATATTCTATATTTGTATAGATTAAATAAAATATTCATTATTATACAAATTTAATGGTACTTGTGTGAAATTCCATTTGATTTATTTGGATACCCATTTATTTTCTATGGGAATGTCATGATATCATTATAATAGGATTTAATTATGATTTATATATGTGAAACTATTTGAAAAATTTTGGAAGTCCATTTCATTCAATAGGATATTTATGATGTTTTGAATGAACCCTAGTTTTATTATATAAGATATTTATTATATAAAAAAATTGAAGAATTTGATTTTATTTTTTATGAAAATCATTTTATGTAAATGAGATAATTACTATATGATAGGTTAATTATATTAAATTTGAAAAAATTAGAATTGAAGTTTAAATGTTGGGTTCGAAATCACCCTTGAATTCATTGGATTCATGTATCATTCTCAAGAGATAAGTATTGTTGAGTACATTTTAGTTACTCATAAGCATAGCAATTGATGTTTTGGCTCATTAAATTGTAGTTCCTGTATCATAATGGTTGATATGTATTAATTGGAATTTCTCATTATAATATTATTATATCAATAATAAATTTCTAACTAAATTTATTTATTCCACTTTATTGATATTGTGATTTCTTATGGATTATTATGGCCTCGAGTTCTTATTATATTCATAATGATACTCATTTTTTTGTATTATAATATATTATTATATTATGTAATTTCCCTTACGAAAATTACTTTTTATATACTTATCAACCCATCATTTATGAAATCATTAATCATCCCTTCCTAATAATTTTATCTCACGCCTCTTATTTGTTTTCATTTCCCAATTTTATCAAATAAATAAATATTTATTATTTTTCTATAGTAGTATATTATGTAGTGAATTTGTGGGATATTTTAAATACTTTGTCTAAATAAACTATTTTTATATATTGAAGAAACAAAGTCAATAAATGCATGGATTTTAGTAGTTAATATTTCTTCATAATTTTCTAAATCTCAAAACTGAATAGTTGTTCAGAAAATATGTGATCAAATATTTTCATAATATTATATAATTGAGATGTTCAAGATTGTGGGGTTCACATTTGTAATGTCCCTATTCCGAAAGCCACCCATAGGTGCCTTGTACCTCGTTGGTCATATGGCCTCAAGCATATTTCACTGAATGCCAGAGGCTGATGACTAGCAGCAAGGGCCTTGGGTGTGATAGTGGGGAAATTATGCCGTCACTAGAATAGTACACAGCAAAAGTAAATAAATGTATACAAGAGAGGAAACAGTAATAATGAGATACAACAATTATTGAAGAAAACTAAAAATATAAACTAGAGATCATATATAAAATGATACTTGAGACATATGTCTATGAAAAATTCCAAACCAACCACACTGCTAAAATACAATAGTACTAAACCAAAGTGTAAAATAAAGTTGATAAACTCCTCTGCATCGCAAGCCATAGCTTGGTCCCATGCTCTCTAGCTCTACAACATATCATGTACCTGAAGTTGAAGGGAACTTTCCCTTATCTATACCTACAACAGTATTATCTGTTTGGGCCTAAAAGCATGACCCAAATAGGGTGTGAGAATAAATCTCATTAGGCAACCAACCGATGATCTATGCCTAACAATCAGTGAATATATGGCCGGTAGAGTATAGAAAGAAGAAAACAGGAATTTAGTCCGCAATAAACAATCCACATTTTCAACATCATGCGACGACTAATAAAAAATGCTAAGCACAGATAGGTAAACCTCTGGGAAGTACTCATAGCCCTCCCCTATGGTCTTACCTACCAAGTAAAATCCACCCTCTGGGAAATACACTTGGCCTAACCAGTGTTGTTCAGTATATAAGACACTCTGAGAAAGCACTCATAGTCAATTCCCTTTATAGTCTAAGGTAGTCAGAAACTCTTTAAGGAAGAACTCACAGTCAATTCCCCTTATATCCCCAAGGCCAAGGACTCAATGAGGAAGCTAACTTGGTCAATTACCCTTATAGCTCAGGTCATTAATAGAATCTCTGAGGAAGCACTCACCGTCAATTCCCCTTATATTCTAGAGTAATCAAGGTAATTCAAGTAAAACATAGACTCTATGAGGAGGCTTGCACAGTCCATTCCCCTTATATCTCAATGTTGTCCTAGGATCATGGAGGATGCTTACTTGGTCAATCACATTTATAGCCTAACGAGCTCAAAGACTCTCTAAGGAAGCTCACCCAGTCAATTCCTCTTAAGGTCTACTACACCAGTTTCTTACGACCCTGTATAGGTCAATGAGCATAGTAGTGTAATATGGCCAATGTAAACCTATAGAACTACTTGGATAATTAGTCTATAACATATAAACCATGTCAAAAGACAACTCTCCATCCTACAACAACTTGCATGGAAAATAGGCAAGGCATCCAAAATCTATATAGGTCCAAACAGTCATAAACAGAACATTCATGCGCTAAACACATCCAAAGCATAGAAAAAAAACCCTATTCATATCCCAATAACCTCTACACATACCTACATGCATAGAATGCAACAAACAGGGGTAAAAAAGTAAACACACAATACCTTGTTCAAGAGAAATGGTTGAATTTGCACATAATACTCAAATACATTGAACAGAAAAGCCCAAAAAACCTACCTCGGGGTTAGGAGAACATTATACATGAACCTCAAAGCTTGATTCACCTTAGGACACTGAAGATATACAATAATTTCCAAAACATTCAACCCCAGATAATGCATGAATGACGAGAAATCAAGGTATGGTGTTTAGGAGAAGAGATAACTCACTAATGCGATTCCAACGCAACCGTCGGTGTTTGATTCGGAGGACAGAAGCTCGACTGGGGGCTCATAAATGATCTGCAGCTTCTCAGTTCTCTCGAATGATCTAGGTTGAGAAGAAGATGGTTATGTCCATCAGACGCGACCTCAGTGCATTTAATAAAAAATGATAGTTCACGGCATGTACATTTAATGTACACGGCATGTACTCCCCTTTTATGTACTCCACTTTAAGTGGCCTCCAAGTCACCCCCACATGGCTGTGGGCATGGCCGCTATATGGCCAGCAGCTAGCAACCTATGGTAATTGAGTACTCAGCATGTACTCATAAAGTACACGTAGTGTACTCATAAAGTACACGGCTTATACATTGAAAATTTCCAGAAACACATCTTTTCCCAAAAACTCTATAAAAAATCATACCTGAAAAAAAGATACAGGTTCTTAAAAACATCCCCCTTAAAGAAATTTGACCCTGAATTTCCCTAGAAAGGCGGCGTAGAAGAAGAAAACCTGAACAACTCTGGCCATTGTGATTGTACATCGGCCTCTCTCTCCCATGTCTCATCCTGTACTCGCATGTGCTGCCATAACACATGTACCAGAGGAATAGACAAGCCATAGAGAACCTTCGTACATTGATCAACAATCCGGATAGGGTGCTCCTCGAAAAATGCATCCACTTGCAACTCAATCCACTTTGGATAGAAAACAAGAGATGGGTCTGAAATGTAACGTCGAAGCTGAGAAATGTGGAAAACATCATGCATATCCCAATACTTCTAAGGTAACTACAACTGATAGACCACCATCCCAACTCTCGCCAACACCTCAAACAACCCAATGAACCTTGGAGAATGCTTACCCAACCTCTTGATTCTCTTGTGTCCCAACCTCTTTTTGACGTGCTGGAATACCTGATCCCTGACCTCTAACTCCAGAGATCGTCTCCATTGATCACCATTAGACTTCCATCGAGATTGCACAGTAGCCATCCTCTTCCGAATCAACACTATCTGCTCGTGGTCTCCTGAACAAGATGAGTTCCCAGCTAATCTGCCTCTCTAGCCTCAAGACAACATAAGGGTGATCGGCATGTCCTACCGTACAAAGCCTTATAAGGTTCCATCAAAATAGATTCTTAAAAACTATTATTGTAAGTAAACTCCACAAGAGGTATATGCTTCTCCCAAGAACCTTAAAAATCCCGAATGATTTCTTGGATCATATCCTCAAGTACCTGAATTGTATGCTTGGAATGACCATCTGTCTGAGGGTGGTAAGTTGTACTAAAAAGTACCTGCATACACAATGCCTTATGAAGCCCCGACCAGACCCGAGATGTAAAACGTACATCCCTACCTGAAGCAATAGAGTGTGGAACTCCATGAATCCGTATAATCACTCAGATGTACAACCATTCCAGCTCATCAACACTGATGGTCTCCTTGATCAGAATGAAGTGAGTGACCTTCGTGAGTCTTTCAATGACAACCCAAACTAAATCACTCCCTCCAAGAAACCTCGGAAAACTGGTCACGAAATCCATCACGACATCATCAACACTGATGGTCTCCTTGATTTCCGCCTTCACCTGCTGATAGGTGGAACACCCCATGATAAAACCAGCAACCTCTCTCTTCATACCTGGCCACCAATATAGTCAGTGTAAATCAGAATACATCTTAGTGATGATCGGATGAACTTCCCAATGTGAGGAAGAAAAATCCCGCATCATCTCATCATGTATGTCTCTTGGAACCCATATGAGCCTTTGGAAACACAAGATCACATCCTTGACTATGGTCTATCAAGGATTAGGGTTTTCTCATGACACACTCTCCCTTAGGACTAGTCCATCAGAATCTTATAGAATCCTCATTCTAACATGATCAAGAAGAGTAGAGGTAACATCTATATAAGATAGAAAAGCCTGTCCCTATTTATCATGCACCTCCAAATGCATATCAGATAATAGGGCCATAAGTTTCAACTCACTACTGGCCCCATGAACTGCTAGTATCATTGTCCTCCTGCTCAACACATCAGCCACCATGTTGCCTTTCCCAAACATATAGGCAAGATCAATGTCAATGGACTGTAGGTACTCAACCCATCTTTGCTGTCTCAAATTCAAATCATGCTATGTGAAGATATAATTGAGAATTTTTTGGTCGCTAAAACCAACAAAATTATCTCCCAGAAAATAATGTCTCCAACGGCATAGGGCATGAACAACAACTGCCAACTCCAGATCATGCGTTGGGTAATTACTTTCATGTGGCCTCAACTGATGGGACCTGTATGAAATGACTCCATATACCTGCATAGGCACAGGTCAAAGCCCGATACCTGATGCATCATAGTAAATAGTATATCTCTTTCCCGGCTTTGGAAGAAATAGAATCAGTGCTAAAGTTAACCTCCATTTCTGCTCTTGAAAAGCTGACTCACATGAATCTGAACATGAGAACATCTCACCATTCTTAGTCATACCTTGAAGCGATGATGATAAGCATGAGAAGTCCTATATGAAACGTATGTAGTATCCAGCCTGCTCTAGAGAACTCTGCACCTGAAAGATGTTCTTCAGATGCTCCCTGGAAACTACAGCTCTCACTTTCTCTGGGTCTACTAATACTCCTGCCTCTGAGATAATATGACCCAGGAAGTGAATCAAATCCATCCAAAAGTGGAAATTTGAGATCTCAGCATATAAATGATTCTCCCTTAGTGTAATCAAAATGAACTCAAGATGGTTAGCATGTTCATGTATATTGTGAGAGTACAAGATATCATCCACAAAAAACAACCACGAAGGAATACAAGTATGGATGGAACACTCAGCTCATCAGTTCCGTGAAAACATCAGGCATGTTCATGATACCAAACAGTATAACCATATATTCATATAGACCATACATTCTACGGAAGGCGGTGAGAAGTATATCAGATGGTCTAACACACAACTGATAGTAACCAGACCTCATGTCATTCTTCGAGAACACTAGGGATCCTCGAAGCTGATCAAAGAGATCATCAATCCTCAGCAAGGGATATCAGTTCTTGACTATCAACTGGTTTAGCATCCGATAATCCACACAACCCATAAGGGTACCATCTGATTTCTTCACAAATAGGATAGGCGAACCCCAAGGAGAAGTACTGGGTCAGATGAAACCATTTTCGTGCAACTCCTCCAACTGCTTCTTGAGCTCCTACAACTCTAGTGTTTCCATCCTATTAGGAGGAATGGACACCGGTGCCTCTCCTAGAACAAGCTCAATAGAAAAGTCTACCTCACGCTCTGATGGAAAACATGAAAATTCCTCTGGAAAGACATCTCTGTAGCGATCCAGAACTAGATGAAAGTCTAACTGTGAAGTCCCCTTGTCTTCTAGATATAGACTAGCGATCTGGGATGTAACTCCACCAAACCCATGATGTTATGGACCCAATATTCTCTTCTGGACATCCCATTCACCCTTATGAAGAAAATATTCACCTTCGGGTGATGTAAAACTCACCCTACAATGATAATAGTCAATGACTTACTAGAATGGAACTAACTAGTCCATCTCGAGAATGCCATCATATCCAGTCATCTCTAAGACAGAGAGGTCCCATAGAAATTAACACCCACCAACCTCAAGAGGGTACTACATGTACTGATGTACACTAGCCCTTCTAGTCCCAAATGGTGTTTCTAGAGTCAATATATCCATAAAGAAAATATGCAGAGACCATGGATCTCTATGACAGCAACCAGTATAATGCTATGAGAATACACTACGTCAAAAGAGCTGATGATAAAACTGAGGCAACTATGATCGTACCTTAAACTGTGGAGGTTCCAGGATCCTCCTCCTGTTGGGTCTGTTCCACTGCAAAATTATGGCCTATTTCATGGCCCTGTGACCCTTCGGACCGCTCTGAGCTGATCCACCCTACTGTTTCTGAAGAACTGGCGATTGACTAACACGACCACGACCTCCACCTCTGCCCAAACGTTTGGAAGAACTCCAGTTCCCAGACTGGTGAGATAATGGTTTTGTTGATCCTAAAGGGTTGGGCCATATATGAACACCTATCACCAACTGCTGGTGAAATTAACTAACAAAAGCACTGAAGATAACCCATATTTCCACAAGATCACCACTCCACTAGGTCTCTTAGGAAACGTGGACTCGTATGGTTCCTTCTCCCACACTGGTTTCACACCACCTTGCTACCGAATGATGCATCCCTCCTGCTCCGATCTCCTCGTTCAACCTCCCTATGGTGCATCCTGCTATCAGTTGGCGGAGCACTTACATTGGATGGTAAACCACCTGGGCTCACAGCTCTAGAATCCCTCAGATTTTTCTCTTTGATTAGTTCCTTATTGAAGATAGAGGATATCAATGTCAACCTAATGGTGTTCACCTAAGATCAGATTTTGTGTCTTAGACCATCCAAGAACTTCTATACAAGGAACAACTCATCACCTCCTAGAATAGGTGTGTAACTCTATAGCTATGTGAAGGGATAAGTGTACTCCATAAAAGAAAGAGAACCCTACTCTAGGCTCTTGAACGATTGGGCTCGATCGGCCCTCAAGGTCTCCTGATAGAAGTAATCATAGAAGAGGCACCAAAACTCTTCCCAAGCCATATTCTTCTGGTGGCTCGCCTGTGAGATCACATCTCACCACCTATTGGTGGAGTCTCAAAACATGTAGATAGAAAGACGTACCCTCTTCTCTGGAGGTATCTTCATATGGTTGAAAATCATCAGCGTGGCATCTAGCCATGACTCTGCAAACTGAGGTCCTCCATTACCTGAGAAATTTGGAGGATGTTGCTACTAGAAGACCCTCTTCAAATCCTCCATCGATGGGGCAGGTGGTGGCACTCCCTAAAAAGTTGACATCATCCTCACAAATCCCTCCTTAAATTTTGAATCCTCACCTATGTCGGGTACAATGGTTGGTTCCATGGCTGGTACAATTGGAGGATATGTAGGTAATCCCTAATAAGCCATGTATGATGTCTGATCGTCGTATGGTAACTAGCACACAAACAGAGGATTCCTCGGTGGCATGACTCTGCAAGGTCAAGCACACACCCTAAATCAAGGTTATCAAGGACTGTAAACAAGGATTGTAAGAAGGGAATATAAAAATGAAGCACTCATGTTTTACAAAACATGACTACATGACATGTACATTTCCTACATGGCATGTTTCCTTAAGTCATTTACATGGGCGTGTACTCCTACCTAAAAAGGACATATAACACCCAAAACACATGGCGTGTTCTACAAACACACGACGTGTACTTGAATTCTCTTCCCTTCCTGAGTCCTTCTACATGGTTAAACCACATGTCTCTCCTAAAAGACTACATGGAATGTTCAAGATAGACTAGACATGTACTAGAAAAGCTTCGCCTGACCCGTGTTGTTAGTGACACGGCCTGGCACATGGCTCAAACAATGTAACATTCTCAAGGTGGGCATGACATGTATTTTAAAAGGGTAACATTGACCCTTGTTGTTGGTTACACGGACAGATACATGGATGACACTACACGACATGTTCCAGACGGACACAGTGTGTATGAGAAGGGATAACACCGACCGGTTTTATTATTTACACGGTCATCTACACAGCTGATGCTACACGGCGTGCTTAAGATGGAAACGGCGTGTACGAGATGGGAAAACACTGACACGTGTTGTTCGTGACACGACCGTGTACCTGGGTCCAACTACACAGTGTGTTCACCTGGTATATGGCGTGTTACCAACAGACTTTCCCTCATCTCGTGTCTCTGTCCACACGGCCTATTTCATGGTTATAGACTACATGGCGTGTACCTAATGTACAAGGTGTATACTTAAGAAAATCAGTTTCATCATGAACAGAAGAACACAAGGCATGTAGTAAAAACTACACAGTGTGTATTCTTGGGTTTTTTCTAGACAGTATGCTTTAGAAAATACTCCAAAACCCAAAAAAAAATGAAAGAAACTCTAAAAGTGCCAGATTCCGATATGTGAGGGCCCATACTCCCTACGAATCAAAGTATGGCATCTTATACATGTTATAACAGGGAAAAAAGAACAATGGCCCACCAAATTCTAATCCATGAGAGCCCATAACTCCTAAAGATACAAAGTTTGGAATCCATTAGAGAAAAACATTACACAAAACAATACACTATCAATCAACATGTATTCTTATCAAGGCCTCTTTCACAACAACATGCATATTACACACAACGTCTATCACAACAACATGAAATCCCTAATGAATCCTAGATGACAAGGCAAGAATGCATGACATGTGATTTCCAGCATGTGCCTATAGGATGCATGATATGGGATACCCTCATCTCATCGGGTTGCGACAGAAATAGAACCTTAATAACGTCAACAGTAAAAACAAAATACATGTGAGTCACCCAAAGGTGAAAATCATATCAACCATAAACATTCAAAACCAGATGAAATTGCAATAAATGTGGTATATTGGCCTTTACCTGTACACGGGTTAGCTACTCCCAGGAACAACTTATTAACAAGTACATATTCCTTCCTATCCATAGCTAAAGGCTCCAAATAGTAGATCAAGATAAAAGAAATCCTATAATACCACTTTGTAACATCCTGATTCTGGAATCCACCTAAAGGATCTCCGTACCAAGTTGGTCACATGGCCTCAAGCGCATTTACGCAAATGATAGAGGATGCCGACTAGCAGTGAGGACCTTGGGTGTGATCGAGGAAAATCTATGCCCTCATTGGCAGAGTACGCAATGGAATTAAATAAATACATACCAGAGTGGAAGTAGTAATAATGACATACAAAATAAAGAGCAGAAAAAAAAAGAAAATATAAACTGGAGATCATATATAAAAGGATGCATGATACATATTCCTTGGAAAACTTACAAACAAGTGACAATGCTGAAATACAATAGTGATAAACCAAAGTGAAAAATAATTCAGATAAACTTCTCAGCATCGCAAGTAATAGCATGGTCCCGTTCTCTACATCTCCACAACATTTCATGTACCTGAATTAGAAGGGAAATTGCACTTATATATACATACAACAATATAATCTGTTTGGGCACAAAAGCATGACCCAAACATGGTGTGAGAGTATATCCTAGTAGGCAACCACCCGAAGATTTGTGCCCAACAGTCTGTGAATATATGGCATGTGGAGTATAGAAACCAGTAAATAGAAAAGTACTCAATAGTAAACAATCCACAGTTTCAACATCAAGCAACGACTAATCAAACCACTAAGAACATACTGGTAACTCTAAGGGAAGTACTCACAACCCTCCGCTCTGGTCATAACTAACGAGTAAAACACACCCTCTGGGTAGTACACTCAGCCTAACCCATGTGGTCAGCATATAAGACTATCTGAGAAAGCACTTGTAGTCAATTCCCCTTATAGTCTAAGGTAGTCAGGAACTCTCTATGGAATCACTCACAGTCAGTTCCCCTTATATCCCCAAGGTTATGGACTCTCTAATGAAGCTCACTCGGTCAATTCCCTTTATAGCCCAGGTCGTTCATAGACTATATGAGGAAGCACTCGCTATCAATTCCCCTTATAGTCTAGATTAATCAAGGTAATTCAAGTAAAACAAACACTCCAGGAGGAGGCTTGCATGGTTCATTCAACTTATAGTCTAAAGATATCATGGACTCTTTGAGGAAGCTCACACAGTCATTTCCCCTTATAGCCACAAGTGGTCCTAGGATATATGAGTATTCTCACTTGATCAATCCCCTTTATAACCTAATGTGCTGAAAGACTCGTCGAGGAAGCTCACCCGGTGAATTCCCCTTACAGTATACTACATCATGTTTTCATAGCCCTGTGTCGGTCAATGAGCCTAGCAGTGTAATATGGCCAAATTAATCCTACAGAAGTACTTGGCTAATCAGTCTACAACATATCAAGAATTTCAAAATACAACTCTCCCTCCTATAGTATCAGGCATGGAAAACAGGCAAGGCAGCCAAAAGCTAAATAGGGACAAATGGTCGTAAACAGAACAAGCATGTGCTAAACACATCCAAAGCATAGAACAAACCACTATTAATCTTCAAATGACCTATACAAAAGCCTACATGCATGTCAGGCAATCAACAGGGGAAAACTGTAAACACGCAATACCTGTTCAAGGCCATTGGTGGAATTTTCACATAATACTCAAAGAAATTGAATAGAAAGGCACAAACCCCCTACCTTGTGGTTAGGAGATCGATATACGTGAACATCGAAGCGTGATTCCCCTTAGAACACTAAAGATCTACAAAAACATCCAAAACATTCATCCCACGATAACTCACGAAAGAGGAGAAATCAAGGGATGGTGTTATAGTAGAATAGATAACTCACCTATGGGATTCCAATGCAACCGTCGGTGTTTGATTCAGAGGAAAGACGCTCGATCGGGGGCTTGTCAATGATCTATGGTTTCTCGGAGCATTAGGATGAACTAGGTTGAGAAATAGATGGTTATGTCCATCAAATGCGACCCCAATGAATTTAATAAAAAAAATCACACAGCGTGTACTTTGGATGTACATGGTGTGTAATTGACTTTTCCATACTTCGCTTTATGTGGCCTCCAACTCACCCCCACATGGTCGTGTGCAAGGCCACTACACGACCAGCACAAGGCTACCTGAAGTAACTGAGTACACGACTTGTACTTTGAAAATTTCTAGAAACTCTTCTTTTCACAAAAACTCCATAAAAAAACATAATTGAAAAGAAGATCTGGTTTCTTATAATTTTGGATTATTCAGTGATGTTTCAGTTAAGATGTGGTATGCCAAAGATATGTGGTTTGAGATAATAACATGTATCATTGACACTGTGGATATATCTGAGGGGATAGAAGAAAGGAATATGAAATTTCTTGGGATTTTAATATTAAATTACTCAATATTATTTTGGTATTATGGTCGTGTTTAGATGGAAGGATCTATTGGATTCAGACCAGTTGATTATGAGTATGGTTTTTGAATGAGATTGTAGATTATGATCCAAGATAAGTAGATCATAGATTGATAAAAAGGGGAATATTCTTATTACTTTTGAATTATTCTTGGTTATTTTTTGATCATGTAGTAGGCCTCTACTTAATTCAGTTGAGAATGACTTGATGGAATGAAATCTCATAGGTTCGTTTAGATAGATGTGATTAACTTATCTGTGTGCAAGGAATGTTGGTTGGATTGTTATCAAAAGTTAGATTCATAGGAATGGTCAAAACACTAGGGTGGGGGTGGAATATTTGGTATACCTTTTTCGTTTTTTGTGATATAAAATTAACCATTGAAACATTTTAGCACTATAATCAACTCAAATAATTAACACACCCTAACCCAAATTCCTGAAATAAACATGAGAACAATAAACATGGTATATTTATAATGTTTCGCCCTAATATGGGAATCATAATATTTTATATGTTTGGTTGTTTCCATGAGATATATATAAATTACTATCAAAATTGGAATAAATTAAGAAGGCATGGGATTATTATTATTTAAAACCAAGGGTGAATATACTATAATGTGTTTCTAAAAAAATTATACTGGTTACCACTAGTATTTTGGATTAATCACTATTGAATAAAAGATTATCATATCCTCTGATTAATATAGGAAATAATGGTGATATTCTACAAAAAAACCAATGGAAGTTTCAGATCTTTTTTATGACTAATTATTTTGTATTCGGCCTTTTAGAACTATATTTAAGAGAAATTTTTCTCCATCTTCCTCGAATAAATAAAAAAGTTAAATGTGTCATATTTATCTCATAATTATTTTTATACTCTTATATTCTTCGATGTAGTTTATTTTTAAATCATATGCGATGATCAATTCATAAAATAAAATATTTATAATTTTACTAATAGAAATAGCATATTTAATGAAATAAACTCAACCCCATAATAAAAAAATTATCCCTTTGATAAAAGATGATGATGTGTGTGATAAAATTGGAAATTTCTGCTAACTCATTCTTTGTATGAAAACCATATATTTATTTTGAAATAATAGGTGGTTGAATTTATCATTATTTATAAAACATTGTCTAAAAAATCATCAATTCTTCCATATAACCTATCTAAAATCTCAACCATTACTTCTTAATATTTGTATCCATACAAAATATACTGTTGAATCATGAAAATGTTTATATATATATGTAAAGTAAATTTCTAATTTCATATAATGACTAATAACCCCGATAATTTACACCCCACCCTCTAGTTTTATCTTTTTTAATCAACATCACTCAAATATATATAACCCTTCCTCCACCAGACACCTTATGACTTAATTCCTGAGATCTATTGAACATTTAAATATACATCAAAATATTATTTTAATCATTACAATAGAATAAAATTGTATTTTTTATAGTAACAAATAACATTATATTCAATATTTTTATGATTCAGACACATTTTTATATTTCATTAATGATTGTTATTCTTAAAAGTTATTTATCTTTTGGTGATATGGAATGTTATCATTTAATAAACAGAACTGTCATATTCTAGTTTTCAAGTATTATGAAAATTTATATCTCACCAATAATTAAATGATATTGTCCTCTATGAAAAATAAATATAACTAGTATATTTATAATAACATATCCTCTAACTTCAACCCCATATTCCACTACTTCATATTTCAACAACCTATGATTTGTTTATTTATTATTCTTTGTTTATCTTAAATCTACCCTTTTATATTTCTTCAAATCAAATATACTTAAATCATGAATTACATTAAGAATACACTATATTATATAAATTAAGAATTAGTGTATAATCATATGGATTATTATATAGAACATCATATAAAAAATTTATAACACTCCAATAGTTCAAAATCATGTATCCATCATAAGAGTTGGACATATTTTTTTGATAATTTCCTATTAAAATAAGAGTCCTACATCTATCACCTACAAAATAATAGTTAATCTTAACAGTAATCATCCAGTGAATTTGGAACGTAAAATTGACAATGTTTTCCAAAATAAATAAATTTTACCAAAAACGTAAAAATATTCTATAAAAAGTATTTGAAAAAAGGAAAAACAACTTCACAATACATGGGGACCTTAATCCCCCCTTTGTATTTTTTGGGAAAAATTTATTTCCAAAACTAAAAACATTTTTACATGACATCAAATCATAGCCTTTTCAAAGAGAAAATGTCTATACACAATTCTGTAATAATAAAGACATTTTTTTGTTATAATTTCATCAATCTACAGATAGTAATGTTTATGAAATATTTTAGGAAGAAATAATCATCATTCATAATTATTTGGGTTTACGTCTCTCAAATTCAATCATAATATGATATTTTTGTCCTTTTATTTTAACACTCTATAATTATCCACCACATTTATATTAAATAAGTATCTTTTGATTAATAGTTGATAGATGATTCATATGTACTCTACACTTTGTCAAAGTTCTATATTTAGAAAAAAAATTCTTAAAATAATCTAAATCAATTTATGGTACACCTAAATATTTTTTATGCATAATGTGTTGTTAAAAATAAATATTTACTTACAATTTCTAAAATATTTTAACTGGTATATATTTGGTTAATATTTTGGAAGTTATTTTTTATGTATTTTAATTTAATTCCCCATTAGAATTTTTTTACAAAATTATATCTGATATCATTTTTTTATCAATATTTCTATAGTGGATTTTTAGAATGATCATTTTGAATCTGACTATCACAATAAATTTTAAATGTAATCTTAGTATTGACATTAAAATATTTCACATGGACATCCATCCAAATAGTTTGAGTCCACACATGGGTAGAAATAATATATTCAGATTCTTCTATATTCAATGTTATCATACTTTGTTTCTTATTGATCTAGATCATATAATACATCCAAATTTTGAATTATCCCCTAGGTGTTTATTTTTTCTATCATAATATCCATACCAATCATCATTTTTAAAAATAGTAATATAAAATTCATTTTTAAATTTTTAAATCAATATTATAGTTGAAATTAAAAAAATATATATTTGGGCTATGTTTGCTTCCATCACATGCAATTAATTATGATCACTCTGATATCACACATATAAATTAAATAAATATGTATTATCAGTACATGATATTATAAAATTGATTAATCTTATAACTAACTCAAGCAAGTCTAACTAATTTTTACTTATTCATGTTAGACCAATAGTCATCATCAAAAAAGTAGAAATAGTTGTTGAAAGAAACATTTATTCATCCATGTAATATTTTTTCAAATGTAAACTTCCATAAACTTCTTGTGATTTTGATATATAATTTCAAATATACGGAATAGTCATCTGAGAAATGATATCATCTGTTTATCCATATAATGTTCAATTTTTGTAGAATTTTTTTAATAATCTCTCAAAATACATTTCTCTACTTTTTGTTTGGAATGTCTCTTATATATATAAATTCCAATCAATATTACAGTGAATTAAAATAATTATGTAAGTTTTTATGTAATCTAGATATAGAAAAGATAAACATTCAAAAATACTTATCATCTTTGGGAATACTAGGTTTTTTGTGAATTTTAATTCCTGTATAATTGTTTCCTCAGTTTATATATCTCTATTTTTTATTCATCTTGTATGAAACCATTGTGATTCTCAATAAAAATATTTTTTTTATACACTTTTAAAATTGATGAGTTTATATCATTAGAATACCAAACAAAATTCTTGTGAGAATAAATATTCGAAACATTCATACGTTATCATGTCTTGAAAAATGTTAAAAATATATTTTGCATCAATAGAATCCTACTATGAATAAACATTAGAAACTGATGTAGAATTACTTAATAAAACATTATACATTTCATTTATCATGTAATAGATAACATATTTTTCCCTAGACTCTTCTTAGCATCCAATCTTGGGAAATGATCAGATGTATATTTTTCTCAACTTGATCAAACTCCATATACATAATATCCATCCAATCATTATAAATGGACCTTTTGATAATTTTTTGATGTTAAATTTGATTGATGAGTCTATATTTATTTTCTACAAAAAAATCTTATAATATTATATCTTTGTGTTCTATGTATATCCATGATATTTTCCAAATCAAAATATTTTTTATTTATCTAAATGTCAATATTTTTTTAATAGAATATTATTCATCACTCGATGGGTCATAACATATTTATTCGTATTTATTTTTAGTTCATAAATCAATTTCATCAACTCTTTTAGATTTTATTTATGTAACTAATATTAATGTATCAAAACCACCATATATTTATTCATCTATTAATGATTATATTTCAATATTATTTATATCACATTACCATATATAATTTTGATTTTATTTGATTCTGACACATATAATTCCTTTAATTGGAATAATATCCTCGAAATATTCCATCCTCATACATTTCATCATTTTATTCTAAGGATATATATTTAATTTCTTTTAAATTGGGACTCTTAAAAACCCTTAGGTATTTCACTATATGTTTTTTTGAAAAATATTAATTTTAATTTCATGTTTGATTACAACTATGGTAAAAACATATTTTGAACATTTAAATATCTACATGGAGCACAACTCGAACAGTATATATTAATCATATAATTTAGAAAAATATTCTTCTCAATATCTACAAAAAATCAATTTTTATATTCCATAATCCCCATTTCTAAATGATATATGAATATATGAATATATTTTTAGCCCCATGATTAGATTGGAATGATATATAAGAGTTTCATGTATAATATATTCCATTATTTATTCTAGTGTTTTCAATATCCAAACAACTTTTATTCTCAAAATTCCATCTTTATAACATTGAAATATTTAAATATTTAAATTTTTATTTCATGAATATAACAGTGGTTATCATCGAGAAATCATCAGCGATGGGGATAATGTTAAAATCACCCTTTTACAATTATTTACATTTTGTTCCAAAAATTTGGGAGCATATGGGTTTAACTAGTTATGTTGACTAAATATTTATTTTTTATGTCATCTATTTGTTATCCACATTTATAAAAAATCAATTTCACATTGTAAAATTTACATCTGATTTTAGTAATTGATGTAAAAAATCAAAACTCGTTATTTCTTCACATAAATAATTATTAAAAACCATTATGAAAACCACATCTATGGATATTTTTATATTAATTTTTCCTATAAACGAAATGAAAATTTAAAATAACCATTTTCTCACATCTGTTATAATAATATATAATGTGAAAATACTATAACAACGTGAACATTTATGAATTAAATTCCCCTTTTTTGATTTAATTAAATTTATTATGGATATAGAAAACAGATTCACTTATTTTGTTTTATTGTATCTAATTTTATTTAAATGACCATTATGTATCTTTACAATTTATAATATTTACATTAAACAAGTGATCACATGAGTATTCTAAATATAAAGTATTAAAAATCCTTTTGGGATAGACAGAAGAAATAATGTCCTCAACCTATTGGATCATACACTATGAATCCCATATATCAGAGATTCCTAGGGAGATATAATTTTTATGATTTTCCCTAGAACAAGCCCAATTTTAGAT
The DNA here is from genome assembly GCA_963277665.1 of Viscum album. Classification (NCBI taxonomy): domain Eukaryota; kingdom Viridiplantae; phylum Streptophyta; class Magnoliopsida; order Santalales; family Viscaceae; genus Viscum; species Viscum album. The sequence goes on along the minus strand of OY728160.1, from coordinate 38,946,132 downwards.
TCATGAACACAAAAACACGTGAAACCATTTATGAGTGAAGTTCAAGCATGTCGAGACACGACCCAAACTACATTCACTGAACGACCATAGTAAAGCCCCAATGTCACACACCGTACTCTTAGGGTGTATTTTGCAGTAATAAAGGGGAATGTATCAAGACCATAGAATTATGAATATGTAAAAAAATTTATTTAATAATGAATTTATATTTTTAAATATTTTTACTTTGTAAATTATTTTTAAATCACAAATAGTATATTTCGTTAATACTCCAATTTGAATAAGAAAGATATTATAAATAATTAACGAATATTTGAAATAAATATATTTTTTAAAAAATATTATTGTTAAATTAATTTATTAAAATATAAATTATCATATAATTTTTGTTAATTAAAATGTAATTTTTATTATTGTTTAAAACCTATTATTGAAAAAAATCCATCATTCTCAATAAATGTCAGTTTTTATTTTAAAAGTGAAAATTCAAATTTTTTTTAAAATTATTTAGGTAAAATCAATATGATTTTTAAATAAGGATGTATAAACTATCAAACGGTTATTTTTTCATAATTTTATGAGATAGTCAAATATTTGGGTAAAAATTTAGTACCTTTTAAATATACAGTCTGTTTTACGACATAATAATCACCTACTATTGATGTAATAAATACTATCAAATATATAATCATCCAAATATATGTTTTTACATTAATATAATACTATTTTATGATTATTTGATTAATTTTATAAAGCCTTAGTAAATCCTCATAGACTTATAAAATATTCAAAGATTATAAAACATTTCATTGAAAGTGTGACTCACCTCCAAATAAGCAAGGGAAATATTTTATTATATTTGACCCTTATCAATATATAATAATTTATTCCTATCTAGTTTGGTTGGAAACAACATTAAAACCATGTTATAGTTTTTTGGTTTCGAATATTCTGTTTTGGAGTGTACAAAATGAAAATAATAACACAAATCCCTCACCTTTCCTTTATAAACCCACCTGAGATCCCATTTCTCATCACCCAAACTCTTTATAAATCGTCCAAACTATTACCTATACTTCATATAATCCTCCCAAAATGTTACCAAGCTCACATCAAGCCTCTCTTATGCCATTGGATTCACACATCAAAGTAAAGGATATCTCTCTTCTTATTTCAATTCAAGATCTTCATTTGTATTACGCATCTTGAATTCCATTTTCAAATGTTAGGATATAATGTTATATGATACCATAACTATAGATTTTATATTTAAATGGTAAAATACTCTTTTCACTCTTATTAATCCCCCCTATAATCCTTTATGTACAACTGTTAATATACCGATGTTTAATAATATAGTCTCTCTCTCCTCTTTTTATCAAGTACCACATTTATGATATTCTCTTTTTATTTCTATTTTTTTAAGTTGGAATGAATTCTTAACTACCCACTTATTATCCATATAGTTTTTATGTGATGGAAGACCCATTCAATCTAACATATCACTCTTATTAAACCTTTTTTACACTCATTACTATGCTGAAATTTGTTAATGAATCTTCCTCCCTCCCCTTTTATCAGTCATTAATTTTATGTTGTGTCTTATAAATTACTTTTTCCTTATATTGGGATATGTAATTAAAATATCCCTCTTAATTTATATTTCTTGTATAAATGAAGAGATACCCTTTTCTCTCCCATCAACCAATTTTATTATTTTCTATATAATTTTGTTATGCTGGAAAAATTGGACCACAATTTTTAATGCCAAAATCATCATGTAGATAATACCATACCCATTTTTCTATCAAGGGTATTAACTTTCATACACATATACTTATTTATTGCAGACTTACATGTATGTATTCCACATCATTAGATCGTGGAATAAGTTTTTATGTTTAATGAAACCATGTTATATGATTTATGTGGAACTCTTAAACATAAGAATGAAATGATTATGAAGGGTGCACCCCAATAATTCTCCAATGCATTGGGTAATTTTTAGTATCATGATACTTCCTGTTGGGATATCGGATTTAGCTTATTAATTTAAGGGACATTCTCCACCATGGGGTCTTAGTGGATTTTTCCCTAATCTATTTATGATGTAGTCTTTTAAGTTGTTGCCACATTTTCTGGATTATGATTATCCCTCTATATCATACAATATTATTCATGTTCATTTTGGTATTTTTGATATTCTTTGTTATATTTTATATTATCCTTATGTTATTCCTTGTTAATTCTTATAATGGGTTTTATAGCTCACCCCTTTCTTCTGTTTGTCATCCTGTTATCCCATGTAGTGTTAAGTATGACGGAACATTTTGATCATGTTAAATAAGAATTCAGTAAAGATGTTTCTTTTCATGTTTTATGTTGTAAAGTAATGTACCAAATTTCCCAAATATAATATAACTATCGATCATATTATTTTTATTACGTTCAATTTAATATAATAAAGCATGCATACAAATGAAATAAAGAGAAGGGTTATTATTAAAATAATCGATAAAATATTTTACAACGGGTTATGTAAAGAACCATCATTAAAAATCTATTTTTAATATTTATCATTTTGAAACATTATATTAAAAATATTCAAAAATAACTTAAAGCCTCCATAAATTTCAGTTCCATTTTATGATCTATTTTATCAAAATTTAACTAATGTGAGTCACATACAACCTATTTGAATTCAATTTCCCTAATTTATTCAATTCATCGACAAATTAAATGACCCTATATTTTAATAAATATCATTTCCCCAGTTTTTATTTTATTTAACTAAAAACATTTCATTTTATATCTCTACTATGAATTCCACAATTATCGATGATTTTTTAAATTATTATTTCAAAAAATTATGTTCAATATATTGTTTTCTTACTTCATTTTTCTATTTGTTTTCATTGATATAAATTTTGTATCTATATTTTCTGTGAGTGATATTTTCATTTTCATTTTGTATAATTACAATTTTTATGAATTTTTATATTTTCAGCATTTATATAATTTTCATTATAATACTACTTAATTGAATCCATTTTAAAATTCACTCATAGCCATTTTTATCAATTATTCAAAGATATACAATTTTTATCAAAAATTATTGTTATTTAAAATTTTATTTACCAACTCGGAATAATTATTAATTTGTTTTAATTTCTTAATTTTATTTATTTATATATTTTTTATTTCCCTACAATTTAATTTCTTGCAATCTGATGTTAGTTTACTACTTCATTTTCTTTATCTGTCATAGATATGTTGTATATATTTATACTTTTTAAAAAAGTTGGATACAACTTGCCTAAAATAGTTAATAATTATTTAATAATTATAAAATGTAATTACATATTTATTATAGATCCAAATTTTTGAACTATTTAATATATTTTGTTCATTCATTTGCCATGTTAATGACTATATTATAGATATTTTCTAATAAATAATTTTGAATAAATACTTAGTTGATTGTTTTGATAAATGCATATAAATTAACAGCCATCTCATTTATAATATTCTATATATTATTATTTTTTATTGAAGGTTTTTTAATTTTTTTATTAAATTTATATTTATAAATTGTTAATCATATACATGTTCATTATTATATGTTTTCGATATTACAGTATAAAATGTCTGTCTATATATTCTATATTTCAAAATTTTATATCTTTATAAACTTTTGTATTTTATATTTATCTATTTATATATATGTTTAAATCTATATAGGGGTTAATATATTCATCTTTTATAATGTAAAATTAGTTAATTAGTTGTTTATTTTCTGAAGAAATTATGAATTACTTCTGATTAAGATGATAAAGGGGTTGATCATTTCATTAAATTTGCTAACAAAAAAATAAAAAGAAAACATTTTATATTTTATAAAAGTTAGAAGTGTTAGAAAATGATATAATTAAGATACTATGAAATCATATAACATCAAATTTTATATGGTTTTAATCATAATTATACATGTTATTCATGTCATGGTAAAATAAGTAACATGTCCCCATCTAATGATAATTAAGATGTTTATCAGAAGTCAATGGAGATTCATGATGTATGAATTCTTGATGTTGTCCATGAAATGATTGAAAAAAAAATTGCTCAATGATTAAACACACATGTTGATGAAGAACTATTTATAGGTCGTATTAATTATATAGTGTTATTAATAGTTTTGAGATTATTTTAGTTTATTATAACAATAGTTTGTGTGATTATAGTTAAAATGGATTTCATGTACATTTGAAATATTTACTTCTAGGAGGTAATGATCTTAAAAGTATAATTATGAGTAACAAATGGTTTTTTTCAAAGGTATGAAGTTATAAATTTATATATTATTTCTCCAGTGATTTTCTGTTATATAGGAATGAGTATTAATGTTTATTATAATTTTAAGAATGTGGTTCAACATGATATATAATGGATGGAAAATCAGACCATGCATCATTCTCAATGAAATCCATCTAATCACAGACTAAATAAATCTTGCAATAATTCATAATTTTATGAAACATTATGAAAATGGATATTATAAAATGGACATGAGGAAATTAAAATGAGAACATATTTCATGGAATACTATATATAACACTAATAATTAACCATAATGGATGATAATTGATCAAAACATTCATGATTATTGGTAATAATATATATATATACAAATAGAAATATTAATTGGATAAAAAATAAATATTAATTCCAAAGTATACAAGATATATCATGACTTGTTAACCTGTTCAACTTCACTTTTTCCCCATATGTATGATTTAAGTGAAAATATATGATCATTACCATAGTTTTTTTTAAAATAGTGGAAAATTATATTAAAGTTTATCTAACAAAATTGTTTAATGATTTGAAATTTATATGGGTGACATGGGTTATAATATATGACACATATAAGAATAATTAGTTTATTTTTGTGTAAATTAAATTTCACTATAAATGAATTTCCTTCATATAGATACTTATCTTGATATATGAATTAAATTCATGATTATTTCCCAAATTTTGAATTGGCAACATCATATGATCAATTATAAAATTGAGGAAATACATTTTACAATGGACATTTTATATTTTTGTTAGTGTATCATCCTTTACAAAGATAAATAATTCCATCTAAAATTTTACAATAGTGTGGTTTTCCTCATAATTGTTTTCAGAAAAATATTCCTAGAATAAGTTGGAGAAAACTGATATCAGGTTTATTAATAAATAAAGTTCTTTTCTTTTAAAAAGTAAATAGAAGAAAAAATATATATTATTTGAGCTACCTTTATAGTTATTATTTGTGGAAAAATATAAATTTGAAATTATGAATGGTGAGAAAGTCATATTTGAAATTATTGTTTGATCTTTGTCAATTATAATGGGAATGATTAAAGATATATTTAATGTAGAAATAGAATTATTATCCCTAGGAATATATTTACAGGTAGATCCCATTATCTAATTTAAATAAATATATATATACTTATCTTATAAGAAATTATAAATGTCTTAGAAGATAATTATTTTTCAATGTATACTTTTTATTTCAGTACCTAGTGTGTTATATTTGAATGTGAAAAATTATATTTCATTGAAGTATGTAATGTTAATTGGTATAAAATATCTTGATTCCCAATTATTTATTAGATATTTGCTACTAGTTAAAGTATATGGTATATTGTTGACATCTTTCAGAAAGTCAATCTTGTGCTTTTTTAAAATTTTGAATTCCTCCTGTAGAAAAATCATAGATCTCCATTTGTTTTATAAACTATAGAACGATGTTGTCCTTATAAATCTATTAACAAAAAATTATTTTCCACCATAGTATTTTTTTTAACATGGTTCATTAGATTATTTATAAGGTGCAATTAGAAGAATACATGATACCACTTATTTGTATTAAAATTATCATTTTGAATGATATATGAAAATTTTAATGTGTAGTTAATAAATAAAGTATATATAGAGATCTCTATTTTAAAAAAATATATATTAGAAGAGGTGTCTGTGGTATATTGTGATTATTTTTAAACATTATAGTATGTTCATATCCATTTATCTGGTAATTTCATTATTTACAACGAAGGTAATGGGGATAATGATGTCAAGGGAAATTTGTTTTGCAAATATTATGTAACGTAGTAACATTTTGGAATTTAAAAAATATACTATTATATTTTAATAATATATATTGTCACATACTACTAAAATTAGGATAATATATCCAAAAAAATATTGGTGGTTTATTAATTAATATAAAAATAATATTTTCTTATATTATAATGAGAATGTTAAAACGGAATTTTATTTATCTAAAACATATAATATTTTACAAGAAGACCATGTGTTACTATCATAAAAATATTTTTTTATTAAATTAATATTTACAAAATTTATATAGAAAATATAGAGAATAATGGTATCATTTAGAATAGTAGAGTAATGGTTTTTAATGATGAAATATATATTTTAATTGAAGAAATAGAAAATCTGAATGTTTGGATCATTATCATATTTTGGATTTAGTGAAGAATATTATATATTTATTATAATAGATTCCAATTACACTTTTTTATGTATAACTATTGTTTTCTACCAATAGGGTGAAACATGAGGAATTTTTATTTACACTTGTTGATTTGAAAAGATTTATTTTTGAAGTGAAATAATTTATCCTAGAGATTCATGTAATATGTATTTTTTATATTCTCAAATCATTTAGTGATTAGTGGTTAGAAATTTTAAATGTGAAAAAATTAATTTAGATAATGAAAATGTTGATTATTTGTATGATTTTGTGGTATTTCTTCATTTATTACATTATTACCTAAGAGAAATATTGACTATGATTTTTCTATATAGTATAAAATAGGAAACGACCAAATATAATGGTCATAAGACACTCCATACATCTCTTATTTATTCATCTAAATATATATTTTTCTATTTTCTTACTTAGACCAATAAACCTATAAGATAACTTTTTTTACTAAGGAGTTGATTATTTAAATTTGGGATTAATTACATAGTTTTGTCCTACTATGATTTTTTAATGTTTTCATGTGAGATTAGATGGTGTTTGGTTCATTTTCAAAGCTTGGAGGCCTATTTTTTTGAAATAAAAGCTGAGCTGCATTGTTATTTGGAACCATACGACCTCGGTTGAATGTTATGTGGAAAAAATGAGTCCAATTTTATATGGAATTATAGAGTACATGGTTCTACCAAACCATGAACCCATGGCTGCACACCCATGTGAGAAGCTTATCAGTTTTTAGTAGAGGCATGTAGTATAGTTTTCACACAGTTTAGTAAACCATGCTCATTAACCAGGAAGGTTCATTGTCTAGAGAGTTAGGGCTTCACGTTATATTCATGGTTTGGCCAACTATGCATCAAAACCATGTGATGCATTTAGTAATTGAAATATAAGAGTTTTACCCTATTGTGTTAAATGTTAAATCTCATATTTTTATTTACCTTCTCTAGTGTATCGACTCTCCTCCTACGTTACTACCCCCAGACAAGTCTAGGTTTGGAATAAAATTCTCCATCTAGACTCACATTCAAGTGTCAATCATCTCATTGGATCTAAACCAGAGTGTTCTTTATACTCCATTCCCATTTATTCACTTGTCTATATATCGACAGACTTATTCATTTCTTATCAAATGTTCCATATTTATAGGTATTCATTAGTTTTTCGTTTATCCATAATCTAGACTGAATCAATGGTCGATTCTGGATGAGTGTTAAAACATAAACATATTATATATTTTTACATCATATAATATTATAAATAGAATTTCCTTACTTATTTTATGAATAACATACATCACAAAGAGATCCCAATACAAAAATCATTTTCATAAATTAATAGTTATACATTAGATATAAAATATTATAATAATAACATCTAATATTACAATGGAACAATAAATAAAAAAAAATAAGATAATATGAATGGTAAAATATGGATATGATTGATCTACTTAAATAACCACAAACATGAAAAAAGATATAGATATAAAACAATCATAATAATATAATAATAATTATGATGATGAATAAATATAACCCTATGATATAATATAAGTGAATTTAGAATGAATAAAATGACAGGTATTTATAGAAATTAAGGAAACTGTACCATTTGAAGAGAAATATGAGCATTGGAATAGTAATATAATGATTACGAATAACAATTTATCTAGTAGAATAGTATCCAATCCTATGAAAGTATCAAATTATATTTATGAATCTTATAATTAAAAATATGATATATTTATATCATAGAAAAAGTATATACATATTTTTAAAATGATAAATTTTGTGTTGATATTTTTGCAAAACATAAATATTTATTTAAAACATTATATATAATATAATGATCAAATAAAAAATATATTTTATGAAAATGGATTCATAAGTTTACATTATGATGTATAATAATTTTATGATAATTTAATGAGAAATTAATTAAATTTTCAATGGCTTATAAAACCAATTATATTATTAATATCAGTAAATTTTTAGTAATTAATGATTTTAATTTAAAATTAAAATAATCATACATATAGAATTAGTATAATAAAATGGATTCTACTTTTTAAATCTATGCATCAAAATATACATTTTAGTGATTTTTGAGAATTTTTCTTAAATAGTTTAAATTATGGTGAATAATGAAATATGATAATTTAGAGAATTTAACATTATAATGTAAATGAATGAATTTATTACTCATTGATGATTTCATAATCCATTACGTCAATACCTACTTCAAAATTTACCATATTTATTAATAGGAATCAATAATATTCATAATCTGGATCCAAAATAATAAATTTTAGAATATAATAACTAAAAACACCCCTCTCCACTATAAATACCACCCCTTACAGCGTATTCTAATAACACATTCTAATTTTTTTATATTTCCAAAATTCTACCTTATTATCTTCCAATATATCTTCCCTATTTTTAAGAGATTCTATTATAAAAAAATATTAATTCTAATTTCCTTAAGTGTCCCTTTAAGGAAGTGATATTTATGGGGTTCCATTCAGAAAATATATCATATAATTTCATTTCATCCACTTCCTTATCCTCACCTGATTCATCCATCAAATCATTAAACATACAAAAACAACTTTATAAATTAATTTTATATTTATAATTAAATAAATTTTATCCACATCTTTTCACATATCCTCTTATTCAAAAAAATGAAACTGATGTTTAAATTATGAAGGCCAACCATCTTCATGGATAATGAATTTTGGTTTTTCATTACCCCCACCAGGGATTGTAAAAATGCCATTATAATTATATATTAATATATTAATTTGTCTATTATAACTTATTCTATGTTCTTTAACTAATATCTTAATACAATATTCAATAAAATGAAACATGTTTGTGACGTTCGTAAAAACTACCAAAAGAAAAAAAAAATATTATTACTATTTTTTCAAATGAATCATCCTCATAATAAAAAAAATTGATATAAGAAACCATTTAATCATATTCATGCTCAATAATAATATATAACATATCATATTGATTATAATTCACATTTTCCAATAACTTCTATAATTTAGGAAAGTGAACCGACCATGAAACCTTGAAATGAACGATCCTGTAATGATGAAACTAGAGATTATAATCCATTGAATTAGAAATAAATAAATTTCATAAAATTATAATATATAAAAAATAAATATTTATTAATATATGAAGAAATTAATTAATTTATTTGATTTTAAATTCTATTAAATTATGTGAATGTGTAGAACATATTCAAACATAAGTTAAGGGATCTCTTCAAAACACTGTTTTTTTCATTAGGATTGTGTTTTATCTCACATTACCAAAATATATTTCTTCATTATTCAATTATAATTCTTCTAAAATAATTGTATCTTTTAGACACATGATTATATGGATCAAATCATATTTCATTGATGTGGAAATACATGTTTTAAAAGGTTGCCTTCACTATTCTTATAGATAAGAAAACTCGATTAAAGAAACCATCTCTTTTTCTTACTAATTTCCATGTATAATCTATAAAATATATTAATAAAATGATTATTTTTAAAAATATCTCATTATATCATGAAAAAACTATTTTAGGTTATATTTTAGTACAAAAAGTAACTAGTTTTCCTCTTCAATGTCTCCTTAATCGAACCCCATAAATGACAAATATGTAGATTGGTTATATGGTTTCATAAAAACTATATATCATGTATTCAATAAATGTGGATGAAATTATGCATTATCTATTATGATTTTTATATTATGATTTTAGCAGTATTATTTTACCCTTCTTTCATGGATACCATTTTGATACATCCATTTGTTATTTTTTATGACATGATTACAAAACCTTTTTATTTACATGGGTAATCCTAATGTTTATTTCTTTTGTTTGATTTAATATTGTAGAAAAAATATTGAATAACATGTTTTTATGTGTGCACTAAAATAGATATCCAATTCATGGGGTATTTTATAGTCTCATTAGACATCATGTATAGTAATTTAGAGTGAACCTAATCAATTTTGGGACTTTTCCCACCATGAGATTTTTTCCTGGAAATTTTCCTTTACTCATTCTTTTTTGATGCTATATGTTTATTCCAAATTCCAATATTTCCAAGATCATATGATTCCATATTCTATATTTTATGAATCCCTAATTTTATTCCTGAGCCATATATTTTATGTAATCATATTTTTCCTTCTAACGCATGTATTATGATTTATTCCTATGATTATTCCATTACATGTATTTTTAGCTCATCCCATATTTCTATGTATTCACCAAGTTATCCTATATTGTAATAGGATCTCAAATGAAGAAAGGTCCTCATTATGGAGAAGTAAAAATTGATATGTTATTTTTGTTTTATGTTTTGATTATCTACATAATCTTTTAGAGACAATAGTAATTAAATCCTTGTTTTGTAATTCCAAGATAATTATGCTCAATCATGTAATTATATGTTTACAAGGATAAAATCTATATAGTTGGTATCAGATAATGGTATTGTTATTTTGGTGGATTAAGGCACGAAATGTTTACAGAAAACAATTGGGATAATTCTATTTCCATTAATATAAAATGTGGGATCATACAGAATCATAAGGGAGTATATTATACTCATTTATAAGTTATTACTTCTATGTTTATAGTTTCATTTTTATATTCTCATTAGATAAGTATTAAATAACCATAATTGTATTATTTTTATATTTAATTTTTCAATGGTGGGAAATATGAGAACCTATGCTAACAAAAAATGTGATAGAAAATGTGGGGATTTCCCTAATAAAATTCCAAATCTGATTGGAATGGGAGCTTAGATATTCATGATTATACTATCTGAACTGGATTGTGTTGTGAATAATAACGTGAATCTTTTGGGACTCCCTCATTCTCCTATGAATGTTATAGTTTTTGTCAAACTTTTTATGCATCAATGTATTTCTAAATTTAGTGGATCTTCTGAATCCATCATAAAAAAATAATTTCTTAACTCTATTGAGAATATATCCCCATTCCATCAATGCATAGATGATGAAACATTCATACTAGAAGACTATCATTTTGAAGGGGATTCTAGTCAGTGGTCGAAACTAATTAAAAATATAAACTCTTATGGGGAAATTAATCCCAACAATTGGGAATGATTCATCAAAATAAATTTCAATTAATATTTTCCCTTAACTCTGTATCATAATATTGATTGTGAGTTTCTAAGACGAATGAAAAAAGATGATTGTTCTATTAGGAAATACAATGGAAACCATAAAAGTCTATAATGATATACTTCCAACTCTTTCATGAACACTAATTGAAAGGTGTATCAATTCTTCTAGAAAATAATTCCATGAAAATGAAAATACTTTAGAATTCAGGAATTTGAATATCATAAAGAGTTTGTATATGTTTCCCTTAATGTTGGGGTGGATATTGGTGACACTCAAAATCCATGTGGGATTGGAGAAAAAAAGGAAAATAAAGTTTAATATTGGAGGACCAATAGAAAAATACAATGAAGGAAAAATATCCAATCATCTAACATGTCATAAGTGTGGGGAGTATCATTCCACGAACTATCCAAAAGTGGCCAAGAGATGTTTCAAATGTGGAATAAAAGAGATTCAGCTTAATTATTGTTGAATGGATTTGATGAATCCTAATAGTGTAGGATTATAATGAATTTTTTATATCAACATTAAACGTGTATTGTATTATTTTCAACAATAGAGATCATGGGAATTATTAAAGCCAAATCCCTATTCAACATTTCATTAGAGAAAATTATTAACAACAGCTTCATTGGTAATAAGGAGTTTAATATGTTATCACTACTACTGAGATTGAACCCAAAAATTACGTGGTAATAGGTGAACTGGATATTTTTTCAAGAATAGTGCACATACTATTTGATTCTAGTTCTATGAATTATATCATCTCATGTCTATTTCATAATACTATTGAAAAAACCTCATGATATGAGGGTTTAGTTATCTGTGAGAATATATAATGATAAATTATTAATCAAAATTATATAAATCCTACTCAGTTAATGTTATTGAAAAAAACATCCATGAAAATATCTACAAACAACCTTCCGTTGTGTTTAATGCTATATTGGACATGTATTTTCAATATTTATACAAATCCCACAACTGCTGTTAGGAAATAGAGATCACTCATCACATATAGAAGAATCCCACGATTCAATACAAGTGTAAAGATTAGGATGATGTTTCTTGAATATCATCATCTAAATTGTAGATATTATTTAATTATGAGAAAGCATATCAATCATAATTTATTGAGACAAGAAAAATCAGGCTCCAAGGCATGTCCATTTTGAGTGACAACACTATTTTTTTCATAATTAATTGTTTGGACTTCCCCCAAATCGATATTTTGACTTTTAAATTGAACTTATACTACCATATCAAACAATATTAGAAAATAATTATAGTATTGAAAAAAATTTATAGGAGGAATTGAAGAGGTTGTTACGTGAGAATCAACAAAAGAGTTTTATAAGAATGGGTGCATCACTATTGTTTGCAGCAATCATCTTCTTATTGAAGAAGGACAGATCAATGAAACTATGTATTGATTATTGTATGTAAAATAAAATAAAGATAATGAAAATGTATCCCTTAACATGTATAGATTACTAGTTCAATCAACTATTTAGGGGAAATAATTTTTATAAGGTTGACCTTCTATTCCGATATCAACAATTAGTGGTTGAGGAAGTAAGTTAGTCCCAAAATTACATTACAAGGTGCTATGAACCCTATGAGTTCCTTGTGAATCCATTCCAACTCACTAGTTCTCGGGAAATTATCATGGAATTGATGAATATTATCCCTAGTTACTACCTTGAAACATTTTTTAGTGTTTATATATGAGATTATTATACACTCCAATTGAAAGAAGGAACCCGTGGAGAATTTAAACACCATTATAAAAACATTGTGGTGGGATAAAATATAATTAAATTATAGTAAATATTTTTTTATAGATGGAATAGATATCATTATTGGGTCATGTTATCACATTAAAAGGAATATATATAAACCATTATAAAATAAATTATATTGATGAGTGGAAGATACTGACATTTGTTTTATATATCTCTAGTATCCATTGTCTATAAGCGTATTACCAATGATTTTGAGTAACTTCTCAGAATTTTAAAACCAACTAACCAAGTAATGTTGGAAATAATTATTTTTTTCCTATACCAGTGAATGTGAAGGCGATGTCAAAGAGTTGAAAAGGTGGATTTTCATTGCACTAGTTCTTACACTATCGATAAGTGTGGAACTATTTGTGATATATATATATATCAATTAAATAAGGGATTCAATTAGTTACATATAAAAAAGGATAACCTAATCCCCTATACCTCAAGTCATATGAATGTTTATGAGAAAAAAACTTCCCATTCCTATTCAAGAGTTGGCAGTTAGGATTTTTACTTTTAAAATATTCTTCATTATCTCTATGGGAAGATGTGAGAGGCATGTCCTAATCAGAATAGAATCAAATATATATTCAAATATAATATCATTAAAATTAACCAATGAAGATGATTATTTCTCATCATTTATTATGACTTCAAAATCCACAATCACTCTGATAATGATAATTATGGGCAAGATGATCTAAGTAGAAAAGATCGGGTTACTTCATTAATAATGATAATTGAGAAGGTTCGATTCTTCATAGACATACAAAGAATGGATACAGGGATCATAAAGGATGGTAGATCATTATTCCATTCACAAATGATTGTTTAACCATCCCTCTTAGTTAGGATAATGGATTCTCAACGATATGATGTATAAATTTAGAAAATGGATTAAGCTATAAGAAAAATGAAATCCCCAGAGTTCAATATATATAAAAAAAGAGATATAATATTTGGGCCATGTATTTGTGTGCCATTATATCCTAATATAAAGGAGGATATTTTGATTGATTCACATCCATCAAACATCTATGTTCAAAAAATTACCATAAAAATCTATTGAAATTTCTATGAAAACTATTGGCTAGACAATATGTAGAATGATATTTCTGAATATACACCATATTGTTTAGTATTTCATCAAGTGATTTCCTAAAGGAAATAGTATAAGGGTATGATGAAACCATTACATATACCTGCATTAAAATGAGATAACATTACTGTGGATATCATCCCAAGAATTATGAATTCATATATAAAAAATATTTCTATTTTGATCATTGTGGATTTTCATACCATGAGTACTCAATTTATTATAATTTGAAGGGACTTATCAGTCAAAAAAATTAAATAGATATACATTATAAAAGTGGTTAGGCAGCACGAAGTACCATTATAAAAAATATGATATTGTGATATGAGATTTAAATTTATGATCATGAAAAGTATATAACATGCTATAAATACTAATATTCCCTTCAGTAGGGATTATCACCCCCAAACTAATGTAATATTTTAGAGGACAATTTTATCACTTGAAAACATGTTGAGACAATGGTAAATGGAAATTAATGTATGATGGGATCACCCGATTTCAAAAGTTGAGTTATCCTAAAAATTTATTATTACTAAAGTATCAAAATGTCTCATTGTAATGCACTTTTTGGAAGAACATGTTGAACTTATGTATGTTGGGATGACATTTCGGAAGGTAAAATACTATTTCTTCTAATGCTCAAGGAAATCAGAGAAAATGTGAATATCATCAAGAACCAAATATTGGATTTCCAAATTTGACATAAGATATATATATATCGACATTATGGGGACATAATATATGAGTTTCATGAAAAAATATTCCTCTCCACATCACCATGGTTGAGGGTAATGATATTTTGGATGAAAGGAAAGCTAATTCCTGGGTACATCTAACCCTTTAGATTCCTGATTGTGTCAGGACAAAGGGATATCGACTATCACTTCCACCATAAAAGTATTACTTACATGAAGTATTCCATGTGACCCTATTGAAGACACACATACCATTTCCCTAACATGTACTGAAATCAAGGGTTTTACAGTTGTAAATTGATCTATTGTATGAGAAGAAACATGTGATGGTTTTGGAGAATATATACAAGGTTCTACAAAACAAGAGAATGTTCCAAGTCAAGCTACTTAGTAGAAACCAGTTGTATGAAAAAACAATATGGAAACCATAAAATGTGATGTTGGAGAAATACCCTCACATGTTTTCACCTTATTAAATAAAATGAAATTTTGAGGGATAAATTTCATATGGGAGGAAGAATGTAATTACCTATAATTTTATAAATTGATTTTCACTTCTTATTTATTAAACCACTTAAATCACATATAGAACAAAATAAATACATTCATCTCATAAATACAGAATGCTATGTTATCCCAAAAATAAACCAATACTAATTCTTGATATTTTTATGGAACAATAAAACAAAGACAAGATAATAAAAATGGGAAACACTGGCTCTTCTTGGTCCACTATAATAAACATACTCATGAATAAATTTTTAGAAACAATACATAATTTTGATAATATAATATTCATTTTGAATGTGAAAATATAAAATGTTACAGAAAAGAATATGTGAATGGTGAATGAATTAAATAATAGGTTTTTTTTAATGAAATTAATTAAACTATACCATAGGAACAGTAACCTGGTCTGTGTAATGGTAATCTAACATTTAGGAATAGTAATTCATCCATTAGAATAAGAATATAATCCATCATTGTATAAAATAAAATTTGGTTGTCTTTCAAATAAAAATATTTTATAATTATATCATGTTAAAAGTTAATAAACATTTTAAAATAATATCTTAAGTGTTGGTATTTTTTGTAAAAAAAGTGGTTTATTTAGAGTATTATAATAAATATAATAATCTAGTGAAAATTTACATTCACAAAACATATTAATAAGTTAAAATTATTTTCTATTATAACAATCGTTTAATTTTATAAGACCTTAATTAGTTTTTAAAAGGTTTGTAAAGTAGATTATATTATTAAAATCTGCATTTTTTCGTATAAATGATAATTTTAAATAACATTTTATTTTCACATATTGATAAAATTATTTTCATAAAATTTATATCTTATTTATAATAAAATTGGTAAAAAATGGTTATGGGGATTTGTTTGTATTTTTCTAAATAAATAAATTTTTATAGTAAAATTTGATCACTTACATTATTTAACATTAAAATATAAATAAATTAATTTTTCAGTCATGGATGATGTAAGTACCCATTATCTAGAACACTTATCATCAATTTATAGTTTTTTTTAATAATAATATGAAATATTTATTTTTGATATATAATAATAAACTAAAGAATATAAAAATAAAAAGCACTCATCCCCTCCCCCTATAAATACCACACCTTCTCCTCAAACATTCAATGCCCTATATATTTTTTATATAATACCCAATTATCATCCAAATACACTTTTAGATGTAAAAGATCTATCAGTATCATAGAAAAACGAATTCCAGGTTCCTTAGGGGTCCCATCAAATATGTGATATTCCTGAAGAAACCCTCTTAAACCGTTTATTTTAATTTCATTTCGTATCATTTCTTCTCCTCACATACATAATAAATAAAATAGAATAACTCCAGTATATTTTATATAATTTTATTTTATTTTTATAATCGATTATATTCAATCCACCTCTTTTCTAATTTCCTTTTATTAAAAATCGAAACCATTTTTGAAATTATGGTGGTTAATCACCTCTGTGGATAATGATTTTTTGGTTTTCCCTACCACCATTGTGGCTAGTCATAAATATATTATTATAGTTTAATAATATTTTAATATATATATTATATCTTTTTTAATTTTATAAATCTAATATATAATCATAATATTTAGTAATACAAAACTAGTTTGTGGTGGTCCGAAAAAACATAAAAAATCAAATGATCAATTATTATTAGCATCTTATCAACTGAATCATCCTCATACAGAAAGAAATGATATATTGTAGCATCTAAATTTATTTATGTGCATCAATACTATTTAATATAACTTCTATTTAATTATTCCCATTTTACGAGAAATTCATAATTTTATACAAGAGAACTGACCCTAAAACCACGAAACAAACACCCCTCGAATGATAGAATTGATCTTTATAACTCATCAAAATGGTCTTGAATAAACTTAATAAAATTATAATAAATTAAATAAATATAAAATGCATTCTAAATGAATATATAAATTAATATATTTTTATTATCCATGAAATTGAGTCCAAGTGTAGAACACATTAAGTTATAATATAAAGGATCTCTTCAAACCTCAATATTTCATTTTGGAATACTGTTTTTTTATTTTTAACCTAATTTATTTCTTACTAATTATTATATAATTACACTAATATCTTTTTAGATGTTATACATTTATTTATAAATTTAAATTCATCTTTCTTGGATTTTTAAATGAATTTTAAAGGTTCCTTTCTAAACTCTATTTGATACTAAAAAACAATTTAAGAGAAAATCTCATTTTATTACTCATTTTCATGTACAGTCATGAAACTATTTTAATATTACATTATTTTTCCAAAATATCTCATTTTATCATGAAAAATTGTTTTAGTTCATTTTTATTTTTATATAAACAAATATTTCTTTTTCCACTTTATGTAGGCTTTAATCTCTTCCCCTAAACCTCACTAAAGTGTCTCATTTCTATAGATTTATAAACACTCTTTTCCATGTATGCATTATAGATTAGAAAAATTATACATGATCTATTATTATTTTTTACATTGTGATAGTCCATAAATTATTTTATCCCTTTTTTCATGAATACCATTCATGATACACCCCTTGGTTATTCCTTTTGGCATGATTAAGAAACCCATTTTCTTTTATGGGTAAAACATATGTTTATTCACTATGTTTTATTTATTATTATGTCCACAATAATAATAAACATGTTATGATGGTTGTTCCCCAATAGTAATCTATTGTATTGAGTAATTTTTAGTCTCATGAGACTTTGTGTTTGGAATTATGGAGTAAACATAATCCATTATGGAACTTTTTCAATCATTTGAAATAGTCATGGAAATTTTCCTTAACTCATGTTTATATCATGCAATATATTTCTACCATATTATAATATTTCCACGACTATATCATTCCATATACTATATGTTGTGCTTAAATATTTTTATTCATGATTCATTCATTTTATGTTATCATGTTATTCTTTTTCATGCATGTGCTATGATTTATTCCTATGTGTATTTCCTTACTAGACTTTTTAGCCCAGCCCTTTTTCTATATATTCCAGAGGTTATATTATGTAGTTTTAGAAAATAAAATGTAGTTAAGATATTATTATATAGATAAAAAAATGATTTTTTATTCCAGATTCATGTTTTATAATAATTTATCTAATCATAAAAATACAATAAAATTTTAAATCACTAGTTGGTAATTTATTGATAATTATGATCAAAACCATTTAATTATATTCTTAAAGGGATATAGTCTCTATATAGGTCGTATTTACCTTTACCATAAGTCTGGGTGTTTTATATTCAATTTTTTTATTATCAGTCATTCCATGATTTCTACTGTTCCCCATAAAATTTATTTATATTCTGGGTAAATTTTTTTGGGACTAGTTTAGGTATCACACTAGAACCATTATACGATTTTAGGATGTTGTCCTGTTTTCTAGACATCTCTAGGGTGGGTCCTATCTTTTATTATTATTTTTGACTACATGTGAGGATTTTAATTATTTATTCGATATGTTTTACCACCACATTTGATGTTCCTGAGCTCTCCAACTATAGTGGGAAATGTAATGAATGAGATGAATTTTATAGGAATAAGATGTATGCCTCATTTAAATGTGATTATATTTAATAACTTATTAAATGGTTTAAATAAAAAAAAATTAATTGATTAGATCAACTCATTTCTTTTTTATAATTTTGAGTTGTCTTCTGAATTGTAAGTGAAGAACTGATAATTGAAGGTGATAACTTGGACATTTCAACTCCATAGATCCTAACTCCATTGAAGGCCATGGATATTTCTATTCAATGGATATTGAAAATGATAGTAGATTCCTTGGAAATTTCCAATCCTCAAATATAGATTTCATATAATGTTATGGTCATTTAAATTCCATGAAACCTTGTTGACTATTGTAGTGGATTACTTTAAAATATCTACTCCTAGGATCCTGATTCCATTGGATGCCAAAAAAAATTTATTCTTCGTGGATATGGATGTCTTGAACTCGCCTTAGACATGCTGTGTGGATATGTTCTTTGGGCTCTACCCAAGACATTACTATGATTACATTGAGATTATCCATGGACTCAACATGAATTCCATGGTAATTTATAATTTTTATATGACCATTTTAGACTTGACACTAGGTTACATGACATATGTTGATGTGAATGCTTTACCATGGTTTTTAGTTAGTTCATTATTACCGATGCATGTTTATAGTTTTACCTTTCTGTTAGATTTTGATTATTTTTCACAGGATTCAATTTTTGGATATACAGGATCACATGTTCATTTGAAACTTTACTTTTATAATTCTTATACTTGTGATATAATGCAAACTAAATAATTATTTATACACATAATACAGAATTTATATACACTTTTGGTGGTTTACAACCTAGTTTTATATCACACCATGTTTGGGATGACATTGGGTACCTAGAATAAATTCATGGATATAATTAGGGACTGGGGAAACTGTCCACATTAATGGTTCTTGATTTTGTGGTTTCATAATATCATAAGTGAAATTGATTGATCTATTCTCATGATTCTATATAGATATAATTCCATTAGGTCTTTATTTATTTTGATATATGTATTTTTCTAGTATTCATATTCACTTATATTTCAATACATTTTGTAGAGACTTGAAATGATCATAATATTGTATTTGAAACTTGTTTTGGATTATTTATTATTACATACATCTATATGTTTATATACTATTTATAATTGTTATTTTTCATACCCATATTAATTCACTTATGATACCACTGTGTTGCCCTAATAATGATATTATTGTCTCACCACTATACCATTATAGAACCCCACTTCAATTCTCCAGCCTCTAGCACATAGGGAGGCACATTTTAGGCCATGTGACCCATCAACTATGGGAACCATTCAGTGTGTCTCATTTTGGGAAATTATAAAATTTTATCAAAGGATTATCATTTCTAACATTACTATTTTGAGATAATGTATTGGTGCTTTTTATTTTCTAGAATTATTTAATGAGTTGTTCATGGGAGTAGCTAAACCACATTAATTACAAAATCTAATGTTCTATGGATGGGAAATGTTGTTCAATATTTTTCCTACTACAATTTATTTGATTCAACCATTAGTTGATACACTTTATGTTTGATGTTCCTTATGATGAAGGATTTTACTATTTATCGATATGGTGAGAGTATTCGATATCATGAATTAACATATACGCCATAGAGGATTCACATGCCATACATATGTCATGCCCTATAATATGAATTATTTAACATGATGAAATTTATTATTTTTACTTTGAGTTTTGTAATTCATAAATTATTACGATTCAAATAAAAAATTGAGAGACATATATTAATAATGAGAGGGACTTCCATAACCAAATTATTATTTTTATAATATAGGATACAACTGGCACTCTATGAATCCAATTATGTAACATGGATTCATGGACCACTAGATAAATGGGAATGAAAAGGCTATTATTGATATTTATTTAAATACACACTTAGATTTATATCATTCATTGGCCCTTATAGGATGGAAGTCGTAATCCATTTAGATCAACCATTTAAAAAGAATTAAAACATATATACATGAATGTAAATCAAACTGGATTTATAAAATGGATTGTAATACAATAAATGGATTTGTAACCAGCATTGGATAGTCCATATTTTAGTACATATTCTATAAAATTGTGATGTCTTCCTAGACTCGTCTATAGAGTGTGTTGTAGATAGTGTCCATGGTGATTTATATTTCTATTACTATTACCCAATCATGGATTTTGGATCTAGAAGAAGAGTGTAACTTTTTTATAAGAAGATTCCGACCAGACTTATGATTATATATATGTGAATTTTCCATGAATATACTCTTTTCTAAGGTTTTTTCTATGATGTGTATTGACATTACACCATGAATACCTCTTATCATCGGTCAAGATGGAGGTGAATATTATTCCCCAGAGGTGGTGGTCCTTGTGATTCTAGAAGAACCTCTCATCATTCTAGCTATAACATCCATGATTTTCTATATATGGGTGCATATTATCAATTCCATGAGGTATTCATATGCTTTATGAAGATCTTTCAGGGATCTTGAAATCATTCCTCTTCTATCAAAATACTGACATGTGTGTTCCAGTAGTATAATCCTACCATGTTCTCTAGGGATGGCATTCCATATTCTGGTGATTTATGTCATGATACTACTCAATTAACATTAGATCATTTTTATACACATTTAGATAGGGGAGTATATCTCACAACAAACACAATTCAAGGATTATCTAAGATTTGGTAGGATTTTTTTGAACTAGGATGATATGCTTCGGTATACGGTTTGGAGGGTTTTCCAATCTTTGGTATTAAATTTAATCTTTAATAGGATAATGCGATATTAATTTTCTAGTGATGTTATGCATCTAAAGGATGGTGTGATGAATGTTATAGAGAATTTTTTCATTTTTATAGTGATTTTACACTTTTCATCAATTTATATTATTGATGAGCTGTTGAGTGCGAGACTCTTCAAAAAAGGTCTGAAAAATTCCATTAGATCGATTTTCATTATGTTTTACTATAATAATATTGAAAAAATAGTTAATCAGACATATTTTACTAAAAAAATTCATAACGGAATCTTGGGGGGTAGATCAATGTAGTTCAGCATTTCTACCTAGTGGGTCAGTGTTAGATGGAAAAAAGATCCACTTTGAGGCTTCATGTGACATGAATAATTGATATAGTATGAGTAATGGTAGATTTTTCTTCAAACATTATTATGGGGGATGGGGGAATATGAGGGGTTAGTGTTATAGAGACATAGTAAACTGAAGAGGATGTGTGTCCATGGTCCTTTTATAATGATTTGATAAGAACATCTCTCTAGTAGTTAGTTGATTTGGGTCCACATAGACTATAGGTTCAACATCAGGTTCACAGATATGTGTCTGGTTGGTAAGTTGAGTTGTTTAAGTTGTTGTGCCCAAGGTGGTGTTTTTCGCTGAGGAATCTTGGCACCAGTTGTACCACTATAGAAAAGTGAGAATACTCTGAGATATGAGGATTTTTTAGTGGATCCAAATTTAGGATAGATATATTCTATAAAGCGTACACCTGGGGAGTATAATTATGATCCTCCCATGGTGAGTGGTACGATAATAGTTTTTTACGTTAGAATCTTCCCCTATTGATATAGGTGCATCACATAGCTTCATATATTTACCTATTGCGGAGATCCATATTCTCATTGTTCTATTTTCTATTTCATTTACAACATTTAATACTAGATTGGGAATTAGAAAAAAGGGTGTATTCTATTGTAGGTAGTTCCCATTTCTGATAGGTTTGTTCTACATCATGTGGAATCATTTTTCCTCAAGATGAATGGGTTTGATGTAATACATGGGAAATAATGTATAGTTTTTTTCAATGCCCATGCTGACTATTATCACTGTAGGGTGATCCTCACATCACTAAAGGAGGGGTGTCTATTCATAAGGGTGAATGCAATTTTTATTTTGGTGGATTTGGACAAGAGAATATTGTTCATGATGGTATTACCACCTAGACATCTATCTTATATCTGGATGATAAGGGATCATACTGGGATTTTTTCCATCCAGTGGTTTGATCATTTCATGGATGCTTTGCTGGATGATTTTTATGGTCTGCCTCGTATGATAGGGGTAGACTCTCTGTTGATCTAGTTATAGAAGGTGCAATTGTAATAACCCACCAATTCTCATTGGCTTGAGACCTCAACGAGTCATTATTAGGCCTTAAGCGACATCCCCAAGGCAACAAATATGGGAAATAAATTCCGAAGGGTTTCAATGCAAGTGGGGGACGATTTAGCCTTTGAGAAATAAACCAACCAATACGTCATTAACAACCACTATATGATTCATGTTAATGAAACAACCAACTCATGCATTACCAAAAGAGAAGTACACTGTTCTACAAACTAATACATAACCAACAAAATATCAGAGTACGCAATGAACGACTAAACAAAAGACCCCAAACAAGACAAGACACACTCCATGGCTCCACACTGAGCTCCATGCACCAAGAACCACCACATCTCCCAAGAATCACCACAAACCACTAGTAATGATATTCCATAACTTTACCTGTGTCTCGGAATACGACATCTGAAAGAGCTCCAAGGTGCCAAAGCAGGGGTGAGTATACAAATTAGTAGGTTTTCCCCAATGACGTTCCTTCTCACACCACTAGGATTGAAGAGTTAGTCACATTTATATAAAAACCTTGTATATAAATCATTTTCTCAAAAGTAGTTTATAACTAAATATAAAAATGTTTCCAAAACCATTCATAACCAAAGGCATTTCAAGATCTATTTAAACCATTTTTACAACAATTCATTTTTCCAGAAAAATAACCATTCAAGCATTAGAATAATTTCACAAAACATTACTTTTTGGCATTTCCAACCATTCCACAAACCCATGCAACCAACCATGCATGCTACCTGGAAGAGGGGAGAATCCCTAACCCTTATACATCCCAACTATGACGGGGGAGACCTCTTACCCTTATCCAACCCAAATTCACATGAATTCTTGACGGGGGAGATACCTAACCCTTATCCATCCCAACACTGATGGGGGAGACTCCTAACCCTTATCCGTCCTGAATTCAATATGAATGTTTTATGGTGGAGATCCCTAACCCCTATCCACCCCATCCCTGATGGGGGAGACTCCTAACCCTTATCTATCCCGAATGGAATATGAAGGTTTGACGGGGGAGATCCCAAACCCTTATCCATCCCAGAATGGTGGGGAGACATCTAACCCCTATCCATCTTGAATGCAATATGAGAACACACCACAGATTCCCAAAAATCAGGAAAAAAGAACCCATTCAATAAACCACCTTTTATTGAAAACCATTTCCATCAAAACCAAGTGTGTTCAACCAATTCAAACCATTTCAATAAAAATATACTTTTATTGAAAACCAATGAATAATCCAATTTCATCAAAGACATTCCAATACAAAATCATTTCAATAAAACACCTTTTTATTGAAAACCTATATTTCATCAAACCATTTACCATTCCAGAAAATCAATAATTTAAAATCATCATTTTTAATTCAGGAAGCCAAAACTCTTTGCACAACAAATCACCAAGATTTCACAATTTCACTAAAACCATAAATCATCATTAAAAAGATTTATTGTATTCTTTTCATAATCAATTCCATTTAATAACCCAATTTGAAACTAATCCAATCAATTCAAACAAGAGGAGTTGACAGATAAGCCTCCTACATTTAAGGTTTTCGAGAAATTATCCAACAATCAACTACACCTCAAAACCGGCGAACACACCATCGAAACCTCTCTAGAACTCCTTCCTAAACATCCAATAGCCTTAAAATTAACATCCATGGAAACTAAACCCCTAGATCTACACACAACTGGTGTAGATCTAGAAAACTAAGAGAGAGGGAGATGTATATCTAGAGGAAACCACAAAGGACCATGAGAGGAGAGTTACATGAGAAGAACCACCTTCAAAACACCAAAAAACCCCTGCGATTTGATTCAAAAATTTGTGGTAGAGCCCCTCCAACCTTTGAGAGGAGAAAATCCTGAGTGAGTATCTGGTGGGAGGAAGATTGGAGTGATTTAGGTCAAGCCCGAGGGAGCCTGGACTTAAAAACCCCAACATTAAGAGGTCGCACAGTTCGTACGTATAGTTTGGAAAACCGTGAGCTAATCGTGTGCATGCTACTGCCTCAAGAGAAATATTCTACATGGTTTCCTCACCCGGTTTGGCAAACCATGTGTAGGTTTTGCGAAGCCTATTACCCCCCCTGCACAGTTTCCTAGAGAATCCGCACGGTTTCCACTAACCATGCTCAAAATGTGCTCCCTATGAAAATCCTCCAAACTAATTTAAGACCATTCCAAACCCTCCCAACCTCTTCCCAACTCATCCCATGCACTTTAAACACATTAAAAAATCATCAAAAAAGCCCACATACCTTAA
Organism: Viscum album; assembly: GCA_963277665.1. Classification (NCBI taxonomy): domain Eukaryota; kingdom Viridiplantae; phylum Streptophyta; class Magnoliopsida; order Santalales; family Viscaceae; genus Viscum; species Viscum album. Next base: position 38,920,232 of record OY728160.1, on the reverse strand, counting down.
ACTAGGGGTACTACATTCTCCCCACCATTGCTCTTTCCGCCCCTGGAAAGTAGAAAACCTAACCTTTGCCGAAGAGTTCAGGCCATTGCTCAACCATATCTTTCTCCCACTCCCATGTCTCCTCTTGAATCTGACCATGTTTCCACAATACACAAACTAAACCTATGATTTTTCCACGAATGAAATTCTCTTGCCTGTCCATAACCCACACTGGCACATGCAACAACAAAGCATCTGAATCTAGATCAACATGATCCTATCAAATCCCATGGTCACAATCCGGCGGATACTTTTTCTACTATGACAGACAAAACATGATGTGCACTTCACTGAACCTAGGTGGAATAGACAAATGATAAGACACCTCACCAACCCACTCAAGAATATCAAAAGGTCTAATATAGCTTAGAGATAAATTTCTATGATTCCAAAACCAACGATGTCCAAACCTAGGAGAGATCCTCAAAAAAAAACATGACCACTCACCTCAAATGAAAATGGACGTCTAAGATAATCTGCAGAAGATTTATCACAACTTTAATCCATCTCCATTGGCTTCCTGATTAACATGATCTTCTCCGTATTCTCCTGGACATGGATCGGTCCATCAATCAAGAACTCACCCGTTTCCACCCAACATAGTGGATAACGACACAGCCGCCCATACAACGCTTCAAACAGAGCCATATGTATGGATGCCTGATAACTGTTATTGTACGAAAATTCAACCAACAGGAAGTGCTCCTCCCATAATCCACCAAAATCCCTAAAACAAGCCCGCAACATATCCTACATAATTTGTATCGTCCTCTCAGATTGACCATCTGTCTGAGGGTGATACGTCATGCTCCTAGTCAACTGTGTCGCCAGGGCTTGCTGCAAGGATTTCAATAAACTAGATTTAAACCTCGGATATTTATCCAATATAATCGAAACAAGAACATCGTCCCTCTTTACCACCTATCAGATATAGATGATGGACAGATCCTCCACCGTATGAGGTTCATGAATTGGAATGAAATGGGCCGACTTTGTTATCCAATCCGCTATCCCCAAAATAGAATCATGCTTTCTAACCATTCATGGGAGACCTGTAACAAAATCCATCGCCATCTTCTCCTACTTCCAAATAGGGATTGGTAAAGACTTCATTATTCCTTCCGGCCTCTGATTCCCTTCCTTGAATTTCTGACAAGTCAAGTATCTTGAAACAACTAATCTACTCTTCTTTATATACCATCCCACCAGAACTGTGCTTTTAATGGTTATAAATTTTCTGAATTCCATGATAAACAACCCACCTATAATGATGATGCGCCATGAGTTGAACTTTCTGGCAAGAAACTGGTACTACCATATGATTCTGAAAGAACAAAACTTAATCCCAATTCAGTTGTCAACCCTCAATGGTCTCCCCACAATTGAGTCTCGACCTCATGGTTACACACTCAGAATCAGACACCACCACAAATGAATCCAGATATCTCTCATATATCTGATTCATTAAATCCATTAAGACTCATAGTGCATTATTTAGACCAAAAGTCATGACTACATATTCTTAGTGACCATATCTACTTCTGAAAGCTATCTTTGGAATATCCTCATTATAAACTCGCAATTGGAGATATCATGATCGCATGTCAATCTTGAAGTACCACTGAGCTCACCTTAATTGATCGAACATATCATCAATGCGTGGAAGTGGATATCTATTCTTTATCGTAACTTGGTTAATCTTGAGATAATGAACACACAACTAAAGAGTTCCATATGCCTTCTTCACTAACAACACTGGGGCTGCCCATAGAGAGGTACTTGGTCGAATGAAGCCATTGCATTCCAGCTCCTCTAACTACACTTTCAATTCCTGTAACTCTATTGGTACCATCCTATAAGACGTAAGGGAAATAGGGCTGGTCCCTAGAAGGAGATCAATCATAAAATCCACTTCCCGTAGAGGTGGTAACCCTAATAAGTTCTTGGGTAAGACATCTGGAAATTGATCCACCACGGCTAGAAACTATTGTACTCAATAACTTGCATTTATTCCAAAGTAAACTCTGGTAGTAGGCAATAGATCGTTCGCACCATTGGTGCCAACAAGCTCTTTGCACCTTTCATTACATCCTCTCTCCTCTGAAGAGATGGTTGTTGTCATCCTCAGTTCTGAAACTAACCGTTCTCCTATAACAGTCGATGTGAGTCTTAAACATTGTCAACTAATCCATACTCAGGATTACGTCATAGACATTCATGAAAAACATCGAGAAGTCCTTTTTTATTTAGCCCCATCAATATTTATAGCACATGCTCTAGAGATAAAGGCTTGATGTTCTCTTTCACCAATAAGTGTTTTCAGTTTCAAAACATAAGATATAATCTCCAATTTTCAATATAGAAATTCAATAACATGAGGAACAATAAGAAATGTGATGCAGAAGTATCAAAGAGCACATGAATAAGGGTAGAATTCAAAATAATCGTACCTCTCACGGTAGATGGTCCAACCTGGTCATCGACCTTCATCTGCTCAGCTCCATACAATTGCTTCATTGCTGCATTGTTCTCCTTGTTTCCTTGCTGAGATTACCCTGGTTGAGGAGTCATGGTATTTCGAGAATATCCATGGCTAACTCTGTTATGCTGACAAGACTGATTCTGCTATCCCCATCCTATCAAAGCATACAATTCTTGCAATGCTTGAGAAGTGTCACGTGCACTCAACCTCGGAGAATTACTACAATAGCATAGCAGATGCCCCATATTCTTGCAATTGTGACATGATCTAGTTTTTGTCGTACGATCTCACCTTTTTTGGTCAAGCAAGCCTCATTGAAAACAACCTACTTTTCTCTGGGGTGGTGCAGGACGGTTCACTGATCTGGCTGTCTGATACTGATTTCCACTTGCACCATGGAAATATGTGTCCCTTTTTCCACTTGTTCCAACTGTTGAGTTCCCACCATTTCTCATTGGTATCAATATTCCTCCTCCTATCGATCCTGAGATATCATGTTCAGCAACAATCACTCTGTTTGTCATCTCTATATAATCTGTAATACATAGCACTGCAATCTTTGATTGAATCTCCTGTCTTAGCCTTGATTAGAAGATGTGTGCCTTCAACAACGCACTTTCTGCAACCTCTGGTGTAAAACAGACTAAATTCATGAATTTACCCACATACTCTGGGACAGAGAGACTCTCTTGTTTCAGGCTGAAGAAGTCTGTCATTTTCTGGATCTTGAACGTGTGAGGATAGAATTTTTTGTTGAACAATTCTTCGAAATCCTCGCATGTAAGGTATTCATCCAATTTAGCCTTCATCGCTAAATCCAACCACTGACGTGCAAGATTCTCGAGCATATATGTCGCCAACTTCACATTTATCTTTGATGGTGTTCCACTGAAATCAAAGATACCATTCATCCTACTTAGCCACACCTTCGCCTTTTCGGGTTCAGCATCACCCCGAAAGTTCGGTGGATTCTGTTTCCTGAACTAGATGGTATGATCCACATTCTTTGGTTCATTCAACAGGTTCCCCGTGTCTACAACATGAAAATCCTAGATAATACTATGAACTAGATCTTGGTTCACACGTGGTTCAGGTGTAACCACAATCTCCGTAACTTCTTCGGGTTTGTTCCGACGACGCCTACCGGGTGCCATTTTCTATACCAATGACAACCTCTGTCAATCACACTCTCTACCAACTGATGGCTTAGTATTTCAAATTATATCACATCATATATGAAAAAAAATTCCAACAACAACATTTTTCTATGTTCAACTATTTTTGAAAACATTCAACATGCTTTTTGGAAATCAACCCGTTTTCAAAATACACCAAATACCATGCCTTCAAAGTCTTTCACTTGAAAACAATTTCTGCATTTTTCAAAAATTCACACCATGCATAAAATCCGTACTCATTCTTCACAATGAGATATGCAATCATAGTGGGAAGTCATTCCTCTATAATTCATGCTATTCTCATCTCATTGGCTAAACCCATGACAATGATATTTCCAATATTCTAGAAGTGTATCCAAAACACTTATGTACCCAACACCCTTGTAACATTAAGTTCATCATAAACATGTTAGCTACGTCCTTTTATGCAATACATTTCAGGTTCTAACAATCCTACTCCTGTATATGATTTCGACCCAAGGAATATACCAGAATAAATTTCAACTCCAAGATCATGAACACTGATGACTACTTGTTAGGCTAGGACCGAACAAGCTAATACCATTTGTAATGACCCACCAATTCTCATTGTATTGAGAGATCAACGAGTCATTACTAGGACCTAAAATACATCCCCAAGGTTCCAAAGGCTGATAATAAATGTCGAAGGGTTTCAATGAAAGTGGGGAATGATTTACCATTTGAAAAATAAACCTACCAAAACGTCACTAACAACAAAAATATGATGAATGTTAATGAAACAACCAACTCATGCATTACCAAAAGAGAACTAAACTATATTACATACCAATACAAAACAACCAAAACATCATAGTACCAAGTGGAAGACTAAACAAATGACCCAAAATAAGCCAAGACACACCCCACAGCTCCACACTGAGCTACATGCACCAAGAACCACCACATCTCCCAAGCATCACCACGAACCACTAGTAATGATATGCCATACCATTACCTGTTTCTTTGAATATGACATATGTAAGAGCACCAAGGTACCAAAGAAGGGGTGATTATAAAACTCAGTAGGTTTTCCCCAATGAATTTATTACTCACGCCACTAGGATAGAAGACATGGCCACATTTATATAAAAATAGTTTATATAAAACATTTTCTCAAAAGCAGTTTATAAATAAATATAAATAAGTTTACAAAACTATTCACAACCAAAGTAATTTCAAGAGAAATTTAAACCAGTTTTTCAACAAATTGTTTTTCTAGAAAAATAACCAATCAATCTTTAGAATCATTTCACAAAACATTCCTTTTTAGCATACCCATCCATTCCACAAACCCATGCAACCAACCATGCATGCTACATGGAAGAGGGGAGAATCCCTAACCCTTATCCATCCCCACTATGATGGGGGAGACTTCATACCCTTATCCAACCCAAATGAACATGAATGCTTAATGGGGGAGAGCCCTAAACCTTATCTATCACAACACTGATGGGGGAGACTCCTAACCCTTATCCGTCCTGAATGCAATATGAATTTTTGACAGGGGAGAGCCCTGACCCTTATCCATCCCAAAACTGATGGGGGATACTCTTAACACTTTTCCATCTCGAATGCAATATGAAGGTTTGACGGGGGAGAGCCCTAACCCTTATCCATCCCAAAATGATGGGGGAGACCCTAACCCTTTTCTTTCGCGAATGAAATATGAACACACACCACACATTGCCAACAATCATGCCAAAACCACCCTTTCAATGAAACACCTTTTTTGAAAACCATTTCCATCAAAACCAAGTGTGTTCAACCAATTCAAACCATTTCAATAAAAATGTACTTTTATTGAAAACCAAAGAAAAACCCAATTTCATCAAATCCATTTGAATACCAATTAATTTCAATAAAAAACCTTTTTTTATTAAAAACCCATCTTTCATCAATCCATTTACCATTCCATCAAATCAATAATTTAAAATCATCATTATTAATTCAAGAAGCCTAAACACTTTTCACAACAAATCACCAAGATTTCACAATTTCACTAAAACCATAAATCATCACTAAAGAAGATTTCTTCCAAGATTTTCACAATCAATTCCATTCAATAACCCAATTTAAAACTAAGTGAATCAATTCTAACAAGAGGAGACGAGATAGATGCCTCCTACCTTTCGGCTTTCCGAGAAATCGACCCATAAGAAACTACACCTCAAAACCAGCGAACGCACCACCGAAGACTCTCTATATCTCCTTCCCTAACACCCACAAGCCTTAAAATTACCATTCAAGGAAACAAAAACCATAGATCTACACAAAATAGTTGTAGATATAGAAAACTGAGAGAGAGTGATATGCAGATCTAGGGGAAACCACAAAGGACCACGATATGAGAGTTACCTGAGAAGAACTGCCTTCAAAACACTACGTAACCCCTTTGATTTTCATCCAAAACGTGTGGGAGAGCCCCTCCAAACTTTGAGGGGAGAAAATCCTGAGTGAGGCTTGGGTGGAAGGAAGATTGGAGTGATTTAGGTCAATCCCGAGGGAGCCCGGACTTAAAAATCTCAACATTAAGTGGCCGCACGGTTAGTCCGCACAGTTTGGAAAACCATGCGCTAACCATGCGCACACTAATGCCTCAAAAGAAAGCTTCTGTACGGTTTCCTCTCACAGTTTGGAAAACTGTGCGCAGGCCTTGCGAAGCCTACTGCCTCCCCCTGCATGGTTTCCTTGAGAATCCGCATGGTTTCCACTAACTGTGCTCAAACTGTTCTCCCTTTGCAATTCCTCCAAACTCATTCATGTCCATTCAAAACTCTCACAACCTCTTCCCAACTCATACCATTAAATTTAAAAAAATAAAAAAACAACAAAAAAAGGCCACATACCTCAAATCATGGGTACTACATTCTCCCCACCGTTGGTCTTTCCATCAATGGTTAGTAGTAAACCCAACCTTTGCCGAAGAGTTCGGGCCATTGATCAAACATCTCTTTCTCCCTGTCCCAAATCACCTCCTGAATCTGACCATGTTTCCACAAAACACGAACTAAAACATTGCTTTTACCACACAATACTTTCACATTACTGTCCACAACCCGCACTGGCACATGCAATAATGAAGAATCTGATTCTATCTCAACATGATCCCATCGAATCACATGGTCACGACCCAACTGATACTATTTTTTACTGCGACACATGAAGCACACTATGAACCGCATAGAATATAGGTGGCAAAGACAAACAATAATCCAGCTGACCAACCCAGTAGATAATGTCAAAAGGTCCAATATACCTAAGAGATAACTTTCACTACTTCCCAAACTGATGATGTCCCAACCAAGGAGTGATCCAAAAAAAATGACCACTCACCTCTGATGACAACGACCGTCGACGATGATCCATAGACAATTTCTGACGACTCTGAGCCATCTCCATTAGCTTCTTGATTAACATGATCTTCTCCGTAGTCACCTAGATAAGGCTCGGTCCAACCATCGAGAACTCACCCATTTCCACCCAACATAGTGGAGAGTGACACTACCACCCATACAACACTTCAAACAGATCCATTTGTATGGATGCCTCATAATTATTATTATACAAAAACTCAACCAATGAGAAGTGATCATCCAACGATACACAAAAATCCATGACACAAGCCCACAACATATCCTCCAGAATTTGTATCATCTTCCAGATTGACCATCTGTCCGAGGGTGATACAGCCTCCTCATAGTCAACTGTGTCCCCAGGGCTTGCTGCAAGGATTTCTAGAAATGAGATGGAAACCTAGGATCTCTATCTGATATAATTGAAACTGGAACACCATGCCTCTTTATCACCTCCTAGATATAGATAATGGACAAATCCTCTACCATATGAGCTTCACGAATTGGAATAAAATGGGCCGACTTCATTAGCCGGTCCACTATCCCCCAAATGGAATCGTGATTTCTAACTATTATAGGGAGACCAGTAATAAATTCCATCTCCATATGATCCCACATCCAAACAGGGATTGGTAAAGACTACATTATTTTTGATTCCCTCTAATGCTCTACCTTGACCTGCTGACAAGTCAAGTATCTCGAAACAACTCATCCACTCTTATTTTCATACCATCCCACCAGAACTTCTCTTTCAATGGTTATACTTTTTCTGAATTCCCAGATGAATAACCCACCAGGAATGATGATAAAACCTGAGAAGATCCTTATGACAAGAAACGTTTAGCACTATCCAATTCTGAAAGCACAAAACTAAATCTCCATTCAGTTGTCAACCCTCAATGGTCTCCCCACCACTGAGTCTCGACCTCATGGTCACACACCAAGAATCAGAAACCACCGCAAATTAATCCAGATATCTCTAAAATATTTGATTCATCAAATCCATGAAGACCGCTGGTGCTTTCATTAGATCAAAAGGCATGACTACATATTCATTGTGGCCATATCTACTTCTGAAAGATGTCTTTGGAATATCCCCCTTCCGAACTCACAATTGGTGATATCCTGATCGCAATTCAATATTGGAGAACCAAGGAGATCCCCTTAATTGATCTAACAGATCATCAATACATGGAAGTTGATATCTATTCTTTTTCATAACATGGTTAAGATTACGATAATGAACACACAGCTGAAGAGTTCCATCTGCCTTCTTCACAAACAACAATGTTGATCCCCTTAGAGACGTACATGGTTGAATGAAGCCCTTGCTTTCCAGCTCCTCTAACTGCACTTTCAAATCTCGTAACTCTGTTGGTTCCATCCTACTACCTCCCTCTGCACAGTATCCTTGAGAATCCGCACAGTTTCCACTAATCATGCTCAAACTGTGCTCCCTATGAAAAGCCTCCAAACTCATTCAAGACCATTCTAAACTCTTCCAACCTCTTCCAAACTCATCCCATGCTCTTTAAACACATAAAAAAGCATCAAAAAGGCCACATACCACAAACTGGGTGTACTACAACAATGATATCCACTAATCCTTATATGATGGATACTATAAAGTTACAATAGCTCAAGAATAAGCTAGAGGACATGGAAATGAATTAGTTTATTGGATCTAGAACTTATTAATGGGGTTTTTTCCTTTTCATGAAAAATATAGAAATAAGACTCAAGATATGCGTTTAATACTAGAAATTAAAATATTTTATGGTTAAAAATAGTTTCCCCTTGTCCCAAATATATGATATCTTCAACCAATGTCAAGAGGCTCATATTTTCTAATTGAATGATTTGAGGTCAGTTTATCACCATGTACATGTTATATCTATATAAATACCTATTAAATATTTTTATTGAATTTATATTCTATATAAATATCTGGTAATGACATTCGATCACATAAACACAATATATGTTCTCCTCGAACTAATGAAATAGGTCTCCCATCTATAACTTAATTCATTTGTGGTGGTTTTCTTGGACGATATCGTGGGGTATTCTCACATTCAACAAGACCATAATAAACAACTTGTGTTTATTTTGGATAGAGAGATAGATTATTAGTTAGATGATATTATCACAATATTCCACCTTCAGATGGATTTGATTCAATTCCTATGTCATAATATCTTAGATATAGTAGTATCATTTTTCCAAAAGAAAAGGACATATGTAGATTCATAGGATCATCCCAAGAATATATTTTACATATGAACATTCTTGGGATTATGTGGTAATTATATATATATATATATATATATATATATTAAATACTAAACATCTCATGCTTAGAAACACCTCTTACGTGCATGACTAGGAATGATGTTATGTGTTTTTGTTTGGATACCTTTGAGATAGCGTTGTAGGAGATTAAAGGGTGATTGAATTCAGTACCAATAGAATTATTATAGAGACTGGTAGGAACTATAATTTATATTGTGATTCATCAAGTATTGGTCTTGGATAATTTATGATGTAGGAGAAGTGAATTATAGAATACGGGTCTTTTAGTTGAGACCACCCGAGAGGAACTACAGTTTTACAATCTCCAGATAGCTGTGGTTTTACATTCCTTTTTCTATTTTACAATTTCTCTATGGGGAGATCATTTTTTGGTATTCAAAGACCACAAAATAATCAAGTACATATTTACAAAGCATTAAAAGAGAATTTTTAATGGAATATCAGTTGAGTACCTATGTTTTTTTACATAAAGATTATATATACACCATTATAGGGGAATTAATCGGTTGATACACAAGGATGGAGGACTCAGATATATCCATCATAAGAGGCCAACAACAAGTGTAAGATTATAGATATTTCTTCATAGATTAACTATAAGTTCATGAAAACACTAAATTATAATTTTCCTTCATCTTTGTTAAGTAATTACACTCTTCTAGTTAGATTGAGGATGTGAAAGCTTTCAAATGAAGGGGGAATAGATCTATTGGATAATGTGTTGGGTGTGGACCTACCTACTCACTAGAGCATGGGAGAGAATTAAATAATGAATATTCATGTTCATGATTAGCTTCATGAAAACATAAAGGTAGAGATGATGTGATAGTTCTATTCCTTGGATTATGTAGCACATCATAGTGTTAACATGCTGTATCACGATTTTTTCCGCCTATATTGGTGTCCAGGTTTGAAATAAGAGGTAGATAGTTTATTGATGTGGTTCCCAACCTATCAGTAAGTCAAGGTGTTACACCTACTACAAGATGACATTTCAAAGTTGCTACCAATTCCTGAGTGAAAATGGAATTATTTTTTATGGATTTCCTGACTGGGTTTTCGAGGTCACCTTGACGTAGAGAGGCTACGTGCCTTGTTTTGGAACGACTCACTAAGGACCCCATTTAATTATAATATGGGAGACAATATTTGTAGATGAGATTTGGGGACATTATATCCTTGATACTGTAATCCATCATGAGATTCATAATTCTATAGAATTAGATAAGGATTATCAGTCTACATCATGTTTTTGGAAAGGCATGTAGAGGGTTTTGGGTACACATATGATTCTGTGCATAGAATACTACCCTCAGATGGATGGCCAGACATAGCGCACTCTAAAGGGTCTATATTCTATTATTTGAGAATATTTACATGCTTTTTGGGGATATTGGGAGAGGAATATGCACATAGAATAATTTCCATACATCAATTTTTATCCATATACAATAAATATGGAACCATATGATGCTTTATATTGTAGGCCATATCGATTTACCATATTCTCGATAGAGGCATGTGTGTTAGCTCTAATCAGACAATGTCTCTTATAGGATACATTGAATAAGGTCTAATTGATCATGAATCAGATGGATACCAGTCTATATTTAAATCCTAATATGATCAATGTTGATGACCTCTGAACTTCTTGGTCATAGATCATGTCACATTATGTATGAAACAAATTTTTTAAAAAATTATGATTAAGATACATGGAAGGATTTCATCGAGATTTTTCAGGTTGTTCGAGATTATGGAAAAGTCTAATAAAAAACCATATTGGTTACAGTTACCTTTATTGAACCAATACATTTACGAAATATTCTACGTATCCTTGCTACACCTTTATTACATAGACACATCTCATAATATTCATACAGATGATTTTGAACTATAGGTATATGTATCCATTTAGGATAAAACTATTCATATTTTTAATGAGAGCATGATGAATATTTGAGTCCAGTCAGTTCATATACTATATGTGTAAGGGAATCAAAACAATATAAAGGCTGAGACATCGGTGAAGGAGGCCAATGTACATTATTAGTATCCATAGTTATTATCATATAATTATTTACCACCTTTGGAAAGTAAATTTGACAATGAATGTGGTGGATGATATTATTTAAAGATAAAGACCCTAGTATCTTGATGTTGGTGGTTATATTATTACATTGGTACATGGAATAACTGATTGCATACATAATGATGAAATAGTTCAGTAGTTAGGAAAAACTAGATGAATACTGAAAAATTACATTATGTATCAATTAATAAATAATTATAGTGACACCATTGAAAACACAACTATTATCTATGATTTACCATGCATACCTAACATGACATATTTCATGGAATCCTTGTGAAAGTGCAATTTAAGAAAGGGGTGACCTCAGAGACACAGTATGGGTATGAATATAGTATATGAAATCATAAATAAATATAATAAATATGGAAAAGTAAATTACTAAAATAAATTCAATTAAACAAATATCATAATAATATCATGATTGGAATGAATGTAGGTATAATAAATCAATAATAACATGATCTAAAACATATCCAATCATACCAAATCTAATGAGATAATCACATGGGGATAACAACCTAATCTCATAATGAGGGAATGTATAATGTGGTACCTCATAAACATACCTTCATGGCATCCAACAAGACACAATACACAAACAGGTAAGGCCATTGATAATAATTATAGCATGTTTTTCTCATGAGATCTATTGATGAATTGAGTGGCTATATGTAGCACCCACAGTTTCAATTAAGTAACCCTTTATTTATTATTTTGATATATAATCTTGGGATATGTTTGAGAGGCTTTGGAACACATTTTTCATGTTTATAATGATTTTATAAATGGTAATATTTTGATCATGGTTAGTGAAAACCATGAAACTCTTATAGGAAACTATGCCATGTGAAAAATGGGCTTCTTAGTTGGCCTAAAGATAGGCATATAGTTTGGCCAGATTGTGTGGCCGCCATATGGAAACCATGAATAGTGTGGAAGAAGGTTTTTTCATTTTTTGAGCATGGTATTTTTATCAGGGTGGGCCAACCATATGAGGTTCTCCTTGGGATAGATGCTGGCACATGTTAAGTGTACAATTTTCCAAACCTTATGACTAACCTTATACGATTTTAAAATTTGATCATACAAAATTTATCTGGTTTGGGATTTTCCCCAAAATTGTTATTTTTAACTATTTTGGACCCTAGTACCGTTTTTCTTCATGTTAATGGTTTTGGAGTCTCTCCCCATCAAACCAAATGTAATCAAGAGGCAATTCTTGGTTCATTGAAGCCGGATTCCCATAGAGAGTCTTGTTTTTTGGTAGTTTCCCATAGATCTACTTATACCACACTCTCATATTCATAGATATAGTATTCAATGGATAGATACAAGTTTTTTGATGAAAATCATGATGATATATGCTTGTGTTTATGTTAGTTATCGTGATCTAAGATGGGTTTTTATACATTCAACCCGCTTTTGTTGGCATTCCCTAGCCTTTTTCCATTTCCCCCATAATTCATGAGGTTTGTGGAATCACTCTAGACTCCTCTTATTAGAAATGATGGACATGAATTGAAAATGAATATTTTTATTCAAAATAATTGGTAAATTAGTTTTAAATTTTTCATGGAAACCCTCTTTTGTAACGATTTATGGAATTGTTAAAATTGGGTGTTTTGGAAGAATGTGTGAGTGAAATCATGATTTTAAAGTGATGATTTTGAAATGGTTATATAAATTTATTTATAGAATTGTTTTTTAATAAAATGATATATTTATTGAAATTGTATAGAAATTATGATTTTGAAATGTTGTTGGATTCATTTATTTGGTGTGAGTTGAATGGGATAGATATTGGTTGTGAAGAACCACAATCAAAGGAAAATGTTATGGACATGAAATTCAACCATCAATGGAAAAAACATCTTGTGGTTAAGTGTGATGGGGGGGTTTTATAAAATGGAATTGGTTATTTAAAAAATGGATTTTTTAAATAGATAAAGGTCCGGTTTGGTTTTATTCCATTTAAATTAGTTTTTTTAGGAAACTATTTTTCATTATAATTTGTTTTATATTTCGGTATAAACTGTTTAGAATTTTCTTGTAAAAAAATTTTTAAATAAAATTTATAATAGTTTCTATGCGATTTTTATTAGTAGAGATGTAATATATGGAAATCCTACAATGTTTAATTATTTACCCTTTCTTTGATACTTTGATTCTTTTGTAGATATTGTTTATCGAGACAAAATTAAAGGTAAAATATCACATTTCTTTACTGGTGCTTCATGATAATAGGGGTTTTTTGGGGTGGGAGCATGGAGCATGTTTGGAGTAATAGAACTATGCCTTTTGTGTATTAGTTATTTGTTTCTTTTTATTATTATCTATAATTTAATTTTTGTAGTCCTTCATTGTGGTACTTTTTTATAGTTTAGTTTTGTTATAAAATATTTTTAAATAGATTTGTCTTATATTGTTATCATGAATCATATAGTGGTTATTTTTTATATTTATTTTGGTACTGTTGTTTTGTTTATTAATGTAGAAAGGAATACCCCAATTTTTTTGAATTTAATGAAATTTATTTACATATGGTTCATAGTATTGTCCTCGCCTTTGAAAATGTGGACAAAGGGTACTAAATGGATGAACAAAGGCAAGTGGATCGTTCTTTTCTGTTTCAGATGTTGAATCCACCTAACAAAGCCAATTTATGTTCCTATTTTTTGATCAAATAATGTGAATTTTTTTAATGTATTTCAATTATAAAACCCATTTACTTAATTGTTTTATTAAAATATTCATCAATTTTGATTATAGAATGAAAATGAGAAAAATTGTAAAAGGTTATTAATTTTTTATTTTTGGCAGATTTTTTACCACTAGGGTATTTCAGTCATTAATATTAAAATATAATTATAAATTTATTGACTCTTATTTTCTTGAATCCTTATTTTCATTCCATCAACTTTTTATTCTGGAACAGGGGATGATTCAACTATCAATATGCATTATGAAATCAATGAAGTTGAAGATTTTATTGGGCAGACTGTGTGTACCCCACCACCATGGTGGAATGAAATATAGACCTACATACCTTAAATGATGGTGATTATACCTGATATTAAACAAGGATATGTAAGACCACCTCAAAAAATATTTAAGGATTTTTTAAGTCATTATAGTTTATGTTGGATGTTATACTTTTGGAAGAAGCTTCCTGGAACCTTCATCCAAAAAATAATCCACCAATGAAAAAATTGTAACTCATACATCCTATGGAAATTTGAGCTGAAATTTAGAGGTATAATAGAAAACACAATTATGGCCAAAATTTATGAAGTGGTTGATGAATGAATCATCCAATTAATCAGTAAAAATGTTATAACTTTAGAAGGACTGGTTCTACCTATAAAAGGAGGCCCTCACATCCTTCCAAAATCATTAGCTCGACACCCACAACCATGGAGGGATCGCACTGGGGCATGGGCCACTGATGATCTTTTATTCCACATAATTCCTTCTTTTTATTTTATTTCCATTTTTTTATAATTTTTTAATTGAAATTTAAATTTTAGTTTTATTAATCCATGCATTTGTGTGTCACCATCCATCCCACAATTATTTTTCTCAATTATCTTCTTTTAATAGTAAGTATTATATTTATAATAATAATTATTATTATTATCATTAGTTTTAATATTATTATTAATAATATTAAAATTATTAAAATTATCATTATTTGAAATATGACATTCTTAGTTTATTTATATTTTATATTCTATTTCTCCTTTTTCAAAAATGATTTTATTTATTATAATAATAAAATATTAAATAATATTAATTTTAATATTATTATTTTAACAACCATTATAAATTATTTATTCTTTCTCTATCCCTCTCATATCTCTCTCTCTCTCTCTTTCTCAGATCCATCCACCATTGTAATCTCATACTCTCGGAAATTAATTGCTGACCCCAAGGCTTGGCCCGGGGGAGGTTGACATGTTCTTAAATTTAATTTATTATTTTTTCTATGTTTTTTATAGGCTTGAGTAGTATGATTGGGCGAGGTGAATTTACACGATTGGGTGACAGTCCCAAATAAGATGCAGCTCATAAAATTTATATTATAGAATATAATAGTGATTCAAACATGAGATTTCATGTTTCAATTATCAAACAATAATCAAACATATAAATGAGAATAATGATTGAATTCCTAAATGAACCCCAAAACCAAGTACTTTCTCTAAAAATTAATTCTTTTTAGACATTAACTTTAGTATAAATTTAGAATTATTTCTTTACATGTAATTGTTTTAAATCATAATAAAACCGCAAAAATAGATAGAATATGTGAATTAGATAATGTATATGAACTACATTGAGAAGGATCTTCAAGAGAGATGACCCTGTCCAGCCACTGTGTTCCACTATGAAAAGTATAATTATTTTTTTCATCATCATGAGACAGGAATGCATCACCATCCAAATTTTTGGGATATTCAGAACAAGAAAGGGAATATGCGTGCTTCAAAAGGATGAATCTACGATTTATATGGCACACCGACAGAGTTAAAAGTTATGTTGGTGATCTATATATTAGAGGATATTTCATGAAAATGGTGGGATTTTGTTGTTCATGCTATATTAGAACATTGACTTTTATCAGCTAATTTCGAAGAATTTTTCACCAAACAATTATGTCATCTAATTTTCTGGTTTTTAAGAATGAATTATTTATTTAGATTGAAGTAGTAGAGACTGTCAGTTATAGAGTATGTAGCAAAATTTATGAATTTAATTCTAATTTCATCCAAATTTTATACTACTACATCCTTAATGGCACTCATTTTGGATTAAGATATGTCGTAGTTGATTCGATCAATGATTGATATTATTATTTTTAAATATTGTATATAAATGTTCAATAGAGATAAAGGTGAAGAAAAAGACATCTTTGGAGATATGGGGGGATCATATTGATATCTATAATAAATAGGGGGAACACAAATTTTGGGAGCTTATGGAATAGGGGAACCTATATCTAAGGTAGTGGAATGAATCATAATCTGATGGCTGGATTGGCATGTCTTTTTCAAGACACAATAAAAGGACAAGATATTACCAATGTTCTTATTTGGACTATATGAAGGTATATTTTTTGATAACACCATGAGGATGACACAATTCCATCCAAATACTGAATCTTTTGCACTATTTCCAACGAGATCTATGGTCGGGTGTTCAAGAAAATTCATGAATTATGTCATTTAGAAAATGACCAAATGATTCCTTTGAAAATGTTTTATAAAATTCCAAACATGGGTAATAAAAGGACATTAAAAATTAATTTTATAAAAGTAAAATCCTGTTAGAAATTTTTTTAGTAATCATCGACATGCAAGGGAAGTATTTCCATGTGGATAATTGAATAGAATATATCCTAAATAATGATGATATTGTTATATAACCCTTACTTTAGTTCTGATGACCTCCTTAGATGACTAAAACTCTTATTTAGTGGTTTTAAATATATTATTAACTTATATTATAATACTTATAATATTTATAATTTCATATATTATCCCATTATAAACATTTTTTACAATATTTTTAATAATATTTTTTCATTTTCATATTTCAAGTTTTAATTTCTTGGTTTTTCGATGCTTACATTATATTTAGAGTCCCGGTTATATTGAATATGATGAGGATCTATAATAACTAGACTATTACTGTCATAAATATAATATTGAATCTTTCAATTAATTTTATAATGATTATTTATTTTACAATTTGTTTAATTAATCACATTTCTTCATAATGATAGTAAGCCGTATATATCCACGAACGATGATATCAATTATATATGGTTAAAAGAGAAAGAAAGTATATTGTATATTAATTATATAGATTAAATATAGTTTTATAATTAATATATATATACGTTTTATCCACAATTAAAAAACACCTTGTAAAATGGTGATGAAAAACACATTACTCTATTGTGTAGAGAAGAGAAGTGTTCTGTAAACACTCGTGGTGCTTTCATTTTTTATAAGTTAAATAAAATGATGAATATAGTTATATAATGATCATAATTACATATCATCATATATATACAATAAAATATTTATTATTTATTATGCAAACAACACATTTAGAGAAAGTATAAGATTAAATTTACATTAATGGGTTTGTAAAAATGAATACCTCTTTTTATACAGTCTTCTATTATATCTCCTCTTAAGGGATCTAATGTTGGTATATAAAGAAAAATAGGACCTCAATGAATTTTAATATAATATTACGTATAAAATGGGTTGTGTATTATCCAGATATAAAGACTAATTTTTTTCGAATAAGTAAGGGAAGAGGTTCCCATTTATATCTTAGGAGAGGTGCACTTCAAAAAAATGTCAAAATATAAAATTAATAAGAATTATTATCAAAATAGTTTTGCTACAAAGTGAGTTATATAAAATATAATGAGTATGGTATGAGATACAATAATTCAATAATTATTATTAAAATTTTGGTCATGTTATTACCATTACCATTTAGTTTTAACCCTTTCTCGATCCCTTTAAAAATTATCGTGACAACATATATTATACCCTATAAGGTTCAATATAGTAAGTATAATATGCCAACAAATACATATATATAATATTATATACATTTTATAACATATCTCAATGAATTTACCTAATTTAATATATTAAGGAATTTTATATCATTTAATAAAATATTAATTGTTTTAAAATATCATTCATATTACTTTTTACACTATTCAATACATTGGATTTTAAACAAATATCAATAGACTAGATAATTTGAACATAAATATTTTAATGTGTACCTAATATCTCAAGTTAATCTAGAAAATTAATGTATGACATTAAATATGCCAAATTATATATATTTTATATTTTTAAATCTTTAATATCTATTATTTGGATTTCTCCTTAATTATATAATGAATTAATCAGAGTTGTGAATGTATTTGATGTAATAAACCATTCAGTAAAAATTAACAATAAATTAAAAAATTTAATATAATTTGGTTATATTTTAAAAGAATATGTATATAAGAACATTCTTTCTAGATAATATCTTATAAGAAATTTTTTATTTATTAAAATCATGAATGTGTCAACTTTTATGTTTCTTTAAATAAAATATTATACGATTTTTAATCACTTAATAATGAAAAAATGGGATTATATATGAACCATAAATGATTATGGATATAAATTTCTCATTCAATAAAATTGGGTCATGATTTATGGTATGTTTATAATCTTTACCATTTTATATTTAAACATAATTATCCAATTTACCATTTAGCATGGTATCAAAAATTTGCAATGGTTTTATTCACATTCGTAAAAAATAAAAGTGTCATATTCAATAAATTTTGATCTTATGAATAAAAACTTCAAATCCATTTTTAATAATTAATAACATAGAAGTGGTATAAAATAACTAAAAATTAATCCAACAAAAAGCAATGAGAAATAATTTTTCCTAAAATGCCATATTACATATAAAAATGTTTTTATACCAAATTCAACAATGAAATCTATTCCAATGAAAATAATTATATTATAAATAATATAATACTTAAAATTTTAATATTAATCCAGAATAAAAATAAAATTTTAAATGGTGGAATAGATGATACTGTTTTGAATAAAAAGTGGTATTTTTCATGAATCAGTAGAAAAAAATATATTAAAAAAAATTAAACAAAAAATAATATTGAATATCTAATTTTTACAATACTATTTATTTTTCCAAATATGATTTGTAAATGTAATGAAAATTAGTCTTTAAAAATAATTCCATGTGAAGGGGAAAATCCGCCATTTGAAAAATATAGTTTTTATGTGTAAAATTGGATATATTCTTATCTTCTGATTGTCAAATTATAATGATTAAAAAATTATTTAATTTATAATATATATATTTTATAGTACTGATAATAAAATTCATTTCCTCTAATTTAATGGATAGAATATAATATTTCATTGTATGTTTAAGATTGGTGTTTCGTGAATAAAAAGTAATTGAAGTTATTAACATTAAAAATAGATATGGCATAAAATATTTGGTCGTCACATTATACCCTCTTTCAGAAAATTTTTTATGAAATTTTAAATTTCTCTTAAAAAATAAATGATTGACACTTCAAAATTGATGTGTTCGAAACCCACGTATGTAATAGGGCTAATATAACTACCTATTAATAAGTAGGAAATTTTATGGTCACCAAAAAATTATGCTTTCAAATAGGATAAAAATAGTGGGATGTTAAAATAAAGATATGTAATAGAAATATAACTCTCGAGTTCTTATTGAGAGTAATAGAGAATATAGTCATTATAATGTTTAGCTTTAAAAAACAATAAATCTATGATATGTTAATGACCATTAATTTCATAGAATTTTTTATATATATAATATTTTCTTCCAAAATATTTTTCTTAGTGTTGTATGATTGTTTCGCTATACATAGAAACACATGAAATATTTTTATGTATTTTTTTACATGACCAAATCAAATCCTTTGTCTATTATTAGATATGTTTTCACTTCTTCACTTATATTAGGAAATGAATGTTTTAAGGTATTTTTTTTTATTTTGGAATCAAATTAATGAAATAAATTATTCAAAAGTAATTACTTCAGAATTTAAATGTATACTGAAACTGAAATGGATAAAAAATTAATAAACCAATATATCAAATTTTCAACATAATCCATCATGAATTTTTAAATATTGTGACTCATTCAACATATGTTTTTCAAAATTCAATGATAAAAAAATAAGAAGGATGGTCAAAAAATATCAACAAACAACAGAACATTATATTCTACCAAATAAACATTATGTAGTTATCATTTTCACATAACAAATAAATGAATACCTTGATCAATTGAAAATATTAATGAAAATAGGCATTCTTCCAAATTTAAAATCATATATTTTTTATATATTCCTTAAATCCAAATAGGTTGTAATCTATACAAGGAGAACATAAACCATCAAATCACTAATCAATTTCATAGTCACCAATAAAATGTCGTAAAGAAATATTTATATTTATTTCTCAGCATCAATGAAATATTTATGTTTATCATCCCCAAATAATTTTTTATCCAAAAGACCATCTTACAGTAGAATCACTTCTCCTCATTATTATTATTATTCATCACATGCATCCAAGTCCTTAAAAATGAAGAACTATAGTACAATCCTGACATATGATATAATTAATATATCTAAAATATAATTGATTAAATATTCACATAACATAATTCGTGAATCCAATAATAGTCACATTAATCTTTATTAGTTTACTATGGTAATTTTTTAATCTTAACAATGATCCATTAGTTTTTTTATGTTATATACCATTGATACTTTAGGAACAACTTTTTTTTGTTCCCCATATCCTTATTGTTGAAGCATTGAACATTGGGAAACTCATTACTTCTACTTTAATCACGACCATGGTTGAATTTTTCTCCACATTTGTAAAAATATCGTTTTTCTCTTAAGCTTATATCGTGGGGTTTCCTTCCAAAAATACATATGGTAGAAAATTCCTTATTTTCCTTCATAGATTTATCAATATTTATCCATTATATTAACATCTTACCATGATTATTCATGAATCCATAACACATAGAAATTTATTTCCTCTTCTTCTTAGATCATAATAATTTTTCCTCGTATAATGATAATATATCAGAGACTAATTACCCATGAGTTATTGGATTAAACACAATGAATAAATGATCAATTTTAAACATTCGATTATGTGAATGGATGAAATTCACATTCCTTATTTTAGGATTCAATTATAAAAATAATTCATACACTATATTAGATCACATCATTTTGAAACATAATGTATAATCTCAAAACATACATGACACATAAAGAATATTTCAAAATTTAGAAATAAATATCCTATTAATCATAAAATTTTTTATTTAGGAATATTTAAATATTCTATCACACGGTTTAATTCACCCATTCATGTTATCCAAAATATAGATCATATGGTTCATTCTAAAATCACATTGATTCCAACTATATATTCATCGACCTTAGTATCCTGGAGTTAGCAGTTACATTATTACATTGCTACTAGGTATGAATTATCTCATCCCAAAGGAACAAATAGTTTTGTAGTTTTGAAGGGTTAGATACATACTTGAAGCCTAAATTATGAATGAAATATAAAATACAACATTGTAACTCCATTCAAACTATTTATATTAACTAATATTTAAACTACATATTAGATATAACATACATCATGGATTATTGGAGAAAACAAACCATATGAAATTGGTGAGATGAGGGGATCAATAATGGTATGTTAACAGTGGAAGCTATTATAAATAAATAAAAATAAATTATTGAAAGGTACATTACTGTAGTACATGAATTAAAAGAAATGGCTCGTGAATAATATAGGAGGAATGAAAACAGGTCAAATTATTACATAATTACATGAGTTAAAAAAAATACATCGATACAAAACTAGTCAGATAATCACAAGGGAATGAGTAACTAATATTCTAATGGGGGAATTCAGAAATCAAGGAATAATATATATATTGTCAAGCCATTATCTGAGATAACATTTGTAAAAGGTTGAATCCTTGGTTAATATCAGAACTAGTTTATCTCATAAGATCTACTGATGCATCAAGGGTTTTTCGCCGGCCCTGTCCATCTCTAAGTATAATTTATTTATCATACAAAAGGGGTGAAATAAAAAAATTATATTAAAAACTAGATTATCAAATGTGAATACTTAAATAATAAACTATTAATTTTTTTTAAATATTATATCCACAATCAAAAAGATCATAAAGTATTCAATAAAATATTATAGAATATATCATAGGAGGTTAAAATCAGTTATTTATACTATTAAACAATGGTTGATGTCATGTATGTCAATTATCTAAATAAATAATTAACAATTTCTTTGTGAGAAACACTATTTTTTTAATTTGATACAAATTATTCTAAATATCATGTAATTGAAATAGAATAAATTTTCTTTTAAAATAAATTTTTAAACATATAAAAACTGATTCAAAACATTATAAAATCTTCAAATTAGAAAAATCTGATAGAACCTATAATGTTAAAAAAATCCTTCTCTATTTATGGCAGAAAACATAAAAAGCACCTCGTTTGAAAAAAAAGGTTCAATTAATAATATTTTATAAAATGTCAGTCATGGGTATGAAAATGGCAGTAAACATAAATAATTGATTACTAATAATGTTGTTGATTTTTTAGAAAACTGGGATTTTGAAGAAAAATATCCCAAGTTGATACATATATAGAAACAATCCTAAATAATGATGAGATTGTGAAATAACTCAAATATTTAGCCTAATTACGTGGGTACTTGTAAAAAACTCTTGTATCATTGTTTTAAATATATTATAAACCTATAGTAGAGTCATATTATTATTTATTATGTCATATATTTTAATTTTATAACATGTTTCGACTCAGTTATAAAAAATTATTTTATTCATTTCATTCTTTCAGATGATAATTTTCTTGTTTGTTCTTACTTGTTTTCTCTTCAAAGTACCGATTCTCTTGCATATAATACAGATACATAACCTCCATAATATAAATAAATTAAAATATAATATCAAATCATTAAATAAATTTTATAAAAATTCAATAATGTTGATCATATATAGTGTATCACTTTTTTTTGTGGACACAGTAAGTTGTACATATGTACGAGCGATGATATCATTTCCATATAGTTAAAATGGAAATGAAGAGAAAGATATATTAATTATAAAAAAAATCAATATCATGTAATAAATTTATTATTTATACATTATTTCTATCATTATATATATCCTAGTAAATTTGGTGGTGAAAACAAATTGTACCATAACAAGGAGATGATATGTCATACACACACACATAGTGTTTTCATTTTTTTATAGGATGGATAAAATGTGGAATATGGTTGTCTCATAATCATAACATAATATCACCATATAATTGAGATTGGATTTATTACCTTACCATGGAAATAAAAAATTAATAGGAATTATAAGAATAAATGTACTAGAGAGAGTTGGTAAAAAAGATTATATATTCTTCCACAAACAGCATATTTATCTCTTCTTTATGAGTAGAGGTTTGGTCATTATGGAAGACCAGAACCTCCAAATATTGTATAAGGATGTATTGAAGATTTATTTTCATGGCTTGTTTGATCTAGAAAGTTCAAATTATTGTAAATATTTAAGGGATGAGGTTTCCATTTATAACTGAAGTGAGGGGCACTTTAGGATTCTCTTAAAATATTAAATTAACATAAATTCATTTCAAATTAAAAATACAGTTGATGAGAGTTATATCTGATATAAGATTATGATTATTATAAATATTCTCCTAAATTATTTTTTTGACAATTTTTGGTAATATTGTTGCCATTATTATTTTTTTACCATTATTTAGGCCCTTTAACTCTTCCCATGACCACATGGTTTTTTATTTTTAATGGTAAACATATTTACTATAAAATTAAAAACAATACATAAATGGACCTTTTATGAAATGTATAAATAATCCAAATATTTTTTCTGCATTAAATATTTTTATTTATTTTATATCATTTGATGAAGTGTTATGTATTTTAAAATATCATTATTGTTAATTTTGAAACTATTCATTACATTGACTTGTAAAAATATATCAATACACTAGATAACATCGATCCAGATATTTTAAAACATCACTGATATGTCATAGTAATCTATAAAACTCTTGGATGACAATAATTATTTAAAAAATATATTTATTCTAATATTTTTAATATCATTTATTTGATATTTCCATTAGTTAAATAATTACTACCTCATCGATTTGAAAGTAGTTATGGTAATTATTTGATCACTTTAAATTTAAAATAATTTTTCCTAATGAATATAATACCATTATATTTATAAAAAAACATAACAGTTGAATATTACTTCTATATACCACCATGCAAAAACTGTTATAATTATTCATATCAGGAATGTGATAACTTTTTCATTTCATTATATAAAATATTATAAGGCCATAAAAAATTAGTAATGATAAAAAATGGTCATATATCTTATCCTTAAATTTTTATAGATATATATAACGCATATAATAAATTTTTTTCATGTTATTGTGTCTATTTATAGTCTTTTTCATTTTATTTATAACCTAAATTATACAGTTTACCCCTTACAGTGGTAACAAAAATGACAATTGTTACTATTCATATTATTAAAAAATGGACATATATACTAAATTTAGACCTTATGAATCAAAATATGACATATATATTTCAAAATTCCACACACCGAAGCGGAAAAATATCAATTTAGATTCAACTAAAAAAATTAAAATGAAATTTTTATTCATAAAAATGACCTATTAAATATATGAAAATATTTTTTTACGAAAATAAATCATTAAATTTATTAATCTAAAAATAATTAGATTATTATTGATATTGTATTTCAAATATTAAAATTAAACCAAAATAATATAGAACATTTAAATTTTTCAAATAAAAATAATATTTTCTATAAGAATCTATATTTTCACTATTAACTCGAAAATAAATATTTTCTAAAAAATACAAAAAAAATCACCCTATACTAATTTTAAAATTCCACTTATTAAAATAATGTTCATTATTAAATTTGAATTTATAAAATTGGAATATTATTGTTCAAATATTTTATTCAAATAAATTTTTTCCAATCAACCTTTAGAAAAATATAGCTTTTTATATGGAAAATTTGATGCACTCTTATTTTATGCCAATCAAATATGCTAGATGAAAAACATTTTAATCAGAATATAATATATCAATTTTATAATTTGTTTAGTATTATTCATTCCAATCGATATAATAGATAGTTTATAATAACATTTCATTATTTTTTACGATGGGTGTTGTGTGAAACTTAAGATTTATAATAGATTACCATTAAAAAGAGACATTCTATAAAATATTAAAGGGCTAAAATTTAGTTTACTGGGTTCTTCTGGAGTAAAGATATTTTAAATGTGTGTTTAGTTAATTTTTTTGGCCTAGTGTAAGCTCTTATTGAGTTTACGGGAGTTCTAAGGGTGTTTGAGGCTTTATTTGGTACCCAAATGCTAGTTTTTTGGGACATGGAAGTTGTGTTGCACTTTTAGTTGGAACCATATGACATACGATGTATGGTGTAATGAAACCATGTGGAAAATTTTATAAGGTATAAAATGAATCAAGGTTCTCCCAAATCATGTTCCCAAGGCCATAATCACATATGATAATCAATATATTGTTAAGTATAGGTATAAAGATTAATTTTAACACTATTTCCCAATACATTCTCATAAATCTAGGGCGTTCCCAATTAAGGCATTGAATAAAACATGGTGTGTCACAGTTTGACTAACCATGAAACCAACCTATGTGACATTGTTAAACAGTGTGAAATGACTATATTCCCATGTAAATTTAAATTTTTGGAACCCACATTCTATTTTATTCCTCCTTTGGATTTCATCTCTTCTCATGGAGATTCTTTAGGTGAACGAATTTCTTGGATTTTGATCCTCTTTTTAGAATTAGATTCAGGAATTTATTTTGTCATTATGTCAATTCTGGTGATTTATTCATTCAAATTGAACCTTTATTCATTTTTCTTCAAATAGATAGATTTATCTAGGTAAAAGATAATATGAACTATTTCCATAGTTTGAATTATTTATTACTTTTTCCCCTAATCTAGACTGAATAAAAGGTCAATACTCACTGTGTTTTCTATCACAGACATTTTTTAGGTGGTATATACTTTTAACTTATGGTGTTCTGTTTTATATACCTTGTTGTCATTGTGATTTTGAACGAGCCTTCTTATTTTTTCCCTAATATTAATTACTCTGTTGATTATATTTTTTTGTTCTTTTTTACTTTTTCCAATAATTCCATTATATGGTTTGGTGTTTATCTCCTCGACCTGAGCCACCCATGGGGTGCATTTTACATTTCATTACTATTTTAACAACATGTGATTTGTGATATTGTATCTTCCCAATAATATTCTACCCTGCTGGGTGTTCATGAGATCCCTAATTAGTGTGGGATATTTATTGAATGAAATAAATGGTTTAGAGAGAGGTAATATTCATCCATTTCATTCGACTGTATGTTTTTAAGGATTAATGTGTTTATATGGAATATTTTGAATTACTTGGATGAAATAATACCATGTTTATTTTTATTAAATGTCTTAAAAATTTATAATGATAGTGGATTACTTTGATATTTATACAACTCATATCCAAATTCCATTAAATGTCACATAAGTTTAGACTCCTTGGATATTTACTATGGTAGAGGATGAATTAGAAATTTCGACTCCTCAAAACCAGATTCTATATGTAGTGATGGAAATTTATATTCCATGAATCCACATTGATTAGGGTAGTGTATTAATTAGAAATTCCTAATCATAGAATCTTGATTCTATATAATTATAAGGACATTGATAATCCATGGTTAACTCTTTCTTGGACTCACCATGGACATAATCTGTGCTTATTCTCCATAGATTCCACCCAAGTCTTTACTAAATTTCATTTGCCACTCTCCATGGAATAGACAATGATACCTTGGTAATTTATACATTTGATGTGTCCCTTTCAGTCATGAAACATGATTTAACTGTATAGATGGATGTGGATGATTTTCAATTATCTATATTTATCTCATTTTTACAATTTCTTGTTTATAGTTTCCCTTCATTTATGGGAGATTGATTATTATCCACATTTATTTTTGTTTCGATGTATATGATCACAACATCATTTGAAACATTATATTTTACTTCTATTATAATGGTGATATACTAAAAAATAATTGTTTGAATATAAAATGGACCAAAATTTTTTAGATATCATTTGGGGCAGCTTACCAATGGTTATCTTACATCCTTTTCGGGACACTATTAGGTACCCAAACAGAATTTCTGGATGTAGGCGGGTTCTAAGGAAAGTCCTTGAAACATAATTCATGAATTTATTATTTCTTACATACATGGGAGAATATGATTGAGATATTTTAATTTTAAAATATCAATATTGTTATTTTTCATATTTTATTGTTTTGATACAATTATTGTTCATGTATCCATGTTCCCATATATTTGCATCATTTTTTATAGAGGTGGCATAATCATCCTATTGTATTTAAAACCTCTTATTTTTTTATTTATTATTCAAATATTCTATATCTATATGTATTTTCAAAAATTTATAGAATTGTTTCACATACTTATGCACTTATGAAATGGATTTTTACTCTTATATTGTGGTTATAATATTCCGATTGTACCACTTGAAACCCTTGTAATTTTTCTACACCCTATGGCATACGAGGAGGTGTGAATGAGGCCATGTGGACCACTTGCTCAAACTACCAGATCCCAGGTTGGGATGTTACAAAACCACTATATCATAGATATTCAAATTTATTAATATTTATCATTTTTAATTTTATATTATATTTTTTCTCCAGAAATTTCAATTACATTTTTTTGATTGAAATAACAAGACATTATTATTCTTATGAAACCTTGATCTGTAGAATTAAAAAATATCATGGATATTTAATATTAATATATATCATGTCAAACATCAATGATTTTTTTTATTCATTCATTTTACATAATCATTATTAGTTGAGTAATCAAGATATCATTAATTTTTATAAGACTTATAAATGAAAAGACACATATTTTCTAACATTTTTATTTATATTAATAATTTTATATCATTTTTATAATTTTTATATTATTTTTTACATTCAAAATTTATATGTACACATTTTAGGGTTGAATAAGCCTAATGGCATTTTTTCATTTACATCATTATAATTATCATTTTTCTATATTGATTATTCTTTACATATATTGGTAAATACAATATGTATAAATTGATTTTTAATATTAAAAACAAAGTTCTTTAAATTTCAAAATCATTCAAATTTAATACAATATAGGTATATAATATTTTTTTTCATTGAATCAACTATTCAAATAAGGTATATTGAGACAATGAAACATTTACTAATGTATCTGTACATTTTTTATAATAATATATCTATAGTAATTAAAGTATTTAATGAAAATATTTATTTATTAAAAGTAAAATATTGAAAATTTACTTGGGAGACTCCTATAGAAGACTCTTCAATATCTTTTGAGAATATGACACCCTGAGTAATAAGTATAGAGTTATCCATTTACCAAAACAATCACATTCTTATGGGGAGTGGTTATTTGTAACTGAATTTGATGATAATAATAATATTACAGAACGAGATAGAAATAAATTTAAGAGGAGTATAATTATATATAATAATGGTAAGAGAATTTATATGAATATTGAAAAATATATGTGAGCCTTTGTAATGGTAAAATTTCACATCATATATTTTTTCTCCAATAATTTTAAAATATTATATATTTCATTACTAAAATTTAATTTATTCAATTTATGTTGAAATTTTTTTAATGGAATGACAGATATTAAGAATAATTTGTTAAATTTTACCAGAATTGCATTGACTAATTTAATAAAAATTGTCACAATATTATATTTTTGTGAAATGGAATATCAACAACACATCCATCAAATATGGTTTTATATATACATTGATTTGGGGGACTTTTTTATCCAACCAGTGAGAAGAAGCAGTTACAGTATAATAATTACTATTTATGAAATCAGTTTGTAATGGTAATTGTATACCACCAAAAATATTATTTATATATTTTTATATAACAACCCTTTTTAATATATCACGCTGAAATATCCATGAAAAATGTATACTCTCATACATTATCATTTGGAATGTATCAGTTTCTCAAAGATAAAATGTATGATATAAAAATTTATGAATTATGTGATATGTCTAATATTAGATTCGAAGAGTTCTAGTTCATCCTTACAAATCCATCTAATCACCAAGAAAAATAGAAATTTTAGAGGATGAGTTAAGTTGAATTATCTTGGTGAGATATCAAATGTTTAATCTCATATATTCTTAAGAAATATTTTTTTTTAAAATATTATTATTTTTAGATTAATTTAAATATTATAAAAATTTCATATATTATTTCAGGATTAATAAAAAGTGTTGTCGAACATTAGATCTTTTATCCTTCAGTGTATTGTGAATATTTTGGCATCTTATTTAGAATATAATGAACACTATGGCCACATAAGTGGATATAAATTTTGTGTTAATATTAGATTTATTAGGAAGAATTTCTATGAAATCAAGGAAGATAAAATTTAGGTGACACATCATCCTTCAAGTAAAAGGTAATAAAAGATAAATAAATTGACAGAAGATGAGGATAAATCACTTGTACAAGCTCTGTACACAAAATAGTGAAACATACATAGCCTCCTCGGCCTATCCACTACCTAGCCTTGGTGTACCACATATCTAGATCTTTCACCTCCTCGTGATGTCTATACTGTTTACTCTAAGTTATATATTACATATTCCCATTCATAGATTGTATTGTATTGTGTGATAAAATTCAAGGTATTTTCAAAGCAGCAGCTTATAATGTTGAATAATGTAAAATATTTAAAAAATTAACATTATTAGTCCATATATTCCAATGAATTTCTTAAATAGGAGGTGAAATTAACTAGTTAGTGTGTGGGTTATTTTTTTTATCTAACTAATGAGTCATTTTCATCAGATTACATATTCATTATATGTTGTTTTTCTATATTTTTCATTTTCTATATTAATAGATTTTTTATTAAATTTATCATATAATAGTGTATATTAAATTTAAATATTCATTTAAAAATAGTCAATAGTTTTGAGAAGCTTTTCCTTATGAAATATTATAGGATTCTTCATATTTAACAAAATTATAGTGAATTATTTTATTTTATAGGGTTATTGTGATTTCTAAATGAATTATGATATGTATTTGAGTGAATATTAATTAGAAGTATTTAAAAAAGATATGATAGACGTTGTTATCATTGGTGAGAGTAGTGTACATGAAAAACATTTGTTTTCCATATATTAAAATCTAATATTATTTTTTTATTTAATTTTATTAATATAATCTATAGTTATTTAATTTTTTTAATTCATAAATAAGGATACTAAAAAATATTTTCCCATAATATAATAAAATTTATAATTTTGAATTTTCAAATATATAATTTAATTCATTGTTTTTAAAATAATAGGACGATTTTTATAATACAATATATAAGTTAATGATTGGAAAACATATATATATTTTGTGATAGTTCCATCTATTCCTAGAATGGTGAAATTACTTGCATAATTATGGATATTATTCAATGTAATATCATTCAATATATATATATTTTCATTTTAGTAAATAATTTATATTTACATGTTCAGTAGACAAGAATTAAAAACAGATTAGTTATAATATTAATTTACCGGTACTGATGAATATTTTCAAGATATGTTGAATTATTGAGTTTTAGAATATTTTATTAGTCCGTTAATATAATTTTTTTAATTTTACATATGATTTGGTAATTAATATATGGAAGCATAAATAGGTCAAGTAAATAATTTACTAGAAATAACTTATTGATAATGAATCCATGTGATATTTGTTTTGTTCAATTGAAGATAAATATATAATATAGTATTATTAATAATATTTTATATAGTATTATTTTTTAACCATTCAAATATTAATTTATTAAATTTATCCTGACCGATAGCAGGGGAATATTGATTGTGGATACTATTTTTTACAATACAATTTTTGGACTATCAATATATGAATGATTTTTTTAGAATGTATGTTCTAATATATCTTTTATGATTTAAAATAATAATTAATATTATAAATACTATAAAATTTAATGTTTTTTAGTTTTTTTGTGATGTTACATCTTATTAAAATAATTAACTAAATCAGTTTTAAGGGTTATTTAAAAATATGTTTTTTATTTTTTAATGAATTCATATATAAGTAAAAGTGAAATTTATGTGAATTATCTTTATGAAATGATGTATAAATGTATTCAATGTGATTTACATTGTTTTCAGAAACAATTTCTATTTTTTCATTTTGGTTTCATGTTTTGTTCTTATTTTCTGTCAGTATAATAGGTTATTGTATTTCTATAATATTTTATTAAATAAATATTTTTGTTTCAATGTAAATTATTATAAAAAATTATTTTAAAGGATATTTTGAAATTTGTTCCTTCTAAAAACTGACATAAAAACAAATTCAATGTCATTATTTTATACATTAGACATTGATTATAAGGAAAAATAAGGTTAAAATATCCACTAAATTTGATCAAAAAAATATCGCCATGTCCATAATAATTAAAAATGATTATGAAATAAATCATAAATATCAGATTTTAAAAATAACATTGAAACATTACTTTCAATTTCAGATGAAATAACATCACCTATAATTTATTTTTGATGATAAAAGATAATCATTATTATATTTTCTTTTTTAATTATTGATCATTCTTTCAGACATGTTTTGAAAACCATGTATCATTGTACTTTAAATTGAGTAAAATATCTCACTAGTTTCACCATTTAAATTTTCATCATATTCTTTTAGAAAAGATATTTATTTATCCTTGTTTATAATTAATATTCTTTTTTGTAATAAAAGGTAAATGGATTACATTGATGACCAATTTTAAATAAATTACCTATGTTTCTCACTCCTTCAGTGATAAGTTCCCCATGCATTATGCACTAGATGATATAACAACACTTTTAATAAATCATTTAATTACCCCCATCTCAAATCAATTTTAAACTAATAAATTTTTTTCATAAATCCATCAAAAAATAGAACATCAACATAATTTCACTTTAGCTCATCATTAATAGTCAACGTTTCTCCTTTAATCCTAATATAAAATTCATTCTCAAATTTTTTAACATCATAATTATAATAATCCAAATTTCTCAAAATGATTACAACACCTACCAAATGTAAAAACACCATCTATTAAGAATCTAGGATATTCTATTTTAATATTATTTTTTAGAAACATCAATTATAAAATATTATTCGTATATCAAGTCTTTTCCTATTATATTTTCTAATTTAATCTTTGTAGCATATCAAGGATGGTTATTAATTAAAATATTACATATAGTTACTAGTTTGAAAACATCTTGCATAAGTTTCTTCTAGGAGTCTAAAATAATTTTTCATTCAAGATTAATCAATTTTCTATTCCCCCTTTCATGTTACTTTTTCATATTCTAATACATATATTCTTCTCTACAATATATTTTACATCTAAAAAGGTATCTTTTTCAGGGAAGTTACATATTTTCTCGCAAATTATATATTGTATTATCATAGTTTACAATATAATAATAATATCCCTCGAAAAATGACCATCATGTTTGTTATGAATTTCAATTATAGTATTATCAAGGTAATTTCTAGAAGATTAAATTATTTCAAAATTATATTATCGAAAAATTGACAGATGTCAGTTATAGGGCATGGAAAAAGGAAATTATTTTTCATAGTGCATCACAGAGTTCAAATAGGGCTATCTCACTTTATGAAATTAACTTTATGTTCACCTACATCATCTAATCCACCTAAAAAAATTCTTTTTTTGATTAATTTATTAATTAAATGATAAATATTTTTTTTATTTTCTAGGATACAGAAATGATTTGAAAATTTATAATTAAAAATAAAGTATCATGAAATGTAAAAAAATTTAATTTTAAGAAGGATGAACATTGTTTGAGTTTAATCATTATTCAACTTTACGTGTTTGGTTTCATTTTGATAATCCAAACATTAAATCTCATGATTAATTAATATTAATTTTATTTAGAAATTTTTGGAAATCCATGAATTTTTTAGAAATCATAATTCCACCTCCTCTAATAGTCATGGCTGATTAAATACCTTGGTCAAGGGTGTTGCATATTCGAGGACCCATCTGTTTAAATTCCTTTTCTTCTATTTTTCTCTCAACTCTATTGCGGTAATATATTGTCAATGATGAGGGGAAAATATAAAAAACAAAACCCATCAAAATGGATTAATTTTCATTCCATGGGAAAGATTCACGTAAGTACGAATATTCTCCCCACCGACTCATGTAACTCATATCGACCATAATCGTAAAATAGGCTTTAAAAATTTTAAGAACATAAAATGAATTGTTGTTGAAAATTTTAAAAAAATAAATGAATAAAAATTAAAATAAGAAACGAAATAAGTGAATAAAAATTAAAATATGAATGTTAAAACAATAATAATAATATTATTATTATTAATTTAAATATGAATAATAATATGTAGAAAATATAAAATATAAGAATAATAAATTATGTATCACTTTATGAATAAAAGTTAATGGATCAATTTAATAAATAAAAATAATAATTCTAAAGAAAATGAAACTAGAAAAACTAAATTTATTAATAAAAAAATATAAATAAATGGTATCATCTCAACTCTCCTCAGTGTAATCCCAATAAGGTCTTGTATTCTTTTTGGATATGTGTGGTGGCTTCTTTCTATTGACAAGGGTGATATTTTTTCTCAAGAATTTTTATCCAAATAATTCACGTGGTAGACCCCTTTTATTATATACTACTAAAATTTATTCGTCATTAATTATAAAAAAAATTAATTTTCCATTTGGACACACACATTCAATATCATCATCCATGTTTAGTAGATGTTATACCTCTTTCCTTACAAATATATTTTCTATCTAGGTAGAATCATTAAATTTCATAAATCTACATTCTCATGAATTTATTGTCTTGATATCAATAGAATAATTTTGATCGATTATAATTATTTTTTTTCACAATTATTATATATTTTTCATTTTCTTATTTCTAATACATTCTCTAATCCATTTAAATGATATAGGAAAAAATACAAAAATATCTAAATCTATTAACAAATTTTGAGGCCTAAATTGTGTCCTTATTTTACTCTTCTAAACGTTGGATAATGTTATTAGACTATAAGAATGAAAATAATCCATTTATTTTTTATGATCAACAAATTTATTTCATATATTAAATTACTGTGAAAAAAGATCATGATACAAAAAATAAATTTAAATAATTAAAATCCAAAATTAAGCCATTTTTCAATTATTCTAAACTATCTTCTCAAACTATAAATTATTATAGTTGAGCATAAAATATAATTTTTTAGGATTATAAAAATTTTAATTTCTTTAAAAAAATTCAATAAAATTTATTTTTTCAATACCCCCATACATAATCCATGATTTTTTTCAAGAAGAGAATCTAAATATTAACTATCAAAGGGATAAAATGATTTCATTATTATAATTTAAATGAAATAAAATTAAACAAATCATCATTAAAAAATAAAATATTTAATTTTATCACAAAATATAAATTCAATTTCACATTTTCCAAAGAAACACTAATTTTTTTAATTTCCCATTTGGAAAATGATGGAACTTATTCTTTCTTTCATTCCATATCCATAATTCATTATTATAAAACACACCAAATAATTTTCTACTACTCTATTAAATAGTTTCACTCATCACTCATGGTATTTATTCAAGTAGAGTTAACCTCATATCATGAGTAAAAGAACCTTATTGAGAGAATTTTAAAGGAAGCACTTTTCCACTTTGTAAAGACAAAAGAAATATAATCTCCTACGAACTTTCATTAAGAGGTCAAATGACTCTATGTTTTATGGTTGATAGGAATTTATGTATAATATTAAGGTTCATGGAGGAGGTTTGTATCTCAAATATAATGTGTGATATTAAGAAATTAATGTTTAATAGAATTATCCCCATTAATGTAGCAAATTCTATTTCCACCAAAACTCAAAGTAAGGTCATGATTATGGTAAATCATAATGAAGATTTCTACACGCTCAGGAATATTTTATAGCTTTTATAATGTTTTGTCTCTTTTAGGGGAATTTTTTATTTTTCCTTTTTTAAATCATTCTCATAATAAACCTCACATAAACCACATAACCACCGATGTTAAAAATAATAGGTCTAGTAATGGTGATTTTATTTTTACCAAAAATAAAAAACCATTATTTTCATTTTTTGAATTAGTTATTTATTTTATCATTCTTTTTAAGAAGCGAAATAAAGAATTAACATGAATGAATAAATAACCTTAATTTATTAACAAAATCATAAACACCACACTATTTCCTTACAATTTTAATCCTTTAATCTACCATGAATCCATTTACCCCCACACATCAATTTTATAATATCATGCGTATATTATAACGGGGTTAGAAATGTATAAGAAATATTAAATGAGGATTATTCCTAATAAACAATCATTATTTTTAAGGGACCATCAATGATAGATGAAATGTGTACTTTTATGTATAAGTTATTTTCAAAATATGTGTCAATGATTTTAAATGTGTTTTTTTTTCAACTAATGTTTTTGAAAATTCGAATGAATTTTTTAGTTGGTGTCACGTCCTAAGATCACTCATAAAATATAATAATGAATAAATAGGATGTACATGGTCTATAAATCATAATGATAATTATAATTGTAAAATTGGTCAATCACTCAAGGAATTATCAAAAATAAAAAATCAATTCACATAAATATCTTAAATTCAAATCATGAAAAAATTGTGGGGGAATTTATTTTACATGAATCATTTATTTCTTTGAATTAATTACTCCTTGTTTTATATATATTCACCACTTTGATAATTTAATTAACTATTATAATAATTTAATGTCATTATAATTGAAATATAAAACAATCCATCACATTATTCCTTACAAACTCGTGTCTCATTAATTATTCAATTAAAACATAAATCAAAATGTTAATATTCAATTTCCAGTTCAAACCACAAAACAAGTTGAAAAAAATATAGTGTTTGAAGGATGAAAACTAAATATGATCTCTCTTTCCCATAATGAATATTCATATTTCATCCTTGAGTTTTTAATGGATACCTGATTATTTCATGGTCATAAAAAAAATTTGTCATCAGATCTCCAGGCCGACATCCTTAATGCCTAAAAAGATAATAGGGAGTGGTCTAAGTGCAGAAATAATTCCTAAAAATGGAATTGAAAACTAAAAACCATGTATAGAAAAATCCCATTATGATCCCCCATGTTTGATATATATTTTTACCACCTCAAGAGGGTAGTACAACCAATTTTCTAATGCTTGATGGTGGATGAAGTTTCGTTAATTTGAACAACCACATGTGGCTTTTCACTATTTCTTTTTCTTATTTAATGGTGAGGAATGAAGCATGGAAAGAGTATACCATATCCAACCATTTCAAAATATCTTATCAAATTCATGGTCAGGGTGGATGAAATATTTATCAGCCTCTATATTTTTTTATA
Organism: Viscum album; assembly: GCA_963277665.1. Classification (NCBI taxonomy): domain Eukaryota; kingdom Viridiplantae; phylum Streptophyta; class Magnoliopsida; order Santalales; family Viscaceae; genus Viscum; species Viscum album. Next base: position 38,883,280 of record OY728160.1, on the reverse strand, counting down.
ATTTATAAATATTATCTTATTCTTACATGGTTGGATTCATATAGGCCACGTGAATGGAATGATCAAAGAGATGATATGATGGTATCATTACTTGAACAAAATTTAAATTTAATATTTTAATAAGTAATTTATTTTCTTTGATAATATCATCATATTCCTTGATTAAATCTATCTTTTAATGTTGGATTTCTAGATGGGGATCCAAAAATTCTTGTTCAACAAAATTAGACATCACCTTGTGTTCCTCAACTAATGAATTCTCAGTTTCCTCATCTTCCTTTGGGATAATATAAGTCTTTCTTGAATCTATAAAATATAAATCATAGTAGGGGATGAATAATTCATTAAGAATAATACCATAATAAATATATTAAATAATGTTTCGACTCCCTATTTTTTGATGACATCAATTGGGTTTTTACTAAAAAGTAACTTTTGGTGTGGATTTTTAGAAAACAAATGCTGGCAGACAAGCTCCTCCGATCTTTCATCAATTTTAAAGATGTGTGATGAATTTTATTCCACCACCAACCCATGTTTATGTTCTGTCATAAGTTCTTTGGAAAGAATATAGAGAATAATCTGTTCTTTACAATCATTCCATAATTCTTCTATATGATGTTGATCTACCACATATAAATTAGAATTTGTATTCCCTTGAATAACACAGAAATATTATGTTAGTCTTCCAATTTTTCTATGTATTCATTTTGTGGCCTCTTTCGGTTCCTCTACATTGGCTATGTTATTCTCTAAATGAACTTATTTTTGTTTTTTTGCACCAGTGAGTAGTAATTCGATGTAGTGTAATAGAATCATGGAAAAGTCATGTAAAAAATACTGGTTTTATAATGATATTAAAAACAACCTACAAATAAAACAGAAAAATAATATGAAATGATAATTTTCTTCATAACAATGATGTTAGTTTTGACAAATTCATATCATAGGTAATGGAAAAATATATATTTTTCCTAGTATAGAAATGTAGCTTACCAAATTTTTCTCACTTGATTTTATTCTCAGTTTGTTCACCAACTTCATCTAATTCACCTAAACTATTTTTTATATATGAAAATATGATTTTTGGTTTTTTTCTATTTATTCTACAAGATAATGACACGAAATGATAAATATGTATTTAAACTAAACTATTATGAAATACTAAATAGAATGAGTGAAGGAATAAACATCATGGATTTGGGATCATTTTTTGGGTTCAATAATTATTCAACTTTATTTTTTTAATTTTATTATGAAAATAATAATGTGAGATAACATGATGAATTATGATTCATTTTATATATAGCGAGGAAGGCTCAGGCATAGGCGAAGTGAGCATTCCTCTAAAAGTTTATTATCGAAAAATAAGGTGTAGAGTACAAGGAAAGAAAACAAAATAAAAGTCCAACAAAAACACAAATTAGAAAGTGTCAAATCCCCCAACACCACCATATTCTGAGAAATATTCCGAATCTGCTGATTCCCATTCAGATTGAGGTCATAACTATTGAACGAAGTGATACACTAATTTCTCAGACATAATTCATCTGGGGTCAAATACTTACTTGATATTTTCTTACTATGTTCCTTCCATTAGTCCATATCATTCTATTTTCTTTTATTAGAAGGGGACCTAGAAGAAATGGACTTCGGCATATTGGATTAATCCTCCCTAGGTTTCCTCTTAGGTGGAGTAATGGAAGATCCCCCCTTTTCATTCCCATTTCTCCCATGTAAACAGACATCCTTAATATCAGTTGTTATTTTCATTTCCCTTTGAACGAAAACACTGTATAAAACTTTGGAGCCTTCACTATCATTTTCCTTTCCTCCATTGGAGGCCTCACCCCACTTTCCATTTCCTTCCGTAGGTCTTGTGTCATAACTTTTTCCACTCTTATCCATTGGAACCTCCTACAATGTATACAATCAATAGGCGTTTGACACTATATATTGATATTACGGCCTTCCAAGTGCGATTCCTCATTCCTTGCTTCCTTCACAGACAATGAGTGGTCAACTAGCTCATCATATATCTAAGGTGGTGCATTTTTCATAGTATTCTCAACATGTTTACCAAAAGAGTCATTGACACTACCAGGTTCCATATAGAAGGCATTTCCCCCACTTTAAATTTTTTCTACCATTTAACACCCCAAGCTTCTACGGTACGCTTCTCTTTGAATAATGTGATAGCGTGTGTTGTACGCAACACCGAGTTCTAACACACCATAACTAATCAAACTAGCCGTTATGAATAGTAATACCTTCTTTTTGAAATTATATATTTTATATTTGAAAATGGACTTCATTTTTGGATTCGGAATATCGAATTTAGCCTAAGGTGAAATTTTGGTACATTTCGGATAACTTTCATATTTTGATGAATAGTGAAAATTACTAAGTTTTAATTAAAAACAACTTTTTTAATCAAAATAATTAATAGTGATAAATTATGAATTTGAGTGGTTTTAAAGTATATTTAGAATATATTTTTACCATTTAATATAATTTTGGTCATTGGACATAATTTTACAATTAAACCGAACATAAACGAGTGTCAATCTTTTGATAGTTATTATCTCTTAAAAACACGCTTTTTGTTTTGACAGCGGGAATTAATTTTAAATTAATTTCTGCCACTTCTGTGTTTTGAATTTAGGAAAATGGATTCTATATTTGGAATCAGGATGTTCAAATTGTGTAAATAGGTAACTTCTATTTTTAGACATTTTGAATAATTACTGCGGTAAATATTTTATTTACCATGGTTAAGGGTAAATCCGGTAAATAAGGGTTAAAAAATAATATTATAATAATACTAAATTACCCTAAAACGTGTCTTAACCCTATTGTTTGATACATGGTCGACCATGGGAATCTTTGGGTCTATTTTGGGACCCCATGGATCCACTTGTAAGTGATAATGACACTTTATTTTAATTAAGTTAAAACGAATACAAAAATGACACAAGCATATATCTTTTAGAAAAACAATTGTTACATAGGGTTATATATGTTGGATTTTAGATTATAAATATTCATTAGAAACCTAAAACTATTTCCTACATAATGATATTTTATTTATAATTTTTAGACATTAAATAATTTATTTTATTTATTACACAATGATGATGCAGTAATTACTATAATAGTGAAAAATTAAAATAATTGATATTATAAATACCCAAATAAATATAATATGAAACTTTTAAAGAATTAAACTAATTTTATAGGATAATATGATATATTAGGATTGATTTAATTGACTTTGTTAGAAGTAATAAATCTGTTATGAGTTTCACAAAAATCAACTATTGAATAGTGTCAAAATTGACATAAAAGAGTTCTTAAAACAAATATTATATTATTAATTGATATTAAATTCCTAAAAATCTAAGGTTCGGCCAAGAGACTTATATCATGATAATTTCATCATTAATGTACCACTTGGGGGTCTCTTGGATTTATATAGTATGTTTATTAACCATATTATATAAAAATACAAAGAGACATTGTAAAAGTGAAACTAATTAACTTAGAGTTAATACTTAAAGATAAGGTTAATATAAGTACCCAAACCTGTCTAAATTCTATTGGTTGAGTGGTTTTAGACCTATCCCCACCTTAACCTTTGAATAATAATCTTTGGAGCCATTAGAAACCGAATATGAATTTATTATAAATTAATATTTCTAGCTTTTCCAAAGGTGCCCCTCACCCCTCTTATAAAAGGGTACTTCTCCTTATCATTTATTCACACATTCAAAGCCTTTTGGTTCGGCCAAAATCTGCCCAAATACTCTCCCAACATCCCTCACTACAACCTAGAGTCCTTAGTTTGATCAGAAAGCCAACCTAAGGAGCCCTTTTGATCAAATCAAAAGGAAGAACCCGAAGAAGAGGTAATGATTTCACCACCCTTTTCTAAGTTCCTTTCTTCTTCCACTTCTTCTTCCTTTGTTCTTACCATTGTAAAATAATAACTCCAGTATCTCACATATACTGTGATGTTATTATAAATATGGTACAACCATATTCAGTATTCTATCCACCCTTTGAATAACATGTCACCATACGTGCGTACGTACGGCTTACCCTCTCCACGTCGTGGTGTAATTGTTATTCAATATATTATTATGTGGATGGGTATAATAATGATGTGTAACTCATGTAAATAATAAATATAACAAGTTAATGATTCTGTATATATGATATAGAATCCATTTATATATTATTTTAATATCAAAAGAATGATATCGTCACTCGTGCGTACGTACGGACTACCGTCTCCACGAACGCGATGAGATTCATTCTCCATCGTATCCATTCAAGTATAATTATCATTTTATGATTTAAAAATGATGTTTAAGGACTTGATATCATTCTGGATATGAATAAGATACAACAAACATGGCTTATGTAACAAAACATATAAAAGAAAATGAGTAAGTTAACACCCGAAACGACGATAATTCTAAGATATTATTAACAAATCAATGTTAAAAGATCATATATGATATAATATTAATATATATGATTCTTGTATAACTTAATAACAATTATTTCACCATTATACAGGAGGTTAACCTACCCCAACCAAGGAAAAGTACAAGGTAAGGGTTTACTTTACAACCTCTTCATTATCCAAGGTTGTTTATACGTAATAATCTATTGGGATCTCTTTATCATCCACATCCATGTTTCTTAAAAATGCATTTCAAAACATTTTTACTATTTACTAGAATATGAGTTAAAGTAATTTATACCCTTTTTGACTTTTATAAGTGGTTTATAAAGGAATCTTTCGGTCTTTTTCAAAACAAGGTCCTTTTTAACCTTTTCGATAGAATTAAGGTAAGAATGTTTTTTTAACTTATACGGCGGGTGCGGCTATTTTCCGCCATTATAAAATCTTCAAAGCTTCCCTTACAAGATTATAAGAATATTTTCAAAGAAAATGTTTTATTTTATATGGATCTTAAATTATTTCAAAATAAAAGGAGATATTTCTTTAAAAGAATTTTGATTTCATCTATGTCAACATCCTTTGATGGATTTTAAGATTATTTGAAGTTGATTTATTATGATACAAAACATCTATATTGTATTGAAGGTTTTGTGATATGTTTGACTGTGGATGTGCTATTTTTATACCATTCATAGTTTATGGTGAAAGTATTGACATTTCGTATGCTAGTTTTAATACGAATGTTTATGTTATGTTTAAACCTTTTCATATGGGAATGCATTGGACTTAATATGTGACGGGTGGAGCCCGCTATAGCTCCTCGATGCATCGGTAGGTCTCATGAGACAAACTAGTGTCTTGGCACAAGGCCTTGACAAAATCTTATTTGTAGTCTTGGCACGAGGCCTTCGCTATGTGGTTATGATAGTCTGGCATTATGCATTCCAACATTATGAAAGTGGTTATTGATTTTTGCATGTGATTATTCGATTAGTAGAATATCCATGTGAATAATTAAATGGCATTATTTCATTTTATTTATGCCATACCATGTTGAAATTTCATGTTTAAAAGGCTTTTTTTTAGTTATACATTGCCTTAAATGTTTATTCTTATTGATGAAAGTTTCCGCTATATTGTTATCCTTACTGGGCATTTGAGCTCACCCCTTTTCTATGTTTTATTTTTCCCAGGAAGTGAAGATGTAAGTTATGAATGACCTGCAGGGATATTATGAGGGGATTATAGTGTGGACTGTGGAAACATTATGTTGTTGTAGTAGTTTTTTCATTTTATGATGTAATGTAAAACTTATGAATATATCTAGTGTTTCCAAGGCTACTAAACCAATCGGTCTTTCGAGATTTGATCTTTCTTGTGATCATGCCAATGTTATGTAATAATGCACCGACTCTAGGAAACTAGGGTCGGGGAGTTACAGTTGGTATCAGAGGAAGTTTAGTACAAACCTTGGAAGCTAGATTTAGATAAACTCTGATTAGAGCACGTAGACCTAAGATGAACTTTGAGGATTAGTATAGAAGAACTTCCTAGAATTTTGCTATTGTGGAGATTTTGTGAGTTTTACAAGCAATACATCCCTGTCTGGATACGAGCAGGTAGAGGCGGCTCTGGCACAGATGTACCTAGGGGTAAAACCCGAAAACACCGCATTGAGCTAGACTCGAACGGGAACTGGTGCACGACAACGGGCCTTGCTGCACTCTTGGTTACGACACTCCCGGGGGATATTCTTAGGATAACTCTCATATTCATTACAAATCATTTTGAAGGGATTATGAGTATATACTTCTTCAAAGAAAACATTATTATGATTATGGATTATATCCATAAATAGTTCAATTTATGTTAAGTGTTTTATAAGTATGGGATTATGTATTTTGATTCATAAACTGATCTAGTTTATGCCATTGTGTAGAAATGGCACCTAGTGGAAGAAATGGAAACTGTATCAATGCACACACTCCATGTAGGGATTTCCCTCCTGCTCAAGATAATTATAGTGGGGCTGGTGATGCAACTGGTGCTGATCAGCTAATCACCATACTGGGACAACTTACTCAGGTTATGAATAATAACCTTACCCGTATGGAGCACCCTGATCCGCAGTGTGGAGGATCAATGTTAGATCGATTCATGAGGCAACAACCACCAATGTTCAATGGGAATACAAATCCCTTAGTAGCTGAGCAATGGATATTTTCCCTAGAGAAAATATTTCAGGCTTTGGGGAGCAGTGAAAGGGAAAAAGTTATCATGGCAGTTTACCGCCTCACTGGAGATGCTGATCAATGGTGGTCATTGATTCAGAACATGAAGGAAGATGATGAAGTATCAAATATGGAATGGAGGGAGTTCAAAGATCTGTTTTTAGAAAAATACTTCCCTCGCGACCATCGAGCAGATATGGAAAGGCAATTTCTGAGTCTGAGACAGAAGGAGGATGAGAATGTCACAAAGTATGAGGCTAACTTTACAACGTTAGCGAGGTATGCTGGAGATTATATTCGCAACCCAAGAAGTAAGATTGATCGTTTCTTTGATGGGTTAAAACCATTTCTCCGTCGAGCGTTAGTCTCACAATCCTTTTCATCGTACGAAGACATTGTCTCATGTGCTATCAAGACCGAAAAGGAATTATCTAAGTCTTATGACTTTAAAGCAAAGCAAGAGAAGAAGAGACCTGCTGATCAATCTGGGAATGGAAATAAGGGGAAGAAGGGAAAGTTTGAATATCCATATTGTGGTAAATGCGGGAAGAAGCATCCTGGTACTTGCTTGAAGGGAATGGGAGTCTGTTACAAGTGTGGTGAAAAAGGCCACCAAGCTCATGATTTCATGGGGAAGAAGGAAGCTACCAATGTTCAGTGCTATAATTGCAGGGAGATGGGGCATTATGCAAATGCATGTCCTAAGCGTCAGGAGAACTTACCTCAGAAAAGGCCAAGGGATCAAGGCCAGGCTTATGTTATCACTACTGCTGAGGTAGAAGCTCCGAAAGACGTGGTGGCAGGTAATTTAATGGTTTCCTCAAGTTTAGAAAATGCATTATTTGATTCTGGATCATCGCATTGTTTCATATCTTCCCAGTTTTCTAAGAAAATTAGATATTTCCAATTTGATTTAATAAGGGAGTTGTCAGTTAAAACTCCTAAGGGAAGTATCGTTGCAACAAAGTTTTGTGAATCAGTCCCCATTAGAGCACATAAATTTTCTTTATCTGCTGATTTCATCGTCATACCTATGATTGAGTTTGATATAATCCTCGGTATGGACTGGCTTTCGGACTATGATGCGAAGATTTATTGTAAGAAGAAAGAGGTTACGATTCTTGATGATAATGATAAGGAGCACCTTATTTTTAGAGCAAAATCGTCACCACCTAATTCTTATTTAGATCCACCCCCAGTAGCTCAACTTAATTCAATTGTTGGGGAGGAAGAGAATGAAATAACTGTCGGTGAGGAAAGGAATGTTCAAATAGAGGATGTACCTGTTGTGAAAGAATTTGTAGATGTATTTCCGGAAGATTTACCTGGACATCCTCCAGAACGAGAAGTTGAGTTTTCTATTGATTTGATTCCTGGATCAAGGCCTATATCGAAGACCCCTTATAGAATGGCCACTATAGAGTTAGTCGAACTAAAGAAACAACTAGAGGAATTGAGTAATAAGGGATTTATTCGCCCTAGTGTTTCTCCATGGGGAGCCCCTGTTCTTTTTGTTAAAAAGAAAGATGGATCTATGAGGTTATGTATCAACTATAGGGAGATCAATGCTATAACGATAAAGAACAAGTATCCCCTACCTCGTATTGATGATTTATTTGACCAACTGCATGGAGCTCAATACTTTTCAAAGATTGACCTTCGATCTGGATACCATCAGTTGTGTGTGAAGAAGGAAGACATTCCGAAGACAGAATTTTGAACCAGGTACGGGCATTACGAGTTTACTGTAATGCCGTTTGGATTGACTAATGCACCCTCTGTATTCATGGATCTAATGAATAGAGTTTTCAAGGAGTATCTCGATGAATTTGTGGTGGTATTTATTGATGATATCTTGGTATAATCCAAAACCTACGAAGATCATGAAAATCACTTGCGCATTATCTTGAAGACTCTGAGGATGCATGAATTATATGGGAAGTTTAGCAAGTGTGAATTCTGGCTTCATGAGATTTCTTTTCTTGGCCATATTGTCTCTAAAGATGGAATCTCTGTTGATCCTTCTAAGACCAAGGCAATCCAAGAATGGCCAGCACCTACGAGTATAACTGAGGTACGTAGTTTTATTGGTTTGGCAGGTTATTATCGACGTTTCGTCCATAATTTTGCCCGATTGGCTAACCCATTAACGAAGCTCACACGTAAAGGCGTTAAATTTTTTTGGACAAAAGAGTGTGAAGAATGTTTCGAAGAACTGAAGAGAAGATTAGTCAATGCTCCTATATTGACTCTACCATCGGGGAATGATGGGTCGTTATTTATAGTGATGCATCGAAGAAAGGACTTGGCTGTGTCCTTATGCAGAATGATAGAGTTATTGCTTATGCATCACGACAGTTGAAAATTCATGAACAAAACTATCCTACTCATGATCTCGAGTTAGCAGCAGTGATCTTTGCTTTGAAGATATGGAGGCACTACCTCTATAGTGAAAAATGTGAGATTTATACTGATCAAAAGAGTTTGAAGTATATTTTCTCACAAAAAGAACTCAACATGAGGCAAAGGAGATGGCTTGAATTAGTCAAGGATTATGATTGTACGATACACTACCACCCAGGGAAGGCAAACAAGGTGGCAGATGCTTTGAGTAGAAAAGACCATGGAGTTTTGAATAATATGAGAATTGAAAGGGATCCAATTTTCATGGATCTGGTGAAGATGGACATGGGAATAACCAGGGAAGGTGAAACATCAATGCTTTTTCAAATGGTTGCCAAACCATCTTTACTAGAAAGGATTAAGAGTTCTCAGACCGATGATGAAGATTTCCAAAAGAAGATTAAAGCTGTGAATGATGGGAGATTGAGAGACTTTGTGTATGAAGATGGAATTTTGAAATTCGGGAAGAGACTTTGTGTTCCCAATATACCTGATCTAAAAAGGGAATTGCTGGATGATGCTCATAGTTCCAATTTCTCTATACACCCTGGGAGCACCAAAATGTATAGAGATTTGAAGGAACATTTTTGGTGGGACAACATGAAGAGGGAGATTGCTGATTTTGTGTCAAGATGTATGGTTTGTCAACAAGTGAAAGCTGGAAGGCAACAGCCTGGAGGAGTCATGCAACCTCTTCCCATACCGGAGTGGAAATGGGACAATGTTACGATGGGCTTTGTCATGGGGCTACCAAAGACTCCTAGAAGGAATGATGCAATATGGGTTATTGTTGATCGTCTTACCAAGACAGCACATTTTCTTGCTATAAGAGAAGATCTACCCCTGGAACATCTAGAAAGACTATATATTAATGAAGTTGTGAGACTTCATGGAGTACCCCTATCGATTGTTTCTGATCGTGATCCCCGTTTTACTTCAAGATTCTGGAAAAGTCTTCAGAAATCCCTGGATACTGAACTTCATTTGAGCACTGCTTACCACCCTCAGACAGACGGACAATCAGAATGGACTATTCAAACCTTAGAAGACATGTTGAGATCTTGCTCACTTGACTTTCAGGGTATGTGGGATCAATATTTACCACTGGTAGAATTTTCCTATAACAATAGCTTCCATTCGAGTATTCAGATGGCACCATATGAAGCGTTATACGGAAAGAGATGTCGTACACCAACCTGTTGGAATGACGTTGGTGAAAGAAAACTTGTAGGCCCAGAACTGGTGGAGGAAATGGTGGAAAAGGTGAAAGTAATCCAAAATCACATCAAAGCAGCTCAAAGTAGGCAGAAGAGCTATGCCGATAATCGAAGGAAGGATTTGGAATTTCAAGTCGGTGATCATGTTTTTTTGAAGGTATCTCCGTGGAAGGGAGTCATACGTTTTGGTAAGAAAGGTAAATTGAGTCCCAGGTACATCGGACCTTTCGAAATTCTAGAACGAATTGGGGTTGTAGCTTACCGATTGGCAATGCCGCCAAGTCTCTCCAAAGTTCACGATGTGTTCCACGTATCTCTATTGAGGAAATACATGCCTGATCCGACGCATGTACTCACCTGTGAGGAATTAGAACTGGAACCCGATCTGTCTTATTGCGAAGAGCCCGTCAAGATTCTTGATACGAGAGAACAAGTGCTGAGAAACCGTACGATGCGTCTGGTAAAAGTTTTGTGGAGAAACCATAAGATGGAAGAGGCAACGTGGGAACCCAAGGAACTTATGATGAAGAACCACCCGAGTCTTTTTATGCAGTAATACCCTAGAAATTGTGAGGACGCAATTATTTGAAAGAGGGGAGAATGTAACACCCCAAGCTTCTACGGTACGTTTCTCTTTGAATAATGTGATAGCGTGTGTTGTACGCAACACCGAGTTCTAACACACCATAACTAATCAAACTAGTCGTTATGAATAGTAATACCTTCTTTTTGAAATTATATATTTTATATTTGAAAATGGACTTCATTTTTGGATTCGGAATATCGAATTTAGCCTAAGGTGAAATTTTGGTACATTTCGGATAACTTTCATATTTTGATGAATAGTGAAAATTACTAAGTTTTAATTAAAAACAACTTTTTTAATCAAAATAATTAATAGTGATAAATTATGAATTTGAGTGGTTTTAAAGTATATTTAGAATATATTTTTACCATTTAATATAATGTTGTTCATTGGACATAATTTTACAATTAAACCGAACATAAACGAGTGTCAATGTTTTGATAGTTATTATCTCTTAAAAACACGCTTTTTGTTTTGACAGCGGGAATTAATTTTAAATTAATTTCTGCCACTTCTGTGTTTTGAATTTAGGAAAATGGATTCCATATTTGGAATCAAGATGTTCAAATTGTGTAAATATGTAACTTTTATTTTTAGACATTTTGAATAATTACTGCGGTAAATATTTTATTTACCATGGTTAAGGGTAAATCCGGTAAATAAGGGTTAAAAAATAATATTATAATAATACTAAATTACCATAAAACGTGTCTTAACCCTATTGGTTGATACATGGTCGACCATGGGAATCTTTGGGTCTATTTGGGGACCCCATGGATCCACTTGTAAGTGATAATGACACTTTATTTTAATTAAGTTAAAATGAATACAAAAATGACACAAGCATATATCTTTTAGAAAAACAATTGTTACATAGGGTTATATATGTTGGATTTTAGATTATAAATATTTATTAGAAAGATTAAACGATTTCCTACATAATGATATTTTATTTATAATTTTTAGACATTAAATAATTTATTTTATTTATGACACAATGATGATGCAGTAATTACTATAATAGTGAAAAATTAAAATAATTGATATTATAAATACCCAAATAAATATAATACGAAACATTTAATGAATTAAACTAATTTTATAGGATAATATGATATATTAGGATTGATTTAATTGACTTTTTGAGAAGTAATCAATCTGTTATGAGTTTCACAAAAATCAACTATTGAATAGTGTCAAAATTGACATAAAAGAGTTCTTAAAACAAATATTATATTATTAATTGATATTAAATTCCTAAAAATATAAGGTTCGGCCAAGAGACTTATATCATGATAGGTTCATCATTAATGTACCACTTGGGGGTCTCTTGGATGTATATAGTAAGTTTATTAACCATATTATATAAAAATACAAAGAGACATTGTAAAAGTGAAACTAATTAACTTAGAGTTAATACTTAAAGATAAGGTTAATATAAGTACCCAAACCTGTCTAAATTATATTGGTTGAGTGGTTTTAGACCTCTCTCCACCTTAACCTTTGAATAATAAGCTTTGGAGCCATTAGAAACCGAATATGAATTTATTATAAATTAATATTTCTAGCTTTTCCAAAGGTGCCCCTCACCCCTCTTATAAAAGGGCACTCCTCCTTCTCATTTCTTCACACCTTCAAAGCCTTTTGGTTCGGCAAAACTCTGCCCAAATACTCTCCCAACATCCCTCACTACAACCTAGAGGCATTAGTTTGATCAGAAAGCCAACCTATGGAGCCCTTTTGATCAAATCAAAAGGAAGAACCCGAAGAAGAGGTAATGATTTCACCACCCTTTTCTAAGTTCCTTTCTTCTTCCACTTCTTCTTCCTTTGTTCTTACCATTCTAAAATAATAACTCCAGTATCTAACATATACTGTGATGTTAATATAAATATGGTACAACCATATTCAGTATTCTATCCACCCTTTGAATAACATGTCACCATACGTGCGTACGTACGGCTTACCCTCTCCACGTCGTGGTGTAATTATTATTCAATATATTATTATGTGGATGGGTATAATAATGATGTGTAAATCATGTAAATAATATATATAACATGTTAATGATTCTGTATATATGATATACCATCCATTTATATATTATTTTAACATCAAAAGAATGATATCGTCGCTCGTGCGTACGTACGGACTACCGTCTCCACGAACGCGATGAGATTCATTCTCCATCGTATCCATTCAAGTATAATTATCATTTTATGATTTAAAAATGATGTTTAAGGACTTGATATCATTCTGGATATGAATAAGATACAACAAACATGGCTTATGTAACAAAACATATAAATGAAAATGAGTAAGTTAACACCCGAAACGACGATAATTCTAAGATATTATTAACAAATCAATGTTAAAAGATCATATATGATATCATATTAATATATATGATTCCTGTATAACTTAATAACAATTATTTCACCATTATACAGGAGGTTAACCTACCCCAACCAAGGAAAAGTACAAGGTTAGGGTTTACTTTACAACCTCTTCATTATCCAGGGTTGTTTATACGTAATAATCTACCGGGATCTCTTTATCATCCACATCCATGTTTCTTAAAAATGCATTTCAAAACATTTTTACTATTTAATAGAATATGAGTTAAAGTCCTTTATACCCTTTTTGACTTTTATAAGTGTTTTATAAAGGAATCTTTCGGTCGTTTTCAAAACAAGGTCCTTTTTAACCTTTTCGACAGAATTAAGGTAAGAATGTTTTTTTTAACTTATACGGCGGGTGCGGCTATTTTCCGCCGTTATAAAATCTTCAAAGCTTCCCTTACAAGCTTATAAGAATATTTTCAAAGAAAATGTTTTATTTTATATGGATCTTAAATTATTTCAAAATAAAAGGATATATTTCTTTAAAAAGAATTTTGATTTCATCTATGTCAACATCCTTTGATGGATTTTAAGATTATTTGAAGTTGATTTATTATGATACAAAACTTCTATATTGTATTGAAGTTTTTGTGATATGTTTGACTGTGGATGTGCTATTTTTATACCATTCATAGTTTATGGTGAAAGTATTGACATTTCGTATGCTAGTTTTAATACGAATGTTTATGTTATGTTTAACCCTTTTCATATGGGAATGCATTGGACTTAATATGTGACGGGTGGAGCCTGCTATAGCTCCTCGATGCATCGGTAGGTCTCATGAGACAAACTAGTGTCTTGGCACAAGGCCTTGACAAAATCTTATTTGTAGTCTTGGCACAAGGCCTTGTCTATGTGGTTATGATAGTCTGGCATTATGCATTCCAACATTATGAAAGTGGTTATTGATTTTTTCATGTGATTATTCGATTAGTAGAATATCCATGTGAATAATTAAATGGCATTATTTCATTTTATTTATGCCATACCATGTTGAAAGTTCATGTTTAAAAGGATTTTGTTTTAGTTATACATTGCCTTAAATGTTTATTCTTATTGATGAAAGTTTCCGCTATATTGTTATCCTTACTGGGCATTTGAGCTCACCCCTTTTCTATGTTTAATTTTTCCCAGGAAGTGAAGATGTAAGTTATGAATGACCTGCAGGGATATTATGAGGGGATTATAGTGTGAACTGTGGAAACATTATGTTGTTGTAGTAGTTTTTTCATTTTATGATGTAATGTAAAACTTATGAATATATCTAGTGTTTCCAAGGCTACTAAACCAATCGGTCTTTCGAGATTTGTTCTTTCTTGTGATCATGCCAATGTTATGTAATAATGCACCGACTCTAGGCAACTAGTGTCGGGGAGTTACATACCATCATTCATAGTGAAATTTCCATAACTTAGACATTAACCCCACATTACATTTATTTTCCCCTACATCTTTTTCCACATATTCTGCCCACTCTAGCTCCTCTAGATCTACTGATGAGTCAAGACCTCATCCCATCAACTGACGCCAAAATAAAATATTGTTGACACTCCCACCATCCTCCTAAAGCTACAAAAAGGTTGAATCAGCCCCCTTTTGTATTGGATTACCCAAGTCACGGACTCTTAGGTCATCCTTAATCCTATCAAATATATTGGACACCGAAGTATATCTAAAATGATTCACTGTAGGTATGATCTGCTCTGCATAACACATCTCATTCTCCTTTTTATCATCCATATCTCCTTCCCTTACCTTAACTGCACCTTTCCCCTGGTGATCACCACATCAGAAGAGTGCCTCCGAATGACCAAGTCTTCTGCATTTAGTGAAAAAATCCACCCAATGATAGAATATCATCGGCTGCATACACATGATCTCCTCAGCAGCCTCGATCCACAAAGTCTCAACTGGTTCCCTTGAAACATCAACCTCCACACACACATGTGTGGGTTGATTGGGTGACTCACTGAGGTAGTGTAGGCATCAACACAAAGAATGAGCCCCCCCATGTTCCCTAACATGTGAATAATAACATGATTTTGAAATGAAAGAGGAAGAAGAGGAAAACTAACCCAAAACAGAATGATCATAGAGTCACAATTCAAATGGAAATACTAACTCCATTTGAACAAATAAAAGTCAATACCACCACACATCCTAGGAGCAGTCGACAATTCATGAAACAGATCCTCTAAAGAGGAACATCGATCCATCATATGTCGATTGTCCAATAACCTAATGATCAATTGGTCCTGAAGCCCCCCAGATTTAGAAAGGTACCTGTCAAAATCATCCACAGAAGATTGATATTATCTGAATCGAGAAAAAAAGTCAGATTCAGGAGGTTATCTGCCTTTGTAATATTCATCACTGAATGTGGAATCATGGGCTCTCCATTCCAAGAACCATGTACCTTCAGACTGAGATTAATATCAAGTAATAGAGGAATAGAATCTGGATCTGTGAAGCAGGTGAATCTGTGCCTTCAGCCAAAGAAAAGAGGTTGTGAGTCCTATTTTCCTACCTCCCCCCTTTCGTCGACTACGAGAAGAGGGGGGAACCACATCGACCACATTAGGGTTAGACATCCAACTACTTCTATAATAAAGCTTGATGACACTACAATGTTGTGGCCGTGCTATCATCTATGACCCGGACTGATCAACTCCATTCCAACAATTCATTATCTCAACTCCATCTTGTAATGATATAGTCAATTAATATATGGGAAATATGTTTAAAAAATAGAAATAGATTGAGTTTCGTGCCATAGGGATAAGTAAAATTGTTGGGGAAATTCACTACACACACTCATGCGACTCATATCTTCCATAAGTGTAAAATAATGTTTCAAAACACTTAAATAACACCTTTACCTACCACAGCGAAGCCTCGGGGCAGCCTCCCATTATCGAGAGTAAGAGATCACTTTTTTGGAATGTTATAAAAAATATGAAATGAAATTAAATATTAAGAATAATAATGGGAATAAAAATATAAGTAATAATGGTGGAAGATGAATATAAAATAAAAAGAAGAAAATAAAATTTATTGTGTAGAGAGAGAAAAGAAAACAAATAAAAAGCAAGGAAATAAATTAAAAATAAGAATGAGTTAATAATAATAATAATACAAATGATAATAATAATAATTAAAGAAGGAATAATAAGAATAATAAAAAAAAGAAGAAGTGGAAGAAAATATTATTTCTCACAGGTTGACGAAAATTTCATTGATATATTTAATAAATAAATTAAAAGATGAATTATAATTAAATTGAAAGAAAAAAGAATAAAAAAATTATAATTAAAAATATTGAGAATGTGTAGTAGCACAGCTCTCCTTAGATGAATACTTCATCGGTGTCGGACTCCCTTTAGTTGTGGGGTTGACATCATTTTATAAGTCAGGGTGAGATATTTTTTCTCTAGACTTTTCATCCAAAATATTTCACATGGTAGAAATATTTAAGGATGAATTTTGAAACACTATTCCACATTAATAATTTTTCAAAATTGCTTGCTCATTTAATAAAAAAATGTTCAGATTCACCCTAAATGTTTAGTAGAAGAAATGTCTATTTTCCATTGATGATTTATTCTATCTAAGAAGAATAGTTTGATATCAAAAATATTATGTCCCCTGGACTTATATTCTTGGTATTGATACAATATGGTGGGATATAGATATGAAAGTCTATCTTTAGTATTTAATCTTTATCATTGTTGAATTTCATATATATTGTCTAATTCATTTATAAAAAATATACTCAATTTAATATATATATATGTGCACAGATTTTGAGTCCAATGTTCTGTACTTATTTTGGGCCTCCAAATGATGGATTTTGTTCCTGTTACATTATAATAAAATGAATCCAATGATTTATTTAGGTATAAAAGTATGTAATCTCTTTAATTCAATCAGTGTAAAAAATGTTATGGTCGAAAAATATAAATAAATAAAAACATTTAAAATCCAAAATTACGTAATTATTTTAAATTATGCTCAAAATTCCTCTAAAACCATAAAATGAAACATTTCACCTTGAAATATTATTTTTTAATATTAAAAAAATTTAAATTTGTTTAAAAATATGATTGAAAATTGTGTGTGTCTGGAAAATACATGTAAATATTTTTTATAAATACAATTTTTTATTGGAATCAGTTCTTTTCTTCTTAAATCAAACATACTCATTATTAGATAATTATATAACATTTTTGGTATAAGAATATTTTTTAACATCATGGTATGAGATGATTTATCATGGATTCACTAGTAAAATCATTTATCTATATTAGATGATTCATATATAAATTCTATTTACTTATGAAAATATTCATTCAAATTCAGCAATGTGTTCTCAACTGTTATTCCTCTTTTGTTAGGACCTTCCCAAATCATCATCCATTGTAGCATGATTGTTTTCTAGATCATTCACTATATTTTGTTTTTCTATGACCATAAATATGATAAATTTAATTCCACCTATATGAACAACCTCACCCTTGAAAATTACACTTTATCTTCATATTTCATTTTACTATCCTTTTTCATAATTAATATTTCATTATAAATATTTTTATATGTCATTGGATATAATTCATGTTATACTTTTAATAATTAGTAAAATTAGGTTTTATCCACTTCTTCTTCACCAATATAATTATAACCAAGAATTACATGATATTTAAATTATGTATGACTCTCAATAATATCTTTATCCATTGAAACTCGTGATGTTTCATTATGCGTTCAATAATTTGTTGATCATCTTTTATATCATCAGAAGGGTCATATTTGGAGTCCTTTATGTAATGATTCAATGGTTATCTCTTTCTTATCCTTGATTCTAAATATAATGTATTTTCAAATTTCATGTACAATATGGATATTTTATATATCCTAAGGATATATTAAATCAAGAACATATAATACTAAAATTTTGGGTTAAATTCTATCTTTAAATTTCATATCGATTGTTTTTTAAAATTGTTGAGTCAACCAATGGGTCACCAAACCCTCAAAGCATATTTATTATTTAATTGATATATTTTAAATAATTACAAGTATTTTCCATATCAATGGTATTTTTTCCACAAAATGACTTATACTTATTAAAAAATGTTTACTATTTTATATAAAAAATTATGTAAATTATTTTAATGTATTTTCCCTAGATACCCTTTCTATTTTTAGGTCCATCACCTTAATTAAAGAATTATCTGAAGATGAAATTATAACATTTTCCCATGTTTTAGTGAGAAGATTTATATTAAATTTAAAAATGCATGAAATTCAATATTGAGTAATCATTTTATTTTCTTTGGTAATCCAATAATAATTTCATCCAATACCTCATTTTTATGTGTGAGATGATAAGGTGTCGTCATATTTGTATAACATGGAATTTATTTTCTATTTTATATTATAATTCTTATATTATGGATTAAATTATAATTCCTTATCATCTAAAAATATTCATCTAGAAGGTTCTTACTTTTATAATACATTATTTTCATTGGAGTGTTTAGATCAGTATGATAATGGTGTTTTATTGGTGTTTAATTTTTTAAATTTTCATTAAAATGATTTAAAACAACTATAAGTAGTTGAAAATATTATCATTTAATGTAAAAAACCATCATTAATATAAAATAAATAAAAATATTTGAATGAAAACTATATTTTTATGACGTTCAATAACAATGATGAAAATTTACTCATTAATATTATTGGTTGTTATCCCAGGATGTAGATACATCACTAATAGTTATTTTGAAAAATTAAAATTGTGGGGGATCATTGTAATTCAAAACCCAAAATGAATCCCAGAAATATTTTATCCACAAAATATTATCCTATATTAAACCATTTATGATTAATTTATCACCAATATAAGAAATATCACTACATCTTCTAATATCACAATTAACTAATGTATAATATTATTCAAGCCTTCCCATGCTAGGATTAATTTTTTCCTTTATAACATAGCCTTACTAATTTATTTTTCTATAAGATGAATAACTATAACTTTAACTTTTGATACCACATTATACAGACCAATGCAGTTTAGTTTTTAAACCTTAAATAAATATTCACCATAAACATATATATTATATAACCGTACGTATTCATTATAAAAAACTAGTTAGGATCTATAATAATCTCTAATCTAGTAAATTTTAGTAATATTAATATTATATAATTCAAACTAAACCCACCCACTTTGTAAAACTATTCTTTCTCTGATAAAAGAAGGGGTTGAAAATGCGACAATTCGAATATTTTACTAAATTATCCCACAATTGACGAAAATAAATATCTTTAGATGGAATATGGTATGACATTATCAAATCACCCCAAATCATAGCCTCAAAAACCTCCAAATTCATCTAAAAAAATCAACTACACTAATGATATTTACATAATAAATTTGGTTTCTGTGAACATAAATCTTAGTATTTTTATAATGGTTTTGAATAAATATAAAATAAATAAACTTATATTATTATAAAATAATAGAATCTATATATATATTTGATAATCAAACATTATCATCTAACTTTTTTTTATGAATCACACAATAATCTAGAGCCATTACTTTTATAACACTCTAACATGATTCATGATATTTTTATGAACATCAATTGATTCATTAAAAAATTTCTCTACATTTTCCTAATATATCATAGATCATTGAATTATACTAAATTATGCATTTATATTATAAAGCATTGATCTTATGAACCATTCTTAATATAATTTAATTACTGTCAATTATACTAGTAATTTATCTTCTGTTATATAACAATATAAAAATTTTCTTGAGAACCACCATCTTTTGGACTTCTGGACAAAAGTAAATTCAAATTTTACATAACATTATATGAAACAATAATCCATGAAACTAAGACACCACCAATATATTAATAACCTTTAATTATTTTACTTTATCCACATAACCTACTACATCAACTTTTGACCACCATAATTCTTACATTTGTTAATTACATTTCCTCATTGGCTTCAACATTCCTCTATTTTTTCATTCAATAAACACATTTTGAATAATATATTACATTAAAGTGTATTAATTTGTTTTATAATTTTGATAAAAATAGAGTCATAAAAGTTAATTTTGTAGTAATAACTAAATAAAACTCTACTTTTTTTTATGATTTCATGATATTTTATTTATCCAAAAATCTATAATTCTTTTTTGATATTTTTTTAAAAAATCACAATCCTCGTAACACCCCGAAATTTTATGAAAAATATTCTTTTTAATTTCATTAATGTCTTGTGTTGTATGCTACACCAAAATAATCATGCACAAAACGCATCCCTGACATAGCTTTCATTACACGAAAGCGCGACCTTCCATGATAGCGTGTGTTGTACGCAATACCGAGTTTCGCGAAACAACGATATGCTATTAAAATATTATTAAAACTAGCCGTTATGAATAGTAATAACCACTTTTTGAAATTTTGTAAATTTTATTTTCAAAATGGACTTCATTTTTGGATTCGGAATATCGAAATTAGCTTAGGGTGAAATTTTGGTACTTTTTGGATAACTTTCATTTTCTGATTAATAGTGAAAATTACTAAATTTTAATTAAAACAACCTTTTTAATCGAAATAATTAATAGTGATAAATTATTAATTTGAATGGTTTTAAAGTATATTTAGATTATATTTGTACAATTTAATACAATTTTGTTCATTGAATGTAATTTCACATTTAAACCAGACATAAACCAGTGTCAATCTTTTGATAGTTATTATCTTTTAAGAACGCGCTATTTGTTTTGACGACGGGAATTAATTTTTAAATTAATTAATGCAACTGATATGTTTTGAATTTGGTAAAATAGACATCATTTTTGAGTTCATAATATCAAATATAGCTTAGGCCTAATTTTTTGGTATTTTTCTGGAAACATTCATTTTTTGATGAATAGTGAAACCACTAAGTGGTCGTTAAGAAAAATGAATTTTTCATAAAACCTAATTTTACCACTTCTGTGAGTGGAATTTAAAAAATCCGAGAGACACGGTTGATGTCAGTAAGTAAAATGTGATTCAATGAGATGAAAATAATTTTTGGTGAATAGTAACTTTTTACTTTTTTTACCATGGTTAAAAGTAAATAGGGTAATTAAGGGTAAAAATGATATTATTATTACCCTAACACATGTCCCAATTCTATTGGATAAGTGTAATTCGACCAAAAACATCTTTAGGAATAAAATATGACCATTTAGGCCCACTTGGATTAGATTAGGACATTTATTATTAATTTATTTAAAGAAGGGTTAAAATAGTTAAAATCAAAGTTTAATAAGAAAATAATTTTTAATATGGGGTTATACATAAGATAAATTAAACTATAAATATTATTTATAAAGATAAAAATATTTGCTACATAATGGTTGTTTATTTCTAACTTTTAGACATTAAATAATTTAATTTATTTATGACCCAAAGATGATGCAGTAATTATCTTATTAATGAAATATTGACATAATTGATGTTATAAATAACCAAATAAATGTAATTTGAGACTTTTTATGAATTACAATAATTTTTTTGCTTAATATGACATGTTAGTATTGATTTAACTAACTTTTTTCTAACTAATCATTCTGTTATGATTTTCACAAAAAATCATTTACTAAATAGTGTCAAAATTGACATAACATAATTTTTTAAACAAATGTTATATTATTAATTTTTATTTTATTCTTAAAAATCTATGGATCAGACAAATTACTTAGATATGGTTATATATATTAATAATAAACAACTTGGGGTTCGTTTGGCTTTTTATAGTAAGTTTATTAACCTTATAGTTTAAAAACACAAAAGGACACGGTAAAAGTAAAATTATCTAACTTAAAGTTAAAACTAAATGATAAGGTTAAAATAGGAACCTAAACAAGTCTAAATACTATTGGATGAGAGGATTTAGACCCATCCTCTCCTTTTCTTCGAAATAAATCAATTGGGAGCTATTTAAAACCGAGTTTGGATTTATAATAAAATAATATTTTTAGTTATTCCAAAGGTGCCCCTCTACACCCTTATAAAAGGGAACCTCACCCCTCTCTTCCTCACACAACTTGGAGCCCTAAATCTCGTCCAAACCCTGAAAAATTCCCTTCTCCACTTCCCTAGTAACATTCTGGAGGTCCTGGTCTTCTTCAAAGACCAATTTTAGTGCCCTAAGAAAAGACTCAAAGAGGTGCTTCAAAGAAGAGGTAATGTCTGTTACCGATTCTTTCATCTTTGTTTTTTCTTCCACTTATTCTTATTTGGTAGTTTCATTATGAAGTATTTACATCAGTATCAGTAATATAGTGATATGTTATTATAAGTATGAAACAATTTTATTTCACCATCTATCCATCCTACAGAAAACGAAATCACCGCGTGTGCACACGTACGGAATACCGTCTCCACGTCACGGTGAAATCTATTTTCCACCACCACCTTACATGGATGGGAATAATGGTGTAAATAATACCTATATATGATTATTGTAAATTGATATTTATTATGAAATAGTATACATACACTCCAATACAATTCCACGATCATGAGAACGATATCATCACTCGTGCGTACGTACGGACTACCGTCTCAACGACGTGATGAGATTCATTCTCCACATTAACCATTCATGAATGATTATAAAGTATATATAATAAGTAATCATGAAATATATGAAATAATAATGATACTATATTTATGTGTATATATATGTATGTCGTCTATTTAATTCCATTCAACTCAATAAGGAAACGAAAACAGCGTTCATGCGTACGTACGACCTACCGTCTCCATGAACAGTGTATTTCTTTCCATTTACTAATCTATTATATATTTGTATATTCAGATATATATTATATATAAATCATGTTTTATATTATAGAATTAAGTAATCATGATCTATATAATCATATGAATAATTACAAGTCATAACACGGACGACAAATGAAACGATTTTACCCAAAACGCTCTTTAACATGGAATTTACAAAAGAACGGGTAATATAAAGTCATAAGTGAACCATATATGATATCATAACAATGAGTATGATTCTGGAATAAGTCAATGACATTATTTAAATCATTATACAGGAGTTTCAGACACTTACAAAGCAAATCCGACCTAAGGTAAGCGAAAATATCACAATATCATTTTATCTGGTATTGTTTATACTTTGGTATTTACTGGGGTGTATTTTATCATCCACATCCATGTTTCCTAAATATGTAATATCATTTCCATCCACCTACAATTTTTTAAATCCAATTTTACCCTTCGGTGAGTTTTAGTAAAAGATATGAAAGGAATATTTTGTCGATTTTCGCACGAGGTACTTTTTGACTTTTCCGACAAAAGTACGAGAAGAATGTTTTTTTAACTTATACGGCACGAACAGATTTTTATAGTTTTATAAAGACTTATTTTCAGAATTCTTCCTAAAATTATTTCATGACTATTTTCAACAAAATATTTTTCTTTTATAATAGCATGACGTTTTCTAAAAAGAAATTTATTTTGAAGAATAAAGGATATTTTCTTCATGATTTCATTTCACATTTTTTATCAAAACCTTTTTCCATCTAAGATGAAATTATTTAATATGTGTATGTTTCTAGTATAAATTCTCTATGATTTACATGGTTTCACTTTTATTATTATGAAATGATATCCATTTCTTTTATATGGATTATGTGATTATGGGATGATGTTTATGAAACACATTTTATTTATTCGGTTACTATGAATGATTTATGTTTATTTTGTGGCACAAGTAAGAATGATTTCATTATGAGATGGGTGGGACCTATATCTCCCTCTAATGTATTGGGTAATAATTTATATCTCATTAGATAGACATGGCTGGAATGGCAAGTAAAACTGGTTCAGTAATACATGACTGGAACGAGGAGTGAACTCGATTCAGAGAGGGACTTTGTCCACTAAGATGGTCTTGGCAACAATGCCTTCGCTACTATGGAAATCATATCATGTGATTAATGGTTGCCACAATTACATGTTTTATTCCCATTCTATTTTACCATTATTAATGTTTCTTTATGATCTATGCCTTACGTACTTCCATGTTTTATGTAATTGCACAAGCTTTTGATGTTTAAACATTATGTTCATGTTTTTAAGTTCAAATGTATATGGTATGTTTTATTTTATCCATGCTTACCCTTACTGAGCATTTGAGCTCACCCTTTTTATATTTTCTTTTCCCCAGGATATAAAGAAATGTTATAGGTAAGAAAAAAATGGGAAGATCTTTATGGGAGATGTTGAAGATCTTTCACCACGATTAGAAGATTACATTCCATGTTTCCAAAGACACTAAACTATTACGGTCCTCATGTGTATGTTTTTGTTATGTATTAGGTATTCTGCTAAAGTAATGTAATATCCATGTACGTCAAGCTTAGTTTCTCTACAGTTGGTATCAGTGGAAAAGTTTAGTCAACCTTTGGAAACTAGGATGCGAAAACGTTAGTGAGATCCCTAGAAATATTTCTAAGGTATGTCTGGGGATGTCCCTAAGGATAAGTATACATATAGGATATAGTCCTATAACTGTGGTAACGATATTAGATTAAACCAAAGATGTTAGATATTGAAGTTACTACCCCTTTATTATGATTTTTGCCTCTCACACTATTCTTTTTGGGTTTGAGAAAATGGCTGGAAACAAGATGATTCATGATAATGGAGGATATAATGGACAATGGAATGATATTCTTCATGAGAAACCAAATGTAATGGGATTTGGAAGTCCAAACATCATTATTATGCCGAATCTGCAATATCATAATATGATCAATAACGTAAAATTTGGTAAGTTTACTGACTCATCTAATAAGAGAAAGATGGAGATTCATGATCATCATATAGGAAATAACATTCAATTTCCCCTATGTAAATCATGTGGGAAGAGGCATCAAGGATAATGTTTCAAAGGAACTGGAAGATGCTTTGGGTGTGGAAAAGAAGGACACAAAGCCAGTAAGTGCAAAGGAAAAGGTTCAGTTAACACCACAGATGAGGATAATGGCATTGCTACGACATCAAAAATGGTTAAATGTTTTAAATGTGGAATGTACTGGCATTATGCAAACCAATTCCCTAAGGGAAAGTCTCATGAAGAGAATTAGTATGGTTGTATGGGTAGTATTTATGTTGATGATGATGAAGAGACTACAAATGATATGTGAGATGAAAGAATTTATGATGCTCGATCAATGGTTTAAGAATGTAGTGGAATGATTACATGTTTATCATGTGTAATGTTGTATAAGTAATCTCATGGTACTATGGAATAAAGAGACATCTAAGGATTGTTACACTGTTGTCTTTCCTTCAGTTTAGAAAGTGTATAATTAATGTTACCAGTATCCATGAAAAGATATTCAGATATTTTTGGAATGTAGATGATATGTGCATAATGAAGGGATAAGGATAAAATTAAATGTTTGATAGTATTCATGAGCTCATGACTGATATAAGGAGAAGGTTATATCATGGTTTGAGTATATAGAATTTTTTTATTTTGGTATGTGGAAAGAGTTAACTTTTGACTGCATTCATGTTTTCACTAAGGTTCAATGGGTATTCATTCATCAAGAGAATACATGATTAAGGAATTCACATGTTTGTAATTTGACCAACAAGATATATCTTATGATATATGGGGATAAATGATGGAATTCACGTGATTGTTATGTGACATTTCAAGTAATCATTTTCTTTATACTATGAGCTTGGACAGAAGTATTTTAGAAAAGACTAAAGATTGGAATTGATTATGTTGGACATAAGTTAGGATAGACCTTTTATCGATATTATTGATGGGATGTTATATTAATATAGCTTTAGAAAAAGGAAAACCTACAGGACGGGCGACAGCCCATCGCATCGGACAAGGCTGTGGGAATCGAACCCACAACCGAAATGCGACTGGCCTTTATCACCTACCACTGGCCTACAGTAAGTCCCTGTTTAGTATAAACTACTTTAATTATATTAAGCAGTATAATATAAAAATTATAAGTCCATTTTAGGAACCATATATGATTAATCTCACCATAGATGGACTTATGTATATTTGATAACTTTTTCTACCCTTTTATTTGAAATAGATGGAATGACCCATCATTCTATCACATGATCTGCTAACACATCACGAATGACAAATTCAACTTCATTTCTTTAAGAGATGAAGTGGAAATTGTTCAAAGAACGACCAACAATGAGACTATACCAAAATCACGAAAGTATTTCTTCTAATTCCAATTTCATCAACTTTAGGGAAATGATCTTGAAAACCAAAAATGTTGTCCTAATGCTCTTATATCTGATAAATGAGATGGTACCCTATATCTTCACAAATTTATGGCTTTGTGATTGTTGGATTTTCCATAGCCATGTTCTCTACCACTCTCCATCAGAACATGATGGTTAGACTTCTCTTCCATATCCATACTTTCATCTATGTGGAAACCCAATGATTAGATTATTTGGGTAACTGTTACGTCTCATGCTTTTGTTTTTAATGATTGGTTTTGGTATTCCTTTTTACGATGTGGGTTTCTATTAAAGAAACTTTCGAGTAGTAAACCAATTATAACCCTGAGGAATTTCGAGGGCGAAATTCATTTTAGGGGGTGTATAATGTAACACCCCGATATTTTATGAAAAATATTCTTTTTAATTTCATTAATGTCTTGTGTTGTACACTACCCCAAAATAATCTCGCACAACACACATCCTTAACTTAGCTTTCATTACACGCAAGCGCGACCTTCCATGATAGCGTGGGTTGTACGCAATACCGAGTTTCGCTAAACAACGATATGCTATTAAAATATTATTAAAACTAGCCGTTATGAATAGTAATAACCACTTTTTGAATTTTTGTAAAATTTATTTTCAAAAAGGAATTCATTTTTGGATTTGGAATATTGAAATTAGCTCAGGGTAAAATTTTCGTACTTTTCGAATAACTTTCATTTTCTGATGAATAGTGAAAATTACTAAATTTTAATTAAAAACAACATTTTTAATCGAAATAATTAATAGTGATAAATTATTAATTTGAGTGGTTTTAATTTATATTTAGAATATATTTTTCCAATTTAATACAATTTTGTTCATTGAATGTAATTTCACATTTAAAACAGACATAAACTAGTGTCAATCTTTTGATAGTTATTATCTCTTAAGAACATGCTATTTGTTTTGACGACCGGAGTTAATTTTTAAATTAATTAATGCAACTGATATGTTTTGAATTTGGTAAAATAGATATCATTTTTGAGTTCATAATATCAAATATAGCTTAGGCTTAATTTTTTGGTATTTTTCTGGAAACATTCATTTTTTGATGAATAGTGAAACCACTAAGTGGTAGTTAAGAAAAATGAAATTTTCATAAAACCTAATTTTATCACTTCGGTGAGTGGAATTTCAAAAATCCGAGAGACACGGTTCATGTCAGTAAGTAAAATGTGATTCAATGAGATG
This sequence comes from Viscum album, assembly GCA_963277665.1. Classification (NCBI taxonomy): domain Eukaryota; kingdom Viridiplantae; phylum Streptophyta; class Magnoliopsida; order Santalales; family Viscaceae; genus Viscum; species Viscum album. The sequence goes on along the minus strand of OY728160.1, from coordinate 38,855,382 downwards.
AAAATAATTTTTGGTCAATAGTAACTTTTTACTTTTTTTACAACGGTTAAAATAAATAGGGTAATTAAGGGTAAAAATGATATTATTATTACCCTAACACATGTCCCAATTCTATTGGATAAGTGTAATTCGACCAAAAACAACCTTAGGAATAAAATATGACCATTTAGGCCTACTTGGATTAGATTAGGACATTTATTATTAATTTATTTAAAGAAGGGTTAAAATAGTTAAAATCAAAGATTAATATGTAAATAATTTTTAATATAGGGTTATACATAAGATAAATTAAACTATAAATATTCATTAGAAAGATAAAAATATTTCCTACATAATGGTAGTTTATTTTTAATTTTTAGACATTAAATAATTTAATTTATTTATGACACAAAGATGATGCAGTAATTATCTTATTAATGAAATATTGACATAATTGATGTTATAAATACCCAAATAAATGTAATTTGAGACGTTTTATGAATTCCACTAATTTTATAGGTTAATATGACATGTTAGTACTGATTTAATTAAATTTTTTCTAACTAATAATTCTGTTATGATTTTCACAAAAAAATCATTTACTAAATAGTGTCAAAATTGACATAACATAATTTTTAAAACAAATATTATATTATTAATTTTAATTTTATTCCTAAAAATATAAGGATCGACCAAATGACTTAGATAAGGTTATATATATTAATAATAAACAACTTGGGGTTCTTTTGTCTTGTTATAGTAAGTTTATTAACCTTATAGTGTAAGAATACAAAAGGACACTGTAAAAGTAAAATTATCTAACTTAAAGTTAAAACTAAATGATAAGGTTACAATAGGAACCTCAAATTGTCTAAATTCAATTGGATGAGATTATTGCGACCCATACTCACCTTAGATTCAAAATAAATCAATTTGGAGCTATTTAAAACCGAATTTGTCTATATAATAAGATAATATTTTTTGTTATTCCAAAGGTGCCCCTCTCCTCCCTTATATAAGGGCATCTCCTCCCTCTCTTCCTCACACCACATTGGGCCTTCAAGCTCGGCCAACCCCTGCAAAATTCTCTTATACACTTCCCTAGAAACATCATAGAGGTCCTAGTATTCTTCAAAGACAAATTTTAGTGCCCTAAGAGGAAGACTCAAAGAGGCGCTTCCAAGAAGAGGTAATGTCCGTTACCGATTCTTTCATCTTTATTTCTTCTTCCACTTATTCTTCTTTGGTTGTTTCATTATGAAGTAATAACATCAGTATCACTCATATACTGATATGTTATTATAAGTATGAAAAAATTTTATTTCACCATCTATCCATCCTATAGAAAACGAAATCACTGCGTGTGCGTACGTACGGAATACCGTCTCCACGCCGTGGAGTAATCTATTTTCCCCCACCACCTTACTTGGATGGGTATAATGGTGTAAATAATTACTATATATGATTAGTTTAAAGTTATATTGATTCTCAAATAGTATATATACACTCCAATACAATTCCACGATCATGAGAACGATATCATCGCTCGTGCGTACGTACGGACTACCGGCTCCAAGACGTGATGAGATTCATTCTCCACATTAACCATTCATGAATAATTATAAAGTATATATAATAAGTAATCATAAAATATATGACATAATAATGATACTGGATTTATGTGTATATATATTTATGTCATCTACTTAATTCCATTCAACTCAATAAGGAAACGAAAACAGCGTTCATGCGTACGTACGGCCTACCGTCTCCATGAACGGTGTATTTCGTTCCATTTACTGATCGATTATATATATGTATATTCGGAATATATATTATATATAAATCATGTTTTATATTCTGGAATTAAGTAATCATGATCTAAGTAATCATATGAATAATTACAATTCAAAACACAGACGACAAATGAAACAATTTTACCCAAAACACTCTTTAACATGGAATTTACAAAAGAACATGTAATATAAAGTCATAAGTGAACCATATATGATATCATAACAATGTGTATGATTCTGGAATAATTCAATGACATTATTTAAATCATTATACAGGAGGTTCGGACACTTACAAAAAAAATTTGACCTAAGGTAAGGGAAAATATCACAATCTCATTTTATCTGAGATTGTTTATACTTTGGTATTTAATGGGGTGTATTTTATCATCCACATCCATGTTTCCTCAATATGTAATATCATTTCCATCCACCTACAAATTTTTAAATCCAATTCTACCCTTATGTGAGTTTTAGTAAAAGATATGAAAGGAATCTTTTGTCGATTTTCGTACGAGGTACTTTTTGACTTTTCCGACAAAAGTTTGAGAAGAATGTTTTTTTAACTTATACGGCACGAAAAGATTTTTACAATTTTATAAAGACTTATTTTCAGGATGCTTCCGAAAAATATTTCATGACTATTTTCAACAAAATCTCTTTCTTTTAAAATATCTTGACATTTTGTGAAAAGAAATTGATTTTGAAGAAAAAAGGATATTTTCCTCAAGAATTCATTTCAAATGTTTTATCATAACCTATTTACATCTAAGATTACATTATTTCATATGTGTATGTTTCAAGTATAAAGTCTTTATGATTTACATGGTTTCACTTTTCTTATTATGAAATGATATCCATTTCTTTTATATGGATTATGTGATTATGGGATGATGTTTATGAAACCCATTTTATTTATTGGGTTACAATGAATGATGTATGTTTATTTTGTGGAACATGTAAGAATGATTTCATTATGTGATGTGTGGGACCTATATCTCCCTCCAATGCATTGGGTAAAGATTTATATCTCATGAGATAGACATGGTTGGAACGACAAGTTAAACAGGTTAAGTAATACAAGACTGGAACGAGGAGTGAACTCGATTCAGAAAGGGACTTTGTCCACATAGATGGTCTTGGCAGCAATGCCTTGGCTACTATGGAAATCATATCATGTGCTTAATGGTTTCCACAATAACATGTTTTATTCCCATGCTATATTATCATTATTAATGTTTCTTTATGATCTATGTCTTACGTACTTCCATGTTTTATGAAATTGCTCAATATTTTGATGTTTAAACATTATGTTCGTGTTTTTAAGTTAAAATGTATATGGTATGTTTTATTTTATCCATGCTTACCCTTACTGAGTATTTGAGCTCACCCTTTTTATGTTATCTTTTCCCCAGGATATAAACAAAGGTTTTAGGTAAGAAAAAAAGGGGAAGATCTTTATGAGAGATGTTGAAGATCTTTCACCATGATTAGAAGATTACGTTCCAAGTTTCCAAAGACACTAAACTATTACGGTCCTTGTGTGTCTGTTTTTGTTGTGTATTAAGTATTCCGCTAAAGTAATGTAATATCCATGTACGTCAAGCTTTGGGTCTCTACAATCCCCACTTATTAACCTCTCAAATGAATATATTATGTTTAAAATTATCATCTTGATAATTTATGGATGCCATTTTACATATTTTTATGGATTTATAAACTATTAGGGAATAACACCTAAAATAGAAACCAAATATAAATAAAAAAATTTAAAAAAACATCCTCACACATCAGTTACCTCACATGCTTTGATGATGTATGGCACAAGGGAGATTGATTCTGCTTGTATGATTGTGTTATAAAGTAATATACCATCATTATATTTAAATAAATCCTCATTGATACCGGTAGGTACTTTTGTGGGTGTACATTGAGGATTAATATTCTACAAATGTGGGGTGATATTTTGGAAATGATTATATGAAAAATTTCATGATGTATAATAAAAAGTACACATTATATATAAAGACACACATTAGAGATTAGAACCAATTTAAATGTATGTTTTTAGGTTCAATGGGGGTTTATTCTATTTTAAAATAACATGGTACATGTCTTAATTGTAATGGTTGTTAGTCCTAATTTCATAATGGAGAGTTTGGAAAATTTAGTGGGCCTCAATTATGGGATCACCTATAGTGTAAAGTGTCTGTAATAATGAATGATACATTGTCAAGACCACAGTCAAAGATTTTGATTATAGTAGGAGGTATCCCTCTATAGTGAGGGTTGAAATAAAAATGGGTTGGAGTATCATGGTATGATATTTCAATTATTATTCAATGAAAATAGTTTTTAGGGATGTGATGAGTAAGGATCGGGAAAAATGAGAGAGCTTTTATGATTAAGAAACATATTGGATAGTGATTTAAAACTGATGTAAGAGAATACATATATTTTCTAGTGCACGACTGGATATTTGGGATTGTGAAAATTTTAATGAATAATTTTTGGACACCATTGAGGATGGAATTTTTATAATGTTTAGATCATGTGATTATTGGTTTTTTATGGAATGTTGGTGGGAGAAGGTGTTCTTATCCAGTTTTTATATTTGATAATGAAATAAATTTATTTTATGAAGATTGATTTTGTTAATTTATAACAAGATATTATAGATTATTTAATTTTTTAAAATATCTCATTTTATATTGATATACGACCCTCATGTTTGTAGGCTCATTGAAGAGGTGTGGTCTGTTATTTGTTGATCGAGGCAATATGGAATTATCAGTGATAATGTAGAACCTATCTCATCTAGTTTCTTAGAGAATAAAACATTCGTAATTCATAAGTAGCTTAAAATAGGGTCTGAGTGATATAATAATTTCTCAGATAGATTTGATTTTATCCATGTTTGAGTTAAATAAGAGGAACAATATTACTTGTATAGAACGTATGATAGCTTGTGTGGGTGTATGATGATCAAACATTAGAAATTAACTATGAATTTGGTTTAAAATTAATATTTGTTTTTTGTATTTTTAAATTTATCTTATAATGATATATAATTATATGTTGGATTGAAGGGCCATGTGTTTTTATGAAAATTTATTATGATGATGAATGGATATTGTTTTATGTGTAATTTTCTATTGTGAGTTAGAAACTTCATCTAGTTCAACTTCTAGGGTATGAAAGGTTGTGATGTAATTAGTGATTTGTAGAATATTAGGTGTATACTATATTTGTGAGTGGATTGTGGTAATATTATAGACCCTGTTGATCTATATAAAATTTTTTATTTATTAATCACATTTCAATTTTTGGGGAGAACCATGAAATTAATAAAAAAAATTAATGGTGTTTTATGGTTAACATAAAAATAAAATTTTGCATTCATAGTTGAGAAATGGTCATCATTGGTTGAGGATGTGTGGAGGTTAGAGAGAATAGTAAATCTGTATGGGAGACAGTTGGTTATATAATAGTAAATCATATACATGTTTATACATGATTATGAATTACTATATGGTTACATATTTCTATTTATAAATAAAGGTCAATAGTACCCCTTTTAATGATAGAGGATATAATTAATACTCCTAGAATTATATCATGTGTATCCTTTCACAACAGTTATTTTTGGATCACCACGTATCAATATTTCTAAGGGGGGAAAGGTGATGGTTGAGAAAATAGGAGGTACATGATAGTTCTTTAGTTTGATATCAGATGAAGATAACCTAGGTTGGTTCTCCATTGGATTTTTGGATAGACAAAATGATATTAGACATATTACTAATGGGTGAGATGGTGATATATAGTATACAGGATGGAGAACACCCTGTTGATGTTAGATTACTCCCTTAGAGAGTTTTATGAGTTAGATAAATCCTCTTTGGATATATGTTGTGTGATTGGGAGGGTCTATATTGGTTTATGGGTGTAATATCACTTTAATAGGGATTGGGGGGGTCCTTGGAGGGGTTTATAATATTTATTTGATTACATGGGAAAGGGTTTCCTATATCCTATGGGAAATTTAGTTATAGATATCCATAGTTAGACTATACATGTTTTCACTAATTAATTGAAAGAGAAAGGGGCATACATATTATGGGTAGATTAATGAAGATACTCCATGACATGTGGTAAATATGGGGTGAGGAGTACAAATTGATATCAATGAGAAGAGTTCAATATAGGTTTATAGACATGATAGATGACTATATTTCGAGATGATAATAATGAGATATTTTACATTATATCTTTTTGTGACTGATATTTCATTGAGAATATTAGTTTATGTGGCATGGTGGATGATAAAATATGCATTATGAAATGAGGATAGGCATAAAGTTACTAACACCCTAGAGATTACATAGGGAGAATATAATATTGGTTATGTCTTCGAATGTTTTTATTTCATATGTGTGTTGGTTACGTGTATGTTAGAAAATGACACAAAATATATGGTCTCACCATTAAAGAGAAGCTAGTAGAAGGACCCCATCATAAATGAGATTGTAATGGTTAGGAATTACCATATGACCCAACCTTCAGTGATATATTAGTAGTTGGAATATCAATTTATAGCCCCAAATCAATTGATAAGGGGTTGGTATTACCCAACCATTATTTAAAAGGTTGTGGTTGGGTCATGATGTTCTATGAAATCTTCATGTATTTATTTACAATGAGTGTGAAGTTAATGGATATTACCCATCTTGAGTGGTATGGTAGTGGATGAAATGTGATGTGGGGTTATGTTATGTTATATGAGAACTCAAGGTATGGCCTCACCTTGAGTCATATGGTATTGAAGGGCCTCACCATGAGTGAGAATGTGTTGACAGGGCTTCCATAAGTGCAATGTAATTTCCATGTTGTGATGGTGTATGTGACACATGATGTGTAAAAGGGGAACTATAGATGTGATATGATATAAAAATATATGTATAGAATCTCATTGAATATGAATTTGTTGAAATGGATTTATGTGTGTAAGAATTTATTTTTGATGGTTAGATTACTAGAAAACTACTAGGAGAAGAGGCTAAATATTGATATTTTTTATAATGTTGACAAGGATTGGTAAAGGACTCATCCCTGAAATAGAGGGTGAGTTTAATATTTGGTATGAAAAATTACACAACATTATTATGAATGTGTTGGATATAGAATGTAACCATAATCAAATAATTTGGGTATATTTTAATATTTTTGTTATGAGACAAATTCTTATTTGTCAACTGTCAATGAAGGTATAGTCGAGTGACATGTCAGTCCAGTTAACAAATGATGAACAAATATATATGCTTACCTGTTTATGATTCTGTACATTTTCCCTTTCTATACACACACACACAGATATATATATATATATATATATTTATGAATTTTATATTAGGGGAACATGTTTTGACCATACTATGATGTATTTTGAACACCATATATCATCACCATTTTGCTGTGAAAACCATGTTTTCTGTATAGAAATGAGGATAGGCTTTTTATTAGACCACTCTAGGGAATCATGAAAATCATTATTGATAGGATGGAGATGAGGATCGGGGATGGTACTAGAACCTCCTTAGATTTTTTTTCTTTATTATTTTACATGTTATTGGATTATTATGAGATCAGTTGTGATTTATTCTTGTATGATTCCATTACATTATCTCATATAATGGTTATGTTTAGATTTTATATGTAATCTAATTATTCATTATGTGGGTTTTTTTAGTTCTATTGCAATTTATTTTTATTATTTCATGGTAAATGCCTCCCAACATATTATTTTCAACGATGATGCTTGTGAGTAACGTATTGTGTATGGGGAGTCAAGGATAAGGCTCATTGATGCACATTTGGGAAATTGATGATTGGTTTCTGATTAGGGCTTCAAATTTATCAAAAATATGTATATCAATAATGTTTCCATCAAATATATCATACACAGCATGTGTATTAGTATAGTCACATTATCATTGACACTAAGTGACCACAAGACTCAAATATACAAATCTTGTATAGTTATACTCACACATTATCAATTATCTAAGTAATGATTGGATAAGTTTCGATACACACATTTTTTAACTTTAATCCAATTAGATGACTGCATCACATTTCACTCACATAAATAAATAATATCATCATATAATAGTTATGTAGGGTTTTCCATTCATGTCCTAAAAATTTCAATGTTTATTTATCAATTTTCAAACACATCATATTAGAGGAAAACACAAATATTGATTTTTAAAGACCTACTATAAGATTAAAAATGTAAAGAAATACCCCCTGAATATCTCATCCTAATAATTTTATTCAGTATCATATCTATGATTTATTATTCATATGTGAAATTGTTTATTAGCCTCGAATAATAGTAGTTTCTATAAAAAATTCACGATAAGAAATTTTATGGAAAAAATCCAACAAGGTGGTGCTTTTGGGTTGATTTTGTTTCTTGAGTATTATTAAGGTTGTTGATGACAGATGGTTTTAATATGTGTATTGATGAGTGGGTATAAAATTTCAGAGCTCACATAAGCATAAAATATATGATCTCATAGAATCATAAGATAATTGATGTCACAAAAGCAGTAGATTTCTGATCTCACTGTAGTGTGAATTGTCTAATATCGTAGAAGAATTAAATGTCTAATCATGAATATTTTTTAGAGGTCTACTCTCACAATGTTCATAATTTTTGATCTCACAATTATTGAGATGTATGATCACATGGAGAGAAATATGCCTAGTCTTTTGGAGGTCATGTTGTCTAATCTCAAAGTGTCCAAGATTTCAGATCTCATGGAGATCTATTTATATGATCTCTCATATTAAAAATGTATGAAATAATATAGTAAATTCTCATATGATTGTTATAAGATATCACATTGAGATAATCTAAAGAATCTAAATTCATGGTAATATTTTTAGAGGATATCATGGTTAGATAATGAGAAGAAGATGAAGAAATGAAATTATGTTCAGAATATTTCGCATTAAGATAATGTGAAGCACCTAATGACATGACATGACTTTAAGAGGATATAAAATAGAAATAATTCATATTAAATTTATAAACCAAAAAATTTTCATATGATATCATAGAGAGATCATGAAAAGTGAATAATTTTTTGTGTATCTCCCGATTTGATGTCATTATGTGTTGGAACACATCTTCACTAACAATACGATTTTCATTGGATCATGTGATGGGATCATGTGACACAATGAAAGACAATTTTGCCGATAAGGAGATATATTGGATACATGTGGAATTTTTTTTGTGATGTTACTATAACATGTGGTTGGTGACCGTGATATGAAATAATGAAAAGTGGGTGATTCTTATTTCTCTGTCGGATGAATGAATAGTTTTTTTATTTGTGTAGTTGAATCTATAAAAATTTTCTTATAAATAACCAATTAAACTTCCTTAATAGGGGTTAATGTTTTCCCAAAAATATTTTTTTATGAAAAATATAGAGAATTAGTTTTAGATGAAGTGAAGGGGGATACTAGATGGATATCTTGTAAGTGTTTCACATGAGCAGAATGAAGTCATACATTGAAATCATGGAACAAACAATATCTAAATAAGGTATTGTAAATGTATAATGTGATGGAGTGTCATAATGAAAAGTATTAATTGGGTGGTTGAAAACATAACAAAAATAAATGATATATTGAGGTCTTCAATAGATAAATAAGATCAATCTATCTATATTAACTAAACAAGATCCCATGACTCAGATGAATAGACCAATATCTCCTGATCCCCATGAACTAAACAATGTATATTCATCCTCATTATCTAAAAAAGTATCAAAATTCACATGATATGAATAAAATATCACCCATGGGGTATAATAGAAATATCTCATGGGGGTCTTCTACCAAGAACCTATGAAAGGGTTATGTGGTAGGGTCTCAAGTAAGGGTTACACACCAAGATCTCACAAAAGGTTTTTAGAAATATGATCTCATTTTAGGGGTAATGTTCCAATAATATAATGGGTTACATGATATGTTATGATATATTGGAAATTCGTGATAGGTTTGTTAATGGAGATATTTGTGGGGTTTAAACTTTGAAAATTGTCGTTGTTATATATGAATTTTAATGCTGAAAAATGATCTTCATCATCTGACAATATTTGCAGGATGATTTGTTTCACTATTTCCACAATGCATGGGAAATGAATAATTAGTATAAATTTAATATCTTTCTAGATCCAACAAGTACATTATATATGTATCTAAAGAAAATATAAATATGGTCTAGGTATCTTGAAAATGGAAGAGCTGCATCAAGGTGTTTTCATAGTACTGAAATAACATCCTAAAAAGAAAATAAATATAACATATAATAAAAAATTAGTATGTGTTAAATATTTTTTATGAATGAACCATGTTGTGTATAAACTTGGTATAATTTATTTCTGGGGATGTGAGTAATACAGGATCATGTTGGTGATCCATTCCATTAGCAGTGATAAATTGAATGAATTTTCAATAATGTAACCCCCTAAGAAGTTGTGATCTATCCCTATATCTGGTAAGGAAGTTTTATTGTTCATATTATTTATCTTTACCTAACTATATAATTTTAGTATACATTATTAGATTTAGTACATTAGTACACAACCATTGAAAGAAACATATATGTTTCCTAATGAGGGAGAAGCAAGTAAAAATTTATGTGTTCTCATACATTATTTATTTTTTTACATTATATGAACCATATTTAGATAATTCTAAAATTTATAAGATTAAAATATAAAAAAAAATTAAAATATGTTTCCATATAAATAAGGAGGTCAATATACTATTGGTTAGGAAGAATATTGATCATAACATCCAAAACCTAAATCACCCCTTTAGGGTATCTTATCCCCTTTTATTTGTACAAATTGATAACATATCATATGTTTCATTTATTGATTTTTTACATTTTAAGGTGTATTCAATTATTTTAATTGAAGAATCAGTTTTCTCTCAGATCAGTGTTCCATAGAAAAGTTTATAACTTCAATGTAAAATAATGTCTTTTAGTATTCCTTAGCCTGGAAGTGTCTATGAATAGTGTGTGACTCAGTTGAAGAAAACCAATAATGTACTTAATAATGTTTTTTATTAATCAAAAATATAAATTATTAACTCATTCAAAAAGGTTATATAAATGAGTGGATAACATGATATTCCATGTGATTCTGAATATCTAATGATGAAAAAATTACATGAAGTCTAAAAGTTGATGTTTTCTATGTAAAAATGGAATTATATGAGGAATTGAAAGGAAAATATGATTCTATATATATTTATATCCAATTGAAATAAGTATAATGAACTATGTAAAGGGTTTATATAAAATATTTGTTAAGATTTCTATATATCTAAGATATGATTATGATTCCCTTGTTGGAGAAGTAAAAAAACAATAATCTAAGGACAAATAAACAAGATATGAAATCAGATGGATATCCAAATTTTTAAGATATAGATTATTATCTTGATACACACATATAAAAACAAGTATATGAGAGTCAAAGTCTTAAATAGGAGAATGAGTAATTTAAATAATATATTACTCAGATGATTTTAATATATAGAAGAAAATTGACATGGTGGATATAATTTAACCTACATCAGAAGATGAGATGGGTAGTGGTATGAATCTCAAATGACAATATAATTCTCAAAATGAATCATGGGATATGAAGATTCATCAATTTATAGAAGGGATAAAATCAGTCAAGAATGAAGTAAAAAAATATAATACTAATGGAATGTACAAAATGTTAGACTTATTGGATATATTATTTTAATATCATTATTTATGTAATAACTACATGAAATGAAAGTTTTTATTTCAGAGGAAAATCATGAATTGACTCTATCATCCAAAACACCCTATAGTTTTAAAAAATCTAATATTGGATATGATGAAATTTCATTCCTACAAGAGAAGAATATATCAATAAATAGTTCCTAAAATCTAAAAAAATTATATGTTCTAGATACAGAAAGAAAAAGGGTCTTGTGGGATTTAATGACAACATGCTATATTTATGTGTGCTAAATTTTCATATTTCATGTTATAATGTGTTGTAATATATTTTATGCTGTGAAGACATACACATTTATATATATGAGAATAATTATAATATTCTTAAGAATTTAAAAAGAAAACACATAAATAATAACATAGTCAGGAAATGCTTTAATTATGGATGATTGAGACACACAATTAGTATTTGTCAAGAATCATGAGGGATCAAAATCAGATGAAAAAGTATAGATATATAAACATTCTAACCATGAAATGGTGAAAGAATGTATTTTTTTAATGTGAGATGTTTTATATGTTCTAATCATGGGAATTAGGAATGATATTATGGTTATAATAAATAAGCGATTTAAAAGATAACATTAAGGGATATCCCCAACTCCAGTGATGTATACCCTAAAATTTTATATTGGAGGAAATCATATTATGTTTCGAAAAAGGATTAAATCCATGAAAGAAAAAAGGAGTTGATAAAAATATGTACCAAGAACTTCATCTATTAAACTAACATCATCTCTATTGGAATGTGAGAACAAAACTGGATAAAAATAATGTAATACTCTATTTTTATGTAAAAAGAGTGTACATTCTAGTGTAATAATCACTATCGAAAATAAATTGGAATGTGACTCAGATTAATGATAATAAAATATTGACAATAAATTAATTGATAAATTATTGTTTCATGAAAGAATTCAGAAATAAATTCATGAAAATGACCCCTCCAATGTAGGATGAAGAAATAATAGATGACTAGTGGAAAGATTTATGCTCAGAGTAAGAATCCTGAAAAATTGAATATTAGTGGGTTATTAGTAATAGAAATTTATACATGTGGGTTTAAAGACAAAATTATGAATATAAACAAGTCTAAAAAAATAAATATTATAAGAATTCATAAAATATAGGAAAAAATGTCTACTTATATGGCCAAAATAGTTGATGTTGGATGGAAAATTAGAACAAGAACAGAAACAGTAACATGATTTTCATGAAAATATAAATTTTTTTATCCTTTTGGATTGATCGTAATCCTCTTCTTGATTATTATATAGGTACCTGACTCCATTTCTGTTACATTTTTTTAATATCAAATGAAAGTTGTTCCTAACTCTAGGGTAGATATAATCCATTGGGTGGGTTTGTGCTAAAAGGACATGGGTGAATAAGTTGATTAGAGATACATATGTCATGTAGAATACAAACATTAGAAATCCACATATAGATTAATATACAAATAGTGTTATTACACAACTAATATTTTTATAAATTCTTTCTTTTTGGAATTGTTCTTATATAGAAATATCATATTAAATTTTGATGTTCCAGATGTGAAAACGATAATCAATAAATGTAAAAATTGAGTGCTTTTGAGGTTCTAAGTGGTATTAAATATCCTAGAATTGGTATAATTACATGGTTCATGTTTTATTTGTTCATTGATGTAAATATGAGTGGAGAATAGGTAGAAATATCCATATATTTCATCATTAATTATTTTTTTCATACAATGTGGTATCACCTGACTATTTTCAGGAAACCAAAAAACAATGAGAGAAAAGCAACAATATTTCCAAAATGTGTTCTTCGTATTATGAAGAGTAACTCAAAATCTAGATCCAGTTCAATAATTTGTATTAATGATCAATATCATTAAAAATATAGATATTTTTAGATAGATATAGTGAAAATAAATATATTGAATAATTCCAAACCATAAAATAGTAATTTAAGGAATTTAGGAATGTTTTTCTGCTAGAATATATGGAAGTGAGTGAAAAAGATAAAATTTGAATTTATTTTCTGAAACTATAGTTTCTTATATAGAGTTTTGAATTTTTATAATTTTATGGTCAATAAATGTCTCAATGATAAGTGGAAATTTTTATTGTCAATAATATGTTAGTAGTGTAAAGTTATAATGAAGAATATGACTACAATCATTAAAAGGGATAAAAGTATCAATTTTTCAATCAGATTTTAATAAATGGAGTCAATAGTACAATTTAAAATAATATAGATAGCTAGTTGGTCTTTAGGTTTCTATCTATAGTGTCTAATGAGATATGTCTATGTGCATGACTAGGGGGATTAATTTCACTTTATCTAAATTTCCTGTGATAAAATAATATTCTGATTCCACTAATGATTTTATATGTTATTAAAATTCATGTATATCATTGAATTACGGGGATGAAATTAAATAATTAATTATTCACTAATTCAAATCAATGGTAATGAGTTTGACTAAATTGAATTACATGATTTCAATACAATATGATAATTCATATTCTATAAATGATAGAAAAAATACCATCACTCTTTCAAGATAAAAGAATATTTAAATATAATATGAGAAGAATATGGAACCAGGGATTTAGAATTTGATTTATTTTCCAAATGAAAAATAATTTATTCAAATAATAAGAAAGGAATTTCCAAAATAATCATTTGAACGAAATCTACAGTCTCTTGGAATTCACCTGACTCCCCCTTCATAAATAGTGTGGTTTTCAAAAACCCTCTCATTGAATTATGGTGTGTTTTCCACTTATGTAATAATATTTTTTCAGTTCAAATTTTCAGACCAAAAAAGAAGTGACCATCGTGTTTCTTGAAAAAAGGGGATATAATTCATTAATCAAGATAAGGGATAATTCAATAGTTGTAGAAGTAAAATATGTGAATTAAAAAACTTATGATTTAAAAACTAGTCGATCAATGAAGAAGAATCATACATAAGAGTGTCCTTTGGGTTCATAATTAATGATTAACCTCAGTGAGAATCTTATAGTCGGGGTAGTGAAGTAGAAAGAGTTATTAATATTATAATGCTAAAAATTCTCTAAAAATAAATAAAAGTCACGAAAATTTTATTTCTGTGTGTTCATAATGAAATGAAGACCTTTGTGGGTTAAGAATAAATCTCAAACAAATATATTGATATATCTATTGTTTTGAGAATGGTTCCAATAGAAGGTTTGATAATTAATTGATCCAAAAAATAAATTTTTCATGATACTTTTGTTTCTCATTCCATTCATGACACATGGGTACATAGAGTACATGTTAAGGATGTCCTTGATCACTATATGATGTTATAAATTGAAATTTTTTTCCCCTGCACTATAATTATCGACAAGTTGGTTCTTGATGAATAAAAGTTTTTTAAACAAAAAAAGTGGGTGAATGGTGGAAAAAATCACTCATACTTGTGCATTTGGGTTGATTGTATTTGAGGAAAATATTTTAGGTTATTGAAAAAAGATTTTTGTAAATGGAGGCATATAGAGTGGGTGCTAATGTTTGATATCGCGGAATTGTGAAATGTATTGTATCATTGAATCATGAAGATTATGATCTTATAGAGGAATTAAATGTATCATCCTTGTGAGGTGTGAAATGTATAATTTAACTAATGAGATAAATATCTAATCTCATAGATGTGAGAGATGTCTGATCTCAGGGGGGAGAAAATATATGATCTATTGGAGCATGTTACGTAAGATCTTGGATGATGGTTAAATGACTGATCTCAAGGGAGATGAGATATCTAATCTTATAGAGCATGATATATATGATCTTGGGGTGAATAAATTTTTGAACTCCTGGATCTCAAATATATGAAAATGTCGTGAAATGAACCAAATGATTGTCAAAATATTTCTTATTGATATTATGTGAAGCACCTGAAGACTTTGCATGATTGTTAGAAGATATCAAGGGGAGACCATTTGATGATTATGAAGACAACAAATGATTATCAGAATATATTTCATTGATATCAATTAATGCACCTTAATACATGGAATTATTGTCAAATGTCTCTTAGAGAGAACATGTGATGAGAATAAAGACATTGCATGATTGTCATGGGATCTCATGTATATATCACATAAAGAACATGATTGTAAGTGGATCTTGTGATGGGATATTACAATTCACTGGGAGGGAATGTCATTGACAATATGATTTTTATTGGATCATGCGATGGGAGAAAGGTACACACTCAAATACAATGATGATGATCACACAAAGAACTTTTAACAAGAGAATGATTCTCATGTGAAATCTATGTGACATATGGTAGGTGGTCATGTGTAGAGACCAAGTGAAGATCATGATGAAAATTGTTGTGTCGGTGAAACGAATGACTAACTGTGATTTTTGGAGCTAATTCAGTGTAAATTTTATTATATGTACGTAATGACCCATCCGTAATAGAGGTTAATGTTTTTCATAAATTATTAATTTGAATCAATGTCTGAATAAGCGTGTTCACATTAAGAATAGGGGAATATGTGATTGACATAGAATTACTATTTTCATGATAATAATGAAGTCTTTCACAGTAATATGATCATCTATGTAATCTATTCTAAGTCTTTTGAATGGATGTCACCAATGTCTTTTAAAGTGATGTACGAATTTTTTGGCTGAATGCAATGTAGTCACATTGATATCTCACAATCCTTAAGAACTAAACAAGATACCATTTTCTGAAGAAAATGGAAAATATATCTTTATACTTGTAAAATTAATTGGATATCACAATCCAAATGAACTAATAAGATCTTATTATCCATATAAACAAAATAAGATATTTGATCAGCATAAATTTAATAAGGTCTACATATCTTCTGGATCTTAACAATGTCTCATAATCTGTGATACCCAAAAAAATGTCACAAAAGGTTTATAAAACTAGAATATTGTATAGGCTCTCACACTATTATCTCATAGAAGGGTTTATGCACAACGATGTTCCTATAGGGTTTCACACAAGGATCTCATGAAATCGGTTTAGCACTTAAATATTTTATGAGAGGATATGTGTGAGGATCCCATGGAAGGGATTTGATTCCAATTTCTCACACAAGGTTAATATACTACGTCCTTACACATGGAGAAATTTTATAGGATTGTCCTATTAAAATTTCATTTTAATATTGTTATTTATACTAGGCCATGGATCCTCATCCTCCAAATTTATTTACAGTGGGATTTTATTCAATAATACTTCCAAATAAGTGAAAGGAAGTGTGGTAATCTATTTATTTAATTAATAGATCCATATAGGGGGTAATTTTGGTTTCTAAAGTAAAGTGAATTATTTTCATGTTGTTAGGAATGGGGATCTACATCATCCATGTGAATTAATTGATGTGAAATATCATCCCATAAATAACTACAATAGATAATATACCTACAATTTAGGATTCATTATTTATTTTTGATAAAGGTACCTACATGTCCTCAAACTGTGTATAAATCATCCCTACAGAAGTGAGAAGAGGAAGATGAAGTTGGTGATCCTTTCCAAAAGTAGTGAGTCAACAAAGAAAATACTTAGAGAGTGACCCATGGGATGTAGGGAGTTGTCACTATATCTTAGAAGGTATTATGCCTAGACAAAGAAGTGGTATTTCAAAAACCATATACTGGAAGTGGGATTTAGTGGACTTGGTATATTGATGAATTACCATTATATTCTTTTTGGGTTTATCCCAGTAATAGAGAAACATGTAAAAAATTTAGTGTCCTTGTTCTTTCATTCCTGAATTACTTTTTATGCATCCTCATCAGATAAAGTTGGAAAGGGTATGAAAAAAATAAATAGTAAATATAAAAATAAGATACCCTCATAATAAATATGTTTTGATCCAATGGGGTAGGAATAAGTTTGAAAGAAATATTCATATACTAATTCAACATCCCCTCTCAAGGTATATCTGCCAATTTTGTACGTAAAAAACTCCAATGACATTTTTTATGCTCAAAATGTTGAATTCTTAAGTATGTTATTTATATTGTGAAACTCATTTTATTCAATGGGAATTATATATATAAATATAGACCCCTACTCACTCTAATAATAATTTATCATTACATCACATGCCTTCCTA
Organism: Viscum album; assembly: GCA_963277665.1. Lineage (NCBI taxonomy): Eukaryota > Viridiplantae > Streptophyta > Magnoliopsida > Santalales > Viscaceae > Viscum > Viscum album. The sequence continues at coordinate 38,837,614 of OY728160.1, read as the reverse complement.
TAGTGATCATTGATGAGAGACAAATAAAAGGCTTTACATGATAGGATTAAAATAATTCAAATATATGTTTATTTATATAACACATGAAAAAATGATAATGAAAAAATTATTTTTTATGAAATGATATATTTTTCTATTCATGATATATTTTAATAAAATTTTAAACAAAAATCATACCAAATTATCACTCCCATTATATCCAACATTTAAAATTTCAATGACCTTATTTTTTCTACACATATGAATTTGTATTCATGTCAAATCGTATGTAAAATAAGTAGAATCACTTTTGTGACACCTTCTTTAAGAAAAAATATTGTATATAATTTTTTTCAAACTAAAATAGATTTTATAAGGAAAAAAAATTAATAAATATTTAATCAAATGTTAGTGCACCACAAGAACTATTTTTTTTATAAACCAATAGAAAATATTATAAAAATGGTTCGTAGTATTTTTTCTTGATAGTAAATTAATAGAAATGATGGAATTATAATAAATAATACAACTAAATCATATTTTTTAATAAACAACACACATGTAATAAACATCGTACAATGTAAATCTATTATAATACCTGTAATATATATTTTAATGACCTAATGTAAAATGAGAAGTATATTGAGATTGAATCAAGTTTATTATAATTAATATGCTTATTTTACTATTATATCAAAAATTTAAATGATTAAGGTAGCCATTAATAAAATAATGTTGTTGTTTAAATAATAATAATATTATAATTCATAACATGTGTTTCAAAATAGAAAATCAAAATTATTAATTTCCTATTTATATTACCTAAAAAATATATGAATTTAAGAAAATGGATATAAAATTTTGATTACATACATAGATTATAGTTAATGAGGAATTGTTTTTATATTTTTTTATGATAATCAAATGTTATCTAAATATATTAACATATTTTACATATATTGTACACTGTATAAGTGTATTAGGTCATAAAAATTATTTAAACATAATATTCATATTATGTTTCAAATAAAAATTTTCATATATTTTAGTAAGCTTAAAAATAAAAATATGAATTTTAAAAACATAAAACATATTTTAGTTTAATAAAAAACATTTTTTTGGGTTTTATATATGTAATATTTTATTCATATATTTCCATTTATTTTTTTGGGAATATAAAAATAATAATTTTTACTAAAATATATTCTTATATATGTATTAAAATTCTTCATGGAAAACATATTTTAATTCTTCAATTATTGTATTTTAATACTATTATTCTAAACACCTAACCAAAAATAATGTTATGTTCTCTATGCATCATGAGAAATAGACTGTCATCTACCATATTATCCTCAATAAAAATATTACTATCATGATTATCCTCTCATTATCAATCTATAATCTCTATCTTTTATAGGTTCTTATTTACTCCAAGGGAATCATTAATTTGTAAACTAAAATGGCCACCACTAGGTCATGGTGAAGTGTATTTTGTTATAAGTGATTGAAACATTGGTTTTAGAATTCCTATAATACATATAGATTCCACATCCATCTCCAATCATTTTCTCATCAATTATGAAGCAAAGGGATGGTTCATTTATGGGTAGTACAACTTATTCGTCGTAGTTCTCAATGAATGAACTAAAATATGATAAAACTGATGGATTTCATGTGATTTCACTAGATCCATCATATATGATCGATGTTGTTTTGCCAATGAATATCCAAAAGGATTGATATATAAGAGTATTTGATCATCTCATATAATGTATGTGTGTTATTCTTGTAATGATTAAACATTATTTTAGAATCAATTTTTATACCAAATATCGATTATTATTCAATAATTGTTCTAGTACAGATTTGATTGTTTAAGAGGCCTCTAAAATCATTTATGGATCTATTATTTAATGTTTCACCCTTAGTGGAAAGAATAGTTAATCAAATCCACCTTGTGATCTTCATCATGTGCACATTATTAATGGATGTGGAAGGATCCTATTGATGTCTAAGAATTACATGTACATAATTTTGTTCTATTTATATTGGATATACATTTGTGTTTGATTCCTTGGAGATATGTTTCTATATAATTATCTTCCCTTCCAATTCAACAGGAAATATAGTTATCAAATGAAATACATAAATGATATTAGAGTAATTATATTCAGGGATTAAAAATGTTAATTTCTTATTTAGAAGATAATATTATTATAAGCCTGAAATAGAACAGCCTATGGTAGTCCTTTACTATGTTTTCTGAGGAAACTATGTTGGATATATAACATTGGATTCCATGTTATCCTTTAATACAAAAATATAAATCATTCTAAACAATATTGAATTAAAGGTTTCACTATTAGGCTTTTTCTACACACAGGTAAGATCTCATAGATTTATATGATATGCAAGATTATGATGGCTCGAATCAAGTGTAGTGAAATATATTATTTGGCTATTTTGACAAGCCACTTCACACAACACTATGATGAATTAAATTTTTATAAATTTTTTATCTAAAGGTAAATTTTTTGTTACCTTTTCATAAAGGTAAGAAAAGGGTTGAGTGGATCCTCCAACCAATTTATGTTTTGATAATTAAAAATATTTATTTTCTTCATTAAATTATAAATTTATTTATTCTGTTATTTTTATATTGATTACTATATTCTTAATATAGTTTATATAAAAATATTATTTATGAAAAAATATATTTAGATATCATGTTTTTATTCTTCATAATGTCTTCTATGTATTTCACTAATTGTTACATATAAAAATATGTCATTTGGGATTTTAAAATAACATTTAGACATGTTTTTACAATTAATATGTAATTTTTTTTATCAAAATCAAGTTTCCCATTTTATAATTATAGATTAAATTTTTAAATTCACATTAATTTCGTGTAATCCATATAGAATATTTTCCAGAATCAGTTTCATTTTATATTTTGACCATATCTCAAACTAGAGAAATCTAAATTGAGTTATTATGATTTATTAGAATATAAAAAGATTAAATATTTTTAATTAGGAGAAATGTAATCATGAATCAATAGATATGTTACATAAAATAAGTTTGGAATTCCCTGTTTGGTTTTTATCCTATTTCAATATTTTCATAAACTTATATTATTTTATTTTATAAACATATATTTGTTATAGAATCCCAATTAAAGGGATTATTAATTAATTTCAATATAATGAAATTTTATCAATATAATTCAATAAGATATAAATATGACTCTGAAGTGCATTGTGTTGCATTTGTTGTCAATAAGGTATGATGTTGATCAGAAGATGTCAAAGAATGAATGGATGTCAAGGAGAGTCAATATGTGAATGACAAAGGGTATGATATTGATGGTGATGAAGGAGAATGGCCATGGTACTTAGAGGCATGTCACTTAGGAGATTCACTAAGTGGCATAGAAGATTATGGTTGAAAAATTCTCCATGTATATTAGACGATTGTAGAACTGATCTTAATGTTTCAATACTTGTATCAAGATGATACTAAGTTACACCACTTGAAGAATGGATGATGATGGAGAATCATCATTAAATCTGACGATTGTTGAGCTGTTCTTTACGTTTAAAGAACTTGTATCAATATGATACAAAGTCACAACATGATTAGAAGACCATGCATTGTAGTGACAATGCATGAGGAGTTGAAAGTGATCCATCCATAAGTTCTAAGTGGATGAAGTTGATTGAAGAAGTCCATGCACTAATTCTTAGTGCATGCGAATTAGAAGATGAGCCAACTTGATCTCTCATTAGATCAATGAAGTTCGTTGAAGAATTTATGTGATTAAAGAGCTCTGTTGAAGAAGAATTCCATTCCTAAGCATTGAATTCATGTTGAAGAAGAATTGGAGGAATTCTAATGAAGAACTTAAGAATTCCATATCCTATGTGAAAATAATATGAAAAGAGAATAGGGGAATTCTTAAGAAGAAGAAATGGGGAAAAGTGCTTGTAGTGGCTCTCTTGATATGGCTTGATTTCATGGAGGACTTTGTTTTTGAAAAAGTCTTATTCAAAACTTAGCCAAAAATTAGGCCAGCTGTGGGCACCTTGAGGGTTCAACCCCAAGGCATGTGGGCACTAGGAACCATGCCCATGGGGGAACCTGTGGGGAAAGCCCAGGGCGGCAGGGCCATGCAGGGGTGTCACGCCCGTGCAGCAGGGGCGAATGGAGCGCGCCCGGAGTGGATGGTGGGCGCTAGAGCACGCCCGCCGAGTGGCAGGGGTGGGCACAGAGCGCGCCCGCAGAAGAACTCGGTGCGGGGCGGCACCGAGAGGGGGGGAGATACAACTGGCCGTTCATGGGAGCAGAACTTTGATAAACCACGAGAATTCCGCTGTCCATTTCGATGTGGGACGAAAAATTTCGCCGCGGATCAGATCTGAGCCGTCCAAGCGATCTCGCGTCTAATCTTAGCTTCTCATCTCATCGCGCCACTCGCGATCTAATATCAGCCGTCGTTGATCATTATAGAGGTGATCCAACGGCTCGGGGATCATCTCCTTCTTCGAGCTTGAGCCGAGGACACCTCGTGCCACCCGCGTCCTCGTCGTGTTCCAGTGGCTCCCCGAGCATGGATGTTGAGGTTCTGTCCACCTCCGATCGAAGTAAAGTGTCCTTGAGGATCGTCTGGCCACACTAAACACAGCCATGCTATAAAATGGGCTTGCATGTAATGTATAGAGAATTTCAAAGGAGGCTGAGGAATGAAAAGTTTCCGAGGGCGTGCCACGTTGCTCGAACGTCTAAACTGAAGGCTTGCATGAGTTCTAAGTCGCATGCACGAAGAGGAGAGGAAAACGAAAAAGAAAAGTACCCGCGTGTGAAACAGAGGAAGACATCAAGATTTGGAAAATCTTGAATGCCCGAAATTCTTGGGGATTCAAAGATTGTATCACACGGATGGGCCAAGGAATTCCTCTGCTTATAAAAGGAGCACCCGAGGCGCTTGAATCTTTTGCTGAAAAACATGAGAGAAGTCTCGTGAGTGCCACTGTGCCTCACGAAGTAAGTGCTACGCGCAACCCACTTGCGCGACGAAGCAGCCCGATGCCACTTTGGCTTCGTGAGGAACCTTTCGCACAACCCTTGCACGAAAGAGGTTGGGATAAGGTGTCCCCTGCGCGCATCCCTTGCATGACAGGAAGAACCCACGGCCGCTTGTGCCTTGCACTTGCATTCCCACAGGGGCGGTTGGACCTGGGCGCATGTGGTCTTTGAACCCTGTATAGCAGAAGTCACCCAAGAGACTTGTGCGGCCGGTTACACCTGAGGACTTGCGCGGCTTGGGGCCTTGTGCGGTAGGCAGTGTTGAAGTAGAGAAGGATGCACCCCTTGCGCGCCTCCTTTGAGTTCGGGTGAAGGGTATCTACATCCTACGGGTTAAGTGAGTGCAACAAGACAAATACACCCTACAGGTGTGTGTGTGAAAAGTGAAGACCCTACGGTATTGTGTGTGCAAGGAGAACCCGAGGCCATATCTTGTGTGTGTGCCAAGTGAAGACACCCTACGGGTGGTTTATGTGCAAAGAAACAAGGGGTCGTAGCCTTGTGTGGGTGAAAAGTGAAGACCACACTTTGTGTTTGTGTGTGCTAAGAAAGTGAAAGGGGCCAGGCTCACTTGTCTGCAAAAAGTGAAAGAAGTGTGTGCAATGAGACAAGAAGGATGAACATATGTGTGTGCACTAAGAGGTGTGTGTACACATAGAAGAAGAAGAACAAGACCCACACCAAAGAACAACACACTTGTGAGTGTGTAAACAAAAAGAATAAAGAGTGTGAAGAATTGAGAAGGTGTGTGCTTAAAGATAATACACCCTTTGTGGGTTTATTGCACCAAGAGAATAATAAGGGGAGTGTATGCATGCATGCATGCACATGCACATGTGAACAAAGTCAAATCTGGTTGTGTGCATTTGAGGAGTCCAAGACCAGGAGATCTTGAAGATATTGTGATTCCATGCACTCAGTGAATGAAGTTGATGTGAAGTGACACTAAATCCAGACTGAAGTTAATGACATCAGCTGCCTGAGTTTTCAGTAATTGAGAAGACCCTGATCAACAGAAGTGATCATAAGTTGTGAGCAAGACCAACATACCTTATCAGAGGCTGTTGATGATTCTTGAAGAGAGAGGCCAGGTCATCCTGAGAAGAAGGAGATAAATCCTGAGCAAGATGAGAAGACCTGTTCATCACAAGCAAGAAGAGGTACAGAGCAAGGCCAGAAGCCTTTATCCCAGGCTGTTGAGGATACTTGAAGAGCTAATGTGTAGAAGAGCTACTCATGTGATTCGAGGAGCCAGGAGAAGCCCCCTGTGAGACTCAGGGTGGAAGAAGTCTTCAGTGGGATTCTGGAGCAGGCCAGTGGGACTCTGGTAACACTGTGGGACGCAGTATAAAGACCCTCCTGTGGGACTCAGGAGAGATACAGTGGGACTCTGTATCGACCATTGTAATACTAACAGATTATAATGGAAGAAACCATGTTGGGGTGTATAACCAACATGGTAAGGATGTAGGACTTTGGTGCCGAACCTTGTAAATCCTTGTGTCCTTTGCCTTTACATTTACTGCATCACTCGAGGAAAGGCTGAGAGATACAAGAAGAGTGGATCGAGGCCTTAACAAGCCATAAGGGTTTAATTGATTAAGATTCAATTAGTAAAAAGTTTTAAAGGATCACTGATTCACCCCCTCCCCCTCTCAGTGATTCACATTGATCTGGGCACTTCAATTGGTATCAGAGGGAGGTTGCCTCTAAAATATCCAAGGGAGTCTTTATAAAGTGCAGATTTGAGGAAGTGAGCAAATACCCTCAAATGGAGATATCTGCCAAGACTCAGAAAAATAGGATGAAGAAACAGGCCATGAAGATGAAGAAGAAGATTGTTGTTGATAGAGAAACACCTGACAATTCCTTTTATCACTCTTCTGATGAAGCCTGTCCTAGCTGTGATGATGATGGAAGAATCAATGATATTCTAAATGAAATCGAATATCTTCGGAAGATTGTCCCCAGGGAAGTATCAATGATTATTACTACAGGCATCCTTGATCTTCAAGAAGAAAAATTACAGCCAGAAGAAGAATCCAATGCAATGGAAGATCAGTTGGCTAAAAGGGTTGGCATAACCAACACTCTCAGAAAGCTGTTGAAGGCTAAGGGTGAAACAGTTTCTCTTTGCAATGAAAGATATGAAGATACATGTGAAGAATTGAAAAGAATCCTTTCTGAGAAATAATTCTTTAAGACAATGGTCAAAGAAGTTTTCCATGCACTAGAAAAATTTCACAGAGTTTCAATGGTTGTCAAAGATGCTCAACAAGAAGACACAGTCAAAAGGGTGAAAGAGCTAGACAATTCATTACTAGAAATAAAAAAGGTGCATGAAGACCAGTTAAAGCAGCTGGAAGAGAAAGGGGAAGGAAGGCTAAGAACTATTGAGGATGAGAAGAACTCCCTCAATATGAAATGCTTATAACTGGAGGTGATATTGAAAAATCAGCAATCACCCAAAGCCAAAGCCTCCCAGTCAGCTGAAAGGAGAAATGTTTCTACTCAAGTATGCATTGAGCGGGATGATTATAAAAGAAAGACATCCTCTAATAAAAGGGAAACAACTTCTAAAAAGAAGGTCTCATCCATACCATCTTGTACTCATGTTTCTAAATGTGTTTCCACAAAAAGTGCAGGATGGAAGAATAATTCCAAAAAAGTATGGCTGAGGAAAATGAAGAATGAAAGCTCTCCTGAAACAACGCATCAGTTCAAGAAAAGTACCCTAAAATCAGAAGGACTCAAGAGGTCAAGATTTGTGGGTCAATGTTGGTGTTATAACAAGTATGGGTATTATGCAAATGATTGTTGGTACAATCCTCTCAATGTGAAAGCACAAAGGAAGCCCATTCCAAGGGGGAGCAAGCCAGAGGAAATGAAGCAGCATCCACAGGTCCAGAGACATATGTTTACTGCAAATAGATTTGGATTACTTGAAAACATCTGGGATGATTGCAAAAGTGGTCAAAAAGATACATGTCTACCTCCAACTGTATCCAGAGCTAAAAAGAAGAGAAGATCACTGAACCTGGCTAAAATGGAATCCTTGGGAAGAAAGAAGAAAGTTGAAGATGCTCCCAAGAAGGTTTTGAAAAAGGAAGATAAGACCTTGGAGTCTAAATCCAAGAAGGGTGATGCATCCAGAAGGACCACCAAGAAGAAATTCTTCTATTGTGGAAAGAAAGGGCATACCATGGATCTTTGTAAACAAGCCATGGAAATCAATAGCAGCAGACTGAAATCAAATATACAATCAATCCAGCAGAAGTAGAAGGGATTGATTGAAAACAAGTTTCCTAAGAAAGGTAGCTTGAAAGCATCGAAGGAACCATGTGGAATTTCCAGAACTGAGGCCACACTTCTAAGTGACTTACTAGTCATATGGACAAATCAGTTGCAACTTGCCAAAGATCTGCAAGGAGCTGAAGATGAAGTTCTGGCAATTGCTAAGGCAAAAGGGAAGAAGAATATTTCACATGAAGATGTGTTGAGATCCACACCAACACAATCATCATTGATGATCAGATGTGCAAGTGTGAAGAATGGTAAAAATGGGGCATCTCGGTTGAGAGAATCTTCTCAAACTTGTTGTTCACATTGATGAACCAAGGAGGTTCCATCTTATTCCATAATCACGTGGATTTACATGTGCTAACACTGCAGGGAATTGAAGATGATGATCATTCCCAGTTGGAGGATGGTTTGGAAGGAATGGAGTGCACCCCTTGAGGGGGAGCCAATCTGGAGAAGATGATATTTTGGGATTTAATATCATCTTGAGAAAAGTGAAGGTATTCCAATCATACTTTCATCCCTTGTTTCTTAATTGTATTCATCCAGAAAATAAAGGGGGAGTATTGATTGAAGACAAATGATTGAAAGGGGGAGCTTTATCTTTGCACCTGAACTTTCTAATGAGTTTGGTGAAGTATGTGCAGGATGTAGCAATTCATTGATATATCTGAAAAATTTCAACCCCCTGAAGCATGATCTCACATGTAAAGTAAAATGTGGACATCATTGCAAAACCTTGGTTACATCACTCTTGTTTTCTACACTGGGTTAGCCCATGTAGACTTAGAGTGATTTACTAAAGGTTCTTTGCTAAAGTGTACATGTGACATCATCCCTCTCTTAGTGATTTTCAAGAAGATGCTATTCAAAGGGAGGAAGAAATATTTTGAAGAGAACCACACCAAACCTTTGCATTTGATTTCCAATAAGGGGGAGAAAATATTGGCACACATATTGACACATTCATATGTGCAGGAATAGTGTATTGACAACAAATAAAAAGGGGGAGATTGAAGTGCACTGTGTTGCATTTGTTGTCAATAAGGTATGATGTTGATCAGAAGATTTTAAAGAATGAATGGATGTCAAGGAGAGTCAATATGTGAATGACAAAGGCTATGATAGTGATGGTGATGAAGGAGAATGGCCACGGTACTTAGAGGCATGTCACTTAGGAGATTCACAAAGTGGCATAGAACATTATGGTTGAAACATTCTCCGTGTATATCAGACGATTGTAGAACTGATCTTAATGTTTCAATACTTGTATCAAGATGATACTAAGTTACACCACTTGAAGAATGGATGATGTTGGAGCATCATCATTAAATCTGACGATTGTTGAGCTGTTCTTTAAGTTTAAATAACTTGTATCAAGATGATACAAAGTCACAACATGATTAGAAGACCATGAATTGTAGTGACAATGCATGAGGATTTTAAAGTGATCCATCCATAAGTTCTAAGTGGATGAAGTGGATTGAAGAAGTCCATGCACTAATTCTTAGTGAATGTGAATTAGAAGATGAGCCAACTTGATCTCTGATTAGATCAATGAAGTTTGTTGAAGAATTTATGTGATTCAGGAGCTCTGTTGAAGAAGAATTCCATTCCTAAGCATTGAATTCATGTTGAAGAAGAATTGGAGGAATTATAATGAAGAACATAAGAATTCCATATCCTAAGTGAAAATAATATGAAAATAGACTAGTGGAATTATTAAGAAGAAGAAATGAGGAAAAAGGATTGAAGTGGCTCTCTTGATATGGCTTGATTTCATGGAGGACTTTGTTTTTGACAAAGTCTTATTCAAAACGTATCCAAAAATTAGGCCAGCCGTGGGCACCTTGAGGGTTCAACCACAAGGCATGTGGGCACTAGGGACCACGCCCATGGGGGAACCCGTGGGGAAAGCCCAGGGCGGCAGGGCCACGCAGGGGTGTCACGCCCGCGCGGCAGGGGCGAATGGAGCACGCCTGGAGTGCATGGTGGGCGCTAGAGCACGCCCGCCGAGTGGCAGGGGTGGGCGCCGAGTGCGCCCGCAGAAGAACTCGGTGCGGGGCGGCACCGAGAGGGGTGGAGATTCAACTGGCCGTTCATGGGAGCGGAACTTTGATAAACCGCGAGAAGTCCACGGCCCATTTCGATGTGGGATGAACAATTTCGCCGCGGATCAGATCTGAATCATCCAAGCGATCCCGCATCTAATCCGAGCCGCTCATCTCATCGCGCCACTCGCGATCTGATCTCATCCGTCGTTGATCATTTGAGAGGTGATCCAACGGGTCGGGGATCATCTCCTTCCTCGAGCTTGAGCCGAGGACACCCCATGCCACCCGCGTCCTCGCCGTGTTCCAGTGGCTCCCCGAGCATGGATGTTGAGGTTCCGTCCACCTCCGATCGAAGTAAAGAGTCCTTGAGGATCATCTGGCCACACTAAACACAGCCATGCTATAAAATGGGCTTTCATGTAATGTATGGAGAATTTCAAAGGAGTACAAGGAATGAAAAGTTACCGAGGGCATGCCACGTTGCTCAAACGCCTAAACTGAAGGCTTGCATGCGTTCTAAGTCGCATGCACGAAGAGGAGAGGAAAACGAAAAAGAAAAGTACCCACGTGTGAAACAGAGGAAGATATCAAGATTTGGAAAATCTTGAATTCCCGAAATTCTCGGGGATTCAAGTATTGTATCACGCGGATGGGCCGAGGAATTCCTCTGCCTATAAAAGGAGCACCCGAGGCGCTTGAAGATTTTTCTGAAAAACTTGAGCGAAGTCCCGTGAGTTCCATTGTGCCTCGCGAAGTAAGAGCTACGCGCAACCCACTTGCGTGACGAAGCAGCCCAATGCCACTTTGGCTTCGTGAGGAACCTTTCGCACAACCCTTGCACGAAAGAGGTTGGGAGAAGGAGTCCCCTACGTGCATCCCTTGCACGACAGGAAGAACTCGTGGCTGCTTGTGCCTTGCTCTTGCACGCCCACAGGGGCGGTTGGACCTGCGCGCCTGTGGTCTTTGAACCCTGCGCGGAAAAAGTCACCCAAGAGACTTGTGCGGCCGGTTACACCTAAGGACTTGCGCGGCTTGGTGCCTTGCGCGGCAGGCAGTGTTGAAGTAGAGAAGGATGCACCCCCTTGCACGCCTCCTATGAGTTTGGGTGAAGGGTATCTACCTCCTACGGGTTAAGTGAGTGCAAAAAGACAAAGACACCCTACAGGTGTGTGTGTGCAAAGTGAAGACCCTACGATATTGTGTGTGAAAGGAGAACCCGAGGCCATATCTTGTGTGTGTGCCAAGTGAAGACACCATACGGGTGGTTTATGTGCAAAGCAACATGGGGTCGTAGCCTTGTGTGGGTGAAAAGTGAAGAGCACACTTTGTGTTTGTGTGTGCTAAGCATGTGAAAGAGGCCAAGCTCACTTGTGTGAAAAAAGTGAAAGAAGTGTGTGCAATGAGACAAGAAGACTGAACCTATGTGTGTGCACTAAGAGGTGTGTGTACACTTAGAAGAAGAAGAACAAGACCCACACCAAAGAACAACACACTTGTGAGTGTGTAAACAAAAAGAATAAAGTATGTGAAGAATTGAGAAGGTGTGTGCTTAAAGATAATACACCCTTTTTGGGTTTATTGCACCAAGATAATAATAAGGGAAGTGTATGCATGCATTCATGCACATGCACACGTGAAAAAAGCCAAATCTGGTTGTGTGCATTTGAGGAGTCCAAGACAAGGAGATCTTGAAGATATTCTGATGCCATGCACTCAGTGCATGAAGTTGATGTGAAGTGAGACTGAAGCCAGACTGAAATTAAAGACATTAGTTGCCTGATTTTTTAGTAATTGAGAAGACCCTGATCAACAAAAGTGATCAGAATTTGTGAGCAAGACCAATAGACCTTATCAGATGCTGTTGAAGATTCTTGAAGAGAGAGGCCAGGTCATCCTGAGAAGAAGGAGATAAATCCTGAGCAAGACGAGAAGACATGTTCATCACAAGTGAGCAGTGGTATAGAGCAAGGCCAACAGCCTTTATCCTAGGCTGCTGAGGATACTTGAAGAGCTAAAGTGAAGAAGAGCTACTCGTGTGACTCGAGTAGCCTGGAGAAGCCCCCTGTGAGACTCAGGGTGGAAGAAGTATTCAGTGGGATTCTGGAGCAGGCCAGTGGGACTCTGGTAACAATGTGGGACGCAGTATAAAGACCCTCCTGTGGGACTTAGGAGAGATACAGTGGGACTCTGTATCGACCATTGTAATACTAACAGATTATAATGGAAGAAACCATGTTGGGGCGTATAACCAACATGGCAAGGACGTAGGCCTTTGGTGCCGAACCTTGTAAATCCTTGTGTCATGTGCCTTTACAATTATTACATCACTCGAGGAAAGGCTGAGAGATACAAGAAGAGTGGATCGAGGCCTTAACAAGCCATAGAGGTTTAATTGTTTAATAATCAATTAGGGAAAAGTTTTAAAGGATCACTGATTCACCCCCTCCCCCTCTCAGTGATTCACACTGATCTGGGCACTTCAGACTCTATAATTAATTTTTTTGGTATAGAATTATATTACTCAATTCATTTATAGATTTATAAAATTTTCTTATGTGAGAAATTCACCTATGTCGAATCATCTGCATCAATTTCACTTATGTGAATCACCAATGTCGATTTTCTTATGTAAACATCCAACATTAATTTTCATATCAGTCATTTTATTACATGTTCAGTTTTATCAATGTATACCCAAACACTCATTTGAAAAATAAATATGTTAATTTGGGTACATAATTCTATGAAGATCTATAGTTTTAGATAAAATATAAAAAATTGTATTTTTTGCATTATTTCATAAATTTATTTGATACGTGATCATTACAAATATTTAAATTTTAATAATAACTTTATAAATAATTATTCATTATTTAGAACCATTGAGAAGTGTTTTGAATTATTGTAATCATTCTTTTATGAAGTTCTATTCGACATCTATCATCAACAATGAAACCTACAACATATATCTAAAAAATATTTTTTAGTATTTTATGTTATTTTTTTATAAAATTATTTAAAAATTAATATTAGTTTTTATTCAACACATTATAAATTTTTTTAAATATTTTTTATTTTTCTTTTCAATTTTTTGATATTATCCACATGTTTTATATTTTTTTTTTAAAGAATACTTTTGAATTTTTTATTCCAAATTAAAACATTCTATAATAATTAGAGCATTAATTGAGGAATTATTATGGATAATATATAAATAATTTAAACAATATCTAAAATATTTTTAAATTATTCTTTATTTTTGTTAGTAATTAATGCTAGTTGGTGTTTTTTGCAACAATAATATCTTAATATCACTCTCTCTAATTATATAGTATTAATATTTTTGGAATTTTAAAATTTCCAACCATTTCTATGAGACCCTGATGATTTTATAGCTTTGATGAGTCTATATATGGTACTCAATGTAATTTTTAAATAGGTAGATATAATTACATCTGGACTATAGAATCTAAAATAAATTTACAAAATGACTGCATACTTCAAAAACCACCAAGTTAACATGTATATTATGTTTACCAATACTGCATTCTCTCCCAAGGGAATAATTTTTTTTCAACTTCTAATTCCTAACCAAGATGATTTAATCAAATAATAAAGAACAAGTACCTATGAGTCTCTTGTTTGAATATATTTTTCATCCTCGTTTCTTATGTATGGAACACTTCCCCCCATCTATCACATTCTTTTACATTCCATTTATAATTTTTCTTAAAAATTAATTCGATGTCATTTGGTGTGTGTATCAGGATCTAATTTCAGTACATTTCATGTTGTGACTCTTAATATAAAAATTTAGGTTTGTTATTCGATTTTGAAATATAATGAAAAATTTAACTTTCATTTGGTATATATAACTAGAAATATTTGGATGTAATTGGGATAATATCTCCCTTCAAAAATTACAATTAATGCATAATGTATCAATCCCTAAGATGAGGTGTATAGGAGTAGACTAGTTCCATATTTCAAGCAACAAATATAAAAAATAACGGGGATTCTATTACTTATTACTCTTCTAATTAATTATTTTAATTATCTTTTATATTTAATTTAATCCTTTAATCAAATCAATTAGTTAATTTATATTTGTTCTATTAACCACAACCTAACAAGACCATCCATAATATTCTTATCAATACTAAAAATTTGCATTAGAGATAATTCCTTTTTGGATTCAGTCAATCAATCTATAGTTAGTTTTTATATTTTTATGTGGTAATAATTTCATTTACATCAAAGTATAAGTGAAATATTAATAAGTTAACATGAATAAATGATAATTATTGACAGATTATTAAAAATACACATCATTCTTCTGTGAATGATTGTGTTTATTGGAAATACATAATGGCGCCTTAGCTCAACATGTTAAGAATAGATCATTGGTTGCTCATGTAATATCATTTCAAGAAACCAGAAGCTAACCCAATTATTATTGCTTTAAAAAATTATTCTATATATGTTTTCAATTAAAAATTAGTGTATATTTTATAATTTTTTATAAAAAAATATTGATTAGTTATGTGTCAGCATGTCAGACAAATGAAAATATCTTGACTATTTTATATGTTATTCATGTTAGATCATACAATAAATTTGAAACCAATCATGGAATACTTCATGAGGTGTCTAATTATTTCTTGATGGATAGTGTTGAATGTATAAACCAAATATTCCACTGAATAGCGATGATTTTGAATGAAATGAACTCCCGTTTAGAATATTTGGATAATATCATACAAGTTGAAATTTTTCTAATAGATGAACCATATAGGTGGCATGTAAATTTTTTTTATCGATGAATCTAATAATTTCAAAGAATAAAAATTATATGAAATCATTAGATCACTCCATAAATACATAATAATGTAGAGGAATATTTTATAATTAGATAAATCAACGAATAAATGTATTTCATTTAAATCACATATAAATTATTTTTTTAACTCTTATAAATCTAATACAATGGAATTTTCCAAAAGATAAATCTATAACGTATGAATTTTTTTATAGTTTAATGAAAATAATTAAAATGTTCAGGATGAGAAAATTTAATGATCAAAATAATTATCGATAAAGGAATAATGATACTATTTATATGGGATGGAGTTAATGAGTTATGAATGTATAATGAACATACATATAAAACCTTATTGTCAAATGTTAACCAAGAAGGTCGAGATAAAAATACAATAAATAATTGAAACTTTATTATAATAAAAAATACTGTTATGTCAGTGAATATAATTAGTGTTATTAATTCTAAAGTGAAAATGAATATTTCATCAAATAAATGATAGAAAAAAATTTAAATGTGGTTCATAATTATTTTTATTATCTTTATTATTATAATCATCATATTAATAAATTTTATGATTTGGATGATTAAATTGAAAAAAATAATAAAATATTTTATGAGTTATTGAATAATATAAAGAATTTTCAAAAAAAGAAAAGAGGCTTATCAAAGATTTACCAAAATTAAATAAGAATAATAATTATTTAAAATAATAAATAATAAATTTTTCATCAAGTATGTAATGAATTGTCTATAATTATTTTGATTCTATTCATATAGATAATGATAAAATTCTAAAAATAGTTGATTGTTAAATGATACATTATCTAATTTTTTTCTAGTAACAGAAAAATATGAATTGATGGTGGCTATAATAACAGCAGAATAAAATAGATTTTGGTTTGGTTAAGATCTATAGATTCATATATTATAAAATATTACTTACATTAAAATTTGTAAAAGAAAATTTTCATATGTTATATGAATCGAATGTTTTATGCATGGAAATTATGATATTGTGTGTTCTATTAGATATCCTTAATCCCTTTGTTACAAAAAACATTTATTTAAAAATATTTATCCAGTATAGTACAATAAAATAAATAAATTGAATTTTTTATATATACAATAATTATATGGATAACCCAATTGGACCCGAGATAGAATAGGTACCAAAAATTTAAAGTAATTGATATTTGAAGGAAAAAATGCCTTTGATGTCTCCAGAACGACACCAGGAAGATGGAAATTAGTGGTTCCCAACACATGACTGGTGAAATAAAAAAATCCTATCATATCATAAAAGTGATTAAGGATATTTTTTATTTTGGATATCAATCTAAAGGATAGGTTAAGTGATTTGGTTATGTTTGTATTTATATTGTGGTTTAATTTATAATATTTTCAAGAGTATGGGTAAAAACACAACATTAGTTTTATTTGATATTTTTTTCAATATGGTGTGTATTTTATTTTGAAGAAAATAATTGTCTATCTTTTAAAATAGAAAATGTTTTATTTTATGCTAATTGATTAGTAAATATTTATTCTATAATTTTATCTGATATATCAAATCCAAATGTTGATAGTATTTGTTCTATAGAAATATTTGATGTTCCCCATAACCGAATTATTAAACATTCTCATTTATAAAAGGAAAATAAATTATCAATGAATTTACATGTTATATTTTAACCAAAAATACATTTATGTAATGATATTCATTAGAATTTTTGAATAAAATTAGAGGAAAATATTGATTCATTCTAATATTTCAATCATGTTTCCATATATAGAAATCTATTATTATGGGATGTTGATTTATTCCAACCAATAAATGATTCTTGTTTAAAATATATTTAAATTTGTTTTTTATTTTTTATTAATTTTGTATAATTATATAGTACTATTTTATTTATCAGAAACATAATCAAACTAAAATATTTACTCATTTTCATAATCTAGTTCGAAATAAAAATAATTGGTTAATTGATTCCATTATAAGTAATACGTGAGAAGGTTTTTCTAAATTTAATTTGGAATAATTATTTGAATAAATGGTCATGATAAAAATTTTTACTCTCCATAACACTGCATCAAAATGGTGTCATAAAAAAGAAAAATAAATCTATTCCAGAGGTTTCTTGAACAATGCTTGATTGAATATTGTATTCCAAAATACATTATATTGAAATATATTAATAATAATGATATATTCCTGTATTGATTATATGTTAGATCATTATTGATGAAAACAACTTATGAATTTTTTAATTTTTTAATAAAAAAGTTCAGTTATTTTATTATTTTAGTTCATGATGTTTTTACAATGAAAATGTAATATTATTATTAAAACGTTTCGTGATAAATGTATCAAAGGTATCATTATTTTTTATTATAACTAATTAAAATATTATAAATTATATAATAACAATATTCTGACTTTTTAAGATTCACTTAATTAAAATATTGATTAATAATCTAACATTCATAAGTATATTTCAGAAATTATTGATGTTGATTTCAAGGAATTCAATCGTAGTTAAGAAAAACATAAATATTTTATATCTATTTAGGGGGAAAATTCCTCTTAATTTCGTCCAATATAATATATGATTTATAATGATCATCCCATTGACAATGTGAATTTTAATGTTTGTTTGGTTATGAAAAAAACCTCTACTTTAAACATAATTTCAAACTCTTCTATTTATTTTAATCATGTTATTACTAATTTGAGTGATTCTATAAATGATCCATGTGGGATTATTTCTACGATATATGAAATTAATCAATTTTTCAATATAATTTTTATATTTAATTTAATTTAAATAGATTAACTAGGTATTTTTATCTAAATGGATATTTTGAAACAATCTTGAAGAATTTGTAAAAAATATCATAAATAAATCAAGACTTATTTCCCATATAAAACCTCAGGAAGAATGTGTATACATTTATTATTCAATTATTCATATTTCCTGGTTATAATATATTATAATCATGTTATCTTCTTAGTTTTTTGTTAATGTGTTATTTTAAATATATTGTAAAATTTCATTAATACATTTTTTAATATTTAATATTTTATATTAAGCATCCATATAGTTTTCAAAATAAAGATTTACCTAATCATGTTTTTAAATTACCTAAATAATTTTATGATCTCAAAGAAGAACATCATTATGGGTATTGTATAATTTTATTAATTATATTAAAAAATGTCCTATAAAATAGAAATTCTGATCAATCAATTTTTATTAAAACATATTCATAACATATTATAATTGTGAAAACATATTTTGATGATATAGTTTTTTTCAAATATTTTGTTTCATTGTATTAATCATTATACTTTGGTAAAATATATGTTTGAAATGTTATTGATGTAAAAATTTATTTTATTTCTGGGATTTCGAAAATCCTGAAGGAAATAAGGAATATTTATTGATCAATCCATGTATATTATATTATTGGTTAAAATGTTTTTCTCAATTCATGTGAATTTATTTAAAATCATATGAGTACTTATGATAAATTAAATGTTAACGGATTTGGAAAATATATTGATATTAATGTTTATATAGGAATCATATGTTTCTTGATTTATTTAACTTAATATGGACCTGATAACTTGTTTATTTGTTTCTTATGTGAATGCTTTTAGATGCTCCTGAAGATAGATATTAAATTTAAGGAAAGAATAATTATAAATTTTAAATTGAATTGTTAAATAATTATTGTTTTATTATATATATAAATATTTTGAAATAATATCTTATTCTGACTCTGATATTTTCTCATTAATATTAATAGTAAAAGAATATAATGTATGAGACATTATCATGAAAAATTATTATCTTATACATCTTCTAAGAATAAATTATCTGTTTCTTTATCAAATATATATTTTTAATGACTTTGTTATTAATATTTGTGATCAATGTTAATGGGGTAAGAAAATATTTTGGTATTTTGGTATTTTCTATGATAAATTTTGTATTCATTGTGATAATTCTTTTAAAATTTCTATTTCTAGTAATACTTAAATGTTTTCTTTAAAAAACAATCCATATAACTTTTAATTTTAGTAGAGATCATGTAAATAAGATCAATGACTTTTGGATTATATCCCCCCAGAAAATCCACCAAAATATATATTTACAATTATATTAAAATTTATAGAGAAATAAGAATATTAAATTTCAGATTGGTATGTTGGAATCATAATAGTTTTTTGATTCAATATACTTTGTGGGAGTTTAAATATGTTTATATGCTAAAATTATATGATTTACATGAAATCAATAAAACCAAGAATTATATTTTCACCTCACTCTTTTTACTAATGTATATAATTTTTACTATTTTTGTATTTTTAAACCACTAATAGTTCTTAGATGATGTCCTCTTTCTCTTTAAACCAAATATTATGAAAATTATATTTTTTAAAATATTTCTTATTCCATTTCTGAAATAGGTTTTAATAAATTTTCCCATTGCATTTAATTGTATGATTTAAAAAGTGTTAATATTTATAGTGGATACTAGATGTATTTTATAAAAATTAATTATTAACAAAAATTTAAAAAAATTAAAACAATTTATTATGTAATAACATAATAAAATGCAATACATTATTTTTTCGTTCAAGAATATTCTTTTTGATAATTTTATAGTGGTAAAAACGTTTTTCCAAACTTTTTATTTATTATAAAAAAATGGGGGATAATTTTTGGTGTCTTCATCTACTATTTTATGTTTTTATAATTACATATATTTATTTATTTTATTTGAATTAAATTTATTGTTTCATTAAATTATATATTGATTAATATATTTTTAATCTCAATAATATCATGATATTTTTGTACTAAAAATGATTTTTTTATATTGATTTCTCAAAAACAATTCATGACCCATGCAGCGTTTCTAGGTAAATAAATAGGTTTGGATCTTTAACAATCATTTATCAAATACTTTTTTATTTCCCAATTATATTTTTTAACAAAATCCAAGTTTTCATTTTGAAATCCACTTAGGAATTAAGAAATTCACATATCAGTTTTGTGATCCACGTAGCATATTTTACATAATCTATTTTTTTCTATTTATTGACAATGTCATGAATAAAATAACTCCAAATGGAGTTATTTTTTAGGAACCATAAGATGATTATATACATTTTTTAGGTGAAATATAATTATAAATTGATCTTTATATTATCTATAATTTGGTTATAAATTACTATATGATTTCAATTTTTTCTACAATATTCTGGATCCTTTTCATCTATTCAGTATTAATAAAATGAGGTTTTAAAATTTGAATAAGTTGATATTTATTATTTTTATTTATAATTAAATATTCTAAATATAATTCAATAATATATAATAGAATTAAATAATTGTATATGTTTGTAATGGGATTGAAATTATATTACTCAATCTATTTATAAATTTCATCAATTTGGATACATGAGAAATTTGCTGATGTAGAATCACCTACATAAATTTTAAATTATATAAATTTATTATACTAATTTTCCTATGTAAATTGTGATTACATGTTTAGTTTTATATATGCATTGACAATAAATTACTTTGAAAAAACTATACATAATTTGGATTCATAGTTCACTAAAGTTCTATTTGTTATTCAATATTTTGTAAATATTTGTGCATTTACATATTACATAATATATTTTTTTCTACATGCTGATTTCATATATTTTATTTTTTAAAATAATATTATGAATTAATATTCACTTCATAAAAAATATTCGACGTATTTTTCATTTTTTTTAAATAGTTTTATGAAGATCAAAGGGTGTCCATTCTTTATTTATAAAACAAACATCTTGAAACTTTTAAATAATTTTTTTTATTATGTTTTTTTTTCATTTTTATTATTTAATATTTATTTTGTATATGAAAATCATTAAAACATATTTTATGTATTTTTAATGTTAACTTTAGTATTTCTTATATTCATTTCATGTTTACATCTTAACAGACATAGATTTTTTTGTATTTCTAATTCATACTTTCTATTTTCATTCGATCTACCTTTGAAATATTTATATAAATAATCTTTATATTATTTAACAAGTATTTATAGAAATTTTTAATTATAGTTTTATAATTTTTAATGATGGATGTGAGCTGGGCGACATATTCTTCAACAATAATATCTTTCAAAATATTCCTCTCTGATAATATAGTATTACTATTTTTGAAATTTAATGATTCTTACAATTTTCATGAGACATATTTATTTATAGTGTCTTCTATATATATATTACTCAATGTAATTTATAAAGAGATATATATAAATACAACTTTATGAGTTCATATGAATTAATGTGATAAAGACAATCCATACTCTCTGAATATTCCTGTAGTCTGTTATAATTTTTTTACTACAGTTGGTTGGTTTCCAAAGGGACGAACAATAACTTATTTGACATATTATACCATAATCTTATGAGATGATCCTACACTAAAGAACTAGTACATGTGATTCTCTTTATTATATATCTTTTTTATCCTAATTTCATATTTATTTAACATGTTATCCCATATCTCCAAATATTTCACATTCAATTTATACTTTTTCATAGAACCCCATTATTAATAATTTTGATGTGACTCATGAATAATAATATCTTGTCCATTCTGGCTGTATATATATAGATTGATTTGCAATTGGTATTTTTGCTACATACAAAACACATGTGACTTTGTATATACTTTATCTATAAAAATTTGGTTGTAAGTGTAATGAAATAAAGTGTTATGATTAAAATTAACATTTTTCATTTAGTTAAATGTATTATGGTGATAGAAAATACACATAGTTATTTTGTTTTATTATATCCAATTTTATTTAAAATAATTTTATATATTATTATCATTGATTATATAGTCGTTGAACATTAATCATATGACTAGTATAAATATAGGGTTTTACCAAATTTATTTGATACAAAGGATGTGATGGCCTACACCAGTTGGATTACACCGTATAAGGAACATTTATTAGATATTACAAGGGAGATGTTATTATTTTTGTTTTTCAATAACCAATCCCAATATAAGGTTTTACAAATTTAGTATGATTGAAACCATTTAGATGATATGTTCAGCTCAATGAGATCACGTCCCGAACAATGTTCATCACATGATCCCATTAAATCCCCCATCACGAATCTTACTCTTAGTGAGTGTGATGGTGTATTAAATGTATATGTATCAATACCTGATAAACATGATTATTTAAATTATTTTTTAATTTAATATACTTTCATTCATTTATTGTTGCCTTCAAATAAATTTTTATTTTGATACAATAATAAAAAAATTATTTTATTGGTTAATATGATAACTGACGAAATGAATTTATAAATTAACATACTCTTGAAATTAATAATAATTTAACGGAATATTATTACTATATATTATTTATCAGATATAAACAATCATATCAATTTTATAAAATCAAATCTAATTTTATTATGGTTTGAAAAGTATTCTAAAAAATAGACCATTTTCAATAACCGCGGGTCATAATTTTAATGATAAAAATTAACATATTTATAAAATTATTTAGATAAAATTAATATTATTTTTGGATTCATAATGTAGAAATTATCCAATGATTAATTTTTCATTATTTATAGAGAGCTGAATTTTTAGAAAAAATTAAATGTCATATAAATATAATTTCAGTTTTATGTCATCATAATGACCCAATTGTGATTTATTAAGTAATATTAATGGGATCAATGAATAAATATAATTTCTTCCATTAAATTAATATGATTTAAATTTTATTTAATTTTCTTTATAAATCCTTTTTGAATCCTTCGAAATATATAATATTTTTTAATAATTTAAAATCATTTCATTAAGTGTGTGACTTACCACTGCATCGTGAATGGTAATATATAATAACATTAGGCCATTTACCTTCTATAATAATAAAAACCAATCCCATTTTCTATAAAATATGGGAAACCCCCTTGGTATGGTTTGTGGTTATGGATGTTTTGTTTTTTAGAATCCAAAAACAAAATAATAATGAAATCTCCCTCTCTTCTTATAAAAAAACACCCAATGTCCATTTTCACTTCACAAAAAAAATCTTGGATCACATTATTACTGTTTAATCCTCTCCCTAAAGTCATTCCATAATATAAAGAAGCATTCAAGAATACCACCTGAATCCTTTGGAGTCACACACTAATGTTATGGTTTTACGACTCCATTAATTTATCAATCACTCTTTTTATTTTATATATTTAATGTTACATTTTATAATGATGGGATTTGATATTCCCTATTAAAATAACATTACATTTAATTGATAATTGATGATATCATCCTTTAAATATCTTTAATCCTCCCATGATATATTATGTAGACCCATTACCAATCCAAAATATCGTAAGGATTATTTTCTCAATTAGTTAATTTTCATTTCCTTGTCCATTATTTTTAAAAATTTATAATTTCGTGATATAATTTTACATGAACATTTTTTTTTAAATTTTATTTCGAAAAAACATGTCACCCCTTTCTCTCTCATCTACTATTTTTATGAATTTATATGCAACGTCGTTATGTGTCCGAACCTTCACCATTATTTTCCATGAAAAGACAATTGTATAGTGAATACCATACCAATTATTTAATCAAGGGTATTCACTTATATGAACATATACATATTTATTAAGTACTTACATGTTTTCAATAGACAGTTCTTGATCTTGGAATAAATTATGATGGTTAATGAATTCATGTGGTGTTATATATATGGCACACATAAGGATAATAATTAACTGATTATAATGGGTGTTACTAGATAGCACTCCAATTCATTACATAATGTTTAGTATCATTATTATTCATTTTTGGAAAGGGGTGATCCTAATTATTTTATGGGACATTTTCTACCATGATGTCTCTATGGATTTAGCCTTGATCCAATATTATTATTCAAGGTTTTAGGTTATTTTCACATTTACTTTTTTATTATTACCATTCCATGTTATTTTTTTATTCATGTTCCTTTATATTATTTATTGATATTCATATTGTCTAACATGTATTATCTTCTTCTTGTTATTCCTTTATTATTACTATAATGGGATTTATAGCTAACCCCTTTCATATGTTTTCCATAGAATATCCCATGTAGTTTTATGTGTGTTGGAATATTATGATCTTATCAATGAAGTTTTAAATAATGTTTTGTATCCCATTATGTATAATGTCATATAATGTACCTAATTCACAAATAAAATATACTTTATGACCTTTTTTGTATTAATTTCAATTTTTTAATAAGACATGATTAATGTATATTAAATAGAAATATCATTATAATTGGTAACTAAGGAAAATGTTTTTTATTTTTGGGATTATGATTACAAAACTCTCAAAAATGTCAAAGAGATAAGGCTATGTATAATAAATATACCAAATTTTTTGTTAGTATTGCATAAGTGTTCTATAAATAAAATAAATCCATGTCTATATACTACTATTGGATGTGGTTATGGTATATATATACCAAGGAGTAACAACTCCAAAAATATTTCCTAGTCCTGACTCCGGGTAATATAGTAATCAAAAATGAGAATTACTGCACATTTGGTTTCATACTCCTGGGGATATGCTTTGGTATATTTTAATCTCATTATGAACCATTATTATCAGAACAAAAAATTACACATAAAAATTTTTGTTTGTAAATAGACCATGCATAACATAGATTGAATCCTAGCAACTAATATGTTAAGTGTATAAATTTAATTTATTAGTTAGACCTTTATTGTCATTGGATTACCCTTTATGAGTTTCATTATATAATATAATATCCTTACTTAATCTTTTACTCAATCCAATGGGGGAAATAAAGATAATTCGTTTAAACAATCAATGAGATGTGAAATATGATGACTTCCCTTATAATATACCCAATTTGATGGGAGGTGGAGTCACAATATTTGTCAAGATACTCTATTAGAAGACTTGGGTTATGAATAAAATCCTATAATAGGAGGATCATTTAATCCAACGGATGAGAGAACAATCTACAATTAAAATCTTTATTCTACAAATGCCTCATACTTTCAATAGATCATCTAATCTCTTAATCATTTAACAATGGATAATCTCTTTTGAGAGTATATTCTTCATCCTTGAGTATTCCAAACAATATAACATTCTTCTTGTTTTATATAATCTTATGAAAGAGCATGATCAGTTTTGGAAATTGATCTGTAATATGAAACCATAGGAACTGATAAACACAACGGAGAGGAAAGAATTTTGAAAAATAATTTTTGACAAATATTTTCCCCACACTCTCAATATTAAAATATATGGATATTTCCTTGAAATCCTGGATTTTTTTTGACAAATATATTAGGGAACATGAGGTAATATTCACAAGACATTCATGATATGCTTGTGGCTTTGTCATTACCCTTGAATTCATGGTTGACTATATATTTGGAGGGTTAAAATCTAGTACAACAAAATCCATAGAGATCAATGACTTTGATAGTTATGATGAAACTGTATGATCTTTAATCAATTTCAATATAGAGATCGAATAATCCAAAGGGTTTCATTGGGATAATAATAGGAAAATTGAGTTTAATTATGGATACATGAGGGTGAAATCTAAGGGTTCTATGAAATTTCATCACCCCCACATGTTAATGGTGTGTAAATAATCACCCCAAAAATTTCCTATAGGATATATGAAATGCATTAGGTTTGGGAATTAGGTACGCATAGATATTAATATTTAATAGGAGAAACCAACTAATGTAATAGAGGAATGAAATGTTCCAGTGAACTCTCATTGAATTATCTATTACTTCTACTATAAGGAACCATTAAAATTTTCAAACCAATTCCCTATGGAAAATATTTTCTTAGATGACCAAAAATCTCCAAGGTAGAAAGGGTGATCTATATCCATCACTAAAAATGATGTGAATCTAGAAAAAAAAATTTTGATAGGTATTGTATCTATTCATCCAAGAATAGAAAACATTCATTCATGACTCTGGTTCTACACATTCCAACATATCACAAATGTTTTGAAGAACTATTAAAACACCTCAACAAATCATGGAACTTGGTTTGTCAGTGAAAATCGATAATGGGAAAGTTATGGCATCCCTTGTACATACTTCATCTTTGGTCACCATTTTTTGGTTGAAATCCAACAGAACCTTTTCAAACATCCTCTGGTGTAATTTTATTCAATTTTGGTAATGGATTTCCTTTCTCTATATAGATAAAACATAAATTTACATGAGAATAAAATAAATCTGTATACGAAAAATCAACCATCAATTCAATACATGTGAATGTAGGTGGATGAATCCTCATTAACAACATAATTTAAATAATGGATATTGGTTCCCTATGAGAAATAATATCTATATCAAATGATTGATTATAAAGAAGGACCATTCTCAAATATATTCTTATTTGAAGGAATACGATGATGTGTGTCCACTAAATGTTCCAGGTTGGCCTCCAAGTAGGGAGGTTGAATTTAAAATTGATCGTATACCTAGGATATTGCCAATATCAAATAATAAATATAGGATTGATGTAGTTGAATATGAGTAAATACAGAAAAAACTATAGTGGAATCTATATAAAGGGTTTATATGTCCATGTTCTTCACCATGGGGTGAACCAATCCTCATCTTTAGGACTAAGGATTGGTCACTTTACATTTTCATTGATTTTCTTGAGCTCAATAAGATACCAACAAAAAATTATCCTCTACCTCTATTTGATGACATATTCTCTCATCTACTTGTATAATAAAAATTCTTCAATGTGTATCTTCAGTCAAGATATCAGCAATTATGTTTGAAGAAGGAATATATCCCCATAAAATATTTTTATACAAGGTATTGGCACTATGAGTTCATAGTGATTCCATTTAGACTAAAAAATTCTTTATAAATATTCATGGATTTTATGAATTAAGTCAATAGAGATTTCCCTAAAAATAGCCTTTATAGATGATATCCTAATATACTGCAAAATAAAGGAGGAGAATGTGGAAGAATTGAACATTGATCAAAATACATTGCAAAAGGTGATGATTTATGAAAAGTAAAAGAATTGTATGTTCTGGTGGAAGGAAGACTCATTCATTAGAAATATCACCACAAAAAATGGGATATCAATAGACCCTTCAAAGAAAAAAAGGAATTGGAGGATGTCTGAGGGAGACATCAATGGAAGATATTCGTATTTTACTTATGTTAGTTGGTTATTATCACAAATATCTGAGAAATTTCTTATGAAATTCAATCCCCCTTTCCAAGCTAAATTTGAAATGTATCAAGTTTTATTGAAATTATTAATGGGAATAAATATTTATGGGGTTGAAATGCAGGATTATCATTTCCACTATACATAAAATAACCACAAGTGGGAAAAAATTTAAAATTTTTAATGATTTTTAAATTATGGTATTGGGAAATGTGTTAATGAAAAAAATATTAATTTCCAATAAATCAAGGCATTTAAAAATTATTGAGGAAAACTTCCCCATGATTGATTTAGAGTTGGAAACTATGATTTTGTATTTATTATCTAGTGGAATTATCTCTATTAGGGGAAGTTTGAGATATATACTGATCAAAACAACCATAAATATATATTAACATAGAAATATATTAATATGAACCAATGAATAGTTTTTATCTCTTCCATGATTATGAATCTCAATGCACAACCATCTTTGTAATGAAAATAAGGCAGTGTATTCTCTATGTAGAATGAAGCCAACAATTCTATCATTGATGAGACTTTTAAAGGATCTAATCTTTATCAATTTGAGGAGGATAGCCATGGGAATAATAACTAATGGAACCTCATCTATCCTTTCCGAATGGATTGCTCATTCATACCATTTGAAAAGGAAAATGGATTATCAATGAAAACATGTGGGAATTCAGAAGATATTGAAAACTATATGGAATAGTAAATCCTCAGTGATCAATATTAATTAAGAAGTAATTTTGAGATTTTGGGTAGTACTATGTTTCCATAAAATCACAATTTAAAGAAAGAACTATTGGTTGATGCACATATGTCAACATTTTCCATTAACACAGAAAAAAAGGTTTATCGAGTTCTCATAGTGAACTAATTGTTGGAACACATGAATAATTAGATGGAAAAATATACATCAAAGTGCGTGGAATATCAGAAAAAAACGGTTCAAATGTAGTAGTCTAATTGGATTATAAATCCATTACACATACCAATATAGAAATAGAAAAATATCACCATGGAAATTGGCATCAATATTTCAAAGACATCCAAACGAAGTAATGTTATCTGGGTTGTTTTTCATTGTCTTACAAATATTTCAGACTTCATTTTCATTTAAAAGGATTTTAGAATAGATCAAATGGAACAAGAATACAAATAAAAAGTGGTGAGATTTCATGGAGTACCACGATCAATATTATCTGATTTAGATCCAAGATTCATATCCACATTCTTAAAAATTATCTAGTATGCTACAAAAATTGATATGATTTCAGTATATCCTATAATATTATAAATGACAGACATTATATGTAGACTATTCAGAATCTGAAATAATCATTTTTATCATGTTCTACAAAAATAAAATAAATATGGGGTTAACATATTCCTTTTTATGAGTTCCCTTACAAAAATAATTTCCACTCAAGCATCCAAATTGATCCCTATGAAGCCCATTATGGGAAGAGGTGCAGAACACTATCATGATCGGATGATTATGGGGAATAACATATTGGTCATAAAATTTTTGAGGATATAGTATATATTTTTAAGACCATTCTGTATCACATCAAGGCTGTTAATAGTTGTTGAAACTGTTGTGGTGACAATCATCAAAGAGACCTACCATTTGATGTTAGAGAAATGGTATTCCTTTGCATATATCTACGGAATAAATTGTTGGGATTTTGGAATAAAGGAAATTTTAGTTCATATCTTTTGAGATCCATGATATTATAGATGTTTTGGACTATCAACTTACACTCCCACTGAACCTATCTCAAATTCATGGTGTATTTCGTGTATCCCTAATAATATGTTACTTACACCCCCCTGCCAAATACTCAATCTAAAGGTTGTATCACTGTATAATGATTATTCCTATGAAGAGTAGTCCATAAATATGATAGATTTTAGTGAGACATTTCTACCAAATATGTAAATTCCCGTTTCCAAACTAGTATGAAGATGCATCATGGGATCTAGAGGATGTGATGAAGAAGTGTTACCCTCATCTGTTTAAGTGTGGGAAACGAACATGTTAGCGGTGAAATATAAAAAGGGGGGATATTTTAATGAGCCTAACAATTATGAATAAAATTTCCCTATTTCAGTGTTGGAAAAGAACATTTCAAGGGATAAATTTCTATGCAGGGAATATTTTAATGAACTATGCTGTTATGAATAAAATTTCCCCTATTTTATAAATTTAATGTCTTATGGTTTTAGAAAAGACATTCACATATTTTAATTATTATACTTAATTAGATTTTATTGACTATTAATTATCGTTATTGTTGATAATATAGATTTAGAACTTTGATAACATGACTCGTACAAATATATGTGATAACATATCCAATTTACATAGAAAAAGGAATTAAAATCCTCAACTAATAGGATTATACCCTATGAAGACTATTTATTAGAGATTTTGAGGTAGAAATAATTTCATGGATTTTCCCTAGACCAATCACAATCTGTGATCCATGAAAATAAACATGAGCGAATCTTTTTATAGTATAAGATTAAGTTTATCGAGATCACGATGCAAACAGTGTTTTCAAATGACCCCATGAAGGCCACACCATCACACACATTACTCTTAAGGATAATTATAATGTATTAAATGGATACATATCACAACATTATCAATATGATTTTTAGATTATTTTTTAATGAATTAATTTTCATTCAATTATTCTTACTTTGTAAATAGTTTTTATTTTGATAAAATAAAAAAATTATATATTTTGTTAAAATAAAAATTAAAGTAATAAATTTATGAATTAATGGGGTTTTGAAATAAATATTACATCCATGTAATATTATTATAAATAATATTAATCATATATAATTTATCATATAATTTTTCTGATGTCAAATTTAATTTTAATTATGGTTTGAAAATTATTATTGTCAAAAACCATTAATTTTCAATAAATGTTGGTAATTATATTAGAAGTGAAAATTCAAATATTTGGAAAATTATTTGGGAAAAAAATGTTATTTTTTGAATCATAATATCTAAATTATCCAATGATGAATTTTTCATTATTTTCTGAGACAACTTAATTTTTGCCTAAAAATTAAAAACCATATAAATATACATTGTTTTTTGTAAAATAATAATGAAAATAATGTGATGTAATAAGTAATATAAATGGTAACCAAGACTAAATATATATTTTTAATTTAAAATAAATTTAATTCATGTTTATTTTATCTATTTTATAAATCCTTTTTGAATCCTCAATAACATATATTATATTTTCTGATTTTAAAATATTTTCTTCAAGTGTGTGACTCACCACCACATCGCTAAGGGTAATATTTTAACAATTATCACCATTGGTATACTAAAATAATTAAATCCACTCCCAATTTCATAGAACCAAGGTCCACACCCATGGGATGATTTGAGAAATTGGATATTTGATTATGTAGCCAGCATAGCCAAAATAAAAAATAATTCTCCCTATTTTCCAATATAATCCCAACCAATATCCCTTTTACATTCACTCAAACTCATTATATAAGTTCCCAACTATTCCATGCACACCCTAGAGTCCTCCCTAGGCTCCCAAAGAATTAAATAATCCCCTCCCAGGTCGTTGGAGCCACACACTCATGTAAAGGATCTTCCACTTTTCTCTTTTATCAAGCATCATTTTTATGTTATGTCTGTTAATTTTCATTTCATTATGATTAGATATGATATTACATATTTCCCTTAATTGCCTTTTTATTTTTTTATAAATTACGATATCATTTTTTCACTCTCGTTAATCATCCCACAATCGTTTATGTAGTCCTATTACCATGCCAAATTATCATAATGATTGTTCTCTCTATTGATGTTTCTTCATTACCTTATGCCTTATATTCTAAAATTACTAATGTTCGGATATAATTTTACATGTCCCTATTTCTGACCATATTATATCCAATTAATTAATGATCTCTTTCTCTCTCATCAACAATTTTTTATGAATATTTTTTTAATAATATTACTCTGCCGATATTTTATACTGATTATCCATGCCAAAATAATTGTGTAGTGATTACCATGCACATTATTCTATCATGTGTTTTCACCCTTTTTCCCATATACTAATTTATTTGGTAATTTGATTAAGGAAATACACATTCACTGATCAAGTAATTCATTATTATGATGAATGAATCCTTGTCTTATAATGTATGAGCCACAATTAAACATGACAATGAAATGATTATGATGGGTTCACCCAGATAGTTCTCCAATGAATTTTGTAATATTTAGTATCATGATACATCATGTTGGGATAGGGGTGTACATGATTCCATTTTGTGAATTTTTCCACCATGAGGTCTTTTCATATTTAGCCTTGACCTATGTTTATGATCTACTTTCTTAAGTTGTTTCCACATTTCCCATGTTATAATTAGCATGAAATGTCATTCCCTATTATTAAATTTTTTACACTCCATCGATATAAATATTGTATATCATGTATTATATTCTTCATTTTGTGTATTTTTTATTCCCTTAATGGGTTTTATAGCTCACCACTTAATTATTTTTGTCCCCACGATATCCCATTATGTTTCATGTTTGCCAGAATATTTTGATCATGTCAAGTAAGTGTTCAATAATTCTTTGTATCCCATGTTATATGTTTTTCTGTAATGTACATAATTTTGAAAGACAATAGAATTAATTATCATTTGGGATGTATTAAGTGTATTCATTTGTAATAAAACAAGTATTAATGTGTAATAAAGGGAAGGGTTGTTATAGTAAATGGGTTCTGATTCCCCTTAATTATTTACTTTTTATTAATTGAAAACATTAATTTTTTATTTGTGAAGTTATATTTTGGTATCCCCATATCTAAATCATTTCTTGGATTCCTATCAGTTCTAATGAATTACAAATGCATGGGGATCATATCACAGTGTATGCGGTGGTGAGATGTAAATGATTTAAAAATATATTTTTTTCATTTATGATTCAAATGGATTATAAAATGATTAAAAAACATTATTGAAGTTTTTTTTCTGTATACTTTTTTTATAACTTGTTCATATATTATTTAATATTAAATTTTTTTAAACAATTTATATTTTATAAAAAAAATTTAATAAAAAAAGCCAAGATAATAAATTTTAAAAAATTAAAATTTTTTTTTTCCAATTACATTGAATGATAATTTGATCTAATAATAAAATATATATTTTTAAATCAAGGGAAATAATTTATAAAGGATTATAAATTACAGTGTTATAATATTTGAGTTTTATATTTAAAATTATTAATCATTCATAATTAATTAATTTTAAAATTTTCAAATTATAATTTATGCTTTATTTGTTGAAATTATTTCGAAAAAATAAAAATTTATTTTTTATTAAAATTATTAAATGATTAAAAATTTATTAAAGTTTTTTATAATGTTAATATTAATGTTTTATATTATTTTTGAATGTAAGGTGTTTATATTCAAGTTTTAGCTAATTACTAAAATGATTATATAATGACTTTATATTTGAATAGTTAATAAATGTCTCTTTCTTTTAAACAATGTAAACTATTAAATATTTTTGGAATTCCATTATAATTTATATTTAATTTATTTTTTACGAAACAATTATGGTCTATGTAATATTTATAAGATAAATACCTTTAAGTATAATGGGTTTCATTTTATTATAAGTGTGAAATCATAATATGTATATTCCATCTACCTTGATCATAGTTTTCAATTTGACTTATGAGCTATATAATAGGTTTTCTAACGTTACTTTGTGTATATTTGGTTTTAGATATATCATTAATTTAGTTCCCTATTGAATAATCTACTATAGTTAGAGGGACATGGAGTCTGACCACTTACCAAATTAGAATCTATGGCTTACCTTGAAGTGTGAATGGGGTTTTATAACCATTTCTATTGTCTTTCCCCTTAGAATATATTCAATCTCGTGTAAGTATATTCCATTATAAAAATTTATCTTGTACCACTTTCATATAATCAATTTATATTTTAATTTTTATGTTCAAATTCAATTTTTAATGATTAATAAAAACTGATGGGGTTTGTAAAGAGTTACACATTAATGTAGTGGGAATATAATAATTTGGGGGATGGAATAAGGATTGAAAACCAAAATATTTTGAAGGATAATGTAACAAAACCTTAGAATATAATTATTTTATAATATATAATGGATGAGAATTTAATATAAATTTGAAGAATTTTATATTGAAGATATGAAAAAAAATCCTTGAACAAAAGTAGGATATTCCTTATAAGGATACACATGTCAATACCTTGATCGTTTAACCAGGTATTGTAAATATTGAAATGAGTACCATTCTATTATCTTGTTTATGGAAGAAATGTTATATATAAGTCCATATTTTCTAGTTGGTTATTCCATGATTAGAATGTGTATCCCTGAATTGCCCCATATTAATATATTATTATTTTTATATTTAAGTTATACTATCTAGTAAACTGAAATTGTTATGTGATGACTTGAAGAGAGTTGAGTAAAATATTATGGGGAAATTAGAAAAATATTTATCTACTCATCTATCTATAATTAATAGCTATTATGTTTAATATGATTTTATACATTAATATGAAAGGACAATTTTCATAGAAATACCTTTTTATGTAACGAGGAAATATTTATCTTATATCATTACATTGACATGATGTTTGGGATATAAATTTTTAGTGGGATTACATTTATTAAAATTCCATGGTGAAATAATATAATTTATGATATTATGCCCCCAATATACCATTATTATGGATTATTGAATACCTAATAATAAACAAAATTTATCACACTAATAGATGTGACTTATAAAATAGTTAGAAGCTGGTATTTACTATAGATAAGTGTTCTCAAGGAGAATCATTCAGAGTAATAAAATTTGAATGTTGTATATATTAAATTTATATTACTCTAACTCATGGGTATTCAATATCATGTTTATGTCCTAAAAATATGTTGAAAAAAATAGATTTATTCCATTGATGGAATTGAAAAATTTTGATGTAGTTATTTGTGTTGGTAATGGGTAAAATGTTTACTCAATTGAATTATACTCATTAGATCAATTTCTACTATAATTATTTCTCAAAATTGGAAGATTCTTATTTTCATCCCCCAATAAAAAATAAATTTATTTCAATATATTTTTTTACAAAATATGTTATTTTTATTTATTATTAATAAAAGGATTGTTTTATGTATGAAATGAGATGTCTTATTGTGTTATTAACTAATAAATTCATTATATATTCTTGATATAGATAATCATTATTATAACATTGAGAATAATAAGGTTTTGGTTATTTATTATCCCACCTACCATTGGTTTTATTTCTTGGTATTAAAAATGAAAATTGAATTAACAGTTAATTCTGAATAAGGATGGTAGGGTTGATTTAGATTATGTAAATTAAGTTTTATATAGAATAATAATGTTAGGAATTATTCACAATAAGTAGTTTATAAATTATTCTAATCCCATTATCTCTAATTTATACATTATGTATCCCTAGTATCATATTATTGGGTATGGGCTTTAGATAACAGTTCTGATACCTTACATCAATGGTAGATAGAGATGGACCATCATAGAGTAACAATATAGGATATTATAGATTTATTAGAAAGATTAAATTCTCTTATATATGTAGTTACCACATTTGGATAATGTATCAACCATTTTTTACTTTATCCATCTATACAAGTATGAAATGTTTTCCAAGTTTTATATATATATATATATATATATTATCCTTGATATCAAATTACTATTAAATTTTTAGTTAAAATTTAATATATATATATATTTACCCATATTTTTAATGTAATATATTAAATATAATGGCATAAAAGTTAGACAAGAAAAATTTATATATCAAAATGGCCATAAATAATACCCCTCACATTATTTTTAGGCTATAAACATATTCATAATTGTAGCTAGATGTTTATGACAATCCAATGGATGGTAAATTTTGTGGTCATGATATTAATATGATGTTTTCCAATAAATATATCATTTAACATGTAACTATGGAAATTTTTGGAAATCTTTATGATGTAAATATTTTCCAACAATATAGGTTATCATATTTATTTGAATTATATTAATTAAATTAAACATAAAATATGTTTTTATATTTTATGAGGTATACATAAAATATTTTCATTCAAAATTATATGAATTTGGGATATAGATTTCCTAGAAAACAATTTATTTACCTAATAATTAAGCAAATGAAAATATAGAAAGAATTGTATATATTTTAGAAATTTAAAAAATTAATGCAATTTATTATTGAATTTTTATTTATCATCAATGGTAAAGAACATATATTTCGTAATGGGTTATGTATATTAACTAAATAACTAATCATAATATATTTTGTATTTTTTTCATTGGATGATTTGTTTTTTTTTCAAAATAATAAACAACAAATTGGTTATGAATTATACATGTTTATTCTCTAGAAACGTTTAGCGTTGTATTGGATATGTTAGTTTTATAATTTTTAACCCTATATATTTTGTTGAATTTTAGAATTTTTTTCATTCATATAATTTTTAAACATGTCATGGTATTAAATTATATATTCAATATGTGGAAAAAAATATATTTTCACAATGGTAATATCTAATTTATAATTACTATAGTTTTCATCAGGTATATAAAATTATATATTGAATTCAAAACATATTTTGAAACAAAATTTTCAACATAATAAAGGAGTAATGGAATGTTGATATTATGTTCTAAGATTTATGTTTGAAATAATTTATACTCTAGATGATTCAAAAATTTCCAAGGATATATTACATTATATCATTTCATCTAAGTTGTTTAATAATAATATTGATCATATATGTAAAGTTATTATATTTCTAATTAGTATCATTTTTTTTGTCTCTCTCTCATATTTAGGAAAAGATATAAATAAAAACCACGGATCTTGGGTGGAATAATTTGATGTTTTTTTGGTTTTATTTTATATGTAATTTATACTATGAATTATAAATTGAAGGCTCTAATGTTGAAGAGATTTTACCTACGGTGTGATGTAAATTTATTTCATCGCATTATATTTATGCTCTTGTTTTATAATTCTATTAGTACTGAAGCCATTATACTATTGGAATAATGTATTTGAAAATAATTATGTATAAGTAATTATTTTTCTTATCAGTTATATTATAATAGTTTTAATTATTTTTTAAAACTAATTTTAAATCATTTATTATATAACATGCATGAAGGACCATTATTATTCTATAACTTATCATTTATATATTATTTTTTCCTATGATAAATGATATGATGTACTTTTCTATTTTGGTTCAAAATAACTGATATGTACAAATATTTTTACAATAATGTCATGATTAAACATATTCGAAAACAAAAAAAATATGATGAAGAAAACCATTTTTCACGATAGTTTTTATATTTAATAGTTTGATACTTATGAATATTTTTTTGGGGAAAGATAACTAAGTCACCATATAAGGGGAAAATGTGAAAGGGGTAGTGTAATATTGGATCTTTTATAATGTTATAATGGTAGTTTAATGATTAATCATAAAATTATTTTTCATAGGTACATTTTTAATTTTAATGATTATTTTACATTATATAGTTATTTTTTCAGATGAAACACACTTGTGAATCTTATAATGTTTTCAAATAATTTTTTTAAAAAGTTTATCATAAAATATCATAATGTATAATTATTCATTATAATATTGGTTGTGGTGAATACTTGATATCAGAATTCATAAATTATCTAATTGACTAGGGAATTGTTTCACTACCCACTCATCATGGAACCCCATAATTGAAAAGGGATTTGAGAATATGAAATATACCATGATAGAAATAGTTTGGTGAATGATGTGTTTGTGTGGCCTAATTACTTCATTTTTAGTATATTTTATAGAGACCGATACATCATTACTAAAATTCTTTCCATCGAATGTTTTTTAAATAATCGCATATTATATATGGACTTGGAAGAAACCCAATTTGTATATTGTAAGGGTTTTGTGTTTTGAAAATATGTATATTGTTTTTTTTATATTAATGTATAAAAATCTGATATATGATTAATTTTTGTTTATCCCATATAAAATATTCTATATTACTTATAAACCCAACTGAACAAAAAGTGTTTAAGGCATGTTATTGGTTTATCATTATGAAAGAAAAATGGATTCACAGTGTTAATGTGAGTACTTTTAAAATTGATGATTTATAAGAAAATCTAATGGGAAATTTTACTCAAATAAAGGTTTAAATGTTTCTATAAGTAGTTCTAAATAATAACAAGATCATTTTATACACGATCCTCAATCATCATGTAGGATTTTTTAAGAATCCAAGAAATATATATTCTCAAGAAAAATAATGATGAACTGAAATTCATATATAATGAAACTACCTCCTACATCAAGGCTATTGTATGTTAAGATTACTAGAAATTTTAAATCTATGGAAACAAAGATGGGCTTCAACTACACTAATATATTTTGTAACATAGAAGATGGAATATAAGTGGTAAAACACATATGTATCATGTGGGGTTATCAAAATGAAACTAACATAGATTTTATATTACTTATAAATAGTGCAATACTAATGGAAAATGGTTATATATAAATTTATGGTATTAACTATCAAGATACCATATAAACAATTGTAATTGAATATTCCATTAATTTTTTTGTATCTATAAAAAATCATTATTTTTATGAGATATATCTTAAAAATATCAATTCATATTTCTTTCATAGGAATTTAGTTTCATACATGTTTATGATATAGCCAGGGGTTTTGGATTTTCCAAATGATTCATGAATGGTGTGAATGTTGGAAAGTTCCATTTATGTACTGAAGCAACTATCATAGATTGGGAATATCATATTTGATGATAGAATCACTATGTTCGGTTTCATAAAAAATTTCTATGATTCCTAATCATATATGTGGGTTTTGGGGAGTATAATAATATTTCTAAATTTCATGTAGATGGAGTATTATTTATCATAAATGATTTCCCAAAATATATATTTATGATGTTTTTTGACGTAATTTTTTCTCAATTAAATGCACGGGGGAAGCTACCTATGAAATAGGTATGAAGATATATAAGGATATGTGTATGAGAATTCATAGACTGAGTTTGAATACACATATTGGAGAAGTGATACCGATGTTTATCATGATGAAAACCAAAATAGATTTATACTGGTTTTGTATAGAACAAATTATAGAACTATTCATGATCATTATAAATATATAGAACGGTTGGAAGGGATTCTTCATTCCACCTCCCTTGGATCAATGAGGTATTACTTGTTGTGTAATCGACTCTATATCTCTTTTACATTATTAAAACATGTAAGTAACAATAAAATTCTGATGACAGTATCTAGATCATTATGAAAATATTATTAAATACATGATAAGGAATAAATAATTTTCTAATTCTATTTAATGTAGAGAATAAACTCGATAAAATGTATTCATTGATTCTAGATTCAATTATAATAAATATGATATAAAATCTAAATCAAGATTATTGATTTTTCAAAATAAAGGAACAATTCTTTTGAAGAATTACATATAATCCACCATTATAGACTTGCCATTTGAGGCAGAATACATTAATATATCTAGAGAAATAATGGGTTTTTTGGATTAAAAAGTCTATTATTGAACCCAGTGATGGTTCTTGAATCAATGGATCAATTTATATATATATATTTATTATTACAAACATTTGGTTATTAGTCATGAAATGTAACCATAATCACACCAATGGTCCAAATAGACCTACAAAAATACCATCTCGTATTAGATATTATTGATTTGGTAGATTGTAAAGGACCCGACCCAAGTAGCCCAGATTCATTGGTTCTGTTATTATGTTGCAAGTAAATATAAAAATTTGCATACCAAAGGAAAAAATACTTTAGTATACATATAAAACTATATGAATAGTTCAATATTATATTATATATGAAAACATAACATAATAAGGTATTCTAATTCAGTTCACCATTATTATATTTTTTATATCTCTTCATATCAATAAAAATACACTTGTTGACATCTAAAAGAAAAATAAAGATAATAATTTGTTAAGGTCAAATGCTCAGTAAGGGTGTGAATACAGTGGAAGCTAACATGAATACATAATTTATATATAATATTTAAAGTTAAATCTATGATAAGACACTATAACATAAAATTAAGAACAAAATTGCAGGAATAAATGATGAAAAAAAATGCAATATAAATAATCATATGATATTGAAACTTATTCATGGATTCATAACTAATAAACTAATATAAATAAAATAAAATAAATAAATCATAATGAGTAAATTATTATTCTTAAAAATAAAAAACATACATTTGAGTCCTTGTTCAAATACATATTAAATAAATGTGTAAAACATCTGTAAATACCAAAACAAGTTTATCTCATTAGACCAAATGATGCAGCAAAGGAATATAGGGGGAATCTCCCATTACATGATAATTCTAGTGAATTCCTCGTATTTTAAAGGAAATATGTATTAAAATAATAATATCAATTACACAATAAATAAATTATTTATAATTAAATTAATCAATTTAATAGAAAAATTTATCCAGGGTAATATAGATAAAGGTATCAAAGTAGTACATGCCTAGTCAGAGTGATAATAAATCATCCAATAAAAAGGTTATATTCTATCATAATATAATTAACTCATTAAATAATTTCATTAAACAAATGTATTCTAAAATAGATGAAAATACATTAAAAATATCATTGGTGTCTTTTTTGGTAAATAATTCCCTTTCTACATTGAGATCACTTATTATCAAACCAATTCAAATATGAGGGAAACTATATTAGTTGAAAATAAACATGTAAACATTTATGTTATGATTAAAATAAAATATTATTTATGATGAAGGTAAAATACATTCATTCCATAAAAGAGAAAAAATTCCATTCACTATGTTGTGAAATCTTTAAAAAGTATCTCATTTAAAAAGCGGCAAGAAGAATACTCTAAAAACATTTCTTAAAAAAATAAACTATATAAATTAAATATATCTGTAATTTAAGAGTAATATAAATATTAATTAAAACAATTTAATTAAAATATTTATTTAGATGAAAAATATTCCACTGGCGGAACTTAAAAAAATAATCTCAAATAATGATGATATTGTGGAATAAATTGTTACTGTATGTATGATCTACATTAAACATATTCAATCATACTTTATAATTAATATAAATTTATTATAAATTTATTATATAACTATAACCATATATAACATAACTATTATTATTATTTTATAATCCTTTATCACCAATTTAATAAGAATTCATGATTAAAGTAACTATTGCGGCTAATAGATGCCTCATTTTTTCGTGTATGCTTTAGTTCAGTAGATTGTATCCCTTTTTTATTATGTTTCTGACATATCAAGAAAATTTATAATTATGTAAATATCATTTCATTTAATTATATATTAATTTATAGAAATCCATAAATGTAAACGATCTTAAAAGAATTACACTGTTCATGAAAATTGTATGTTGTAAGTATGCATGAATTATGTTATCACATTTTGATGGATGGAAAGGAAAAAATATTAAATAATATGTCACAAAAAAATTATCATTATTATTTTATATAAATCATATATATTGATCAAATATATCATAATTACCATCCATGTGAATTTTTATTTAAAAATAAATAACATCTCTTCATGGAGGTCGTAGTCAAGACGTATGCACGAGAAATGTTATCATTTCCCAGTGGAATGAAGTGTATGGTTGTATATTGTGTTTAATTATTCCATAATTTAATATTTTACAAATTATCCTATTTAAATATTAGACCCATCAAAATATCTGTCCATAAAATACAATGTTGAAAAATTAAATGTATCATTATGTGGAGATGGTTAGTCATATGTACGTTGACTGATACTTCCACTTCTCATTTTATAGGATGTATAATGGTAAATGGTGGATTCATATTCAAAATAAATTATAATTATAATTAATATACTAAATATATTTTAATCTGATAAATATAATATATTTTTAAGAGTTAAAAGGAGAATTAAATTCAGGAGTTCAGGTAAGGCAATTTCCTCTTCTTCAGAAGACCATATTAAGATCCATTATTAATGAATTAATGGGTGGAATTTTGGGGATATTGGAACTTAAATAAAATGAAAATGGATGATTATTAGTGAAAATTTTAGATCCTATATTATATAGGTTTTTAAATGCTGTGTACCGAGTTTATGATATTGGCATCATTTTATAATTGAGGTGTGCATCACATATGGAATTTTTTAAATGAAAAATTTATAATAAAGTCATCCTACGGTAAAAATGCCTCCAAATTTATAGTGATTCTGAAATTTTGTAGGATATATATTGAATAAAAAAATAAAATTATTAATGGTTTTTGTAGTGGTTTATATATTATCTTCTTTAAACCCTCAGAGGACATGTTTTAAAATTAAATGATATAATTTATTTTTCACTCATGAATGATAATAATTTTATAGAATTTATGTTTATTGGGAGATAAATTGGTAAATAATACATTATTTCACAATGTATTACTCCAAATAGCCTATTTCATTTTTTTAATTATTTTTAAGTAACTTATAAAAAATATTATTTTCATAAAATTTCATTAGTGTCAATTTTGACACTATTCATTTAATTTGACATCTCATACATCAAGAAAATAATTTAATCTAAAAAATCTCATTCACAAAACACTAGTATTTCATATTAATTTAAAAAATCATGGAAGACAATAAATTTTTCAAATTATTCATCTTGTAATATTTTAAGAATAATTTATTTTTATTTCTATTAATAATATAATTATTTTATTATTACTCAAAAGAAATTAAAGTAAATTATATTATTAAAAAAATACTTAAATAATGATCATGAATATAATTTTACTTTTCAAAAAAATGGACATTTATATTCATTCATAACATAATTTTATTCCATAGTTGAAATAAAATTGTTATTTTTAAACGAGATGGTGGCATTCGGTAAATTTCATTGATTTTAAATATATTATCTATGATTTTCATGGAAGAGTCTAAATTAAAAAATATTAATTTTCAGAATGATATGATAATGATCTAACTCTCATCATATAATAAAATATAATATTAAATATTAAGACCATATCACAAGGTTTAAAATTAGATTAACTCAATTTACCCATTATTGAGGTAATAAATTTTATCATAATTAATATTCATATTTACCCAAAAAAGGTACATATTTATAATATTTAAAACACCTGATTCTAAATATTTAATCCATTTTTATATATTCTATTTAAATAATTTTCGTAAATTAGTTTTAAAATATGTGGACAAAGATTTCAAAGATCACTTTTAGACAAATACAGTTGTTAAGCAAATAAAACAACTTATAGTTATCAAATAACTAGTTAAAACTCTATATGAGTGTTAAAAATATTATTAAATATAATATTTAAATTAATTAAACTAAATCACTATTATTCAATAATTAAAATTATATTTCATGAAAAAATATTTTTCCATAAAACGTATTATTTTACAATCAAATTATTTTTATTTTTATCGATAGATGAGGAATTTATTTTGTAAAAGTGTAAACCATATACATATGATTATTTATTTATTCCAATTTTTTAATTCCATTTTCATTGCCTAACTTATAAATATCACATAATAATATACCATGGTTTTTTTAAACTCAGTGTTTTGTGCAACAAAAGCTATTGATGTGATTAAATTTATTTAAAAAGAGACATACAATAAAATCATGGGGTGTTGCATTCATCCATCAATAAAAAAAATTCATCATTTAAACTATTATAATTTTATATTATAAATAGGTTTGGGTAGTTCTCCATAATTATTTCATCAGGATCCCATATTTCCTCTTCTATAATATTATTATTTTAATACATAAAATATTCATGTCCTTTGTTTCCTCAACAAATTTTCTATAGTTTACATAATCTAGATAAGAAATTATATAAATCATGTTCCAATTATATTTCTATAAATGTAAGAACATTTTTTGTTTCTATCATGTACATCCTTCAAAAATATATTAAGAACACATCGTGTACTTAACAAATTCCAAA
The DNA here is from genome assembly GCA_963277665.1 of Viscum album. Classification (NCBI taxonomy): domain Eukaryota; kingdom Viridiplantae; phylum Streptophyta; class Magnoliopsida; order Santalales; family Viscaceae; genus Viscum; species Viscum album. Next base: position 38,793,797 of record OY728160.1, on the reverse strand, counting down.
TAGAACTTTCAAAAATTAAAAAATAATCTCGAATTAATTCTATAATTTAAAAATTACTGATGTACACGAGTTTCATTTTTTTCACTCATATCATATCTTATAAGATCCTTACATAGAGAAAAATTAATGAAAACATGATATTCTGTTTTAAATTAAAAACCATTCCAACGAATATTGTTATATATGAATTTACTTCCATGAGATTTATTAATATGGGTTTTATTAGTCTATACCTATGTCATTTTCTCATCTATATGTTCTAAGACATAAATATTCCATTCACAAACTGCATCCAAAAAAGTCAGAGTTTGAGATATCTTACTATATAATTCTTCATATAGAACCATTTGAATGAAGAAATATAAGCTATTGTTATTGTAAAAATTGAAAATGTTAAATATTGATTAAAATTATATTGAATGTATATTTGGAATTCCTTAAAATGAATTTTATGGTTTTAATTGTCCTTTCTAACTACGGTTTATTTTGAGGATGATATTTTGTTCTTAGATAAAGCTCATTATCAAGTGCCTTTTGTATACCTTTCAAAAATATTTATGTGAGACATAGATCATGATCATAAACATTTTAATGTTGCATATAAATGTGTCTTGTATTTTATTAAATATAATTTCTTGCAATGAACTCTAAAGAAAAATAATTTATTATAGTGATTAAATGAACATTTTTGGTATATTCATCAACAATAACCCATAGAATATAATTCTTTCAAAGAGTATTTTTCTATCTTGTGACAAATTTCATAATTGTTTCTATATACTTCCACTTAGTAATACTCAATAGTTGAATGTATCTTCTTGGAGGTTTTCTCTCTACATTCACCTATTGAGAAACCAAACATCCTGACATATAGTCAGCATTTTCTGTTTTCAAAATATCCCACCAAAACATTTCTTTCACTTCTCTGTATATATTGGTTCTTCCATATTATATAGAGGAATTTGATCAGTAAGTATCATAAAATAATTCCCTCTTTAGCTCATGTATAGATGAAACACATAGTATCATTCTTGGTTATAGAACACCACATTTACATACAAATTCATATTCTTTCTCATCATTTCTGTTTTTAATTATCATTATAAATTTATGATCATCTGGCCAATAACTTATTTTTTTTTCCAAAATTGATTTTTTAATAAATTTTTTAATTCAAATTGATGTTTCCCATACATTATTAACTTCTCAATCCATCCATAAAATATCAACAAACATAAGATCTCTATCAATCATCATTTTGGTTATAACTCCATGATTCTTCATGTTCAATTTATCTTCTACCTAATTTGGATCCCCGTAGTAGTATTTTATAGAGGAATCATAATCCATCATCAAATAAATCCAATATAATAGCCTTATATTTAGTTATTTCTAATATAAGATGTATTTTTAGTTTCAAATGGTTAGTGTATGCATCACATATTTAACCATAGAGAAAATTTCTCTATAGGGACAAAGAAAACCTTATAGAGGCTGACTTATGATCATGAGTGGAATTTTTGTATTCATGATTCATTAAATTTCGAGATGCATCAACAATAACATTATCATCCATTATAAAGGCATAAAAAATTACTGTATTCAATGAATCACTATATATCAAAAAATATATTTTTCTAATTTTATGGTAAGAATAGGTGAAATCGACAGTATTTTTTTCAATTTATCAAAACATTCTTCTCATTTTATTTTATATAAATTTTATCCCCTTTATTAGTTGGATTGGTTAATGGGTTATCCGAATACTAAAATTTTTGAATGAATCAAATATATTTACCTACCAAACCTATGAAAGTACATACCTAGTTATATTCATTATTGAAGGAAAATATTTAATTTTATCTTCCATTCCATGATCAATTGAGATTCTATCCTTATTGAAAATGCATCCATGAAATGAAAATTTTTTAATCCAAAATTAACATTAGCTACATTTTCCATATACCAATTTTCATATAATAGTCTCATGAATAGTTTGGAAATGATTCCCCTGGAATTCATATAACATATAGTAAACCAATACATCATCAATAAGTATCAAAACAAAATCATCATGACATTCACTGTATAAACTCTTCATTAGACTCAATAAAATTAAAGGTTCATTAGTCAGTACAAATGGAATCAATGTAAAAATTTAGTGTCCATACCTCATTCAAAATTATGTATTTGAAATATTATCCTTCTTTAATCAAAAAATATTATATGAAGAATTTAGGTCAATCATTTATAATATTTGATCTCTATGAAGATTATAAAATTAGTCATCAATAACTTATAGAGGAAACTTCTTACGTAACTTAATATTATTTATTTACCTATAATCAATGCACAATATCATAGATCCATACTTATTTTAAATGAAATGAACATGGTATTTTTAAAGATAATAATTAGGGTGTATCAATCCATTATTAGACAACTCTTATTTTTTTCTTCAATTCCCCCAAGAGTCCTTGATATAGGTCTCATGCCCATGATTAGATAAATGGAAGAATCAATCTCATGCCCTGGGGGTTGTCCATGTAATTCCCTAGTGAATACGTAAATGTACTCTTACATGACAATTACATACTAAATTTTATGATTTACATTTCCATTTATATATTTTCTACTATCTTCTACCTCATAAGTTACATACAGATGAGATCATGTGGGTGGATCTAGATTTGAGTTTGATATAGTTTACCCTCTAAAGATAAGAAATTTCACATCTTCATCCCCAGTAATAATTTTCTTTTCTTTGAAATAAATTTATGAATTATATATTTAAATTCATTAAAAACAAATAATTATATAAAATTATAAAATAGGGATAATAAAAATTGGAAAAACACATTACATTTATGTGTTATAATGGGAACAGACGGACACATCCTTATTGAAGTGAGAATTGCACTAGGATTATTTATTGATAACTCCCTTATTATGGTGCTATAGTGATATTAAATTTTCAATGAATAAATAGTCTATTAAACATAATTAGGTTATCCAAATGAAAATATTGTGTTTCCAAAATTTGAGGACCTGATGAATTTTTATGCCACTATTTTATTAAGAACATCAAACTCGTCTATTATGCTTGTATAATATTAGTACTGATCTATTTCCCTTTTCTTTGTAATGTTCCCTTTAATACATAGTCAACTTTTTTACATAGTGTCTCATATCCATAAGGATCACCTTAAAGCATTGTAATCTTATTTCATTCCATTTCATTCAAAAAACGGGTGTCCATTATCTCTACATATGTTGCAAACTCCCATTCCTAGTAAGACGGATTCCTGGTGTTTCTTTCCACATTTATTATTAGTTTGAAATTTAACATGTCCTTTATTTTCCTTTGTCTAATTTAATTTTCTACAGAGATAATTTTTTATCTTGGAATATTTAATTCATTGTAATCTATATGTCAAAGTGAATTCCTTCTCTATCTTTATATGACATGATAAAATAGTGTAATATGTTTAAAATGTTTGGGAGACTATTTCCCTTCAAAAAATTAGATTAATCCAATCAAAGATTGTATTAATCATTATCATTAAGTTATGTACATAGTCTGAATGATTCATTTCAACCCATTTAATATTGTCTGTATACATAGAAATATTTTCATCTCCTTTTCCCCTTAGATTCAAGAATTATTCCTCAATATCAACTCATTGTTCGTGGGGTAAATATTTTCATAATAAAAGGTCCTTGAAATCCATCGATTCAATTGGAACTATTTTATTATCATCCTTAGTGATTAGAATTAATGAACACACGTGATCTGTATCCCCTAAGAGATGATAAAAACCCTTAAAAACCTTCTCCATTATATTATAACCAAAATAAATAAATATATTCTTTAATTAAATAATTTATTTTTTTTCGACCAATATATTTTAAGTTATATTAAATGATGGAGGTTGTTTAATCACTGAATGTTATATCATCTTCACCCAATGTTATTGATATGTAATCTCATCTAAAAATGAAATGGTATTATTTATAACATGGTTCATATATCCTTGTATTATAAGAAATTTTCAGCACCTTCTTGCACATCCAACTACAAATTCATGATTTCTCTTACTAGGTAAATTCATACATGGATTTTGTAAATTGATACATTTTCCATTACTCCCACTACTATAAATTACTAAAAAATTTCATACACTATGTTATATTATGTATCACAATTTATAATTTTGAAGCTATTGACAAACATAACATAAATTTTAATTTATGTATTACTAATCCCAGAATGGTAGTATTTCCATCCTTGAGAATATCCTAAAATAATATCTTAGGGTTATATTACTAAATCTATTTTTCCAAAATTCAATTTTGAAGGATTCTACTATGAATTCAACAATATAAAATATAAATAAGTTGATCAATGTTTCCAAAATTCAATGTTACATTATTATATTTGAACTAGATAAAAGAAGTGAAATCCCAATGGACTTAATAGTTTAATAGTATAGGTAAACTTCATTAATAGTTTAATATTACATTCAATTTAAAAAACACTATATAGTCTTTTCATTGAGTACACCAATATTCAATTTTAAATATCCTTTCATATGATTCATTATAAACTTTTTGTAATCATGGGTAAAAATAAACATAAAAAATGGGTGATGTCTGATTCTTAATAAGGTTATGCATACAATGGAATCAAATATGAATAAATATGGAATAAACATTGTAGAAAGGTAATAATATGACAACACATGTCATTTATTCAATAAAATAATGACGACGAATAATATGGATGTAATTAATAATTAAATAAAAATTCAGTATAAATAATAAAGTGATTTTGAGATATATACATGGATATCATAACAAATATATTATTACTATTATCATTAAATAACTAATACCATGAGAAAATTCATAATACCAGATATAATATCCATCATATCAATAACTGTTTCCATGACATCTTATATTAATTTGTATAACCTCATCTAAAAACGGAACTAGTTTGTCTACTAAAACATACTGATGCATCGAATGACCATAGTGGGCCCCATACAACACATACTATATGAAATTATATATTTTTTTCAATGGGGTGAAAAAATAATGAAAAATATAGTTCTTATTGAAAGTATCCTATAATGTTTTACTATTTACACCATATACAAACTTAATCATAAACCATCTTTAGTAACATCATGAATAATATAAAAAAGTACATCATAGGTCAAAATGATCATGAACCATCCAATTATATATGGTAGATGGATTCAGAATATATTAATATTATTTATATCATTATTCAACGGATTATTTTGACAAATATGAAATTTTTTTAACAAGTTTGTTGAAATATTTATGAGGAAAATATATTATTCACATTCAAATCACTAATTTTAAAACGTTAAAAATGAAGGGAAAAAAATTATTTGAATGAACATAGTAAACATGTAAAGGAAGATAAAGTGAAAAAAGTTTCACTATTATGGAAACATATGTTCCATACATATAACTTCAAACACATTGTATTTAGACTTTTATAAAATGGGTAATGAATACCGCATTTTAAATACAATAATAATATTCTTTTAAACCTTTTTTGTAAAAATAAATAAATTAGTTAAAATTTATTAATTAATTCATTGGAAGGTAATATAAATATTATTTAAAATAAATATTCAAAAAATATGGATATGAAATAAAATATTCCATATCAAGGATATAAACATAAAAAATCCTAAATATTGATGAGATTGTGAAATAATCAATTATATTTGGTATGAATTCCATTGTACATATATGAACATCCTATATAATAACTATTGATTAATTATTAATATATAAAAAACGAAAAATAGAATATATAATACCATATATGAATTTTTTATTATCATTTATATCCTTTTTTATGTAGAATTCAATGTGAAAATCACAATTTCATGTAATAACTATTTCATTTTATTGATATATGTTTTCGATTTCTTGTTTCAAACATTTTAATTTTATAGAGGTTCCATTATCTATATATTTTTAATAATTATATAAATACCATATTAATTAATTATGTATTTATATATTTTAATCAAAAATATGTAGTGTCTGAAATTGATATACAATGTTAATGGAGATGATATGTTGTACAAACACATGAATGTTGTTATCAATTTTTAATTGTTGGAATGAAAGAAAATAAAATAATAAGTAAACGTTCCAAAATCATTATAATATCATATAAATTATTTCTATTAATAAAATATATCCTAATTTCCATATGAGTTAAATATAAATGATAAAAATCTCATTGCAGCATGAAGGTTGTACTGCACATTTTTACCCGAGAAGCAATATAGTTTCCCGAAATATTGAATGGTATGAATATAGATATGATTTTATAATTACAATTATTTAATAATTTAATAAATTTAATATATTAACATTAAACCCGTTATAATATAAATCCATAAATTATGGTGATGAAAAAGGAATTGAATCACTACATGGACATGGTTTGTCGTATGTATGCACGAGAGATAATTTCGCTTCCCAGGTGATAGGAAAGGGGGGTGTTATTTGTTTTTTTAATAATAACATTTTAGTATATTGAGTAATCTAAATTTATTATTTTATTATAAATTAATGAAATTTGTAATATTTATAAAAAATAAATCGATATATGTTGGGTAAGATAATTTCCTCTTCTTCAGGGGGACCTTCTTTAGATCCATTATCATGGATTATAAGTTTGTTATTTTAGAGGGACTAAAACCCAAAAACATGAAAAATTATGGTTATAGTTTAAAGGGAAGGTTTTAGTATATAAATGTAACATCCCACATAAATAAAGAATTTGAATTTTTTATATTTATTAATTTTTTGAATTCAATATTAATTTTACTTTAAAAGGGTTGCGATGTTCGATAGCATACCCGATACGCAACAACGAGTTTCTATAAAATATTACACCGCACACTAAATATATAATATTATTATTTTAAATGGTAGTCATCTCATAGCCTTTGTATTTGGAGGAATGAACAAAACTAAATAAATTATTATTATACATGTTTGTTAAATGTATTTACATTTATCCAATAAAAGATAGAGGCTTAAAATGTGAATGAATCTAATTTTAAGCATAATTTACAATAAAAGGATGATTTATCCCCTTTTAATGGAGAAAACTTTTTAAATATAGTTTTGGTCACTTTAATACATTATATATGACCAAATAATATCCTTCTTTATAATGGGGACATTAAAATTTACTTTGAGTAATTTTTTGTAATTCTTCTGATAAAGTACATTTTTTAATGAATAGTGAAAAATATTGTATTTTCATTCAAAGGTGCCTTTTAATATAATTTAGTTATATTGTTAGTTTATATTTTTAATTGGTTTTAAAGTGAAATTAAAATATATTTTTACCTTTTAATATAATGTGGGTTATTGGAATAAATTTCACTTTGAAATTAGACGTAAACAAGGATCAATCTTTTGATAGTTATTTTTTCTTAAAAACACGCTATTTGTTTTGATAATGGGAATTAATTTTAAAATTAATTAATTCCACTTCTATGTTTTTAATTTGGAAAAATAAACATCATTTTTTAATTTGGAATATCAAATATACATTAGGATGAATTTTTTGTATTTTTCTGAAAAACATTAATTTTTTATGAATAGTGAAACCACATAGTGGTCGTTAAAAAAACTGACTTTTTCATTTAAATGAAATTTTAAAACTTCTGTGAATTTAATTTCAAAAATCCGAAATACATTGTTGTTATCAAAAAGTAAAAGTGGTTCATTAACATGAAAATAATATTTGGTGAATAGTAACTTTTGACTTTTATTTACCGCAGTTAGGGGTAAAAAGAGTAATTCAAGGTTAAAAGAATATTATAATAATTCAAAATTACATTAACACTTGTCCAAACCTTTTTGGTTGAGTCATTAACGTCCAAGGGTATATTTGGGTCGATTTTGGGATCTCATTGAGCCACTTGGGAGTGATAATGAAAATTTAGATAAATTAATATAATGTAAAGAAAAAATTGACATTAACAATAATTGTTAAGTCATTAATTTTTATATGGTGTTATATAAGTCATATTTTCTACTATAAATATTAATTCGAAATATAAAAATATTTCCTACATCATGGTATTTTTTTATATTTTCTAGAAATCATATAAATTAAATTCATTATGACACAATAATGATATAGTATTTACCTCATTAATAAATGATTTAAATAAATAAGATTATAATGATTAAAATGTTATCCAAAAATTTCCAATTCTGATTGGATGATTTTATTTCGACCATGAGTCATCTTATATTCATCTTTATTGATTTTTGGACCTTTTGAAATCGAATATCATTATATACTAAAATAATATTTTCACACTTTTCTAAAGAGCCCCTCCTCTCCATTATAAAAGAAGACCATTTCTTTCCAATTACTCACACCTCTCGAGCCATTTTGCTCATCCAAACTCTGAAAAATTAAGCTCCCAAAATCACTCTCCTCACCTTAAAAGCCTTACCTTAGGAATAAGGCACTTCAAGAAGACCTTTGGTTCAAACCAAATGGAGTTACCCATATTAAAGGTAACCGTTTCTCTTAAATTGTTTTATTTTATTTTACTTCTCCCACCCCTAAACTCTTTTTATTCATTTATTTTGTAACAACATCAGTATAATGAATATAATAGATGTTGATATGATAAATATTCTAACTACACATACACACACCTCCATCTAATGAAAGAAGAACATAATGTTTCTGTGGATGACAAACTAACGTCTCATGAAATTGTGATTGTTTGATTATCTTCTACCGCCTCTCATGGTGGCCATTATGATGGAACTGTATTTATAAATGATATATATATATATATTTTTAGACTTATGTACTTTCCATTTCTTGCACGACTTTATGGTTTCCATAGTGGGTAAATACGATAATCTCATTTGAGGAAGTGTGGACTACCACCCCCTCCAAGTGATGTGACTCATTAATGCCTTATGTGGGATGTATAAAGGATAGAGTGAATGATATTATATATGATGTTATACTGTAATTATAATATAACTATGTATCATTATGTTTTAATTCCATTAAAATAATAAATAGAAATGAATGTTGAGTTCATGCGTATGTACGACTTATCGTCTCCATGAACGGTGCATTTCATTTCTTACCTCCAAATGTTGTGTACTATTATAAAAACATCTATATAATGGATATATATATTATATATATGATATCTAAATCAAGAAAAAAATTCTGGATATAATGGACTATTGACCACATGGACAACTTGTAAATATAAGGTGTTCATTAGTTTTACTCAAGTACCAAATATCGACAAAACAACCATTATAAACCTAAATGATTAAATAATGTTTATAAAAAGGTAATAAGTAATATAAATGTAATAATAAACCTTAAAAATGTTCTTAATAAAGTATCAATTATCATTAGTTTATTATTCAGGAGATTAAATAACGAACGGGTCAAGTCGGACAACGAGGTAAGGGATCTGACCTCTCTCATTCTTTTCAAGTACTCTCTTTTATGACATTTATTTTATACATCATGTTATTATGTTGGAGGATGTTCTTTTATGTTAACCATACTGTAATTTTTATTTTCATATGATGAGATACCCCCTTTTACTCTAATCAATTCATTTTATGAATTTTTATGTGGCGTCTTTAGGCTGTAGAATTTTTGTAAGGGATTTTCTTATCTCACTTTTAATTCTGTTAGACTTCCAGCATTCACCACTTATTCATTGCATGTGGTTTATTGTGTACTGATATTTGATATATATTATCATGATTCTCATTATATTCATGGTATTTTGTGATTAATTTTGTGGTGATTAACTTTTGGTCATTCGACTCAGTTGATTAGAATGTGGTAAAGGGTTTCATCTCACTTTTTATTCCCATGAGATTCGTGATATATTTGCCACTATTTTCATTTTTTGTGGTGTATGTACTACCCATGGTTGTACTCTTTATGTAATATACTTTAATTTATGAATATTTACATCTTCATTGTATGATCTTTATTTTATGTGGCGTATGTTTTGTAAGTTATGAAATCGGTAAGGGAACCATTCACCCTCCTCTTTATAAAAGACTTCTTTTTGTTATGTATTTTAATTTACATCTTCTTATGCTGGGATATGTTATTCTATATCCTTATTGATGTAAATTTTATTCCCAAGTGATGAGATACACTTTTAATCCCATCAACTCATTTTCTAAATTTTGAAGTGACGTCGTTAGGCTGTCGAATTTTTGTAAGGGAACTTCTTAACCAAATTTCAATTATTTGGGTCAAACTTGTACTTCTTGAATATGTCATCCTATTAATATGTTTGAATTATATATATTTTTTACACATAATATCCACTTATATTGGGTGTATTTATATTTTTCAAACGTAATTATCTGATTTATTTAAGCTTTATTTAAGGATACCGTCTTTATAAGGGATTTCATCTCAATTTACATTTCCATTGAGACTTCATTGTTTTTATGCACTAATACACTCTTATATATTGTATATAATTTCCTTTGGCATATTATATCATGAATCCTTTTATTATCATGATATTATAATGTTATGATTAAATGTTATTCCTCAATTTTTTTTAATTCAAGCATCTCTCATTTTGTTAAAAAAAATCATTAACTAAAATATCTTTTTAAATTTTTTAAAGATGTATTCTTCTAAATATTTCTCATTAATGTTAATGTTATCAAAATAGTTTTGGGATTTATTTATATGGATAATAATTTTTTAAAAATCTTAATTCGTTAATAGTTTCAAAGTGGTATGGGACAATTTGATTCAGAAATCAATTTCATAAATGTTTTATATGGTTTTAAAAATGGTTTGATAAAGCATTAATTATGTCACTATCTTGAAATGATATATTGGGATTACAATGTGGAAATGTTATATTTCATTTATGATTGATTTAAATGTTCTGAATATGTAATGGTTATTGGTAATTATTTTCATATGTGCTTGGTTCCGTGATAAACCTAGGAGGGTGAGCCCAAGATAGCTCTACAATGCATTGGGTAACGTGTCGGAGGTAAACGTAATGTTTCTCCTATGAGGTTTAGAGAATATACCGTGATGTTTATTCCTAGTGTAACTCTCTATGTAGATATTATATATACAATGTATGTTTGATATTGGTGACATAAGTAACCATTATGATTTATGATTTGTGTGCGTTATTCATAACTCTCATGATTTCATAAGGTATGTTATGATTGAAAAGTATGGTTTCATTTATATATATTTATTGATGGGTTAATGTTTTCCATCTTTATTTAATAACCCTTACTGAGCTTTTTATGATCATCCCATGTTTTTTAAATGTTTTCTACATGACTTAAAGATGAATATGGTCAAGGATGGGATCATGGAAAAGTCATGTTATCTAAAACATGGAACTAGACATGTTTCTTTATATGAGTTTCTATTTTATGAAAAAAAATGGATATAGAGTAGTAGTGTCTAATTGTAATATTCAAGTTGTAATGTAATAGTTATGGCCTAATTCTCTCAAACTCTAAACATGAAAAGATCCTCAATGTGAATTATTCATTTAATTCAATATTCAGTATTGTTTATGGTCGGGTCCTTATAATATATGTTTGACATTGTGGTGTAAGGATGTGTCGAAATTTGTGTCTTTTAATAATTGTGGTGAATGACACATTTGGAATTTTTGAAAATATTAAATTTTAATGAAGAAATAATCTATTACATATGGATCCCAATAGTAAGGAATAAAATCATACTTAATATGTGGTTAAAATATCATCAACAAATAAAATATGGATAGGTTTTGGTGGTTTTGTAAACCTAATATTTTTGTTTAACCAGTTTGTAATCCTATTTAATTATTACTTATGGTGACTCATTTTCCACTCTAAAATAGTTCTAATTTTACATATAAATTAAATATTGACCCATAAATGGAAAAGGAATGAAATTTACGATGATATCAAACCACATTTCCTTTTTTCATGTCTCTAATTTTTTTTAAATAGTTTATTAGAATTTTATTTTTATTAATTACCATTAATGTCAATTTTTAGGCTATTCATTTAATTTGACTTCTAATACATTATGAAGGGGTTTATAAAAAATATAATTAATTTAAAATAACTATTATGTAATATTGGTTTGTAAATTTTTTTAAATTCTATAAAACACTCAAATTAAATATCCATTAATATTTTTAATATCAATTATTTTATTTTTATATTATTTTAATATATATTGTATTAGTGTTTCATGATAATTTAAGGCAATAGTATAATAAAAAAATTATAAATAAAATATCAATATTAATGTTGTGAAATTTTATAGAAAATGGCATTAATATTAATACTTAACATAATTTTATGTACATTTGGATGAATAATTTATATTTAAAATTAAGAGAGAGATATTTTTTACAATTATTTGATTTAAATTTTATATTAGTCATTTTCATGGATGTATTCCCATTAAACATATCAGTTTCAAGCCTTATATGATATAAGTCAAATTTCATTTATACAATAAGAATTAAGATGAAATATGATAACTTTATCACATAGATTTATCCATGATTTACCAAATATTCCCATTATTTAGGTAATCAATTTTATCACTATTACCATTTATATTACCCTAAAATAAAAAAATACATTAAAAAATGAACCTCCTGATACTAAAAATGGTGTCTCTTTCAGATGATCAATTTGTTTATGTCTTATAAACCCATTTTAATATAATTGTATATAATGTGGCGATATTATCTCTTTAAAAAAATATATTTTTAAACAATAAAATATGATTTTTTCTTATCCATTTCCAATTAAAAATTATAGATTTCGGTTGAATTATTTTATTTAATATATAATATTTACATTTTAGAAAAAACTAATTCTCAAATACAGACTAAAAAAATTTATATTTCAATAAAAATTTAGAAAAACAATTCATTTTGATTTAGATTAACTTTATATTTATTGATAAAAAATGATATTATTTTATAAATAATGAAATAAGATACATTCCAAATTTTTTTATTCATATCTAGAAAAAAAATTACTTAAATGATTCCTCCATTGATTTCCCTTCGCCGATAGCTAAGGGCATGGTTTCATTGCCACCTCCCCTCCTTGACTGACCAATGTCTAGGAGGGGAGATGAATCTTAACCTTCACACTTACTCCCTTCTGGTTCCCACCATTTCTCCCCTTTCCTGGATATATCCTCCATCCCACGTTTCCCTATAATATAAATAAGACCCAAAGTGGAATCCTACTCAAATGGAGATCTCTTGGTACCTATTTATCAACTACACTTCACAGAAGCTTCAACTTTAATGGATCTCAGTTTGAAAGCCTGATTCAGAATGAATATTCCCACTATTAATGTGTTTGAATTGCATGTGTTTTCATCAGGGAATAATTACCATTTGGTGATTTTATCCCTTTTAGATTCCATATAAATAAGATTTATTTTTAAAATAATGAATACATTTTTTATACATGGTCCCTTTCTCCACGCTCTATAGTTGGATTTATGTTTTCTCCCTTCTGGTGTACTTTCCACTATCATCTGTGGGATGAACCTCTAACCACAGTACTCACGATTTCCCTACCTTGACTACCTTTTCTGTTAAAAAATATGAAAATCCATGGATTGATTGGAAATATTTTATGATGAAACCGCAGTTCGGATTCATACACCCAGACCATTTTCCATCTAGTCATACATAGGATCTATGTTGATGTTATTATATCAAAAATCCTACTAAAATCTATCCAAATTAATATTGAGCGAGAGATCTGCTAGCATTAGAAGATTTGGTATGATTCCAGGATCCCTTACTATTTTAGGTATCGTTGATTTGGTCATGCAGATTCTAGATGTCGCCAAAGCATCTCTTTTTTCTCCCGAATTTCTCATCCCCATTATATAGAAGTTAAAGGGGTCAAATTATTCAAGGACATAGAGATTAATACATTAGATATAGGGGGATACATTGTGGGACCATTATACATAGTGGTTACCATTTAAAACAAATTTTTGGATTATCAGGGGATAAGAAATCATTCAGATTATACTCAATATGAGGCTATAATGTCAACTGAATATCCAAAAGTGGATGATTTGTTTACTCAATTTTAATGAGACCTATGTGTACTCAATCATTTGAAGGGTTTGACTTCTAATGGGGTATAGATCCCTAGACAATCATGTTTTATCATTGTCGAATTGAATGTATAAGTAGAATCTCTTCAAGTTGAGAAGCACAATTCATTCATCACAAGGGGGTCCCTAGAAGTTCTTTCCCAGTGGATTTTAATAGTGTGAAGGATGATCCATATGGAAATTTATTAGAGGATGAGTATTTGTTAGCTACTATAGAATCAAAACAATGAAAAGGGATTCTAGATGATATAAGTGTTTTTGGGTCCCTTCAATCCAAACACTCTCATTACAAATTCTGCATCCCATTTTATGGTTGTGAGTGTGGGGAATAATACTACCTTGATGGCTAACGTAAGAAAGGTTAAGTCTTAGAGAAGGAAAATCCCCCTCAATGAACACATGGTGGTTAAGCTGGGAAGCCGTTTTAATGGCCTGGATGATCTATAACAAACATCAGATCAAGAGGAGGATAATTGAGGTCATGAAATTAATATAGAATTCTTATTGGATTGTTTCTAAAGAATTAATGGGAAAGGTATTTGTAGCCATTTAAGTAAGTAAGAGAAAAAATAAAATCAAAAAACCAATAAAAGGTGTTTTGGTTAATGTGAAAAACTAAAGAGATGCAATTATAGTTCACACTTTCTTAAACTGATGGAATCTAGGTCATCAATGAAGTGTTGAAATAAGGAATGGAAAGCCTTGTGGATTAGGGAAAGTGGTGAACAATGTAGGAGAAATTAATGGTTGAATAAGTGGAATGGGAGGGTTTGAAACATATACTCTATTACAAGGAAGAAATGTAAGAAACATTTTTTCTAGTAAACTCTTCAAAGGAGGATATCGAAAGAATATATGAATGAAGGATGTGATTTTACACCAATGAGGAGAAACATGCATGGTTAGATAAACAATATTTAATCCTCACCAGGGGATTCAACCAATCCAAAATAAAATCAGTTTAATTCATACATAAAATGGATAGAATGGATACCCACCTTGAATATATTACTACTGTGGATTCATATACCTAGGTTAGTACTCTTTATTAAAAATAATATATATATTTTTGATTAAAATAATTTAGTTTTTTGTTAAATCTATTTTTAATCTCTTTCAATATTTTGTGGTATTAATGTTTTTTGAATAATATTTTACAAATTATCTATAATTTAGTATAATAATAAAAAACTATATTTGTATTTTATTCATATATATAATTTTTAATGGTCAGTTTATAATGCTCACATAATAATCTATTACAATTCAATTTTTGTGTTTCTTTCAATGATAACTATTAAGGTCAATAAATTTTTTAAAATGAGACATATCATACAGTATTATTGTGTTATAATGTTTTAATGACCAGTTGGGTGGATACATAGTTTATTATAGAATATCGATTGCAAAACATAATTAAAACTACATCATTAGGATAATGTAAAATATATGGATACAAAAATATGAGTGAATTTTTGTAATAGTTATAACATATATCATCAAAATATAAAAATGGAAATATGCAATTATTATTTAGTCATATATTATATAATTTATTTTACCAGAATGGTTGAAGGATAATATACCCTCAATGAATGATATAGTTTTGTCACTGACTAATCATTTTTATGAAGTATTATTTGTTATAATGATGTTATTTTTATGTAATTATTATATTATTTTAACCAATTAAAATGATTTTTATATGAAGTATTAAGAATGGATTTATGATCATAGAATTAGAATAATTTTAATTAGTCTAACCCACCAAAGTATATCTCTGGGACTATAATATAGTCATAGATATAAATATTGGTGTATTATTGATTTCAATCATTGTTACCCAATGTTGGAAAGCTACCTAACATGAGATCCATCATATTTTGATACCCTACTATATAAAGTTTTATATACCTTATATAATATGGGTTTTATTGTGTATGTTTCTAACCATAAAATTTTTGGGAGTGCTTCCATAATGGGAATTATCAGCCTATATAAAAAGAGATGACATCTATTCCATAATTAAATTAGACCACAAAATTTATTTCAATTCTTAGTTGAGTAAAAATCATTTTAGATGGATATTTAAATGAGGGGAATGAGATTTAATCTATTTTGATATGAATGATGTGTGATGTATTAATCAATGTAGTCAGTAGTTCTTGGTAAATCAAGAAAATATTAGTTTACATAAACTATATAGGAATGTTCCTTGTCTTGATATTAATCAATTAAATAGAAAATTTTATATTATAGGCATGAAAATTATTTATTATATATTCCATTTATTTTACATGCTAGTACAGATATATGATTTTGTATAATGGATACCACACAAATCCACAAAGTATCCAATGTAGTATTTATTATCATCTAGAGGTTACTCTTTGATTATATTTATGAAATGGGGATTTTATATCTTTTATCAATACTTCTGATGCCCATAAGGTAAAAAATTAGTCTTTTCTATAAATAAATATATCTAAAAAATGTGATTGTTCCAAAATGAGTAATGTTAAATGATATTTTACCCAAAGTTGTTTGGATGGATTCATAAGATGTTATAATTTTTGGAATAATGTTATTTTGGTATTATTAATAAAAAGTTTAAATTGTTATTTTTTATCTAAAATGGTCATCACTAGATTTTTGTGATAAATATGATCCAATGATTTATATAAATAATATTTTTAACTAGAATGTGACATATACTAATGACAAGTCTTTCATATAGTTTCTCATATGTTTTAAACCAATGTGTTGGTCTGAATATGGATATCACACCATATTAATTTGATTGTTTAGTGAATGAAAACTAATGAAATGAAATTAATAGATGATATGTTGTGGAACCAGATCTATGAGGTTAGTTTGATGTTCTATATTCAATAAAGAGTGTTGATGATGGATATATAAGAGGACGTGATCCTATACATTTTATGTTACATTTTTCTATGAAAATTACATATTGTATATGACTCTCATCCATTATCCAAAATCATTCATCAATTAATAAAGGTAGTAACACTCAATCAAAAATTAAAGAGTCTGTATGTGGATTTCTTGGGTCCATTCATCAAATATCCACACTCTGAGGTAAGATTCATTCTTTTATTGATCCATATGAACTTCATCATGAAGTCTCTTTCAAAGGAATGCGATAAAACTGCTAATGTTCAAGTGTTATATGTCATTAATTTTATGCACTATTGTATTAATACATTGTTTTATTGGGTTCTTTGTAGATAGATGCATCTGTGTTTGGATGTTCATCTAATTATATTGTCTCAATGATCATTCCATGAATCCCATCAGTTTATTCCTTATGTTCTATAATATTCCCATGAAATATAAGGCAGTATTTTTATTAAACTTTTATTTTCCAATTTCTATGGCCTTTTTAGTTATTCATTACCTGTTATTTTTTATTTATAATGTTTTTTTATATGAATTCAACTATTATCAATATGTGTTATTTTTATCATATGTTACCTATTGATTTTATAATCACTTTGTTCATATAAATAACAAGCTGTCATCCTAAATTTTTTTCTCTCTTGTTGGGGGTGTTTTGATGATTTTATTTCCACATGTTATTCCAAGGATTGGTGTGGGTAAATTAACCACTATGTATTTCTTATTCATGATCCCATGTCATTTGAATTATACATATTGTTCTTTTATATATATTTTCTATATTATCTCATTTAATTGTGAAATATTCAATAGATAACATGACAATGTTTTTGTATGGCCATTTTAAATCGACAATAATTCATCAATCATTCTTATTAATAGGTTTTTACCAAACCCATTATATTTTAATCATTTATATCATTTTATATATCTAATATAAGAATTATAAGTAACTACCATAATCATTCCTTGTTGTAAACATCTAAAATATATTACCTAATTCCATGAATAAAATTATATTAATTCATTTCTCATGATATTATTAATATCTCTAAAATATTTAAAAATTAATGAGTAAACATTAACTTTTAACCCATAAATATTATTTTCTTCTTCTTTATCATATGAACTATTTCTATTTACATTGTTTACTATACGATTTGATTAACTATAGATTTCATTGATTTAAATCCAACTCTCATAATCATTGGTTAAATGTAAATATAGTTATATGGTTATGAATTGTGTATGTCTTCTATAATGTATAAAATTCAAGAATTATATTTATATTCAAGTAATTTAATGACTTTTTCAATAATTTCACGTCGAAAAATATATTTGTTAATTAATAGACTATATAGATTATTCAATTCCTTAAAAATTTATTTTTACTATATGATAACATGGTGATGTTATTTGTTATGTTTTTTATGATATCATAGTGATGTTACCATTGAATAGGATTAATATAACATGGTTATGATTTGTGATAATATGATATTGATTTCAATATCAATGTATTATGTACTACCAAATTGAAAAAAATTAGGATGAGCCATTAAATTCTATGATATTAATTTTTATTCAATGATGATACCATAATATTTCTAGTAATTTCTAATGATTTTTGATTATTCTATTCTTTTTTACATATCATGCTAAATGATAACATATATTATCCTATTATATTTACCAAATTAAAATTTGAAAGGGGATTCTTCCTTCATACACTATCATTCATTTACAATAATGTTATCAGGTGGTGGGATCCAATTTTTATTATGTTCCCCATTTTATAAAGAAATCAATATTTTTACGACTACTATAAGTTTTTTAGATAATAAAAGTTAAGGAAAATAGTAAAAGATTTTTTAAATTAATATTACATTATTTTAATTATGTTGTGTACCAAATTACCAAAGATACGAGATTTATATCCATTCCCTATCATGGGTAATCTGTTATATATGATGAGATGCATGATATATTCCCTTGAGTACACCTCCCAATATACTAGAGGATTATAAATGGTGGAAAGGGTATAATAAAACTATATGGGGAAACTATAAAATTAATATCATCACAAACAAAACAATAGAAACATTCAAAACAAAAAAATAATAAATATGGGATTGTGGGGGATGATATACTATGATAAAAAACATTCTATAACAAAATTTAATTTTTTTGGTTATAAAGACACATGATAGTGGTTAATATCCTAGAGGGCCAATCCTAGAAGATATATAAATGAATGTGAAAATACAACATATTGGTAACTAACTAAACTATCATCATTTTTACATTAGAAACATATATAAATCCTTATTATGCACCTTCAGCCTGTTGATCTTTACTATGGCTCATTCCCTAACCTTCATGTAAATAAAAGTACTACCTCTACATTATGGTTTATATGTACTGTATCAGCAAATCAGTATGTCTTACATGACCTATAGTGACCCAATTAATAACTAATATATATGAATATGAATATAATATGTTAATGATCTCAATTTACATCAAAAAAAATACACCAATCAAATCATTTGGCACACAATATTCGACCATGATGACTGATTGATACATGAATTAACTAGAGTTAAAATTGTGGAATGTATTCCCATGATCTTATCACAATGATATTAGTGAATTAGTTATCACTAAATAATATACTATGTGAATGATATATTACCTTCCGTGGATGAGTTAGAACCATATCCCAAAAAACAATAGTGATAAATTCATCACCACATAAAATCAATGCTATAATGAGATATATCCATATACATACTATTAATGAATGATTTATCACTATATATAAACATATGGTGAATGATATATCAAAATATTATCCTTGGACGAATGATACATCACCCCTCATATATCATGTGAACAATGTATCACCTGTAGTGAATAATGCATCACTAGTCACATATAAATTGAATGATATATCACATATTAATAATGGGTGAATTATATATTTACATGATAATCTTCTATTAATGATACATCAATAATCAAGTATCTTGTGAATAATATATCAGCAATAGTGAGTGAAAAATCACTATATAAACAATATATAGGTATATGAGGACTCTTTAGGAATGCAATTGGCAAACCAAGTACCATTTAAGATAACCTAGGTAAATATGGTATCAATAAAATTAAAAAATAGGTGAACAATGTACATCAGGTGAAAAATTTATAACTTATAGAGAATAATATTCCACTAATAAAACATTGGTGAAGAATAGTTTACTAATAATAATGTAACATTCCAAAATTCGATTAAATCCAGATATAGTCGATCAAAATCCATGATATTATTGATTCATTAACATCATGAATACTCTTATAATAACCTTAATTTTAAGGCCAATCCTTTTTCCATGTTTCAGGTCAATCAAAACATACATTTACATCAAAATTACACTTACAATTTGGGAATCTCACTACAAAAAATATAGTACTGGACATTAACTAATTATAAATTAGGTATATTGCATCCCCGAGTGGTACTTCCTCTGCGCCGAGTTCCGATTTCAGAAAACCAGCGCCGAGTTCCGATGTCAGAAAACCAGTGGCTTCCTCTCGTGATTTGCTCGCGTCGGTTGGTGGTGTGGCCTCCTCCGGCGAGCAACGGCCTTCTGGGAAAGATGCGGACCCGAGCAGCTTCAAAAATCTGGAGGCTTCCTCTGCTGATGTTGCATCGGCTGGTGGCGTGAAGGTCTCCTCTTGTGAGACTGCTTTGCTGAGATCGGAGGATGGTGCGGCGAGGGTGGACCGGTTGAATCGCGTCGCTGCGAAACATCCGCCCGGCAAATCCCTTAACCAGTCTTCTTGGGATTCTTCGAGGTACAAGGTAAAGGATGTTTTGAAGTTTTCCTCTTCCGATGTCAATATTGGTCAGTTTCAGTAATCTATGAGGGTTCCTTCTAGTGCCGCGTCATGTGGACAACGTTCATTTGTTGATGTGATGATGGATTCATTATCGGATCAGAAAAAGATTGAGAATTCCTGCTTTAGAAGGATTCTCCGAAAGGGATCTTTGGCTCACGTTGAGGCGAACCCCAGTGTGATTGCTGAAAGGTTGGCATTGGGTGAGAACTCATTGATTGCTCGCATTGTTCTTCCTAAAGGTGCGCAACCCTGGAAATGTGAAGATTTATTCCGTAGAATTTCGATGTTGTGGGGATTTGCTAGCTGGAAATGTGTCTCCCTTGGGCGGGGATTCTTTCACTGTTTGTTTCCATCGGCGGATCTCAAGATTAGGGCATGGAGTTCTGGTTCCCTGTTTCTAAAACCGGGATGGATTCATCTGCACGAATGGTCACTTGACTTTAATGTCTCGAATGCAAAAAATTTCTTCGCTCAGGTATGGGTGCGTCTTCATGGTCTTAATTGGGTTTTTTGGCATCCAGAGATCCTGCATGATATTGGAACGGAAATTGGAACTCCCATCCGCCTTGACAAGGAAACAACTGATGTCAGATTTGGGCACTTCGCTAGAATGCTGGTGGAAGTTGATCTCAGATCCACTCTCATTGATACGGTAACTCTTTCTATTCCGTCTGATCAAATTCGAATTGATGTTGAATATGAAAAGATGCCTCTTTTCTGCACTAAATGCATGACTGTGGGGCACTCTTTGGAGTTGTGTCGTAAAAACAACTCTTGTAAAGAGTGTGGGATGCGAGGACACCCCTCCAATCTCTGTCGAAAAAAGGATACTTTGAAGGAATCGTCCTCTCCAAAGCATGTCACCAAGGACAGCGACCCTCCTATGAAGTAAGTCCCTGATGTGCCGACTCCTTCAAAGGGAAAAGAGTTGATTGTTGATTCTACTCCGAAAAGATCTTATAGCGGCCCTTCTAGAGATCAGGAGGTTATCACATCTGATAATTTGATCCCTGACTCTCACCAGGTTGAGGTTTATAATCAGGGTGATGTGCAATTACATGTTGATTATCATCATGAAATCCAGCAGCAATTTTAGATATCTGAGTTACCTGAGAAATGGGGGAACATCTCTGAAGATGAACAGGGGAGGGTGTATACACCAATCAGGGTATCGGGCAATGGTGACAAGTCAAAGACTACTGAGAAAGGAAGGGCGGAGGAACCCACTCCTGGAGTTGGGGACCTAACCCTCTGCAAAGGGGGTGCCTCTCATGTTGAGACCAAGGGAAGAGGTATGGATGCAACTACGATATCATATAGTGATATTGTCCGAGGAGAAAAGAAAATAGGCTCTGACATTGAGGGTGTCAGATCTGCCCCTGTTTCAAGGAAACCAAGGAAGGACTACTCTGCAGTTCCGAGGACCGTGTCCACTAGGGCATCTTCCAAGAAGGAGATTGAGAAGCTATCAAAGGAGCAGATGGAAAACGGAAGTTCTATAAGAAGCTTCTTAAACAATACAAGACCCAATCAGAATGGGAATCAGCTGATGCTGATGACACGATTGGGTATGGGGGTGGTGACTATGAATGTTTTGACTTGTAATATATCTCTCTTCCTTCTCCTTTTTCTGCACTTTTATTTTATTAATAAATTTGGTGGTCCAAGCTTGCTTGGATCGGACTTTCTGGTAGTATATTTATATATATATATTATTCTTCATCATTCCAAATCATGTTGCAATATTATGTCAATAAAATATCATACATTACAGGGCCCAATGGAATAGTGTTTGATCCCCCTATCATGTACATAATCTATACCAATAATTTATCATTCAAGTGACACTCCAGGATTAATAATTCATCCCTCAAAATAGCCTAATTTTTCCATTATTTCTATTTCCAATTATCTCAATAACATCACATAAGTCACTAATCCCATTCCAAAAAAAACCCATTCGGAATTCCATTACATATAACAAAAAATAATCATAAGGTGAGTTGGTCATCAGGTAGTCTAGATCATAGATTAAAAGTGTATATAAATAATACATTGTAATATTAATCCAGATAAAGCCCTAATAAATTATTATAGTCCACATGTCATTGTCTACCACTCTCAGAATGAAAAAACACCCAAAATGTATCCAGGAAACCAAATCCTTGACTCAATCAAATCCAATATTGAAGGGAACACCAACCACTATTAAAATAGAATCTCTATGTCACTAGATTCATTTCTCATGGCCAGACATCCCCCTTGGATTCAAATTTTATTCTAATAAATACACTCATATATAAAATATATTTTTGGAAAATAATGTGATCAATCATAAAACCCCAAGGATCCCCTTTTAACAAAGTAAAACTTCATAGATTTGATTTTTATAAGGGAATCCTTCTATGGTTCTATCCTGGATCAATATCACCAACCATAATTTTAATCAATAATTAAATCCAAATATAGGCGGAATAATTTTAGGGACCACAACTAGAAAAATAATGGTTTCCCCTATAAGAGGAAATCTTACCATCATCCACAATCACTAAGGTGTCCTAATGTCCATAGAACCTAAAAACTGTCAACCTGATTAATTTTAAATAATTTAATATTAAATAACACACACACATATATATATATATATATTTGGTAAAATAATTTATGACTCACTAAATAACACGAACTAATATAAATAACATGTAAGTAGTTTAAAAAATTTTATAAATGAATCATAGAAACTAAATTATTATAATTCAAAAAAAATCATTTCCATTCCCTTGTAAATATCATAAAAATTAACCACAATATTGTAAAGTATAAATTTAATAGATTATATCAACTAATTCAGTACAAAAACAATTTGGTTCATCATCTTTATGAATTGGTATCCCGTAAGAAATCATTAGCTTTTTTCTGGACTATGAAAATTTAATAACATAAAAGAATAAAAAACTAACTACAAAAATAAATTAATTAGAAACATTAAGGCTTGATCCCAATAGGATATTAAAATATCTAAATATGAGCATATGTTTTAAAATACAATAAATTAAATTTTTTTGAAGAGAGAAAATGAAAATATATTGGGTTTGAAATCAATCGATACGTATTACAGGTTTTTTTTCATGATTGTGAGCTAAGGATACACATAAATTTATGATCATTAATATTTTATTTAGTAATTGAGTTTAAAAGGATTAATAGTATGGGAACCATTGACATATATTAATAATCACCTGTTCATAATGTTAATTACATAGATATATTATAAACTGGGTGACCCAAACCCATATTTAAAAATAACAACACTTGATTTCATAATGGTAATTTATATCCTAGGGTGACTAATTGACTCATTTGAAAATACTCTTAACAAATTCAATGAAAAAATTAAACCTATTTTGAATTGATATTAAATAGTATATAAACCCAATCATGAATAAAGAAATAAAATAAATCTCTATGAAACACTCTATGTATGATCACATCACCAGAAACAATTAAACTACACCCGTATGAAAATAATACTACAGAACAATTGTTTAATGACCAATAGATGATAAGAATATTATTAAAAGCTTTGATCCAGTGTTCAGTATTGGTATTCAGTCTAACATTTCTTTGAATTTTCATCTCTAGTATCTGGTTTCTTGTTTTAGTAGGTCTCCATATAAATTTTTAAGTGTCTGTGTGAATTTAAAATTTTATGGAATCTAAATTCTCAACTGATTTCAGGTTCAAGTCATGAAAATAGAATACAAAATGTGAATTGATTAACTGATGTATGTGTCAATATATCTTATTATTTGGACTTTTATAGCTCATGAATAATATTTATTCACATTATAAATCATTTAAATGTAGTTGAAAATGTTTTCGATTTTTCTTCAAGAATAATGGGATAATTATGGTGATTTCCTTAATTTATTTTATCAAAATTTATATCTTCTAGTTGTGGAAACTATGTTTCCAAATATGACACCATGTGTCTTACCATGATTTTTCGTGCTATAATCATGTATAATTTTTGATTATGTAATGTCTTCGTGTCATTATTTTCATCAATTATAACACCATGAATGCGAAATTAATGAAATGAAATATGAACATCCAAAAGATTGTATGCATTTCTAATTTTTATTCAAATCAATGTCTTCAAAAAACCACCTAGACACCCCATGTTGAGTAAATTCATCTCATTATGGAAATCATAATCCATTTTGAATTTTTTTACATGTTTTACATTATTCATTATATAAAGACTTAACTGAATTATATTTTTAACATATAGGTATGAATATAAATTAAATAAAAAATGTTGATTTCATTAAATACAATAAAATTCATGCCTGAAGTATATGTATCCAATCTTTACAAACTCAAATTCTAGATTTTCCTCAAGAATAAAATCTCAATTTATTGTATATGACACTTACCTTACCATGGAATAAAATAAATTTTAATAAATTCAATTCATAAAAATATAATTATATTCTCAAGAATCAGATGTTCAAATTTCATAAACATTTTTTTATTCAATGATACATTGTATCCTTGTTTTTTTTGTTTCCCCTTTTGAATTACCCCATGCCCCCTAATAATTAAATTTAGATTCTTTAATTATTCTTTAATATTCAGGTAGTTTTATAATTATATCTCATTATGTTACATGTTAATCAGTAAGGATTCCATGTAAATTAAATTCTTCACATCCTAAAAATCATTCTCCATACTATAGTCTTACTATAAATCTACTTTCTCTAACAATGGAGAGAAAATTAAAAATATTCATGAAATGTTCATTGTTATTCATAAAGGAATTGTAGTATTATGGGTTGGTTTGAATTTAATGTGAATAGAAGTATAGATAAAAATAAATTTATCTCTAATTTTTTTTTTATGATATTCAATAATATTTTAATAGATATTTCTTTTATAAAATTCATCTCAATTTTCCTCAATATCTCACCATAGGACCATTAAAGAGTGAAGTAAAATTAATAAGACATTGTCCTGCATATTAATTTTGTTTTTTCCCATTGTAATTTCTAGAAATAAACTCACATACCCCAACCAACCCAAAAATGATCTCTTTAGGAAAATATTTGTAAAAGTTATAACAAGATCTCCTTCTATGAAATACTAATATTTTATATTTCCCCCGAAAATAAACATTTTCCATTTGTTATTTTCTTTAATGATGGTGATAAATGAGTACTGTGTATAAAATTAATAAGATGGAACCAAAGAACCTAAAATCACCATTATATTTATATTTCTTAGAGCATTAATACCTTCAACCGTTTCACAATCTTCCCCACACTCACAAGTGAAAATGATGAATTTATTTTTGAGAAGAGTGTGAGGGGATTAAAAAAGAGATAGTAAACATCTCTTCTATAACATGGTTGTTCATGGATTATATGGGTTATAAAGGAATAATATAAGGGTAGGTCTCAGGATAAGGGTTAATCAAAAATTTTCATCATTAATTCTAAATCCAAATTTGTACAATCATCTAATTCACTATATAATAATTATGTTTAAGATGAAAAACATGATTTAGTTTCAAAAGAGAAATACACTCCAGAAAATAATGTGAAACAATTATGCCCAGAATATATCTCATGGATAAGAAATAATTCTAGGTTAACATTATTTTGGAAATATATATGATTAATAAAAAAATAAAAAATAATTCATAAATTCATGGTAGTCCAAATATCAAAAAGAATTTAATTTACATAAATTATTTATCCCCACTAAATAATTTTATTAAAATCCATATCAAAATTTTTATCTCCACATATTTATTACCCTGTTTTTATCATCGTATGTATTTATAAAAATATTAAATTATGGATTGGAAATTATTATAATAATATATTTTCTCATAAAATTATCCTTTATGAAATATCCAAAAAAGATAATTAATTCCTCAATTAAAATTTATAATAAAATATAAATTATTGTGAGAAAAATAATATAATAATTTGATATTAATACTCCCTTATTAATGATACATTCAAACATGGGATTCAAATGTCATGTCTCTTAATCTCGATATCATGAATAGGAAAATATCAATATGAATTACTTGTATATTGTTTCATTATTTTCCACTATTTGTAAAGGGATCTTCCTTTTCATGACCTATCCTCTCATATAGTGGTGTCCTCCCCTCTATATTCACTAGCAACGCTTGTTTCTCATTCACCTCCTCAATCTCCTCTAGCATCTTTGATGTTGGATCACAGTTTCATGGAAGGTTAGGGATTTTTTTCTCAAGGAGGAACTCGTAAGGCTCTTAATAAAGGTGAAGTTTCTCAAGGGTCATCCTCGTAGGGGAATGCGAGTATTTGAACTCTATCTCAATCTAAATTAGTTGTGATGGTATGTGAAATATTGTCTCATCATGGAAAGGGACAAGATTCGGGGTCCAAATCCAAACAAGCTCAGTGTAATGTCTATTGTCTCAATATGGAATGACCCTTGTATTAGGTCCAAGGAGAAGTTGAACTTCTTCATCAATGAGGTTAGTAAAAATTTTGTTACTATAGTAGCTATCCTATTACGAAAAAATGACTCTATCATGATTAATGAATTTGATAAATGGCTCAGGATTTGCAGATTTATGCACGGGGATCCTCTCAACTCTCATATGTTGATGTTTTGGAAGGATCATGTAATCTTTGATCTTTGGAGTGCGTCTGACTAGTCAATTACCACTAAATTTATAGTTCAGATTCAAGTGTTTATCTTCTCCTTCATCTATTCCAATGGAAATTCCCAGGATAGAGAGTCTTTGTGGAGTGATTTAGAAGGTGTTAACCCAAATTATGTTTTGTGGATTATTGGGGGATATTTCAACATTGTTGCATGACTATAGGAGAAGCAAGGTGGATGTGATTTTCGTAGGAATTCAAGTCATGATTTAGGTCCATTAATGGCCTTTAAATACCTCTTAGATGTAGGATATGAAGGAAGAAGCTTTCCTTGGTGCAATAACCATGGCATATGGAGACATACCTACTATCGACATGATCAGTGCCTGATTAATGTTACTGCTATAGCTGTGTTCTTGGATTCCAATGTTATTCATCTGGTTCGGTGTCTTTCTAATCATTCACTACTCCGCCTTTCTCTGGGTGTAGGGTCTTTGAGGAAAAAATATGTATTGTATTCCAAAATGTTTATGGAGAAACCAGTTTTCATCGATGTGGTTAGGAAAGCTTGGGATCTCCAAAACTGGGGGAATCTGTGCATCGCTCTTCACAATTGACTAAGACGGCTCAATAACCTCCTTTGCAAATGGAGAAAAAAGATTCTTTCTCATGATTAGGCCTTGGTCAAGATATTTAAAGAGGGGGAGCTCTTGGAGAATAGTTTGGAAAAATAATGAGATGACTCTCTACTTAGTGAAAATAATGGAAAAAAATATCATCTCATTGATATCCTTCTGAGACAAGAGCGGATGGAACGAGAGGGAGCAAGATTCAGATGGATTTGTGAGGGGGATCATAATTCTAGTTACTTTCACACATGAATTAAAGAACATTAACATGATCCGCAACCTAATATTCATAGATACGATGTTTCTTACTCCAGTGACTGTGACGAGGTAGGGTCCATGGTTAATGGGGTAATCATACCTTCATTGTATTCTCCTTTCCCTAGTATGGTAGGGGTATTTGAGAGGTTCTACTGAGAATTTTGAGGGAATTAAAAGATATGTTTTTGAGGACATTGATGGGGGATTGAGGAGGACTCTAGATGGGGATTATGTTTTAGAGGAAATTAATTCTTTTAACTCAGATAGTGAAACTGGGCCCGATGGATTCCCCGAGTATTTTTATAGGGTGATGTGGGACTTTGTTAAATGGAATATTGTGAGAGCTGTCAATGATTATTTTTAGGGTGGGTATCTACTATGTACTTTCCTATGAAACAAAGATGGTTCTTATTCTAAAGGTGGGTAATCCAATGTCCATTAATCAGTATCAGCCCATAAGTATGTGTAATATACAGTACAAGATTTTTCTAAGAATTCTCAACAAAATGTTGGATGTTCACCTAGATTCGTGCATGGCCTCGGAATAGCATGGTTTCATTAATGGGATGTAAAATTAGGGTGCAATTTAAGTGGTCTATGATAAGGTAAGTGGCATCAACATTAGGTATTTTAGAGGTAATTTGGTGGTAAATATAGACATGAAAAATACATATGATATGGTGGAATGAGGATTTTTTCTCAGCGTCATGGATCGAAAGTGGTTCTTAAATTTGATTATTGATCATCTTTTCTATTTCATTAGTTCAGTTTTAATTTATATATCATTTATGGGTAAGAAATTTGGGGTTTTTCAAGGATTTCCATGGTCTCTAGAAAAGGTATCCTTTGTCTCCCACTCTATTCATTATCTCCCAAAATTCTTTCAGTTATTATATTAATCAATTCCTTAGCACGGGTAATGTTCTCCCTTACCATAATATGCCTTCTATGAGTGGTATCTCTCACTTGATGTTTGCTGATGATATAATTTTTTTAAAAAAATGGTAGTTGACGGTCAGTGAAGGGGTTGAATGGGATTTTAGGGGAATACTGCATGTGGAGTGGGCTGGGGGTGAACAAATAAAAAAGAATTTTTTTATTACCAAGAACATCTCTGATGGGAAGGAGAGGGATGTGGTGGCTAGCTTGAGTATAGAGAGGGAGAGAGAGAGAGAGGCTCTTTTCCCCTAGAGTACCTTGGGTCTCCAGTTAGTCTTTCCTCAATTACAGTCCATCATTTTGATAAACTCATAAGAAAAATCATGGGACACGTCTACAACTGGAAAAATAGATTCTTATTTTTTGGAGGTCGCATAACATTTGTAAATAGTGTCTTGTTTTACATTAACATGCACACTGTCTCCACCCTAAAATTTCCCAAGAGTGTGATTTCCAATGTGATAAAATTATGGTATATTTCATATGGGATGGGCAGTTGGAAGACATACATCATTGGGCATTAGGGAAATGTCTTGAAAGATCACTCTCCAAAGGGGGCATTAATAAGAGGAGTGTCTCTTCAACCATGAAAGGGCATCATGAAAATATTTTGTCGGTGGCTCTAGAAGGTATTTCCCTTTGGTCTCGGACTATGTATGACATATAAGGCCTGAACATGTGTGATCATAGAACATTTCCATCTAGGATATGGAATCTGATTCACCCTTATATGGAGATTCTACAACATCACTCACAGTGGTTAGTTGGAATAGGGAGCATCAATTTTTGGATGCAAGATTGGGGGTGGGAATGATCTATTTCTGGGGCTTCCCCACCCTAGACATTCCTTTTAGAGTGGCTATCAGTTACACCACGTTCCTCTAGGCCATTATTGATGCGATCCAACTAGTTTTTTTAACAACATTGCTACTAGTGTTGATCTTGATAAACTCATCATCACAGGCTCAATGTTGGGTATAGTTTCTATCACGGATTTCGTAAATGTGCGGAGGGTCTTGTCAAACGATGATCAGTGGGGGTGACTTTGTGGTTTAAGGAGCATCGATCCAAATTTAATTTCTTATATTGGTGTGTGAGGAACAAATAATTGCCTACTGATGAGAATCTGCAATGTATGGGTGTGACGATGGATTCTAGGTGTTGGTGTTTCAGGTGCTCTAATCAAGAAAAATTGGTAAATTTGTTCTATGACACTGAATGGGCCTGAGTCATATGGTAGATCTTTGGGGCGTTCATCAGCTGGGACACATCTGACGGTGTATAAGCTGATTTTCTAAGCTCATGGTTTAGGGGATTGGGGACTCACAGGACCCAGATAAATTCCAGGACTATCATTCTTATAGCTAGTTGATAGACCATATGGCAGGTGATGAATTTCTGTCACCCCAAAAATAGTTCGATATCTAAGGGAAGTAAAATCTTCAACGTGAATAATATTCTGCCGGATCTGTTTAAGTTGTGCCCCGATTTTCAATCTACACCATTTGTGAACTCAATTATCCCAAATCTCTCAGGCAACAATCATTCTAGAAATCTAGGGTGGGGATATTGATTCAGTTGGATTCCTACAAGCCAAGGGCATACGCTCAATACGGATGGGTCCCTACTCAGTGGGGAGATGCATGGGGGTGGGTCATTAGAGATTAGAGGGGATCCATAATTTCAGCATTCAAAGCCTTATATGGAAGAGGTGATGTATTACAGGCGAAGGCTTTGTCCTTGGCTACTGGGCTGAAGATATGAAATCAAAGGCAGATCAATCTTAAGATGCTGGAGACAAACTCCAAGATACTATAAAAGGAATTGTTATGCAAGGGAAATATTCCTTGGAAGATCACATACACTATCAGAAAATACAAAATACTCATTAGTAATCTTATGGATGTCTCTAACACATGGTGGAGGGGAACATGATGGTAATTTTTTGGCATCTACAGATTCCTCAAATCAAATCACGCATACTATCATTTGTTTGGGTTATTTTCTAAATGAGGGGATTGAATATGTGGCCTGTGATTCTTTAGGTTCACATTACATTATACCACCATGATGTTTTCATTTGGATTCCTCTGTATGGTGTCTTCTCAAAATCAATAAAAATGATAGTTTTTAGGCAGTTACATTAATATGTAGATTTTTTAGATGTTTTTTATTAATTCCACATTTATTATTTAATGAAAATACCTCTTTCTAATAGGGTAATGGGAGACCCATTACATATCCCAAAGGCCCAAGACCATGTTCTCTGAACACAAATCCTGGAATCCCATTTTTTGGCCTAAAGTGCCCTTTGGTAAAGAGCACTGATACAGTACCTGGGCTGCTACTCTACCCGCTACAATATGCCTCCACTACTGTCCCTGCTACAGTTCCTCTGCCGCTAATGTTCTACCACTTCTACAGTTCGCTGCTACTATAGCAATTCTATAGTGACCTGTTACAATACTTTTACAATACCCGTGAAATTTTTGCCTTCCTGGATTGGATCTTGGTTCTTTTGGACGCCAAGAAGAAGCCTTTACCACTTTGTAACATGCCTATTGTCCATAAATTTATATGTATTTTTCAATGAATTTAAATAATATTTGAAGGATAGTTCTTATAAAAAATATAAAAATTTCTTAAAAACATTTTTTACCTCCTAGAAGAACAATTTTTAAGCATTATTATCATGACCTCAACACTTTCAACTTAGGTGATAAATGATTAAGAATATTAAACCTCGATGATATTAAAAAAATATGAGTTTTTATGTGCCTATGAATATGGCCATCCATCCATCTTTCAAAAAACAACATCCTTATTCCTTGAGGTAAACTAATTTTGACTCCCTTGGGTAGATCCCATTAATCTTTTTTAGACCATAAAATTAAAAAATCAGTTTATTCACCAACAAAAACTATTAGACATCACCAATGATTCATATAGTAGATTTTATTCTATCATTGATGATCTTATATTTGGGTGTTCAACATTTCCTTTATCATTCACTCTTTCCATAGCAGCATGAATAGTGTATATAAATTATTATAATTCTAAAACAGAATCCTATTTACTTTCACACCTATCATCTTCTTTAATGTCTTCTTCCATCCCTTCTTAGTTCTTTATTTAAAGATTTATATTGAAATTTACATTCTCATTGCCCAATATCATACATAACTCACCAATTTTTAAAAAGATCAATTAACTACATGATGTTATAAATGATTTCCTATCATCGTCCATATCAACCACTAAAAAGTCCATGGGGAAGATAAACATGAATATATTGATCAAAATATCATAGACCAACCCACCTGTGTATTTCACTATATAGTCTCCTAGTTGAATTTTAACAATTTTGGACCTATTAAAAAGATTTTAAAGGTGGTGTATAAAATTATATACACACTCACACAAATATCACATAGATAATTTACAAATTTTTGGAACCTAATAAATATATTAATTGAAAAAATACACGGGTATTGTTTTTTAATTTCTATGAACATTGACAAGAATGGTAAAACACTATTATGAGTGGTATAGATATAATTTCTTCATTCATAATTTTTCATCACCATATATTTATTAATGTTTTTTGTATATTTGAATATTAGAAAGCTTATCATCAAAAGTAAACTAAAATTTAAAATTTTAAGGTAATTCAGAAATCATTCCTCATTATGATTCCATCTTGTTCTTCTTTCCCCTCCTATGAAATGGTATATATTGCTTATATGGTGTCATTGATTCCTCCCTAAGTTGATTTTATTAATATTTATCATTCTTAAACATATCTGATTCATAAAATTATTATTTAGTTTGTTTTAATTCTTATCACCAACCTGGTTCATGATTATCTATAGTTAGATTCCTATATCAAAATTTTATATCATTTGTATATATTTTAAGGTGATTTATTGGGTTTCCTATAAATAAAACTCAAATAGTGTATCTATATTGACTAATGATTTTTCTAACTTGAATATCCATATTGCTCAACTTATCCTTTTGGATATTTGATTCTTCCATTATTTCCATGATTACAACAGGGGTTTTTGTCATTAGTGGGATAAAAATCTCTTCTATATAGTGTAATTGGATAGAAATTGTGGATCCCTAAGGTGATTGTTACTATAATCCCTAAGGAAATGGTTGTTACCCTTAAAATTTCTATTATTGTTTCATGTACCCCAAAAACTATTTTCTATTGTAATCAATATAATATTTATCATATGTATATGTATATGGGGGTTATGGTGATCCAATATCATTTCCACCTTTCTAATCATAGATTCCATTTGAGATACTACCCAGTTATTGTTCACAATGATCCTCCGTCACCATTGGATGGTTTAAGATTTCTAATTAATGTTATTATTGGAAATTTCATCCAACGGTTTATGGATTTCCACATCTGATTTCTTCATTACTGATCCTCACATTTTGGTATCAAAAATAGACATATTATCATGTGAAAGACGTTTATATAAAATTATATTAATAACCAAAATTCTATACTGTTATGTGGGAAATTTTTAGTTAAATCCTTATTTATTTCCCATATTATGTACAAATATTCATCATCATATAGATTATAATTTAAATTCTCTACCCTTGTATTCTGGGATATTCACACTTGGAATAATCATATTAAATGATTCTAACCAACTCATCCAATATAGTAATTAAATAAAAGGGATGATTTTAATACATTACATAGTATTTTGATTTAATATAAATCTAAATATCTTTAATATTAAATAATCATTTGAGATATTATTATATTATAAATTACCATATATCTCAATTAAATTTCATTAGTAAACATTAGGATTATTTTGTGGCAAGACACAAAACAATATCAAATTTTATAACAACTGTATAATGGATAGATTTATCTCAAAATTAAGGATGATAACCAGAGCGTAAAAAATACTGAGTTTAATGCCCATCCTTTATGTTATGTTGTAATCTAATCACATGATCACATTTCATGGTCTATGCAGCAATTCTGTTTCAATGATTTATCATTCTTATTATGATGTACATTTTTCCTTATATTAATTATTCTTTTTAATTGACTTATTCAACTTTGTGTAGAAAGAGAGCTTAACCACATTATCTTTCACATGTGTTTAATATTCAAGAATTAAATTATTTCATGAATACAAATAATTACATGACAAAGTGTCAAATAGTTATTTAAAATAAAAACAACAAATATTATTCTTAAAAACACTAATAATTACTAAAATCCATCATTAATAATAGCATAATTTTTTTTAAATATGGTGTGGTTAGTTTTTTATGATGCTAAGAAAATTAAATACTTTAATAAAATTAAAGAACATAAAAATATGAATTCAATAATAATAAATCATGAGTGATAAAACAATAAGTAATATCATTAATTTCCTTGGTAAATTATTGAATTGATATTTAATTGTTTGAATTTTTTTGAAGTGTGTGAGTGAAAATAGATTGGTTTTGAAATCTATTGAGAAGGATTCCATTTTCATTGATTTTGAGTATTGGGTTGTAAAGATATATATTGTTATATGTTAATTCATATATTTTTTCAGAATTGTCTATGAACATATCATTGGTTACGCTTATCCAAAATAAATAATCTCCCCATATATATAGAAAATTACATCGGTTGATTAAAAAATGAATTCTGCCAAAATATTATTTTATCATAACCAATAAAGATGTTTTAATAGTCATAAAAGACCAAATATTATTAATTGATGCATGAAAAAATAATCATTGAATCATAAAAAATAATTATTGAACTAAAAAATGTACGATATTTATAATTGAAAATTATTAGTGAAGAAACCCAAACATGAATCAAAAATGAAAAATATTCATTAAGAAAAACTATCACTATGATCACATCAACTGACCCAATTTTAATAACCCCTCATTCTAATCATGATGGGGAATGATGATATGGTAATTGAAAGATGAAGAAGAATCATAACAACAAAAGTGATATTTCAATCTATTGTCTTCCTATGTCTAGTCTCCCCTCGTATATTAATCTTTAATATTTGATTTATTAAAGGTGTGGGTATCTTTATAAATTTTTAAATATATCCCGGAATACCTCATCTATACAAATTAAAATTTTAAATTAATCTATGATTTACATTGGGATTAAAGCATACATATCCTGAATGGTGAGGATTCTACTTTTCTATAATCATTTTTTCAAACACTCACTCAGTTGAAAATTCTGACATAATGATTCAATATAGCTTCTAATTTTTCCTTTATAAATTCTCCAAGTTAATTTAATTCATATTTATAATCACATATATACATCTTAAACAAGTTAAAAATTATTCTCCTATCATAATAGGTTACTTAATTCTTGGTATATCCTTTATTTCATTAAACTATATATCTTTGAATTTTGAGAAATAGTGTTTAGGGATTGAACCCTAGTGTCACACCATGGTTTTTTATCTCTCATCCTAGGATATTTTTCATCATTCTTAGTCTACACATCCTTATTTTCATCAATTATCATGCCATTAAAATGAAATTCATGTTTCAAATAGGGAAATTATAATATATTAATATTGTTATCAACTAATATTATCAAATATTATCCCTAAAAACATCGCATGGACACAAAGTGTTGAGTAAATACTTCCCATAATGCCAATCCAGATCGATTATCATATTTTCTCAACTATATTTAATCATTATATCTTTCTATAAATTAATAAAACACTAATTATTCTTGTAATTATACAATTAAGTTACATGTATCGTTATATTGAAATACTAAAAATTGTATGCCTAAAATGTATGAATCGAGCATCCACTATCCATGATTCTCAAAATCCTCAACATAATTGAGAAATTTCACTATTTTATGATCCCAATTATTGAATATATATAATTGAAAATCCAAAATATCAATTAATATGAATAGATATTAAAAGGAGTAAAATGATGATGAATAATTAAACATGTTTGATGTAGGAACGCACATTAATAACCGTTGATCAATTAGAAACATGATGGTAGGAAATGAACACAAATGGGTATTTCCCCCTTTCATTTTTTTCTACAAAACATTACAGGCATAGGATTTCTAATTTTAATGGGGAAATACATATTTTTTACACTAATAAAACAACATCATTCTTTATGGGACTTCATCACACCATCATAGAATACCTAACATCAATACAATAAAAAACAACCCATTGTGAACCCCACCAGATACATAGTTTTAAATGTTGTATTCTGAAGATACCCCAAGACAAACAATGTACCCTGTGTACTAACACGAAGTACCTAGGGGTTCTTATTTATCATAGACACACCACCACATTATACAAATCACTACTTATTATTCTAAATTTCCCTTAAAATCTTAATATTATTTCATCTCACTACTAAAAAATTCTTAATCATCAAAAATTATATATAACCCCATAAATTTAAATTTACCATGGATATAATAACAATAATTTTAATATTTTTTGATATTAAAAAAACATTGATAAATGGTATTTACATTCCCCCATTATAAAATTCTATATACTTGAGGAGGTCTCCTTGAGAATCTACCATGTTCTTTGCAATACACTATAATCAGATACATTCTAATAACCCCATATGACATATTTAGTATATAATACAAAACCTATCTAATATATTAAATTTTCCTGAGAATAGCTACCTACGCCTTTGATATACCATAAATCATAGTCATCAACTGTCTAATTTGAATTGATCTATATCTAATATATCACATGTTATCATTCATAAAAAATTTTATGGTGCCCTATTATACTGACTACCTTTAAAAACACAATGGCTCATGCATAATTTTTTTGACTAAATTCATTATATCCATGATGGTATATTGATCCTAGTGACATTCATGTTTTATCCAATTAGTAGCACAATATTCCTATAATTAATATCATCCATTTAGAGAAAATTATCAAAAAAATCACGAGTATCCCACAAATAATACACACCCATATTCTATAATATTAAATCAATAATAATTACTTATCACAAATAATCACATCACTAAATGTGTAGTCATACTATCTAGAAATAAATAAATTATTAAAACAAATAACCATACCACTTTAATCATTGATCCTCACTCTTGATAAGTTTCCAATCATCCTAACTATCACATTCTAATATTCAGATATTTATTTCAACTACTAATGATAAATATATGATACATAAATACATGAACTACATAAATAACCAACACTATCTTATTGGCCCTTTAATAAATGTCACGACCTATCTTCCCTATAATTCAATAAAAAATGATGGCCACCCAAAATGTATTTGATGACATAATCACCATAAAATAATAACCCTTATTATCAGTCAATATGAACTAACCTACTAAAATTCCATTAACATTATGGAACATATGTTATATGTTCATTTTATCCAAATAAATATATTATATGATCCCTTCCTTGGGTTCATAACCATTTATCTACTTCACACCACTAATGTCAAATTTCTCCAGCAATCATCCACCATAACACAAGTATACTAATAGATGTCTCCCAAAATTACCTAACTCCCACACATTCAATAATTCATATATTCCAACCACCCATGAAATCTCAATGTCCCAATTTAATTATGTTTATTTATCTAATTCCTAACTCACTATGGTTAACATAATCTTATATTTCTACATTACTCATATTCATCAAACCTACCACTCAGTACTTTATATAACCCAATAGTCGTCTTATTATATATCAAGTTCATAAAAATTGATCATATAATCAATGAGTTGCACTTACTATCATGGTTAATCTTAGTTCTCAAGACAACTCATCCATTATGAAACAACACCCCAAAGAACACATTTCTATAACACCCTGAGATTTTAATGAGTGAATTATCTAAATGTGTACTATTTTTAATAGTCTGTTGCAAAGAATAAGTAATCTAAAACAAACCATTATACAGAATATTTAGATAAAATTTTGGTAATAATGAGAAACATTAATAAATTAATGTAATTAAATAAGAAACCACATTAATGAAAATTTCAAGTGCAATAAATTTGAATATAAATAAAAAGAACATTAATATATAAACATTATCATCAATTTTTTCTATAAATATTATATCCCTTATTTGAAATTTGGAAAAAAAATAAAATATAATAGAAATATTAAATGATACTAAACAGGGATAAATAATTATATTTTTATTATACAAATGAGATCTATATATTATTTATAGTTTTTTTCTTATATAGCCACTTTGATTATAATACCACTACAATGTAATAGTCAAATTCCATAGTATAAATATACATAACCATGATTTGAAATATATTTAGAAATGGGTATGAAATGTAATTGTGTAAAATTCTTTAAAATTACCATTTATTTATGATTATAAGGGATGTACCCAAGAAAAATCAAATATATGAATAAACAAGTTTTGACTAAGTAAACTCTATTTTTAATGAAATTATACCTCATAAAAATTACTACAGGAACCATTCTAGCTGAATTACAACCCACGATGAACACTGATGTATATATCATGCTTAGGTCATATGTACATGTTTTGGGGGAATTTTATTTTGAATATTCGATAATATATTCTATTAATTGTTAATATTTATTTTATTATATTTATTATATGAATTTAATAAATTTTTAATTCCCTTATAATTTAATTTTAAAAAATATTTCCTATATAATTTTTTTTTTAAATATAATTATTATTAATAATGTAATTAATATGGAAGAATTAGTAGTAAAATCATGTAATGATAAAAAAAATTCTCAATTTATTACAATTATCTATATATTGTGTACTTTTATACAAATATATCAATAATTAATAATGTATAATTATTCAATACTATAAATAAATATAATATATTAATATTCATATAAATATTTTTACTTATCAAGGAATATGAATAAATTGTTTTATGCTTAAAAATACACTATTTTATAAAAACCATATTTATGTGTTACTCACATTATATACAAAATTATTTTTCACCAACTCTAAAAATATATTCTTATATATTTAATTTCAATCAATTCATTAATTTTTTTAATATATTCATCTTTATTTTTAACATAAAAATAAAAAATAATTTACTTTTTTAAATATTATTTACCATGCTAAAACAATTAATTTATAATAAATGGATTTTAAAGGGGTTTTTCAATTCATATGAAAAAAATAAATTATTACACTTTACCAGATTACTATAATATTATATTTATTCTTATAAAATAATAAAATCACTATTTAATTATGAAATTATTTGAAATAAAAATTATAAAAATCAATGTATAAAATGATATATTTCTACAAAAATAGTTAGATTTAAATATTTTATGACTTAATTAAATAGTTAGGTTTCTCATATTTAGAAAATAAATTAGACTAAATACATTCAATAATATAATTCATAATATACTTTTTTAGAGTTGTATTAGTTCTTTTTCAAAATACTAGTACCATTGATATTTTCTAGTCTAGGATAATAAGGTTATAATTGAGTAACAGAACATGGATTGAAATCTTGTAAATTTACTCGAAATAAAAAATTATTGATTTATTTTATCAATTATATAATTCATACCAATATTTCTCACCATTATTTTGTAACCTAACTCTAATAACTCTCATGTAATTATATTATTAATGTTTACCAACATTCCAATTCATTAGAATCATCCATCTTTTTCACCTTCAAAAGAGGCTCACATCCACAAACATAAAGAAATAACTATATATATAATATATAAGAAACAATTAGAGTCCAATCATTTATATAATCTATTTACATGTATAAAATAACTTTGATAAAATAAAATGTAACATTTCCTCTAGTTAAAAGTAGCCTCTCATGAGAAGACTCAAATACGCAACATGTGTATACACCACCCCATACACTTTTCATCATTCTCATTCTAATTCATTACACTAAAAAAATATTGTTACCATATTAATTTATTAAAATACTTTTGATTACTAAAATTAAATTTTATTAAATCCAAGTTACAATGATTATATTTTCCCCTCTCATCCATTCCATAAAATTAAATTGTTTCACAATTGTACATGTGGACTGCTTCTTCCTTAGACGACGTGTTACAATTTTCATCACCATAGTAAATTAATGGTTAAAATAATTTATTGAATGAATGATTATGATATTTATGACTTAAATTTGTTTATGGAATGATAAATATTTACATATCATCATTTTTCATCTGTTCTAAAATGAAAATGTTGTTCATGCGTACATTTGGACTTCCACCTCCTAGGACGATGTGTTTAACTTTTCACCATCACTTTACAAAAATTCTCATAAAAACTTATTTAATCAATCTCTATTACATAATGGTGTAATATATTTTATTATTTTTATTATGAAAGGATTACATTAAAACTAATAATCATTTTAAAGAAATCAGGTTAGTATTGGTAGATTAACTGAAACAAGATCATCACTAATTTCATCAACTCAAAACATAAATAAATCTCTTGTGAAATTAATATTGAATTTTATTAAAAGAATGGTAATATAAATTTTATTAAGATGTATATTGTTTTAATGGTATATTTTCATTAAAATAATGAGTGTCTCTACCTACTTTGTGATACATATATGAAATGATAATGATTCTAACACTTGATTTTCATAATGAACCATAACTAGCCAGTTAATGTATAATAAATATTTAAAATATAAGTTTAATTTAAGTAATAAATATTAAAAAGTTTATAAATTGAATTATTAATATGGATTTTTTTATTTTAATATATGTTAATGTGATGTCTTGGAGGTACATAGTTAACGTAATGGTTCTTTTTCATAAATTTCCTTCTTAGAGACATGTTTTGTTTTTTACCATAATTATCAATTTAATGGTTTTATTATTCATCTTTAAAATAATTTACATTTAATATATTTATTCATTATAGTTAGTTTTATATTTCATTTATATCAATTGATGTATTTTATTAAAAAATTTCTAAATTTGTATGAGTTTTTTTATTCAAATCTAACTTCTATTATATCGAGAATTTTTCACTTCTATATCGAAATTCATCTTCAGGAAAAATATCTCCATTCACATTTTTAAATCCAAATATGTATTATTTATTGTAAAATTCATATTTATCTTTAAAAAAAATTGTGACTAATATTTATTAGTCATTTAATGATGTGGGTTTCAATAAATATAATTTACAATATTAATAATGTTTGTATATTTTGTCTTCCCTTCCATATTTACTGACAAATCCTATATTTATTCATAAATTTAGTTTTAATTGATTTATATTTTGAAAAAATTTTAGGAAATGCTTTTTTCGAATATTATTAAAAAATATATTTAAAATTTTCCCTTGATTTTTTTTATAAACATTTAAATTCATTGTTAATTAATAAGGATTCTTCTTTTAAATGTTTTTCATAATATTTTTTTCCATGGCATTCATTAATTTTCTTTAATAAACTTCACTTCTAGGATTTCATTAATTTTATATTGAATTTATATTACATTTAATATGTAAGATATTTTTAAGTGGGTTTATAAAAAATAATTTTTATTTATTCTTATTTATTCAAAAAAAATTCTAACATTATAAATGTCTTTTTGTATATATAAACACTCTATAGTTTTTTCTGTTTCTGTGAGGATATAGCATAATGATACTATTGAAATAAATTATATTGATGTATTATGATTATGTTATTAAAATAATTTACTAAGGAAAATATTTACATGGGTTATATTTTTATTTCAAGATAGATGTTTATGGATTACTATGGAATGTTTATAGTATATCAAATGAATCATTCAATATATAATTAATTCGTTGGATATGTGTAGATAATGGTCCGAGATATGAATTATTTAAAATCTAAATGAATAAATAGGTATCATGAGATATTGATATTTGAAAATCTTTAGTATACCTAACCATTTTTCAATATTATATTGGTTTGAGTATTTTTAATAAATATGATTTTTTGGTTTAGTTATTGATAGTATGAATGATGTTTGAGATATGTTCATGGTGGTATGAATGCTTTCATAGATAAAATATTTATTATTATAATTATCAAATATATATGGTCTTGATTATAAGGAAAATTTCAAGGTTGTTATCTTGATTGTATGAATGATATCTTGGACGTGGACTTGAGGATAGAAATTATGTATTGGTTGTGGTATTACTTGTAAGATAAGTATGTTTGAACTTATGAATTCTATTGATGTAATATAGTTATTGTTTTCCATTTGTTTCTATGTATCCTAGTCTGATATGATTAATGGGAGGGGTAGGGGTAAAACAATTATCAAATTTATTTTTGTAAATAATTATTTATTTTATGAACATCATCCACTATAGAATGATAATTCATTTATTGAATCTTATTTAAAATATAAAAAATTACACAAACATATTAAAATAAAATAAAAAACTATAATATGAGTATTTATAATGTTTGGAATAAAATATTACTATGTTACATGTTATTAATACAGAATAACATATATTTTCACTAAATTGAATAGTAAATGAATATTAACCCCAAACAATGATATTAATTTTACTAATGATACACCACATCCCTTATTAATTATTTTTTATATTCTATAATTTCAATCATGATTAGTGATTTGTTATAAATCATAAACACAGGCCTCCCTAAATATTTTATACACAGTATATATAAGATATTTTTCAGAGTTGATTTAGAATAAGATTATCTTATTACTCAAAAATTATGCCTCTAAATGCATGTCATGATACCATATTTAGGGTACAAGTTCTTCAATATCATAAAAAACTTTTATTAAATTTCTCTGTGTCTTGATACTTCCAACATATCATTGATGAGGTAAATCAAATAAATATTTTACGTTACATTATATTATGGTCAATAATTCTTCTTCTCGAACATCTTCTTATTTAATATTTTTATTTTATTTCACCATGTTCCTGAAATTGTTTCCTTATAGTAATTAGACAACCTTCATCCCAGATATACTACTAATTATTTTTAGTCAATAACTCTATTTCTTTAACACTTTATATCAACATCTATAAATATATAATTTACACCGTTCCCTTGTACTATTTATAATTACACATAGGTGATATTAATCCCTGTATATATTCCTGATTCCTCAGATACATTGGGGGACCAAATTAGATTCATTTAAAAAGTCCTTGTATTTTAAATATTAAAGTGGTTTCCTTTAATATCCATCAAAGATATAATAATTTTAATTTTTCAAATCCTCCCCAAAAAATTAAACCAAAAATCAAAAAATCATAAAAAAAATATCTCCTTGAATCACATTCATTTCCTTTGTGAATAATTATCATCGTCCATCAATATTGACATCATAATATTTCACAAATTTACAATTATTTAAAAAAATTCTAGATTATTCACCAAAATGTTATCCTGAATTAATCATTATTCTCATTATAGATTATCCTTTTCCTCACCTCAATCCTTTAAATCATTCAACATTATACATCATGTTACATAATCTTCTAAAGACTCCATATAATAAATCACCATGTGTTTTCAACATAGACTTTTTTCTTCATCATATAATAAAATAAAAATTTGATAATCATTCCTATCAATTTATCCTCCAATTATTATCCCTCATTTTGGATATCTATCATTATTTTATTTTTTAGATTTATTTATTTAGGATAAATATTTTAAACAAATTAATCTTAATACTCATCTTATGAATCTCCACATTGTTCTGGTGGTTTCTTCTTCCACTTCCCCATCTTCTAGTGTCCTCAAAATTCATTGATAATTCAATTTTTACCTTAACATCTAGTGAGGGGACTTTTTAAAATTCCACATATCATGGATCATTACTAGTC
Source organism: Viscum album (assembly GCA_963277665.1). Taxonomy (NCBI): domain Eukaryota; kingdom Viridiplantae; phylum Streptophyta; class Magnoliopsida; order Santalales; family Viscaceae; genus Viscum; species Viscum album. The sequence goes on along the minus strand of OY728160.1, from coordinate 38,749,293 downwards.
TTTATAAAATGTGATGGTATTATCATTATAATATAGTTTATCAACATTTATCTTAGTTCTCATGGATTATTCATTATTTTAGAACTCTCATTTTCTGATCCATAAGACTTTCAATATAAAAATATATATAATAAAAAAATTTATTTTTAGAACTCATAAAACTCCTTCTAAAATTTATTTATATATATTAATTTAGAAACCCATTTTAGTAGCATGATTATTTCACTCAGTTTTTTTTATCCACTTGGATTTCCATTCATTTCACTTTCGTATAGAAACTCATGTTTCGCTTCCTTAGGATATAAAATATTTTCTTTGAACAAAATCATATAGAATCATGAATATCCATTTTTTGTCATTATATTTTATTACTTTTTGTATTAAAAAATCATGTAGAGATAAGTTCATGTTGAATTCTATGAAACCACTTTCTTCTTAACTTATCTAATATTATTTTATTTAAACACAAATTAACATATTGACAACCAATTAAACCAAAATAAATTGGGTATAATAATGTTCAATTTGATTTTATAATCAATTCAAGTCCACATACATAAAATCAATCTATATTGTTCATTATTTATCACCTTATTGAATTTAAAATTAAAATAGTAATATAGTGGAATTATCAAAAATCATCACAAAACTACTTATCCCCATCCCACATCCAAAATTAATGTGAGTGGTGATATAAAATTTTTCATTGCAATAATACATTAGTTAATCCATACTATGTTTATATATGTGGAAATACATTGTAGAAAATAGAAGAGAAAGGAAAATTGATTTCAATATCATCCTTAAGAACACTCATAATCCATACTATGTTAAATAATATTAAAATATCCTTTTATGAATTTAAAATATTAATTATTTTATTGAAAAATCATTCACACACTTCAACAAAAACATTAAAATGTTTTGGTACAATATAAGAAAATAGATATTTATCTAATATTTTAATCTCCCAAAAACTCCCACATAATTATTATATTTAGGAATATAGGTTTATATTTTTATTTTCATTACTCAAATTTGATATATGTACAATTTTTCTATTATATATTACCTCTTTGAGAGCCTTTTCACGTCATATGCCTCCCCTCTATTGATGCACTTAATTTATCCACTTTATCGTAGTTTTGAAATATCCAAATGGGTTTTTTTATTATTTAAATCCAACCAATAAAAGACTTAATCATCCACTTAATTTAATTTTTTTTATTTGAAAACATATAAAATAGTAGAAACTTAAGAGGATCCATATTGTGTTTTAGAGGAAACATTCACGCTGATATTTTCATCAAAACAAAGGTCAATATTAACATCTAAACTCATAATTATTCCAACTATAATGGTTTAAAATGTTTTTATATTTACATACATTTATTTTGATTCCAACTTTTTTAGAGTATTTTCACCTTATAATTCAAGGTATTTTAATTTCCATCATTATTACACCTCTCACGTGTTTTATATTGAATTTTTAAAAGGCTACTTATAGGTATATCCTGAATAATAGTTGAATTTTCCTATAAAACATCTATATTTCCCTAAAAAATTGATTTTATTTCATTTTATTCTATATTCATATCCTTGGATAGTTGGTCAGGTCAAATGTCTATGAATGTTTTCTCTAGTTACACTATTTATTTGTGCTTCGCACAATTTTTTATGTTTAAATTACTATCACAAATTTTTTCATTTATTTTATTTTAAATTTTTTCCATTTTAGATTATGAGGAACCAATACTTAAATAATAGTTCTGAAAGCCTTGGATTTATGTCCTACTAATCCATCGTTATATAAAAAATACCTTATAATATAAAATTAATTTCTCATAGGAAGATTAAATTTAAAATTTTCACATCATGATTTATCATAAAATTAGCCCTACTATTCTATCTTGAAATCCACCTTGGTTTTTGTTTATCACCTAGTAAATATATACTTAACCAAAATTTATTATTTAGTCTATGCCTTACACAACATAAAAAAAACCATATTAATTCTAAAATATTATCATGACTGTAAATCTATTTTAATATTTAATAATAATGTTATTGTAAAATATAAGCCTTATTTTTTAATGTTGGAAATTTTTTATTTGGTTTATATATTTCATTGATTGGTAGGAAATAAATTGTATCATTATATATAGAGTGGACCTCTTTGGGACCAACAACATTTTTAAAAAAAACATATCTATTTTTAATGCATACATATTTTTCTTCATTATTTGAAAACATAATATCACTAGCTAGAGAAGATTCTTTATTAACATATACTAAATTATTTAAATCTTTTATAAAAATTTTTAAATCATTTTGAACTATGAAACATATACCACATGTATCCAAAATCTATATTTCATTTTCAAATTTTTTTAAATGTCATATATACATTTTTCATTATCATTTATCATAATTTTATGATACATGATCTCATAAATATAGACTGCTTGCTTCTTACACAGATCTTCCAATTATTTTACTATATTATTTTTCTAATTTGATAATTTTTTCTTTTCAATATTGAGTTTTTTATATTCATCACATCATGATTCCAACTCATAAACCCATTTCTATTCAATTTTAGTTCTAAATTATCAATCATAAATACAGCATGATGTAAGAATTTTTTTATCCGTTGAAATAATATATATTTCATTATTTGAAAATATAATTTATGCTAAATAAAAATTCAATTGATTTATCGATAAATTCATTTTATTTCTACTAGAATGATTATTCTTCTTCTATTACCTTTTCTATTTTAATATTTTCCCATCATCTTTATCAGTTTCAGATTCTCATACTTTCTTCCTCAAGAAATACTTGGAAAGTCATACAAGTAAATGAAATTTCACACCCATGTATTATTTATTATTATTTAAAATCAATTTACCTTTTTGGTTACTTTTTTAGAGGAGAGTAACAATTTTATTAAATTTATATTCACCTTCCCCATCTTCTGAATCACTTAATTTAATATCATTTTCTTTATGAATATTTTCCTTTATCATTACTTTCAAATCCATCTCTTCTATTACCAGTTTTATAAAAATTGTTTATTTTCACATCTCATATGATATGATAATGTTATGTAACTTAACTTGTTTCCAATCCTCTCATTTATTCCTTATATTTATTTTTTAATCAAATTGATTTTGAAAATTATAACATTATTTTATCAGTGATATTTCATTATCCTTTATCAAAAAAATGGAGTTCCCTTAGGTTCTAATTAACACATGTTAATTATTAAAGTATATTTTGATCATCATATATATTTAATTCTTTAAATTGGAACATTCAAAATATTAGCTTATCATTGTTATATATGACCTTAATATTATAAATAATTCTAATTCGTTCCTAAATTTCATTAGATTTTGGGAGATGCATGTCTTTTCGATAAATATTATATGAAAGAGACATAAAGATAAATTTATTTATCCTTACCATATGAATACATATTTGTTATATCATATTGAGACATAGTATCTTCTTTAGTAATGAGATGAAAATGAAATTTTTTAGCTTAACTAAAATTCTGGAAAAGTGGTTAGAGGTAAGGGATAATCTAATTCTAACCATTGTGGTAATTTCTTCCATCGAAAGGTGGCACTATTTTAGATATTTAATGAATTTTTATTTTAAATTTCATTTAAATTTTTTCTATTTGATCTGAAGAGAGAATAGTTAGTATTGATACAAATTAATGTACTAATTTATATGATTTTTCTTTCTTTTATAAACATCAACTACTTTTTATTGTCTACATATTGATTATATATTCATTTAAAACGTAATATTTCCTAATATGTATGAATATTAAATAAAAAATAGAACAAAATAATTACCATGGTTTATAATAAATGAATTGTCTTTTCTATTTTCAATTTACACCGTAACATGGATTCTCCTCTAAATTCAAAAATAATTTCTTATAAACCCCAACTATAATATTAATTTGAATAATTGTATACCACATACCATATGTAATTTTTTTATAAACACTAATTTTAAACTATATCAATAATTATAAATACTCTATAGCTAAATGCCTATAAAAGACAATTACAAACCCCAACAACATGTTTATTTTCATAGTTGGTCAAATATAAAATTATCATGTTCATAAATTTTGTTCATACACAATAATTTTAAATCAATTTTTAAATATTAGATATTAGTAATGATAATAAAGGGATTTTTGGAATGGTCTACTATTCTAGAAACATCCTTCATATCTTGGATGATACAGATTTACTCAATATTTACCATTCTAGAACATTATGTCTGAAAAATATTATTCAGAACCCCTTATTTTAGAACATTTAACATTTAGTTCATCCTCTTCTAGAACATTTTTCTTTGAGTTATTTCAAACACCTTCAACCCAAAGGTACTTATATGAATTTTTAGTCAGAAAATCTTTTTCATCAACTATTCCTCTTAGAATCTCCCAATATAACATTCCCAATGCCCTCAAAATTTGTATATCTGTCACGAACCGTCCTCGGGGCCCATGTCATGACTACCCCAAACCCGCCTTCCATAGGCCATGGGCTGGAAACTATAACCAAAGGAGTAAATCCCAAAAAAGGGAAGACATTGACTTAATAAAGATACATACACAACAGAGTATACAAGTGAAGTAAACACTTAGTAAAACTAGGTACAAGGTAAGTGTTGAAAAGTAAATAGGCCAGTATACAAACCCATCTTAAAGTACAGTACAACTGAAAGGAAAGTACAACAGCAGTAAGTATAACAACAACACCGAGTCGTCCTCCAGAAATACCACATGAAGGGTGTGTCCATATAGTCTCCTCAACCCCTCGGGTCCAAACTTCCGCTATGTGTACGCCCCGCCAAGTGGTCCACCTCCAAGTACCGTCCAGCTCCACAAGCCTCCATCTTGATCAGTGTTGTTCATCATCTGCATCCAACATAACGTAGTGCGGGAATAGCCTGTGCACATGTGAGTATACGATACTCAGTAGGGTCCCTGAGTCCCCCGATGGTCTCACAGAATCCACGAAAGAAAAACCACAATGGAATAATAAAATCATGAAGTATCAACTACACTGCTTACGTATATTCCCATACATATACCTAAGTCATCAGTTTCAGTTCACCTCCAACTCTCGAGCCTAAGCACCACCTAGTACACATAGAAAAACTCAACCCAGTCCACACAAGAAAATAAGAAAATCACATAGTTGATAATGATTGAGATCATGACTCAGATCACAAAGGTATACCCTTCGTAAGGTGATAGAGATGATCAGATATAGCCACTGATTCATCTAAGCTGTCGGACCCACATATGATACAAGACCAGCTACTCTACTGAACCCACTCAGGATAAAAGTACAGAGGTCATACTGTCGGACCCACATAGGATACATGAATAGTAGTCATCGCTGTCAGACCCACAGAGGATATCAGTACAGTCATACTTGCTACCAAACCCACGGAGGATCCATGTACAGTCGTCCTCGCTACCGAACCCACGGAGGATCCATGTACAGTCTTCATTGCTACCAAACCCATGGAGGATCCATGTACAGTGGTCTTCACTGCCGAAGACATAGAGGATCCAAGTATAGTTTTCTTCACTTCCGAACCCACAGAGGATCAAAGTAGAGTCAGCTTTTCTTCTAAACCCATGGAGGATCCATGTACATTTGTCTTCACTGCCGGACCAATTGAGGATCCATGTACAGTTGTCACCATCGCAGTCGCAGCCAGCTCTAGGGTTCCCGCACACAGCACGCTCGATTCCCGAAGGGTCCGCTTCTCAAGCAATAGAGTTGATACATCAACTGTCATGAAGTCTAGAGTGTATGTATCTCAAATTTCCGTCTCATCAAAAAAACCCAACGTGATAGACGGTGCATCAATCAGACGCTCAGTCTGAGAGTTTTTGGGTTTTCTGTTCCAGGGGCCCGGTTGGTTTTTAAGCTAAAACCAACCTGAACGTACTCCAAATGCATCCAAACCTCAAGTGGAGTAATCCAAAAAAACTATCTCAACAAAAATATTTCAACGAAATTGACGGAACGTCAAACAGATGTTCAGTCCTTAAGATATAAGTGTTTCCGCTCCAAGGGCCCGGTTGGTTTTTGGTTCGAACTAACCTGGACATAATGAAACTTTGCTGAAACCTCACGTGTAATATATGGAAACGACTATCTCGATCCAAGGATTCCTACACAACTGACAGTGTGTCGATCGGAGGTCTGTAGCTCCTGTTATGGGAAAAAGACCGAAAATGGTCCGAAGTGTGGGGTCTGGGCCCGACCCTGCCCAACCGCCCTGGGTCGGACCAAACCTGGTGGACCCGACCCAGGTCTGGGTCCGGCCCAGGAGGGCGAGTCCTAGCACGACTGGGCATGTCCCGGCTAGGTCTTCCCGACCTACCCCGGCCCGACCGGGGGGGGGGGGGGGTGCGCTAGCTCGGCCAGCGAGCCGAGAAGGGGGGGGATGTGGTCCCCCCTTTATGTTCCGTGGACGTGGCACCTGATTCCACGTCTCCCTTGGATCGTGCATGGCCACGAGATAAAATTACCTCACCGTTGTGCCGGCGACCCGCGCCGCCGGAGTCTTCCATGGGCCACCGAAGTCATTCCGGTGGTCCGCTTTCGCTCCCTTCTGCCCCTTTGGTCGCCTCAGGACCCGTACAACACTGAGAAGGCCTCAAATCTCCATTTCCATCTCACTTCTTCATCACCAATTAATCCTCAAATCAAGAACAAAGAAGTGGTGGGTTCGTACTTGTTCTTTAGTCCTCACCCACCACATTATTGGTTCTAAACATCACCAAACAATATGCATGCCATGCCGAGGGTATAAAATCAAATAATGAAATTTTTACAAAAAACCTCCTACCTCTACAGTTGATGTCTAGTGTGGGAGTCGTGGTAGATGGTGTTGTGGAGAAGAGGATCGTAGTCGTCATCAGAGCACACCGAGGAGGAAGCGGTGTCTCCTCTCTTGTCACAGAGAAGAGAAGGGTGGGGTGTCGTCGATCTTCGAAGAACCGGCGTTCTTCCTCATTCTTCATCGGAGGCTGACGTTCTTCCCAAAGGCTCTATGCACTCCCAGTCTCTCTCGCACAATGAAGGCACTTCCCAAATTTAATAATAGGTTCCTCCTATTGTTTAAATACACACTCAAGAAACACCCAGAATTAAATAATCACATTTAATAAAACGTGTTGACAATTTAATTAGGGAAGGTAGAGGGAAGGTCTCTATTCAATTTACGCATTGGAAAATAAATGAGGGGTTTTCTAATTAATGGGTGGTTCCTAAAAAGTTTGTTGGAAATTAAATGGTGGGTGTCGTGTTGGCCCCGCCTCTCTAACATCCACACTTGGGTAGTTAAGTGTCTGTGGGACCCACCCTTAACTACCCATTGGAGTGAAAAACCACCACATGAAATAAAAAATTGTTCCGACAATTTTTTTATTTAGTACTTATGTAAACCGCCAAAAATTATCTTCTCCCCCATTGTGAACGCAACTATGGTAAGTTTCCCCATATGCAATTACCGGCACTGCGAGTTAATCGGCGTCCTCAGATTTTAATTCTGAGCATCGGTTCAAAACTTAGAAAAACCCCCTCGTTTGTTCACTGAACGTACCCGAGGTAAAAATTGAAATTTGATTCTGGGCACACCGGGCCTCAGAATCAAGAACCTTCAGAAGCCACAGACTCGTAAAATCCCAAAGTATTTTAAAAAAAAATCCTTGAAATTTCTGGGTCTTTAAATCACTCCCACCTTAGGGCTTTACATCCCTGTAAAGCTATAACATAAACTAGTGAAAACAAATGAGCGTACTGAGCATGCATCTGAGCCTCCCGCTCCCATGTGCTCTTCTGGATGTTATCGTGCTGCCAACGAATGCGTACCAGAGGTATCGACCATCCACGTAAGACCCGCTCCTGTTGATCCTAGATCTCCATCGAGACCTCCCCAAAAGTCGCCTCATCATCGATGTCTAGCTCCTCGTGGTCGATGATATGATCTGGGTCATGCACGTACATCCTCAGCTGAGATACGTGGAAGATGTCATGCACCTGGTGCATCTGAGGTGGAAGGGACAGGAGGTAAAGACACCATGCCTACCCTGCTGAGGACCTGAAAAGGCCCGATAAAGCATGATGATAACTTGCCGCCTCGACTAAATCTTCGTAATCCACGTCGAGGTGAGACCCATAGGAAAATGTGGTCACCATCCTCGAACATCACTGGTCTCTTACTCCTATCAGTATAAGACTTCTGTCTGATCTATGCAGTTCTCATCTTCTCCTGGATGACCTACACCTTCTCTGTCATAGCCCGAACCATCTCTGGTCCTACGAGTGATGACTCCCCAGATTCAGTCTAGAAAAGCGGTGAAATGAAATTTCTTCTGTATAGTGTCTCATAAGGTGTCATACCGATGTTGGAGTGGTAGATGTTATTGTAGGAAAACTCCACCAAGGGTAGGCGAACCTCCCAGCTACGACCAATGTCAAGACTCATGCATGGAGCATGTCCTTGAGTGTCTGAATGGTCGTCTCTGTCTGGCCATCTGTCTGTGGGTGGAAGGTAGTGCTCAGTCGTAGCTGTGTCCCAAATTCCTCCTGCAACTCCTTCCAAAGCCGGGAAGTAAAGAGAGTCTCTCTATTAGAGATGATAGATGATGACACACCATGAAGTCGTACAATCTCCTGAACGTAGAGGGGTCCCAAGCTCTCTACTGAACCCTACACTCTGATCGGTAGGAAGTGGGCCGACTTGGTAAGTCGGTCTAGGATCACCCAGATGGTGTCATGTCCTTTGGAAGTACGTGGAAGCCCCGTCATGAAATCCATGGATATCACATCCCACTTCTACTTAGGGACCTCTAAGGGTTGTACCAAGCCTGTAGGTGCCTTGTGCTCTACATTCACTTGCTGACAAGTGAGGCATCGAGAAACGAACTCTGCCACAACCTTCCTCATACCCGGCAACCAGTACTATCATCTGAGGTTCAGATACATCTTCGATACTACATGATGTACCACTTGAGGGGATGTGTGGAACTCCTTCATCACCTCCTCCCATTATGCAACTGGTACCATGGTATGTCCCCAGAAGAGGATGACGTGCTCCCCGTCTTAAGAAAATCCATCGGGTGCCTGCCCTGAGGATATCTGAGCATGTCGCGCCTCACATTAAAAGTCCCCACATTGTGCCTCTCTGACCAGCTGAAGTAGTGGAAGAGTGACTGTGAGTGACTGAATATAGGTTGTCCCATCTCTATCCATGAATGATATCTGCAAAGCGGCTAACTGCTCAATCGCCTCTCCAAGTAGCTAAATGCTCGATCTACTGCTGAGATCATCATCCACAACGTTCCTTGTCCCAGGAGTATAGTCAATCTCAATGTCATAATCCTGGAGGAACTCGAGCCATCTCCGTTGTCTCAGGTTCAGGTCGTTCTACGAGAAAACACACCTGAGAATTTTGATATTGAAGTAGACTGTAAATCGTTCTCTCAACGAACGATGGGTGTGACTTTCCATTGTAATGAACTCAAATACACTCCTACTCGATTACGTCCTATAAGAGTTGTGGAGATTTCTCCTTTGCCTAAAAGAGAAATCTGATCTCATCCCCTGGATAAAACACGTTCTTTGCCTAATACAGTCAACCCTGACATGAACTGTACTATTTCATGCCATGGAAGACATCGAAAGGCCTCGATGCTACTACCAAGAGATCCAACTGTTACTCTTGCCTTCAAGGGTGGAGTCACACTATCGACGGTAGTGTGTGGTCACTAGGTCTCCTCTAGTAGGCATATTGAAAGTGAGGGTCATGTCATTGGTTTTTACCAGAACCTCTCAATATCAACAACATAAAAAGTACAGGGAAGAAAAAATCACAAGAACATGTGTCTTTTATTACTGCAGCTCAAAGTACAAAGACACAGACCATCCACAAACAGCGACATTAACAAGCTAGAAGCAACATGAAAAAAGTCTCAATGCCTGTAGATAGTCCTGCTTCTTCCCTTCTTCTCCTAGATATCTATTTTCGTAGGCCTCAGCTTCTTGAAGCTGAGCTCTCCCCTATCTAGTCATTCCCTTCGGTCGAGTTAGTCCTCCTGGTGGTGGTGGTAGTAGGGCCTCGAAACATCATCCACCACCTACTGCTTGTCCAGCCCCTCTACCTTGTCCGCCTGCTCCTGGTGGACCATCACAGTCGAACCTCTTCTTGGGAGGTCCTTCTACCACTTTCTGCTCATCTGAAGGGCGGGTCGGCCAGTCTCGAGCAATGTGACAATGCCCGCCACGTGCATAACACTGATCGATCCTCATATGGTTGGCTCTAATTCGTGTGCCCTACACAGCTGAACCTATATCCTGAGGTCGCACACCTAACGGCCTGGTCCGCTTGGACCCCTAAGTCTGCTATCTACTGCCGGCTGTAGAAGACTCTACTATGTGTCATCCTGCGGAGGGTCTCGCCACTGGTGACTACTCAGCAAGGAAACTCTCCACTAGAAGGGTTCTCTCCAGCACCCCCTCTTACGTCAGAATGTTGAGGGAGATCATCAAAGCCCTGATCTCATGTATGAGTCCCTGCTCAAAGGTCTGGGCCCGGAAGACTGGGTATCATACCATGTTTGTGGAGTAGTGTGAGATGTCGGTAAACCTCACCAAGTATTGGGATGCTATCATGCTACCCTACCGCAGCTATAGTAACTCCTGGAGGCACACCACACAGAGGGTGGCTGGAACAAACTCTGAGTGGAAGAGGCTCTCGATGTCCGTCCAAAGTAGAGATGCCTCATCGTGCACCTGGAGCATATGGATCCACCATCTACCTGTTGTTGCGTGCAGGAGACTCACGACAAGGATCACCATAAGGTCTGTCGGTGTCCCTACCAATCTGAAGACTCTGAAGATAGCCTCCATCCAATCCTCGGCTGCCTAAGGATCCGTCTCTCTGCGAAACCTGGGTGGCCACTGTCTCCAAAACTCATGCAATGCTCTCAGGTCATGTGCACTCTCCACTGCTAGGGCGGGTACCATCGATGGCTCAGCGGGCAGAGGTACCACTGGTGCCTCTCCTGTAATGGGGCCCTACACCAAGGCCCCATCGCTCGGTGGGATTCCATCCCGCACGTAACTAGGAACCCTAGATGGATGCCTTTTTGAGGCCATCCTAAAAAGAAACAGGTGCGCCACAGTCAAAAAGTATACCTGGTGAGGTGACTCAATGTAATTACAAAGAAAACTTTTGAAACCCAGATGCAATTAGTGTTTTCGTGCACTGAGTCAGAAATCAGAGGTCAGGGTCATGGTGTATGGATACGTCAGCTGCCGCACCAACACTGGCCTCCCTGGACTAAAAACCAAATTCATTACTCTTAAGACTATTACTTCACCGAAACGAAAGATCAGAGTCCTGAGTTCCGTAGTTGAACCAACTCCTCTGATACCAATTTGTCACGACCCATCCTCGGGGCCCATTCCTTGACTAACCCAAGCCCGTCATCCATAAGCCAGGGGCTGGCAACTAGCACCAAAGGTGTAAATCCAAAATGAAGGGAAGTCATTTCTTTAATGAAGTAACATACACAACAGAGTATGCAAGTGAAGTAACCTCTAAATAAAAATGAGTACAAGGTAAGTGATAAAAAGTAAATGGGCCAGTATACAAACCCAACTGAAAGTATAGTACAACTGAAAGGAATGTACACCAATAGTAAGTAAAATAGCAACACCATGTCATCCTCCAAAAATCCCACCTGAAGGGTGTGTATAGATAGTCTCCTCAACACCTCAGGTCCGGCTGTTCGCTCCGTGTACGCCCCGCCAAGTGTTCCACCTCCGAGTACAGTCCAGCTCCAAAAGCCTCCACCTCGATTACTGTCTTCCATCATCTGCATCCAACTCAACACAGTGCGGGCATAGACCGTGCAAGGGTGAGTATACGATACTCAGTAGGGACCCCAAGGCCCCCGAAGGCCTCACAGAATCCTCGTAAGATAAACTAAAAAGGAAAGATACAATCACGATATATCAACAACTCTACATATGCATATGCTCATACATATACCTAAGTCATCAGTTACAGTTCGCTTCCAACTCTCGAGTCCAAGCCCCACCCATTCCATGCAAGAAAACACAACCCAGTCCACATAGAAAAGCAAGACAATCACATTAATGATAATGATTGAGATCAAGACTTAGTTCACATAGGTGTACACTTCGTAAGGCAATAGAGATGATCAGATGTAGCCCCTGATTCATCTATGTTGTCGGACCCACATAGGATACAAGACCAACTACTATGCCGGATCCACTAAGGATACAAGTACAGAGGTCATACTGCCAGACCCACGTAGCATACAAGAACAGTAGTCATCGCTGTCGGACCCATAGAGGACTCTAGTACAGTCGTCCTTGCTGCCGAACCCACAGAGGATCTAAGTACTGTCGTCCTCACTGCCGGACCCATGCAGGATCCAAGTATAATCATCCTAGCTACCGAACCCATGGAGGATCCAAGTACAGTCGTCTTCGCTGTCGAACCCCTGGAGGATCCAAGTACAGTCGTCTTCGATGCCGAACCCACAAAGGATCCATTTATAGTCTTCCTCACTGGTGATCCCACAGAGGATCCAAGTACAGTCGTCTTCACTGCCGAACCCACGAATGATCCAAGTACAGTCGTCACCAACGCAGTCACAGCAAGCTCTAGTGTTCCCTCACACAGCACGCTCGGCTCCAGGAGGGTTCGCTCCTTGAGCAAGAGATTCGATACATCAACTATCACAAAGTCCATAGTTGTTGTATCCCAAAGTTCGGTCTCGTCTAAACAAACCCAACATGGAAGACGGTGCGTCAATTGGACGCCCTATCTGAGAGTTATTGGTTTTTCTTTTCCAGGGGCCTGGTTGGTTTTTAAGCTTAAACCAACCTGACCATACTCTAACTGCATCCAAACCACTTTTGGAGTAATCCAAAAGAACCGTCTCAATAAAAGGATTTCAACTCAATTGACGGCACATCAAACGAACGTCTGGTCCTTAAGATATAAGTGTTTCCACTCCAAGGGCCCGGTTGGTTTTGGGTTAGAACCAACCTGGCCATACCCCAAATTTTCCAAAACCTCGACTGTAATATACAATAACGACCTTCTCAATCCATTTATTCCTACGCAATTGACGGTGCATCGATCGGAGGTCATGGGAAAAAGACAAAAAATGGTCCGAAGTGGGGGGTCTGGGCCTGGCCTGACCTGGGTCCGGGTCCGGCCTGGTAGGGCGCAACCCGGCCCGGCTGGGTGAGGCATGGCCCGATTCGCATGACCCCCCACCCCCCACCCCCCCCCGGCCTGGCGGGGGGGGGGGGGTGAGCTGGCTCAGCAAACGAGCCGGGTAGGGTGGGGGACACAGTCCCCCCTTTGTGTTCCGTCAACGCGATGCCTGACGCCGCATCTCCCCTAGATCTGGCGCGGCCACGAGATCCAATTCCCTCGTCGTTGGTGCTTCAACCACAGCAGGCTCCTGCCGGCAGTGCACCGGGGCGCCGTCGGAGTCTTCCGTGGGCCACCAGAGTCATTCTAGTGTTCCGATTATGCTCTTGTCTGCGCCTACGGTCACCTCAGGACCCATACATCACTACGAAGGCCTCCAATCTCCATTTCGATCCCGTTTCATCATTGCCAATTATTCTGCACATCAAGAACAGAGCAGTGGTGGGTTCGGACTTGTTCGTTAGTCCGCACCCACCATTTTAGTGGTCCTAAACATCACTAAACAATTTTCACACCGTGCCGAGGGTATAAAATCATATAATGAAATTTATGCAAAAAAAACCCTACCTCAACAGTTATTATCGGACGCCGGCATCGCGGTAGATGGAGTCACGGGGAAGAGGATCGTATGCGTCGTCGGAGTGCACTGAGGAGGAAGAGGCGTCTCCTCTCTTGTCGCGAAGAAGATAAGGGTGGGGCATCATCGATCTTTGAGGATCCGACATTCTTCGTCATTATTCTTCAGAGGCCGGAGTTCTTCCCAAAGGATCAAAGCTCTCCCGATCTCTCTCGCAAAATGAAATCTCTTCCCAAATTAAATAATTGGTCCCTCATATTATTTAATTGCACAGGCAAGAAACTCCCAGAATTAAATCATCACATTTAATAAAACATGATAACAATTTAATTAGGGAAGGGAGAGGGAAGGTCCCTATTCAATTTATGAATTGGCAAATAAATGGGGGGGTTTTAAAGAGTTTGGTGTAAATTAAATAGTGGGGGTCGTATGGGCCTCAACTCTCTAACATCCACACATGGGTAGTTAAGTTTCTGTGGGACCCACCCTTAACTACACATGGGAGGGAAAATCCATGTCATGAAATAAAAAATTGTTCTGAAAATTTTTTTATTTACTTCTTATGTAAACCCCCAAAAATTATCTTCTCCCCCATTGAGAATGCAACTACGGTAACTGTCTCCTTAAGAAATTACCGGTGCTGCGAGTGCATTGGTGCCCTCAAATTTTAAGTCCGAGAACCAGTTCAAAAGATAGAAAACCCCACTTGTTCATTCACTGAATGTACTCGAGCTAAACTTCAAAAACTGATTCTGGGAACACTGGGCCTCAAAATCAAGCACCATCAGAAGCCACAGACTTGAAAAATTCTAAAGTATTTTATAAAAAATCCTTGAAATTTCCGAGTCATTACAATATCATTAATCCCAAGTTCTGTTTTTTCAGTTATATTATATATATTAATCTAATAGATAAGGGAAACTAGTGGTATTCAATTTGAAATTCTCACTATCTCAATTGTTAAATCAATTTCCATTACTATCATCTAAATATATAAATATTTGAATGATTCAAAACCACTAGAAAAAATGGCATAAAAATCTAAAATAATACATTGTTATATTCTTGAATCATATACATTCCATACATGAATTTATTCAATAATATGTCATAAAAAAAATTTATATAATCATTCTTCTTATTATAGTTTTCTATTTCCCTCAACGGAACCATTTATAGCCATTAATGTTTCAAAAAATATGTAGTATCATAAATGTTATTCTTATTGTCTATATCTAATTGCCCTTCATTTATTTCAATATTCATATTTCATATTCTTCTTATGATCATATCAAAGTTTGATCATCATTCTGATCGATTACAGATTCATCCACTGATTCCATGTTTTAGATATCTATCATCAATAGATTATTAATTTTTTATTTTATCTTGATCTCACTTTTGATCATATTTATCATAGGGCTCCTCTTACTCACCTCTTTATTATTTTATTGATTTCATCATACAATCCTTGTTATTTCAATACCATCAAAAAAAACATGATGCATTACATACATCCTAAACATTTATTGGGAAGTATTTTTAAAATTCAATTTAGCATATATCACTATTGGTCTTTTCCAATGTGATTTATATCAAATGATTGATTATTTTAGCGTAATCTAACATATATTTTTAAAAATATCACTGGTTTTGGTACCTCGATCAGTTATTTTAAGGACATTCAACATAGAAATATATACATACTAGAATTACTATCTTGGGTAAAATGGATAAAACTTGTTTCATAATCTCCTTTTCAATATACCTTAATAGAATTCATTATATACCTTTCTTCTTTAACTCACCAGTTGTGCTCATTCTGGATTTCCATACACTAAACTTTCTTCCAGAATCAAGTAATGCAGTTTCTTTGGATATAATATCATTCCATTTAATATGAATCAAATATAATCTAGAATATCCAACAGTGATCATGATGTTAGAGACTTTCATGTATATTATATCCATTTATTCAAAGACATATCGTCCATACTAACATCTCTATGAAATAGTTTATTCGATAAAATATTAACATTATGATCAATATAAATGTTTATTGAAATATTTTCCAAGGATATATGGACCTAAAAAATTTGTTATTATTCAATTCCATTATTCATTGCTTGTTATTAAATGCTTGTTTATAACATAATTTACACTATTATACCTAACCCATTACATGGAATCAAATATTAACCTTACATACTTTTTTCATTCCTCCAAGATACTTATAAGAGATCTTTGAATTAATTCATGGTTTTGGTAATAGGATTAATTGATTTATCAAGATGTTTTTACTTACGATTTTTAATGTTTATAATGTAATCTGGAAAAACATTATGTGTCTAGTATCCCAAGAAATGTAAATTTCATGTTTCTTCAGGATGAATTCTCTTATATCATTCTTTTATGTAATAAACTATCCACAAAATTTATGTTACTAATGTATGTTAGGGAACTTAATTGTTTTATACACACACACACACCATCATTTTTGATGACCATTGAATACATACCATAAAAATATACCAACCAAAACAATAAATGTGAAGTCTATTTTTAGATAAGATACAAAATAATTAAATTATAATAATTATCATAAACATATCCTATAATGTTCATCTACCATGGTAGGCTTCTTTAACATAACCTATATAAAACCATTATTTATAACCTTGGATAATGAAATATAATAAATTGTGAGCTTAGATGATCCATAAGTGTAAACATAATAGATATCCATTATTGTTTATATGAGAGAATATGATAAGAAATTGGGTATCAAAAAATGATCATAACATACAATAACAATACCCTGTTAGTTAAATACAATTTATCAAACTTATAAAAACAAGTATTTATCATAATAGAAGACATTATTATTTTTTGTGAAGAATTATAAATATTCAAAAATGAAGTAAGAAACCATTTCATAGTCACAATACATATTTTTTTGGAATAAATAATTATAGGAAATCATTTCATTATTTATGGATAGCTATTAAAACTATCATAGTTGTTTGAATTTACTCATTATTCCATAATTTCCATAGTCAAGGATCACTTCCAATATTGTCTTATTTAATATAGTCAATTTAGGAATTGGGATAACTCGATATTCCATTCATTATAATCTAATGATATTTAATTCATTACACAATACATTAAGTAGATATATAATTTTGGTTCTACCCATCACATAATAGCAACCAAAAATATGTGTACCAAAATTTTTTAAAACATTAATCATATAATCATATCATCACCCATGGAAATAAAACGAGTTTCTTAATCATTTCATTATTTAAAAATTAAATAATAAATGGGAAATAATTAATTTTTATAACGGATTAATTAAACCATAATTAACATATTGGAATAAAATTAGTTTCATAGAATCATCCTTAAATCATCATCGTTGTTAAAAATCCAGTTAAATAAATTGTGTGGAATCAAAATATCATAACCTTGGTGATGAATAAATATAATTAATGTTCGTTTAAATATAATATAAATCATTTTAAAATATCAATATATGATTTAAAAAATATAGAAAAATATCCTCTTCTTTGGAGAACTTTTTATCCAACAAATCATAAAATAATGAGAATGTTTTTTTGATAAAAATAATAAATTAATATTTTAATATAATCTACAAATTAATTAATATTCATGAATAATGAAAATATATTCATACTATATATGTTAAAAGAATTCATTATTTTCCCAATATTAAAATACTTCGTAAATGAATTATTTAAAAAAATACAACAATTCCATCTATAAATTAGTAAATAAATTAAAAGGTAATGGAAATAATCTTATGAGAACTTGTTCATTGTTATTAAAAAAATTCATCAAACAATTTGAAATAGTAAATTTGTGGAATAAAATGATCATTATCGAAAGTGTAAATATTGTTATGTTTTTATTGGAAACATTTTCCATATCATTTTAATTAAAAAATAATGAATAGTGTTTATAATACATTAAAATTATTTGAATAATTATATGGGAATAGAGTATATGTGAATCAAATTATAGGATCAAAATAGTTCCCTCAACAGAAATAAGTCTTATAATATCCAAAAAAGTAAATGATATTATATCTTAAACCATTACCTCAAGTCATATCATTCTTTATAAATATTAAAAAAAATATAGTAAATAAGAATTTTATTAAAATTAGTTTTCATGAAAATATTCATATATAAGTTTCTATTTATTATTCTTTCATAAATTTCAATTCAATTTTTACTAAAAACATTTTCATTAAAATGTACAGTCGATTCAAAACTGGTTTGTTTTCCATGTATGTTTTACTTTGATAGATCCCATAAAAGTACATTCTTCCTAATTTAATCATAAATATATTATTAATAATTAAATAATAATCATATATACTCATAATATATAATTTTATAATTATAAATATAATGTGTAGATAAAAAATTATTCCCATTAATTCATATAAGAAGTAGTCCACACTTACTCACAAGTGGTGTTATCATTTTCGAATGGATAGAAAGTTAAAAAGGAAGAAAAAATGGCTTAATTATAAAATAATAATTATGTAATTTATATAATAAATTATCATTAAATTAATCTTAATGTCATTCCATGAAATATGGTGGTGAAAAAGTTTCATACTCTTATGTGGAGGTAGTATTCCACACATACCCACAAGTGATACTTTTATTTTCCATTTGATAGAATTGACGAAGAAATATATTGTCTATTAATCATAATAAAATATAAATAAATTAGTAATATTTTTAATAATCTACTAGGATGTATATAATATATTTATATTATGTATATAAATAATGAATGATGAAAAATATTGGTATGAACCTATACCTCTTATTTGAGAAACCACTATTGAACCTCTTCATAAAGATTACTATGTTTTTATATTATGAATATGAGAAAAAATATGAATATTTTATATATGTTGAGAATATATTTACATATGGTTATTTATAGATAAATCAATCATGTTTTGTAGATAAAATAATATAGAAGGTTATTTTTATAATTAAGGGGGTGGCACAATTGAAATTTTTTAGGATATAAGAATATATTCATATTACTCTCACGATATACTATATCAAAATTGGATCATGTTATAATATTTGATGATACATAATCCATATATTTTTATAGAATAATATTAAGGTATTTCGTTTAGTCATTTTATCCGTCAATTATTTAATATAACCCCTCATTAATACATTTTAACATTTGCTACAATTTTAAAATTTTAACTTGGTTACTATTCATAGTGACCAAAAACTAAACTGTCCTTATTACATAATATTAATCATGTTGAGTATAAATATGGAAGAACATTTAAAATATTTTTTTTTTACATGATTCAAAAACTCAATTAAAAATAATTGTGGAGATCAAAATAAAATTTTATTCAAACGAACTCATTTTTTGGAATAAAACATAGTTTAATTTCAATATATTCCATGTAAAAAATCATAGATAAATTTAAAAACATTTTATTGAATATCTTATCTGTATATTTAATTAAATTTATTTGTCAAGATATATAAATTTTCTTTATTATGATACAAAATAATTTTTTACCTAAAATTGTGTTTTAGAAAAACAAATCTTTTCACCATCAATTGATATTATTTATATTTATAAATAATTGAAAACCAACAAATTACTTCTATAATTAAAAAAATAATTTCTCATAATTAATTTTATTCTATTAGTATCCTCAATCAAAAAACCATGAAATAAATTCAATATTAAAAAATAATTAATTAATTATATATCTCTTTCCTTATAAACCTGTGTTTTTCATGTGAACAAATCTATCAATTAAGTCAAATTTATTTAAAGATAAATATGTTATAAAAAATATGGGTATTGAGTTATACACCATTATAAAACATTATCACTAAAAATTTTGTCACAATGACACATTAAATTGAGGATACTTTTATCTTATAACATCTCCAGGCTCCTACATAGCTTCCTCAAACTTATGGTTTCACTACAAAATTTTGACCATGTGTGTGGTCTTATTTTGTGCCACATTCTATATTCAATCAGTAATCTCCACATGTTTTTCCTCGTATGAGAGATCATTATTTATTGGTACCTTTGATTTCATTATATGGAAAGGATCAGTTGTGTACTTCCATGGGAGATTTATATGGAAAAAATCCTCATGAAAAACAGTACACCACTGTCCCATGTCCTGATTATATAAAAATCAAGATTTTGGATGATGTAATTTGATGAACAATCTCTTGAAAATATTTCAAGAATTAATTTTTATATTGTACTGTAAAATTATATTTTTTCAAATATATTTATGAAAATGCTTGTCATGAATAATCAAGAACAAAATTTTGGTAATAAGAAGCAAGACCAAGGAAACTCTGTATCTCAAGGATAATATTTAGTGGTTTCCAAGAGATAGAAAATTTTATCTTATATGGATCCCCAAAAATACCTCTATCAAAAATTAAAAGGTTATGGAAATGTACATATTTTATCCAAAAATAACACATTGAATGATTTTCATAAAATTGATGACCCCTAAATATTCCCAAAATTGTCTCTGGGAGTTTCTCATGGTTTTCCCTTGTCCCTTAATACACCAATATGTCATCTAAAAATACCACCACAAAAGAATCTAGATATTGTTAAAATATCTAGTTCATAAATTCTATAATGACCAATAGTTCATATGTAAGACCAAAATACATTAACCCATAATAATAATGGCCATATCTACTTCCGAAATCTATCTTTGTATTATCCCCTTTTCTAACCCACAATTGGCGATATCCTAATCAGAAGTCAGTTTTAGAGAAACATTGAGATCTCCAAAATTGATTAAATATATCATCAATTTGTGGAAGTGGATACCTTTTATTTGTTATATATTATTGTTAATATTATGATAATGTACACATATCTTATTATTTCCATATACCTTTTGACAAACAAGACTAGTTCGACACATAGAGATGTGTTATGCCAAATCAAACCATTGATTTCTAGCTCCATTGACTACACTTTTAAATCCATTATTTATGCTTCTTCTATATTATAAATTGAAGGGGAATTAGTTTGGTCCCTATAATGATATCAAATGTAAAATCAACTTATCTCATGGTGGAAACCCAAAGAAATATTCTAAAAACACATATTAAAACTTATAAACCACTAATGGAAGGTTTTTATTCCTGATATCATCTATCATAGACAAAGATAAGGCTTCCAATTAGTTTGAGATAATTCCAACTAATGGTGCCAGAAAACCTATTGTGCATGCCTCTACATTTTGGTCTCCTAAAAATTGAGTCTTGAAGCCATATTTATTTGTGAAACTAACCTTTAATGTATATTTGTTGTTGTCAGCCTTAAATATTTTCAACTATTCCATTCCTTGGATTATATCATTTATATAAAACTCTCTAGACACATAGGCTCGACACTCACTTTGACCAAGATGAGTTTGATGTTTCATCATAGAAGGAATCATATAATATTTTAAATTCTACAAATCAATATCATTAGAAAAAATAAAAGAATTGAATGAACTCGTATCAAAAAATCATGTATGAGGGTATGATTCAAAGTACCATACCTCGCACCACAAATGGTCCAGAATTATCATAAAAAATAACATGTTCACATCCTTATTATTTCATACACTATTCTCTTTGTTTTCTATTTCCCTATTAATATTTCACTTCTTGATGAGTCATGGTATACCGTAAATCACTATGGATTTCTCTATTCAACTAAAGGGATTAATTTTGTCATCATTTCCCCATCGAGTCATACGAGGCTTGCGACACCTGAGATGTGTCCCCAACACCCGACCTTGGAGAACTATGAATATAGTCCATAAGATTCCCCATTGTTTACAATTTTTGAATTATCTTGGTAGTTACATACTTCATCAAATCATTAGGTTGAAAGAAACATATTGAAATTATTGAGTCTAGATTATTGGTTTTGAAGGAATATATACCAATCATATCATCTGATTTTGAACCATACTCCCAACTTGTAAATAAGTCTCTCTCTTCCACTTCCCCCCAGCATTATAGTTCTCACCATTTTCTATAGGTATAAATATTCTCCTCCTCCAAAATATCCTGAGAAGTAAGTTTCTTCAATTTTTCCTATTAGACCATCTTAGTATAATCCATAAATCTATTCCATATATCCACACATCCAACCATGCATGAAAATTGGACCTCCCTATACTCAGGAGTGGTGAGTTATCCTTTCACTAAGTCATCACATATTAAATCATTTGATGAGGTAGAACCATAACAATTATAAATCATAGTAATGTTGGGGGAGACCCCTTACCCTTGTTCATCGTAAATTCACATGGAAAAACAAAACCAAATTGAAAAAAACAACTGCCCAAATGACTGTTTCAACTATTCAATAAAACTATAAATTTATTGAAAACCAGAGGAAAAATAATTTCAATAAAAGAATACTTTTTAAAAAAAACTATTCATAAATAAAAACCAAACAATAATGTTAAAATAATCAGATTAAAATCAAATTAAAAATTTCAATTTTGACAAATCACCCAATGGGGACAATTATGTACAGTATCACCAAAGAGGGATTGCGAAAATAAATTCACAGAAATTTCATATCCAATTCAATAAAAAATAGTTAATTTTAATCTAATAATTAATATTATATATATATGAGTTGATATTGAAACCACCAACATCAGGGTTTTGTGGTGAAAATGAATAATGACACTGCAACACCAATGAAATCGGTTTGAATCTCCAGAAACCAGCCTTAGATATCCCCCATATCATAAGGAATTCCAAATATAATCACATTTACAATTAACTAAATTATATATATCAACATAATAGATAGTTCTGACAAAAAAATAGAGATAGAGATAGAGAGGAAAATAATTAAGGAAACTTATCTAAAATAACCATAAATAATGACTTAATATGATTGATGAGCATCAACACACCAAGAAACAGCTCCATATCACTTCTAAATTGATGGGGAAAGCTTATATAGCCTTTAAGAAGGATAAATACTAATTTGGAGTCAAAATGGATAAATAAAGTGGTTTGAAAACAATTAACCAACATATATCCACATTTTTTGGATTTATGTTTCAAACATTTTATGCTTTGTTGTATGATTAGACAAATCATGGACTAATTATCCTCTAGCTTGAGTCTCAAGGGGGGCTCACATGGATAGATCAAATAGTTATAAAAACAATTTGTTAACCATTCCAAATCACATTGTCCCTCTTTTCGTAGTTTCTATTAGTGCACAGAATAGTTTAGTCACATTTTGCTCCTTAACTGTGTGATTACACATGTCCCTATGTTTCATTGTTCATGGTTTCCTGGGGAGTTTGATTGGTTTCCACTAGTTTTTTACCCCTATTAGAGACCAAAAAACATTAAAAAGGTCCAAAAACCTCCCAAAAATAACCATATCACATTATATAATTAAAATAAATAATATAAGGGTTACTTCCAAGAAACCAATTGTGATACATTTGTGTTGCTTTTTAGCTAAATCTAACACCATAACCAAAATCATAGAGTTCATTTCTGAATTCCATAATACCTCATACCCACCTCCCTATAAGAAGGAGGTTAACGACTAGTGGTAACATTAAAGGGTGAAATTATGTTGATGGTATATAATATCATAAAATTTTGAACAATTATATTTTTGGTAGCATATAAGATATGAAACAAAGGGGAAAACGAACCATACAATATAATTATTTATAAATGAATTTTATAACATAAACATTAAACAGAGGTGCATGAATAAGATACAATAAATTATAATATATATGTATTGGTTTATATCTACAAGTATTTTTTGATTAATTCATAGGAAATCAGAACACAATTTTTAATAAATTCATCTTAATTCTCTATATGTATGTCTTCTTTAAAAATGGTTTCTATTTCATTACATGATCGAATATTATTATTTTTTAAATAATAAATTTCATTGGATAAAATAGGTATAATTTTTTTGAATAATATATATATATATTCCAATGGTGAAATTTTCAATTGTATTCAATATTTTTATATTTCAATAAGTAGGAATAAATTCTGATATTACTAAAAACATAATTTTATTTAAAAATATTTAAAAGTTAAACTTAATTTATAAATTATTTTTCAAAAAAAATAATTTTTTATTAAAAATGAAACAATGCTATTGTAAATGAATATTAAATTTTATTTTGTATAAAAAAATTTTGTTTCTAAAAAGGCAATTTTTTGAAAAACCATTATTCATTGCATTTTTCTAGATTAATTTTAATTAAACATCAATTAGTTATGTTAATTTGGTGTATAAATATATTTTCCATGTTTTTAATTATTACGTCTTGATGTAGTAAAAATTTCCATTTTATTTTTGGTTCTTATGGATTGTAACCTCAGTAAATTTATGTTACATTTGTAAGAGTAAATTAGGTAAATTAGATTAAAAATAATTTGATAATTACTCATAAATGATCCCAAAACATGCCATAATTATATTGGATGATTATATCTCATAAATATTTATAAAAAATTATTTTATATGTCATTATATTTTAATTCTCCAATTATATATAACCATTTTATTATTTAAAATAAAGAGTAGTCAAAATATGTCATTCTCATTGTTTTATTATCTTTTAATTATTGAAATTAGGATAAATAGACTATATGTTTGGTTCTAAATATTAATTTGAAATATAAATTATTTAATTAACAGTTTTATTTTATTTTTACACATCATGGAAAATATAACTGTCTTAAATGATTATGGAACACTATTAGTGATTTGGGAAGCTATAAAAATATAATCAAATGATTTTGAAAATAGTAATTATAATATTATATGACTGATTTTGTTTGTTTCCAAATATTTTTATATATATTAATAAATTATTTTATACTTATGGATATATTCTATTCTAATTTAAAAACTACAGTTTTAAAAGTTAAATTAAATGAATAGTTTTAAAAATGAAATTAATATTATTTTATAATAAAAAATATTTTAAAAAATGATATAAAATTAAAACAAATAAAGACATGTTAATGGGATATTGAGGATGAAAAAGAAATTCTATCTTTATAGGAAATGTTTCTTTTATTGTAACAATATTAACGTATTACATGAAAAAAAACATTGATATCACTAAAACTATCAAAAGGGATAATGATGGGATAAAAAACTATAACTATTAAAAAGTGGGGAAAATTGCCAAAATTTTATTATATGATGTTATTTATACCCTTATATAACATATATTAGAATTCCATCATTTTTGTATTCATTTTAACATAATATTTAAAACATATAAATATAATAATTTAATAAATTCCATGATTTCCCATTCCCTCTCTTATTAAAGAGAACGTCTTCTTCGCATTCCATCACACATAAAAATAATACTATTTCATGAAATACCTATCTTTATTCCATCCATAGATAAATATTCACAATCTATATGCATTAGTTTGGTCATTAAATCATCTAAGGAATGATTTTTTTTGTAATCCTTAAGAGGTTTTCTGATAAATACATTTTGTTTTTAACAATGTATTTTCATTTATTTCTTAACATCGTCAAATATTGTTAAACATTGATTAAATAATAAAACCATTATATAACATACAATAATATTTTAATATTTTAATTAAATAAACTATATGTAACTTCTATAGTTTTTACAAAATAAATACTATGTTTGATAGAAAACATTATACACCCCATCAAACATAAATGAATTATTAAATATAATTTTTATAAATGTTACAAGTACTACCTATTTGTTAGAATAATATATATGAATATATTAAATAAATTTGGAAAATATTATTTTTATAATATTTAATTAATTTTTTTCTAATTAATTATAATTGAATGTCAAATCCTTTATAAAATAAAAAGAAATGTTTTTGTTGAAAAACTATTTAAATGTGCACAATTGTGTTTTGTAACAATAAATTAAAAAAAATCAACCATAATTGATTATATTATGGATATATATATATATTAAATATAATGTTTAATAATTATCATACGTGTTTTCTAGACTTCATATATGAAAAAATAAAATTTTATATATTAAAGAAGTATGTTTCTATAGAGGCAGTTCTTCCAATTTTTTATGGCACCACTTTTTTAAATATAGTTTTTATAATGTTTATAAATTCTATTTTGATAAAATAAAATTAATAATTGAAATATTATTATCAATATTTAATTTTGTTAAATTTATGAAATTATTCTCATATGATTCATTTTTTAGGAATAATAATAAAATAATTCATTTTAATTGAAAAATGATTCTCCGTAAAATTTATTTATAGTGGTAAAACTTATATTCACCTTGTTTTAATGTATTTTTATATAGTCTTCTTATCAAATAATCCATGGTATTTTATTTTATTCAATTACACAATTAAAATGTATATATATAAAATTTAATCTTTTATAAATTTTAAATTAAAAACTTGTTATCCTAAATCATCAATCAG
This sequence comes from Viscum album, assembly GCA_963277665.1. Lineage (NCBI taxonomy): Eukaryota > Viridiplantae > Streptophyta > Magnoliopsida > Santalales > Viscaceae > Viscum > Viscum album. The sequence goes on along the minus strand of OY728160.1, from coordinate 38,722,833 downwards.
ATTAATTTTTAATTAATTTTTATATTTAATTTTTTAAATTATATTAAAATTGGATTCCATATTTCGTATCATAAGGAAAAAATATTGTTAAAAGTTATACTCTATTTTTTGACATTATGAAATGCAACTTTTCAATTATTTGTTATTGCCACGGTTAATGGTAAATTTAGTAATCATAGGTATAAATAATATTATATATATTTTAAGAATACCCTAAAACTTTCACAAATTTAATTTTATGAGTGGTTTTAAACTAAAATAATCCTTGGTTGTAATTTATAAACATTTTATTGCACATGGATAAGATTATGGCATTTATAATGCTATATTTAAGGAAAAGTAAATTTTATCACACTCCTATTTTTAACAAGTAGAATTTTTTTTATATGAGGTTGTAAAAGTGATATGTTAAACTATAAATAGTATTTATAAAGACAAAATGTTTATCTATGTCATGGTAATTTATCTATAACATTATGATTTAAATTAATGACCTTAAATTGTGACATAATGATAATGTGATAACTGTTTATTTATTAGATAATTAATATAAATGAATTTAAAAATATTAAAAAAATATAAATTTATATAATCTTTTTAGAAAAAAATTAAATGACTATGAAATATTAGTGGTGTTTCATAACATTTTTTTTAATAATATTATATTATATGTAACTTGTAAAACGACACGTGTTGAATACTGTCAAAATTGACATTATAAATATCTGAAAATAAATAATATTTTATTAAATGATATAAAATTTTAAAACATATCAATTTGGAAAAAAAATTGATACATAAATATATATTATAACAGTCTCATTTATTGGTCATTTATAATTGTATTGTATTTATATTAACCATAAAAGTTTAAATTAATTGATATTATGATAAGAATTTAAAAGGGTAAATAATGGTTAATGTTAAAATATAATGATAAAAAATAGAAAATACATATATAACTTTTATTGGATAATGTTATTATGACCCATAAATAGTACAAATCTTAATTTAAAATGTTTTTAGCCAATTTGATTATAAAATAAATTTAAATTAATTTATGATTTTGGGGATTTATAATAGTACCCCTCCAATATCATACAAAAGAGAACCCATTATAGTCTCTTATTAACACCAAAAAACCTATTTTGACCATCCAATATGGTCCCATTTCTAGTTATAAAATCTCTACCCATAATTCATAGATCTTATTTTAGGTATTAATCCCTCCATATAGGTGTTAAGATGTTAAACAAAAATGATCGTCCAAAGATGAGGTATTGATTTTAATTTAAGTGTTTTTATTTTATTTCTTCTTCAACATTCATCATATTTTATTTATCTAAGGATGAATAATAAATCCATTAATCTCAATATATCTAATATTTTATTATTTTTATTTTACCAACTAAACCATATCCAATTTTTTCAAATGGGAAATGAATTTTTTGTCTATGTGTACAAAGGACTACTACCTTGCGAACTGATATAATTTGCTTTCCTTCACTATCATTCAAGTCAGATTATAATGATTGAAGTAATGTCTATATATTATATTCATAAAATAATGACCATTATTAAATAACAATATATCATTTATTTTCATTCATTTCCGTTAACATAAAAATTGATATGTGGTTCTTCCGTATGTGTGAACTATCACCTCCACAAAGCGATATTATTTTTAATTAAATAGAACATCACATGAATAATATATATGAGTTTATGTAAATTATTAATTTTATATTAATTAAATTTTTCTCATTATGGAATTATAAAATATAACTTACCTTCTTTCTATAAAGACCGTTGAATAATAAAACTGTAATTAAAGTGTACGTACAACTAACTATCTCCCTGATTGTAACATAGTTAATTTTTCAAAACCATATTTGATGAATAGATCTAATATTAATAGGGAATTATTATTTTTATTATTATTTATTTAATATTTTTATATATGATGTACTTATAACCACTTCAGTAGTATTTGACTTACCATAATCATTTCAAACTCTTATACCAAATATCGTCAAAACATCATATGTGAACATAAATATTAATTTAATTCTCACAAAATGGTAATAAGTGATATAAAAAAATAATAAACCTAAAAATAAGGTTCTATATACATTAAAAATTATCTTATTTTTATTATTTTGGAATATAGATAAGCTACATAATGATTCAGATTCACGTTAAGGGACTTCGACTAAATCCCCTTTCATTGAATTTTTTTGATGTTATACACCCATATTTTTTATAAGATGTAAAAAAAAACCATTTGACATTTAGTTCCATTAAAAGGCTTTAAGAATGGAATTATTTATTCTTTCTATATTGATCATTTTACATTATTTAAAATGATAAAATAGTTTTTTATTGTATATGAAAACAATGAAAACGCATACACTTTAACTATTAATTGATTTTTCAACTCCTCTATAAGCCATAATGTTTTTAACGAAACGGAAAACTATTATTCCATATTATGTGTTTTCTATTATTGATAATTGTTTTTGAAGGTAATAATTATTTCAATATTTTAAAATAATTTCATGTTATTGATATTTAAATATTATGAGTGAAATACTGAAAATTGAAATCTTTTATGTGTTGTGAATATAAAATAGTACATGGAAATTTGATGAGTGGTTATATGATAAACCAAGAATTGGTTGATCAATTATAAACATAGTATGGTTGGAAACATTATAACCTCCAATTCATTATGTATGTAAGTCAATCAAAATGTTACACCATTTGTAAGAGTGACATGTATGGTAGTCAACCACAAGGTTATTCCATTTGAGTATAATTATGCCCAATATTTCCTACGTATATTTTATTTTCATTATTATTAATTTTAATGAATATAATTTTCTTTGAAAAAAGGTGATATAATAAACATATTTAAACAATTTAACCATATATATATAAACAAACAAAAGTATATATATACCCACACATATAAAGAATTATATATATAACCTCAGTATATAATATATAAATATATATAGGCATCTTTTTCCAATGCAGTCATCTGGGTGTTCATCCGTCTATGAGGATGCACTAGTTATTGCCTAGCATTCCCACATTCCAAAAGTGGGCGGCATATGTCTCTTATTTAGAGACGTTTTCTCTTTGATATAAATAGGAGGATATAATGTTTATATCTCATTCTAGGGATTACTCTTCAAAATTATCCTCCTAGTTCGGGTCTCCCTCATTGACTTATATTTGGTTCATGAAAATATTCCTCAATGTCATATCTTCATGGACACCGATTAATTACACTGTTTCTGTCAGGACATTCCATTTGGTGCAGTCAGGGCAGAAACCATTTATTTGGGGATTAGTCATGTTGGACATCGATGGCATGTCTAGAATCTGAAACACAAATTCATATATTTTTCTTCCTCTAATGATAGGGCTCCTCGAGGGAACAGAATCATGAGGATTCCCATATCGAGTGCAAGGAATTATATTCCACAAGCATTTCCATGAGGTTTTCTATATCATCCCATGATAACACATGGTATTCATTGAGATTAACGTTTGGTGGAGATGGTTACACCAAAGGTCTAGTTTCTAAAAAATTCCTCAAAAATCCTTTGTTCAACATAGTGTAGGCCACATGTTTAACATCTTACAGAGATGGTTACACCAAATGTGTAGTTTTTTAGGTTTTCTTTAGACATCCAATGCCCAACATAGTTTTGTCCATGAGTTTAACATCTTGGAGAGAAAAAATAATAGTGATCAAAACATCTGATAAATACAGATCATATTGGTAGAACGTTAGGAGAGAACACATGTATGGTTTACCATATGGATGGATCATATCACCCAATGAGGTATTATCTGGGGTGGTGTGTCTTAGAGAGGGAAGATATCACACCATAAATGATGATCTGTACACTACTGAGGAGAGTTTAGGGAACGTGCACTGTATAAAGGGGAATACCAAGGTTTACCATTGGCAGAGATTGAACACTGGGGATGTTTCATACGTACCCTTTGTAGATGAAGGGGATCAAAAACCATATAATTTAAAGGGGTGATGAATCAGGGTATACACAAAGGAAAACGACATGGAGATATGCTGGGGATTATGAACAGAGAGTGGCCCATCACAAGAGGGATTCTCTTTGTTGGATGATTATGGATTATGTGGGTCTTATGTGTGGTTATCATCCAGAGGAATGGAATGATCTCCCAGAGATGTGGCGTCCTAGGTAAAAATCAAGAAGGATTATGGATGGTCGAACGAATTGGATTAGAGTAATGGGATGGAACCTAAATGAAGTTGAAGGTGGTGTTGGTCTTGAACATCAGATAGTTGTACTACATATCCTTGTGGTGTGGAATCAAAGTCCACATAGTTTAGTTGGGAGATGTTACACCTGATGAGGTGTCCTAGGAGATTTTATGCAAGGGTGGGTCCAGATGATGTAGAATATATGGGTGGACCATGACCTTCCCAAAACATAAAGGATCAAGGGAGTGACCAAATTGGGATATGGGTGATAGGGTTGAACCTTATGTAGGATTCTTACATATCCTAGGGGTTGGGAAGAAATGATCACTTAGTTTAGGATAGGTAATATAATCAGGGTTTATACAATGGACAGTGACCCTATGACATGCTACGGTTTACGCGTGGTTTGAATCCCACGAGTTGTTCTGAAACAACTATGGGGCTAACCAAGGATATGGGTCCCGGAATAAGGGGCATAAAAGATTACCAGTTTTTGGGATTGATCAATAAGGAGGCTTCTTACATACCCTATCTAGGAGACAGGAATAAAAATCCATGTAGTTCAGTGGCTTACCATAATTTGGGGTTGATCCTTAAGGAGGATTCCAAGGTACCCTATCTAGGAGACAAGGATCAAAACCCACGTAGCTCATCAGAATTAATTTTAGATTCATATGGGACGAAGCTGAATCGGCATGAATTGTTAGGGACTGTTGGTTGATGGGCTTGAACCTCAAGGATTATTTCTACACATCTTACTTGGAAAGGGACAATATCAATGTAAACGTAGTTCAGTTGTGGGGAAATAGGGCTTACACACAAAGGCGGCCTAGGGAGGATGCCACATACGGGGATTACTCTATGACCACATGATTCTTTCTCAGTGTGAGAAAAAATAAGTAGGAAAGACTTGACAATAACATCATGAATGTTTCATCCATGATGAATAGAGTGTGTATTACGTGTGGTTAGAGGCCCAAGGAGATGGATATTGGTACAAAATCACAGATGGAGGCCTGATGGATATAAATCCCAAAGGAGGAGGGTTAAGTTATCAATGGTCCAAGATACCATATCTTCTCTGACCTTTGCTCAAGAAAGAAGAGAGGATAACCAAGGAGTATAACGATCGCAAGAAAGGCTAGGGGTGTATACAAAGATAATTTCTCTCCCCCGTGGACAAATTTCATTCTAGTGAGGAGGATACCATTACATGTGAGGAAGATCTCACTCCCATGCAGACCAGTGGCTATGGAAAATTTCCCAGGTGGGGCACCTCCTGTATATTGAATGGGGTGATACTACAATTTATTTTCATGTGATGAGGATGATAGTTCTTGGCAGTTAAACTCCCTACATCTCGGATAATGAGGATTCACTCCCCAACCTCAAGACATACATAATTGGTTCTCTTTAACCCTTGTTGAAGGGAAGGCACCAACAATGTCATGTGGATACGGGTTTTTGGATTTCTCCATTAAGGGGCTCATGTTATCATTATTGTTCGAAGAAGTGATAGCTATTAGCATGCCTATTTGAATATGTATATGGAAAATCAGTGAAACATGAATCACCACCTAAGGGACTTTTAAATAAATTTTTAAAAACATAGAGTGTCATATAGGAGAAGGGTTCATCGAGAAAAGGTGAATGGGGATTCTGCATGGAAGTAGACCAGATGCCACTATGAAGTGGTAATGATATATAAGGATTATTCATGTATGTAGCCCAGGTGCCGCTATGGAGCGGGGATGATGGATTGGGCTTACATGTGCAAGTTGATCGGGTACCACGAAGGAGTGAAAAATATGGAAGGGTTTATGCATGGAAGCTACCTAGGTGCCGATAAGGAGGGGAAATTGTTGATGGGGATTATGTATGGAAGCTGCCCAGGGGTTGATAAGGACTGACAACGGTGGATGGGGAATATGCATGGAATCTACCCTAGTTCCCATTTGGAGCAGCAAAGTTGAATTGTGCGTATGCATGGAACCTCCATAGGTTCCTCTATGGAGAGGCAACGGTGAATAGGGCTTATTCATGCAAGAATCTTGTGTGTATTACTCATGTCTAGTCATGAGGTAATCAAAAATCATTGGTGGGTTGAGGAATATAATTCAGGCAAACACATATGCGGTAGGTCGCAAGCGTGATAACACAATGTATATTGGAATAAGTACAATCAAAAGGAGAAGAATCATGTGAATCACATGACGGATATTCAGAACACAATTGGGGAGGCATGAAAAAGTTATATAACTGTTGACTATATTAAAATCATAGTATCCACATGATATTATCCTTAAATGGAAACTAACAGAAAAGGGCCAACTGTTGACCATATTTGAGACATATGGTCATACTCGATGTGTCATCAAAAGTCTTCTAGGGAATTGGCCCATAACGGTAGGTGAGCTGAAGCGGAATGAGACTTGGCTATTAAGGGTCCCTTCAGAAAATAAAGAGGATGAATATCTGAATGAAGGTCACATGAAGAATGAGGTGGAGCGATATAATGCTTGAACAGATTCCAACACTCTTAAAATTAAGCAATTATAATCATGGAATAAATAATCTTATACATTTCAGAGAAGGACTATCTTATTCGAAACAAGATTATTTCAATAATTAAATGATAAGGCATTCTATAGTTTGAATCTTTGTAGTGAGGACTGTTGGCATATATTGCATGGTGTATAAGGAATCTCTTGTTTAGAGTAAGATGCATCCTATGGTTGTCATATATAGTGTACTAAAATTAATGTCATGTATATAAAACTATTGGAATATTATGTTTTGAGCATAAGGCATCTCTTTTTTAGAGCAAGAGGCATCCTATGATTGTCACATAGGGAATACTATATTATATATTCATGAAGAGAATACTAATAAGCATAATATGTTTGGAACATAATGACTCTCTTGATTGGAACAAGAGGAGTCCTATATTTGTCACATAGTGTTTACAATAGTTTAATGTCATATAAATATGACTATTAGGCATAAGGCAAATAGAAATGGTTGGTGTTGGGACTTACGCAAGAGTCTCCCTTTTAGGGTCAATCTGGCATAGGAGTCATGACACGGGTTTGGATGAGTTTCTTGGGGAATGGTTCGTCTCAAGGTATTTGGGGAATTCATGATGAGAATCTCAACTAACGACATGAGAAATAGTCCAAGATGAATATTTAAACTCAAATTATTTCATGGAGTGTTGATGAGTATCCCAAATCATTATATTCCATACGTGGATGCACATAAGGGGCATTGGAAAATGTCTGCAACCCGGCCCATCAAAATTATGGAGCGACACAACATTTTAAATGGCGGTTAGTGACGGTAGAAGTATATAGGGCCAGGACGGGAGACCGATAGTGATTTCGAGCAGGGGTACAAAGGCACAACCCCCACAGTATGGATCTGTGGGAACGAAGGTAAGGGCTTCATGAATGATAGGCCTTGGAAAAGATTCTTCGTGGAGATCAAGATCTCTCTTAGCATGGGGATTCATAGAGATCATAGTCTTACAGGGCGTGGTAATTCGTGGAGATCAAGTTCTTGTGAAGTATGGGGCTTCATAGAGCTCATGGTCTCGTGGAGGATGGGGCTTCGCGGATCCTTATGCAACCTGAAGGATCTCCCTCCATTGCAAAGGGAAGAGGTATTTGTGAATTGAAAAATTTATGGTGCTCAAGAGCACCGTGAGGTGGGATATCGGATTTTGAAAGGGTGAAAAAAAAACCCATATATGACAGGGTTGAGCTGGATATTTATAGGTGATGGAGGTTGTCAAAGATATCCAAGGAGAACAAATGAACGCCATAAAGATTAAATGAAGCTGCGAAGGAAATCAAGCTCTGTAACGAGAGGCAATTCCCACAATTTTCTTAAAGTCATAGAGGCTTCCATCATGGACTTCGCGGCCCTCCCAGAGGATCCAATCAAGTTCCTCATACTCAGAGAGGATTCAATCACATCCTTCACGGTGCTCACGGAAGATCTATTCAATTCCTCTACTATGCGATCACTGAGTATGCTCTTCGAATGGGATCCACAAACAATTTTTATAGACCAGATTTTAATGGACATATATCCTAATTCGTAATGATGTTCAGGCTCTATGACCGGTCAAATAGAAGATTGTGTAATGGTCTACGGTCTTGGATCATATATAGAAGCATTTGGAATATCATTTAAATGTGTTTTACGGTGTCAAAAACAACAATTTATAAACCTACACAGGTATATCATTGAATATATATTTATCACAATTATACATATATATATAATTTAACATTCCACACACGAAAATTATTTTTAACAAATTTAATAATAACAATAACAACAAAAATTATAACGACAAAAATAATTTGTATCCATATCGCATCATTTACTCCATTAGTATATTTAATACAACAACCATTAAATAATTGATGATGTTATTAAATTATTATCAACTAAACATTTTATTTTATTTATCAATAGATAATAATATGAATTATATTACCATACCTCCTAATGAATATTTAAACATTGGGAAATGTCACTCATAAATTATGAAAATATATTTACAAATTTAATTTCACTTTTTTCTTCAACATAGATAATAATTATAATATAATTATAATTACCCTTACATATGATGTATTAAAACACCTTCCATACACAGATTTATCTAAATAATTTGGTAAAACTAGAATTTATTACCTAATGGTGGTCTCATATTTCTCGTATGAGACACCATTTGGGTGATAAATTTTTTTTTCATCACTATTGTTAATAGAAATATTAAAATATTACAATCATGTTTGATGTTACCAAACACCCAATGATAACATAGTTTATATTACACATATAAACTACTACATTTTATATTTAATTACTATCTTATATTTTCAATTTGGTAGAGTTTTTGAGTAATACTTATTTATTTTTGAAAAAAAATTCAATTGTGTAATATATATATATATATATATATATATATATATTGTAATGGTCTGGGATCTTGGGGTCCATTACTTACTAAAAATGTGATGTTTAGGTGTTCGTGGTAGTCTGGGAAGCTAACATCGCTTCTCAGTGAAGCTTAAAGATAGCCTTGCCCTACCGGTAGCTCGGTTTATCGGTAGCTCGGTCTACCGATAGCTCGGTCTATCGGTAGTGTGGCGTACAGGTAGATCGGCCTACCGGTGGCCTGGTGTACCGGTAGCTCGGTATCCCAGTAGCTGGCCTACCGGTAGATCAGCCTACCCGTAGCTCGGGCGACCGGTAGCCCGGTCTACCAGTAGCTCGTCCTACAGGTAGCTTCGGCCTAACGGTAGTGTTGTCTACCGGTAGCTCGGTGTACCGGTAGCTCAGATTACCGATGCCTCGGTCTACCAGTAGCATTGGCCAACCCATAGCTTCGCCCACCGGTAGCCTCGTCTTACCGGTGGCTCAGTCTACTAGTAGACCTAGCCTACTGGTGACCACGAGTTTTCCTAGTGGCGCCTCTTTTGGCGCAAATTGGCTTTTAAGCCACATTTTACACCTTTAATCCTATTTTAAATCCCATGAATGTCTATTTAAATTCAATAATTGGTGAGGAAACCAAAAACCATGAGGTGTGCGTCGGTTTAAACTTCCCCTAAAGGTGGGGACCTTTAAGTAACGTGTGGGGGTGTCTCAACCGCGTGGTCAACCCACAATCCTGCTTTTTACGTGGTTTCTCTCCATATCTTAACCATCCGGGAGTGTTGTATCTCAGCCCTTATCGGCCTTTATAACCTAAAGTCTTATCCTTACATTTCTTTTCTCGATCATCCTGCTCAGAGTACCCTTCCTCCCGACGAGCCGTACCCCTGTTGCGAGGTTTTCCTTTCACATTCCGTGGAGTTCCAGCCACTCCTATTTTCCAGTTTCAACGTGAGGACTTAACATCGATCTTTGATCATCAGGTATGGAATTTATCCTCTTCTCTCCTTTCGATGTATCATGAAGTGTGGGCATGACTTTTCCTCTATGGGAATTGACTAATTCTAACTTAATGAACATAATAAACAGACCATTAAAGAATGAAAGGGTGGTGTGATCGATGACCTACTGTGCTCTTTTATTTTGATATATGTTGTGAATTATACGGGCCTTGGCTCACTAAAAATCATGGTCGTTGGTGGTCTTTCTCTGGGAACTAGTGAACCTTAGTATTTTTGGATATTTAAAGAACCATAACATGGAATTTTCTAATTACATATACTCAGTTAAATAAATTGAAACACCATGATCAACTCTTTATATGATAACCCAAGTTTAAGCCCAGTGGAATTGAAATCATGGATTGTGTTAAATCATTTAAATCTGAAAAAACATGTTTATTCTGCCTTATGTTGGTAGCATTGGTTTGGTTGTTTCCACGGTTCGATAGCGACTTAGATTTCTATGGGTGATGTGGGTGAGGATGGGATCCTCTGTTTGTATCACTAATTGGGGTGGGATCCTCTGTTGATTGAGAAACCATTTGGATCCTAGATTTTGGGGGCATGGGGTTGTATCTTGGGGTTTTCTTTGGTTATTTTACTTTGAGGGATGTCCCTTATCCCTTTGTAATTGTGACCTTGAAAGAGAACCCGGTGTGAATGCTTAAATGGCTGTTGGCTGTAACTTTTTCCCTTGGTTTGTGGTTATGCTGTTAGTTTCCCAGTAGTGCAAAGACATATTTAAACATTATTATTGAACATGAAAACAATGAGGGGACAAATGCGGTTTTGGTTTTATGTGATTTGTGACTTGGGCATGGGTGATGTTCTCTTCTCTTACAAATGAATAGTAAGGATAGAGTTCTTTAGGCTGGCAGAAGAAAAACCTAGATTGGGTGAGTGCTTGTTACCTATACATATACATGTAGTTTTTGTGATTCTTATTCGTGCCCCACCCAAGTTGAGCACTTAGTGCTGAACACACACATTTCATGGGGGGTGGTGTTTTTCCCAACACTTCTATTAGTGGCTACTTATTAGCTCCTTTTTGGTCCCTTTCCCGGATATCCCAAGTATCTTTGGGCAGGCTATGATGGCATGAAGTCCATTATTAGCCCAAAAATCTTCAGGTAGGGTAATGTGGTGGTTGGCCCTGGTGTGTGTGGGCAGGTGGTCTCCCAAGTATCTTTGGGATGAGGCCCAGGTGCCTTTGGGTATGGCATTAGTTCTTCTAGCTCAGGTGTTTTTGGGTGTGGCAGTGGTTGTTCTGGCATAGGTGTTTTCAGGGGTGGTTACTTGTGACAGTTGCGGCCCAGGTGAATGCGAGTAGGTTAGTGGTTGTGGCCCATGTGTTTTCGAGTGGGATGTGTGGTTGTGGCCTAAGTGTGTGTGGGTAGGGTATGGTAGTGGGACTGTGATGAGAATGGCTGGATTGGTCTGATGCGTAGTATGTCTTCAATAACCAGTGGGAATGCGGCGTGAGGTACCCAAACATCGATATGCTATTACTATACATTACATGACTTTCATTATTTGGGGAGTGTGACTTAGTGAGGCTTGGGTGGTTAGTTTCCTTGTTAGGTTATTGGTTATCTCTTTTCTCACATTTTATTAGTATGTATCCTCACTTGTGCACGAGATTCCTTGGTTTTCTCTACTGAGTGTACTTGTATGCTCACCCTACGCATATAAAAATGTTTTCAGGTTTCCAGGGGGACTACAGGGATGGTGTGGGACAGTACTAGCTCAGACCTTGGGATAGTTGCAGTTGCTGTTTTTTTTCCTTTTGGTATATTACCTTTGTAGTATCCATGCACTTGTGACATTTATTGTTGATCATGCATATGTGAATGGTTTACTTCAGCTTTACCTTTACTTTCAGCTTTGGTGTTGTTGTGGTTGCTATCATATCTCCCAATCCTATTAAAATAAAAAGGGTAATGCCTTCCATCTTGTGTATGATTATATACCCTTGGGGCTAGTTGCCACTCCGGGACCTATTTAAGGCTAGTCTCGGGGGTCATTGTCTCTCCTTCAACTTAAAGAAGGAAGGGCCTGACAATCTGCTGACCCTTCCCTCTTTTTGGTGAAGGCGGGTCGTGATAGAATGGTATCAGAGGTGATGGCTGAGAGATATGATGGATCTTGGAGTTAGGAATAGTGAGGATTTAATAGTATCATAGGGAAACAGTGTGGGGTGACCATGGTGCGTGAATTAGGCCAGGGAATACCAGCTAGGACACGGGATTTTAGGGCTCCCCGTGATCCGATGCAAGGACTCTAGACCTACCGAACGACCAAGTGAGCCCACGCTGGTTGCAGGGTAGAGACCCTAGTAAAGGTACATGCATCATAATGACTTGTGTTCTCATGTTTTTGGGGTGTTTTTGGACTTCAAAATAAATAATAAGTTTTATAAGTTGTATGAACAATATTCTGCACTACATGGGCTTAGGTATTCTTTGTTTACCTTGCAACTATGGAACCCGGGAGACAACCATGAGTTGTACGGGTGATCGAGGCCTAGGAGGTTCACTTGGCTGATCAGTAGAGGGCTGAGCGAGAGGAAGAGGATGACCAGTGGTAGAAGACTCTTCGAGCCTTCCAGCGACAGACCCTCAAGAATTAAGAGGGAAACACATCTGACATGAAGACAGAGGGCTGGCTAGAGGAGCTGGTGATAGCCTTCGGCTTGATCTGGGCTCTGACCAAGTACTGGGTTCCTCTATCCATTATCCAGATGCGAGGAGCAGCGCGTTAGTGGTGGACTCCATACCTGGGGGAGATGAGAGAGGCTGAGGTGGCATGGCTGATTTCGAGAAGGAGTTCCGGGTAGAATTCCTCTCTTCTACCATGAAAACTGAGAAGAGGAAGGAGCTACACTCCCTCCAGCAGGGAAGTATGTCAGTAAGGTAGTTGGGGATCATGTTCACGGATCTCCTCCACTTTTCTCTGGACCTCTTTCCTAATGAGGAGTCTTGGGAGAGTCATTTAGAGGAGGCGCTCCGACCTTCCCACCAGTACGTTGTTACCCACTTCACCTTGCCGACATACTTGGAGGTCCAAAAGAAGGAAGAGGTGATGGATAGGATTCACACAATTGGTGGTGTGTCACAAGAGGGGATTCAGCTAGGCCCGTCAAAGGGAAAGGTCATCAGCAACAGACCTCCATCATCGGGACCCTCTAGGTTCTGACCAGCAGGGAGCATGCCGCAGTGGTTCCAGTTCCGATCCCCCAGACCTCGCCCTTTCCTTTCGGGACCAGGACTGAGGTGCTTCATCTGTGGGAGTCGTGGACCTCTCCGGAATCAGTGCCCGGACCAAGATCCGTACGGAAGTGGCAGACAGGTCCAGCACCTGCCTCAGAAGAAGCTTCCAGCTAGGTCCTTCCAGCAGCAGCAGCTGGGGCAGTGAGCTCCCGCTCCTCAGAGGGCAGACGTTGTAGGGGGAGATAGACCTCAGGGCGCTCCTGAGGGACCTCGACCAGGGCATGGTCGGGGAGGCGGCTGACAGACATGGGGTAGGGGAGCTGGGCATTGATATTTGCACCCCACGGAGGCAGTAGTTCCAGCGGGACAGGAGGTTGTTCGAGTTACGATCAGTTTGTTCAGTACCCTTTCTTACGCCTTCTTCAATACCATAGCATCACACTCCTTTGTTTCACCCGGTATGGCCCATGCTCTGGGTCTAGATGCTGAGAGACTTCCAGTGCCCCTGGTGTTGAGCCCACTAGTAAGAGGTCAGACCGACATGTTATATTTTTGTAGAGGATGAAGAATGATGATAGGGCCACATCAGTTAGTCAAGGATCTACTACTCCTACAGATACTGCCATATGATGTCATCTGAGGCATCAATTGGTTGTTCTCTGTTTATGATATCATCGATTGTTTTTGAGGAAGGGTTGTGTTCTCATACATGGGTGGCCGACATGTTACTTTCACCGGCAAGCGGAGTGGCCATAAGGGTAGTAGGCGAGAGGAACCCCTCCTCTCCTTGTTAGCCGAGCTGTCAGTAGAGTTAGTGGATGCCGATATGGTGTGTAACACCCCAAGAATACATAATGTGTTATTTCTTCAAAATAATTCAATAACTTGCACTACACGCAACACCGAGTTCAATCACACCATGACTTACAAAAAAAAATCCATTCAAAAGAGGTTATGAATAGTATTATCTAAATTTTAAACTTTATATAATCCTTATAATTTTAGAATCCATATTATGAGTTTCTTAGATATAATGCAAGAACAAATTCATTTTCAGTATTTCACTTTTATCAACTTTTAATAGTGAACCCTTTTTAAATACAATATTTTAAACTTTTTGACTAAATGGGGACATCAAAAATTTAAAATGAAACATCCCAAGCTTCCACAGTACGCTTTCTTTGAATAATACAGTAGCGTGTGTTGTACGCAACCTTGAGTTTTAACACACACCACAACCAATCAAACTAGCCATTATGAATAGTAATACCTACTTTTAGAAATTATATATATATTATATTTTAAAATGGACTTCATTTCTGGATTCAGAATATCAAATTTAGCCTAAGGTGAAATTTTGGTACTTTTCGGATAACTTTCATATTTTGATGAATAGTGAAAATTACTAAATTTTAATTAAAAACAACTTTTTTAATAAAAATAATTAATAGTGATAAATTATGAATTTGAGTGGTTTTAAAGTATATTTAGAATATATTTTTACCTTTTAATATAATGTTGGTCATTGGACATAATTTTACAATTAAACCGAACATAAACAAGTGTCAATCTTTTGATAGTTATTGTCTCTTAAAAACACGCTTTTTGTTTTGACAGCGGGAATTAATTTTAAATTAATTTCTGCCACTTCTGTGTTTTGAATTTAGGAAAATGGATTCCATATTTGGAATCAGGATGTTCAAATTGTGTAAATAGGTAACTTTTATTTTTAGACATTTTGAATAATTACTGCGGTAAATATTTTATTTACCATGGTTAAGGGTAAATCCGGTAAATAAGGGTTAAAAAAATAATATTATAATAATACTAAATTACCCTAAAACGTGTCTTAACCCTATTGGTTGATACATGGTCGACAATGGGCATCTTTGGGTCGATTTTGGGACCCCATGGATCCACTTGTAAGTGATAATGACACTTTATTTTAATTAAGTTCAAATGAATACAAAAATGACACAAACATATATCTTTTAGAAAAACAATTGTTACATAGGGTTATATATGTTGGATTTTAGATTATAAATATTCATTAGAAAGATAAAAAAGATTTCCTACATAATGATATTTTATTTATAATTTTTAGACATTAAATAATTTATGACACAATGATGATGCAGTAATTACTATAATAGTGAAAAATTAAAATAATTGATATTATAAATACCCAAATAAATATAATATGAAACTTTTAATGAATTAAACTAATTTTATAGGATAATATGATATATTAGGATTGATTTAATTGACTTTGTTCGAAGTAATCAATCTGTTTTGAGTTTCACAAAAATCAACTATTGAATAGTGTCAAAATTGACATAAAAGAGTTCTTAAAACAAATATTATATTATTAATTGATATTAAATTCCTAAAAATCTAAGGTTCGGCCAAGAGAATTATATCATGATAGGTTCATCATTAATGGACCATTTGGGGGTCTCTTGGATGTATATAGTAAGTTTATTAACCATATTATATAAAAATACAAAGAGACGTTGTAAAAGTAAAACTAATTAACTTAGAGTTAATACTTAAAGATAAGGTTAATATAAGTACCCCAACCTGTATAAATTCTATTGGTTGAGTTGTTTGCGACCCATACCCACCTTAACCTTTGAATAGTAAACTTTTGAGCCATTGGAAACCGATTATGAATTTATTATAAATTAATATTTCTAGCTTTTCCAAAGGTGCCCCTCACCCCTCTTATAAAAGGGCACTCCTCCTTCTCATTTCTTAACACCTTACAAGCCTTTTGGTTCGGCCAAACTCTTCCCAAATACTCTCCCAACTTCCATCACTACAACCTAGAGGCCTTAGTTTGATCAGAAAGCCAACCTAAGGAGCCCTTTTGATCAAATCAAAAGGAAGAACCCGAAGAAGAGGTAATGATTTCACCACCCTTTTTCCAAGTTCCTTCTTCTTCCACTTCTTCTTACTTTTTTGTTACCATTCTAAAACAATAAATCCAGTATCATATATATACTGTGATGTTATTATAAATATGGTACAACCATATTCATTATTCTATCCACCCTTTGAATAACATGTCACCATACGTGCGTACGTACGACTTACCGTCTCCACGTCGTGGTGTAATTGTTATTCAATATATTATTATTTGGATGGATATAATAATGATGTGTAACTCATGTAAATAATAAATATAACATGTTAGTGATTCTGTATATATGATATACCATTCATTTATATATTATTGTAATATCAAAAGAATGATATTGTCCCTCGTGCGTACGTACGGACTACCGTTTCCACGAACGCGATGAGATTCATTCTCCATCATATCCATTCAAGTATAATTATCATTTTCTGATTTAAAAATGATGTTTAAGGACTTGATTTCATTCTGGATATGAATAATATACAACCTATCCATTACAAACATGGCTTACGTAACAAAACATATAAAAGAAAACGAGTAAGTTAACACTCGAAACAACGATAATACTAAGAAATTATTAACAAAGAAAAGTTAAAAGATCATATATGACATGATATTAATATATATGATTCTTGTATAATTTAATAACAATTATTTCAATTTTATACAGGAGGTTAACCTACCCCAACCAAGTAAAAGTACAAGGTAATGGATTTTCTTATCTCACATTCAATTCCGTGAGATTTCCATTATTCGCCACTAAATTATTGAAAGTGGTGTATTGTGTACTGGAATTTGATATATATTATCATGATTATCTTTATATTCATGTTATTCTATAAATATTTTGGTGGTTATTAACTTTTGGCCATACGACTCAGTTGATTAACGTGGTAAGGGGTTTTCATCTCACTCTTTGTTTCTGTGAGATTCATGCCATATTTCCACTATTATCTTTTGTGTGGTGTATGTACTGCCCATAATTGTATTCTTTGTGTAATATACTTTACCTTATGTGTGTTTACATTTTCATTGTATGATACCTCTTTCATGGGTTGTATGTTTCATAAGTTACCAAATTGCTAAGGGTTTACTTCACAATCTCTTTAATATCCGAGGTTGTGTTTACGTAAGTATCTACAGGGACATATTTACTATCCATGTCCATATTTCATAAAAGAGTTTTCAAAGGGATTATTTCTAAGGGAAATTTTACTAAAACATAATTTTAAATGTTTTAAATATTTATTCTTCTAAATCATCCTCATTTATGTCCACGTTTTCAAAATGGTTTGTAAGGATTTATTTATATGAAAATGAATGTTTTAAAAGTGTTAATTCCATTCAAAAGTTTCAAAGTGTTATGGGACACTTTGATTCAAAAATGTATTTAAATGCATTACTTTCTAAATTGTGTAACATTAAAATGTTTTCATGAAAAAGGGATATTTCTCTCAATAATTTGAAAAAAATATTTTCATCTATGTCAACATCCTTTGATGGATTTTTAGATTATTTGATGTTGATTTATTATGATTTAAAACTTCCATATTGGAATGAAGTTTTGTGATATGTTTGACTGTAGATGTGTCATTTATATAGCATTCATGGTTTATGAGTAAAGTATTGACATTTCGTATGCTAGTTCCAATAAGAATGTTTCTGTTATATTTCAATCTTTACTTCATATGAATGTGTTGGACAAGTATGTTCCAGGTTGGGGACTGGTTAAAGTAAGCCCTCCAAGTTTGGGACTGGTAAAAGTAAGCCCTCCAGGTTGGGGACTGGTAAAAGTAAGCCCTCCGGTTTGGTCTCCGGTTATTAGAGGCACTCCGGGTTGGTGTCCGGTTATTAGAGGCACTCCGGGTTGGTGTCCGGTTATTAGAGGCACTCCGGGTTGGGTTCCGGTTACAGTTAGCCCCAAGGTCTTGGAACGAGGCCTTGACAAATAAATTAAAGTTTAGCATTATGCATTCCATCATTATGAAACTGGTTATTGATTTTTCATGTGATTATTCGATTAGTAGAATATCCATGTGAATAAGTAAATGGCATTATTTCATTTTACTTTTGCCATACTATGTTGAAGTTCAAGTTTAAAAGGCTTTTGTTTTAGTAATGCATTGCCTTAAATGTTTATGCTTATTTTGAATGTTCCGCTATATTGTTATCCTTACTGGGAATTTGAGCTCACCCCTTTTCTATGTTTTATTTTCCCCAGGATGTGAATAAATAAGTTATGAATGACATGCAGGGATATTATGAGGGGATAATAGTGTGGACTGTGGAGACATTATGTTGTTGTAGTAGTTTTTTATTTTATGATGTAATGTAAAACTTATGAATATATCTAGTGTTTCCAAGGCTACTAAACCAATCGGTCTTTCGATATTTTATCTTTCTTGTGATCATGCCAATGTTATGTAATAATGCACCGACTCTGGGTAACTAGGGTCGGGGCGTTACAGTTGGTATCAGAGGAAGTTTAGTACAAACCTTGGAAACTAGATTTAGATAAACTCTGATTAGAGAACGTAGACCTAAGATGAACTTTGAGGATTAGAATAGAAGAACTTCCTAGAATTTTGGTATTGTAGGGATTTTGTGAGTTTTCCGAGCAATACATCCCTGTCTGGATATGAGCAGGTAGAGGCGGCTCTGGCACAGATGTACCTAGGGGTAAAACCCAAAAACACCGCTTTGACCTAGACTCGAACGGGAACTGGTGCACGACAACGGGCCTTGCTGCACTCTTGGTTACGACACTGCCAGGGGATATGCTTAGGATAACTCTCATTTTCTTTACAATTCATTATGAAGGGTTTATGAGTATATACTTCCTCAAAGAAAATATTTTTTATGATTATGGATTATATCCGTAAATAGTTCAATTTATGTTAAGTGTTTTATAATTATGGGATTATGTATTTTGATTCATAAACTAATCTAGTGTATGCCATTGTTTAGAAATGGTGCCTAGTAGAAGGAATGAGAACTCCAGCAATGCACATGATCCAAAGAGAAGGAAGGATCATATCTTTCATGGTCTTAAGCTAGAATTTATAATAGAAATAGTCTCCCATGTATTATCATCATATGAAGAAATAATATCATGTGTTGATAAGATAAGTAAAGAGTTTACTAAGTCCTATGGCTTTGAAGGGAAGCAAGAGAAGAAAAGGATGGAAGAGAGAAAGATGGATAAAGGGAAGAGGGAAAAGAAGAATTTTCTCATATGTGGTAACTGTGGAAAGAAACACCCTGGAACTTGCCTGAAAGGAATGGGAGTTTGTTATAAGTGTGGAGGAAAAGGGCACAAAGTACGTGACTGCAAGGGTAAGATAATGGTTTCAAATGTACAATTCTTCATTTGCAAGGAGTTTGGACACTACGCGAACCTATGTCCCAGTCATCAGACTATGCCGAAAATGATGTTATTGGATAATAATCAAGTTATGATACTACCACAGATGAAGAGGAATGATTAGAGTTCTTATGTTGATTATGTCAATTGAGTGTTGTATCAACAATGTACTTGTTATAATAATTATGGAGTATATAAGGATTGTACTGCAGTACTATTTCATTAAGTACTTGAGATTGTGTGGAACAAAGAAAAGTGACTCAATAGCAGGATAATTTTTTGGAAAATATATGGTTGAGAGAATGATAAATCATAATATAGTTCTGATACTGAGGTAGTGATTTTGGAATAATATGTGATTGTTTTGGATAAATTATATTGGATATTCTTGACTACCTTGGAACTGATTAATGATTTGTATATTCCATCATTGTTGGGGTTTAAAACATTTTTGGATTAATGAAGTATATCCAGCATTCTATATGGAATAAGGGAGCATGAATGTAATCAATAAGGAATATGGTAATACATGATTAAGGTATTCATATTCTATTACGGGGTAAAAAGGATCTACATTATGTTTACCTTCCTTATAAATGTTGGACTGTGAGTTTGGACAGAAGTATTTTGAATAGTTCTAGTTTGGATTATTTTGGATTGCCATAAAAGCACAACCCGGAGGTCGGGCGGCAACCCGTCGCATCCGGCAAGGCTGCGAGACTTGAACCCGCAACCGAAGGGTGACAAGAGTGTATCACCTACCACTGGCCCACGATATGTCCTGGATTAAATAATGTAGTTTTTATTAAAAGATCTTGTAGATTAATTTTAAATTCTTTTATTTTGGAACCCTATACGAATAGTGTAAATAGAATTTTTTACATTCTATTATCTTTTAGAGTGAAAGATGAGTTTGTGGTAGAAATTTATTAATGGATAAAACTCTAATTATAAAGTATATCTCCTTATGATCTTATCCAATCTCATAAATAAATTCCTCAACATTAAGAAATGCAACTTAGAACAAAAATGTTTTCCTAGATGGTACCTTAAATCATCACTAATTTATGGCTTTGGAATTGTTGGCCTTTTCATAGCCATGTTCTCTACCACTCTCCATCAGATAATTGATGGTTAGATTTTTCTTCCATATCCATATTTTCCTACATGGAACCCTAGTATGTGTTATTTTCGGTAATCTTCATACTTTCGACTCTTTATTATAAATAGAGCCCTCATTAATTCATTTTTCGATGTGGGATTTCAACTAAGATATTTTGAAACGTCAAAAATGTGTTATCCTAATACCCTATGTTTTGTTGAACCGATGGTATTTCAAATCATCATAGATTGATGAATTTAAGGACCTAAATTTTACACTTGTTTGTGATTGATGACCTCAATCACTACCTATAAATATTTACGTTTTCCCCCAATTATATGTCTCTAATTGCCAGCAATGTTCTCCTAATCGAGATCATAATTTGGTGGTGACCCTTTGATTTCTCTTTTCCTCATATTAAGACTAAATTTTAGTAACCCAATTTCCGATGTGGGTTTTCCCACAAATATATTATCTACTTTCAACATTTTATTTTCGAAGAACAATTTCAAATTGCGAGGACGCAATTTATTGAAGGAGGGGAGAATGTAACACCCCAAGAATTCATAATGTGTTATTTCTTCAAAATAATTCAATAACTTGCACAACACGCAACACCGAGTTCAATCACACCATGACTTAAAAAAAATCCATTCAAAAGAGGTTATGAATAGTATTATCTAAATTTTAAACTTTATATAATCCTTATAATTTTAGAATCCATATTATGAGTTTCTTAGATATAATGCAAGAACAAATTCATTTTCAGTATTTCACTTTTATCAAATTTTAATAGTGAACCCTTTTTAAATACAATATTTTAAGCTTTTTGACTAAACGGGGACATCAAAAATTTAAAATGAAACATCCCAAGCTTCCACGGTATGCTTTCTTTGAATAATACAGTAGCGTGTGTTGTACGCAACCTTGAGTTTTAACACACACCACAACCAATCAAACTAGCCGTTATGAATAGTAATACCTACTTTTCGAAATTATATATATTTTATATTTTAAAATGGACTTCATTTCTGGATTCAGAATATCTAATTTATCCTAAGGTGAAATTTTGGTACTTTTCGGATAACTTTCATATTTTGATGAATAGTGAAAATTAATAAATTTTAATTAAAAACAACTTTTTTAATCAAAATAATTAATAGTGATAAATTATGAATTTGAGTGGTTTTAAAGTATATTTAGAATATATTTTTACCTTTTAATATAATGTTGGTCATTGGACATAATTTTACAATTAAACTGAACATAAACAAGTGTCAATCTTTTGATAGTTATTATCTCTTAAAAACACGCTTTTTGTTTTGACAGCGGGAATTAATTTTAAATTAATTTCTGCCACTTCTGTGTTCTGATTTTAGGAAAATGGATTCCATATTTGGAATCAGGATGTTCAAATTGTGTAAATAGGTAACTTTTATTTTTAGACATTTTGAATAATTACTGCGGTAAATATTTTATTTACCATGGTTAAGGGTAAATCCGGTAAATAAGGGTTAAAAAAAATATTATAATAATATTAAATTACCCTAAAACGTGTCTTAACCCTATTGGTTGATACATGGTCGACCATGGGCATCTTTGGGTCGATTTGTGGACCCCATGGATCCACTTGTAAGTGATAATGACACTTTATTTTAATTAAGTTAAAATGAATACAAAAATGACACAAACATATATCTTTTAGAAAAACAATTGTTACATAGGGTTATATATGTTGGGTTTTAGATTATAAATATTCATTTGAAATATAAAAATATTTCCTACATAATGATATTTTATTTATAATTTTTAGACATTAAATAATTTATGACACAATGATGATGCAGTAATTACTATAATAGTGAAAAATTAAAATAATTGATATTATAAATACCCAAATAAATATAATATGAAACTTTTAATGAATTAAAATAATTTTCTAGGATAATATGATATATTAGAATTGATTTAATTGACTTTTTTCGAAGTAATCAATCTGTTATGAGTTTCACAAAAATCAACTATTGATTAGTGTCAAAATTGACATAAAAGAGTTCTTAAAAAAATATTATATTATTAATTGATATTAAATTCCTAAAAATCTAAGGATCGGCCAAGAGACTTATATCATGATAGGTTCATCATTAATGGACCAGTTGGGGGTCGCTTGGATGTATATAGTATGTTTATTAACCATATTATATAAAAATACAAAGAGACATTGTAAAAGTGAAACTAATTAACTTAGAGATAATACTTAAAGATAAGGTTAATATAAGTACCCCAACCTGTCTAAATTCTATTGGGTGAGTTGTTTTCGATCCATCCCCACCTTAACCTTTGAATAGTCAACTTTGGAGCCATTGGAAACCGATTATGAATTTATTATAAATTAATATTTCTAGATTTTCCAAAGGTGCCCCTCACCCCTCTTATAAAAGGGAAATCCTCCTCATTTCTTCACACCTTCCAAGCATTTTGGTTCGGCCAAACTCTTCCCAAATACTCTCCCAACTTCCCTCACTACAACCTAGAGGCCTTAGTTTGATCAGAAAGCCAACCTAAGGAGCCCTTTTGATCAAATCAAAACGAAGAACCCGAAGAAGAGGTAATGATTTCACCACCCTTTTTCCAAGTTCCTTCTTCTTCCACTTCTTCTTACATTGTTGTTACCATTATAAAATAATAAATCCAGTATCATATATATACCGTGATGTTATTATAAATATGGTACAACCATATTCAGTATTCTATCCACCCTTTGAATAACATGTCCCCATACGTGCGTACGTACAGCTTACCGTCTCCACGTCGTGGTGTAATTGTTATTCAATATATTATTATTTGGATGGATATAATAATGATGTGTAACTCATGTAAATAATAAATATAACATGTTAGTGATTCTGTATATATGATATACCATTCATTTATATATTATTTTAATATCAAAAGAATGATATTGTCGCTCGTGCGTACGTACGGACTACCGTTTCCACGAACGCGATGAGATTCATTCTCCATCATATCCATTCAAGTATAATTATCATTTTATGATTTAAAAATGATTTTTAAGGACTTGATATCATTCTGGATATGAATAATATACAACCTATCTATTACAAACCTGGCTTACGTAATAAAACATATAAAAGAAAATGAGTAAGTTAACACCCGAAACAACGATAATACTAAGAAATTATTAACAATGAAAAGTTAAAAGATCATATATGATATGATATTAATATATATGATTATTTTATAATTTAATAACAATTATTTCAATATTATACAGGAGGTTAACCTACCCCAACCAAGTAAAAGTACAAGGTAAGGGATTTTCTTATCTCACATTCAATTCCGTGAGATTTCCATTATTCACCACTAAATTATTGAAAGTGGTGTATTGTGTACTGGAATTTGATATATATTATCATGATTATCTTTATATTCATGTTATTCTGTAAATAGTTTGGTGGTTATTAACTTTTGGCCATAAGACTCAGTTGATAAACGTGGTAAGGGGTTTTCATCTCACTCTTTATTTCTGTGAGATTCATGCCATATTTCCACTATTATCTTTTGTGTGGTATATGTACTGCCCATAATTGTATTCTTTTTGTAATACACTTTACCTTATGTGTGTTTACATTTTCATTGGATGATACCTCTTTCATGGGTTGTATGTTTCATATGTTACCAAATTGATAAGGGTTTACTTCACAATCTCTTTAATATCCGTGGTTGTCCTTACGTAAGTATCTACAGGGACATATTTACTATCCATGTCCATATTTCATAAAAGAGTTTTCAAAGGGATTATTTCTAAGGGAACTTTTAATAAAACAACATTTTAAATGTTTTAAATATTTATTCTTCTAAATCATCCTCATTTATGTCCACGTTTTCAAAATGGTTTGTAAGGATTTATTTATATGAAAATGAATGTTTTAAAAGTGTTAATTCCATTCAAAAGTTTCAAAGTGGTATGGGACACTTTGATTCAAAAATGTATTTAAATGCCTTACATTCTAAATTGTGTAACATTAAAATGTTTTCATGAAAAAGGGATATTTCTCTCAATAATTTTTTGAAAAAAACATTTTCATCTATGTCAACATCCTTTGATGGATTTTTAGATTATTTGATGTTGATTTATTATGATTTAAAACATCCATATTTTAATAAAGTTTTGTGATATGTTTGACTGTAGATGTGTCATTTATATAGCATTCATGGTTTATGAGTAAAGTATTGACATTTCGTGTGCCACTTCCAATAAGAATGTTTATGTTATATTTCAACCTTTACTTCATATGAATGTGTTGGACAAGTATGTTCCAGGTTGGGGACTGGTTAAAGTAAGCCCTCCAGGTTGGCGACTGGTAAAAGTAAGCCCTCCAGGTTGGGTACTGGTAAAAGTAAGCCCTCCGGTTTGGTCTCCGGTTATTACAGGCACTCTGGGTTGGTGTCCGGTTATTAGAGGCACTCCGGGTTGCTGTCCGGTTATTAGAGGCACTCCGGGTTGGGTTCCGGTTACAGTTATCCCCAGGGTCTTGGGATGAGGCCTTGACAAAGAAATTAAAGTTTAGCATTATTCATTCCATCATTATGAAAGTGGTTATTGATTTTGCATGTGATTATTCGATTAGTATAATATCCATGTGAATAAGTAAATGGCATTATTTCATTTTACTTTTTCCATACTAGGTTGAAGTTCAAGTTTAAAAGGATTTTTTTTAGTAATGCATTGCCTTAAATGTTTATGATTATTTTGAATGTTCCGCTATATTTTTATCCTTACTGGGCATTTGTGCTCACCCCTTTTCTATGTTTTATTTTCCCCAGGATGTGAAAAAGTAAGTTATGAATGACCTGCAGGGATATTATGAGAGGAAAATAGTGTGGATTGTGGAGACATTATGTTTTTGTAGTAGTTTTTCATTCTATGATGTAATGTAAAACTTATGAATATATCTAGTGTTTCCAAGGCTACTAAACCAATCGGTCTTTCGAGATTTGATCTTTCTTGTGATCATGCCAATGTTATGTAATAATGCACCGACTCTGGGTAACTAGGGTCGGGGCGTTACATGGTGGAAGTACCAGAGATCATCAATGAGTTTATGGATGTCTTCCCTGAGGAGGTGACGACTCTACCCCCTCGATGTGATATCGTGTTTGGGATAGACTTGCAGCCGGGTGCTCGTTCGATTTCGATGGCTCCCTACCGGATGGCGCCTTCAGAGCTACGGGAGTTGCGGATTCAGATTGATGATCTGATGAAAAAGGGTTTTGTTCAACTGAGTGTGTCACCATGGGGTGCTCCACTCTTGTTCTCAAAGAAGGTAGATGGTGGTATCAGGTTGTGCATAGACTGTAAGAGGCTAAATCAGGTAACGATCAATAATCGGTACCCTCTGCCGAGGATAGACGATCTCTTTGACTAGTAGAAAGGGTATGGATGGTTCTCATAGAATGACCTATGGTCTGGATATCACCAGTTGATGGTAAAAGAGGGATACATCTCGAAGATGGACTTTAGGTGCAGATTTGGGCACTTCGAGTTTGTAGTCATGCCTCTAGGTGTTACGAACACCCCAGCTATGTTCATGGGGCTTATGAACTCCGTCTTCCAGAAATACCTAGATTGGTTCGTAGTTGTGTTCATAGATGACATCCTGATCTATTCAATATCAGAGGAGGACCACGCAGAGCATCTAAGGACGGTTTGGGATGTCCTCTGACAGCACTAGTTCTATGGGAAGTTATCGAAATAAAAGTTCTAGACGCGAGATGTACACTTCCTTGGGAACATAGTGTCCGAATAGGGGGTAGCGGTGGAACCATAAAAGGTTGAGGCGGTTGTTTCGTGGCCATCACCCAAGAATTTGGCAGAGGTTCACAGTTTTCTCAGGCAAGCAGGTTACTAGTGGAGGTCCTTACCCAACTTTTCTCAAGTTGCAGCGCCTTTGACAGCCTTGACCACGAAGGACCAGGTTTTCATGTGGAGTGAGCAGTGCGAGGCAACCTTTAGCTATCTGAAGGAGAAATTTGGTATTCCCCCAGTGCTAAGACTACCAGAAGAAGGGGCAGCATATGAATTATTCTTTTATGCTTCGGGACAAGGCCTCGAGTTGTGTTGATGCAGCGGCAAGCGGTGATCTCCTATGGTTCTAGGCAATTACGTCCCAATGAGCGTAATTATGCCACCCATGACCTGGAGCTTGAAACGGTCTTTTTCACACTAATTTATGGAGGCATTACCTCATTGGAGAATGCTTTGTGGTCTTCACGGATCACAAAAGCTTGAGGTATGTCTTCTCCTAGCGGGACCTAAACTTACGACAATGAAGGTGGAAGGAGTTCCTCCAGGATTATGACTTCGAGATCTCGTACACTTCATGAAAAGGGAATGTGGTGGGTGATGCATTGATCAGGAGGTCGCAAAAGGATATGGTCTGAGAGTCGGCAGACGCTTGGGAGGGGATGGATGAGTTGGTTGCCTTGCATCTACATGCGAGGACGGATAGCGGTGGAGGTTGACTGTAACAGATGACAGTGCAGTCTTCTCTTTTGCAGCATGTGTAGGAGTCTCAGTGGGGAGACCCAGAGTGCGAAGTGATGCGCGACTGAGTTGACTAGGGAAATACTCCGGAAGGGTGGACGAAAGATGGACAAAATTGGATTCTCTTCTAGGGGAATATGTTTGTTTTAGAGGCAATGTGTGGAAAGGTTCTAAGTGAGTTCCACAACTTGTAACACCCCAGGTAAATAAAGAATATGACATTTTCATATTTATCCATATTTGTGAATAATGTATTAATATGACTTTAAAGGGGACACTATGCTCAATGGCGTACCCAACACGCAACAACGAGTTTCTTGGGAATCTTACGTTGCACTCTAATAATAAAATAATATTATTTTAAATGGTAGTTAACATGTAGCCGTTGTATTGGCGGGAATTGATAGAAATAACTAAAATATGATTATATATGTTTTTAAATGTTTTTACATTTATCCAATAAAAGATAATGGCTTAAAATACGGAAAGAATTCAATTTTAGGCGTATATGCCCTGGTTTTCACTAAAGGTTCACTTATCGCCTTTTGTTGGCGAACCTTCATTAAATATAGTTTTGTTCACTCTTATACATTATATTGGACCAAATAAAAGTCTTCTTAAGAATTTTTAAATCAATGTTTACTTTGTGTAAATTTTTGGTATCTTTCTGATAAAGTTCATTTTTTAATGAATAGTGTAAAATGTTGTATTTTAATTCAAAACCTCTTTTTAATCTATTTTATTTATATGATTAGATAATCTTTTGAATTGGTTTTAAATTGAAATTAGAATATATTTTTACCATTAAATCCAATAGTGGTCATTGGAATTAATTTCACTTTGAAATCAGACATAAACTACTGTCAATCTTTTGATACATATTGTTTCATAAAAACACGCTATTTTCTCTAACAGCGGGAATTAATTATAAAATTAATTAATGTGACTTATATGATTTGAATTTTTTAAAATAGAATTCATTTTTGAATTCGTAATATCAAATATAGCTTAGGGTGAATTTTTGGGATATTTCTGAAAAACATCAATTTTTGATGAATACTGAAACCACTAAGTGGTACTTATAAAAACTGATTTTTCCGTTTAAATGAAATTTTTCCATCATTGCGTTTTGAATTTTAAAAATCTGACATACATGTTTGTCATTATGAAGTAAAATTTGGTTCAATGGGATACAAATAATTTTTTGGTGAATAGTAACTTATTAAGTTTTTAATCGCGATTAAAGGTAATTAGTGTAGTTTATGGTAAGAATAATGTTTTAATAACATGAAATGGCCTAGACACATGTCCCACCCTCATTGGATGTGTAATGGCCGACCAAGACAATCCATGGGTCAACTTGGGGACCCAATGGAGCCACTTTGGTTGGAAAATGACATAAATATCTTTTTAGTCAATGTTAAAGAAAAAATGACACAAACATGAGATGTTTTACTAAAACAATTTGTACATGGGGTTATAAAAGTCATATTTTTTACTATAAATATTAATTGGAAAGATAAAAATATTTCCTACATCATAGGATTTTTTTTAAAAAATTTTATACTTTAAAAAATTAAATTATTTATGACATCATGATGATGCAACGATGACCTCATTATTTAACGATTTAAATAAAATGGAAAGATAATGTAATATCTAAGACCTACACATGTCCAAAACCTATTGTATGAGTGGATTTCGAACCCTTATCACCTTATCCTCGAAACAAATCAATGTGGGACCTCTTAAATACGAATACCAATTTAAAATAAAGTGACTTTTCTTTACCTTCCATGAGTGCCCCTCCTCTCCTCTTATAAAAGGCTCCCACCTCTACCTCCTTACCCACACTCCCAAAGCCTTTGGATCGGCCAAACTCTTCCCATTTTATCTCTCCACTTCCCTCTATTACTCCTTGAAGCCTCACTTTGGGCATAAGTCTTCCCAAGGAAGCCTTTGAGCTCAAACCAAAGGGAGTTACCCGATTTTAAGGTAATGTGTTTACTTGAGTCCTTTTGTTTTATTTTGCCTCTCCAACCCCCTAAAATCTTTTTATTCATCTCTTTTGTAAAAAATCCAGTATATTCAATATACTATGATGTTTTTATAATAAGGATTCGAGCTACACTTACACACACTTACATCTAATGGTTAAAGAACATACTGTTTCCGTGGATGGCAAATTTCTGCCTCACGAAACGATGATTGTTCAACACTCATATAACACCTTCAAAGGTGGCCATTAAGATGTCACTATATTTATATATGATATATAATATGTTTATGTTTTACTTAATCTTCTGTATTTTTCATTTGTGTCTTACCTTTATGGCTTCCATTATGGGTATACGTGATATCTTCATTTGAGGAAGTGTAGACTACCGCCCCCTCAAAGTGATGTGATTCGTTAATGCCATACGTGGGACGTATAAAGATGGATTTAATGTTATAATATATGATGTAATACTGGAATTATAATATACCTCTATATCATTATTATTTCTTTCCATTAATGTATGAGATAGAAATGAAAGTAGCGTTCATGCGTACGTACGGCTTACCGTCTCCTTGAATGGTACATTTCATTTCTTATCTCAAAATGTTATGTAATATTATAAGTACATATATATAATGGATATATATGTAATGTATTACATCAAAATTATGGATATCATTCTGGAATTATAACATATATATCTCCCTCATTTTGTTTTAATTCCATTAATATGACAAAAAATGAAAGTAGTGTTCATGCGTACGTACGGCCTACCGTCTCCGTGAACGGTGCTTTTCGTTTTTTATCTTCAAATGACATGGAATAGTATGAAATGAATATTTAATTTATATATATGATATTTTAATCATTAATAATATTCTGGAAATTATTTACTTATAACTACATGAGCAATCTTTTTTCAAACAAGTTCATTTTTGACTCATATACCAAACATCGGCAAAAACGTCTCATATGAACTAACATTATTAAAAAATTATTATAACATTATAATATGTGATATGAACTGAATAATAATCTCTAAAAGAGGTACTTAGACAATTATTAATTGACCAAAGATTATTATTCAGGAATATAAAGAAACGAACAAGACAAGTTGGACTTGAGGTAAGAGATCCTACTCCTCACTTTCTTTTTTAGTACGCTCTTTTATGTCATTCCTTTTAAAGATCACCTTTCTTGTTATTGGGATGTTCTTTTATATTACTCTTACTGTAATTTTTATATTATGAGATACCCAATTCTCTCTCATTAATCCATTTTTTATGTTTTGAGTGGCACCGTTAGGCTGCCGAATTTTCGTAAGAGATCTAACCTCTCTCTTTCTTTTTAAGTACTCTCCTTTATGTCACTTCTTTTAAGCTCCTCTTTGTTGTGTTGGGGGATGTTATTTTATATTACTCTTTATATAAACTTTATGTTAATATGAT
Source organism: Viscum album (assembly GCA_963277665.1). NCBI lineage: Eukaryota > Viridiplantae > Streptophyta > Magnoliopsida > Santalales > Viscaceae > Viscum > Viscum album. The sequence goes on along the minus strand of OY728160.1, from coordinate 38,692,008 downwards.
GAGATACCCTATTTTATCTCATCAATCCATTTTTTAAGTTTTATGTGGCGCCGTTAGGCTGCTGAGTTCTCATAAGGGATTTTTCATCTCACTTTTATTCCTGTTAGATTTATGCTACATTTGCCACAATTTCCTTTGAGTGGTGTATGTACTGCCCATTATTTTACTCATTGTGTAATATACTTTCTTTTATGTGTATTTACATCAATGTTGTATTGTCCTTCTTTCACGAGGTGTATGTTTCTAAAGATACCCATGTCGGTAAGGGAACCTTTCACCCTCCACTTTTTAAAAGACTTCTTTTGTTGGGTCTTTTAATTTACATATTTTTATGTTGGGATATGTTCTCATATATCCTTATTGATTTAAATTTTATGTCCAAGTGATTAGATACCCTTTTTTATCTCTCATCAACTCATTTTGATGTGACGCCGTTAGGCTGTCAAGGGAACTTCTTAACCCAATTTTGATTTCGTTGGGTTCAACATGTAGTTATTGAATATGTAAACCTTTGAATATGTGTGAATTACATTTGATTATTTTACACTTAATATCCACTTATATTTGGTGTATTCTTTTTTCACACATAATTATGTAATTGATTTATCCTTAAACCAATGATAACGTCTTTGTAAGGGACTTCGTCTCAATCTCCATTCATTGAGGCATATTTTGTTTTATACACAACCTTCTTTTATGCGGTGTATAAACCCCTTTGACTTTTACGTTTATCCAAAAAGGAATATTTTTTATACAAAGCGTTTTACTAAACGACAAAAGGGAATGTTTTTGTCATACATATGTGGCGACAACGACTTCTCCGCCGCTGTGACCATTATTTGAGTTTCGGCTTCTTCTACAAGCCATACCTTCTTTTTAAAAGAATAATAAATACCATTTTTTACTTTTCTTTTATTTTGGTCTTGAAAATGGTTTTCATAATGTTTTTATATCAATGTGTTGTATTGATATCTTGTGATTGAAAGGTGGAAATGTTATGTTTTTTACGCATGTTTTATGTGATATGATTATGTTGAGGTTCTTGGGCATTATTATGAAGATGGGTGGTTTCGTGATAAAATAAGGGCGGGTGAGCCCGATATAGATCTCCAATTCATTGGGTAATGCTAAGGAGTGAAACGTTAAGGTTTCTCCGAAGAGATTTAGGGAATATACTGTGATGGGTATTCCAAACTTAACCAAGAGGGTTACTCCCTACGTAAGAATGTTATGAATTCCTCAAGTTACCATTATGTCTTATGTTTTCTATGATTTATTCATGGTTTGATGAGGTATGTTAAAGTGCCTATGTTTTATGGGTAAATTATGATTTCATTCTTATGTATATATGAACTCATGTTTCCTTTCCATATTTTTATAACCCTTACTGAGCTTTTTCTGCTCATCCCATGTTTTTGAAATGTTTTTCACAGGTCAAGGGAAGGGCACATGATCTGATGATAGTGTCAAGGATGTGTCAAGAAAGAATCCATGATTTATTTTCAATATGTTTCCGTTGATGGGAAGAATGAATACTATCTTTTATGTAACCACTTTGTTTAAATGTGGAATGTAATGCAAGTTTCATGATCTAATTCTCTAAAACTCTAAACCTGAAAAGATCCTCAATGTGTAATCTTGTAATAACTCAATATTAAGTAAGGTTTAAGGCTGGGGCCTTATAGTTGGTATCAAAGGGAGGTTAAGATAACTTTAGAGTTTAGGGTATTCTTTAAGCATAAATGACATTACCATATTGGTTAGGATTTCAGAAAGAGTCCTAGTTTTAGATAAAGTGAATGAGTAAGTGTATCTTAGTGTTTAACTTACTCATTAGTACATTATGGTTTTGTTGATATACTCACACTGACATTTCTATTTTTAGTGAATGGATGGATCTAGTAGTCACCAAAGAGACAACAGGTTTGAAGATAACTGTGGTGGTTCTATGATTAAGATACTAGATAAAATGGGGGATTCAGTGAGGAAACTCATCATTGTTCTAAACAAAATATCAAGGAGTCATGATCAACCACTTGAACCATGGTATGTTCTGTAATGCATCATGTACGAGATGACCAATCAATGTGGAAGTTCAGATAATAATAATAAAGGTAACAATTAGAGTTTATATGATCCTTACTTTTGAGGTAATTATGGGTTATTATATGATATGCTGGAAAATGAATGGCATGAGATAAGCTTGAGGTTAAAATATGTTATGATCATTTTTGATGTTTTTAACTCTTTTTGGGGAATGATTTAAGAATTATATTGTTTTGGAAAAAGGACAACACACAGACCATGTGACAACCCGTCGCGTCGGACAAAGCTACGGGAATCGAACCCACAACCAAAGTGCGACTGGTATTTATCACCTACCACTGGACTACGTGAAGTCCATGGTTAGTTTGACTAATTCTTTTTAGTTATATGATTTTATGAATTAAGAGTATGTTGATTTTGGGTTATATATGGAAATTTATTAACCTATCATGGAGGATATTTGATTAGGTTAATTACTCTTCAATACAAGACTTTAAGAGAAACTGATTTTGATTGGAGATAAATGTTACGATTTAACTTGGAAGACTTTGTGACTAAATCCTTCAAATATTTGGGTTTAAATCTTAGTTTGGTTTACTTTGAAGTATTTTATGGACAAATTGTTTATCGAATGGTCCTTATTGAACTTTGGGTTTTGTTGGACAATTTTTGGAGATTAAGAATAGATTTTCTTTTTATAAAGGGTTATCCTTTTCTGGATTATCTGATCTTGTAATAACCTTTTTGGTTTTAGTTTTGGTTAAGGTTTGAAGACATTGGAAATGTATAGTTCTTTTTTTGTGGATTAGGTGCTCCTCTAGAAGTCGTTTATAGTACTCTTAATGAGAACAAGTCTTCCTAAATACTCGTCTTTTGGAAAAAAAATATGAGTTTGATTAAGGAATCTAGTGAAAGTTGGAAGTCATCATGATAAGTGATTATGTTTCCTTATGAATAAATTTCTCAATAAAAAGTAACTTAAAACAAAAATGTTGTCTATTAACTTTTCATACTGGGGAACCCAACACCGTTTAACCCATCACATGTTTGTGATTTTCTTATTGTTAACTTTCTCCTAAACATGTATTCTATCACTCTCCATCAGAACATGACCCTATGTTTTCTCCACCATGTCCATGTTTTCCTACATGGAATCCTAGTATGGGTTAACTCGAGTGACCTCTATACTTATCTTTCTTTATTTTAAAGTGATTGTTTCATCGACTCTTGTTTCGATTTGGGATTTTCAATGATGTTTCCGAGCCCAATTTTAAAATTGCGAGGACGCAATTCCCAAAAGGGGGGAAGGATGTAACACCCCAGGTAAATAAAGAATATGGAATTTTCATATTTATCCATATTTGTGAATAAATTATTAATATGACTTTAAAGGGGATGATATGCTCGATGGCGTACCCAACACGCAACAACGAGTTTCTTGGGAATCTTACGTTGCACTCTAATAATAAAATAATATTATTTTAAATGGCTATTAACATGTAGCCGTTGTATTGGTGGGAATTGATAGAAATAACTAAAATATATGTTTTTAAATTTTTTTACATTTATCCAATAAAAGATAAAGGCTTAAAATACAGAAAGAATTCAATTTTAGGCGTATATTCCCTCGTTTTCACTAAAGGTTCACTTATCACATTTTGATGGCGAACCGTCATTAAATATAGTTTTGTTCACTCTTATACATTATATTGGACCAAATAAAACTCTTCTTAAGAATTGGTATATCAAAATTTACTTTGTGTAAATTTTTGGTATCTTTCTGATAAAGTTCATTTTTTAATGAATAGTGTAAAATGTTGTATTTTAATTCAAAACCTCTTTTTAATATAATTTATTAATATGATTAGATTATCTTTTGAATTGTTTTTAAAGTGAAATTAGAATATATTTTTACCATTAAATCCAATAGTGGTCATTGGAATTAATTTCACTTTGAAATCAGACTTAAACTAGTGTCAATCTTTTGATACATATTATTTCATAAAAACACGTTATTTGCTCTGACAGCGGGAATTAATTATTAAATTAACTAATGTGACTTATATGATTTTAATTTTGTAAAATAGACTTCATTTTTGAATTCGTAATATAAAATATATCTTAGGGTGAATTTTTGGGATATTTCTGAAAAACTTCAATTTTCATGAATAGTGAAACCACTAAGTGGTACTTATAAAAACTGATTTTTCCGTTTAAATAAAATTTTGGCATCTTTGTGTTTTGAATTTCAAAAATCTGACATACATGGTTTTCATTAAGAAGTAAAATGTTGTTCAATGGGATAAAAATAATTTTTCGGTGAATAGTAACTTATTAAGTTTGTAATCACGATTAGAGGTAATTAGTGTAGTTTATGGTAAGAATAATGTTTTAATAAAATGAAATGACCTAGACACATGTCCTACCCTCATTGGATGTGTAATGTCCGACCAAGAAAATCAATGGGTCAACTTGGTGACCCCATGGAGCCACTTTGGTTGGAAAATGACATAAATATCTTTTTATTTAATGTTAAAGTAAAAATGACACAAACATGAGATGTTTTACTAAAACAATTTTTACATGGGGTTATACAAGTCATATTTTTGACTATAAATATTAATTGGAAAGATAAAACGATTTCCTACATTATATGATTTTTTTTATAATTTTTATACATTAAATAAATTAAATTATTTATGACATCATGATGATGCAGCGATGACCTCATTATTTAACGATTTAAATAAAATGGAAAGATAATGTAATATCTAAGACCTACACATGTCCAAAACCTATTAGATGAGTGGATTTCGAACCCTTATCACCTTATCCTCGAAACACATCAATGTGGGTCCTCTAAAATCCGAATACCATTTTAAAATAAAGTGACTTTTCTTTACCTTCCATGAGTGCCCCTCCTCTCCTCTTATAAAAGGCCCCCTCCTCCACCTCCTTACCCACACTCCCAAAGCGTTTGGATCGGCCAAACTCTTCCCATTTTGTCTCTCCACTTCTCTCTCTTACTCCTTGAAGCCTCACTTTGGGCATAAGTCTTCCCAAGGAAGCCTTTGAGCTCAAACCAAAGGGAGTTACCCGATTTTAAGGTAATGTGTTCACTTGAGTCCTTTGGTTTTATTTTGCCTCTCCAACCCCCTAAACTCTTTTTATTCATCTCTTTTGTAACAAATCCAGTATATTCAATATACTAGGATGTTTTTATAATAATTATTCGATCTACACTTACACACACTTACATCTAATGGTTAAAGAACATACTATTTCCGTGGATGGAAAATTTCTGCCTCACGAAACGATGATTGTTCAACACTCATATAACACCTTCAAAGGTGGGCATTAAGATGTCACTATATTTATATATGATATATAATATTTTTATTTTTTACTTATGTTTCTGTATTTTTCATTTGTGGCTTACCTTTATGGCTTCCATTATGGGTATACGTGATATCTTCATTTTAGGAAGTGCGGACTACCGCCCCCTCAAAGTGATGTGATTCGTTAATGCCATACGTGGGACGTATAAAGGATGGATTTAATGTTATAATATATTATGTAGTACTGGAATTATAATATACCTCTATATCATTATTATTTCTTTCCATTAAAGTATGAGACAGAAATGAAAGTAGCATTCATGCGTACGTACGGCTTACCGTCTCCATGAACGGTACATTTCATTTCTTATCTCAAAATGTTATGTAATATTATAAGTACATATATATAATGGATATATATGTAATGTATTACATAAAAATTATGGATATAATTCTGGAATTATAACATATATATATCTCTCTCATTTTTTTTTAATTCCATTAATATGACAAAAAATGAAAGTAGCGTTCATGCGTACGTACGGCCTACCGTCTCCATGAACGGTGCTTTTTCGTTTTTTATCTCCAAATGATATGGAATAGTATGAAATGAATATTTAATGGATATATATGATATTTTAATCATTAATAATATTCTGGAAATTATTATCTTATAACTACATGAGCAATCTTTTTTCAAACAAGTTCATTTTTGACTCATGTACTAAACATCGGCAAAAACGTCTCATATGAACTAACATTATTAAACAATTATTATATCATTATAATATATGATATGAACTGAATAATAATCTCTAAATGAGGAACTTAGGCAATTATTAATTGACCAAAGTTTATTATTCAGGAATATAAAGAAACAAAGAAGACAAGTTGGACTTGATGTAAGAGATCCTACTCCTCTCTTTCTTTTTAAGTACGCTCTTTTATGTCTTTCCTTTTAAAGATCACCTTTCTTGTTATTGGGATGTTCTTTTATATTACTTTACTGTAATTTTTTTATGATGAGATACCCTATTCTCTCTCATCAATCCATTTTGGAAGTTTTGAGTGGTGCCGTTAAGCTGCCAAATTTTCGTAAGAGATATAACCTCTCTCTTTCATTTTAAGTACTCTCCTTTATGTCACTTCTTTTAAGCTCCTCTTTGTTATGTTGGGTGATGTTCTTTTATATTCCTCTTTCTATAAACTTTATGTTAATATGATGAGATACCCTATTTGATCTCATCAATCCATTTTTGTAAGTTTTATGTGGCGTCGTTAGGCTGCTGAGTTCTCGTAAGGGATTTTTCATCTCACTTTTATTCACGTGAGATTTATGCTACTTTTGCCACAATTTCCTTTGAGTGGTGTATTTACTACCCATTATTTTACTCACTGTTTAATATACTTTCTTTTTTTAGTATTTACATAAATGTTGTATTTTCCTTCTTTCACGAGGTGTATGTTTCGAAAGATACCCATGTCGGTAAGGGAAACTTTCACCCTCCACTTTTTAAAAGACTTCTTTTGTTGGGTCATTTAATTTACATATTGTTATGTTGGGATATGTTCTCATATATCCTTATTGATTTAAATTTTATATCCAAGTGATGAGATACCCTTTTTTTATCTCTCATCAACTCATTTTGATGTGACGCCGTTAGGCTGTCAAGGGAACTTCTTAACCCAATTTCGGTTTCTTTGGGTTCAACGTGTAGTTATTGAATATGTCATCCTTTGAATATGTGTGAATGACCTTTGATTATTTTACACTTAATATCCACTTATATTTGGTGTATTCGTTTGTCACACATAATTATGTAATTGATTTATCCTTAAACCAAGGATACCGTCTTTGTAAGGGACTTCGCCTCAATCTCCATTCATTGAGGCATATTTTGTTTTATACACAACCTTCTTTTATGCGGTGTATAAACCCCTTTGACTTTTACGTTTATCCAAAAAGGAATATTTTTTATACGAAGCGTTTTACTAAACGAGAAAAGGGAATGTTTTTGTCGTACATATGCGGTGACAATGACTTCTCCGACGTCGTGACCATTATTTGAGTTTCGGCTTCCTCTACAAGCCATACCTTCTTTTTAAAAGAAAAATAAATACCATGTTTTACTTTTCTTTTATATTGGTCTTGAAAATTTTTTTCATAATGTTATTATATCAATGTGTTATATTGATATCTTTTGATTGAAAGGTGGAAATGTTATGTTTTTAATGCATGTTTTATGTGATATGTTAATGTTGAGGTTCTTGGGCATTATTATGAAGATGGGTGGTTCCTTGATAAACTAAGGGCGGGTGAGCCCGATATAGCTCTCCAATGCATTGGGTAACGCGAAGGAGTGAAACGTTAAGGTTTCTCCGAAAAGATTTAGGGAATATACTGTGATGGGTATTCCAAACGTAACCAAGAGGGTTACTCTCTACGTAAGAATGTTATGAATGCCTCAAGTTACCTTTATGTCTTATGTTTTCTATAATTTATTCATGGTTTTATGAGGTATGGTAAAGTGCCTATGTTTTATGGGTAAAGTATCATTTCATTCTTATGTATATATGAACTCATGTTTCCTTTCCATATTTTTATAACCCTTACTGAGATTTTTCTGCTCATCCCATGTTTTTGAAATGTTTTTCACAGGTCAAGGGAAGGGTACATGATCTGATGATAGTGTCAAGGATGTGTCAAGAAAGAATCCATGTTTTATTTTCAATATGTTTTCGTTGATGGGAAGAATGAATACTGTCTTTTATGTAACCACTTTTTTTAAATGTGTAATGTAATGCAACTTTCATGATCTAATTCTCTAAAACTCTAAACCTGAAAAGACCCTCAATGTGTAATCTTGTAATAACTCAAGATTAAGTAAGGTTTAAGGCTGGGGCCTTATACAACTCACCCTTAGCTGTACACCCAGGAGTTTCCAAGATGTACCAGGGTCTGAGGAGACAACTTTGGTGGCCCGGAGTAAAGTGAGCAGTGGCAGAGTTTGTGGCCAATCTCCTAGTGTGTCAGTAGGTAAAGGCTGAACACCATGTTCCAGGCGGGTTATTGCAATATTTATATGTCCCCGAGTGGAAGTGGGATGACATATTGATGGATTTCATCATGGGACTACCCAAGGTGCAAGGGGGATGCGACGCCATCTGGGTAGCGGTGGACCGCTTGACGATGTCGGCTCACTTTCTGGAGATTAAGGAGTCGAGTGCATTGGATGCTCTTGCACATAATGACACGGACGAGGTAGTGAAGTTTCTTGGAGTTCTGAGTTCCATAGTCTCGGACATGAATGCATGTTTTACCTCACGAGTCTGGAGGGGATTGCAGCATGCTTTTAGAACCTAGCTACGTTTTAGCACAACTTTCCACCCCCAGACAGATGGGCAGATACAGTGCACCATCCAGACGATGGAGGACATGTTGTGGGAATGTATTCTGGACTTTGGGGGATCATTGGTGCGACACTTGTATCTGGTAGAGTTCACCTACAATAATAGTCATCACTCTACCAGTGGCATGGCTCTATTCGAAGCCCTATATGGAAGGTCGTGTTGCTCACCCGTATTTTGGACTGAGGTTGGGGAAGAAGGTGTTCATGGCCCAGAGGTGGTGTAGAGCATGACAGAGAAGGTTCAGCTTATACGAGAAAGGATGAAGGTGGAACAGGACCGACAGAAGTCATATGCCGATAATAGGAGGATACCATTGGAGTTCGAGGTCGCGGACCATGTGTTCTTGAAGGTATTTCCTCGGCGTGGACATCGGAGGTTCGACAGAGGAAGTAAGCTTTCTCCCAGGTTCATCGAACCCTTCGAACTGTTGCGGAAAGTCAGTGTAGTGGCTTATCAGCTAGGGCTACCACCTCTGCTACTGAGGATACACTATGTATTCCATGTGTCCCAGCTTCGCCGATATCTACACGACGACTAACACGTCATTGATTGGGGAGAGTTAGATGTCGAAGATGATGCGACCTTCATAGAACGACCAATCAAGATCGAGGATCGTAAGTAGAAGGTGCTTCGTTGATAAACCATCCCCTCGGTTCATGTTTTGTGGAGGCATGGTGGCCTAGAAGAGAGCACATGGGAGTGGGAGGCCCAGTTACACATTCAGTACCCAGAGCTGTTTTGACAAGTTTTTGTTCTGATCCTTGATATATTGTACATTGTGCATTAATATATGGAATGCCTGTTTTTCTTGGCTATTAGATGATCTCTTCCATGTTCTCTATGTGTGTGTAAAAATGTGTGATGATGGGAAAACCTGACTACTAATCAGGATTCATTAATGTGGATGCAATTAAACCCGTGCGGGAAAGTCAGTGCAGCCCAATGTGGATAATATCCTAACATGTAGAAGGGGACTCCCTAACTCATGTGTTGGACAGTGTGATCCTTGTTCTTGTTGTGAATGTTTTTGGCTCTTGGGAGAGTGTTCCTGGATGTAGGAGGGGTTCTGTTCCAGTATAGGAACAACTCAGGGGTTTTCCCCTTAGAAGTATCTTTAGAGGGTGGTTGTTGGACCCCACTTTTCTCCTTCTGGTTTGTTCTTATATTCTCAGGGTCAAGAATAGTTTGAGAAGTATCTCATGTAATGGCCTAGGGTCTTGGGGTCCATTCCTTAGTAAAAATGTGATGTTTAGGTGTTTGGGGTAGTCTGGGAAGCTATCACAACTTCTCGGTGAAGCTTAACGGTGGCCTTGGCCTACCGGTAGTAGGCCTACCTGTAGCTCGGCCTACCTGTAGCTTGGTCTACCAGTTGCTCGGTCTACCGGTAGCTTGATCTACCGGTAGCTCGGCCTACTTGTAGCTCGGCCTACTGGTAATGCGGTCTACCGATAGCTTGGTCTACCGTTAGCATCCCTATCGGTAGCTCGGCCTACCGGTAGCTCGGTTTACCAGTAGCTCTGTCCACCAGTAGTTCGGCCTAACGGTAGCTGTGGCCTACCGGTAGCTCAGTCTATCGGTAACTAGACATACCGATAGCTCAGATTACCAGTGGCTCAGTCTACCGGTAGCTTTGGCCAAATGGTATCTTGGCCTACCTATATCCTAGTCTTAAGGGTGGCTCGGTCTACCGGTAGACCAAGCCTACTGGTAACCACAGTTTTTCCCAATGGCGCCTTTTTTTTGCACAAATTGGCTTTTAATCCGCGTTTTGACCGCTTTAATCCTGTTTTAAAGCCCATTAATGCTCGTTTAAATTAAATGACTCGTGAGGTACCCAAATATCATGAGGTGTGCATCGGTTTACACCGCCCCGAAAGGCGGTGTAATTCAAGTAACGTTTTAGGGTGTCTCAACCACATGGTCAACCCACAATCCCGCTTCTTACATGGTTTCTCTCATTGTCATAACTGTTCGGGAGTGCTATATCTCAGCCCTTATCAGCCATTACAACCTAAAGTCTTATCCATATATTTATTTTCTCGATCATCCTGATCAGAGTACCATTCCTCCTGACAAGCCGTACCACTGTTGCGTGGTTTTCCTTTCACGTTCCGTGGAGTTCTTGCCACTCATGTTTTCTAGTTTCCATGCGAGGACATAACATCGATCCTTGATCATTAGGTAGGGACATTATCCTCAGCTCTCCTTTCGATGTATCATGTGGGGTGGGCATGAATTTTCCTCTATGGGAATTGACGAAACCTAACTTAATAAAGATAATAAACGGACCTTTAAAGAATGAAAGTAAGGTGTGATCGATGACCTGCTATGCTCTTTTATTTTGATATATGTTGTAAATTATACAAGCCTTTTCTCACTGAAAATCATGACTGTTGGTGGTATTTCTCTATGCACTAATGAACCTCGATGTTTTTGGATATTTAAAGAATCGTAAAAAGGAATTTGTGAGTTACGTATACTCGGTTAAATAAATTTAAAGCACTAGGATTAACTCCTTCTATAATAACCCCAGTTTAAGCCCAGGGGAATTGAAATCATGGAGTGTGTTAAATCTTTTAAATCTAAAAATACCTGTTGAGTCTGCCTTATGTTGGTAGCATTGGTTTGGTTGTTTCCACGGTTGGATAAGGGCTTAGATTGCTGGGGGTGATGTGTGTGAGGATGTGATCCTCTATTTGTATCACGAATTGGGGTGGGATCCTCTATTGATTGATAAACCATTTTCTCCTAGATTTTGGGGACATGGGGCTGTATCAGGGGGGTTTCTTTGGTTCCAGTACATCGAGGGATCTTCATTATCCCTTTGTTGTTTTGACCTTCCAAGAGAACCCTGTGTGAATGCTTAAATGGCTGTTGGCTGTAAATTTTTCCCTTAGTTGGTGCTTATTCTGTTAGTTTCCCAATAGTGCAAAAACATATTTAAAAATTATTATTGAACATGAAAACAAGGAGGGGAAATGGGGTTTTGGTTTGATGTGAGTTGTGACTTGGGCATGGGTGTTGTTCTCTTCTCTTATGAATGAATAGTAAGGATAGTGTTCTTTAGGCTGGCTGAAGAAAAACCTAGATTGGGTGAGTGCTTGTTACCTATACATATACATGTAGTTTTTATGTTTCTTATTCGTGCCCCACCCATGTTGAGAACATAGTGTCGAACACCCCCATTTCATGGGGGATGGTGTTTTTTCTAACACTTTAATTAGTGGCTGGTTATATTCTCATTTCTGCTCCCTTTCCCGGATAGCCCAAGTATCTTCTGGCAGGCTGTGATGGCCTGATGTCCATTATAAGCCCAAAAATCTTCTGGCAGGGTAGTGTGGTGGTGGGCCCAGGTGTGTGTGGGAAGGTGGTTTCCCATGTATCTTCGGGATGAGGCCCAGGTGTCTTCGAGAGTGCCAACAGTTCTTCTAGCCTAGATGTTTTCGGGTGTGGCAGTGGTTGTTCTGGCCTAGGTGTTTGCAGGCGTGGTTACATGTGATAGTTTTGGCCCAGGTGTCTGCGGGCGGGTTAGTGGTTGTGGCCCAGGTGTTTGCGGGCGGGATGTGTGGTTGTGACCCAGGTGTGTGCGGGCAGGGTATGGCAGTGGGACTGCGATGAGAAGGGTGGGATTGGTTCGATGCATAGGATGTCTTCACTAACCGGTGGGAAAGTGGCCCGACATACCCAAACATCGACGTGCTATTACTATACATTACTTAACTTGGGTAATTTTGGGAGTGTGCCTTGGTGAGGCTTGGGTGGTTAGTTTCCTTGTTAGGTTCTTGGTTATCTCTTTTCTCACAGGGCAGTAGTATGTCTCCCAACTTTTGCATGAGAGTCTTTGGTTTTCACTACTAAGTGTACTTGTATGCTCATCCTACGTATATAAAACTGTTTTTAGGTTTCCAGGGGGACTACAGTGATCGTGCGGGGCTATACTAGCTCATACCTTGGGACAGTTGTAGCAGCTGTTTTTCTTTTCTTTTGGTACTTTACCTTTGTAGTCTCCTTGTACTTCTGACACTTACTTTTGAACATGCATATGGGAATGGTTTACTTCTGCTTTACCTTTACTTTCAGCGTTGGTGTTTTTGGGGTTGTTATATTATCTCCTGATACAATTAAAATAAAAATGTTAATACCTTCCATCTTGTGTATAATTATATACCCTTGGTTCTAGTCGCCACTTCGGGACATATTGATGGTGGGTATTGGGGGGTCATTATCTCTCCTTCAACTTAAAGAAGGAAGGGCCTAGAAATCTGCTGACCCTTCCCTCCTTTTGGTGAAGGTGGGTCGTGACATATATATTATTATTTGTTTTTTAATATAGAGTCTCTTTGGGCCTCTGAATTTCATTTTGACTCAATTACTTACTCTAAAAATATTCTATAGAACATTCCATGGTGATAACCATATATTTAAGCATAATAAGTGGAATTAAATCATTTATTAACTATTTATTAATAAAAAACTAGATTTTCTACTTATATACTCATATAATATTAACAATAAATATTTTATTATTAAAAATTATGGATATTAAAATTTCACCATCTGTTGACCTCAAGTACGTATGAAATAACTCTATTATTCAAATTCAAACAACTCATGCCACTATGATGGATCATCAAACTAAATCCCCAGTGTATTATACTGGATATGCCCCTGCATCCACAAAATTCAGAGGTGTTTTACCATATTTCATCATTAAACATTCTATATCTAGTCTATAATCCACAATGGATGATCCTCACAAGATTAATAAGGTTCCAAATCAACATCGACACAATCTATAACATGCATTGGTTATAGTGTGTACCTTAAAAGAAGGGAAATGCGTAACACATCATGCATGCCTCAATAACACAGTCGAAATTCTAGATGGGATGCCACAATCCAAACTCGTTCTGTATTCTACAAGGTTTCCAAAAAACATGGTGAAAGATTTCCTTACTCACTCAACTGTTGCCTCCCCAAATAATGAGTCACTCGCAAGAAAACTAAAAACCCTAAATGATCTATAAATGTCTCCTCCTAGAGTAAGCATATGATTTTTTACACTCTATGTTGATATCAATATCTTTTGTACTGGATGCACTCTCTTAGAGGTATATCAAACCATGATGGACCCCCCAACTACTACCTCAACTAACTCATGAAATTAACATGTTTAATGAAACGATCTCCCTTAAATATCCTCTTATATTGTTGTGGATATGGGATCCTCACAGACAACATACAAGAACAAAAATTTATTAAAACTTATTCTCATCAAGTAAAACCCAATGACACAAACATCACATAAATATGATCGGTAACAAAAAAGATATTGAAGACATAAATGTGGAATAATATAATATCAAAGTAAAAAAGACAGAGTGGGTTGATAGAGGATAAAGGGGGTGGGAAATGTATGGTCTCTTGTGGACCACCCATTACCCACTATTACTATTATTTTTTTCATTTTTCTTCCATTAGTTTTATTTATTAATTTATTATTATTTTTATTTCATACCTCTTAATCAATGGTCCACCTCACATATTTATTCTCTTCTATCTTAATGATTTGTTGAACAACTTTTAAAACACAGTTAATAAGACACTAGATATATTTTATAATTCAACACCACACACATATATATATATATCCATTTTTTTAAGTATATACCACCACACATATATATATAAACCATGTGCATTATATATATATATATATAAATCTATTTACACATACTCACATGTTTATATATCCATATATATATATCATATAAACATATACACATAATTCAACATGCAACTGAAAATTGTTTTTGAATTTAATAAAAAAATGAAAAATATAAATTATTATTATTATTAATAAATATCTCACATCATTAAAATCATTAAATTTTTTAACAAAACACTCATTAAATGCATATAATAGTTAATAAATTAATATTCACAACACATTTTTATTAATTTATCACATCGAAATAATATCACCATTATTACCTAACCTCCAAATAAATATTAAAAATTTCCATAACACCACTCATCAATTAAGATAATATAATTACAAATGCAATTATATTTAAACTATCATATAAAATAATATTAAAAATATAACTATTATTACTCATTTCTATGATGTATGTGAACACCCGATGCACACAATGTTTATAATGTGCCTACAGAAAACCAACATTATGGAACTAATAGTTGTCTCATACGTATTAATCAATATACTATTCATGATATTAATATTTATTCCCTATGTAATAATAATAAAAAATTAAATAAATCACTCATTCATGTGATGTTACCAAACACATGACACACACATAGTTTCTGTCATGCCTAAGGAAAATCACGCATTCTGGAATTAATGGTAGTCTTTGATTTCCAATCTAGGAACCCATTTGAGAGATATTACATTATTTTTTTAAACAATTCATGTGTGTATTATAATATATTTAGTTTTTTTATATATTTTTTACAATGAGGCTTTACAAACCTCAGAATCTCACAAAAACTCACTACTTAACTAATAAAATAATCCATAAAATATTACAAGGTGTAAATTGGGTTTTTATTTTATGAAAATATTTTTAATAATTCATTAAGTTATTATTAATGAAAAAATTAATTTACACATAAAAATATCCATAAATTATTTAAAAAATATTATTTTCATTATCATTAATAATTGAGGATATCATAGTAACCATAAAAACCTCCTACCTATGGTGTAATGAAAATTTAATGAATAGTTTAAAAGTCTAAGCCTAATTCCCCATTCTAAAAAAATCCCTAAAATTAAATTATTAGAAATATAGATCATGATTATAGATAAACTAATCCCAACAAGTATAAAAATATGACACATATTTGAGAAGATTAGAAATGTGGGAACAAACTGTTCTCTCGACATCAAACATGGAAGAAGTTGGAGATAAGATTTCCCAAATCATTAGAAGAGTTCTCCTAGGGTGATAGGGGTTGAGAGAGGTCTATGATATTGATAATATAGTATATGAGTCATTATTTCAATTAGGTAAACCTATTAATATGCATAGATTTCTTGATACAAAATAGAGATATCAATGACTTTATAGTCTCTACCAGCTAGAGTGTGGATAATGATCTAAACATGTTTTTCTCAGGTAGACCACTAGTTAACTGAAGGTTTCTAATTATAACAATATCATCCTAGGAACCTCACTTTGTGTTTATGACTTCCCAACGATGGGCCAGGAGGATCACCAATAATTCTATAAAGTATATAGACTCTAACGATGAGCTGTTGGGATGGTGGTTTCTCTTAAACAACATCATTGTCAAAAAAACCGAAAACATTACATTTTATGCCTCATAAACACAACTAAACTAACTCAAATACATAAATCATCATAAAAAGTTTATTCATAAACTAAACCAAATAATATCATAAATAGAGTTGTCACAATTCTCCCCATCATACTACTAATTCTTGAGAAGTGGCTCTAGAGGTTTGTCTGAACAACATGTTACACTATTCCCACATGAAAATCATTATCTTCCATGTATCTTATCGAATATGATCATGAAACAAATGAACATGAAAATAATAATCGTCTTCCTTCATATAACTTCCTCAATTGGATTATCAATTAAAAATTTATACACCATAACATATTTATATAGCACTAACTTGACATCCTCACAATTGACCACATCTAAAGGATCATGCTCATACCTTTGAAGGTAATACACATGGAAAAAATATTCTAAACATGATTCCATTGACTAAAATCCAAGGAATGGGCCACTATCATAATAGATTAAATAACCTTCATCATCCCAACATATATTTATGACATCATTAATTTCGAAATCAAATGTATATACGCCAATTATAAAGATAAACAACATGAAAGCTTTATCACATAGAATAAACTATAATGGTCATCTCCTCTATTAAGTATACTCCCATTGTCTACTCTATTCCATCATTATATTATTTTCAATTAGACACAACATCGTGGAAGATTATTTTATAATACTAATCCCAAAAAATTATGATTCCACAACTTCATGAAAACATAGTGATAAAATACAAAACCATCCATTAAGAGCCTAAAAAAGAAATCATAATCATAGATTATAAAATATTTTCTTTGTGAACACAACCTGAAAAACATGATGATCTCATGTTATAGTGAAATTCAGAATATATGCTCTAAGACTACATTTTAATGTATTAATCATTCTTTCATACTTATGATCAATCTATGGATGGAAAATAATAATCAAGTTCAACTTATTCCCTGTATAATTATTCAATCCACACAAATTCCATTAAGTGAACCATGTATATCTATTAGATGTCATGCATAAAATAAATATGTTTTGTTTTATGATATCCCAACGATAGAGCTTTCTTTGGACATACACAAGGTTTTTCTTAAAAATATAAAATAAATGTCCCATGTCTTCAACTAATCAAATACCAAACACTTGATCTCTCAACCACTTGGGGTCTTAGGATAACTTTTTATAAATTCTATTTTCAACTCATACCTCACCCAAATAGGAACTAGAAGTATCTAGAGAAACTGTCTAGGTCTCTAAAACTCATCCTTCATCCTATTGAAAGACAAATAATGGGATAAAAATCCTACAATGTCTATTGTTTTAATTCCACCATTTCATATGATATCTAATTAAATTTTATGTAATTTGGATAAACAACCATTTAAAATAATGATAAGATTTTATCAGATATTCTCTTATGGATAAGGGAACAATTACTCTACCAGGGACCAAACAATACCATATTAATCTGAGTTCTATCCTAGATCAAAATAATTTTACACAAACCTCTCATGCATCATGATAAACACTAGATAAAAATTATATATTTCCTTCACTTGTTCGATCATTTAAGATATGATCACTATGGGAGGCCAATCCACTTCTACCCAATTCTCGGTTACACTCACATGTTTCTATAATATAGAATACATATGGTTTTTCCTTTATATTAATGACTACTTACTAACTTTTTACATATTCTATTTATGGGATCCTATGAATAAATTATATTTTTGAGGACCATACTCTATCTCAAAGATAAACATATTCGTGTATTCTACCTTATTCATATGATGAATATCTAGGACACGGTGGGATAAAATACTCCATAAAATCATATTGTTGAGGTATATAATAAAATTCTAACAAAAGTGGTAGTGAAACCATCCTTTCAATACATAATCAATAACATCCAACAATAAGATAATATTTTTAATGTTCAGATCATTGTGTCACAACATATGATACCCATATATCACTACTATATCAAATAGTATCATAAAATATCTCAATATGAAACTAGGTTCATCCTAATACACTATTTTTTCCTCTATAAGAATCAAGATAATTAGAATCACATTCGATTTCAACAACATCTTCAACAATATAAAGGCCAGTTCATATTGTTTTTTCCATTAAAACATGACTACATACTTTTAAACGTTTTTATAAGTGTCTCTATATGACAAATGGTACCTAATAAAGCCAAGAAATTGTAGAATATTTACCATGTTATGATTCATTCCAATGAAATAACATATTCTAACTTCATTGGTCCAACAAATATTCCCTCCTCTAAGAATACAATCACATGAAAGATCACCTAATGTTTCAAAATTTTAAACTTCGATAGGTTTATTAAATCATGCATGTTAATGTGTAGTCAAGATTCATTAAATTTTGTTGGAATGTGGTTATAATATTTAAGAATATATAACTATTTCATCAATTAACAAAATATTTAAGGAGTCTACGTAATGTGGAATAATATTTTTCTTATGATTTTTGAACACCATCGAAGTATTCATAATCCCATGGAGAATTATGAGATACTAATATAACCCAGATATTCTCCAAAAAAATATTCAGTATTCCTTCATCTATAGCCCAAATATTATAATCGATAGAATGAAATTAAATATTTAAAAACAACTAAGATCCATGTATCTAATCAATCCTATAAACATTCCATAGAAATTTGGACCTATTTTCTCAATAATTTGAGTCAAATTCCTATAATGCTTCCAATGTTGAAAACTTCTATCCACCATGTTATAAAACAACAATATAGAACTACAATTTCATGTTCTTAATATAATGATGTCCTTACCCTCGTAATCATCATCATTTACTTGAGTTGTTTCTACTCAGTTAATTACATGCTATAAAGTGGTCTTGATTTTGGTTATGCACGGGGAATTAACTCAATCACAAAATCAACTCATTTGTATATATTAGAAAACATAATAAATTCTCTAAAAACATCCCTATATATGTCTTCCATAGGTGTGAAATTTTTTGTAATCATTGATTAATATAAAATAATAAAAATATATTGTACTTTTTCTAAAAAAACATTTCTCAGATGATGAATGAGTCCCACTATACCTTTTATGACCCCCGATTCACTGATAATCAAGAATGGTTACCATTTATTAGATATAAAATTCACTTTTCGCAAACATCATTTGATGTTTGAATAGTAGATGGTAAATAAATCCATTCTACAAATCACAAGAAAACCTATAAACCCAATAGTATTGAATATTTATAAATTCTCAGAGTAAACAGTCACAATCCTATATTTTTTGTAGATATGATGTTGACCAACTTTTATACATAGGAGTGTATCAATGGAAAATAACTCAACAGTGAAATTGCAAGAAAATTCAAACCAATTAACAATAAGAAATTATTTGAATATATGAGAAGTGACTATATCCAACAAAGAAAAAAGTATTTTGGATTAAAATTTTCTCATACCACAAACCATTTAAGGTTTCTTTCCACCATTAACATAAGCCTAATCACCCACATATTCCATTACAAGAGCTATTCCTTGACATCATGGAGGCTTTTGAGATACCCAATCCACCAATTATTGAAGTTTATAAGAACACTACTTCTTCCCCTCGCCTAAAAAATGGTATACCCCATCTAAGATCATCCTTTAATAATCAAAAATGAAACACTTCAAACTAACTATATTTCAACATTGGTGACTTGTTTTGAGATGAATATGTAAATCCTTGAAATTGTGTCCCTTGTTCCTATATTTATACAACAGAATAGAGTAGTATTCCAGAGAAAGTGTCGAATAACCTCTACATCTTTCTAAAATTTAAAAACAAATCTATCTCATATTCTTAAAATTCCTTTAATTACTCTATAAATAGAAACTAGAATGCAAATGAAAGAAGAACATGTTGAACCACTTATAGAAAGAATAATTTATGCGACTCAATCTTCCTTGATTCCCATCTCTATTATTGTGGGCTTACAAATCATTGAAACATTGGTTGTTACATTAAATTTCATAACTTGTAATTTTATCTACATATATATTTATCTCATACAAATTATCCTTTTCTTCTATGTCCCTGTTCAGAAGAGACCAAAAGAAAATCAACTAGGTTAATCATGATAAATATGTAGAAGCTGAAAATTTCCATTGATATACATTCTTGAATAGGTAACCATGCTCAAAATTCAACATATCAATGAATAAATCCTCTAAGAAAATGTCAATAAAGGCATCCCCCCTCAAACATTCCCATCTACCAATATAAAATATAAAATCACAACATCCTCCAACGTCACAGTGAATTATAACATTCAAATTTCTATCCATTTGATCACTTGAGTCTTCATAAGGTTGATGGTACCTTGAATGACTCATATACTGTCTTATAAATATTATGATCCTGCATTACCAT
This sequence comes from Viscum album, assembly GCA_963277665.1. Lineage (NCBI taxonomy): Eukaryota > Viridiplantae > Streptophyta > Magnoliopsida > Santalales > Viscaceae > Viscum > Viscum album. The sequence goes on along the minus strand of OY728160.1, from coordinate 38,671,442 downwards.
AGATATTCAGGTGTTAAAATTCACTATTAGAGAAGACCATCGTATTCCCACCCATATGGCATCATTTACCATGGAATTTCCCTAGATAAAATATACCATGATGAATCAACTAAATGTCTTGAGATACTAATGAAACCATGAGATAAGTATTATCACCATACATATCACAAATAATTAGATAAATTAATCTAGGATGTGATATTTCTTTTATTTTAGATAAATATTAAAACAATCAAATGACAAAACCAAGAAGACTTACAGAAAAACATCGACACACACAAGGGTTTACAAAAATGTTCATCCTAAAAAGATGCCCCAAGAAAGATATAATAATAACCTATGTAAAACAAATGGTCCAAGAAAAACAACTAATACATACATATATGTCACAGCTAAAATATACAAGCATTCAAAGAATACACTCTCTCAAATAAAATAATAAAATAATACACCAAATGAAAATACCCAAAATTTCAACATAAATATCCTTTACATGGGGTATATATAATACAAGAAATAGAAATAATGAATGTGATCCAATGTTCATAAAAACTATTCATGATTTTTTCACCAAATCCTACAAATCAATACACCAACATTATTTTTATCACCCAAGTTGAATCAAATCATATGTAAGAATACAAAACAATAACAAAAAATAAAATTATCAATCAAATGCTGAAGTCTAATATGCATTGATAGACATTTACTTAATTATTTCTCTTATTTGAGTCCCAAAATTATATATCCTATATAACCAATCCAAAATAATATCATCGAAATGAATCATGTGTGTGGACATAGTACTATGATACCATTTTTAACACCCTGACTGAGATCACCACTTTCAGTATGAAATACCACGTGACCTCATATGTGGCCCCAACCCCCCAGAAAGATGTTTCCAATGATTAGAGAGGAATAATTGGGAAATCATGAAAAAATTATTACCTCGGTATCAGGTAGGTATTATATTATAAAAAGGACTAAATAAGATCAAATTGAATCAATAATGATCAAATAAATAAAATTCCAGAGTACCAGTATACACATATAATACAAAACCATGTAATAGTGAAAATTCATGCTAGTAACACATCATAAAAGTATGAAAAAGTTCCCCACAAGTTCTATATCAATGAATTAGATAAAATAAACTTTGTAAAAGATAAAAAAACATACCTAAATATACATGTTATAATAATAGTGTTCTACTACTTAACATTCTCAATTGCCCTATGTGAGGTCCTTTCAATTCACTAAATCCCTAGTCAAGAAAAATAAATATGAATTGAGATTATTAGGTTTGGAGGGAGTATGATACATAATAAGATACCACCAATGGTAGATAATATAAGTGCATAATATATACTGGTGGATTTTTTTAATGTACACAGAACATATATAAGAAAAATTTATATACCTCTAACATAACCACTGATTTAATACTATAGTGAATGTATCTACCAACATTAGCTCCATGTCATAAGGGGTATCAACTAGTCATATTAGACACATCCCCCCGTTATTGGATAGTCCAACAACATTCAGGACACATTCAACATGAATAGATAGTCTATATATATCGACTATAGTTTAACGAATCCCTCTTATAGGGATAGTCTATATGGCTATACCAGTATTCCCAACCGAAGAAGATTTCTAATTAATCATTATAAAAAATATTATATATAAAAAATCTTGTAATTCTATCAGATATTATTATCTATCATAATCCAAATATGAGAAAATATCAAGCATAGATTTCGTAGGGCTATGCTTGAATACATCATATGATGAAAAATTAATCACAAGTAGAGCTAGGAAACAATTACAAACAAAATTTTATCTAAAATAACTTATATATCCCATTTGATAGTGATCCATCCTAATAAATCATATGAGGAACCAAATTAAATATGCACTAACAATAAGTACCACCTACCTAAGTTTAAATGACGTTTCGATCAGATGGGTCAAAGTCCTTGTCTAGTTGCACAAATCATAACCCTAAAACAAACAATAACTGACCATGAGTAGAATTAGTAGATAAATATTATAATTAATCCAAACCCAAGATTCAATTCATTATAATAGATATAAGAAATGATCTGCTGCTGAAAATGGATTAGGTCCAAATGATGTGTAGGTGTCAAATTAATGAATCCGAGTGATAATTAATAAAATAAAGAAAATTAAGTTAATATACTATGGATTACCCACATATATATTTAATAAAAACTAAATTAAAATATTTTTGAGAAAATATAAGAGAATATAATAGATCTAGATTAATATGGTACTCGTTGGATGGGAAACCTGGTATCATAAAAATGGCAAGACATCAAATATAGGTAATATAACGAGATGAGAGAGACACAAATCATTGAAAGAGTTCCCATATGGTGTTGGGGTTGAGTGGGTAATAATTTAATAAAAAATGATAGGAAATACTTTTTATTAAAAAAATATAATCCAAACTACCTTGCAAGGCCTTAAAAGGAATTAACTTTAACTTAAAGTCCTCCAACGGTAGGATAGAGGCTGTAGGGTAACTTTTAATGATATAAATTTTCATAAAATGATATAACATATAAATATATGATTATTAATTAAATAAAAAAATAATAAATTTCAATATAAAATAGAACCATTGACTTCAGAATCATGGATGAGTAAGAAATATGTTTATATGTAAACAAGATCATATCTACTTAGTTATTCATACCTAGAACCCTTCTTAGGCATAACATAATTAATGACATTATTCATAACATGAAAAAAATTTAAAAAAATAAAGGGAGATCATAGATTATCAGTAAATCTAAACAAGGGAGATATTTAAATAAGTTGAGAAAATGTGTATGAGAACACAAACATGCCATTTAAGATAATACCTTGTTTGAAAAGGATAAAATCATGAGTCATGGTAAAAATATTGGAAGTTCATAAGACATGAATCAATAATTAATTAAAGATCATAATACATGAGAGAATGAAATTTACATAAGAAATAGGTATTTCTCATACACATAATCATAGAAAGTATTCTTTCAAGTCTAACTAGTACAAAATTAATAACATGTTTATCATTGGATAACAACTAATGTACTTGACTCATGTATGGGATTAAATCTCATGTATCCAATTTTTGTCTTGGGATAACCACTCATGTACCCTCTATTTTGTGAAATATATTCAGTCCTACACACCCTCAATTTTTGGGCATTCATTAAGGGAATATTACCCTATACCCATGGTTGTAAACTATGAGAATAGACCAAAACTAGTGGGTATAGTCTATACATATGATTTATAGATCTTCGAGTGAGTAATCCTAAGTATAGGGATATACCAATGGTTTCTATTAAAAAGGTGGCTATATCCTATGTGTATTTTATAATAGCCATTGTTCACTTGAAATAGTGGGGGTATATATATGCCCTAAATTTGTGTACACCCATGTTTTTCAAAACCATGGGTACATATAACTACCTCCATTGTATAGAAGCTACACCATCCAACACCACTCAAAAAACTAGTAAATAAATCACAATCCATTATACAATTTTAATTTAGTTAACTAATTAAATATTTATTATTCCACTATAAATATATAAATAGTTTTGATACCATTTAAAATATTGTATCCTAAAAACAAAATCTACATAATTAATTAGTTTTAGTCATACAAAATTGTTACTTTACCCAAACTCGATGGTGGAGGAAATTATGATCTACCATAGATCCACCAGTTGCATCATAATCGTCACCATCAACGGCACCTAGAGCACCGTCCTCTTCATCACCATCATCATCCTCACTACTACCACCACCAACTCCTCCACAACCACCACTCATCGTACCATCTACATGAACACCACTAGGACCCTCACTGAAGAAACTCAGGGCATCATATAGAGAGAATTGATGTTATACATGAATAAAAAAAATTTGTATCCATTGATGTATGTGATGGAAATATAGTTGAAAAATGTTTCAAAACATGCTAAAAACCAGTTGACTCTGTCAAGCACTTGTGGAGCTATTTTTTGGTGTAATATTCTTCAACCTGATTGTTTTGATGCTCGGTGGTGGCAGTGGATTGGGAGGCCCACAATGAGGTCTAATACCTAGGGAGTAATACTTTTTCCAATGTCGACACCAGACTCTCCCCTAGTACTACCCACCTAATACATTTCTAAAATTATCATTTGGATTGATGTTGTCATCTTATTCTATATAAAAGGATTTTATGGAAGACTATCGAGATTATAAAGAATATATTTTATTACAAATTAGGTATAAAAATGAAATATCAATAAAAATACTTGAAATATTTTATTTTGTTTTTCATTTACAGCATATCCATCATTTTTCTTCATAGTGGAGAAAAATAAATTTTCTCATGGAAGAGGACATTTGACTCTCAATTCCACATGAGGAAAATGAAATTTAAAATTATAATATTCAATTATTGAATAATATAAAATTCATAAACCATACACGAATTACAATTTCACTATTAATGAAATTATTATACTAGATAAGAACCTAAATATAGAATAATTTATAGATTTAATAATAGTGGTAGAACATAATAAATGCATACTATTTATCATGAAAATAATTTTTTTGATATATATTCCTATTGTATGATCATTTTGTAAAAATTTAATTAGTCTGATGTTATTTGATTATTCAGTCACTAAGAAATTTGGATAATTTGGTCACTAGGTTCATTTTTTGGTTTGGTTGTTCGGTAATTTTTTTATATGTTCATTTAGATATTTAGTAATTTGGCCATATATCTATTTAGGAATTTGGGAATTTGGGAATGTTTAAAATTTGATTTTTCAATTTGATCATGTTTTCAATTTTCAAAATTTTCTAATTCTATTTGTGTTTTGTTATTTAGTTACTCGTCTACATGAAAATTTTGTTCATTTTTTCAATAGGTTCTTTTTTCAATTAGGTTGATTGGCCATTTTTCTATTTTTAAATTTTTAAATTTTTCCTCTATTTTGAAATTTAGTCATTTTTACATTTGGGAATATAGAAATTCATCCAATTTTGAATTTGACCATTATGGAATTTAGAAATTTGGAAATTTCAACATTTAATAATTTTTTAATTAGTGAATTTTAACTTTTGTACATTTAAGAATTTGGACATATGAAAAAAATGATTAATTAGAAATTTGACCATTTTACCATTTTACCATTTTCTCCTTTTCTCAATTATCCAATTAAATTTTTTTTCATTTTCTAATTTTTTTCATTTTCATAATTGTCCGTTTTGACATTATTCCATTTATGAATTTGGTCAATTGGGAATTTGGGAAATTTGGACATTGTTAAATAAACGATTTGCCCAGTTGGTTAGTTATGTAGTTTTAACCCTTGGCCAATTTGAAATTTTTCCACTTGGACACAATAAGTTTCCAAATGGTATTTTGACCATTTTATGATTTTGTAATTTGAAAAACATAAAATTTTTAAAATTGTAAAATAGGTACTTTCCCATTCGGCCATTTGGGAATTCAGAAAACTAGAAAAATTAGAAATTTTAAAATTATAGAAGCAGGAAATTGTCTATAATGTCACTTGGTATATTATTCCATTTGTTGATTTGGAAATTGAGAATTTTAGAAATCATGAAATTTTATATTTTTTATATTTTTCCATTCTTCCATTCAGAAATTTGGACTTTTGGAGATTCGGTCATTTTTCTTTTTAGATATTTAACCACTTTTCAATTTTTTCAATTGGCCATTTGAGAATTTTATTTATAAGGGCATTTGGGAATATAGTCATTTCACTATTTTCTTATTTCCCATTAGGTCATTGGACTATTTCTCCATATGGCCATTTTTTCATTTGTCCATTTGAATATTTGGTCTATTTGTCCATTTTTCCATTTATCCATTTGGAAATTTTGTCAACTGGTTATTTTGTAATTTTTTCATTTGGTTATCTAGCCATTTTTCCATTTGGTCAATTGATTATTTTTTTCATTTTTTTCCATTTTTCCATCTACTAATTTGTCCATTTAGTCATTTGGTTTACAAAAAAATACACATAAAAATAGTTTCAATAGGACAAAATTTCATTTTAAAATCCATAAAAATATTTCACAAAATCAAAACCTAAATTACATTACAAAATACTCATTTTAAAATACCCACCGCTTTTCAAAACTAATTTAAATTCAAATAATAATTTTTGAAAATTTCTTTATTTTTCAAAAAACCAACTACTAACGTCATTAAACACAAGTCAATACCATTTCACTATTTTCAAATAAAAAACATAAAAAAAATTCTCTTTAATTTAAAGGGTCATTTCCATCCTTATATTTATTGTATTATTGTAAATGAAACATAAATTTAAATATGAAATTATAAAAAAATTAAAAAATTTCAGGAAGTATATAATATTATTTTTCAATTCACTATAAACTTGAAAGAAAATAAAGTATATCTAATAGATATATTCCCAAATATTTATAATTTATCAAATAAAACGAATATACTTAAGTAATAAATAAAAAAATTGATATTATTTATGGTCATATTAACATTCCTATAGCCTCTCATGATTGGACACTGTATTGCGCCCTAAAATGTGAAAATATGTCATGGAATTACATTTCTTTTTTATTTATTCTGAAGCATCCAAAAAATAAATAAATATAATTAATAAAAATTACATTTTTAATTCAAACCATTAATTATTATGAGATCATTAGCCAATTAATATTTATATATGTGATTAATTTTTGATATTTTTTTGGACAGTCAGGGAATATTGGTACACCAACTAAATTTTTACAAACTCTAATATTCTAACCAAAATAAATCTCGTGTTTATATGATCACCACTTCTCCCCAAGATCTGTCAACTACCAACCTTAAAAGCATCACCATAGGTTAAGTTAAACAAAATCTCTTGTTACCATATTAATTCATATAAATAAAACAATAATATACATATAAAAAAATTTATTATTCATATAATCACTAATTTATTATCCATCATATTATTATCGATATATCTCTATGAAACTAGTTTCACAAGAATGATATCATTATACATGGATAAGGTTCCCATAAAACATCTATACTTCTTTATAGGAAACAAAATTGAATACAATTCATGATGAATATAAAAATTGTTTCATATTATTATCCAACTAAAAAAATAAAAAAGGACTACATTAAAAAATAAAGGAATAATCATTGAAACTCAAACAAGGTGTATGTATTGGAATAAATAAGAACTAAGGAATACTCACACAAAAATAGTACTTCATATCTAGAGAATTCTCCTCATTTTAAAAAATAATTTAGGATAACATTTATTCATAAAATTATTTTATTTTATTTTATTGAAAATTATATTATTTAAATATATGGATAATAGATTTTATATGATGGTATATTTCAATTTCTGATTTATTTAATCTAGGGAATATCCATCAATTATCAATAATTAATCCATTCTATCCCAATTTTGGAAACATATCCATTTAAATACCACCAATGAAACATTTTAATTGAGAAACTATTTTGATATATGGGTTTTTATTCATTTAAAATTCATTATGAATAAATTACTAAATAATCAACAAATGATAAATTAACTAATGGGTCATTTCATATCAAAGAACAAGGTTATACTCCATATTTTTTCTAAATTGGGGAAACTAATGTTTATACCATTATAGTTTTTAAAATATAAAAATTATTATGTAAAACTTTTTCAATGGAGACTATTTTTCCTAAAATGAATTTAATCCTATAATAGTTCTATTCAAAATTATATAATAGATTCATAACATTTACCATAGGATTCTAAAAATATTTGAAAATAATAATGGTTTGAAGATTATTTAACATTTTACATATAATTTTTTTTAATTGAATGAATGTTTTATCATTAATTCATTTCTAAACCATGATAATGAATTCTAAGAAACATGATTTTAAAGTCCAACAAATAAAGTAGTTATTTAATAATGATCCAAAATTCATGGATAATGAAATATTGTTGATTTTTTATGATAGTATAATATTTCACATCATTGTAAGATGATTTATTTTTTGGTAAAAAAAATCTAATAAGTAGTTTAACAATGGTTTATGATATAACAAATTAAATTTCAATAATTAAATCCCATAATATAAGAATAAAAAAAATAATTAACTCTCTTATTTAACATAATTATCATTCTCAACACTAAAAATATCAAAATCATTAAACTATTCCACGACAAGAATATAAGATTTTAGTTAAATTCATAATAATCCATATAATATTTTTCAAAATTATTAAATTTTAATTAAAATAATACTTAAAGTTATTCAATAAATTTTATTTTATCTCTATTGGAATTTAAATTTAAAAAATCAATGCTAGATGTTATTGTAGAATGCTAAAGTAGAGTCACAAGAATTTATAAAAATAAAATTTACACCCAAAAAGAAGAAGAAGGATTCAAAACACATTGATCTTATATCGAAGAATATAGAAAACAAATAATACGTGAATAATGGGAGAACACATGAGGGAAAAATCATTCATCTCTCAAGTGAGGGGAAAAGAAAAAAAAGATGACTGAAATAAAAATTAACTCTCAAATAACACAAAAAATGACACAAATTGAAGAAGAATAGACGATTGGTAGGGGAATATTTACCTAGGAAGGGGAGGAGGAGGCCAATGCTCATATGAGAGGATAGGAGATTATGGAACATTTAATAGGAGGTGATGGGGAGGCTACCATATTAATAATATATACCCATGGTTTTTGAATAACCATTGGTATAGCTTAAACTATACCAAGCATTTTTTAAAATTATATTTATAGGTTTTTTCAGATCTTTATACCCACAGTTTCTCTAAACTGTGCGTATAGATGTGTGGGGATAACCTCATTTCCCAATTGTATTGGTAAAACATTCATTGTACCCTTTTGATCATATAACATGAATCATTAACCAATTGATATTATGGATATTTAATTCTAGTCTCATAAATAACTTATTGAAAATTATACATATTTTTGCATCAATATAGTAAAAAATTATAATAGTATAAACCACAAAAAAGAAATGGGTTGATAAACATTTATTCATAGAATACCTGTGGAAGAGAAATATTTTTTCTAAAAGTGATTACAACAAAATCAAAAACAATTAAATTAAAGGATAATGGTGGTATCTATAGGTCATATCCCTGGAAAGTCATAAGCAATATATGATATTTTTATCAATAATTAGTAGAAATACATCAAAAATATCATTAAAAATATTGAGATAAATATCATTTTTAATTTAATAACCAATTTTATCATTTTATTTTTTTAAATTATTAATTAAAAACATTATTAAATTAACCTTGGATGTATATGAACTAATATTTAAATAAGTGACATCTCATGATAGTTGGTAATTTGATTCATGTCGTACTTGTGTAAAGAAGTACTCATTTCATATTTTCCATAAATAATAAAAATCACCTCATTTAAAAATGATAATAATATTATTTTAAATATTTATAAAAATAAAACGTTATAAATTTATTTAAATAGACATTTTATAATGATAAAAAAGTTTATTAAAACATTTTTAAGAAGCATGGACATGGAGGGGGAATAATTTTTTATAGAAAGGATAAATAATGTCAGTTGTCATTAAAAATATTATTTAGGTCGATTGAGTATGTAAATATTGTAAAATTAAATGGAAAATGTATTTTCCATAAAAATTTGTTAGATAAGAAAATTCAAGAAGTTCTTGAGTGTTGGATCATAATATGTCATCTTTGGAAACAAAATAAAAAACAATCCTAATAATCAATAAGACTGTAAAATTAATATATTTACCACTTTTGTCATGTATGAATCATAATTCCCAAAAATAATGAACCTTATATGGAAATTTATATTACATAATTTTCAGATTATTTTTCATGAAATAAATTAATAATTAGTATATACATGACATAAATGAAACATGTGGGGATGATGGAATGTCTCCCACAGTATTAACACTGAGATCAAAATCAACTACCTCATATATCCAATTCTTTCATACATGTTCAAACCCCATTTATAATAAATATAGATTTACTATAAATATATTAAAAAACTATATTCACATATATTATACAATATATAATTTACTTATAATGTTTTACCACCTTTTTATTAGAAATTCATTATTAAATTAAATATTCCTACATATAATTGCTTTGTTTTTTCATGTATGTTTTCATTCAGCAGTTTTGGTCCTTGTACATTGATCATGGTTCCACTATATCCATAATTTTAATCATGAAATAAATATAATATATATAAATTATATACGAATTTATTTTCATATGTAAATTTTATGGTTATTAAAATGAAGTAGACCATCTAAAAAGACAACATGTCGCATATATGCTTGAAAACTGCTTTCATTTTTATTTTGATGGAAAATAGGATAGATAAATATTAATTGAAAATTAAATAATAAATATTATATAAAATATATCAAATATATTCAGTAAATTTATTAAATTTATCTTGATTACAGTCTTTGTTAAAATGAAATAAAAAAAATATCACATTGCTTTGGGAAGGAGGTAGCCCACACGTACACAGGGGGGATGTTATCGTTTTCCAAAGAATTTGAAGGTATGAAGGTTGATATGATATTATGATCCTATAAATATAATTATTTTATGAATAAAATATATATTATTTATATAAATAATTATATCCATTGATGATAGGTAGTGATGGAAAATGGGTTACGTTGTTTTATGTGGCGAAAGATTTTGGTACACATTATTATTGGTTTCATTTCCCATTTCATAGAAGAGGAGAGGGATATAAATAATCACATTAGAATAATAAAATCATAGAATATAAAATATCCTAATTTTATTATATCATCTTTCCATAAGAATACTTGAAGTATTTGGAATAATAAAAAAATGAAAACACATAGATATAACTTTTAACTATTCTTCAAAGAATCTCTTTAGTTTTACACTAAAATCCTTCATAGTAAAGATTCATAATTAAATAAGGCCTATATTAAATTATAATGGAATTAATTTTGTGAATTTTCAGTGTTTTTATGAACTAAAAGTATATTTATGTTCTATGAGGAGAGGAGGTTCGGTTAACATTTTTTATTGTGGTGAGTCGAAAACATGAAAATTTTCAAATATTTGAAATAAATACATGTCACATTGTTGTTCACAATTCTAAAAAATTGAAAATTTGGAAATATTAAACTAGATAAAAAGTATATATTTTAAAAAAAAAGTATATACTGTTTTTTGTCACTTTAACCCATACCTTTTTAGTTTAACCACCCAGTAAACCCATTATAACATTAACCACGGTAATTAATTTTTTCTATATATTGCGACAAAAAATTATTTTTCCCATATTACATAATATTCATTATTCTAATTAAAAATATTAATCCACTTAATAAAAATTAAATTAATTGAAGTGGAATAATTAAATTTAAAATTAAACCCATATGGGTGATGAAAAAGTGGTTTTCCATAGAAAAATTTTCTATAAGTATAAAATATCATCCTATAAAAATTTAACATGGAAGAAATTTAAATGAAAAAAATTATCTATAATATAATTGAACAAATTTTACTTTTAAACATATACAAACATTATATTTTTAAATTATTTAAATTAAAATAAAAATTTTCACAAAAATATGTATTTTTTTATACATCGAACAACTAATGTTTTCTGAAAATTGTTAATATTTTACTAAAAAATAATTTTAAAATATTTATTTCAAAAATAAATTTGTTTATTAAAATAAATTTTATAAATATTTCAACAATTAATTTTAAATAATGTTTTCAAAATATGACGAAATATTTTTTTATAAAAATATCATTTTTAGAATAAAACATGATTATTTATTATTTCATGCCTTCAAAAAATATTATATTAATGATAAGATATATGTGAGAATATATAAATGATAAATTTCATTAAATTTTTTTTCCAATATTAAAATTAATAGTATAACAATGTTTGTTTAAGTTCATTATTTTTTTAATGAAATATATCAGTAAAATAAAATTTATGTTAAAAAAGAATCAGAAAATATTAGTGTGATACATTCTAACAAGCTTAAAATGATTTAACACTAGAAATTATATCATTTAGATAAAAAAAATTAAGATAATTATGCCTCATAATATCCTTATCTTCCTAGAAATCTTCCGTTAAATGGTGGTTTTACAAAATAAAATTTAAAAGGTGTTTCATATAGTATTATATAACATTCTATTTATGATCTAGAATCCCTACATGTTCTTCATCAAAAGAGTTATCTTGTTGTACTGGTATGTCCAATGAGTTCAAAACTAGTGATATTTTAGGTCTTTACTTCCCTAGAAGAGATATGTGGAAGTCATCGTGAAATTTATATTGGATTAATGGAAGAACAAATGTATAAGAAAGAATCCTTACACTATTCAGAATCTCTAAATTAACAATTTACAAATGGCTTATCTATCTTTTCTTCTCAAATATCATAACATTCAACAATGGAGAAATTCTCTTTAACACATTCCCATTAACATTGAACTCGTCAACTCTCCAATAATAATCATCATAAGTTTTATTTCAAATTTAAGAGGCTCTTACTTATTTCTATATGGTTATGATCATCTCTATGATTCATTTATCTATATTTGGTCCATATATATTTATTTAACCAAATACATCCCAAAAAATTTGTGTTTTTCACATATTTCCATTGATGACTTCATATGGAACCTACTGAATTCTTGAGTAACATCTATTATTGTATGAATACACAACTTGGGAAACTTTATGATATTAAACACCTTTGAAATAAATTTAATAATAACATATCATATCCTATATAGTTAAATTTTTTCTCTCATATTCACCATTAATATTAGGATTCTATGTTGTACTGAAACATAACTCTATATCAAGAGCATATTGAGACTTCTCTAGAACATCAAAGTAAAACACATGTTCTAATCAGATATAATAGAATTGGGTAAATAATTCATCCATACAAATTAATTAATTTATTTTCTAAAAACATAATAAATTGATAAATATTCTCATATAGAAATGAATTTTGTATAAATTTTATGGAAATTGAAAAAAACACCCATCTAACAGTATGTCGTATATGATTTTAATGGAACATAATGAAAAAAATAAATGGCGATGTTTTCCCATTAACAATCAGGTATAGGTAATTGTTTTAAAATCCACATATAATTTTTTAACATCTTTATCAAGATTAAATACCATGAAACAAGATACATATTTAGAATTATATCTCTTCACAACCATTCCACCCGAAATTCTCTTTCATATCCCTATATTCTTCCCATTTAGTATAAATAGAGAATGAAGAAATTTGAACTCCCATTAATAGATCTTTCTTAAAATAGGGTATGTACATGACACATATTTATTTCCTAAACAATATAATTTCATCCCAATCAACATTTATCTCTATTACATTTCTCAACTTCTTCTATAATTTCACATATTTCCTCTCTATCTCATTAATGTTCACATGGATTGAAAGTTGAAAATTTATTTGATTAAATTTATATGTTCCCCCTTCCTTCATTTTTTCTAGATATATCTTTTGAATGTATATAAATTTAGTGTCTTTAAATATCCAAATAATATATAGTATATAATGATGCTTTTAGCTCAAAGAATTTTCCACTTTATTTACATTCGTGGTGTAGTAATGTATTAAAATTTCATTTTATTTAGTCATCCAAACCATATTCTCTATAGAATTTTTAAATCCAATTTGAATATATAAAATAATATTTTTATGTAGTATATATATTACACAATTCTCTAAAAAGTTAATTCCTCTAAATTTTTAATGCAACGAAAAATATTATAGGAAACTCTAAAATATGTGTTGGAAAATATCTCTCATGAACGTTCAATTTTCATGAGGCCTATGTTATAACCATATAATATTAAATGAGAATGAACCACATTCCCTTATTCTATTAATCACTATATATTGGAAACCTCTTACTACTATAGGGAAATAGAAGACTCGGTTCCCTGATTAACAATCTCTTCAAGTCCTTGAAATTTACATCACATTTATTTTTCAAAATGAAATTGGCTCCCTCCATGTTTAATGTGATGAGTGGATTAGAAGACAATGAATTTTTTTCCAAAAATAATCAATATTATCTAGATAAAACATTAAATCTATGGATCTCAATCACCATGGTTTGTCTAGGAAAATGATCAATAACTTTTTACTTGACGTATGCACTAATTTACCATCACTAAAGATAATTTTTTGTATAAATGAGACATTATTGAGCCAAGATTAAAAATGGGAATGAATTCTATACAGATTAAAAAACAAAATTTGTATTCATCAGTACATTAATCAAGTACTTTTAATTATATTCCTTTACCTTTAGATAAATTAATATATAATCTATAAGGTTTTCTATAAATTGAACAAGGTAATATCTAAAGAAATTATTCAATAAATTCGTTATTATAGTTGTGGAACTAGTAATAGAAAAATAAATCACTATATATTCATGGATTATATAAATTATATTGTATAATTCCTTTAAAATATCCTCTATATTGACATGAAAATGATGATATTTAGACGGATGATCAATCATTTAAAATTATTGATATCTGTGAAATTGATCAAACAAGTCATATATATGGGTTAGAGGATACTTATTCTTGATTTTGTCATGTTCGGTTCACGATAATCTATAATGAGACTAATTAATCCAAATTAATTCTTAAAAAATTTATATGGGAACTCTATTGTGACATACTCATCCAAATAAATACTTATTAATATTACTCTTTTCCTACCTCCTCAATTTAGGAATATCAGTTAGGTCCATTCTATGGGAATTCCTTAAAATAATTATAAAATCATGTATCATTTCCATTAATAACTAAAATCCATGATTCATTGTAAGACTTGTAAACTCTTCATAAAAGAAATCAAAAAAGTCTTTTACAATAGTGATGTCATAGATGTGGAGTTTCTCCCCACATTTTTTATATAAACACCTCATTTAAATAATTAATACCCATAAAATGGATTTGATATACATAAGAAACTCATATTTATCATCACATTGATATAAAATCATGGGATAGATTTTTAATTTTAGAAATATAATTTATTACTCTACAAATGATGTGGGATTTTTTAGAGAAATACAATTCCATCCAAAGAAAACATTAAATTCAACCAGATGGAGAATAACAAGAAATTCAGTAATCACATTCCCCCAAACATAAATATGAGAAGAATCATGTACATGAGTTAATATTTCCATGAAATCAGGGGGTTTCACTATTAATTTTACAACTAATCATTTAATTGATATTGTGATACACAAATAAAATAATTTTTATATAAAAGAGTGGTTATATGACAAGTAAAATAGGAGTATGGATATCCTAAATTGGATGATAAGTGTTCCTTTCACCACATCATTGCTATGCCTCTCATAAAAAATTGTGAACACATGATATTTACCTTTTTGTATTGGAGAAATTGGCTTCTAAAATTAATAATGACTATTAACCTTCAAATTTAAAAACTATTTAGCATAATTTCTATATTCCATGAAATTGAATCATTTTTACATTGGTGATATATACTGTTGATCCTTACCTCCATTCACCTAATTATTAATCTTCTTCCATTAACTTCAGAATTCATCCACTCGGTGACCTTCCTTTACTAAAATAAAACCTTTACAATTCCTCTTAATATAATTTCCACCACATTTCTTACCATAAATCAATAATAAAGGAAATATCACATTATTATCTACATGATTTATAGATTTCCATTTCAATTTCATTTTTTATCAAAAAGATGAGATTTATGGCTAAAGAAAATCTCTATTTTGACCTTAATATCACATCAAATAATTTATTAATAACTACATAAAGTAAATATATGGCTAACACCCTTCAGAGAATTTGATTTTAGCAACTTATGAATTAATCAACATTATGTTTAGGTTAATTGATAATAATTTATGAGTACATCAGATGTCTCATAATATATTCCATATAAGTACCAACGAATTCATCATACTTCTAATTTAGTTTAAGACATTACTTATCTATTTTCACAAAAAGAATATTAGGAAATAAATTATATTAAAATATGACCATAAAGTCATCCTACTCCATGGAGACAATTTATTCAGATGACCTCATATTATTGATAAGTGTCCAAATTTATACATTTCTCCTACTAAATTAATTGTTACAAAAACATATTTTCATTCAATTGACATAAAGAATCAAAAATATATTTTCAATTGAATTGATACATTTCTCTATAACTAATTTTTTATTGAAACAACTAAAATAAGGATGTGGTTTCCTCATGGAGGACTTTAAAGAAAATTATTTCTTCATTTTGTTCATATGGATTATCATCTTGATTCATTTATTGAAAAAGTTATGTGAGTATAGAAATGATATATTTCATTCATGTTCCCAAATATTTTTTTCTTATGGAGTAAAATCATTTCATTACCTGTCATATTTTTCATTATCATGATTCTCTTGGTATAATACATCAACTAAAATTAAAAAAAAACATAATCTACACAACAACAACAATAGTGGGAAACTATAAAATTATAAAAAATAATTTATAGGATGAATAAATTATGAAACCATATTTTTAAACTATAAAAACATAGGTTAACCTTATTCCCTTCAATTTAATCATATATTCAGATCCCCCATGATGTTTTATAATGAGTTTGTGAGTTTCAAAAACATATCCCTCAGAAGTTTCAAAACAGTTATGTGGCATGGCTTGCTTTTGTAGAATATGTGATAAACGATTTAAATCTTTATATACTCTTTTTGGAACTATTACACGTACATAAAACTATTATATAGACACTTCCATATTTTGTACCCAAAAATTAAAGTAATTTTATGGAAACCACTTTTTCTATCATTTTCCAAAATTTGATGACATTTTCATATACTATGAATTATCCTTAGTGTTTCACTAATGTTTTTTTATTCTAGTTTCCCATTGTTAATTAAACCATGATTTTAAATTAACTATATAAACACACACTTTTCATATGAATATTACACATATTCATAAATGACAATTCACTAAATTATATAAAAATAATTTTGACAATCATTTTTGTTTTCCGCATTTGCAAGATTAACACATAAAAATATTTTTATTAGTTAAATATATCTATAATAAATATATACATACCTATAACCCTTATTTGACATATCAAAATTAAAACCTTTATTAATGACATGAGAAAAGTAAACAAAAGGTGACCTCAGATGCTCAGTGAGGGTAAACTGGGGAGATAATAACTAAACATGAACATAAGGGTTTCAGAAAAGCAACATAACATTTGAAAATAGTATCATGATTATCATTTATCATAACCATTATTCATGGAATAAATCCAAGATTTTCATTAGACATGAATCATAAAACAATGAAGGAACATAATTTATGAGATAACAATATTTTCGTAAGACATAGATTTTTCCAACACACATAAGATTATATATTATTTTTCCAAGGCCACCAAGCGAGGAATTCATAACATGTTAGGCTTAGTATAACCACCATGTAACTATAATGGTCTTGTGATAACCTCTTGGTTACCGTATTTTTGGATAGAGATAACCTCCCATATACATACATTTTTCATTGGTATATCCGGTTGTTAAACCTCTATTTTTGGTCATAGGAATACCTCTAATGTACTATTTGATCTCATAGAACATTAAAAATTATCAAATGAATTAGGGGTTATATAATTTTGATAGAAATATTTAATTAATAAAAATCATTCATATATGTTTGAAATTATAATAAATAATTTACCCTAGAATAAATATTTGAATGGAAACTTGTCCATAAACATTTCATCATTGCATGGCTGACGGAAAAATAAATAGGTTTCATAAACATATATTCCTCATAATCATAAACTATCCAAGGACAGTATGAGAAACATATCATTATAATATATGACAGGTGAATCATAATAAATTTATAAGATTTTTGACATTATTGAATAGAAAAAACATTAAAATAACATTAAAAAAATCTAGATTTGAATATCAATTCAACTATGAATACCATTTTTTTTAAATATGTTAATTTCAATAATATTAATGAATATATTTTATTTTAAAATAAACCCAAAGAAATTCAAATTAATTATTAATTCATTTACCTTTTATATAGTGGTATATACCATTCATTTTATACATATTAAAACAATGATTCCTTTAACATTTTTGGTAAAAGTAAAAGTACCACATTCACAAAATAAAAACAAGAATTCTTTTTAAAAAGTTCATAAAAATAAAACCTATACTAAAATTTCATCAATAAATAGTATTAGAATAGTAAAAACATTATTTAAAAAAAATTTATAAAAAAAAGTAATTGTAAAAGATTGTATTTTCAACTAATGAGAGAAATAATGTCAATTATCATTAAAAAAATTATTTTAGACTATGGATTACATGAAGTGATAAAAAAAGAAAAACATTTAATTTCAAAAAATATTTAGAGGAGGTTAAAATTATTTATAATCATTAATTATATATCATAGGATTTTATCATTGAGAACTATATCATTAACAATCCATAATAAACAATGATATTATATCATAAAATCATTACAACGTCAGTAATAATTGAATCATAAGATCCATGAAATAATAAAACATATGTGGAAATGTATATCATATAATTTTTATAATATGATTAATAAAATATATTAAAGTTTAGTATATACACCACCTAAAACAAACAAGTGGGGATCATGGATTATGTCATGTAGAAAAAAAATTAAGGTGACAATCCCATACCACTTGTATCTACTTCTTTTTTATACATTCGAACATGATAGATAATATATATTTTTTTATTATAATTTAAATAAAAAATATCATATATATATATATTAAAATATATTATTTTCATATAACCTTTTAGAACACATTTATTAAATTTTTTTATTGAAATCAATATTACAAAAGATAATTGCATTGTTTTTCAAGTATGTTTTAGTTCTTTTGTTTTGGATATTTTACATTGATCATGGTTCCATATTATACAGATTTTTAATCATGATATAAATTCATAAATATTCATTATATACATATTTAGTGTCATTTGTAAATTTATGGGGTAAAAAATGTATTACACAGTTCATGGAGATAGTAGGTTGCACGCATGCATAAAGGCTGCTTTAAATTTCAACAGATGAAATATATGACTGGTAAATATTAATTCCCTTTTCCATATTTATTTTAATATAATAGATACGATTTATATTAATTTAATGAATCCTTATTTCAATACCTATCAAAATAATATGATAAATGTACTACATCGCTTTGTGAAGGTAGTAGTCTACACATACGCCTAAGCGACATTATAGTTTTCCTATGGAATGGAAGTCAAGAATGTAGATATTTTATTCTAATTACATGAGTATAATTATTTTATAAGTATAATATATATACTAAAAATACATCATAATATCATTCTGTGGGTGGCAGTGTTGGAAAACGATTAATGTGGGATTGTGAGGCGATAGTCTTCCATACACATGATCAGCGACTCAGTATCCCATTTGATGGAATAGGAGATGTGTTAGGACCAATAGGGGCCTATGTACCATGAGAGGGGGGGTGAATCAGGGTATGGATATTCTTTTTCAAATATCTTCCTGCCCAGCTGGATCTTGACCTCTTTGTTACAAGGTTCACGTTGTTTTCACTTGTGTGTATGTTATGATCACATACTTTCTCCTTTATCTGATGATGATGCTTTAAATGCAATGTAGGAAAATTAATAGGCAGATGCAGAGATTTTTACTTGGTTCACCACAAAGGGATACATCCAAGGAGCATACGCCGACAAGTTTCCGGTCGTACCAATTCCACTAGACTTCACTAGCTGTGGATTACAATGTTCGGGCTAGATCACTTCTATGCCCAGGCTCACTGCCTTTACAATGTTTAGGGTCAGCTCACTGCTTTCCCCAGGGTCACTCCCTGTTTCTCTCTCTCTGACTCACTACTAGTGGAGAGGATCACCTTCTTCCTCTTCCTAAGCTCACTGTTCTTGGAAGGGATTCACTCACAGTTTATAGACCTGTAGGTCTCTTCATTTACATTAAGGAATGCATCTTTCTATTTATATAGATGCTCTGTTGAAGTTCAACTTTCACCCGTATATGAATACCCCTTTGCCACTATCCACTGGGAAAACCACTTTGGAAACACCTTCGCAAAGCACTGAACTTCGCTAGGCTCCCAATTTCGTGAAGCTCAAACAAGCCTTAGCGAAGCTCCTACCATTTCGCAAAGCTCTATCGCGAAGCTCTCTCACGAAGAACTCCCACGAAGCTCAACTCATTGCAAAGAAACTTCTCTCGTGAAGCTCACTGAGCCAACGCAGAGCACACAACTTTCGCGAAGCTACAATAGTTTCCGCAGAGCTCCTCTTTCGCGAAGCACACTGGCTCCGCGAACTACCTTCGCAAAACGAGAGCAAATGATCTTCTATGAAAATGCTCTCTACATCGCTCGAAGGGGTCGACCTCTATTTATAGGAGATTCTACAGACCCTCATCCCTTCCGCGCGAAGTCAACGCCATGTCATCTCAAATCACGATGCTCCAAAGTTTCAGCCGGAATTTTGTCCAAATCGCAAAGCTCCACGACAATTTTCTGTTCGCGGAGCTTGACATAGTCGTGAAGAATCACCATCAACATACCTTCGAGACTTCGCCGCGAAGCTCCCTCGCGAAGCCCAACATTCCTTCACACCTTTGCCGTGATGCTCCCTCGCAAAGCCCTTCACCACCGCGATGCGCTTCAGCCTCTTCCGTTCGCGAAACTTGACGTAATCACGAAGCATCACCACCTCCATTCTTCTGGTCTTCGCGATTTCCAAACCATGCATCCTATCTTCTTGAAATTCATGACTTTTCCATATTAAATTATGATCTTCATGGAAATCCTATTTTCATGAAGCCCAACATTCCTTCGCACCTTGTACTACTCTTTTTGTACCTCCTCCAGATCGTCCATTCCTTTGTCATCGTTCTTTGTCATCAAGTATTGTCAACAACTTCTTGGGAACTCGACAAATATCCATGAAAACATGCTTTGTCAACAAACACAATCAACCCAAAAAAAATACTGCAATGTTACCTTGAGGGATTTTTGTCCAACAATCTCCCCCTTTGGGTTTGTTGACAACTCTTCACAACTCTGATCAGGATGATTTTCTTCACTTTGATACCTCAATGAGTCCTCTTCCAGTTGCTACCACCATTCGCCTCTTGCGATTATGATAGCGTTCAAGGAATCACTTAACACATACTCTAAGCCCATATGAGCAATGCTCGGAGTGAGAAACAAGAGTAGTATGAAAAGTTCATCAATGAATCACTTCATGGCAGACCCCAATTGTCGATTCCAACCTGATACCAATTCTTAAATTGATACCAATTGTTGAACCACACTGATACCAATTGATGATAGCTGGAAACCTTCTCTCACCTATCCAACACCAATGTTCCGCTTTTAT
Organism: Viscum album; assembly: GCA_963277665.1. Classification (NCBI taxonomy): domain Eukaryota; kingdom Viridiplantae; phylum Streptophyta; class Magnoliopsida; order Santalales; family Viscaceae; genus Viscum; species Viscum album. The sequence goes on along the minus strand of OY728160.1, from coordinate 38,649,742 downwards.
CACAATCCTCAGCTGTCGTGATATCTATTCTTTGATCGATCACTTCTAGCATCGTCAGATTTAATACTCTCCCCCTTTCTCATTGCTCCCCATATCTGGCTGCTCCATTAGTAAGCTTCTCCCCATATCATTCATGATTTTTCAAATCTCCACACTGTCTCCCCCGTATCATTCATGATTTGTCAAATCTCTGCACTGTCTCCCCATTTAACAATCAGTATTTTCTCCCCCTTTGTGAACAAACCCAAACGACATTCCTTTGTAGTCAGTAACATAGTAGAGAACACATATTAGCACAACAGGGAAAAACACATCATACCTCGGGGAGAGGGGGGGGTCCCACATCCACACTATCTCATGTGCGGGGAAGCAACAGAACTCCCAGAGCCAGTCGATGCCTTTCAAATGCTTCCTTGGGTAAGGCCTTTGTCAGAATTTTTGAAACCTGTAGTGTTGTAGGCACGTACTCCAACTTCACGATCCCCTGCCCAACATTCTCCTTGATAAAATGATAATTAATCTCAATTTGCTTTGTCCTTGAATGATGGACGGGATTTTTGCTAAGATTTATAGCACTTGAGTTAGCGCACTAGATTCCGATTGGAGACTTCACTTCAACTCCCATATCTTCATGCTGCTCAATGTACACCTCTTCTTCCAGAAACCCATTTAGAAATGCAGTCTTTACATCCATCTGGAACTCTTTGAACTTTATTTGCACTGCAATGTCTAGGAATAATCTGATTGTCTCCTGGCTCGCAATCGGTGAAAATGTCTCACCACCATCTATTCCCTCTATCTGGGAGTCTCATTTGCACATCAGTCGTGCTTTGTTCCGAATCACTGTGCCATATTCATTCATCTTTTCTTAAAAGACCCATTTAGTCCTGATGATGTTTTTATCTGTTGGCCTCGAAAAAATCTCCCATATCTGGTTCTTTGCAATCTGATCAAGCGTTTTATTCATAGCCTGAACCCAGCTTTCAACGTCAGGTGCATCAGAAAAGCATTTCAGCTCTACTTGAGGTAGGAAAGATGTCTGCTGCAGTGACTTCATTATTCTTGTTTGAACATGAGCTACCTGATCAACAATGATATTTTGTCTATCAATTTCAGCTCAGCTCTTTGGCTTCCTTTTAGGCACAAACTAGACACTTTCATTTTCATCAGTGGTGTCTTCTTCTGAATCAGCATAAGCCACTTCTGCTCTCCCTGTGTTGCTTTCTTCCTCAACATTTCCATCAGGAAGTTGTTCACAGACTCATTTTTCATTGGCTTCATTTCTTTCAGCTACATTTCTCAGATTTTTGTTGAGACGCCTTTGATTTTCTCTTGCAGCTTCTTGGTATGCTGAAAACAGTCAGCTGATACCATATTGTTAGAGCAAATAGATAAGCATGAAATGCATTGTTATTACTGCTTCTCCTTGTGTTTCTTTCTTCCCTCAATAAGAAACACCTGAGCCGAGTAATCCAATTATTGCATTGATGGATCTTGAATCTGATTTGGATATAGAAGGCTCCCCCTATGTTATGCAACTCTTCCAGTTGTTAGGCCCAACAGTTTAGACCCATAACACATCTTTTCCTCCTGCATCATTTGTTCTCATCTTCCACTCATATTTGAGCCATTAACAGAATCTCAAAGCCTACTGAGTTGAAACTCGGTGTATGAAACAAGAGATAAAGTTAATAACACAATAACTTCCTATTGTGCTTTATTTCTCACTTTCTTCTTCAACTCTAGTACCCGATTTGAATCAATTGAAACTCTAGAGCATATCACTTCTCCACTTTGCATCCTTAGATGCCACTACCCCATGGATCGTATCTCCCTAAAACCTGAAACACAAGAATTACCAGTTAATAGCATTTGTATATGTAGAGAGAGGGGGTTCTCTTCCTAAATCCTCAAGATGAGGATTGTGGTTGATCCTGATGGGTCAACCCTTTGATTCTTTCTTGCAGAGAATCACACTCTTTCCTTGATTATTCTAGTTGCCTTTCCAACTTCAACTGCTCTGGCCATATCACTAAGCATTCTTTACCCATATTCAGAGCCTTTCTCTGATATGTAGATTCGACAGACTTAGCATTTTTCACCATTTGGGGTTTAAACCCACTAGTACACATTTCTGCCTTTGATGTTCCACCGAAATTCCATTTCCCTTGATTCCTTCTCTGGGTAGGAACCTCTCTACTTGCCATCTTCCCCCGCTTCTTACACCATTACAAGGATCTTGCACCTTCCTCCACTTTTCGTTGTGGAACATGACATGCAAATTTTTCAACACATTCTTTATTCATTTTTCTTTTATTAGATTTCTGAGTCACCACACTCTTTTTCACTGGTGGTGATTCCTCCATTGAATTTTTATTCTTCTTTATTACAACTGGAGTAGATCTCCCATTAGTCTTCTAGGTTTGTTCACATTCTCTCCTTGAGAGTGGTTGTGAGTATGATAGAGGAGGTGACTGATACACCTTTCGTTCAGCTCCATGTGATTCCCCTGAGGCTCTATGCCTATTTTTTACCTTACCACTTTTTCTCCCAGTGTGTAATTTCTCATTATGTACCACTGGAGTTGGTAATCTCTTTCTCGGGTCTTTTTCCTTCCCCGCTTTCTTCTTGCTGCACTGTCTGGCCAAATTCCCATGATCAGAACATATGAAACATTTTCTATTAAAGGCATACCTCATTTCATCACTTCTCTGCTGAGATGTGGATGCAACTTGTTTTCTTCTTTTGGCATTGATCTCCCGAGCTTCCTGATACATATGCATAGTGTGTCCCATTCTTCCACAGTAATAAAATTTTATAAATGCATTACTTTGAGAGACTCTACTCTCTGATTTCTCTGGATGGTTCTTCTTATTCTGGGATTCAGCAAAGTTTCTATTTTCATAGCCTGATATGTATTCATGAGCCTCTAAATAGAAGTTTGATGTGTGGCCGTGAATCCCGCAGAAATAGCACATGTCATCACTTCTTTTTTTAATTGTCCTTTTAGGCCTATCTCCAGCATCTGCAGGATATTTTCCATTTCTAGAACTGTTCATGGATCTCTTTCTGTCATGCACAGGAGGGGATTCATTGAATCCAATACAATCTTTTCCAAAACTTGCTGGTCTTTGAGCTGAGGAAATATTCTGTTGTTTCTCTTCAGAAATAGCATAACTATTCTTCATTTTATCATCACTTGTCGAAGGATGATCAAATAGAAAGTGTAAGGCATCCTTCATTTTGGCATTCCTTTAGCATTGTATTTCTCCACATCCTTCTTTACTGATTCTAGATCCTCTTCTAACTTTTTAATCTTTGTCTCCCTTGATCCAAGTTGGAAATCCAGTTCTTTCTTGAGAATCTTCCCTCTACTCACCTCATCTTCTAGTTCCTGTGTGAGCTTTTCCACCATCGCACTTTGCTTCACTACTTTTAATTTTTCCTCAGAAACAGATTTAGAGACATATTCATTCTCTTATTGTAGGCTTCGATTCTTCTGAACATCTTCAGACAACTGTGTTGCTAGATCATCATTTCATGCTCTTAGATTCAGTACTTCATCTGACTTTTGATTCTCTTCATAGTCATCAGCCTTTTGTTTTCCTTTCATGTTATCCATCTTTTGTAGTTCATTGGCATGAGAATCATTTTTCTCTGTTAGGTCAGTAACTATGTCAATAAGCATTTGATTTAAGCCTATGATCTTGTTGACCTCAATCTCCAATACTTTGATCCGGATATCTTTAGATTTGACTTCTTCGGTGTTTCCAACATCAATCGGAATATCAGGTTCTTCGATGCACTTGACTTGATCTTTCACTTTTATATTCAAGCCATCGATCTCCCTTTTCTATTCTTAAATCTTAATCTTATACTCACTAATCGATTATGTGTTCCCTCGTGTTGATAACTTGAGTTTCCTAATTTCATCCATCAACTCAGACTTCTCTTCTTCTTGCTGTTGCATATAGAGTTTGGCATTGTGAACAACTTTGTTGGATTTCTTTGTTTTTTCTCTCCAAACATCTATCTCCTCAAGAGTAGCCTCCAACTCAGCTCGCATATCTATTCTTCCTTCAATTTCTTCTTCTGTTTCAGCATCACTCTGATGCTCATGTACTTCACTCATTCCAACATCATGATTGAGTGAATCAATCTTTTCCCTGTCAGATACATCCAGACCTTCCTTCAGTAAACTGTTTGATTCTTTTAATTGAATCAAACTTTTTCCATACATACTTCCACACTGAGGAATACCACATGAATTCTACTTCTTATTGTATGTTTTTCCCTTTGCCATGGCTCACCGAGATAAGTGCAGACTAATTCTTTAAACACACAGATCGACTACACCAAGTCGGAGAAAAAAAATCCGATAAAAGAAACTTATCCCTCTGATACAAATTGATAGGACCAATAGGGGCCTATGTACCCTGAGAGGGGGGGGGGGGGGTGAATCAGGGTATGGATATTATTTTTCAAAGATCTTCCTACCCCGCTGGATCTTGACCTATTTGTTACAAGGGTCACTTTGTTTGCACTTGTGTGTATGTTATGATCACTTACTTTCTCCTTTATCTGATGATGATGATTTAAATGCAATGTTGGAAAATTAGCAGGCAGACGCAAAGATTTTTACTTGGTTCACCGCATAGGGATACATCCAAGGAGAATACGCCGACAAGTTTCCGGTCGTACCAATTCCACTAGACTTCACTAGCTGTGGATTACAATGTTCGGGCTAGATCACTTCTATGCCTAGGCTCACTTCCTTTACAATGTTTAGGGTTAGCTCACTGCTTTCCCAAGGGTCACTCCCTGTTTCTCTCTCTCTGACTCACTGCTGGTGGAGATGATCACCTTCTTCCTCTTCCTAAGATCACTACTCTAGGAAGGGATTCACTCACAGTTTATAGACCTGTAGGTCTCTTCATTTCCATTAAGGAATGCATCTTTCGCTTTATATAGATGCTCAGTTGAAGTTCAACTTTCACCCGTAGATGAATACCCCTTTGCCACTATCTACTAGGAAAACCACTTTGGAAACACCTTCGCAAAGCACTCAACTTCGCTAGGCTCCCAATTTTGTGAAGCTCAAACAAGCCTTCGCGAAGCTCCTACCTTTTCGCGAAGCTCTCTCACGAATCTCTCTCGCGAAGAACTCCCGCGAAGCTCAACTCGTTGCAAAGCAACTTCTCTCGTGAAGCTCACTGAGCCAACAAGGACCACACAACATTCGCGAAGCTACAATAGCCGCCGCGAAGCTTCTCTTTCGCGAAGCACACTGGCTCCACAAACTACCTTCGCAAAATGAGAGCAAATGATCTTCTATGAAAATGCTCTCTACTTTGCTCGAAGGGGTCTGCCTTTATTTATAAGCGATTCTACCGACCCTCATCCCTTCTGCGCGAAGTCAACGCCACATCTTCTCAAATTGCGATGCTCCAAAGTTTCAGCAGGAATTCTGTCCAAATCGCGAAGCTCAACGGCAATTTTCCATTCGCGGAGCTTGACGTAGTCACGAAGAATCACCATCAACATACCTTCGTGACTTCGCCGCAAAGCTCCCTCATGAAGCCCAACATTCCTTCGCGCCTTCGCCGCGAATCTCCCTCACAATGCCCTTCACCGCCGCGATGCGCTTCAGCCTCTGCCGTTCGCGAAGCATGACGTCATCGTGAAGCATCACCGCCTCCATTTTTCTGGTCTTCGCGATTTCCAAACCATGCATCCTATCTTCACGAAATTCATGCCTTTGACATATGAAATTATGATCTTCATGGAAATCCTATTTTCGCGATGCTCACCAAACTCCAAATTTTGGACCCCAAAAATTTGGCAAACACTGGGAAACGGCGCAACCTTGTACTGCTTTTTTGTACCGCCTCCAGATCATCCATTCCTTTGTCATCGTTCTTTCTCAAAAATTATTGTCAAAAACTTCTTGGGAACTCGACAACTATCCATGAAAACCTGCTTTGTCAACAAACACAATCAACCCAAAAAAATACTGCAATGTTACCTTGAGGGATTTTTGCCCAACAAGATGAATATATGTAATCAATTTATCATAATAAAAATTTATTTTATAGGATATATTTAATTTTTTATATTAGTACGTTTGAAGAATATTTGTAGGATTTATAAGTTGAAAGATATGAAAACACGACTATACCATTTCTTCAGATAACTACTTTTGAATGAAAACTAAAGTCTTCATTGAAGGTATTCAAAAAATGAATGGAATATACTAAATTATAATGGAATTAAGAAAAAAATATTCCTAGTTTTTGGTTTAAAAATGATATTTTAGTGTGATAAGGATATAATTGTGGCTTCCCATTAGATTTTAGGTGAGTGAAACACTTATATTTTTCAAATATATCAAATAATTACTTGTCAAATATATTTCCACAGTGAAAAAAATATATAAAATCTCCAAAATTAATATTATATAAGAAAAAAATATGACCATAAAAATAGTTTTATACAAGTTTTTTGTTATCATAACTCATATTTTTTTAGTTTTTCCACCTGGTAAACTTATTTCAACCTTAAACATTGTAATTAATTTTTATTATTTTGACTATTTATTAGGAAAAAAATTAAGTTTGACATATTAAATAATATTAATTACTCTGATTAAAAATATTAACTCATTAAGGAAATCCAATTCACACATTTTTTGTAATTTAATGTAATGATGTACTAAAATACTCTATGTAAAAGTGGTTTTCCATAGAAAATGTTTTCAAATGTATGAAATGTTTTTATATCAAATTCAATATAGAACTGAATCCAAGGAAATAAATTGGATTTAATTTAACATAATTGAACTAATATTTGTGTAAAATTATTTTAAAAAAATTGAAATTTTAATAAAATTTAAATCAAAATACAATTTTATTGAATACTCGGAATATTTCATTATTCATTAAAAATTATTTTTTTTGGAAAATCCAAAAAAAAGAAATATAAGATTATGTCATCATGTATATATCAAAAATTATGTTCAACTTTTCAAATTAATTTTTATAATAGTGGAAGAAATTAATTATAATATATTTTCATGAAATGTGACGGACCATATTATTGGAAAAATATAGTTTATAAAAATAAAAATTGATTTATTCATATCACGTGAAAAAAAAAATATAATATGAATGTTTATAGAATTATTACAAATTAAATATATCCATTTCACTAAAATTATTTTCATATAGTGACTAATTTAATTTATTAATTTAAAAACACAATTCATTAATAAAAACATTTATCTAGAAAAAAAATTACTTTACTTTCAAAATATTTTTAATTTAATTTCCATTTTATTGACCAGATGAGAATATATTTAATAAGTATAAAATGTATATTTTTTATTATTTATTTTTTACTATTCATACCCACCAATTTAATATATATTTTATGATATTCTGATTAAAAAAATTATATTTAGTAGTATTTTTTGGTTTGTTTAAACCCAATACTTTGTGTAATGCATGAAATCAATGAAATTATATTTATTTGAAAAAATAATAAAATATTAGGTTGTTACATTCTAACCACCGTTATAATGACATAAAACAAGAAATTATATCTTTCTTATACACAAAACTAAGGATACAAATAAACCATTGTATCCTCAAGTTCCCATGTATCATCCTCAAATTGGTTATTTCACAAAAAAATATTGCTCAAGTTATATGTATTATTTTGTGGAAATTTATTTTTATGATTCAAGGGGTCCAATGGTAGTTCAAGATAAGAATAATATTTATATATTGTTATACCCTCTTATTTTAGTAAATTTTAGGGTTTTGTTATATACCTTCCTAATGATAGATACCTGGAACACATCATGAAATTATGAGAGGTTTGGTGGAATCGATAATCCACCATCCCTAAATGATTAAGAATATATAAATATAAAATTTTAATAGGGATTATCATTTCTACATTATCATATATCATAACATTCATCCATTTAGAAATCTCATAATCTTCTTCCCACTGACATGGAACTCCATTTATCTCCAACAACTATCAAGATAAAATTTATTATGGCATTGCGATTCTCTAATGTATTTTGGAATGGATCTGACCATTTATGGTGTTTATTTGGCCATATAATTCCCCAATACCTTTTAATATCAATATTTATCCTTATAAATTAGATTTATAGACATCATTCCATATAGAGAATCATTAGTATCTATGTGAATGCTCAAGTGAATTTTATTATTGTATAAAAAGACAACCAGCGGAAAATGCTAATGAAAAAACCTTTGAAATACGTAGAAAAATATCGTATAATTTGATATATGGAATTATTTTTAATCATAAACTAATAATATTTTTGATAATTATTATTTTTTCTAAAATCACTCTATTTCGAGAACCTTATGAATACTTCACCAAAATCCCATGGTTAACCACATATCTCGATCTGATATGATAGAATATTGTACACCATGAAAACATACCATTTCCATAATTTATATTCTAGAACAATAATAAAATTTAATTTATTCAATTATAATAATTATGTGTGTATAAGTTTCATTCTCATCAACTATAACCCTAATATAATTATGACCTTCTGACATTGTGGTTATTTTGATGAAAAAATAAACGGTGTTGTTTCTCTATTTACATTATGGTATTGGTAATGGTTTTAATATTTATTTAGAATTTTTTCCTATCACACTTTCAATTAAATGATCCTTAATAAAATATTGATTAGATGGAACACATACATGTTTCCTAACCCATATAATTATATCATGACGAAAATTGAACTCTAGAACAATTATTTCATTCATCTATAGTTCCATATCTTACCTACATGGATATTTAATTCACACATTGATAGATAGTAGAAAATTAATTTTTGCAAGACATGATTTCCCCCCTAAGTTCATGATTTATAGATCCATATTTTTAAATAGGATAATTATTGTTATATTCATGATCCATGTCATAGATAGTCTAAAATGATCCCTTCAACTCAATGTATTTCCCACCAAGTTCCCTTTCCTTGAGATGTAATGTATTGAAATGTTATAATATTTAATTCTCTCCAACCTTCTTCTTTACAACATATTAAATAACATCTATGTTCAAATAAACATTAAAATTTTATGATTAGTACATACATCACACCATTCCCCAAAAATATAATTCTTCTATTTTGTTAATTTAAAAAATAGAATAGAAAATTAAAAATCATATGTAAGATAATTTTTTTACTAAATATTATATTTTGATGAGGAATATTCTATTACCATGTCATTATGTAGGGTAATAAATTAGCTTCCACTACATTATTCATCACTATAAATTACAAAACATTGAAAACTATAGGTAAATGTAAGCACATGTGCACTAATTGACTTTCTATTCATTTTATTGAAATTTTCATCACGATTATTTTTCAAAAGGAACTTGGATGAAAATATAGTTTACATGATGAGTGGATTAGGTTGTAATGAAAAATTCTACACAAATAAATAATAATATCAAGACAAACTATTTAATCTATGGATCATAGTCATTGTGGTTGGTCTATTCTAATGTTCATTAAAGTCTATCTTTGATATATCCCCCTATATATCCTCCCAATAGATTAGATGACCCAAAATTGATAATTTCTACAGCCTAAATTCAATCTTCGTAAATTTAAATCATTCAATAGGTTCCTCAATACAATCACCATCCCACCTTCACTATCTCCTACTCGATATTAATAAAAAATAATACCATTTATAAAGAGTACCATTAATTGAGATTGGTAGTACCTAAAGTATGAATTTATTAAATATGTGATGATAGTGGAATAATGAGAAATAAAAAATTAAATCATTATATAAACTTATTTTCTATACCTTGTACTGAATGATTTATTGGAAATGTCATCAATCATGACCCTTAAATGATTAAGTTAAGAATATATATTAGTCATGAAAAATTATTAGTATTATTCCATTTGATTAAACAAGTCATCAATATGGGGTAGAAGATACTTTTCATTTAATTTGATCATGTTCAATTATCGATAATCAACGATGAGTTTCATTGATCCATCATTATTCATAATAAAAAGTGAATTCATTCACCAAGGTGACACACTTGGCCGAATAACAATATTTTCATATTTCACATAGATTTTCATCAATATTTTTTGTAACTTAATTAGGGTAATTCTATAAGGACTCTATGAAATAGTTTTTTCACGATGTATCATATCTATTGAAAAATAATCATCACAGTTTGGTGACTCATTTATAAAATCATCCTGAAATACATCAATAAATATTCCACACAATAATAATACCATCAATACTGATTTTATCCACAACTATTCGATATATAAACCCATTTTTTATTACATTAAAGACCAAAAAACATATGTGATTTCCATGGGACATTCATTTGTTTGTTTACAAAAAAATATAATTATAGTTTGATTTAGAATTTCAAACATCGGTTCCCTTCCTCTTCAATTATTATGGGGTTTTGTAGAGAAATCAAATTCATTCCAATGATAAAATCAAATTTTTAAAGGGTATAATAGTTGTATTTTAATTCTGTATAGCCCCACACCTATACTTCATGATCCTGTTAAAAAAATGCTGTATTTTTATTAAAAGTAAATAAATAATATATAGTCATTTACATTAGAAGATCTTTTCTGGTTTAGGAATTGGAGGAAAATGACTATTCTGACATAATATCACTGTTAAAATTATAAATGTAAATTCAAAAATATATATTTTTTCATGATAAAACTATATTTTATCTGAACTACATGAAACATTTATATAAACATGAAAACATTGCTTAAAAACATAGGGTGAGAAAAGTTTCCCAGAAAGGGGTTTATGAAAAAAAGTGAAAATATTTTTTGAAAATACTTATACCTTTGGAAAAGAACTTTTGAAAATATATTTTGATAATAAATATGATTAATACTTTTAAAAATAGCTTTTTAAAATAAAGATGATAAATAAATTTGAGAATATATTTTGAAAATACCTTTGAAAAATAATTTTAAATTTATATTTTTAAAATACCATAGATAAAAATGATTAAAAATTTCCTTTGAAAATACCTTTGATGAATTATTTTATAAATACATTTCATTGGAAATTTGTTTATGAATCCTTTTCAAAATACATATAATCGTTGAGAACTTATTGTTGTAAACACTACTTAGAATATAATATCTTTTTAAAATATCTTATGAAAATCATTTGATAACATGATTTTGAAAATGAATTTTAAAATACATAGACCTATGAAAATATATAAATACATTCTTTTGAAAATAATTATTCTTTTTGAAAAGATATAATTCATGTGAAAATAATTACACTTTTGATAACATTATATTACATTTTCAAATTCTTATTCTTGGAAAACGTTTTAAAATAACCAGGTATTTTTTTAAAAAAATACTAAAAAATTATTGAGAAAAAAATGGGGTCACTATAAACATTATTGGGTGTCCAGTCCTACCCACTTGTCCTTAGGAATGGGTTCACTCCCCACTCCCCTTTTTTTCAACATCCATGTTCTAATTTTATAAAAACATTTTTGATCTAGATTTATATATATATATATATATATATTTCTAAGATTTTTTAAATTAAAAATTTATTTTATGCATTAAATATATTAAACATACTTATTTTTATAAATAAATATATAAATATTATAGTTGTTAATAAATTACATATTAGATTTGGTGCGACCAAATATCAAGACAATTATATTTTTATGGTTTGTTAATAAAAATAATTAACATCCATGTATTCAAAATTTATCATGAACTATTTTTCTTCAACACATTATGATTTTTATTAAAAACTAATTATTAAATAAAAATATAAAGAACTCATTTTATTAAATTTTTATATTAATAAGATAAGGACATTCATGAAGAATCATTTCATGTGGAAAATGACCATAGTTAATTGTTGTTCATATATATATATATAATCCTAAAAAATAAATAATATTTTATGATATATAAAATTATATGAACATATGATCATTGTGTATATATTATTGACAATAAAATTATAATTTTTAACAAATAATTATTTAATTCATATATACACACATATATAATTTACATTTATGATAAATTATAAAAAATGAAAATACACCCCTAAATTATAACATTAAAAGAAAAACTATTGAAAACATAAAAGGATTATAAAGGTAATATATTTAAAATAAGCATTTCTTCATTTCATAACTTAAAATTTGTTAATTTGGATGAGATCATGTTTTGAAATGAATTAAATATTCATTTGAAATCATGAAATGATGGAAGGATATATATATCTCTGTGTGTGTGTGTGTGTGTTTATAAACATTATATTGGATGTTTTAGTATTAAATAATCTTAAATGATGAACAAAAAAATTATATGTATGTTCGTATAATATATATAAATATATATAATATGCCCATAAAATAGTACTTTCATTATTTAGAAATTAAAAATTAAACATTTTGAAATGTATTACTTAAATACAAAAATCATACATGAATTCAATGAGAAAAATATAAACATGAGATATTTTGAAAATAATAAATTATATGAAAAACTTAATTCATTAAGAATAAGTATAAAAAATAATTATATCACATAATGTTTCTTCACAAAAGTACTTTTATATATATATGGTTGATAAACATGGAATGACATGAATGTTTATATATATATAAAGAGTTTAATTAAATTCTATTACATAATATTGAATAAATTCAAAGAAAAATATGCAAATAGTATACATATATGTTTGAAAACAAGAAATTATAAATAATATATAGATATAAAAATATATACTCCTAAAATTTAAGAATGAAAATTATAAACTAAAAAAACCTATTAAAAACTTATAAGATTAAAAAATTGAAACTAGAACTCTTGAATAAAATAGTGATCCTAGAATATATAGGTATATATGCATATAAAATAAACTTGAAATTTCAATCCAATATAAGCGTATATATATAATTCTTAATTTGTAAATAATAGTTTTAAAATAAAATTTTCACTATTAAATTTATTGGAAAATGAAAACTAATAGAGGTGACCCTTCTACCTAGGGGTGTTCACGAAAATTGAAGGAAATAGACTCCTATATTGCTTAAAGTGGTTAATCATCTAGTGGAATAAGAATATGGAAACAAAAAAGGATGTCTTGTTCGGTCTTCAGATTGTATTATTCTTTTGTGGGAGGGGGTGTAACATCCTAGATTAATAAATAAAATGAACATTTTTATACTTATTAATATTTGTGAATTAAATATTAATTATACATTAAAAGGGATATTATGTTCGATGGCGTACCTGATACACAACAATGAGTTTCTGTGAAATCTTACGTTGCACACTAATAATATAATATTATTATTTTAAATGGTAGTTAACACCTAGCTATTGTATTTTAGGGAATGAATAACACTAACTATAATATTATTATACATGTTTTTCGAATATTTTTACATTTATCCAATATGTTTTAGAGTCTTATGATAAGTAAAGAATTCAAATTTAAGCATAAATACTCTAATATTCAGTAAAAGGTCGATTTACCACCTTTTAATATAAAACCCTCTTTAAATATAGTTTTTGTCATTTTTATATGTTTTATATGAAAAAATAAAACACTTTTTAGATTCTGGAATTAAAAATTTACTTTGGGTAAATTTTTGGTATTTTTCTGATAATGTTCTTTTTTTAATGAATAGTGAAATCTACAATAATTTTATTCAAAAGTGCATTTCAATATAATTTATTTATATGGTTTTATTATCTTTTTTATTAGTTTTAATGTGAAATTAGAATATATTTTTACCATTTAATCTAATTTTGGTCATTGGAATTAATTTAATTTTGAACTTGGACGTATAAAAGTGTCAATCATATGATATTTATTATTTTTAAAAACACCCTATTTGTTTTAATAGTGGGAATTAATTTTAAATTAATTTCTCTTACTTATGTGTTTTGAATTTGGAAAAATGGATTCCATATTTTCAATCTGTAGGTCCAAATTGTGTATATAGGAAACTTTTATTTTTATGAATTTTAAATATTTACTTTATTAAATATTTTATTTACCATGATTAAAGGCTAAATATAGTAAATAATGGTAAAATATAATATTATAATAATATTAAATTACCCGAACATGTGTCCTGGTCCTATTTTCTGATACATAGCCGACCATGGATATCCTTGGGTCGAATTTGGGACCCCATGGAGCCACATGGGAGTAATAATGAAACTTTATATTAATTAATTTAATATAAAGACAAAAATGACAAAAACAAATATCTTTTAGTAAATAACATTTTACATGGGGTTATGTAACTTATATTTTAGACAATAAATATTTTTTGGAAATATAAAAATACTTCCAACGTCATTGTTTTTTTATAAAATATTTTGACATCAAATAAATTAAATTATTTATGACACAATAAGGATGTAATATTAACCTCATTAATAAATAATTTTAATAAATAATATTATAAATATTAAAACAATATCCCAAACCAATCAAATTCTTATTGGATTATTTTATTTCGACCATGAGTCATCCTAAATTTGATTTTAACAATTATTTGAATTTTTAAAACTGATGATTATGTTATAATAAAATAATCGTTTCAAACATTCCTAAAGATCCCCTCCTCTCCATTAAAAAAATATATCACTTTTAAACAATTTATTACACTTCTCAAGGCTTTGAATTGGGAAACCTCTGCTTTAATAACCTCCAAAGATCTCTCTATTCATCCTAGAATCCATAATTTAGGCATAAAACACTTCAAGAAACCATTTTGGTTCAAACCAAAGGTAGTTACATGATTTAAATGTAACATCTTCTCTTAAGATCTTTTGTGTTAATTTACTTCTTCAAACCATAAACTCTTTTTATTACTTATTTTTATAACAATACCAGCATCATCAATATAATATAATGTTGTTATAAGATGGATTAAATCTAAAATTACACAAACCTCCATCTAATTGGTGAATAAAATACTTTTTCTATAAATGGAAAACTCACGCCTCACGAAGCGATAATTGTTCAATTATCTCCTGCCGCCTCTCATGGTGGCCATTATGATAAAAATTTATTTATATATGATATATATTATGTTTTTTCATTCTATATTATTTGGTAATTTTTATTTACAAACATACCTTTATGCCTTAAAATATTTGTAAGCATGATAATTTTATTTGAGAAAGTGCGGACTACCGCTCCCTCAAGGTGATGTGATTCATTCTTGACATACATGGAACATATAAAGATGGAGTTAATGAAATTATGTAACATACAAATAAAATGATATTATACTGGAATTATAATATACCTATATATCATTATGTTTTTATTCCATTAAATATTAAATAGAATTTAATATAGAATTCATGCGTACATACAGCTTACCATCTCCATGAATGGTGAATTTTATTTCTTATCTCTAAATGTTATAAACTATTATAAATATATATATATATATATACAAAAACGGGATATATATATATGATATCTATGATATCTAAATCATTAATATCATTTTGTAGATAACAGAGTTTTGACCACATTGAAAAATTGTAATTATAATAAGTTCATTTTTAACTCAAATTCTGAACATCGACAAAATGTCTGATATGAAGTCAAATAATAAACTAACATTTTTTAATGGTAATAAGTTATATAAAAGTACTAAAAACATTAAAAAGGTTATGAATCAAGTATAAATTAACTTAAGTGTATTATTTAGGAAGAACAATGATCATGCAAGTCAAGTTGGACACGAGGTAAGTGATTTCTTTTCTCACTTTTCATTCTGTGAGATTTCCATTGTTCACCACTTATTTATTTCATGTGGTGTATTTTTTACTACCATTTTATATATATTATCATTATTCTATATATATTCATGGTATTATGTGATTCATTTTGTGCATATTAAATTTTTCTAATACAACTCGATTGATTACAGCATGGTAAGGGTTTTTAATCTCACTTTTTATTCCTGTGAGATTCATTCTATATTAGCCACTATTTCCTTTTGTGTGGTAGATTTTCTACCCATGATTGTATTAATTGTGTAGTATAAATTAATTTATGGTTATTTACATATACATTCTATGATCTTTCTTTCATGGGGTGTATGTTTTGAAAGTTACCAAATTTTTAAGGGAACCTATCACCCTCCTCTTTTTAAATGATTTCTATTTTTACGCCATTTAATTTACATATAATTATGTTGGGATATGTTCTTCTATATCCATACCGATTTAAATTTTATTTCCAAGTGATGAAATATCATATTATCACTCATCAACTTATTTTTCAAAATTTTAAAGTGACGTTGTTAGGCTGTCGAATTTCTATAAGAAAACTTCTCAACCTAATTTCAATATTTAAGTTAAACATCAACTTCTTTATTATGTAATGTTATGTATATGAGTGAATAACCAATGATTTGTTGCACATAATGTCCAATATATTGGGTGTATTAATATTTTTCACACATAATGATGTAATATATTTATCCTTAATCTAAGGATACCATCTTTGTAAGGGATTTTGACTCAATCTACATTTCCATTGAGACTTCATTGTTGATATTCACTGATCCACACTTATATGTTGTGTATAATTCCCGTTGGAATATTATATCATGAATAACATTATTTTCATGATAATATTATGTTCTGATTAAATTTTATTACTCAATTATTTGTATTATAGGGTCTCTCATTTTGTTGAAAAATCTTTAACTAAAATATCATTTTAAATGTTTTAAAGGTTTGATTTTATAAATATTTCACATTAATTTCTATGTAGTAAAAATGGTTTTAAGGATTTCTTCATATAGAAATGAATGTTTTGAAATTTAAATTTCTTTCAAATGCATCAAAGTGGTATGGGACACATTGATTAAAAATATCTATATTTCATATTTTAAATGGATTTAAAATGGTTTGATAAAAGATTTTATTTTTTCAATATTTCGAAAAAATATATTGTGATTGAAAAGTGGAAATTTTATATTTCCATTGTGGTTTCTTATGGGTTATGAATATGTTATGGCTATTGGGCATTGTATATGTATACGGGTGGTTCTGTGATAATCCTAGGGTAGGTGAGCCCAAGATAGCTCTCCAATGCATTGGGTAACGTGATGGAGGTAAACATTAATGTTTATCCTAAGAGATTTAAGGAATATACTATGATAGGTATTATAAATGTGGATCCCTCTATAGTTGTGATAGCTATAATGTATGTATGTTATTTATGATTTATGTAACCTTTATGATTTATTATTTATATGTGTTGTTCATAAATATTATGATTTCATGTGGTATGTTATGATTGAAAAGTATGGTTTAATTTTTTGTATTTATTGACAGGATAATGTTTTCACTCCGTATTTTATATCCCTTACTGATATTTTTATGCGCATCCCATGTTTTTGAAATTTTTTCCACGGTACTTAAAGATGAATAAGGGTAAAGGATGGGGTCAAGGAATATTCATGCTATCAAAAACATGGAACTAGACATTACTCTTTTTTTAAGAGTTTTTAATTTATAGGAAAAATGGACACTAAGTAGAATTGTCTACATGTAATATTCATATTGTTATTTAAATGTTATGACTTAATTCTCTAAAACACTAAACATGAAAATATCCTCAATGTGAATGATCCATTTAATTCAATATTATGTAAATATTTAAGGCCATGTCCCTATAGTTGGTATCAAAGTTCGTTTTAGACAACTTTAGGGATTATGAGTTTTCATTAACCACATAGTTAGTCCATATGTAAATTATTTCAGTTAAATCATTGTTTTATAAATTTTTGTAGATCAAGGAAAGTATGTTACAAATGGAAAGAGGAAGATCTAAAACGACATTCTTATCTTTTTCTGATGAATTTATTTGAATAATTATTGCAAAGTCATGTTCGGATGATTGTGAAACTTTTTCTAACATACAACTCACTTGCATGAAATTGTTTGAGATATCAAACACCTCCACTATAACCCGATATCATCATGGATCATGGGTTGTATTTAATCAATTCCGATTTTCATAATATTCTAATATTTTATCGAAAGGTAAATATTTTGGAGGACATTTTAAATGTTTTACTTTATCACAAGCATTTTAAGCATATTAAAATATTGAAAAGGGTGACGAAGAAGGAGTGCCCTGCGCAACATATTTATATTTTCTTTTACAATATAGTCTCTCATCATATACTTATGGTATTTTAAAAGGACCATTAATTGAATGTTTCTACTCGAATTCAGTGTCACGACCCCCTCCCCACAAGTGTACCCCTCCTGGGCCGACAATGTGAAAAGGCAGATAATGACCCCCCGAGTCCCGACTCCAGTAGGACCCGGGTTGGAAACTAGAACTGAGGGTATAATAAACACACAAATGGAAGGAATTACCCTCTAAGAGAACACATACGGAAAAGAGAGATAAGAGAGACGCCAACCAACTCCAACTCAGAACTAAAATATAAAAGAAACCAAAGTACATATATGAAATTCCATGAAAAAGTACTACAAATGAAAGGGAAAACTACAACTACCGAAATGAAAGTAAAACGGCAGTGACCACAATCCCGAACAGCTCTTCCAACCACAAGCTAGTAGTAACCATATAGATCTCCAACATGTTCTATGTGACATTAAAAAATTGTTTATATATATGCAGGGTGAGTATAACAGTATACACAGTAGGATCCTCCCCGAAGCCTATATTTCAAAGGTAAAGAAAGCATGCTAAAGGACAGTGAACACCAATTGAAACTAATACGTCACCTAAATAGGTATACTATGTTCCCAACCTCACCATGTCTACTCTCACCAAGTAACGCATACAATAATATAGTATATAATAAAGAATATCAAGGGTACCCCGCTACATCGTTCCCACTGGTTTTCCGCTTTTACCCAATGACATACATCATGTGCATATCTCTTTAAAGGCTTTACCAAATACACATGGGCTATGCTTCATAATCAGAACCACGTACACTAAAAAGGCTTGCCTACAGACACCTGGGCTACGCACCACACCATCTTCACAACCAAAATTAACCAGGTAGAATACCGGAGCCACCACAGTTCGCATAACGTGTATCATACATTGGGTATTATACCTCAAGCCATTACATCCCATACACCGAGTAAGGATCCTCAATCCATCACATCCTATACACGTTACACCTATAGTAGTCCATAGGATACTATATCCAGAATATATGTGTGTGAATAACCACAAGTCATTACAGCCCTCTACACACATATATGGGGAAAACTAACTAATGTGCCTAATGGCACTAGTATCTACCAAGAGAAGAGGGAAGGGTCAAAGGGGGTAGTCATCCATTCACCCTCCCATCGGAATGTTGGGGAAAACACCCCCCGGGGCATAGAATCCCCAGGGTGTCAGTTTCCCTTTCTAACAGGGTGGTGTAGAATATAGAAACACAAATAGTATAGAATATATTATGACTCACAACCACACTATGGGCATAACGTAGTCTTAGACACTACTGTAGCTAACGTCCCTCGGACTCCGAGCTTCCACTTCTAAGACTAGGTATCCTATAAGCACACAACAACTTTAATAACATTTCTTGGTTACTTAATTCCCTTTTTATTAATTCCATTATAAGTTAATTAATTCTTCAAACATTAATTAACAATGGAAAACCCCATTAAATTCCATTAACACCACATCCACAAAAAAATTCCACTGTCCCTTCAAAAGTTCTCAACCTCATCATTAAGTTTCAAAAAACTCCAAACCTATGGGTTAACTTCAATTTTTCAAACATTCATTACATAATTACTTTCCCATATTCCCAGGAATTCTAAAAAAGAAACCTATTCAACTAAACACAAGGGGGCTCAACACAGTGAGTAGACACACTACCCATAGACTCTTTTCTGCCTATATAAAGAGCATAGACCCATTTTCCCTTAAGAGGCTAAACACAGAATCCAAGTGGCATACCCCTCGTGTCTTCAACTCCTTTGGAAGAAGGGTAAACAAGACTAGCTGCCCTGAGTAGTGGGGAAAAGTAAAGAAGTTAAACAAAAAAGAATCAACAAGAAACCAACAACCAAATCCATCCCATTCCATCATCCCTGGTGTCCTCCGTCACACCCACATGCATAAACTGATACATCTCGCCACTCTAGGCATCATCTGCTGCCACAACAACAAGGCCTCCACACCTCCACATATCAAAACACCCCTTTATGGTCACATCACTGCACAAGCAGTAGGAAAAACAAACATCACATAAAATTGGGCTCTTGGCCTATTTAAAAGGCATCCTACCTCTAAACAACAAGCACCAACCAATTTCAGGTTCACCAACCAACTGAATTAAACACATCATCGAGCTCAATTTGATTAACACCAAGTTGGAACAACTCACACAACAACAATAACAAGATTAATTTACATGCCTCTTTATATTTATCCAATTAATTATCAACTAATTACGACTTTATGTTCTTTAATAATTTCATCAAGAGCAACATACTAACAATCAAGGAATATATATCACAATATCTAGTAAATCAATAGGCAAACCATTATCACGGTACAAAGCAACAACATGCGATCAAAACAATTCTTTTAATCTGGTTCAAGTATTTAATTAGGTCAATTCCATTGTGATCCAATGTCCATATCATGATAACTCTATGATTGCAAATAAAAAATTAGAGAAGCCATGAATCCCCTACCTCAATGGTTTTGATGTAAACCACAACAGTCGAAGAACACCCAAGAAGATTGGGCCAATTTTCCACAAATCCTCCATAGATCTCCTCTCCTAACACAACCAAGACCAAAGCTCATCATATTTGACATGCACACACTTAGATCTACCCATAAAGAGCATATATCTATGAAACTGAGAGAAGAGGAGGAGTAGATCTAAGTAGATCTAAGAAATCAAGAAAGAGTGACCACATATCTCAAGAAACCGTCTTCGATTCGCCAAGAAAAGCCTCTGGATCGCCTCCAAAACTCTTGGGAGAGGTTTTCTAACCTCCAAGGAAGGGAAATACCGAGTTATGGCCTCTTAGGGGATTAAAGGAGGAGATTAAAGGCAAAACGAGTTAGATCCATGATTTTAGGATCTAACTTTAAGTGCCCGCATGGTTTATCAAACCGTGCGCTAACCGTGTGTTATCTTCTGCCTCGTCAAACACTCCTCGCACGATTAGTCTGCAGAGTTAGACAAACCATGCGCTAACCATGCGTTATCCACTGCCTCCAAGACCAGACTTGCATGGTTTGGCCATATGGCTTAGGCAAACCGTGCATCAACCGTGTGAAATCTATTACCCTCTAGCTTTCCTTAAAAGTCCATCCAAACGTACCCCAAGCCACCTTAACCTTCCAGAACTCCTCTAACACAACATTTTCACAAAGGAATGGACCGGAGAGGTCCGTTCCATTAAATTAGATACCTCTCAAAACATTCTCATCCTCGAGAATCAAAAACCCTCATAAAGAGAAAAACGAAAAAGGATCTGAACAACCACTCCTTGAGATACCTCTAAAAAGAGAGAAAGCCACCAAAGAAACAAAAGAAGCCATCTCATAAACATGAAAGCTTCATAATAAAAAAAGATACGATGGTACATGAAAAGACATAGACATCAAGAAATTCTGGGTACTGGACATGCATCTGTGACTCACGTTCCCAGGTACACTCCTCCAAGCCGTCGTGTCGACACAAGACACGAACTAAGGGGATAGAACGCCCACACAACACCTTCTCCTTGCGGTCGTGGATACCCAAAGGTCACTCCTCAAAGGGTTCATCACCATAAACATAGATCTCTCCCCAATCAATGATGTGAGAGTCATCATGAAGATAATGTTGGAGATGCAATACATGGAAAACATCATGTATTCGAATCATCTGAGGGGGATGTGCTACTCGATACTCCATAGCCCCAACATGAGATACCACCTAAAAAGGCCCCACAAAGTGGAGAGAAAGCTTACTCCCATGACCAAACATTCGCTTCCCATGATGGGGATTCACCTTCAGAAACACATGATCCCCAACATCGAACTCCTAAGGTCTCCTCCTTTGATCAACATATGATTTTTGATGATCTTCCACTATCTTCATCCTTTCAGGAATCACCTGAACCATCTCTGTTGAATCCTGCACTAGTTATGGTTCGAGAATTTATGACAGTTCGACCCCATTCCCGCACAGCGGAGAATGTCAAGGCCAGCCATACAAGGCTTCAAACGGCGCCATACCGACGGTGGATTGGAAACTATTATTATAGGAAAACTCCCCATGGGTAAGTGTCTCATCCACGAACCTCCAAAGTCAAGAACATAAGAGAGAAACGTGTCTTCAAGAGTCTGGATGGTTCGATCTGTATGACCATCCATTTGAGGATGAAAATTAGTGCTAAGGCATAACTGAGAACCGAAATCTTGTTTGAGACCTCTCCACACCTTGGAGGTAAAACAAGGATCTTGATCAGAAATGATCATCCTAGGGACTCCAAGAAGTCTCACCACCTCCTACAGATATTGCCTTGAAAAAACATCCACTATGCTTGACTCCTTGATTTCTATAAAGTGGGATGATTTCGTTAAACGATCCACTACCACCCAAATATCATCATAACCTCCCGAAGCTCAAGGTAAACTAGAAATAAAGTCCATTGAGATGTCCTACCACTTCCACTGAGGAATCTTTAATGGATGGAGAATACCACCAGGAACACGGTGTTCAAAATTCTCCTTCTGGACGACTAAACATCGAGACACAAACTCTGAAAAAGCATGCTTCAGCCCATGACAGAAAAACTGACTCCTCATGGATCAGTACATCTTTGTCACACCAGGATGCACAGCTAAAGTAGAACCACAGAACTCTATGAGGACCGTATTGTGCATCTCCAAGGGAACAAAAAGACTTCTATGATACAACACTCTGTGTTGTTCATCCTTAGACCAACCATCAGGGGCCTCACCACAAACAACTCAGTCTCTCCAGACCTCTACCTCATGATCCCCCAACTGGGACTCTTCCATCTTCTGCACCAGGGATGGTTGTACCGTCATCTGAAAAAGACAGCCTCTACCCTCAACTTCTCCCATATCAATATGTAATGCTGACAGTTCTTCTATTACTCTCCATGAATCACCGGATTCACGCACAGCATCACTATGTGACCTTAGTCTCAATGCATCAGCCACACCATTCAATTTTCTAGGTGTATACGATATTTTGATGCTATATTCTTGTAATAACTCCATCCACCGACATTTTCGTATGTTCATGTCACGCTGGGAAAAACATAACTCAAACTCTTATGATCAGTGAAAACCACAAAGCGTTCACCAATGAGGTAATGCCTCCACAACTTTTGAGAAAACGCCACGGTAGCCAACTCAAGATCATGGGTGGCATAGTTGAATTCATGGGGACACAACTGCCGAGACCCATAAGAAACAACTAACCTCTGCTGCATGAGAACACAGCCTAACCCCAGATGTGAAGCATCACAGAAAACATCAAACTGAACTCCCTCAGCTGGAAGACAATGGAATTGAGCACTTACCAACATCTACTTTAGATACATGAAAGCTGCCTGACACAGATCAGTCCATATGAAAGCCTGATAATTCCTGGTCAAATCTATCAGAGGAGTCGCAACCCATGGGAAATTGGCTATGAACCTCCTGTTGTAGCCTACGAGACCATGGAAACTTCTCACCTCTGACACTGTCTTGGGAGCTTCCCATAACACAACTGCTTCAATATTTGACGGATCCACAACTACTCCCTGTTGGGACACAACATGCCCCAAGAAACGGATTCTTGATCCCAAAAATCACACTTCAACAACATTCCATACAACTGATGTCGACGAAGAACTCCCAAAATGGCTCACAGATTCTCTGCATGATCTTCTACAGATGTGGAGTACACAAGAATATCGTTGATGAAAAATACCACAAACTTGTCTAGGAACTCACGAAGAACAGAATTCATCAACCCCATGAACACAGCTGATGAATTCGTCACACCAAATGGCATTACAACAAACACATAATGCCTATGAAGACAACAGAAAGCAGTATTCGGGATATCCTCATCCTTCACATGCATCTGATGATATCCTGACCGCAAGTAGATCTTTGAGAACCAACTTGTGCCCTTCATTGGATCAAATAAATCATCAATCCGCAGAAGAGGATAGTGATTCTTTATTTTCACTTTGTTTAAGGGATGATAATCGACACACAACTGTAAAATATCATCGGCCATCATCATGAACAAAACTGGTGCACCACATGATGACACACATGGCCGAACAAAACCACACTACAATATACCATCAAGCTGTATACGCAATTCTCGTAACTCAGAAGGGGCCATCCGACATGGAGACATAGAGATAGAAAAATCTCATGGATATAGCTCGATCCCAAACTTGATCTCTCGTCGAGGGGGTAATGCTACAACCTCTTCTGGGAAGACATCAGGGTACTCCTCTATGACCCTAGGAAAGACCAACTACTGATCCTCTGAAGAAATCATCATCATCTCGGCCACCATGGATAATAATGATGGAATGCACCTGTGACCCATCTAAGGATCTCACTCACCAAGAAACACCACTTTCTCTCGATATGCACCAAAGAAAATGACCTTCTTCCCGAAGCACTCCAAAATAGCCTACACCGAATACAACCAATCCATGTTGAGGATGACATCATATGGTTTTATCCGTAAACATAGGAAATCTCCCCAAGAGCGGTGTTGACTAAACACTAGCTTACAGTCACTATATACTTCAAAAAAGTCAGCTCGACTTCCAACTGGCGTAGTCAACGTCAAGGGCACTGAATTCCACTCTACCTCATATCCCAAATAATAGAGAAGGGTAGGTGATATGAAGGAGTGTGTTGCTCTTGAATCAAAAAAGGCATACACCAAGGTAGAAAAACAAGAAAAGGGTACCTCAAATTGACATCTGGATCGTCTGGTGCTGAAAACGCTAGAGCATGAAGTGGACCATAAGCTCCTCCATGACCTCTCTGACCCTAAAGATGACCACCACCGTGTTCGTACTCTGCTCTCTGAGGACGGGGAGCATCATGGGGCTATCCTCTGCCTGCCCCATCTCCCCTCTGGTGATTTAAATCATGTGCAACTAGCTGGTGCTGCCTCGGATGGAACTGCCTCAAAGGAGGAACTTGGAGTGTAGCGCCCGATGCCCGATGACTGCTTGGAAATGTTGGGCATTCCCATTGCTAATGTCCATGACCACCACAAGAAAAAAAAGTGCATGATACATTGGCATAGGCCTAATAGTAGCTGTCTTTGGGGAAACTTGGTGTGAGGGGATGGGTCTTACCCCCGGCTGAACGAAAACTCTTTTGTACTTAAAATCGGGAACACCGGACCACAGCTTTGCATCATGAGGAATCATGATGATTCCCCTCTCATGATGATCCATTCCTGGACAGATTCCTCCCGACAACCACTACCCTCGCCAGCACCTAAAGATATGTCTTTAGCCTTAATGGGGTGACCTGGCACTAGATATCTAGACACAAAGCCTCCTCGAAATGCCTCACCCTGGCCTCCTCATCTGGTAACAGGTCTGAAGCATATCGTAAAAGATCCTGAAATGGATCCCAAAATCTCAAACAGTAGAGCTCCCCAGTTGTTGGGTAAGAATCTCCTAGTGACTAGATGCCTTTGCATTTGAGGAAAGGAACTCGACTCTGAACTTGTCTCAGAACTCCTCCCATGGGATCGCTGACTCCTCACGATATCGGAGGAACAATAACCACCATTGCCTCACTGCTCCACACAACATCGCCACAGCTAAGGACAAACAGTGCTCCTTATTAGCACGAATCGAACTGAATCCTATCTCGACCTCCTCCAACCAGTCTTCCGTGAATGCTTCTGAAATGGAGCCCTCGTACTTCTATAGACTATGGCGATGAAACTCTCAGAGTGTATTTCTCCAAGTGTTTCCATCATCAACCTCTACCCTGCGGAGACCTGCTGAAATAGACGGCTGGGCATATTCTACGCATACCTGATGAGGACGTCGACCTAGATCCATACCTCAAAAATAACAAACACTTAGAGCTCCTAATCCTGGAATATGGAAGACTCAACATTTATTAATTATAATTTTTTTATTTTAATTAATCTGAGGTCAACCTATCCCATGTTCTACCCAATAAAACACAGGCACAAAGAAGAATGATGCATGATCATTTTCTAGGACTTTACGCTACAACTAGTATCACCTTATTTAGTAGCCATTGTAAACATAATGGTTCGTGCATCAGATCATAGGGGCCCTAAATGCCTCTGCCTCAGCCTGTATCTAGTGTTTACCTTACTTTCTAAACATGAATGACATTGTTTCCCTACCAACCCATGCAGCCTCACATGTGCCTACTCCAAACTCCATCCTATCCCTCAACCAGACCTCTAATACCACTCTTTCATGACCCCCTCCCCACAAAGTGTACCCCTCCTAGGCCGGCAATGTGAAAAGGGAGATAATGACCCCTGAGTCCTGCGTCCAGTAGGCCCCGGGATGGGAACTAGCACCAAGGGTATAATAAACACAGAAATGGAAGGAATTACCCTCTATGAGAACACACACGGAAGAGAGATATAAGATAGACACTAACCAACTCCGACTCTGAACTAAAATATAAAATAAACCTAAGTACATATAGGAAATGTTGTGAAAAAGTACTACAACTGAAAGGAAAAACTACAATAACCCAAAAGAAAGTAAAACGGCAGTGAACACAAGCCTGAACAGATCCTCCGACCATAAGCTAGTAGTAACCAGCTTGATATCTGACCTTCTTCAAGTGACCTGAAAAAACAGTTTATATATACGTAGGGTGAGTATAACAGTATACTCAGAAGGATCCTACCCAAAGCCTCTCATGCAAAGGTAATGAAAGCATGCTAAAGCACAGTGAAAATCAAGTGAAACTAATACATCACCTAAACAGGTATACTAATTTCCCAACCTCACCATGACTACTCTCACCAAGTAACGCATACTAGAATATAGAATATAATAAAGAATATCAATGGTACCCTGCTACTGCTTCCCCACTGGTATTCCTCTTTGCCCCAACGACATACATAATGTGCATCTCTCTCCAAAGGCTTGCCCGAATACACTTGGGCTATGCTCCACAATCTACACCATGTGCACCACAATGGGTTTCCCACACACAACTGGGCTAAGCACCACACCACCATCCTAACAACCAAAAGTAACCAGTTAGTTTCCAGGAGCCACCACAACACTCATAACATGTTTTATA
Organism: Viscum album; assembly: GCA_963277665.1. Classification (NCBI taxonomy): domain Eukaryota; kingdom Viridiplantae; phylum Streptophyta; class Magnoliopsida; order Santalales; family Viscaceae; genus Viscum; species Viscum album. Next base: position 38,622,281 of record OY728160.1, on the reverse strand, counting down.
CGTAAGGTATTATACCTCAAGCCATTACAACCCATACACTGAGTAAGGATCTTCAAGCCATCACAGCCTATACACGTTACACCTATAGTAGTCCATAGGATACTATATCCAGAATATATGTGTGTGAATAAGCACAAGCCATTACAGTCCTCTACACACATATTGGGGGAAAACAAACCGTTGTTCCTAATGGAACTAGTATCTACCAAGAGAAGAGAGCGGTGTGAAAGGGTGTATTCAGCCATTCACCCTCCCATCAGAATGTTGTGGAAAACACCCCCCTCCCAGGGCTCAGAATCCCCGGCGTGTCAGTTTCCCTTACTGACAGGGTGGAGTAGCGTATAGAAACACCAAAAATACAGAATATTTTATATCTCACAACCACACTACGGGAATAACCTAGTCTTAGAAAAAACTACAGCTAACGTCTCTCGGACTATGGGCTGCCAATTCAAAGACTAATTATCTAATAAGCATACAACCATTTAAAGGGCTTTGTTAGGTTACTACATTCCCTTTTTATCTATTCCACTATACTTTAATTAATTTTTAAAACATTAATTAACCATGGACAATACCACATTAAATTCCATTAACACCACATCCCAAAAATAAATTACACTGTCCATTTAAAAGTTCTCAACCTCATCATTAAGTTTCAACAAACTCCAACCTCATGGGTTAACATCAATTATTCAAAAATTCATCAAATAATTACTTTCCCAAATTCCCAAGCACTCTAGAAAAGCAACATATGCTACTAAACACAAGGGGGATCAACACGGTGAGTAGACGCACTACCCGTTGAGTCCTTGACGCCTATAGCAAGAACGTAGACCCATTCTCCCTTGAGAGGCTAAACATAGAAAGCACGTGGCATACCCTGCATGTCTTCACCTCCTTCAGAAGAAGGGTAAGCAATACCATATACCTTAAGAAGTGGGGAAAAGTAAAGTAGATAAACAACTAACAATCAACAAGCAACCAACAACCACATCCATCCCATTCCATCATCCCCGGTGTCCTCCCTGACACCACACATGCATAAATCATTCCATCTCTCCACTCTAGGCACCATCCACTTCCACAACCACAAGGCCTCCATGCCTCCACATATCACAACACCCCTCTAGTGTCACATCACAACTCAAGCAGCAGGAAAAAAACATCACATAAAATTGGGCTCTTGGCCCTTTTACAATGCATCCAGCCTCCAAAAAACAAGCACCAACATATTTCAGGTTTAACAACCAATTGAATTAAACACATTATCGGCCTCAATTTGATTAACACCAAGTTGGAAAAACGTCCACAACAACAAAAACCGGATTCATTTACATGCCTCTTTATCTTTAGCCAATTAATTATCAATTAATTTTGGCTTTACTTTCATTATCAATTTCATCAAGAGCAACATGCTAACAAGAATGAGATATATATCACACTATCTAGTAAATCAAGAGGCAAACCATTATCATGGTATAAAGAGATAACATGAGATCAAACCAATTCTTTTAATCCCTTTCAAATTTTTAATTAGGTCAATTCCATTAAGATCCAAAGGCCAAATTTGGATAACTCTACTATTGCAGATAAACAATTAGAGAATCCATGATTCCCCTACCTCAATAGTTTTGACAGAAACCACAACGGTCGAAGAATTCCCAATAAGACCGGGCGAATTTTCCATGAATCCTCCTTCGATCTCCTCTCCTAACACAACCAAGACCCAAGCTCATCATATTCGACATCACATGCTTAGATCTACTAATAACGGGTGTTGATATAAGAAACTGAGAGAAGAGGAAGAGTAGATCTAAGTAGATCTAAGAAATCAAGTAAGAGCGACCACATACCTCAAGAAACCGACATTGATTCACCATGAAAAGCCTCTAGATCGCCTCCAAAATGCTTAGGAGAGGTTTTCTAACCTCCAACGAAGGGTAATCCCGAGTTATGGCTGCTTAGGGGCTTAAATGAGGTGATTAAAGGAAAAAAGAGTTAGATCTACAATTTTAGGATCTAAATTTAAGTGCCCACACGGTTAGTCCGCACGGTTTAACAAAACGTGTGCTAACCGTGCGTTAGCTTATTCCTCGTCAAACACTCCTCGCACTGTTAGTTTGCACAGGTAGAAAACCGGTGCGCTAAATGTGTGTTATCCAATTCCTCCATGACCATCCTTGCACGGTTTGTCCGTACGACTTAGGCAAACTGTGCGCCAACCATACTAAAGTTATTACCCTCTAGCTTTCCTTAAAAGTCCACCCAAATGCACCCCAAGCCACCTTAACCTTCCAGAACACCTCTAACACCACATTTTCAAAAAGGAATGGACCAGAGAGGTTCGGACCATTACATTCGGTCTGACAATTTTTATAGAAATCATGTTTTATCAAATGTTTTGAAATTATATGTCATGAATGATATTTTCCAAAATTATTTTTTTGTGAACAGCCATATGAACAAAGATGTATAAGGTGTATTTGGATGAAGGAAGCAAATGACTTTGAAGGATCTCTAAATAATTATTTCCAATGTATGGAAATTCTACCTACGTTAACAATATAATGATGAAACCATGTGGACACCATGATCAAGGTATTATGTTCTTTATTATGGGGATCATTTTATTTTATCATATGGTGGTGAAATGAAATAAATGACAATATATATAAGACATCAATAATTAATATGTGGAGAGCATAATTATTTGGGATGAAAATGAGAGGTATGAGGAAACCATTGAGGATAAAATATGTTAGGGTTATTTTTGAGTTTTATAAAAAGGACAACATTCAGACTGTGTGACAACCCATCACGTCGGACAATGCTATGCGAATCGATCCCACAACCAAAGTGCAATTTGTATTTATCACCTACCATTACACTACGTGAAGTCCCTAGTTAGTATGGATTATTCTATTTAGTTAAATGATTTTATTGGTCACGAATAAGTTGATTTGGGATCTTATATTTTATCAAATGGATATCCTTAGTATAATAAAATGATTTGGTGATTAAGTGATAAAAGTGATTTTGGAAGACCTTATGTCTTTTGGGGATCAATATATACATATGGAAAAGGTAATACTATGGGATTTAAATTGTGGGGTAATGGTTGAAATATTATTTTTGGATGAATTTATGTTTTATTTTGGAAATATGGATATATGGGTTATTTATGGAAATAACTAACCTATCATAGAGAATTTGTGATTAGGTTAATTACACTTTAGTATGAGACGATAAGAGTAGTCGATGCTATATGGAGATAAATGTTAAGATTTTCTGTGGAAGGCAATGAGATTAAATCCTTCAAAGTTTTGGGTTTCAATATTATTTTGGAATATTTTGAAAAATTTTAAGGAAAATTATGTATTGAATGGTCTTTCTTGAACATTGGGTACTTTTGTTGAATTATGGAGATTAAGAGTAGTAATTATTTTATAAAGGATTATCCTTTTTAGGGTTAATATTATCTCATAATAACCATTTAGGTTTTATTTGATGTTTAAAGATAAAGGAAATATATAGTTCTTCTTTTGTGGATTATGTGATTATATAGAATATGATTCTTGCGGATTTGATGTGACCATGTCATTTTGAATGCTCATTGTTTGGAGAAAAGATTGGTTTTTGGAATAAACTTATTAAATGATGAAACTCTACTTGAAGGTAAGTATATTTCATTATGTTCTTATTCTATGTAGTATATTAAGTCCTCATAATAATGAAAAGGAACGTAAAACAAAAACATTGTGGATTTACTTTTCCTACTGTGAAATCAAATACCGTTTAACACATCATAGGTTTCTAACTTTCTATTGGTTAACATTCTCATAATTTTGTTTTCTACAACTCTCCATCAAAAAATGATTATTTGTTCTCTCTTCCAGATCTATGTTTCCCAATATGGAATCAATGTATGGGTTATCATTGGTGACCTTTGTACTTCCCTTTCATTCTATTAATGTGATATTTTTTCTGACTCTCTTCCGATGTGGGACTTCTAATGAAATTTCCAATCCTAGTTTCAAAATTGCGAGGATGCAATTCTCAAAAGGGGTGAAGGATGTAACATCCCAGGTAAATAAAGAACATGAAATATTTCACACTTCTTAATATTTTTGAATTAAATATTAACTCTACTTTAAAAAGGATTCTATGTTCAATGGCATACCTGATACACTTCAATGGGTTTCTTTGAAATCTTACATTTCAAACTATTAATTTAATATTATTATTTTAAATGGTAGTTAATGCTTAGACGTTGTATTGGTGAGAATGAATAGATTTAACAACAATATTATTATACAAGTTTTTTGAATCTTTTTAAATTTATCCAATTAAAGTTAGAGTCTTAAACTAAGTAAAGAATTTGATTTTAGGTATAAATACTCTAATATTCACTAAAAGGCCAATTTACCGCCTTTTAATGGGGAACACTCATTAAATCTAGTTTTGGTCATTTTTAATTGTTATATTTGAAAAAATAAAATTCTTTTTTAGATTTGGGAATAAAAATTTACTTTGGTTAAATTTTTGGTATTTTTCTGATAAAGTGTTTTTTAATAAATAGTGAAAAATACTGTATTTTAATTCAAAAGTGCCTCTTAATCTACCTTATTTATATGGTTATATAATAATTTTATTTGGATTTAAAGTGAAATTAGAATATATTTTTACCATTTAATCTAATTTTTGTCATTAGATGTAATTTCATTTTTAAATTATACATAAACAAGTAGCAATATGTTGATAGTTATTATTTATTTAAAACACACTATTTGTTCTAACAAAGATAATTAATTTTAATTAAATTTCTGAAACATCTGTGTTTCGAATTTGGAATAATATATTCAATATATGGAATTAGTAGGTCCAAATTGTGTAAATAAGTATATTCTGTTTTCATACATTTTAAATATTTACTTTAGTAAATATTTTATTTACCATGATGAAATGGTAAATATAGTAAATAAGGGTAGAATATAATATTATTATAATATTAAATTACCCTAACATGTGTCTGAATCCTATTGTTTGATACATAGCAGAATATGTGAATCCTTTAGTCTAATTGGGGTCCCCATGGATCCACATGGGAGTAATAATGACACTTTATATTAATTAATTTAAAGTAATGACAAAAATGACATAATCAAATATCTTTTAGTAAATAACTTTTTTAAATGTTGTTATATAAGTTATCTTTTTGATTATAAATATTTTCTGGAAATATAAAAATATTTCTTACATGATGGTATATTTTTTATAATTTATGGACATCAAATAAATTAAATAATTAATGACATAATTATGATACAATATTTACCTCATTAATAAATGAGTTAAATAAATACGATTATAAATATTAAACCAATATCCAATACCAGTCCAATTCTTATTGGATTATTTTATTTCGAACTTGAGTCATATTAACTTTTAGTTGATCGAATATTTGACCTTTTGAAACTGAAGATGAGTTTATAATAAAATAAATTTTTCAAACTTTCTTAAAGAGAACCTTTTCTCCCTTATAAAAATCGCTTTCTTATAACCCATTTATAACACTTATAAAGCCTTTAGATCATGAATCCTATACTCCAATAATCTCACAAGATACCTCTGTTAATCCTATAAGGCTTACATTATCCAGAAAAATCTTCAAGAAACCATTTTGTTTCAAACCAACGTGAGTTACCCGATTTAATGGTAATGTCTTCTATTAAGTTCTTTTGTTTTATTTTACTTTTCCAACCCCTAAACTCTTTTTATTACTTTCTTTTATAACAAAATCAGTATCGTTAATAAACTGGGATGTTGTTATGAGATTAATTATAACTAAAATTACAAACACCTCCATCTTATGGGTGAAGAACATACTGTTTTTGTGAATGGAAAACTTAACGCCTCACGAAGCGATGATTGTTCAATTATCTCCTACCGCCTCTCATGGTGGCCATTATGAAGAAATTGTATATATATATATGATATATATTATGTTATTGTTATCTATATTCTTATGTAATTTTTATTTATAAACCGACCTTTATTCCTTCCAATATGTGTAAACAAGATAATTTCATTTGAGGAAGTGTGAACTATCACCCCCTCAAGGTGATATGATTCGTTTTTTACACTCATGGAACCTAAAAAGATGGAGTTAATGAAATTATGTAACATATATATCATATGATATTATAATTTAATTATAATATACATTTTTATCATTATGTTTTCGTTCCATTAAATATTAAATATAAATTAACATAACGTTCATGCGTACGTACAACTTACCATCCCCATGAACGATGCATTTCATTTATTATCACCAAATGCTATGTAATATTATACATATATATATATATAATGTATATATGTGATATATATGATATCTAAATCATTAATATCATTCTGGAGATAATGGAGTTTTGACCACATGGACAAATTGTAATTATAACAACTTCATTTTTAACCCAAATTCCAAATATCGTCAAAATGTCGGATATGAACTCAAATAATTAAATAACTATTATTGCAAGGTAATAAGTGATGTAAAAGTAATAATAAAAATTAAAAAGGTTATTAATCATATATAAATTAACTTAAATTTATTATTCAGGAGGAAAAAGGAACATACGATTCAACTTGGACATGATGTAGGTGATTTCTTATCTCACTTTTAAATCTGTGAGATTTCCATTGGTCACCACTAATTTATTTCATGTGGTGTATTGTGTACTAAAATTTGATATATATTATACTGATTATATTTATATTCATGTTATTATGTGATTCATTTGTGGTTATTAACTTTTTCTCATACAACTCGATTCATTACAATGTGGTAAGGGTTTTTCATCTCACTTTTTATTCTCGTGAGATTCATGCTATATTAGCCACTATTTCCTTATATGAGGTGGATTTACTACCAATGATTGTATTCATTGTGTAATATACTTTAATTTATGTGTATTTACATATTCATTTTTTGATCTTTCTTTCATGAGGTGTATGTTTTGTAATTTACCAAATCAGAAAGGGAACCTTTCACCCGCCTCTTTTTAAAATATTTTTTTTGTCACATCTTTTAATTTAAATCTTATTATGTTGGTATATGTTATTCTATATCCTTAATGGTGTAAATATTATTTACAAGTGGTGATATATCCTTTTATATCTCATCAAATTATTTTTTGAATTTTTAAAGTGACGTCATTAGGCTGTCGAGTTTCTGTACGAAAACTTCTGAACCCAATTTCAATTTTTGGGTTAAACATCTTCTTCTTGATTAAGTAGTTATATAAATATTTGTCAACCACTTATAATTGATTTAAACTTAATATCCAGTTATATTATGTGTATTTATATTTTTTACACATAATTATGTAATTGATTTATCCTTAATCTACAAATTCTGTCATTATAAGGGATTTCGTCTCAATCAACATTTCCATTGAGACTTCATTGTTGATATGCCCCAATACACTCTTATATAGTATATATACTATCCTTTTTCATATTATATAATTAATACCTTTATTTACATGATATTATTAAGTTATGATTAAATTTTATTCCTCAATAATTTGAATTCTAGGTTCTCTCATTTTTTGAAAAACACTTTAACTAAAATATTGTTTTAAATACATTAAAGGTTTATTCTTCTAAATATTTCACATTAATGTCCATGTTTTAAAAATGTTATTAAGAATTTATTCATATGTACATGAATGTTTTGAAATAAAAATTTCTTTTAAAATCTTCAATGTGGTATGGGACACTTTGATTCAAAAATCTATAAATTTAATATTTTATATGGATTTTAAAAATGGTTTGATAAAATATTTGATTTTGAAAATATTTTGAAATGATATATTGTGATTATAATGTGGAAATGTTATCATTCAATAATGCTTGTTTTATGGGTTATGAATATGTTAGGTCTATTGGCATTGTTTACTAATACAGGTGGTTTTGTGATAAGCCTAGGGCGTGTGATCTCGAGATAGCTCTCTAATTCATTTGGTAAAATGAAGGAGGTAAACGTTAATGATTATCTTAAGAGATTTAAGGAATATACTGTGATAGATATTCCAAATGTGGCTCCATCTGTAGCTATTATAACTATAATGTATGTTGGTTATTATTTCCTTAAGATACCTTTAGGATTTATGATTTCTACATGTTGTTCAAAAATCATATGATTTCTTGAGGTATGTTATGATTGAAAGGTATGGTTTCATTTTTTTGTATTTATTGATGGGCTAATGTTTTCATTCCATATTTTATATCCCTTACTGAGCTTTTTATGAGCATCTCATGTTTTTGAAATAATTTCCACAGTAATTAAAGATGAATAAGGGTGAAGGATGGGATCAACAAAAAGTCATGATGTCTAAAATATGGAACTAAAAATTACTTTTTTTTCAAGAGTTTTTATTTTATGAAAAAATGGATAATGAATAAAATTTTCTACATTTAATATTCATGTTGTTATGTAAATGTTATGCCCTAATTCACTAAAACTCAAAACCTAAAAAGAACCTCAATGTGAGTTATCCATTTAATTCAAGATTATGTAATGTTTAAATCTGAGTCCTTATTGGGGGTTTATGACTGAGAAATAATACATATATATACATGAGAAATTTTAGTAGCTATCGAAGGAATCGTGGAAAAAATGTCTTCATCTAGAAATATTAATTACTACTATTTCCTTAATGATTGGAAGTGAATTCATAAGAGGAAAATTGTACACATTGTTGGTGTAGAGATTGGATTTTAGGTGAAGGTGATAAAAAATCACAGAAGAAATCGTTGGGGAAGGTGATAGGAATTGATAGAGCAGTTGAGGTGTGCTCAAGATGCTGATCATACAACAAGGGTATGGATAAACATCGTGCTCACGAAGGGATAAATAGTGAAGTGCATGGTGTCGTAGGTAGGATATGGTGGTGGTTAGTGGTTGTTGTTTTCTATCGATGGTGGTTAGTAGCAATAAAGAAGGGCACAATAGGTTTGTAACATGTCTACTAGGGTAGGTCGGGTGGATGATAGCAATGGTGTTCACTTGTGTTGACGATGCTCGGTATTGGAATGTTGAGCAACGGTGTGAGGAGTAGAGGAAAACAAGTCTTTCAATTTTCTTTTCATTAATTTTTTTATTTTTATTTTTTATAAAAATCATTTATATATATATATATATATTTATATGAAATAAATAAAGCAAACTCGATTTTTTATTAATAATATATATTGTTATAGTATATGCATATTACATTAAATGAACTCAATTATATTATTTTTCTGGTAAATATCATTGCATATTAGATAAAACCAATTAAATTGATTAATTTATATTATATCCCAAAATTATAAAATATATTTATAATGTTATATCTATAATTTATGATTTCATTATTATTTTATAATCATTTAAAATATTTTTATAAAATCAAACTATATTATAATTATTGTTATATTTAAAATTTGGTTAGTCTTTCTTGTTTTATTTCAAACCATCATCATTTTTAACACTATTATGTGTGTGTTTTAATATTTCATATCTTGTAATTATATATTTTAAATTTATTAATTATGTTACATTCAAAATTACCTTTCATGTATCACTAAAATAATTCATATATTTATTCTATATTAACATATCAACCATCTATTATTTTGTAATTTTAAACATATATAGTTCTTATACAAATATATATATATATATATATATATATATTAATTCATTCTTGTTTATAAGAATAGTATAATTATTTATTTCATTTCGTGTACCTTTATAATATTATTTTACCTGAATTTGTTGAATTTTAATTCACCATTAATATTTTAATTTCTTCAAATGGCATTATATAATTTTTATGTTGTTATAATAATAATTTTACTATTTAAATATTTAATTGTAATTGAATATAATTATTTATTAAAATATAACTGAGGTCATTTAATTTGAACTATTATATACATTATAAAGAAAACATTAATATTTTTTTAGGAATAAATATATAGAAAAAATACAATGATGTTACACAGTAAGCACACACCCAAAAACATCAGCTGAAAATGAATCATAGAATTTGGATGTGATCATCATTCCATTGGGGGTTTTCACTATTAATTAAACATCTATTCGCTAAGGTGGTATTTTTATACCTTTAGAAAACCCTTATAAAAAATATATTGGGTATATATAGATATAAATAAAACAATTTCAATTTTATTGTTGGTGAAAGTGTACCTTTCACCAATTCTTTAACGTACCCCTCATAAAAAATAGAGATCAGGGGAGATTTTCCATTGTCTATTGTATTAATAGGTTTCTAAAATCTATCATAATAATTAACCTTTATGTTTTTCCATGAGTTATAATAATTATCATTCTCCATGAATTTGAATAATTGGAGTTATGGTGGTATATTTTGTGTATTTTTTCGTATATTTTCATCATTAGATAACATATTCCAATGAATTTACCATTATTCAACATGGTGGCCTTTCTTTACATTTACAAAAAAAAGTATTCCATTGATGAAAATTTAGCCAATGTTGCCTACCACATTTTGAGCATAATGGAAATCCAATATTCTATTATTTATGTTTTTTTATATTTCACTCTAGATCTCATATTTATTTTTTTATCAAAATATTGAGATCGATAGGTATCTTCAATTTCTATTTCAATATTGATATCACATAATATTATTTCTTCATTTTTACCAATGTACAGTTTAGGGACTCTATTTTAAGACACTAATGAATCGATAAACTATACGTTCAGGTTGGATGATAACCATAATTTTACCTTACATGTCTCCTAGAATATTTCTCATAAGTACCAATAGATTCATTATCTTTTTTCATTAGCACAAGGAATTCATTACCTATTTTATTACAAAGAATACGAGGAATGTACATGTTAAAAAATTATCTATTATCTTAACACACTATATAGAATTAATATGTTTTCAATTTTCTCGTATTATTGAGATGATTCCACTATTTATTCAATTCACCTTCGAAATAGTATATATCCAAAAGGATTTTTTATATCTCCATGGACTAAAGAATGGAATATATCCTTTCAATGTTACTGAATAATATCTTACAGACAAGTGGATCAACTAATAAACTAAGATAATGTGGTAATTTTCCTATAAATGATACAATAACATGTCATTACCATCATTTATCATTTTCATGTTTATCATGATTCATTTTTTGATAATGATTTTTGAGTATTGAAATGTTTTTTCTCATTCTAGGACCCATATAACTTTGTTCTTCATGAAGAGAAAAATATAACTATTTGTCAAATTTATCATTTACATAATTCTTTTTGATTACATTTATTTACTGAAACATAAAAATCATAGTATTGGAAACAACAATTTTAGAGGAAAAAATATAAGCCAAAAATTTCATTTTTTGAATGTGAAAATAATGACACATTCTGTAATATATATTACTCCATTGAATTAACATTGGTCCTTCATATTAATTATTTATTTATGTTAGTAATCCGGGTTTTTAATGTGTTCTAATTTTAAAAACATATCCCTTATTAGTGTTAAAGAAGGAGTACAAGAAGAGATATTTTTGTGCACTAGGTGATGATCCATTCAAATCAAAGTGTGCCATTTTTGGAGTTATTACCCAAACATAAAACTATTCAAAATCATAAATATTTTAGTACCCATATAATTATGTAGTTTAATGGAGTCTATTTTCTATATCCATCACCAAAATTCCATGGAATCTTCTATTACGTATACTTATCACTAAGAGATCACTAAATATTTTTTATCCTAGTTTATGATGGTTAACTAAACATTTCTATGATACTGACTATAGAGACCATCATTTTTCATATATAGATATCACATATTAATTTATGAGTATTCGTTTCATGAAATAATGATCTATGGTATTATTTTAATAGTCTAGTTCCTTTGCAAACAAGGATACAAGAACAACTAGTTCATAATGAACTACCCCGTCTCCAAAAATATTCATTATGACTAACAGCCTTTATAAAAATATCATACCTAGTACCATTATTCATAAGCTAGGGAATTAAATCATATAGAATGATGAGATCAGATTCACAATATAGGTAAAAATATGATATAATAATATAACATTATCATCAAGGTATGAGAATATTTGAATATCATTTGAAAACCATACCCTGCTTATCATAGATCATAATCTTGATTCATGGAATAATGTTTGGAGGTTTATAAGACATGAATAAAAAAGGAATCCAAGAGAATAATAAATTATAGAATAAATTTTCATATGAAATAGATTTATAGAATACACATAACTAGACGAAATCATATGTAAATGTTACCCATCCAGATCTTCATTACATTTTAGTATTTTTATAACCTCCCATATAACTACTTTCTTCTTTGTATAAACTCATGTGTGCCTTATTTATATCTTGGTATAAGATCCATTTACCCAATTTTTTAAGGCATGATATAACATCTCATAAAACCTCTCATTTTGGTCCTGGGAAGACCACTTTTGTAACAATTGATCTTATAGAAAATTAATCATCCTAGAATTAATTGGAGGTATATATTATTCCAACCCCACCCATCACTTAATAAAAATAATACAGTTCTTCAATATGATCCTAAAAAAATTATATTTTAAAACCCCTCAAAGATAATGGATAATGATAGAATCAATAGATCATTTCCCTATAAAATAATAATAAATGTCTGAGGCTGTTGTTTTTAATGAATATAAATTCCATAAAAATATAATTAAAACATTATTAATGAAAATTAACATTCCACTATGTAAATAATTTCTAAAATCTAAAAATTTCACAAATATTATAGAAAATTTTTTCTTCTAAAATAATCATGGACGTATGTAAATGAAACCTTAATTAATTTATTAGTCACGAAGGCTGGAAACAATGTTTATTTCATACATGATAAAACAATGATTCCTTTCAAACTTTTGGTAAAAAACACTAACCCATTTTTAAAATGAAAAGAATATTTTTTTAATCCACAATTTGAAAATTCACAAATGAATAATAATGGAATTAATAAATCATTGGATAATATTATAATGGATATTTAATACATTTTTAGAATACATTGACCTGAATGAAATTTTTTTTCCACTTCATATAGAAATAAATCTTGTTTTACAAAAAATCATTTATTTGGATTCTTGAATAGATAAAGAGATAAAAATGAAATTAAAATAAGTAATATCTAGAAATAACTAGCTTAGAATAATAATTCATGAGTTTACTGATGGTTGATCATAATATTTTATCATCAAAAAAATGATCACAAAAATTACGGATAAACATAGAGATTGTAAACTAAAAATCATAAACGATTTGGTGTATTTTAAATCATAACACCCATGAAATAATAATTAATTTAGATATGTATGTCAAATAATATACATAATAATAGTCCAAAAATAAATTCATGAGATTTATATAAACCACAAAAAATAAACAAGTGTGGAATATAGAATATATCCTATGGAAATAAATGTGAGACATAACCCCATTTTCTAATGTCTCAAATTGATTAATTCAAATTAATCAATCATGAATAATAAAAATAGGTTTATAATAAAACTATTATATAAGAATAATCATATATATCATACAAAATATGACTTACTTATAACCATTTATTATCCATTTAAGAATATTTCTTTATTAAAATAATTATTCTAAAAGATATGTTCATTTCTTAATGTATGTTCTTCTAAGGTAGTATTGGTCTTTTATTATGATCATGGATAAATTATATTGATAATATTAGTCACGATAATAATATATCATGTATTCATTATATATATATTTCAAGTCATTCATAATAAATAGGGTCAAAAAATGAATTTCAACATTAATGGAGATGGAAGGTTATACGTACATATAAAGTTTTCTGTAGTTTTTTCAAAGGATAGAAAAATTTAATGGTAAATATTAATTAACCATTATAGATTAATTTTTATAACTTATATATCAAATTTATTAACTAAATCTATATTTGATACATCATTTTAGAAATAAAATGAAAAATGTATCACATCGCTTTGTGAAGGTTGTAACCTACACCTAAGCACAAGCGATGTTAGAGTTTTCCAAAATATTATATGGTAAGATGGTATATATGATATTTTTAATCCAAATATATAATTATATAATAAATATATAATATATACATATACATATAATCTTAAAAAATAATTATATCAATCAGTGTGAGGTAGTGATGATAAAACAATTACACTAGTTTGTGAACACATATTCTATTATACACATGATCGATTTGTTTTCATTTAATGGAATATGATAAGGTTAAAGGAAATTAAAATAAAATTATAACATATTTATATATTATTAATTTTATTATGTAATCATGTTTGAATAAGTTTTGAAGTAGTGAAAATAGTGAATAAAATAGAAATGCATGGTTAACGACATTACCTATTCTCCAAAAATCCTCATTAGGTTTACACCAAGAGATATATTAAAATGTTTTCCTAATAAAAAATATTCATAGTAGAAATATTAATTTATGTAATGAATATATTTTTGTAGAAAATGGTCGATCAAAAATGATGTTGAATAGCGAAGATGAGAGGGGAGAGGTCCCCTTTGGTAATTTAGTTGAGTAACACACTTGTAATTATCAATGTTTCAAAATAATTCCATGTCACATTATTTATCACACGGATCCATAAAATATAATTATAAAAAAATATGAGATTAGGGAAATTTATTTCCACTAAATATGTATTATATAAGGTTTTATGTTATTTTGACACTTCTGTTTTTAGTATATCCCCACAAAAAACATGTCATAACGTTTACTGATTTATTTATTTTTTACTATTTATAATATAAATTATTAAAACAAATTACGTTAAAATCCATATAATCATAAATTTTTATGATTCCTAATATTTAGCCTATTTCACATAATTAATTTTATAGAATTGACAGAATTTAATTTAAAATTAAACACAAATTTGTGATGAAAAAAGCTTCTTCCAAAGAAAAATTTACATAAGTCTAAATTGAAATTATAAAAAAATAAACAGGGAACTGATTTAAATGGAATAAATAAAATAAATTATAATTTAATTGAACTATATTTACATTTAATATTTTTTTAAAAAGTGTAACTTCTAAAAATCAGTAAACGAAAAGAAATTGTTTATTAAATATGTGTTTTGTTCACAATTCATAAAAAATTGATATTTTCAAGAATCAAAATTCTCAAAAATTCACTTATGTATAATGTTTCAATGTTTATTTCAAAAAATTATTTCTTTTCTCAAAAAAACAAAAAAAATTAAAAAAAAATTATAAAATAGATGAAAAAAATATGATGATACCGTTTATATAAAAACGCATTTTTAAAGTTTAACCCTACATTTATTCTTATCTCAAGACTATAGAAAACATTAGATTAATAGAAAATAGTATTTTTAAATAAATAGTATATTAAAATAATTTAATAATGGTAATTAATTTATTTTATAAATATGAAAACATAATGGACACAAAATATTCTTTTTTAGAAAAACATTTTTTTTTGAAATGACTTTTATTTTCAATATTATTCAATTTATTAAAAAAAATTATATTATACATTTATAAAACATAACATTTTCCTAATTTAGTTAGTTCAATTCATACCCACAAATTTAATGATTGTGTTATAACTACCACTGTAAATGAAAAAAATTTAATTGTATGGTGTGGATTGTTTAAACTGGGTGTTTCATATAGTGAATGTTGTCAAATAAAATATATTTTCTAGGGGACAATTATTTCCTCAAATAACATGGTTTTATAGTATTGTATATTCACATGATCCTCACAGGAATCCTAGTGGTATTTTCTATCACATTGTAGATTTTCAAGAGTCAACTGGCTTGCTAGTAGAGCTCCCTTGGTGAATCGGTGGGACTACATTAGCTTTTAATTTTATATAATTCCACACTATCATGAGTCCTATCCTTTATTTATCACTTACACACCTCTTTTAATGTATTATATTTTGGAAAGATCTATATTTTAATGGAATTTAAATTTTACCCTTTCAAAAATGGGATATTCATTAAACAATTCTTCAAAATATATATATGAGTGTTGGATCATAGAAAAGTGTTTTATTTTTATAGTTTAATGCCTAAAAATTATCTCTATAATTCTATTTATTTTTTGAGTTCCAACCTATAAAAACTAAATTTAAATATGAATAGGTAGATGATCGAATTATAACTGAAACATTGTGACCCTTTTGGATAAATCATGCGGCATGTCTAGAGAGCATTAGGGTGTTTCACGATGTATTCTAAATGCGTGCATCTGGTTGCATGGTTCTACCCATGATATAATGTTTTTATTGGGGATAAATTTATGGTTTTCACATAGTTTTTATAATTTTGTGCATAAACCACAAGATATGACTTGAAAATGCAGTATCCATACATGTATTCCACATGGTTTTTTAGCCATGTTACTATTAAAAAGGGGAGTGTTTTTTGTTTTTCCCCTACCTATTTATTTCATTACTTATCCATATTTCTCCTCCAATATACACATACCATACACCACTATTTAAGAGCTTCTCCTCTCCTCTCCAAGGGATTCAACAATCACCCTCATTTGATGTCAAAATCACTTTCTATTAGTCCCATTAGATGCATAATAGTAGTCCCTTCATTCATCCTTCCAATATCACTTGTTTACTTACAATATTTAGTTATACATTTGTTTGAGATAATTAAACATAATTTTAGGGTGATTGAATCGTAATTAATTTTTTATTGAACCACCATAAATCAAATCAATATATTTAATGAGTAAAGCATCCATGTTACATGTTAGTTGGTTTTCAGATTATCCGCTAAAGGATTTCCATTTTTTAAAATATAATTTTTTCCCACAAGATATATTGTATGTGTGTTTTACAATAAGTGTTAAATTAATTTATTAATACATTGTCAATTAAAATATTTTGACTTTATATATTAATTTAAATCATTTGAGTTTTTTTACCTCAACCTGAACCACCCCCTTAGGGTGAGTTTTATATACATATTGACCTTTAGGCTTTTTACGTAATTAATATCTCTTATGGATGTCTCTTCAAATGATCAACTTGTAAAACCATTTTAATCCCTATTTTTTAATATTTTGGATGTGAGGAATGATCCCTCTTTGGGGTAGGGGTAATTTATATGGTGTTATATAAACATAGTTGGACAGAATTTCACTCATTATATAATAAAACCACTTTGAGGGGTGATTTCTTCTCTTACAAATGGGAAAATAAAATGAATTTATTTGAAATGGTAAATATTATTTATATTGATAAGTCCCTCCTTAAAATTCTACACTAGAGTTTTGATATGGTGTGATCATTGACATTTTCCTTCCACATGTTTATTATTGAATGGTTTTAATGGACTAGATGAACACATGGCCAGTAGTTAACGATAAATGAATTATATTTAAAATTATTCTTTTATATTTGAGTGATTATATATTTCCCTTTAGATAATAGAGAGATAAGGTGTCATATATAATAATTTTTACCTT
This sequence comes from Viscum album, assembly GCA_963277665.1. Lineage (NCBI taxonomy): Eukaryota > Viridiplantae > Streptophyta > Magnoliopsida > Santalales > Viscaceae > Viscum > Viscum album. The sequence continues at coordinate 38,604,643 of OY728160.1, read as the reverse complement.
TTTGATAATTTACTAACGGGATCTCAAGTGGGATCATTTTCCCTAATGTCTCACGCCCCTTTAGATGAGTATGTTTGCATGACATCCATATCACATTGGTTTTTGGGCATGTTTTTCCACACCCACTTGATTATGAGGTTGGGTAGGACCCTTATTTAAAATTTTCACGATACTCATCATGGAATCCTTCCCATGGGAATAATGACCGTTCTTATTATTATTAGACTCTTGTTACTATTATTTTTAGAATTACGTATGGGCATAAATTTCATGTATTGGGTTATATCTAATACTATATATATGTATATATATTATTAGGTGTGTGTGTGTTAATAAAAATTTCAATTAGTATATTTAATATATAAATCATCTAAGGTATCCTCTCTTAGTTCAAAGGGGGTAGTATCAGCCAAGTGAACCGTTGCAGTCTAAGATGACCTGTTTATAGCTTTTATTATTATAAATTATGTCCTTTGTCTACAAACAATAATATTTTATATTCACATAGTAGATTATGATTTATTTACCATTGGTGGGGGACTAAAGAGTATATATCACAACCTATTCATGACATAATTTCACTAGTGTACCCTAAAAACCACATGGATGTAGGACCCCATTCATTGGATTATGATTGTGTTGTTATGGTAATAATGGGGGGATACGAGCATATGATTAATCCATAGCTTAGGATACCCAAGTATATATACATTTTTGTCTTTTTGTTTATTTTTTTAACACAATATTTTTATATTTCCTAATTCATTTTTTTTCTTAGATTATCTACCATCACTCGTCAAAATATTCATGTTGGTGAATTTATCATTGGACACTATTATCAGTTATAATATTTAAATTTTGCTGCTATTTATTTTATTTTTCTTTCTTAAACTATTTTCTCCTATGAATATACTAATTTTATACTGTATTGTTGATAGTATAGTGTCGCCACAATACCATTATAGGACCCTCAATGGTAGTCGGAAGCATGTAGCATATGGGGAGGCATGATTTAAGCCATTTGACTGACTAGATCATTAGACCATTTCAGTGGATCTTGGGTCATGATGTTTTAAATTGGTATCATATGTGATTATTTTTCTTGACTTTCTTTTTAGGGGTGGTAGAATAGAGACTATTATTATATAATTTCTTGGTTAATAGTCTCTTTTGGAGTGATCAATCAATGCATAGGGAAAAACCAAGTAGTCGGTGATGAATTTTTTTTATTTTTGTGCATTATTATAGTTGATTACGATTTCACCTTCATTGAATGGATTTTCTAATTATTGACATATTATATTTAAATTATTTAACCCTTTTCTCTGTATGATAATTATATTGAATTACATATATAATTATAGGTATGTAGAGATTCACATACCATGCATATATCATTCCATGAATGACACATTACTAGATTCTATGATAAATATTTTGCATTCCTTATGAATTTTATTTGAATTCATATATATATACCTAGTTCGAATAATTATTGTAATTTTTATTTATGTAATTTTTTTGGATTTTTTTCATTATATGCTAGTTTTACATGTTTATTTGTCCTACCTTTTTACTTATTTAACATGTTTACCTATAATTAATGCATGTGATAGCATGAATAGTTATAATTATGTAATAAAATTGGTTATTATTATGCAAATATCGACCTAAGTGGAGTTTTAGCATATATAATGATGTTGGATCCTTATTTAACAAATCATAATAGGATTGATCCATAGAACACTAGATACGTAGGTTGACATGTACGGGTTGTAAAGAATTTGATCAAAACATCAATCTATAAATTTTATGGGCGAATTATATATCAGAAAATGGGGACCCATATAATCAATAAATAATATATTATTTTTATATTGCAAAATAATACTGTATAAATATAAAAGTTCGAAATTTTTGACATTAAAAGGATTTGGGTGTTTATGGAAATTTTATGTGACTCGACCCATATAATTCAGCCATGATCTATTATTTATTTGGTATATACTATAACCAAAAAATGTATGTTTCTCGTGGTGATAAATTTTAATGAAATAAATCCATATTGATTTTTTAAGACCCACATAGGTCACATTATCTCTTATTCCTTAGCGATTAACCCCATCATGCTCTATTGGGTTATATATGGATTGTTGTTTAATGTATCTACAATTTATAATATGGTTTTGAATATATAAATATGGTGACATAATACATGACCAATACCATTATCCTTGATAAGATATTTTCCTGATTTTGATAAGTATTATTAGGAGACTATATATCATTAAAATGCTAATTCCAACCTAAAGGGTATTTTCCTCTATAAGTTGGAATTAAAATTTTTATTAACTAATCTGAATATGAAATGTTATGAATAAATAAATGATGACTAAAATGTGTTTATAATATAAACCACTTAAATTTGAAATGATTTCATTTAAGTTTTAAATCATTTAAGGAAGTTTATATAACGTTCATCTCTACCTTGTTGAATTAGATATTAAATTTTCTATGTATATTTTTCCTTATAATCCTACATTTACTTTAAAGGAAGACTTAAAAATTATTAAATATAAAATATAAATCAATGAATCTCATTAAATGAAAGATTAATACGATGTTTATAGATTTAACCCATGAGTAATGGTGGTTTTAATCTTCCATGAGTTTTTACTTCGACAGTAGTATGAGAGTTTCCCATAGGCTTCTTATTATATAAAGAGTAAGAGGTTTGGACTAGTTGTCTTCTCTGAATGGCATAGTTATAGGTTCACTGCTTTATAAATTTTTATTGTTATATCCTGGTCTAGGTTTCTACCTTAAATCTAATAACCTTGATGTATTCTTTTGAACCATTTCAAATAGGTGGTGTCATTTGAGTGTCATCGTCACTAGTAGGAATCATAGTTTATAAAATGTATCATGCGGTGGATTGGTGGTTATTTTTAATTTTACCATTGTAAGGGTGTGATATTCATGTAATTCTCGGTTTCAGTGGGATAGACATGCCTAGAGAATGACTGACTAGTAAGTGGGTCATGTGACCCATCTTTTCCTCTTATAGGATTGATGACATGGGATGTCATTAGTCATATTTAAAGTCATATGGGACAATAAGACATTGTTCTAGTTATTTTCTTATGGATTATAATATACTTGAATGAATAGGGATAATGATTTACTACTTAAATATCTTGATAAAGTAAATAATATAAATTTTGAATCATCTCAAATATATTGATGATGGTCTAAAAATGATCATGAGTTTTAACAAATATGTCATTTTGTTTTATATTTACACTTAATGTTATGGTGCATGTGGACTTTACTCAAGAAGAGTGTAACATGCATCAACAAAGTAAATCTAATCTAGAAGCCTCTTAAGCATCTATTTTGCTTATATTTTTGAATGGGTTCATAGTGAATGTGTCTTGACCATGACTAGAAATTGGTCTCAGTGTTTGATATAGCATTTGTTGTGGGATGAGTTCATGTTCATAGTAATTAAATGATAATGACACTCCTATGTTGGGGATAATTTAATCAAGAAGGATTAACATATCCTTCAAAGAAGAGGGTGAAAAACTAGTAAAGTACCATTTAGAAAATGTTGGATTTTTTTAATTAACTTGAGGCTAGAATGTTTTGAAATATTTCAGTTCTTGTGAGGTAACACAGTAAAGGTAAGGTAGGATATTTAGGAAATATTAGTGATCATAATTTGTCGGAGATGGATATTTATGGTTGTGATTGAGTTGTGACATAATTTCTCATGTTTTATTTTCATTTGGGATGGGAAATGATGATTTTTGGCAGTTTCAGTTATGCTTCTTCAAAAGGTGTCAATTGACGGTGGCTTGGTATTTTTTTCTTTTGTATTCTCTTTAAAATTGTTGGTTGGAAACCATATCATGAACATTATCTTAGATATGGAAAAAATTTCTTTGGTATTCTTGTTAATTATTAATATTATCTTAGTGTAATCATGTCTTAGTGATGATCATGTCCCCTTTCTTGACATTATCCCAAATAAACTAAGAGAGCATTGGTTTTTTATCGTACTAAATTAGATGTTATGGGGGCCTGATAAACAAAATACATGAGGTATTATTCTTCTATATGGTAATTTTATGAGATGTGGTTTTCCTAAATGATTCACTGGATAGAGATTAAAAAATTCCTTGGATGGAGTTATGAGCACGAGATGGCCCTTTAACTTTCATACTGTTAGGCTCAGTCGGTGTTTTGATATGTGGAAATATCAAGTATTTATCAAAATCTCACTCATAATAATTGAAGTAGGGGTAACCCTGAATGTGCTCTTTGGACTTCAGTTAATGACACTAAGGGTACCCTGGACATCATTCGGGCATAGACGATATGTTAAAATGGGTGACATTATATAAGAATATGTTTAATCACACCACCTAAAATGAAATTTGGTATTGAGAGGTAACAAGAATTGGGATAAGCTATTGAGTTGATGTTTTTTACATAAGAATGGGGTGCCTTTAAAAATGTTGTTGTGGTTTGGGATGTGATAGGCTAGATGTCTAACTTGAGAGTTTTGGGAATTGTAAGCCATGAATAGCTCGAACTGTATCATCATGTTCAATTAAATATGGTAGGCGAGGAACTATTTCATTGCACATCTTAGGAATGAGGAGTGTTAATTTTAAAGCAAAACAAGATTTTAATTAAAATAAAACATGATCAACTGAAATGTGGACAATTGGGATTGGAATGTTTATTAATCAAAGTAACATTCCAAAAGAATCATTAGTACTCTAAGGAAAAGTTAAAATTGAAAATTATGATAGTGGAGATACCATTACTCTATATTGTCATATAATTTCTAGAACCCAAATTATAGAGCATCATAGTTTGTATATTTATGTAAATAATGATTTGATAAAGATTTGGCTGACACATGCAAGGGTATTTTTTCTCTAAATGCATTAGTTTTAAATATGAGTGTTGGATCGAGTTTTAAAAGCATTGATACTATATGAGTAAACTGATTCTTATTGGATATTTGGGTATGTAAAAATAAAATAAATGAATTTGAATAAATCATCATGACTAGAGTATGTTGGGTGTCGTTTTTGTTTCTCAACATAGTTTCTTAGGTGTGAGAAGTTATATGTTTGGGAGGATAAAAAGCTATGTGTTTTGGACCACACTAAAATTTCACTGGAATATAAATTTTACCATTTAGTGGAAGAAACCTTCTCTAATAATATATTAAGAATCTATGTATAGTCATTATTAAACATAAATTTAGTATTTTTTGGGTATGTTTTATGAAATGGAAACTATCTTGGGTGTTCAATTTCTATTCTGGTTCATTGATCACAAAAAATTCTATTTCAGAAGGAACAGGTGGAGGTAGACAATTTATTTGATACATTGAACCCTCTAGGTGAAACAGTGGGGCATATACCTAGAAGACAAGGTAGTTTCATGATTTTGACTAACTGTGTGCATTAGGTCCCATAATCATGCACTTTTTATAGTGTTTTAATAGAGGTTAAATTCAAATTTTGTGCATAGTTTTTCAATATGTGATAAATAATGGTGAAAGACACCTTTAATAAGAACTATCCACGTGGATTTGGTGCATTATTCGGCTAAACATGTGGTCAAAACAAGTTCATTATAAAAATGTAATAATTCCCAGTTTTTCTAATAACGCATTATTTCTTTCCACCCACTTCATTATCCTCCCACTTGTGCATATAATCTTGCCAATAATGAGAGCTCCTCCTCTCCTCTATTAAATAATGGATCTATCACCCTCATAGAGTGTTAGAATCACTTTATGTTAGTCTATTTGGAAGCGTAATTGTAATAACATCATTCCTCATAGTACTTTTTTTTCCATTTCGTTCCAAATTTGATGATATCTCTATATGAGACAATTCTACATTATTTTAAGGAATTTTTTATTCATCATTTTCTCTCGATCCAGCTAAAATAAAATCACGATATTGGATGAGTAAAGTGTCTTTATTATACGTTTAGTTTAATATATCTTCTCCCCTAAATCATCACCATTTCATAAAGTATTTCATTGTGTTGTATAATGGATTTCCATGCATTTCCATTTAAATGTGAAATTACTTATGTAAGATCAAATTTCATAAATTATTTTTTTCTATTATTCTTTAATTAAAATAAATGGAGGTTGTTTACCTCAAACCAAAACACCCCTTTTAGTTAGTTGTTTATATACATTTACTGTTATACTTGTTTACATAATTAATTACCCTTAAGGATGACACTTCAAATTTTTGATTTATAGGTCCCTATCTTGCAAACATTTGACTATCATTAGGATTTTTTTAATGATCCCACAAGGAATGTATAATTTAAATGGAGTTATGTTAATAGAATATGGCATATATTCCTGCATTTTATAATAAAATGACCTTTGATGTATGTTACCTTCACTAATGAAATGGGAAAATCTAATGGATTTATTTGAAATGATAAATGTAATGTCTATGGATATGGAACACTTTATTATTATATGTTATAGTAGTGATATGGAATGTACATAGACGTGGGAATTCCTCTTGTTTATAATTGAATGTTTTTAATTTAATAGATTAACCCATGATCTATATTAAATTTTAAATGAATTATATTGAAATGGATCCATTGAACCATTGGATATTCAGGTTAACTATTTATGGATCCTTGGGATAATGAATAAAAGAGAAAGAAGATCACCTTATTGATTGATGACTAAATGGACCTCGAGTAGGGTTATTGGACATGAGGTGTCACATCCCTATAGTGAGGATGTTCACATGAAAAGCATGTCACATGGGTTTTGGGGAATGAAATTTTAGGCCCCCATAATTATGAGGATGGGTAAGACCATCTTCATTAATAGTCATGATACTCAGCACAACATCTTATATTTATTGTGGTCCATATGCATGATTACCCTTATTATTATTATGGGACACATATTTCTATCATATGTAGTATTATGCAGGAACACCAGTGTCATGGCTCAAGTATTATATAATATGAGTAATCAAAATATATATGGCTATAAATGTTACTATATCTATAGTGTGTGTGTGTACACATATATATACATATATATTTATAACCATTGTTATCCCATTAAATATTGAAGAAAATTGCATCCATGAGGTGACACATACGATCTTATGTTAGCCTATTAACAACATTTAGTATTCTTCCTTATTATAATAACCTACACATTATCATATTTCAAATTAACATATTAGATTATTCATTAATCATTGTCAGTGGTGGATTAATGATTATATATCCCAACTTTTTTACAACTTCATTGCACTGGGGTGCCCAAGAAGATATCATGGTTACTAGAATATGTTCATTGGATTACGATTGTGCATTTGGGTTTGTATTATAGAAATATGATCACAAGACTAAGTCGATGATCATAATTCTCATAGAGATATACCTTTTGTTCTTTTTGTATATTTTTTACATATAAAATTCATTTATTATATTTAATACTATATGATTATTGTATAGATTATTTAGAATCACTCATTCATGCATTTATGGGTTTCTATTTGGCATTGGAGACATTTATTAATTATTATATTAATATTCCACTCCTATTTATTAATTTATATATATTATGTTTATTCCGGCTTATTAATATACTGATGTGCTGCATTGGATATGAGGGTGTAGTCTCCCCGTGATACCATCAATAGACTCATGCTTCTAGTTGTCAATGTTTGGAACAAATGGAGGTGTAGTTGAGGCTATGCGATCGACTGAATTAGGGAACTGTTTTAGTAGTTTGCGGGTCAGAAAGTTGCATCTCAAACACCCCTGAAAACATTAAATCGTCTTAAAAAATTTTATAAATAGATTTAAATTCTGAATACCTTGAATATTTTGGTTTATCTAAAGGTCCAAAGTGGTGAAAATAATAGAATATAAGGAGTTACTATTTTTTAGTGAGGGGTGTGGCAAACATGTAACTATTAAGAATATTAAAATATAATAATGGAACGCTAATGGGAAAGATCCTAAAAAGTTCCCTATGATTTAATATAGGATTATATTGAATATAAATGCATTCATTTAATAGGGTTTAGACATGTTTTGTGTCATTTTAACCCTTATAATTTTATTTCGATGCCTCATTAACCTATCATGATCTATACTATATTAAATGAATTATTTCCCTTAAATAAAATTAAAAATGATTAAAATTTGGGTTTAAAATATTAAAAAATAATAATTTCAGTATCCTAAAAAATGGAATTAAATTTACAAAATTCATTTCATTTAGAAGGTATAAATTTCTTTTTAAATATGTGCATAAAACTCAAAGAAATTGATGTTAGTAAATTTCATTTTTATGCATAAAATGATAGTTAACTTTATTCCATTCCATGTAAAAAATACATTATGAATATTAAATGTTTTATTAAATATTTTAAACAAATATTTAATTAAAATAATTCAACTATAATGATAATATTATTTTACGACGATTAAAAAAAATTATGAACAAATATACTATTTTGACGAAAAACATCTCTTTTTACCATCATATTCATTTATTTTAATTTCTAACAGATTGAAATATAATGAATTAATATAATACATATAAAACAATTCTTAAATTCATTACTCCAATTCCTAATATTTAATATAATGGAAATGAAATAACAATATCATTTAATAATAATTAAATAATATATCAAAGTGCATTTAAACTTGGTGTTTTGGATAAAAAAATTTATCAAATAAATATGATTTATTTAAAGATAAATATACATTAAAATAATGGGGTGTAACTATCAGATTAGTTTTATTTTGTATTAAATAATGTATAGTGGAGTCTTTGGAAACTATATTTTGGAAATAGAGATTTGTTAACATAATAATGTTATAGACTTTATGTGTATGTCTAAGTAAATGAAAACATCATAAATTATTTAAAATTAAAAGAGTGTGTAATTTCCTAGAAATGAAATTTATATATGGGAAAAATATATTGGATATAGGATATAAAAAATATAAACAAATGAGAAATAACTCTAAAATGTTTTGTTACGAAATAATTATATTTTCATAAAGTGAGGATCAAGTGGATCTAATTAAACACCCAGTTTCACACTCCATTGGGATATATATTTAATGACTCACTTAATCATTAAAAACCATTATGAAGAATATAAATGTAATTTAAGGTTGTAATATAAAACATTTTAAGGATAGATATACTAAATTGAATATCACAAAGATATCTTTGTTTAAATTTGAGGAGTTTTTATTTTATCTAAATATATCAAAGTTTACCTAAAAGTAAAATAGTTTGAAATGAGGTTTCCATTTGAGGAAAAATATTATGATTGAGTTTTAATATTAATGTTCTAATATAACCTAATCATAGTAAATATTATTAAAATTATATTTGATTTAATTTTTTTTGAAATAGGAACATGAAAATTAATTCATGAAGTGTAAGGCTCTATAAATTTGATATAATTATTGGCAATTGGGGCTTATATGGAAAACCAAACTTGTGAATCAAAATATATGACTATTTTATAAGAAAATAAGTGTCTCAAAGTATGATATTGAATTGGAATATTTTTATTTATTTATAAAAATAGTTATTTTCATTTTTGTGTAATAATAAAAAAAAATAGGAATCACTTTTTCTGGGGGATATGATTGCCTAATATTTTAGTATGTTTTATTGATTTTCAATATATTATTTTGAATATATTATTTCACATTCATAATTGGATTAATTATAACTATAATAAATTTTATTTTCATAAAAAATAATAAAGAATTAAAAACATTGATACATTATAAGAGTCAATATGAAACATCATTAAGAAATGTAAAAGTGAAATAAATCAATAATTAAATAAAAATGAAATGAATATAAAATCGATATCCTCATGGTTTCCTATGAATATCCTAACACCTATTAAAAAATGAAAATAATGTAGATTGATAACAACATAATATAAATTTTAATGAATAAAAAAATATGATGAATGGTTTTAGGTAATGTTTTGGATTGAATTATAACAATTATATATTGTTGAATGGATTATATAGTGGTTAAGATTATGTGAATATTTAAACCTAATTTTTTAATTAATGGTTATAAATAAAAGTAACCATAATATAAAATATATATTAAAAGGGAATGAAATATATTCGAGTAACAGATTATTCCAATCAAACTCATTTACTTCATATTAGAGGTGAAGTAGCATGACTTGGGTTTCAACTAGACAAATCCCAATCTAAAAATAAATAAGGGAAATCTGAGAGAAATTTTCCAATATATATATTTAATCATGGTTGTGTCATGATGAGTCCCATTTTTTTAACCACAACCAATAATAACCACCACTACTTATCTCATACTTAGTTCTGATACCTAAATTTGTAGGGAATTGTTTGTATAATTTTTTATTTTTTATTACATTAATTTTTTTTAATATTTATATTATAATTATTACATATGTTTTAAAATTTATTCATTTACAAATATTTAATATAATAATATTAACATTTTTCTTTAGAATAAATTATTTTTTAAGATTTAGCTCTTATTTAAAAATTATTCAGTCATGAAGAAGTAGTAACAAAATCATTTCAGGATTAAAATATTTTCCTTAACTATTTAAATTTTTTTACTATTTATTTTTAAACAAATTGTTCTCTATAGAGTAATAATGAATTTATTTATATATATAAATAAATAATAAATTAATATCAATCAAAATATTTTCTTTTGGAATGAAGTATAAAAAACTCTACTTAAAAATTCATTTCTTTTTCTAAAACCCTGTTTTAATGTTTAATGTGAACTTATATAAAAGGATAGATTTCATCAATTATAGAAATTTATACTAAAAATATAATTTTCAATTAAAATATACTAATTTTTTAATGATTTTATTCAATTTTATTATTGTAAAAATAATAAATAACTAATAAAAATATTATTTTTCACGTTAAAAATTTTATTTTCCAAGGAATTGTTTTTATAAATATTTTGTAATTTATATATAAATATATTAATTTTATATATTTTAAATGATGAGAATAATATGATTTTTAAAATTATAATAATATATATTCACGTCCATTAAATTATTAATTGATATGAAAACATGATAGAAACACGTAATATGTAAAAGACATTTTTGGATAAAAAACTATAAATTTCAATATCATATATTTTAATGTGAAAGTTAATACTATCATATTTATAAATATTATTATTATTAATTGATTAAACATTTTAAATCATCATATTTAATTTCAGTACAACGGGTCATATTAAATTTTTAATAAATAAAATAATATCCAAAACTAATTTTTAATCAAGTTTAATAATAGTAAAAATGAATAACATAATGTTGTTGTAATTATACTAAATTAGTATAAAAAATATTATATAAGACCTTTATGATTTTCTAAGGTCATATATACATGTCCTATTGATATTTATCCCCTTATCTCACAAAACTCCATATAAATTCCATTCATACTACTTATAACTCATTTAATTCAAATGAAATGTGCATAATTTTTAGTGAAAAAAGTCCCACTTTTACCAAAATATAGCCACACAATCACATATAAATTGATATAAAACCAATCCCATATAACCTATACAATAATCCTTTTAAATTTTTTTTAAACCTTTGTTGTGAAAATGATTCCCATGTCCACCAATTCCATGATTCCTTTTAAGAAACAAATCACCAATTTGAGTATTTCCCAACCCCAAATCTATTTTTCTTTATCATTATCATCCATAATACTCCAACCCTATACAAATAATATTAATATAATGAAATAAATATCATTTGAATACAAAATTTAATTATTTTAATTATTAAAAAATTTATTATTTACCCAATATACATTCGAAAAATTAAAACATTGTATATGCATAATTTCATAATTCCATCTTCAGGGATAATGTTTTTCATATATCATCCAGTAATTTCATGGATGTATATAAAAATTTATCTAATCAATAAATATGATATCATGGAAAAATATTATTATTTATAAAGAAATAATTACTTATCTTTATATTTATCCATCTATTGAAAAATAAAAATGCCGCACATCTGTACATGCAAACTCCCACTTCCAAATATGACCTGTTGCATTTTTCTTCACTTCTTTAGATGGATGGGTAAAAAATATATATGAAGAAAATATGTAATATTAGTGATTAATATATTTCTTGAATTTTTTTTCTAATTAAAACAAAAAAATAGTTGATCGTCATTATATTATATCTAGGATTTTGTAGATTACATGAAACTTTATCTTCACTAATTTAATCCCCACAAATAATTAAAGAATATCCCATTAAATTAATCAATAACATTATAATGAATTTGTAAAAAAATTATTTAAAAATGAAATATTAAAAATAATAAGTGAATTTGTATTGAAATCGATACTATCAACCTTGTATGAAATGATCATGGATTAACATACACAATGAAAAAAATAAACAATAACTATATAATGAATGTATATTAATTGATTATAATAATATAGTAGACAAGGTATTGTATGTTAATAACATTGTTAAATGAGTTATTCATATATATATTTTTCTTATATAAGAGGTTATTTCATTTTCGTGGAGGTTAATATTTCAGATAATGTTTTTTCATATAAAATTATCTTATTTAAGACTTGTTCTTAATTATTCACATATTATCATTTATATGGTTTATATATTTTTCATAGGAAATAAATTATTGAATATTTTTATTTTTGATATTTTAATTCATATTTCACATTTCCTTCTTAAATGTGATTGGATTCATAAGTTAAAAATTCTATCAGGGTTTATTTTTTAATATTTATTATTTTGGGTTAGGAAACACTCTCATAAATATCCCTAATTACTGTACTACTAATGTTACAATTTTTTATTTTTAAATCAAAGAAATTATTCATTTATAAGACATTAATATTTATCTTTATCTATTTTCAAATCGATGTAATATTTCTATTATAAAGATATGGGTTTCAATAAATATTTTCTGTAATATTATTCACATAATTATATTTTTTTCATCCACTCCACATTTATGGAAATATCATACATTTAATTTAAATTCCATTTTTTACATTTCTCATTTTATTTAATATTTTAATAATTATTATAAATATATTATATAAGATTATATTTAACATTGTCATCTGACTTCCTTTTTTATAACATTTACTTTTATTTTCAAATCTGAAAGGAATATTCATTTAAATATATTCAATAATAAAAACTTTTCCCACTGTCATAATTAATTTTTATTCAATAAATTTATCTTTAAGATTTAATTATTTTTACATGAAATTTTTTTACCCTATTTATTTATTAAAATATTAACAAAAAATTGTATCAAAAAATATAAATGGTATTTCATCATTACTATCTAGGTAAATATTTAATTTCATTTTAAAGGTATTTTTTTTTCATCATATTTAAAATATCCTTATGTTTATCAAGGGATATGTTCTAATGATTCAATCCACCTATATACTCTATATGGATTCTGATCGTGTTATTCAAATTATTGATTGGGGAAAGTATTAACAACCCATGTTTTTGTATTGTAGTTAAGATGATTGTTTATTACAAGGGAATATTGATTATGTATTATATTAATCATTCAAGAAATGATGATTCCATTTGATATGGGTATGTAATGGGTTGGTGAAGAATTATATTTCCCTAATATTTATTGGTTGGTATCATGAGATAAAAAATTTTGTGTATATTGTGCATTCCATCCTTCTATTTATAATTTATTTGTTGTTCCTAAAATATATATATGATGTCATGGTTTTGGCCTTGATAGTAAGAATGATATCATAGAAATTGTTAGGGTTTTAAGAATTATAGCATGTCCACAATCATGATTAGGGGTTTAATTTCTTTTTTATTTTATTGAATGTTGTAATTATGTATTAGTTGTGATCATAAGGGAATAAATGATTTAATGTCAATGGTCTTGATGATAAATACGATGTATTGGATGCAGTTATTGTAGTAATATTATGATATCTAATATTTTTCATTCCTTCACAATTATATTAGAAAATTATATACATATCTTAATTCAATTCCATTTTATCCATTGATATATGGTTCCCATTATTCAGAAACAATTAAATTTAATTATTTTTTTAATTTTATGCATGCCTTATTTATTCAATTATAGAATCTAATATAGGAAACACCTTCTTGAAAATATGAGCTATAATTTTTATTTTTTTATTCCCTTAGAGTACCAAGAAGTCATCTTTGAATTAATTTAAGTATGTACTTATTGGAATATGATATTTTTAAATATGTTTTTAATATTTTAAATTAGATTATCAAATGTAATATTAAAATAATGTATATATGTTGTCTCCTAATAAATATAAACTATGTTATTCCTTGTTTTGTGGTACTTAGAATCTATTATTAATATAATAAATTATTTTAGATAGAACATGATTATTAATAAAATAATGGTATGAGCTTGTATGGGACTTCGCCTAACTCAGTTTTTCCCCTATTTCCATCTCTCTTCCTTTCCAGGGATGTCAACAACTACTTCCTCAAAGCCACTATGATGTAGTCCATGGCATACATATCCTCATTCGTAGGGGCGTCTACTTATGGGGTCAATCCACCTCAGTGATTCTCATTGTTGGATTGTTCTCTCTCCCTAGTTGTTGACATGGCTCGGGATTTTCTAGGCGGTGGTGAAATGTCTAAGTCATGACACCTTTTCTATAGACAATGGGGCATCACCTCATTTCAATGTTTGTTATGGATGTTTTGGTATATTTGTTTTGGTCTTCGTGTGTAGATCTGAAGAAGGATATGGGATTGCAGATAGCGGTGAGGTCTATATTGGGTGTGGTCTAGAGATGGTGATTATTTGTTGAGTTCTTTTTTTTAATCAAAAGGATTTAAGGCTTTGGTTATTTCATGGTGGTGACATCTCCGGGTGGCTTCCTTCGGTGAGATTCCATTGTTGGGGATTCTATGTTCTATGTGGCATTGATTTTGGTGGTTCCATTGATGTTGTTGTATTCGATAGAGGTGAGTTTTTCTCGTGAATGGTGAAATTGTTTATGGAGATCATTATGAGAATGATGGATTTTGTTTATTTATATGGTTTGATCCCAAAGGTGGGATGTTAGTATACCCGAACTCGACCACATAGAATAGTCCCTAGAGGAGGATGTAGAGTTGGTAGTTAATCTTTGCAGAGATTAACAAATTTTGTTGTTTGAGATGGTATTGTTTCGTCCATAGGATCATTAATGTGAATTGAAACCTAAAACATACTACTAGAACAACCTTGAAATTGTAACCAACATTATCATGATCAAATGTAGGGGAGGGGGACCTCCATGTTGTTAGTCTAGTTTTACTCTTTTTGACCTTCGTATGTGTTGTCGAAATTTCATGAAGTTACTTACGGTTTTCCCAGTTTCCCATAAAAGGGAGCTGTAAAAATTAAAAAAAAATCTTCAGGACATTGGATGAAATATAATAAAGTATCCCCCAACTATATGTTTCTAATGATTAGTAGTTAAAGTCTCTTCCATTAGTTATAGAATATTCAATAAATTTTAAATTGTTAATATGAACATAAACATGTTTTAAGGATCTTCTGTAACTCACATATGACATAGTACCAAAGATACACCACATTTATCTTTTCAAAAATTATAATACTTTTTATCATAAATTTATATGATTTTCCAACATCTAATGTCATTCCGTATATGTGGATCAACTGGCGACCACTAGAATCCCATAATCAGGATCAATGTAGTCAATGAAATCTATGGAATTCTAGACTACATTAAAATACATAAGTATCACTAATGTTTAAAAATATTACTCAATTATCCTAGAACTGAAAGATTTTACTTTCTCAAATAAACCTCAGTAAGGGAAGGCATTAACAATAAAAAACTTTATTATCAATTTAAAAAATTTCCTTTTAAATATCATTTTGTGATCCTACAAACTAATATGTATACCATATATATTCTTCCAATTTCTTTTATTCATCATTCCAAACACACTCACTTGTTATTTTTATTCCACATAAATCATAGAGATACCCATCACTAGGTTAACATGATGAAATCCCCTCATACCCCCCACTCATAATGTAGGAAAACTCATTCTCTTGTTCCTATTGTATAATAGTATATAAACAATTATCAAAATGTTATATAGAGTCCATTATTATCAGTTGAATCTCAATATAATGTAAAAGTACATCCTCATGTATCCATTATAACATAGATTTAATCATTCTTCCTGGAGCTCTATCCCATTTTTCATAGGGCCAATCATATAATCAATTTACCATTAATGCTCTGGATTCCTTAAAAAATACTCATTTTGAAAGAACCCGGAACTTCATTTGCAGGTATGTCTTTACCATTTTCGATGTTTTTGAGAAAATATGAATTTATGGAAATTTTTGAAGTACACGCCTTGTACTTTCGGAGTACACACCGTGTACTCCCTTTCCGCACCAGGCCATGTGCTAGCTATGTTCGGGCCATACACACGGTGTGTAGGGATGAAGTGGAGGCTGCTTAAGTTGGTGTACGAAAAAATAGAGTATACGTCGTGTACTCAATAAGTACACGTCGTGTATTGTTTTTCATTAAACGGACTGGGGTCATGCCTAATCGACAAAAACATATTCTTCTAGATCTTGTTCGACCAAGAGAAGTCGTATGGCCGCAAATATTCTCCGAGCCTCCGAGACTCCGTCCGTTCTCTGATTCAATCGTCATCGATTGCGCTGGAACTACAGCGGTGAGTTCTTCCTTCTCCTTGAGCCTTATTTTCTAATTCCTCTTCTTTCTCAAGATATCGTTAGTTAAAAATTTTGGACGTTTTCTCACATCTTCTACATTCTATGTAGAATCAATCTTCATGGCTCAAGTATATTAATCTCCTAGAATCCGACGGGGTATTGCGTGTTTACCGTTTTTCCTTGTGGTTATTCTTGCTTTTCTTGCATGCTTGTGTAGAGGTAAATTAATCATGTTTGTGGATAATTATTTTTCTTGGATGTTTTTCCAACGCTTGTTCTATTTACGACCTTTGGGTCTTTGTTTGACTTGGCTGTTTTTCTTGTTTCCTTGCCTAGTGACCGTAGGATGGAGTGATGATAATAACATGCTTGTTTTTTGTACACTGTTAAGCCAATCAGATCTATAGGTGTACTTGGTTATCCAAGTAGAACTATAGGTGTAATTTGGCCTTATATCATTATTATGCACTAACTGGCATGAGGCTGTGAGAACCTGGTGCTATAGACTATCAGGGGTAGACCGAGTGATCTTCCCAGGGGGACTTTGACATTATAGGCTACAGGGGATAAACCGAGTGAGCTTCCCAGAGTGCCTTGGATCTTATAGACTACAGGAGGGTAGACCGTGTGAGCTTCCTCAGAGAGTCTTTACTTGTTGAATTGTTTTAAAACCTTTTCCAGGCTAGAGAAGGAATTGACTGAGTGAGCTTCCTTAGAGAGTATGATATTGACCTGAAACTATAGGAGGAATTGACCGAGTGATCTTCCTTAGAGAGTTTCTAGACATTGGTGCCATGAGGGTTAGACCATATGATCTTCCTCAGAGTGTCCTTGACTACCCTAGAATATAAGGGGAATTTACTGAGTGAGCTTCTCAATAGAGTCTTATAAATTCGTTAGACAAAAATAGAGGGGTTTGGATGAGTGCACTGCCCAGAGGGTTGTGGTACTTCTTGGTTAGGACCGGTGGGGATGGATGCGAGTACATCCCAAAGGGTATCCTATTGTGGTTATCTGTTTGATTACTACTGCTTGATGTTGTTCTATAGATTGATTATGGTTGTGCATCATCATGTTTACTGCTTACTGATTACTGCCCGTTGTTGTTATTACTGTTTACTGTTTACTATACTAGTACCTGCCATATACTCACTGACTGTTTGGCACAACTCTTCCTGTGGTTTCCTACTACGATTTAGTCTCACACCCTATTTTGGGGTATTCTTTTTGGCCCAAGAATAATTTTTTGTTGTGGGTATAGACAAGGGATAGCACCCCTTCGACGTCTGGTACTTGATTTCTGGGAGCAGGAGAGCATGCGTCTATTCTCTGGCTTGCGATGCTGAGGAACTATTTACTTTCTTTTGTAATTGTTTTTGTACTGTGGTGTTTTCCAGCATTGTGACTTGTTTGGATACTTTCCTCTATATGTAACAGGCATCATTTCATATATACATATGTGCTCCAGTTTTTTGATTTAGTCTTCCTCTATTTACTACTGTTGGTTATTTACTGCTTCCGCTCATGCATGTTTATTTACATCTGTTGTGTACTCTGCCAATGAGGGCATAGTTTCCCCATTATCACACCCAAATCTCTCGATTCTAGTCAACAGCCTCTGGAATTTGGGGAAATGTGTTTGAGGACTTGTGACCAACTAGGTACGGGGCACCTCTAGGTGGGTTCCGGAACTGAGACATTAAAAAATGGTATCAGAGGAGTCCTTTTCTCTTGACATTCTATTTGGAGCCTTAGCTAGGGATAGGATGGATTTGGTACTTGTTGATAAGCTGTGCTCGGAAGTAGCTAACCTGTGCATAGGGAAAAGCCAATCTACCTCGCTTATTGTAGTTTTATGGTTTTGCGATGTTACAGTTGATATGATTTGACCTAGAGTGATTCACATGAATTTTTTTGTTATTATTTTCACTATTATGGTACTATTTCTGTCGCAACCCGATGATATGAGGGTATTCCATCTCATGCATCATATAGGCACCTGTTAGAAATCACATTCCATGCATTTTTTCCATGCCATCTAGGGTGAATTAGTGATTTCATGTTGTTGTGACATGATTTGTGTAGATTATGCATGCTATTGTGATAGATTCTTGATAGAATCCCTGAAGTTTGTTAGATAACTCTTTGTATTGTAATTGCTTAGATGAATGCCAAATTTTTGTTCTTGAGGTGTTATGGGCCCCCTTGAATCGGAAATTGGTGGATCATTGACATGTTTTTCCTTATATATGAATGTGTTGGATGCCAAGATTTGATTCTCGGGGAGTATGGGCCCTCACTGATCGGAATTTGGCACCTTCATGCATTGTTTATGTGTTTTCTGGACTTCTGTGCAGTTTCTGAGCTACTACCCGGAAAAACCCAGAATACACGGTGTGCACATTGTGACTACATGCTGTGTAGTTTCAGACCGTGTCACTGATTGTGTGAGCAGGAACACAGTGTTGTGGAAATTTCTTTACAAACACATCGTGTATGGTAGGTGCGCGCCGTGTAGTATAGAGCTGTGTACCTAGCCGTGTCACTAACAACACAGGTTGGGGAAGCTCGAGAAGAACATGCCCTATTGGAAAAGAACACGCCGTATAGTCTTGTACTAGGTAACCGACCATGTCACGAACAACACGGGTCAGTGTTATCTTCTCCTATACACACCGTGTTTGTTCGGAACACGCCGTGTAAGGGTCCTCCGTGTAGCCGGCCATGTAACTAGAAACATGGGTCGTGGAAAACATTGTCTACTACATGTTGTGTCTATAAGGAACACGTCGTGTAGTCTCTGTTTAAGTTGAACGTGTTGGTTAGCTGTTTAAGGAGACTCGGGAAGGGGAGAAGAGTTCAAGTACATGCCGTGTGTGGGGACAACATGCTGTGTAGTTTGGGGTGTTACATGACCAGGGGTGACAGAAGTACACGCCCATGTGAATGGTTTAAGAGAACACACTGGGTTGTTTTTAAACACGTTGTGTAGTCATGTTTTGTAAAACATGATTGTTTATTTATCTAGTTCCCATTTTGTACTCTTGTGTTCTATGTATTTATATTCCTGATCTGAGGTGTTATTTTGTTCTTTCAGAGCTATGCCTCCGAGACATCCATCGATTGTACATCATTTTCCTGATAGTGATCAGAAACCAGATATGGTTGATCCGGATCCTCCTACAGATCCTCTTGCTATGCCATCCTTGGCACCAGCAGTTATACCCACCGCAGGAGCCAATACGCATTTCAGGGAGGACTTCCTGAGAATGATGCAGACATTTTAGGGAGCGTTGCCTCCTGACCCGTCAATGGCCGAACTGACGCGGGTCTTTTAGTAGCAACATCCTCCTACATTCTCAGGGGATGTAGGACCCTAGGCTGTCGAGTCATGGTTAGAGTCCACATAGACTATCTTCGAGAATCTCAAGATACCCCGGTGAAGAGGGTAATGTTGTCCACCTATATGCTCCGAGACACCGTGAAGAGGTGGTGGGAGGTGATCTCACAGTCAAGGTGCCAGAAGGGCATGTCTTGGGATGAGTTTTGACGTACCTTATATGAATACTTCTATCTAGATACCTTGAGGGCCGATATATCCTGAGAGTTTATGAATCTGCAATAGGGTACTCTTTCCATTATGGAGTACTCGTCTCGCTTTTCTGAAATGAAACGTTTCACACTGATTCCAGCAGGTGATGAGTTGTTTCTTGCTGGGATGTTTGAAAACAGTCTCAGGTAGGAGATGCATTCCCAAGTGAATATCTTAAGGTTGACTTCGATATCCTCTATCGTCAACCAGGCGCTTTTCACAGAGTGAAATCTAAGGGATTCTAGAGGTGTGAGGCAAGGCGGTTTTACATTAAGCGCCGGTATTCCTCCTACGGATGGTAGGAAGTGTCACAGAGAGTCTTCTTGATGAGATCTAGGTTCGCGGGATGTATCTTCTGGTATCTAGGTTGTATGCTACTAGTGTGGTAGGAGTGGACATAATAGGCCTCAGTTCTAGAGGGATCCAATGGAGTGCCTATCATGCGGCAAGATGGGCCATCTATAATGGTTTTGTTATATATTTTTCACCTTCAGTTTTTGGTAGGGGTTCTTCTATCACTCCTCATTCTATAGATGCTTCGCCAATTTCTCATCAGTTTAGGAACTGGAGTTCTTCCAGCCATTAAGTCCGAGGTGGAGGACACGACCGTGGTGGTCAGTCACCTGGTCATCAGCGACAGCAGAGTGGATCAGCTCGGAGTGGTCAAGCAGGGTCATAGGGCCGTGGGACAGGCCAAACATTTGATGTGGAGCATATGTATTAGGGACAGGATCCTGGACCCTCTACAGTTTGAGGTACGATCTTAGTAGACTCAGTTTTATCTTTTTCTCTTTTTTATACTGGTGCGTTGCATAGTTTTATCTGTGTTGCTGTTGTGGAGAGCCTTAGGCTCTGTATCTTTTCTTCTACCGATATGTTGACTCTTGACATGTCATTGGGAGCAAGGACTTCTACTGTACATTAGTTCAGAGAGTTCTCTCTTGAAGTTACAGGGTATCATTTCTAATGGGATCTTTATGTCCTAGAGAGGACAGGCTATGATGTCATTCTTGGGATGGACTAGATGGTTCCCTTCCAGGAAGTTGTCAACTGTTATCACCACAGGTTGAGTTTAATTTCACCAGAGGGTGAATCATTTTTTCATATAGGCGAATGGGATGTTCAAGCGAGTTGAGCAGGACTCGAGCATCATGGGCTAGGAAGGGTGTCAGCCCAGATTTATATTTTTATCTGGATGATCATGGGACTTCAAATTTGGACTTTCCTCAAATGGTGGGTTGTTTCAGAGACACCTTTCCAGAGGACTTTTCCAGTTTACCTCCGGAGTGTGAGGTATACTTCTTGATTGAGCTCATGCCTATAGAGGCACCGATGTCCATTCCTCCCTATAGGATGGCTACACCTGAGTTGCAGGAGCTCAAGAAGTAGTAAGAGGAGTTGCAGGTAAAAGGGTTTCATCTTACCCAGTAATTCTCCCTCGGGTTTGTCTGTCCTTTTTTCAAAGAAGGCAGATAGTACCCTTAGGATTTGCGTGGATTATCATATGTTGAACCAATTGATGTTCGAGAACTGATATCCCTTGTCGATGATCAATGATCTATTTGATCAGTTTGAGGAGACATAATGTTCTTGAAGATTTATTTGAGATCCAGCAATCATTAGTTGTGCGTTAGACCATCATACATACCTATGACATCATTCAAGATCTGGTATAGTCTATATGAGTATACAGTCATGTCGTTCGGTCTCACAAACGTGCCATTAGTTTTCATGGCACTGATGAACAGAGTGTTCCATCCTTGAATTCCATCGTCGTGGTCTTCATGGACGATATCTTGGTGTACTCTCACACTCAACATGGCCATGCTAACCATAATGAGATTGTTTTATGTACACTAATAGAGAATCGACTTTATGATAAACTCTCGAAGTGCCACTTTTGGATGGATCAGATTCACTTCATGGGCCACGTCATCTCGGAGAAAGGAGTTTCAGTGGACCTAGAGAAAGTGAGAGTTGTTGTTTCCTGGGATCTTCCGAAGAACGTCTTTGAGGGGCGGAGTTTCCTAGGGCTAGCTGGATACTACATGTGCTTCATTCAAGACTTCTCGCACCTAGAAGCACCATTGACAGGTCTGACCAAGAAGTGGGAGAAGTTCTTATGGTCATATTCTTGTGAGTCAGCCTTTCAGGAGTTGAAGGAGAGGTTGACTTCAGCACCGATACTAGTCTTTCCAGATCCAGGAAAGAGCTATACTATTTACTATGATGATTCATGTATCGGACTGGGTGTCATGCTTATGGAGGGAGACGGAGTCGTCACGTACGGGTCTCGGTATTTCCGGCCACATGAGAGGAACTACCGACGCACGTTCTGGAGTTGGCAGCTGTTGTTCATGCCTTACGCAGTTGGAGACATTACCTTCTTGGGGAGAACCTTGTGGTTTTCACCGACCACAAGGGTCTCATGTAAATCTTCAATCATCATGATCTGAATCTATGACAGCACAGGTGGGTTGAGTATCTTCAGTATTTTGATTTTGATCATGCCTATACGCTGGGAAAGGGAAACGAAGTGGCATATGCCTTGAGCAGGAGGACTCATATTCAGGAAGTTCAGGAGGCCAGTAGTGAGTGGAAGCTTATGGCTCTCTTCTCTGAGATGAATCTAGAGATGCACAACAGATAGGGATAAAATTACCTATCTCCTGTAGCTATTACCTTTACACTTCTTGGTAAGGTACGGATGAGGAAACTATCAGACTCAGAAGGTTTAGTCCTGCGGGAGAGTTTTTCAGGAGAAAACCCTCTTCCTAGATGGGCAGTGGTCGAGGATGAGATTTTGGGTTTCCAAGGACGTGTATGGGTTCTATAAAAAATACGCAAGGATCTATTTCAGGATATTCATTCCTTAGTTTGGGTGGTTCATCCTGGCATCCTCAAGATGTATCAGGATCTTCATCGCCAGTATTGGTGTCCAGGTATGAAGAGAGATGTTGTTGGTTTTTTCACGAGATGTTCTACTTGTTAGCAGGTTAAAGAAAAGAACAAAGACCATCAGGCCTTTTACAGTAGTTACCCATTCCTGAGTCCAAGTGAAATGATGTCGTGATGGACTTCATGACAAGGTTGTCAAGGTTACCCTGAGGGAGTGATGCTGTTTGGGTTATCTTCAATAGGATTACAATGGTTTCTCACTTCTTACTGATCTAGGATACCTTCAACATTGATGATCATGGATGAATATACATCCATGAGATTGTACGTCTGCATGCTATTCCACACTCTATTATTTCAGACAGGGATGCCCACTTTACATCTTGGTTCTGGAAGGGACTTTAGAAGGCCTCAGGTACACAGGTACTTTTGAGTACAATATACCATCCCCAGAATGATGGCCAGTCTGAGCGCATGATCTAGGTGCTTGAGGATATGCTCTGAGCTTGAATTCTAGACATTGGATGTTCTTGGGAGAAGCATATCCCTCTTGTGGAGTTCACCTACAACAAAAGTTTTCATGAGACTATTCAGATGGCACCTTACGAGGCTTTGTACGGTAGGCCATGCTGATCGCCCTTATGCTGGCTGGAGGCAGGAGAGGCAGCTTTGCTGCGACCTCATCATGTTTAGGAGACCTATGAGAAGATAGAGTTGATTTGGAAGAAGATGGCTATAGTACATTCTTGGCATAATCTTATGCCGATCAGTGGAGAAGACCTCTAGAGTTCGAGGTCGGGGATCGGGTCATCCTACGTGTCGCACTGAGGTTGGGACACAAGAGGATATAGAGACTGGGTAAGCATTCACCGTGGTATGTCGAGCCATTTGAGGTGTTGGAGAGAGTTGGGCTGGTTGTCTATCAGGTTCAGTTAATTTATAGGTACTGGGATATGCACAACGTCTTCCAATTCTCTCAGCTCCGACATTACTTTTTAGACCCATCTCACATCTTTTCAGCCCGAGGAGTTTGAGCTCGAAGCAAAATAATCATTTGTGGAGCATCCTATCCAGATTATCGATCGTTGTATGAAGGTTCTCGGATCCCGGTTTGTTCCTCTGGTCTAGGTGTTATGGAAGCACGGGCGAGTACAGGACGAGACATGGGAGACAGTGGCCAAGGTACGATCACAGCAACCAGAGCTGTTTGGGGTTTCTTCTTCTACGCCTCGCTACGGAAATTCTGGGATGAATTTATTTAAGGGGGTATTTTTGTAAGAACCCTGATCTTCATTTTTAGGAATTCCTGTACCTTTTCTGAAGTTTTTGAGAATAGGGGAATTTCTGGAAATTTTTAAAGTACACACCGTGTACTTTCTGAGTACACGCCGTGTACTCCCTTACCGCGTCAGGCTATGTGCTGGCCATGTCTGGGACACACACACTGTGTGTAGGGATGAAGTGGAGGCCTCTTAAAGTGGAGTACGGAAAAATAGAGTACACATCGTGTACTCAAGAAGTATACAACATGTATTTTATTTTTTTTATTAAACGAACCGGGGTCGCGCCTAATCCACAGAAACGTCTTCTTCTAGGTCTCGTTCGACCGAGAGAAGTTGTACGGCTACAGATCTTCTCCGAGCCTCTAAGCCTTCGTCCGTTCTCCGATTCGATTGCCATCGATTGCATTGGAACAAAAGTGGTGATTTATTTCTTCTCCTTGAGTCCTATTTTCCAATTCCTCTTATTTCTCAAGATATCGTCGGTTAAAAGTTTTGTACATTTTCTCAGATCATCAATGTTCAATGGAGAATAAATATTTGTGGCTCAAGTATATTGATATCCTAGCATCCAGGTAGGTGTTTTGAGCCTTACCATTCGATGTCTTTGAGTTATATGTGAAAATTCCACCAATACTCGTGAACGGGGTATTGTGTGTTTAACGTTTTCCCTTGTGGTTATTCTTACTTTTCTTTCATGCTTGTGTAGAGGTAAATTGATCATGATTGGGGATAATTGTTGTGCTTGAATTTTTTTCCAACAATTTTAATTTTTACCACCTTTGGGTCTTTGTTAGCCTTGTCCATTTTGTGTGTTTCCATGCCTAGTGACAGTAGGATGGAGTGATGATGATAACATGCTTATTTGTTGTAGACTGTTTAGACAAGTAGCTCTATAGGTGTACTAGGTTATCCAAGTAGCTCTATATGTTTACTTTGGACTTATAGAATTATTATTCACTAACTGGAACGAGGCTATGAGAACCTGGTGCTATAGACTATCAGGGGTAGACCGAGTGAGCTTCCCAGGGGGCTTTGACATTATAGGCTGCAAGGGATAGACCGAGTGAGCTTCCCAGAGTACCTTGGATCTTATAGACTATATGAGGGTAGACCGTGTGAGCTACCTCATGGAGTCTTTACTTGTTCAATTGTTTTAAAAAAATTTACAGGCTAGATAAGGAATTGACTGAGTGATCTCCCTTAGAGAGTGTGTGATAGGCCATAAAATATAGGATGAATTTACCGAGTGAGCTTCCTTAGAGAGTTTCTAGACCTTGGGGCCTTGAGGGTTAGACCATTTTATCTTCCTCAGAGAGTCCCTAACTACCCTATACTATAAGGGGAATTGACTGAGTGAGCTTCCCCAGAGAGTCTTATAAATTCGTATGACAAAACTAGAGGGGTCAGGCTGAGTGCACTGCCCAGGGGGGTTGTGGTACTTCTTGGTTTGGACCAGAGGGGATGGCTGCGATTACTTCCCAGAGGTTATCCTATTGTGGTTATCAGTTTGCTTACTGCTGCTTGTTGTTGTTCTGGGGATTGATTACTCTTCTGCATCATCCTGTTTACTACATAATGATTACTGCATGCTGTTGCTTCTACTGTTTACTTTTTACTATACAATTACCTTCCATATACTCACTGACTGTTAGGCACATATCTTAGAGTGGTTGCCTACATGGATTTATTCTCACACCATGTTTGGGCCTTGCTTTTGGGCCCAAGCATACTTTGTTGTTGCCTGTATAGACAAGGTAAATCACCCTTCGACATCTGGTACATGATTTCATAGAGAAGGAGATCATGGTACCAAGATTTGTCTTGCGATGCTGAGGAGCTGTTTACTTTCTTTTGTAGTTATTTTGGTACTATGGTGTTTTCCAGCATTGTGAATTTTTTGGCTGGTTTCCTAGATATGTATCATGCATCATTTCATATATACCTATGTGCTCCAGTTTGTTGATTTAGTATTCCGTTGTTTACTAATGTTGGTTATTTACTGCTTCCGCTAATTTATGTTTATTAACTTATGTTGTGTGCTCTACCAATGGGGGCATAGTTTCCCCATTATTACACCCAAAACCCCCATTACTAGTCAGCAGCCTCTGGCATTTGGGGAAATGCGCTTAAGGCCATGTGACCAACCGGGTATGGGGCACCTCTGGGTGGCTTCCGGAACCGGGAAGTTACACATTTAGTACTACATTTTCTATCATATTTTATATACCCAAGGAATAATATCTTCCATTAATAATTTCCCTGGCTATATTCTACTCATTTTTCAACAAAATCTGTCATGTCTTCTACCCATACTTCATATCACTGAATTTATTCATCTTCCTTGGAAAAAAACACTCTCTATGTTTACCTTTTTATACTAGAACCCTTCCTAGATGAAATAGGAAATAATCCTACCAATCTAATTTTTTATTAATTAATCAATATCTTAAGTCAAAACTCATAATCACTACACACTCATACATAGACTACAAACTATTAGCCTATGTAGGTTACATATTATAAATAATTACTCATGATTCCATCATTATATCTGGTGAAAACTCATGTATGTTAACCCATATTCATGTCTTACCTAAACATTGTTTATACTCATACAAATATAACCCAATAATGGTTTACTATTTTGAATTTCACATATTAATCAATGATATTTTTACCCTATATTTATCTATAATTTTAATTCATGGTTGGGTTTGATTAATTAGATATCCAAGAAGAAATTATTCAAGAAAACATTTAATAGGTTATTATTGATGGTTTGAATTAAAAAAACATGTTCCTTATCTAAGAATGAATTCCTCGGTAATACACAAGCATACAGATATTATATAAAACTATATATCAAGAATGTTTCATGTATTCATGCATATATATACTATAGGGAAAGTGTAAAACAATAAAATTTAAATATTTTACAATTAACAAAATACATTATTAAAATAGATCAAATGTAAAAATATAATAGAAAAACATCAATCCCATCTTTCTAAAAACATGGAATTCACAAATAATTCTATTATATATGATTTAATACAATATATAGTCCATGTTATGATCATTCATAGCTATATATACCATATATGAAACCATAAAAAATAAAATAATAAAATAATTTATACCACGTTTCAATGCACCAGCTCAGGTAATCAATAACATGTGCTAATAAAAATGAAACATGGCCTTGTGTTCACCACTCTATATGATAGATAATTATGAATACTATAAAGGGATAAATAAAACCATTTAGGGAGAGTTTACAAAAATTATTATCACATAAAACACAAAATAAATATTTAAAATACACATAACATTTTATATATTAGATTAATAGTGTATTGAAATGAAATAATTACCATGGAAAATAACATAACCACTCTAAAAAAATATGTGTCCCATGTAGATTATAAATTCATACAATAATGAATGTTCTCATGGTGGGATTATTATATAAAATTTATAAATAAATCTAAATATAAAATATAGAGGAAAAATGTATTATCATAGGAATCACCTTAGATGTGATCCAAATAATTAATGAGCCTCCCCAAGTTACTCACCTATAAATAGGCTTGTGCAAATGATTATTTACTAATGATAGAGTCTACATACACACCCATGATAACATGAATGATTTGAGTATAAATTTCAACAAACCACCTCTAATAGTTCCACTAATAAAAAATTTATAAATGGGTTTTCATATATTAAATGAATAAAAGATGTAGAAATAACATATATATGCATATCAAACCACTGTGTACTCAATATGTAATATTCATTATGGGACCATTCCTATTTCATTTGAAATAATAAATGTGATAAGTATTCCCCAGATTTTATCACAATACGATGGATGAATAACTTATCACCAATAACATTCTTGGTGATTGTAATATCACATACACTGAATGGGTTATCAATGAATTAATATGACATGGGTGAATGATTCATCAACATATTAATAACCATTGAAAGAGGATATCTCATAATATATATGAGAAATGTGAATTATGTGTCACCAAATTATAACTATGCTGAATGATGTATCACCATAATATACTTATGATAATGATGCATTACAACCCATACATTAGGAAGATTTTATATCAAAAAGCATATATTAGGTGAATGAAAAAACATATGAAAATTAGGGGTGAATGTTATAAAATTGTCCTGGCCTTATGTGGTTGATATATCATCACTCGTATTTTAAATAAATGAAAAATAATATTTGGTGAATGATATATCACCTCATAAAAAATCATCTGTAAATAAATAATCATGATCAACCTTATAGGTTAATATGATGTATCCAATATAGATAACATGGGATATTGAGGAATAAAAACTAATAAAAACATTGGTAAATGATGCAACATAAAACTTGTATTATGAAAATGGTATATCAACTTCATTGAAAAGTAAATAACTACAAAATATAATGTAAAACAATGTATCACCATTAATAACGAACATTCATAGGCTCAATTTTACCCCCATTTAGTCTAATAATATACAAAAAATGACGGTGTGATAAATATTTTTAATCCTTAGATGATTTTACAAGAACGAAACCCCAAAATCAACATGTCAATCATATTTAGTGGTATTATATCCACATAAGTGTTAATAAAATGACACTCAAACTCCTTGAATTCCAAAATTTAAATAATAAATATTGGCTATAACTCACCAACCACAAGTTTAATTCTTATTTCAAAATGAAAATTGTAGTAGTTGAGGGGATTCACTATCGATAACCTTTGTTTCACTAAATAAATTTACTAGTCAATGGCTATCATAATCTTCAGGAATCACTATTGAAAAAACATCTCGAATGTTTTAGATCCTAACTCCATCTTTCATAATTCCCCAATAAACATTACTAGGTGGAAATTTGATTTATCATTTACATGAAAGTATTCCTTATTTGGGTTATCTCCCAAAACATTATAAAACTATTTTTCATATATTACACATACCCCTATCTCATTATACAATTCATCCCTCATTTGGTAAATTATCATGTTTTCCTTCCCCAAATAAATCCATACCCACACCATTATGTGAACAAATATAACAATTTTACTACATACCAATAATAGGTTTTATGTCATGCGTCAATGGAGGTATATTTATTTTATAATATTTTAATTAACTTTGGGAAAATATAATTTTTATATGTTTTTGGATTGAGTTTCTTTTTCTTTAGTTTTTAATTTTTCGTTAATTGACCATGAACTATTTAGAACATTCTATATGGAGCCTTCTTAGGTTCCTTCTTAGTTTATTTTGAAGGGGGTGTCTTTTCATAAATGGGTAGTGAATAGCCTATAAAATTCCCAATAGAAACCGTGTGGCCTATATTTTTTTTTTGGAATTGACCGATAGGTTTGGGTCATGGTTATAAGTAACTATAAATTGAAACTATGTGGTAATATAGTGGGGTTTGGTGTTATATATATAGTTTCTTTTTATTTTTCAAAACCATGTGGACATACTATGAAGATATTATAGGTGGAAATGAATAAGTTTTCCATTATTACTCATAGGATTTTTGGGGGTTTTAACATATGAATTTTCTCTAGTTTAGAGCATGGTTTGTTTCATGGAATCAAATCCCTACCACTATTAAAATTTGATCTCCAATACATTTCACATTTATATTTTTGTATATTTATCAATTTTAACCCCCTATTCTTCTTGGTTTCCTCCTCCCATCTTCCCCCTTTTTCCATCCCCTTCAATATATCCTTTTTTTATGCACCATAAGGCTATCAGTGATTGGATTTAGGGTTAGGTTTGTTTTATTCATACGGTTTTTATTTCTATGTCTTTCTCTGAGTCCCTTTTTACTTTTCATGTGTTATCCGTCATAAGCGACAACATTTATATCGATCTCTGTTGAACTGAAGAAGGTGTTTTTATATATTTCCTCAAATTACCTTGATATTGTGTTATTGGTTCTCAAAAATGTGTTATTAGTTAGATTATAATATTATATAACATTCCAAAAGAGTTTCAAAATATTGATTTCGGTGTTTTTATCGTTCATAATGGTTTTCAAGAGCATTTTAGGTAGTATATGAAATGATATATGATTATAAAATGTTTAACTAATAATTATAGTTATAATATAATATTGAAAATTTTATGACCACATTTTGGTTTTAAATTGGATTGATATTTTAATTTTTATTATTTTAGAGGTATTATATAAAAAATGGTGACTTGATTCATTTGGATTATTTTAAAATTTAATTGCTGATTTTTTTGGATAATTTCACTTAAATAAAATTATATAGGATGGTATTAAAGGGTAATTTGAAAAATATTTTAAAATTAATATACATGTTATTTCATACCAAATCCTATTAAATGATCTACCATTTGGTACATTAAATGATTTTATAAATAATATGGGTATATGATACCCTATTTATACCCTTATTGAATTTTGACCCTTATGGGGGGATGTTGGTTATTGGTGTGTTATATCCTCGAGTGGAAAAACTATTCATATATTATGATATTTTTTTATGTAAACATGGATGTTAATTGTGAGGATGTAATATACATGATTATATTTTTCTACATTTCATCCATTAATTCTTGTGATTTAGAACCATGTAATTATTAACTTGCATGTGGATCCTATGAATCTTTCATAGGAATTAGATATGGTTTCTACTTATTATTAACTAGATATACAAGTTACACAATAGTATAGAAAAGCCTTTGGGGAGTGCCACTTGATATGATAGTTTAGGAAATTATTTTTTTCATAGATATTGGAATGAGTGAATTGGACTACTAGCGATTCAATGTGAAGTGCATATATTATTGCCTCCTGAGATATATTGTTGACATTTTTCATTAAGAAATGATATTTCCCACTATTTTCTCACACATGATTAGAATACCTAGAAATATACATTACCCAGGATTTAACTCAAATATTGTATTATAGTTCATGGTGTTTTATTATATTATCCTTACATACTTATTATCTATTTGAATGTTTTTAATGTGATTAAAAATTGAATTTTTACATAGTGATTTAGAAATTTTATTTCAAATCCATGTTTTGATTTAAAACGTGACGAAGCTTGAATATATGGTTTTTCATGTGATAGTATTAATATAAAAAGAACAAAAAATGAATTATGTAAATGAAAAATTATTTGCGGTTGGAATTTCTATTTTTTGTTTTCTAAAATATTAAATTCTATTTCAATCTGTAAAAAAAGATGTTTTAATTTAATTGAAATTTTTTGTACTCAGTGGTGAATACCAACTGAGCTCAATTTCACCCACAATCCTAATATTCCATTTAATATATGATAATATTATATATTTTGTAAATTTACCAATTATTTGATCTTATTTTTTATTATATTTGTAACACCCTGAGCTTCCACGACATGCTTCTCTTCCAATAATGCAATAGCCTGCATTGTACGCAAGTTCGAGATTCTAACACACCGCGACCAATAAAAATAGCCATTATGAATAGTAATACCCGATTTTTTAAATTATATATAATTTATATTTTAAAATGGACTTCATTTTTGGATTTGGAATATCGAAATTACCCTATGTTGAATTTTTGGTATTTTTCTGAAAACTTCCAATTTTCTATGAATAGTGAAAAATACTTAAAAACAACTATTTTAATCAAAATAATTTATAATGATAAATTATAATATTGAATGGTTTTAAAGTATAATTATAATATATTTTTCCCATTTTATCCAATGGTGTTCATTATAATTAATTTTACTTTGAAATTGGACATAAAAAATTGTCAATCCTCTGATATATATTATTTCTTAAAAACGCGCAATTTTTTGTGACAGCGGGAATTAATTATAAAATTAATTAATGAAACTTATATGATTGGAATTTTTTAAAATATACATCATTTTTGAATTCGTAATATCAATTATAGCTTAGGGTGAAATTTTGGCATTGTTCTGAAAAACTTCAATTTTTGATGAATAGTGAAACCACTAAGTGGTAGTTAAAAAACTGATTTTTCGTTTAAATGAAACATTATCACTTCTGTGATTTTATTCTCTAAAATCTGACATACATGGTTATCATTAGGATGTAAAATTTGGTACAATGGGATTAAAATAATTTTTTGGTGAATAGTAACTTTTAAGTTTTATTAATCGTGATTAAAGGTATTTAGTAAAATTTAAGGTAAGAATGATATTATAAAAATATTAAAATACCTTTAAACTTGTCCTACCCTTCTTTTATGAGTCATGGACGACCAAGAAAATCCATGGGTAAACTTGGGGACCCCATGGAGCCACTTGGGAAAGAAAATGACATTAATAACATTTTATTTAAACTAAAAATAAAATTATCACAAACATGTGTTATTTTACTAAAACAATTATTACATGGGGTTATCTAAGTTAACATTTAGACTATAAATATTAATTAGAAATATAAAAATACTTCCTATATCATGGTAATTTTTTTTATAATTTTTAGACATTAAATAAATTAAAATATTTATGACACAATGATGATGTAGCGATTACCTCATTAATTAATGATTTAAATAAAATTAAAAGATAATGTAAAATCTAAGACATAAACTTGTCAAAAACCTATTGGATGAGTATATTTCGAAACCTTATCACCTTATCCTAGAAATACATATTTTTGGGTCCTTTGGAATCCGAAAATCACTTCATAATAATATAACATTTCATGACATTCCAAGAGTGCCCCTCCTCTCCTCTTATAAAAGGCCCCCACCTCTACCACCTTATTCACACCATCAATCCATTTGGCTCAGCCAAGCTCTACCCAAATACTATCTAAAAATCCTTCTCTTACTCCTATATTCCTCTATTTGGGCAGATGTCTTCCCAAGGAAGCCTTTGGCTCAAATCAAAAAGAGTTACCCGATTTTAAGGTAATGTCTTCTCTTGTGTTCTTTTGTTTTATTTTTCTTCTTCCACCCCCTAAAATCATTTTATTACTTTATTTTGTAACAAAACCAGTATCATAAATATATTTTTATGTTTTTATGAGAAGTATTTTATTTACACTTACACACACCTTCGTCTAATAGTTAAAAAACATACTGTTTCTGTGGGTGGTGAATTACTACCTCACGAAACGATGATTGTTCAATCTTATTTTTACACCTCTCATGGTGGCCATTATGAATACACTATTTTTATATATGATATATCTTATGTTTTTTTCCATATGATTCTGTATTTTTCATTTATGGCATACCATTATGATTTCTATTATGGGTAAACGCGATAATTTCATTTTAGGAAGTGCGGACTACAGCCCCCTCAAAGTGATTTGAATCATTAATGCAATAAATGGGATGTATAAAGGATGGAGTAAATAGTATTATACATTATATTATACTGGAATTATAGAATAACTTTATATAATTATAATTTCATTCCATTAAATACGAAATATAAATGAAAGTAGCGTTCATGCGTACGTACGACTTACCGTCTCCATGAACGGTGCATTTCATTTATTATATCTAAATGTTATGTAATATTATAAATTCATTTATATACTGGATATATATGATATATATGATATCTACATCATGAATATAATTCTGGATATAATGGATATTTCACCACTTGAACAACTTGTAATTATAAGAAGTTTTTTTTTGAATCAAGTACCAAAGATCGACAAAATGACCGTTAATAACCTAAATAATTACATAATGTTCATAACATGTTAATATGTGATATAAAAGGAATAATGAACATGAAAAATGTTTTTAATCAAATATAAATTAACTCTAGTTTATTATTCAGGAGATTAAAGAATGATTGAGTCAAGTCGGACATGAGGTAAGTGAACTTCTTAACCCAATTTCCATTCTTTGGGTTAATCTCCTACTTTCAAATTATGTCATGATATTATTATGTCCTATATTGTATTTTCACTTTCTTTATGTGTACTTATAGTGAATAAACATAATATATTTATTTTATTTTAAAAAATTGATCTATGTAAGGGACTTCGTCTCAATATCCTTTCATTGATGCATATTTTGTTTTATACACAACATTCTTTTATAAGGTGTATAAAACCCTTTGAATTTTACTTTTATTCAAAAGGAATCATTTTATACGAAGCGTTTTTACTAAACGAAAAAAGATTGTTTTGTCTTACGTATGTGGTGACAATGACTTCTCTGCCGTCGTTACCATTATTTGAGTATCAGCTTCCTTTACCAGCCATTACATTTTTTAAATGAAAAATAAATACCAAGTTTTAATTTTCTTTTATTCTGGTATTGAAAATGGTTTTGAAAGTGTTTTTTTATATCAATGTGTTGTATTGATATCTTGGGATTGAATTGTGGAAATGTTATGTTTCCTTTATGCATGTTTTATGTGATACGATTATGTTATGGATTATGATATGTTTAAACCTGTTCATATGAGGATTGTATTGGACTTAATAAGTGATGGGTGGAGCCCACTATTGCTCCTCGATGCATCAGTAGGTATCATGAGACAAACTAGTGTATTGAAATGAGGCCTTGACAAAATCATATTTTTAGTCTTGGCACGAGGCCTTGGCTACGTGGTTATGATAGTCTGGAATTATGCATCCCATCATTATGAAAGTGGTTATTGATATTGCATGTGATTATTAGACCAGTAGAATATCCATGTGAATATGTAAATGGTATTATTTTATTTTACTTTTCCATATTATACTGATGTTCATGTTTAAAAGGATTTTGTTTATTTTTAAATTTCCTTAAATGTTTATTTTAATTTATGAAATCTTCCACTATATTGTTATCCTTACTGAGAATCTGAGCCAACCCCTTTCAATATTCTAATTTTTCCTGGATGTGAAGAAGTATATTATTAATGACCTGCAGGGATAGTAAGAGGGGATATGGAGACAAGATGTTGTTGTAGTTTTGTTTTACTTTATGATGTAATGTAAGACTTATGAATGTATCTTGTGTTTCCAAGGCTACTAAACTAATCGGTCTTTCAATACTTGATCTTTTGTGATCATGATAATGTTATGTAATAACGCACCGACTATGGGTAAC
The DNA here is from genome assembly GCA_963277665.1 of Viscum album. NCBI lineage: Eukaryota > Viridiplantae > Streptophyta > Magnoliopsida > Santalales > Viscaceae > Viscum > Viscum album. Next base: position 38,568,865 of record OY728160.1, on the reverse strand, counting down.
TAGGGTCGGGGCGTTACAGTTGGTATCAGAGAAAGTTTGGTACAAACCTTGGATGCTAGATTTAGATAAACTCTGATTAGAGCACATATCCCTAAGATGGACTGAAAGTATAGGTATAGAAGAACATTCTAGAATTTTGGAATTATAGAGATTTTATGAGTATTCTGGGAAATACATCCCTGCCTAGATACGAGCAGGTAGAGGTGGCTCTGGCACAGATGTACCTAGGGGTAAAACCTGAAAACACCACTTTGAGCTAGACTCACATTGGAACTGGTGCACGACAGTAGGCTTTGCTGCACTCTTGGTTACGACACTCCCGGGGGATATTCTTAGGATAATTCTCATTTTCTTTACAAAACATTATGAAGGGTTTATGATTATATACTTTCTAAAAGAAAACATTTTTATGATTATAGTTTAATTTATGTTAAGTGTTTTACTAGTATTGAATTATGTATTTTGATTCATTAACTAATATAGTTTATGCCATTGTTTAGAAATGGCGCCTAGTGGGAGGAATGGAAACCATATCAATGCACTCACTCTATATAGGGATTTTTCTCCTACTCAAGATAATTATAGTGGAGCTAGAGATACAACTAGTGCTGATAAACTTATCACCATACTGGGACAACTCACTCAGGTTATGAATAATAACCTTACTCGTATGGAGAAACCTGACCCACAACATGGAGGATCAATGTTAGACCACTTCATGAGGAAACAACCACCAACATTTAATGGGGGTACAAATCCATTTGTAGCTGAGCAATGGATAATCTTGTTAGAGAAAATATTCCACGCCTTGGGGAGTAGCGAAAGGGAGATGGTTGTCATGGGAGTTTCCTGCCTCACTGGAGATGCTGATCAATGGTGGTCATTGACTCAAAAAACAAAGGAAGATGATGAAGTATCAAATATGGAATGGAGGGATTTAAAAGAGATTTTCCTAGAAAAATACTATCCTCGTGACCATTGAGCATATATGGAAAGACAATTTCTGAGTCTGAGACAAAAGGAGGATGAGAATGTCGCAACGTATGAGGCTAACTTTACAAGGTTATAGAGGAATGCTATAGATTATATACATAACCCAAGAAGTAAGATTGATTGTTTCTTTAATGGGTTAAAACCATTTCTTCGTCGAGCTTCAGTATCACAATCTTTCTCAACATACGAAGATATAGTCTCGTGTGCTATCAAGATAGAAAAGGAATTCTCTTAATCTTATGACAATAAAGTAAAGTAAGAGAATAAAAGAACGATGGAAAAAGAGAAAGATAAAGGTAAAAAGGGAAAAATTATTTTCCATTATGTGATAATTGTGGGAAGAATCAACATGGTACTTGCCTAAAAGGAATGGGAGTTTGTTATAAATGTGGAGAAAAAGGTCACCAAGCTCGTGATTGCAAGGGAAAGAAAGAGGCTATCAATGTTGAATGCTACAATTGTAGGGAAATGGGGCATTATGAAAATGAATGTCCTAATCTTCAGGGAAACATACCTCTGAAAAGGCCAAGGGATCAAGGAAAATCTTATGCTATTACTACAGTTTAAGTGGAATAATTAATGTATAAGTACTTTTGGACACAAGGATTATATTCTGTTTATAATAATAATGTGATATATATATATATAAGGATTGTACTGCAGTACTTGTTGTTTTTATTATGGTTTTAATATGATGAAGGTAATCATATTTTAGTATGTGATAATAAGAGAAACATTACCTTGTTTGGGGAATTTGATGTTACAATTGATTTTTGAATTTAGAGACCTTTTAGAGAAAGTCTGGACAGAGGTATTTTGGATAACTATAAAGGATGGAATGGATTAAGTTGAACTTTTGGTAGTATTGTTTAAGGTTAAAACATTTATGAAGATTTTTTTGTAATATAATAATACTATAGTTTTAGGAAAAGGACAACCTGCAGGTCGAGGGATAACCCATCACGTTGGACAAAGCTGTAGGAATCGAACCCACAACTATAGAGCGACAGGCATTTATTACCTACCACTAGCCTACAGGAAGTCCTGGTTTTTACAAAATAGTTTTCCTAATCTAAATGGTATGTGTTAATATTTTAAACCTTGAATGATTAGGATAAATATAATATTTTTGAGTTCTATTATCTTTTTGAGTGAAAGATTAGTTTGTGGTATAAATTAGTTGAAGGTTGAAACTCTACTTGTCAAGTATAAATATATATATATACATATATCTTATTCTATGAATAAATTAATTCTTAAACTTTAGTAAAAGGATATTAAAACAAAAAATGTGTTATCCTAATACCGTATGTCTTGTTGAACTGATAATATTTTAAATCAACATAGATTGAAGGCTTTGAGGCTCTCAATTTTACACTTGTTTGTGATTGATGACCACAATCACTCCCTACAAATATCTAAATTTTTCCTCCAATTATATGTCTCTAATTTCCACCAATGTTCTCCTTATTGAGATCATAATTTGGTGGTGACTTTTTCATTTCCCTTTACCTCTTATTGAAGCTAAATTTTATTAACCTTATTTCCAATGTGGGTTTTCCACAAAGGTATTTTCTATTTTCAACCTTTTATTTTCAACGAAAATTTTCAAATTGCGAGGACACAATTTATTAAAGGAGGGGAGAATGTAACACCCCGAGCATCCATGATACGCTTCTCTTCCAATAATGCAATAGCCTGCATTGTACGCAAGTTTGAGATTCTAACACACCGCGACCAATCAAAATAGCCATTATGAATAGTAATACCCACTTTTTGAAATTATATATATTTTATATTTCAAAATGGACTTCATTTTTGGATTCAGAATATCGAAATTATCCTATGTTGAATTTTTGGTATTTTTCTGAGAACTTCCAATTTTTTATGAATAGTGAAAAATACTTAAAAACAACTTTTTTAATCAAAATAATTTATAGTGAAAAATTATTCTATTGAGTGGTTTAAAAGTATAATTAGAATATATTTTTACCATTTTATCCAATGGTGTTCATTAGAATTAATTTCACTTTGAAATTAGACATAAAAAATTGTCAATCTTTTGATATATATTGTTTCTTAAAAACACGCTATTTATTGTGACAGCGGGAATTAATTATAAAATTAATTAATGAAACTTATATGTCAGGAATTTTTTAAAATAGACATCATTTTTGAATTCGTATTATCAATTATAGCTTAGGGTGATGTTTTGGCATTGTTCTGAAAAACGTCAATTTTTTATGAACAGTGAAACCACTAAGTGGTAGTTAAAAATATGATTTTTCATTTAAATGAAATAATACCACTTCTGTGATTTGATTTTCAAAAATCCGACATACATGGTTGTCATTAGGATGTAAAATGTGTTTCAATGGGATTAAAATAATTTTTTGGTGAATAGTAACTTTTATGTTTTATTAATCGTGATTAAAGGTATTTAGTGAAATTTAAGTTAAGAATGATATTATAAAAATATGAAAATATCTTTACACTTATCCTAACTTTATTGGATGAGTCATGGCCAACCAGGAAAATCCATGGTCCAGCTTGGGGACTCAATGGAGCAACTTGGGTATGAAAATGACATTAATAAAATTTTATTTAAAGTAAAAATAAAATTATCACAAACATGTGTTTTTTAACTAAAACAATTATTACATGGGGTTATTTAAGTTAAAATTTAGACTATAAATATTCATTGGAAAGTTAAAAATATTTCCTACATCATGATAAATTTTTTATAATTTTTAGACTTTAAATAAATTAAATTATTTATGACACAATGATGATGCATCGATTACCTCATTAATTAATGATTTAAATATAATGAAAAGATAATGTAAAATCTACGACTTAAACTTGTCAAAAACCTATTGGATAAGTGATTTAGATCCCTTATCACCTTATCCTAAAAATACATAATTGTGGGTCCTTTGGAATCAGAAAATCACTTCATAATAATATAACATTTCATGACATTCCAAGAGTGCCCCTCCTCTCCTCTTATAAAAAGCCCCCACCTCTACCACCTTATACACACTTTCAAGCCATTTTTCTCGGCCAACCTCTACCCAAATACTCTCTAAACTTCCCTATCTTACTCCTAGAAGCCTCACTTTGTGCAGAAGTCTTCCCAAGGAAGCCTTTGGCTCAAATCAAAAAGAGTTACTCGATTCTAAGGTAATGTCTTTTCTTGTGTTCTTTTGTATTATTTTTATTATCCAACCCCCTAAAATCTTTTTATTACATTATTATGTATCACCAACAGTATCCTAAATATACTTGGATGTTTTTATGAGAAGGATTTTTTTTACAATTACACACACCTTCGACTAATGGTTAAAGAACATATTGTTTCTATGGGAGGTGAATTACTGCCTCACGAAATGAGGATTGTTCAATATTCATTTAACACCTCTCATGGTGGCCATTATGATGACACTATTTTTATATATGATATATATATTATGTTTTTGTTTTTATTATGATTTTTTATTTTTCATTTATGGAATACCTTTATGATATCTATTATGGGTAAACGTGATAATTTCATTTTATGAAGTGCGGACTACCGCCCCATCAAAGTGATTTGAATCGTTAATGACATATGTGGGATGTATAAAGGATGGAGTAAATGGTATCTTACATTATATTATACTGTAATTATATTATAACATTATATAATTATAATTTCATTCATTAAATACAAAATATAAATGAAAGTAGCGTTCATGCATACGTACGGCTTACCATCTCTATGAACGATGCATTTCATTTCATACCTCTAAATGTTATGTTATATTATAAATGCATGTATATACTGGATATATATGATATATATGATATCTACATCATTAATATAATTATGGATAAAATGGATATTTCACCACATGAACAACTTGTAATTATAAGAAGTTTATTTTTGACTCAAGAACCAAAGATCGAAAAAATGACCTTTATTAACATAAATAATTACATAATTTTCATAACATGTTAATAATCGATATAAAAGGAATAATGAACATGAAAAAGGTTCTTAATCAAATATAAATTAACTCTAGTTTATTATTCAAGAGATTAAAGAATGATTTACTCAAGTCGGACATGAGGTAAGGGAACTTCTTAACCCAATTTCTCATTGGGTTAATCTCCTACATTCAAATTATGTCATGATATTATTATTTCATATCTTCTATTTGTACTTTAATTATTTTTACATATAGTGAATACACATAATATTTTTTTTAAATGATCTTTTTAAGGGACTTCGTCTCAATCTCCTTTCATTGAGGCATATTTTGTTTTATACACAACTTTTGTTTATAAGGTGTATAAAACCATTTGACTTTTACTTTTATTCAAATGGAATATTTTTATATGAAGAGTTTTTACTAAACAAAAAAAGAATGTTTTTTCTTACATATGCGGTGACAATGACTTCTCCGCTGTCGTTACCATTATTTGAGTTTCGGCTTCCTCTACAAGCCTTACTTTTTTTAAATCAAAAATAAATACCATGTTTTAATTTTATTTTATTTTGGTATTGAAAATGGTTTTGAAAGTGTTAATTTATATCAATGTGTTGTATTTATATCTTGTGATTGAAATGTGGAAATGTTATTTTTCCTTTATGCATGTTTTATGTGATACGATTATGTTATGTATTATGATATGTTTAAACCTGTTCATATGAGGAATGCATTGAACTTAATAAGTGACGGGTGGAGCCCGCTATAACTCCTTGATGCATCGGTAGGTCTCATGAGACAAACTAGTGTCTTGGCACAAGGCCTTAACAAAATCTTATTTGTAGTCTTGGCACGAGGCCTTGGCTATGTGGTTATGATAGTCTGGAATTATGCATTCCATCATTATGAAAGTGCTTATTGATATTTCATGTGATTATTCGACCAGTAGAATATCCATGTGAATAAGTAAATGGCATTATTTATTTTTATTTTTCCATATTATACTTAATTTCAGGTTTAAAAGGCTTTTTTTAGTTATACATTGCCTTAATTGTTTATTTTTATTTATGAAAGCTTCTGCTATGTTGTTATCCTTACTGAGCATCTGAGCTTACCCCTTTCAATGTTCTAATTTTTCCAGGATGTGAAGAAGTATATTATGAGTGACCTGCAGGGATAGTAAGAGGGGATATGAAGACAATATTTTGTTGTAGTTTTGTTTTACTTTATGATGTAATGTAATACTTATGAATGTATCTAGTGTTTCCAAGGCTATTAAACTAATCAGTCTTTCGAGACTTGATTTTTTGTGATCATGCTAATGTTATGTAATAACGCACCAAATTTGGGTAACTGGGGTCGGGGCGTTACAGTTGGTATCCGAGGCAGTTTAGTACTAACCTTGGAAACTAGATTTAGATAAACTCTGATTAGAGCACATAGCCCTAAGATAGACTAAAAGGATTAGTATAGAAGAACTTCCTAGAATTTTGGTAATATAGAGATTTTATGAGTTTTCTGAGCAATACATCCCTGTCTAGATACGAGAAGGTAGATGTGGCTCTGGAATAGATGTACCTAGGGGTAAAACCCGAAAACATCGCTTTGAGCTAGACTCGAATGGGAACTGGTGAACGACAACAGGTTTTGCAGCACTCTTGGTTACGACACTCCCGGGGGATATGCTTAGGATAATTATCATTTTAATTACAAACCATTATGAAGGGTTTATGATTATATACATCATCAAAGAAAAAAAATTTATGATTATAGTTCAATTTATGTTAAGTGTTTTTCAAGTATGGAATTATGTATTTTGATTCATAAACTAATCTAGTTTATTCCATTATTTATAAATGGTGCCTAGTGGGAGGAATGGAAACTCTATCAATGCATGCACTCCATGTAGGGATTTCTCTCTTGCTCAAGATAATTATAGTGGAGCTGGAGATACAACTAGTGCTGATCAACTTATCACCATACTAGGACAACTCACTCAGGTTATGAATAATAACGTTACTCGTATAGAGCACCCTGATCCGCAACGTAGAGGATCAATGTTAGACCGCTTCATGAGGCAACAACCACCAACATTTAATGGGGGTACAAATCCATTAGTAGCTGAGCAATGGATAAAATCTTTAGAAAAAATATTCCACACCCTGGGGAGTAGCAAAAGGGAGAAGGTTGTCATGGTAGTTTACCGCCTCACTGGAGATGCTGATCAATGGTGGTTATTGATTCAAAACACAAAGAAAGATGATGAAGTATCAAATATGGAATTGAGGGAGTTCAAAGATATTTTCCTAGAAAAATACTATAAGGCCCCAGCCTTAACCCTTACTTAATCTTGAGTTATTACAAGATTACACATTGAGAATCTTTTCGGGTTTAGAGTTTTAGAGAATTAGATCATAAAACATGCATTACATTCCACATATAAAAAAAGTGGTTACATAAAGATAGTATTCTTCATTCCCATCAATGGAAACATATTTAAAATAAACATGGATTCTTTATTTACACTTCCTTGACACTATCATTATATCATGTACCTTTCCCTTGACCTGTGAAAAACATTTCAAAAAAAACATGGGATGAGCATAAAAAGCTCAGTAAGGGTTACAAAAATATGGAACGGAAACATGGGTACATATATACATAAGGATGAGATCATAATTTACCCATAAAACATAATCACTTTAACATACCTCATCAAATCATGAATAAATCATAGAAATCATAAGACAAAAAGGTAACTTGAGGCATTCATAACATTCTTACGTAGGGAGTAACCCTCTTGGTTACATTTGGAATACCCATCACAGTATATTCCCTAAATCTCTTCGTAGAAACCTTAACGTTTCACTCCTTCGCATTACCCAATGAATTGGAGAGCTATAACGGGCTCACCCACCCTTAGTTTATCACGGAACCACCCGTCTTCATAATAATGCCCAAGAACCATAACATAATCATATCACATTAAACATGCATAAAGGAAACATAACATTTCCATATTTCAATCACAATATATCAATACAACACATTGATATAATAAAAACATTATGAAAACCATTTTCAATACCAAAGTAAAACAAGGTATTTATTTTTCATTTAAAAAAAGGGTATGGCTTGTAGAGGAAGCCGAAACTCAAATAATGGTCACGGCGGTGGAGAAGTCATTGTCGCCGCATACGTACGACAAAAACATTCCCTTTTGTCATTTAGTAAAACGCTTCATATAAAAAAGATTCCTTTTGGATAAATGTAAAAGTAAAAGGGGTTTATACACCGTATAAAAGAAGGTTGTGTATAAAACAAAATATGCCTCAATGAAAGGAGATTGAGAAAAAGTCTCATACAAAGATGGTATCCTTGGATTAAGGATAAATCAATTACATAATTATGTGTGACAAACTAAGACACCAAATATAAGTGAATATTAAGTGTAAAAAAATCAGAGGTTATTCACACAAATTCATAGAACGACATATTCAAGGAGTACAAGCTTATCCCAAAGAATCGAAATTGGGTTAAGAAGTTCCCTTGCAATAATTAGACAGCCTAACGGCGTCACTTCAAAATTCCGAAAAAGAGTTGATGAGAGATAAAAATTGTATCTCTTCACTTGGACATAAAATTTACATCAATAAGGATATAGAGGAACATATCCCAAAATAATATTTTGTGAATTAAAAGACATAACAAAATAAGTCTTTTAAAAAGAGGAGGGTGAAAGGTTTCTTTACCGACATGGGTATCTTTTGAAACATACGCCCCGTGAAAGAAGGACAATAAATAATTGATGTAAATACTCATAAATGAAGGAATATTACACAATGAGTAAAATAATGGTCAGTACATACACCACTCAAAGGAAATTGTGTCAAATGTAGCATAAATCTCACGGGTATAAAAGTGAGATGAAAAATCCCTTATGAAAACTCGGCAGCCTAACGGTGCCACTTAAAACTTCCAAAAATGGATTTATGATACCAAATAGGGTCTCTCATCATATGAACATAAAAATTACAGTAAGTGTAATATAAAAGAACATCCCAATAACAAGAAATATGAGCTTAGAAGGAATGACATAAAAGAGTGTACATAAAAAAGAAAGAGAGGAGTAGGATCCCTTACCTCAAGTCCAACTTTTCCTGTTCGTTTCTCTATATTCCTGAATAATAAACATTGTTCAATTAATAATTGCCTATGTACCTCCTTTAGAGATTTTTATTCAGTTCATATCACATATTTTAATGTTATAATAATTGTTTAATAATTTTAGTTCATATCAGACGTTTTTGCCGATGTTTGGTACATGAGTCAAAAATAAACTCGTTTGAAAAAAGATTTCCCATGTAGTTATAAGTAAATAATTTACAGAATAGTATTAATGATTAAAATATCATATATATCCAGTAAATATTCATTTCATACTATTCCATATCATTTGGAGATAAAAAACGAAAAGCACCGTTCATGGAGACGGTAGGCCGTACGTACGCATGAACGCTACTTTCATTTTTTTGTCATATTAATGGAATTAAAACAAAATGAGTTATATATATATGTTATAATTCCAGAATGATATCCATAATTTAGATGTAATATATTACATATATATCCAATATATATATGTACTTTTAATATTAAATAACATTTTGAGATAAGAAATGAAATGTACCGTTCGTGGAGACGGTAAGCCTTACGTACGCATGAACGCTACTTCCATTTCTATTTCATATTTAATGGAATTAAAACATAATGATACATAATATTATTTTAATTCCAGTATGGTATCATTTATAATATCATTAAATATATCCTTTATACGTACCACATATGGTATTAACGAATCAAATCACTTTGAGGGGGCGGTAGTCCGCACTTCCTTAAATGAAGATATCGCGTTTACCCATAATGGAAACCATAAAGGTATGCCAAAAATGAAAAATAAATAAGCTTAAGGAAAAAATAAACATATTATATATCATATATAAAAATAGTGACATCATAATGGCCACCTTTGAAGGTGTTAAATGGGTATTGAACAATCATCATTTCGGGAGGCAGAATTTCGCCATCCACGGAAACCGTATGTTCTTTAACCATTTGATGTATTTGTGTGAGAGTGTAGCTCGAATAAATCTTATAACGACATCCTAGTATATTGAAGATACTGGTTTTGTTACAAAAGAAGTAAATAAAAAGAGTTTAGTGGGTTGGAGAAGCAAAATAAAACAAATGAACATGAGAGAATGAATTACCTTTAAAAGTGTAACTCCTTTAGATTTGATCCTAAAGGCTTCCTTTGAAAGGTTTCTTCCCAAAGGGAATCCTCTAAGATGAGTATAGGGATGTGGAGAGAGTAAATGGGCAGGGGATGGCCGAGCCAAAGGCTTGAGGAGTGTGTGAAATGAGGTAGAGGTGGGGGCCTTTTATAAGAGGAGAGGAGGGGCACTTTTGGAAATCATGAAACTATTATTTTATTTTCAAAAGTGTGTCGAATTTATAAGGTCCCACATTGATATATTTCTAAGATAAGATGATAAGGCTTCTAAATATTCTCATCCAATAGTTTTTTTACAAGTTTAGGTCTTAGATTTTATATTATCGTTTTATTTTATTTAAACTGTTCATTAATGAGGTCATTGTTGCATCATCATGATGTCATAATTAAATTAATTTATTTAATGTCTAAAAATTATAAAACAAATATACTGATTTATGAAATATTTTTATCTTTCCAAATAGTATTTATAGACAAAATTATGATTAGTATAACCCCTTCTAAAAATTGTTTTAGTAAAACAATTTATGTTAGTGTCATTTTCACCTTTATTTAAAAAAAACATTAAAGTCTTTATCTCACCCAAGAGGCTCCATAGGGTCCCCTAAATCGACCCATGGGTTTTCTTGGTCGGACATGACTCATCCAATAGGGTTAGGAAAAGTTTCATGGTGTTTTCACATTTTTATAAAATCATTTTTACCTTAAATTACACTAATTATCTCTAATCGCGATTAATGAAAAAAAGGTACTATTCACCAAAAAATTATTTTCATCCCATTAAACCACATTTTACATACTAATTACAACCATGTATGTCTGATTTTCAGAATTCAATACACATTAGTGGTAAACATTCATTTAACTGAAAAATCAGTTTGCTTGATTACCACTTAGTGGTTTCATTATTCATTAAAAATTGGAGTTTTTCAGAAAATTACCAAAAATTCACTCTAAGATATATTTGAGATTCTGAATTTAAAAATGATGTTTATATTATATAATTCAAATACTATAAGTAGAATTAATTAATTTAATAATTAACTCCCACCGTCAAAACAAATAGCGTGTTTTTAAGAAACAATATATATCAAAAGATTGACACCAGTTTAAGTCTAATTTTCAAAGTGAAATTGATTCCAATGACCACCATTGGATTAAATGGTAAAAATATATTCAGATTACACATTAAGACCAATTAAAAAGATATTCTAATCATATAAATAAATTATATTAAAAAGAGGTTTTGAATTTAAAATACAACATTTTACATTATTCATTAAAAAAATGAACTTTATCCGAAAGATACCTTTGATGTCCCAATTCTTAAAAAGAGTTTTATTTGGTCCAATAGAATGTATAAGAGTGAACAAAACTATATTTAATGACGGTTCTCCATCAAAAGGCAATAAGTGAACCTTTAGTGAGAACTAGGGCATATACGCCTAAAATCGAATTATTTCCGTATTTTATGACTTTATCCTTTATTGGATTAATGTAAAAATATTAAAAAACATATATAATCATATTTTAGTTATTTCTATCCATTCCCTCCAATACAACGGCTACATGTTAACTACCATTTAAAATAATATTATTTTATTATTAGAGTGCAACGTAAGCTTCCCAAGAAACTCGTTGTTGCGTATTGGGTACGCCATCGAGCATAGCGTCCCCTTTAAAGTCATATTAATATTTTATTCACAAATATGGATAAATATGAAAATGTCATATTCTTTATTTATCTGGGGTGTTACATCCTTCCCTCCTTTTTGGGAATTCTGTCCACGCAATTTTTTAAAATTGAGCTTGGAAACATCCTTGAATGTCCCACATCGGAACAAGAGTCGGTAAAACAATCACTTTAAAATAAAGAAAGATAAGTACAAAGGTCACCCGAGTTAACCCATACTAGGACTCCATGTAGGAAAACATGGGCATAGAGGAGAAAACATAGGGTCATGTTCTGATGGAGAGTGATAGAAAACATGTTTTGGAGAATGTTAACAATAAGAAAATTGCAAACTCGTGATGGGTTAAACGGTGTTGGGTTCCCCAGTAGGAAAAGTTAATAGACAACATTTTTGTTTCAAGTTACTTTTTATTGAAGAATTTATTCATAAGGAAACATAATCACTTATCATGTTGACTTTCAAATTTTACTAGATTCCTTAATCAAACTCATATTTTTCCTAAAAGACGAGTATTTAGGAAGACTTGTTCACATTAAGAGTACTTTAATCAACTTCTAGAGAATCACCTAATCCACAAAATAGAACTATATACATCCCATGTCTTTAGGCTTTAACCAAAACCCAAACTTGTAAGGTTAGTACAAGGTTAAGATAATCCAAAAAAAGATAACCCTTTATAAAAAGAAAATCTATTCATAATCTCAAAATTTGTCCAACAAAACCCAAAGTTCAACGAGGACCATCCGATAAACAATTTTTCCATAAAATTATTCAAAGTACACCAATATAAGATTGAAACCCAAATATTTGAAGGATTTAGTCACATAGAATTCTAAGTTAAATCGTAACATTTATCTCCAAACAACATTAGTTGCTCCTAAAGTCTCGTATTGAAAAGTAATTAACCTAATCACATATCCTCCATGATAGTTTAATCATTTTCATAAATAACCCAAAATCAACTTACTCATAATTCATAAAATAATCTAACTAAAAATAATTGGTCAAACTAACCAGGGACTTCACGTAGTCCAGTGGTAGGCGATAAATACCACTCGCACTTTGGTTGTGGGTTCGATTCCCGCATCTTTGTCCGACGTGACGGGTTGTCACACGGTCTGCGTGTTTTCCTTTTTCCAAAACTATAAAATTCTTAAATCATTCCCCAAAAAGAGACAAAATCATCAAAAATGATCACAACATATTTTAACCTCAAGTTTATCTCTTTCCTTTCATTTTCCAACATATCATGTAATAACACATAATTACCTCAAAAGTAAGGATCATATAAACTCTAATGGTTACCTTTATAATTATTACCTGAACTTCCACATGGATTGGTCATCTCGTACATCATGCATTAAAGATCATACTAAGGTTAAAGAGGTTGATCATGACTCCTTGATAGGTGGTTTAGAACAACCACGAGTTTCCTCATTGAATCCCCCATTTTATCTAGTATCTTAATCATAGAACCACCACAGTTTCCTTCAAACATGTTGTCTCTTTGGTGCCTGCTAGATCCATCCATTCACTAAAAAAAGAAATTTCAGTGTGAGTATATCAACAAAACCATCATGTACTAATGAGGAAGGTAAACACTAAGATACACTTATTCATTCCCTTTATCTAAAAATAGGACTCTTTCTGAAATCCTAACCATTATGGTAATGTCACTTATGCTTAAAGAATACCCTAACCTCTAAAGTTATCTAAACCGTCCTTTGATACCAACTATAAGGCCCCAGCCTTAAACCTTACTTAATCTTGAGTTATTACAAGATTACACATTGAGGATCTTTTCGGGTTTAGAGTTTTAGAGAATTAGATCATAAAACTTGAATTACATTCCAAATATAAACAAAGTGGTTACATAAAGATAGTATTCTTCATTCCCATCAATGGAAACATATTTAAAATAAACATGGATTCTTTCTTGACACTTCCTTGACTCTATCATCATATCATGTACCTTTCCCTTGACCTGTGAAAAACATTTCAAAAAAAACTTGGGATGAGCATAAAAATCTCAGTATGGGATATAAAAATATGGAAAGGAAACATGGGTACATATATACATAAGGATGAGATCAGACTTTACCCATAAAACATAATCACTTTAACATACCTCATCAAATCATGAATAAATCATAGAAATCATAAGACATAAAGGTAACTTGAGGCATTCATAACTTTATTACGTAGGGAGTAACCCTCTTGGTTACGTTTGGAATACCCATCACAGTATATTCCCTAAATCTCTTCAGAGAAACCATAACGTTTCACTCCTTTGCGTTACCCAATGCATTGGAGAGCTATAACGGGCTCACTCGCCCTTAGTTTATCACGGAACCACCCGTCTTCATAATAATGCCCAAGAACCATAACATAATCATATCACATAAAACATGCATAAAGGAAACATAACATTTCCACATTTCAATCACAAGATATCAATACAACACATTGATATAATAAAAACATTATGAAAACCATTTTCAATACCAAAGTAAAACATGGTATTTATTTTTCATTTAAAAAAAGGGTATGGCTTGTAGAGGAAGCCGAAACTCAAATAATGGTCACAGCGGCGGAAAAGTCGTTGTCGCCGCAGACGTATGACAAAAACATTCCCTTTTGTCTTTTAGTAAAACGCTTCGTATAAAAAAGATTCCTTTTGGATAAACATAAAATTCAAAGGGGTTTATACACTGTATAAAAGAAGGTTGTGTATAAAACAAAATATGTCTCAATGAAAGGAGATTGAGACGAAGTCCCATACAAAGATGGTATCCTTGGATTAAGGATAAATCAATTACATAATTATGTGTGACAAACTAATACACCAATATAAGTGGATATTAAGTGTAAAACAATCATAGGTTATTCACACATATTCATAGAACGACATATTCAAGGAGTACAAGCTTATCCCAAAGAATCGAAATTGGGTTAAGAAGTTCCCTTGCAATAATTAGACAGCCTAACGGCGTCACTTCAAAATTCAGAAAAAGAGTTGATGAGAGATAAAAAGGGTATCTCGTCACATGGACATAAAATTTACATCAATAAGGATATAGATGACCACATCCCAAAATAATATTTTGTGAATTAAAAGACATAACAAAATAAGTCTTTTAAAAAGAGGAGGGTGAAAGGTTCCCTTACCGACATGGGTATCTTTTGAAACATACGCCCCGTGAAATAAGGACAATACATCATTGATGTAAATACTCATAAATGAAAGAATATTAAACAATGAGTAAAATAATTTTCAGTACATACACCACTCAATGTAAATTGTGGAAAATGTAGTATAAATCTCACGGGTATAAAAGTGAGATGAAAAATCCCTTACGAAAACTCGGCAGCCTAACGGCGCCACTTAAAACTTTCAAAAATGGATTGATGAGACCAAATAGGGTCTCTCATCATATGAACATAAAAATTAAAGTAAGATTAATATAAATGAACATCCAAATAACAAGAAAGATGATCTTATAAGGAATGACATAAAAGAGTGTACTTAAAAAAGAAAGAGAGGAGTAGGATCCCTTACCTCAAGTCCAACTTGTCCTGTTCGTTTCTTTATATTCCTGAATAATAAACTTTGTTCAATTAATAATTTCCTAAGTACCTCCTTTAGAGATTCTTATTCAGTTCATATAACATATTTTAATGTTATAATAATTGTTTAATAATGTTAGTTCATATCAGACGTTTTTGCCGATGTTTGGTACATGAGTCAAAAATGAACTCGTTTTAAAAAAGATTGCCCATGTAGTTATAAGTAAATAATTTTTAGAATAGTATTAATGATTAAAATATCATATATATCCAGTAAATATTAATTTCATACTATTCCATATCATTTGGAGATAAAAAATGAAAATCACCGTTCATGGAGACGGTAGGTCGTACGTACGCATGAACGCTACTTTCATTTTTTGTCATATTAATGGAATTAAAACAAAATGAGATATATATATATATATATGTTATAATTACAGAATGATATCCATAATTTAGATGTAATATATTACATATATATCCATTATATATATGTACTTATAATATTAAAAAACATTTTGAGATAAGAAATGAAATGTACCGTTCATGGAGACGGTAAGCCATACGTACGCATGAACGCTACTTCCATTTCTATTTCATATTTAATGGAATTAAAACATAATGATACATAATAGTATTTTAATTCTAGTATGGAATAATATATAATATCATTAAATATATCCTTTATACGTACCACATATGGTATTAACGAATCAAATCACCTTGAGGGGGCGGTAGTCCGCACTTCCTTAAAAGAAGATATCACATTTACCAATAATGGAAACCATAAAGGTATGCCCAAAATTAAAAATAAAGAAGCTTAAGGAAATAATAAACATATTATATATAATATATAAAAATAGGTACAACATAATGTCCACCTTTGAAAGTGTTAAATGAGTATTGAACAATCATCGTTTCGGGAGGCAGAATTTCGCCATCCACGGAAACCGTATGTTCTTTAACCATTTAATGTAGTTTTGTGAGAGTGTAGGTCGAATAAATCTTATAAAAACATCATAGTATATTGAAGATACTGTTTTTGTTACAAAATAAGTAAATAAAAAGAGTTTAGGGGGTTGGAGAAGCAAAATAAAAGAAATGAACATGAGAGAATGAATTACCTTTAAAAGTGTAACTCCTTTTGATTTGAGCCTAAAGGATTCCTTTGAAAGGATTATGCCCAAAGGGAATCATCTAGGATGAGGAGAGGTATGTGGAGAGAGTAAATGGGCAGGGGATGGCTGAGCCAAAGGCTTGAGGAGTGTGTGAAATGAGGTAGAGGTGGGGGCCTTTTATAAGAGGAGAGGAGGGGCACATTTGGAAATCATGAAACTATTATTTTATTTTCAAAAGTGTGTCAAATTTATAAGGTCCCAAATTGATAAATTTCTAAGATAATATGATAAGGCTTCTAAATATTCCCATACAATAGTTTTTGGACAAGTGTAGGACTTAGATTTTATATTATCGTTTCATTTTATTTAAACTGTTCATTAATGAGGTCATCGTTACATCATTATGATGTCATAATTAAATTAATTTATTTAATGTATAAAAATTATAAAAAAATATCCTGATATAGGAAATATTTTTTCCTTTCCAAAGAGTATTTATAGACAAAATTATGATTAGTATAACCCCTTCTAAGAATTGTTTTAGTAAAACAATTTATGTTAGTGTCATTTTCACCATTATTTAAAAAAAACATTAAAGTCATTATCTCACCCAAGAGGCTCCATAGGGTCCCTTAAATCGACCCATGGGTTGTCTTGGTCGGACATGACTCATCCAATAGGGGTAGGACATGTTTCATGGTGTTTTCACATTTTTATAATATCATTTTTACCTTAAATTACACTAATTACCTTTAATCGCGATTAATGAAAAAAAGTTACTATTCACCAAAAAATTATTTTCATCCCATTGAACCACATTTTACATACTAATGACAACCCTGTATGTCGGATTTTGAAAATTCAACACGAATTAGTGGTAAACTTTTGTTTAACTGAAAAATCAATTTTCATGATTACCACTTAGTGGTTTCACTATTCATTAAAAATTGGAGTTTTTAAGAAAATTACCAAAAATTCACTCTAAGCTATATTCGATATTCCGAATTCAAAAATTATGTTTATATAACCTAATTCAATGAATATAAGTAGAATTAATTAATTTAATAATTAACTCCCGTCGTCAAACAAATAGCGTGTTTTTAAAAAACAATATATATCAAAAGATTGACACCAGTTTAAGTCTAATTTCAAAGTGAAATTGATTCCAATGACCACCATTGGATTAAATGGTAAAAATATATTCAGATTACACATTAAGACCAATTAAAAAGATAATCTAATCATATAAATAAATTAGATAAAAAAGAGGTTTTGAATTTAAAATACAACATTTTACACTATTCATTAAAAAATGAACTTTATCAGAAAGATACCAAAAATTTACACAAAGTAAATTTTGATGTCCCAATTCTTAAGAAGAGTTTTATTTGGTCCAATAGAATGTATAAGAGTGAACAAAACTATATTTAATGACGGTTCTCCATCAAAAGGCGATAAGTGAACCTTTAGTGAGAACTAGGGCATATACGCCTAAAATCGAATTATTTCCGTATTTTATGCCTTTATCCTTTATTGGATAAATGTAAAAACATTAAAAAACATATATATTCATATTTTAGTTATTTCTATCCATTCCCTCCAATACAAAGGCTACATGTTAACTACCATTTAAAATAATATTATTTTATTATTAGAGTGCAACGTAAGATTCCCAAGAAACTCGTTGTTGCGTATTGGGTACGCCATCGAGCATAGCGTCCCCATTATAGTCATATTAATATTTTATTCACAAATATGGATAAATATAAAAATGTAATATTCTTTATTTACCTGGGGTGTAACATCTTTCCCCCCTTTTTGGGAATTGCGTCCTTACAATTTTTTAAAATTGAGCTTGGAAACATCCTTGAAAGTCCCACATCGGAACAAGAGTCGGGAAAACAATCACTTTAAAATAATGAAAGATAAGTACAGAGGTCACCCGAGTTAACCCATACTAAGACTCCATGTAGGAAAACATGGGCATGGAGGAGAAAACATAGGGTCATGTTCTGATGGAGAGTGATAGAAAACATGTTTAGGAGAAAGTTAACAATAAAAAAATTGCAAACTTGTGATGGGTTAAACGGTGTTGGGTTCCCCAGTAAGAAAAGTTAATAGAAAACATTTTTGTTTCAAGTTACTTTTAATTGAGGAATTTATTCATAAGGAAACATAATCACTTATCATGTTGACTTTCAAATTTTACTAGATTCCTTAATCAAACTCATATTTTTCCCAAAAGACGAGTATTTAGGAAGGCTTGTTCACATTAAGAGTATTTTAATCAACTTCTAGAGAATCACCTAATCCACAAAAGAGAACTATATACATCCCATGTCTTTAGGCTTTAACCAAAACCCAAACTAGGAAGTTTAGTACAAGGTCAAGATAATCCAAAAAAAAGATAACCCTTTATAAAAAGAAAATCTATTCTTAATATCAAAATTTGTCCAACAAAACCCAAAGTTCAACGAGGACCATCCGAAAAACAATTTTTCCATAAAATTATTCAAAGTACACCAATATAATATTGAAACCCAAATATTTGAAGGATTTAGTCACATAGTCTTCTAAGTTAAATCGAAACATTTATCTCCAAACAACATTAGTTTCTCCTAAAGTCTCGTATTGAAAAGTAATTAACCTAATCACATATCCTCCATGATAGGTTAATCATTTTCATAAATAACCCAAAATCAACTTACTCTTAATTTATAAAATCATCTAACTAAAAATAATTGGTCAAACTAACCAGGGACTTCACGTAGTCCAGTGGTAGGCGATAAATACCAGTCGCACTTTGGTTGTGGGTTCGATTCCCGCAGCTTTGTCCGACGCGACGAGTTGTCACATGGTCTGCGTGTTTTCCTTTTTCCAAAACTATATAATTCTTAAATAATTCGTCAAAAAGAGACAAAATCATCAAAAATGATTACAACATATTTTAACCTCAAGTTTATCTCTTGCCTTTCATTTTCCAGCATATCATGTAATAACCCATAATTACCTCAAAAGTAAGGATCATATAAACTCTAATGGTTACCTTTATAATTATTACCTGAACATACACATGGATTGGTCATCTCGTACATCATGCATTAAATATCATACCAAGGTTCAAGTGGTTGATCATGACTCCTTGATAGTTGGTTTAGAACAACCACGAGTTTCCTCATTGAATCCCCCATTTTATCTAGTATCTTAATCATAGAACCACCACAGTTTCCTTCAAACCTGTTGTCTCTTTGGTGCCTGCTAGATCCATCCATTCACTAAAAACAGAAATGTCAGTGTGAGTATATCAACAAAACCATCATGTACTAATGAGGAAGGTAAACACTAAGATACACTTACTCATTAACTTTATCTAAAACTAGGACTCTTTCTGAAATCCTAACCATTATGGTAAGGTTACTTATGCTTAAAGAATACCCTAACCTCTAAAGTTATCTAAACCGACCTTTGATACCAACTATAAGGCCCCATCCTTAAACCTTACTTAATCTTGAGTTATTACAAGATTACACATTGAAGATCTTTTCGGGTTTAGAGTTTTAGAGAATTAGATCATAAAACTTGTATTACATTCCACATATAAACAAAGTGGTTACATAAAGATAGTATTCTTCATTCCCATAAATGGGAACATATTTAAAATAAACATGGATTCTTTCTTGACACTTCCTTGACACTATCATCATATCATGTACCTTTCCCTTGACCTGTGAAAAACATTTCAAAAAAAACTTGGGATGAGCATAAAAAGCTCAGTAAGGGATATAAAAATATGGAAAGGAAACATGGGTACATATATACATAAGGATGAGATCATAATTTACCCATAAAACATAATCACTTTAACATACCTCATCAAATCATGAATAAATCATAGAAATCATAAGACATAAAGGTAACTTGAGGCATTCATAACTTTCTTACGTAGGGAGTAACCCTCTTGGTTATGTTTGGAATACCCATCACAGTATATTCCCTAAATCTCTTCAGAGAAACCTTGACGTTTCACTCCTTCGCATTACCCAAGGCATTGGAGAGCTATAACGGGCTCACCCACCCTTAGTTTATCACTGAACCACCGGTCTTCAGAATAATGCCCAAGAACCATAACATAATCATATCACATAAAACATGCATAAAGGAAACATAAAATTTCCACATTTCAATCACAAGATATCAATACAACACATTGATATAATAAAAACATTATGAAAACCATTTTCAATACCAAAGTAAAACATGGTATTTATTTTTCATTTAAAAAAAGGGTATGGCTTGTAGAGGAAGCCGAAACTCAAATAATGGTCACAGCGGCAGAAAAGTCGTTGTCGCCGCATACGTATGACAAAAACATTCCCTTTTGTCGTTTAGTAAAACGCTTCATATAAAAAAGATTACTTTTGGATAAACTTAAAACTCAAAGGTTTTTATACACCATATAAAAGAAGGTTGTGTATAAAATAAAATATGTCTCAATGAAAGGAGATTGAGAGGAAGTCCCATACAAAGATGGTATCCTTGGATTAAGGATAATTCAATTACATAATTATGTGTGACAAAATAATACACCAATATAAGTGGATATTAAGTGTAAAACAATCAGAGGTTATTCAAACATATTCATAGAACGACATATTCAAGGAGTACAAGCTTATCCCAAAGAATCAAAATTGGGTTAAGAAGTTCCCTTGCAATAATTAGACAGCCTAATGGCGTCACTTCAAAATTCAGAAAAAGAGTTGATGAGAGATAAAAAGGGTATCTCGTCACTTGGACATAAAATTTACATCAATAAGGATATATAGGAACATATCCCAAAATAATATTTTGTGAATTAAAAGACATAACAAAATAAGACTTTTAAAAAGAGGAGGGTGAAAGGTTCCCTTACCGACATGGGTATCTTTCGAAACATACGCCCAGTGAAAGAAGGACAATACATCATTGATGTAAATACTCATAAATGAAATAATATTACACAATGAGTAAAATAATGGTAAGTACATACACCAGTCAAATTAAATTGTGGGAAATGTAGCATAAATCTCACGGGTATAAAAGTGAGATGAAAAATCCCTTACGAAAACTCGGCAGCCTAACGACGCCACTTAAAACTTCCAAAAATGGATTGATGAGACCAAATAGGGTATCTCATCATATGAACATAAAACTTACAGTAAGATTAATATAAAAGAACATCCCAATTACAATAAATATGAGCTTCGAAGGAATGACATAAAAGAGTGTACTTAAAAAAGAAAGAGAGGAGTAGGATCCCTTACCTCAAGTCCATCTTGTCCTGTTCGTTTCTTTATATTCCTGAATAATAAACTTTGTTCAATTAATAATTTCCTAAGTACCTACTTTAGATATTCTTATTCACTTCATATCACATATTTTAATGTTATAATAATTGTTTAATAATGTTAGTTCATATCAGACGTTTTTGCCGATGTTTGGTACATGAGTCAAAAATGAACTCGTTTGAAAAAAGATTGCCCATGTAGTTATAAGTAAATAATTTCCAGAATAGTATTAATGATTAAAATATCATATATATCCAGTAAATATTAATTTCATAATATTCCATATCATTTGGAGATAAAAAACGAAAAGCACCGTTCATGGAGACGGTAGGTCGTACGTACGCATGAACGCTACTTTCATTTTTTTATCATATTAATGGAATTAAAACAAAATGAGATATATATATATGTTATAATTCCATAATGATATCCATAATTTAGATGTAATATATTACATATATATCCATTATATATATGTACTTTTAATATTAAATAACATTTTGAGATAAGAAATGAAATATACCGTTCATGGAGACGGTAAGCCGTACGTACGCATGAACGCTACTTCCATTTCTATTTCATATTTAATGGAATTAAAACATAATGATACATAATAGTATTTTAATTATATTATGGTATCATATATAATATCATTAAATATATCCTTTATACGTACCACATATGGTATTAACGAATCAAATCACTTTGAGGGGGCGGTAGTCCGCACTTCCTTAAATGAAGATATCGCGTTGACCCATAATGGAAACCATAATGGTATGCCCAAAATGAAAAATACAGAAGCTTAAGGAAAGAATAAAAATATTATATATCATATATAAAAATAGGGACATCATAATGGCCACCTTTGAAGGTGTTAAATGAGTATTGAACAATCATCGTTTCAGGAGGCAGAATTTCGCTATCCACGGAAACCGTATGTTCTTTAACCATTTGATGTAGTTGTGTGAGAGTGTAGCTAGAATAAATCTTATAACAACATCCTAGTATATTTAAGATACTGGTGTTGTTACAAAAGAAGTAAATAAAAATAGTTTAGGGGGTTGGAAAATCAAAATAAAACAAATGAACATGAGAGAATGAATTACCTTTAAAAGTGTAACTCCTTTTGATTTGAGCCTAAAGGCTTCCTTTGAAAGGATTCTGCCCAAAGGGAATCCTCTAGGATGAGGAGAGGTACGTGGAGAGATTAAATGGTCAGGGGATGGCTGATACAAAGGCTTGAGGAGTGTGTGAAATGAGGCAGAGGTGGGGGCCTTTTATAAGAGGAGAGGAGGGTCACTTTTGGAAATCATGAAACTATTATTTTATTTTCAAAATTGTGTCGAATTTCTAAGGTCCCACATTGATATATTTTGAAGATAAGATTATAAGGCTTCGAAATATTCCCATCCAATATTTTTTGGACAAGTGTAGCTCTAAGATTTTATATTATCGTTTCATTTTATTTAAACTGTTCATTAATGAGGTCATTGTTGCATCATCATGATGTCATAATTAAATTAATTTATTTAATGTCTAAAAATTATATAAAAAATATCCTGATGTAGGGAATATTTTTTCCTTTACAAATAGTATTTATAGACAAAATTATGATTAGTATAACCCCTTATAAAAATTGTTTTAGTAAAATAATTTATGTTAGTGTCATTTTCACCTTTATTTAAAAAAAACATTAAAGTCATTATCTCGCCCAAGAGGCTCCATAGGCTCCCCTAAATCGACCCATGGGTTGTCTTGGTCGGCCGTGACTAATACAATATGGGTAGGACAAGTGTCATGGTGTTTTCACATTTTTATAATATCATTTTTACCTTAAATTACACTAATTACCTCTAATCACGATTAATGAAAAAAAGTTATTATTCACCGAAAAATTATTTTCATCCCATTGAACCACATTTTACATAATAATGACAACCATGTATGTAGGATTTTGAAAATTCAACACACATTAGTGGTAAACTTTCATTTAACTGAAAAATCAGTTTGCTTGATTACCACTTAGTGGTTTCACTATTCATTAAAAATTGGAGATTTTCAGAAAATTACCAAAAATTCACTCTAAGCTATATTCGATATTCCGAATTCAAAAATGATGGTTATATTACCTAATTCAAAGAATATAAGTAGAATTAATTAATTTAATAATTAACTCCTGCCGTCAAAACAAATAGCGTGTTTTTAAGAAACAATATATATCAAAAGATTGACACCAGTTTAAGTCTAATTTCAAAGTGAAATTGATTCCAATGACCACCATTGGATTAAATGGTAAAAATATATTCAGATTACACATTAATACCAATTCAAAAGATAATCTAATCATATTAATAAATTAGATTAAAAAGAGGTTTTGAATTTAAAATACAACATTTTACACTATTCATTAAAAAAATGAATTTTATCAGAAAGATACCAAAAATTTACACAAAGTAAATTTTGATGTCCCAATTCTTAAGAAAAGATTTATTTGGTCCAATAGAATTTATAAGAGTGAAAAAAACTATATTTAATGACAGTTCTCCAGCAAAAGGTGATAAGTGAACCTTTAGTGAGAACTAGGGCATATACGCCTAAAATCGAATTATTTCCGTATTTTATGCCTTTATCCTTTATTGGATAAATGTAAAAACATTAAAAAACATATATAATCATATTTTATTTATTTCTATCCATTCCCTCCAATACAACGGCTACATGTTAACTACCATTTAAAATAATATTATTTTATTATTAGAGTGCAACGTAAGATTCCCAAGAAACTCATTGTTGCGTGTTGGGTACGCCATCGAGCATAGAGTCCCCTTTAAATTCATATTAATATTTTATTCACAAATATAGATAAATATGAAAATGTCATATTCTTTATTTACCTGGGGTGTTACAAATACAATCCTCGTGACCATCGAGCAGATATGGAAATACAATTTCTGAGTCTGAGACAAAAGGAGGATGAGAATTTTGGAACGTATGAGGATAACTTTAAAAGGTTAGCGAGGCATGCTGCAGATTATATATGTAACCCAATAAGTAATATTGATCATTTCTTTTATGGGTTAAAACCATTTCTCCGTCGAGGTTTAGTATCACAATATTTCCCAACATACGAAGATATAGTCTCGTGTGCTATCAAGATAGAAAAGGAATTATCTAAATATTATGACAATAAAGTAAAGCAAGAGAATAAGAGAACGGTGGAACAAGAGACAGATAAAATGAATAGTGGAATGAAGGATTTTCCATTATGCGATAATTGTGGGAAGAATCACCCTGATACTTGCCTAAAAGGAATTGGAGTTTGTTATAAATGTGGAGAAAAAGGTCACTAGGCTCGTGATTGCAAGGGAAAGAAAGAGGCTATCAATGTTGAATGCTACAATTGTAGGGAAATGGGGCATTATGCTAATGAATGTCCTAAGTTTCAGGGAAACTTACCTCAGAAAAGGCTAAGGGATCAAGGACAATATTATGTTGTTACTACAGTTGAAGTGGAATAATTAATGTATTGGTGCTTTTGGACTCAAGGATTATATTCTGGTTATAAGAATAATGTGATATATATATAAGGATTGTACTGCAGTACTTTTTGTTTTCCTTAAGGTTATAATATGATGAAGGTAATCATATTTTAGTATGTGAAAATAAGAGAAACTTTACCATGTTTGGGGAATCTGATGTTCTAATTGATTTTGGAATTTAGATACTTTTTAGAGAGATTCTGGACAGAGGTATTTTGGATAGCTATAAAGGTTGGAATGGATTATGTTGAACATTGGGTAGTATTGTTTAAGGTTAAAACATTTTTGAAGATTATTTTTGGAATATTATAATACTATAGTTTTAGGAAAAGGACAACCTGCAGGTCGGGGGAAACTCGTCGCGTCGGACAAAGCGGTAGGAATCGAACCCACAACCATAGTGCAACATGCCTTTATTACCTACCACTAGCCTACATGAAGTCCCTGGTTATTAAAAAATATTTTTTCTAATCTAAATGGTATGTGTTAATATTTTAAACATTGTACGATTAGGATAAATATAATATTTTTGAGTTCTATTATCTTTTTGAGTGTAAGATGAGTTTGTGGTAGAAGTTAGTAGAAGGTTGAAACTCTACTTGTCATGCATAAATATATATATTCCTATCTCTTATTCTATGAATAAATTAATTCTTAAACTTTAGTAAAGGGATATTAAAACAGAAAATGTGTTATCCTAATACCTTATGTCTTGTTGAACTGATAATATTTTAAATCAACATAGATTGAAGGCTTTGAGGCACTCAATTTTATACTTGTTTGTGATTGATTACCTCAATCACTCCCTACAAATATCTACGTTTTCCCTCCAATTATATGTCTCTAATTTCCACCAATTTTCTCCTTTTCGAGATCATAATTTTTTTGGTGACTTTTTCATTTCCCTTTCCCTCTTATTAAGGCTAAATTTTTTAACCTTATTTCCAATGTGGGTTTTCTACAAAAGTATTTTCTATTATCAACCATTTATTTTCAAAGAAAAATTTCAAATTATGAGGACGCATTTTATTAATGGAGGGGAAAATGTAACACCCTGAGCTTCCATGATACGCTTCTCTTCTAATAATGCAATAGCCTGCATTGTACGCAAGTTCGAGATTCTAACACACCACGACCAATCAAAATAGCCATTATGAATAGTAATACCCACTTTTTGGAATTATATATATTTTATATTTCAAAATGGACTAATTTTTTGGATTTGGAATATCTAAATTAGCCTATGTTGAATTTTAGGAATTTTTCTCAGAACTTCCAATTTTTTATGAATAGTGAAAAATACATAAAAACAACTTTATTAATCAAAATAATTTTTAGTGATAAATTATACCATTGAGTGTTTTTAAAGTATAATTATAATATATTTTTACCATTTTATTCAATGGTGTTCGTTATAATTAATTTCACTTTAAAATTGGACATAAACAATAGTAAATCTTTTGATATATATTGTTTCTTAAAAACACGCTATTTATTGTGACAGCAGGGGTTAATTTTAAAATTAATTAATGTAAAATATATGTTTGGAATTTTGAAAAATAGATATCATTTTTGAATTCGGAATATCAATTATAGCTTAGTGTGAAATTTTGGCGTTGTCTGAAAAACATCATTTTTTTAATGAATAGTGAAACCACTAAGTGGTAGTTAAAAAACTGATTTTTCATTTAAATGAAACATTACCACTTCTGTGATTTGATTTTAAAAAATCTGACATACATGGTTTTCATTACAATTTAAAATGTGGTTCAATGGGAATAAAATAATTTTTTGGTGAATAGTAACTTTTATGTTTTATTAATTGCGATTAAAAGTAATTAGTGAAATTTAAGGTAAGAATGATATTATAAAAATTTGAAAATACCTTTACACTTGTCCTATCCATATTGGATGAGTCATGGCCGACCAAGAAAATCCATGGGTCAACTTGGGTACCCCATGGAGACACTTGGGTAAGAAAACGACATTAAAAACATTTTATTTAATGTAAAAATAAAATTATCACTAACATGTGTTGTTTACTAAAACAATTATTACATGTTGTTATATAAGATAACATTTCGACTATAAATATTCATTGGAAATATAAAACTATTTCCTACATCATGGATATTTTTTATAATTTTTAGACATTAAATAAATTAAATTATTTAAGACACAATGATGATGCAGTGATTACCTCATTAATTAACGATTTAAATAAAATGAAAATATAATGTAAAATCTAAGCCATAAACGTGTAAAAAACCTATTGGATGAGTATATTTCGAACCATTATCACCTTATCCTAGAAATACATAATTTTGGGCCCTTTGGAGTCCGAAAATCTCTTCATAATAATTTAACATTTCATGACTTTCCATGAGTGCCCCTCCTCTACTCTTATAAAAGGCCCCCACCTCTACCACCTTATCCACACCTTCAAGCAATTTGGCTCGGCCAAACTCTACCCAAATACTCTCTCAACTTCCCTCTATTATTATTATAAGCCTCAAATTGGTCAGAATTCTTTCCAAGGAAACGTTTGGCTCAAATAAAAAAGAGTTACCCGATTTTAAGGTAATGTCTTCTCTTGTGTTATTTTGTTTTATTTTTCTTCTCCAACCCACTAAAATATTTTTATTACATTATTTTGTAACAACAATAGTATCCTCAATGTACTTGGATGTTTTTATGAGATGTATTTTATTTACAATTACACATACCTTCGTCTAATGGTTAAAGAACATACTATTTCTATGGGTGGTGAATTACTGCCTCACGAAATGATGATTGTTCAATCTTCTTTTAACACCTCTCATGGTGGCCATTATGATGAAAATATTTTTATATATGATATATATTATGTTTTATTCCTTATTATTCTGTATTTTTCATTTATGGCATGACTTTATTATTTCCATTATGGGTAAACACGATAATTTCATTTTAGTAAGTGTAGACTACCCCCCCCCCCTCAAAGTGATTTGAATCGTTAATGTCATATGTGGGATGTATAAAGGATGGAGTAAATGGTATTATAAATTATATAATACTGAGATTATATTATACATTTATATAATTATAATTTCATTCCATTAAATACGAAATATAAATGAAAGTAGCGTTCATGCGTACGTACGGCTTACCGTCTCCATGAACGGTTCATTTCATTTCAACACATGAACATCTTTTAATTATAAGATGTTTATTTTTGACTCAAGTTCCAATGATCGAAAAAATGACCATTATTAACTTCAATAAGTACATAATGTTCATAACATGTTAATAAGTCATATAAAATGAATAATGAACATGAAAAAGGTTCTTAATCAAATATAAATTAACTCTAGTTTTTAATTCAGGATATTAAAGAACGATCGAGTCAATTCAGACATGAGGTAAGGGAACTTATTAACCCAATATCTATTCTTTGGGTTAATCTCCTACTTTCAAATTATGTCATGATATTATTATGTCCTATCTTGTATTTGTACTTTCTTTACGTGTACTTATAGTGAATAAACATAATATATTTATATTATTTAAAAAATAATAATCTTTGTTAGGGACTTCGTCTCAATCTCCTTTCATTGAGGCATATTTTGTTTTATACACAACTTTCTTTTATACGATGTATAAAACCCTTTGACTTTTACTTTTATTCAAAATGAATATTTTTATACGAAGTGTTTTTACTAAACGAAAAAAGGAATGTTTTGTCTTACGTATGTGGTGACAACGACTTCTCCGCCGTCGTTACCATTATTTGAGTTTCGGCTTCCTCTACAAGCCATTAATATTTTTAAATGAAAATTAAATACCAAGATTTAATTTTCTTTCATTTTGGTATTGAAAATGGTTTTGAAAGTGTTTTGTATATCTATGTTTTGTATTGATATCTTGTGATTGAAATTTGGAAATGTTATGTTTCCTTTATGCATGTTTTATGTGTTACGATTATGTTATGGATTATGATATGTTTAAAACTGTTCATATTAGGAATGTATTGGACTTAATAAGTGATGGGTGGATCCCGCTATAGCTCCTCGATGCATTGGTTGGTCTCATGATACGAACTAGTGTCTTGGAACGTGGCGTTGACAAAATCGTATTTGTAGTCTTGGAACGAGGCCTTGTCTACGTGGTTATGATAGTCTGGAATTATGCATTCCATCATTACGAAAGTGGTTATTGATATTCCATTTGATTATTCGACCAGTAGAATATCCATGTGAATATGTAAATGGCATTGTTTTATTGTATTTTTCCATATTATACTGATGTTCATGTTTAAAAGGCTTTCGTTTAGTCATGAATTTCCTTAAATGTTCATGTTTATTTATGAAATCATCCTCTATATTGATATCCTTACTGAGCATCTGTGCTCACCCCTTTAAATGTTTTAATTTTTCTAGGATGTGAAGAAGTATACTATGAATGACCTGTAGGGATAGTAAGAGGGGATATGAAGACAATATTTTGTTGTAGTTTTGTTTTACTTTATGATGTAATGTATGACTTATGAATGTATCTATTGTTTCCAAGGCTACTAAACTAATCGGGCATTCGAGACTTGATCTTTTGTGATCATGCTAATGTTACGTAATAACGTACCGACTCTGGGTAACTGGGGTCGGGGAGTTACAATATTCATTTCGTAGTGGATTATTATCTTTGGATATGTATAAGGAATAAGGGTCACGTAAAAATTACAGTAGTAGTAGGTTTCTTATCTATTTTATTTTTTGATGGGAATGTATATTTATCTTATTTTTTACTCATTTTTCTAATGTTATGTGATTTTTTCATTATTTATTTATTATTGGAATGTATCATTTATTTTCAATCTATATTACGATATTGGATGTTCTTATTTATTTGGAGGGGAAAATAATTAATATGAATTATGTTCTAATACCCTAAAACTAGTTTCCATCATGATGATTTTAGGAACATACCATATATATGTCAATGGAATATTATCTTGTCCAATGGATGGATTACCTAATGATGGTTCATAATAAAATGATTTTAGATCATTCAATATAACATCAAATAATAATTATTTTAATATACTATTAATATTGAATTCATTATTATAATGGAAGCCTGATATTTATGATAATTGTGTTACAATATTGAAATATAATAATTTAAATGTTTCTTTAATATCATAGACATTGATCATTGCATATTGAATATGAATTTCCAAATTAAAAAATATATGTATAGATCTTCTATAGAAAACAAATTTGTTAACTAATTCGTATCAAATAAGAACTCAATTTTTAGTGACTTCATGTAAGGTTTTAAATATTCATGTTTTGAAAAATATTTTATAGTTTATTTCATTTATGGAAGTTATAATAAATTTCAAACACTATTAGAAGATTTATTTCACAAAATACAAATAAATTCAAGAATCAGAATATCTAAATAATCTTAGGTTTAAATTTTGGGATTTGATTGGAATGATTAATAATTTAGTGAGTAGTGTAAGGTAACCATTTTTGAAATACACCCATCTCATTTCATTAAATCAGGTAATTTAAATGTCCCATTATATTTTGAATTAAATATATATATTAAATATTATACATTTTATTTATAATAAATTTTTTTATTTCATTTGAATTTGAATTATTATTAACTATCATATAAGTAAATGTTTATGATTAAAAGAAAATTTTGGTTCAAACTATTTTCTGTTGTGTATAACGTATTTATGTTAAAATCGATTTCTTCAACTTATATAGGTTGAATCCTGGAAAATGGACACCATATTTAGATCATCGTGTTACTTTTTTAAAAAAAATTCCCTTTTATTCTTTTCCATTATGAATAGTAAATATGGTATATATTTTTCACCTTAATAAGGTCAAAATTTGTAAAACATTGTTTAAATTCCAATATGAGTTCTAAAAATTAACACAACACATTCTTTTATTTGATCTTCTAAGATTAAATCTACTGCATCCATTATATATTTGAATATATATTTTTTCTTTTTTCCATTGATAATGACATTTAAATTATTTTATTTAAAGAAAAATACAAAATTCCACTCTCATGAATTAAAAATTGATTTATATGTTAATATAGGGATAAAAGAGGTTGTAAATGAATATAAAATGGTACTTTAAGAATAATAAATTTATAATCATACTATTAATCTATTTATAACTTTTATTTATTATATAATTACATTAAACATTAATACAATGATTATATAGAACATGCAGAAGCAGTTGAAGGATCAAAGTAAATAATTTTAAAAATCAATAAGACTAATGTATTTGGACAAGTTATGGATCCACATGAATTTAATAGTTAATAATTATAATAATTTATTTATGGTTAAATTGATAATATTTTTATTCCATTGATGTGGTGCTAACAATAATGTCAAATTAAATTTATTTTCCAAAAAATTATATTTAAGATAATTTATGTCAAATTATATTACTTTGCATTATTTAAAAATTTAAAAATATATCAATAGGACATGTAAAATTATAAATGTTCTAAACATTCATCTTTTTTCTAGTTATTATAATATTTATATATTATAAGTAAAATTATAACCCTTTGATATTTAAACAATTCATTGTTATATAGAAGGATAAAATTTTATAAACTACATGATTAGGTTTAAAATATAACATTTACCACTGCAAAATTTTTAAGTTGAATTTATTTCAACCGTATCCTATATTACCTTTGAATTTATATCTTCATATTTATAATTTCACATGAACATAATTTACGTTATTTAAATATTTTTAATAATATCAATTGTTACATTTCTTTAACTTATCAAAGGTAACCCCTTCATTTCTCATCTTTAAACTATATTGAGCCTAAAAAATAAATGAAAACATAGCCAATCATATTATCAAATTACATAAATGTGATTTATATATATTTTAATTACTAAGATATCATTCCAAGGGTCCTTAATAAGTGTTCTAAAGGAGTTCAAAAGAAGGATATGTAATCATCCTACCCAATGACTTTTTATTTATTTTCTCTAGTGTCTAATCTAAATAAATGGAATTCATTATAAAATAATAACTCTAGTATCCAAAATATACTAAAATTTTAAAATTAATAAGAAACTTCCATTATCAAACATTTATTGTAACAAAGGGGAAATGAATGCATCTCCTGGGCATACTTGTGGACTTCTGCCTCTCTTTAGCGATTTGAATCATTTTTCATCACTATAATTCATTGATGGTTATTATTTTGGATTTAATGTTAATAAATGATATTTATGAAATAATTATTCTTATATAAATATAAATTTTTATCAACTTTATTCCCTTTACATATATTGAAAATGTGTTCCATTCCTCATCTGTATCTGTGGACTACCACCTCCACAACGTATTGTAACTCTTTTTTAATTTTGAAATTTCATAGATGGTAATAATGATATATTTAATGAATATATACTACATTTATGATATGATGATGGAACATTGTAGTTAAATTATTTTTTACCTTTCATTCATTGTAAGTATTGGATATTGTAAACATCAATAGTTTGTATGTATATACTATTGTCTCCCTGAAGTGTTACTTATTTATCATCATTTGAATTTGTGAATAGATAAAATATAACTATAATGATTAAAAATTATATTAATGAGATGATTAAAAATATGTAGGTTATGTGTATGAACCCATTTTACACTATGTTATGGATCCTTCAAAATTTTGTTTAATTCTATATTTTGGATCTATTTTGAATGCCTAAAGAGTTCATGATTATTTCAATGTTGTCTAAGGATTTTTAAAAGCTCAGAACCCAAGCAAGTTAGAAAAATAAACTGGCCTCATAGTTTATACTAACCATACAATGCTAGATAGTGAGCATCATGGGGCCGTGAAAAAGTGATGAAATCATGAAGATTTGACCGCATGCATGTTCGGATGGTCTTTACATTTTAGGATATCCATTTCGTATGATTGGGGCATAGTTTTGCATACCATGTGGAATAACCATTAAATTTTACCCTGTATGCAGGCAAGGTTGCATGGTTGGTGAAAATTTTGCTTAATCGTGCATCCAAACCATACAACATGGGGTTTTATTGTGATTTTTCCAAAATGATCTAAATGATGTTTTCAATTAAACCCACTCCATTTATTTTTATCTCCAAGGGATATGGGTTCTTATTTTTCTTATTTTGATCTCAATTTTCCTACTTTGATATGATTTTATCTAGGTCATTCGTCTAGAGTTTGATTGAAGTATTATTCATCTCATTTGATAGGCACCAGTGGGATCTTATTTAAATTTTAGCCCTTCATTATTCTTATTTATATCAATAACGCTCTTTAGATGTCGGATCATATGCCCTAATTTCAAATAATTTTTCAGTGCTTCTGATCCCTTCATATATTGCCAATCTAGTGTCTAATACTTGATGAGGAGAGATATATGAGTACATGTTTTGCGACCCATAACACATCCCACAAGATTCGACATTCTATAAATTTTTGTGTGTACCCATCGATTTCATCTAGTGTTGTCTGTTTAGTTTATGTGCCATTCTAATATTCATTAAAACCATATCTTAAGTCGGTTTTCAAATATTTTATCTATCACTAAAGGTTAAATCCTCTTTTTCTTTCACCCCAATAAGGGTGTTTCCCATAATTATGACTTTTGAGGATTGTTATGAGAGTATGTTCCAACACTCAGGTGTAATTTGGATTGACCATAATTATGGAAAACCCTTCTGTAATTATATTACAATTTGAATTTTTTCTGACTACCCCTTTATTATATTAGTTTCACATATCCCTTATCTATCAAGTGTTATACGTAATTAATTAATCATTAATTGGATAAATTTAAATAAATATTATATATATAAAATTTACTAATTCAATTTAATTGAATTTATTGGTTTCACATATTTAGAAACAATTTACTTGTCTAATGGATGTTAGTTGAGGGATCATTATTACATGGTAATGAATTTTATGAATTTTGCTTGCATTTAATTTATCTATGTCACATTAATGAATGTAAATTTCATGAACCAAATTTATTATTAAACTGCCTAATTATTACATATCCATAAGTATTTAATGATTCTATTATAAGTATCTTAATACATATGAATCGTAACACTATTATAGAAGTAGTAAAACTAGTTCTCTCCTTGGATTCCTGAGGTAATGCTTTTAGCACTACTGGAATCCATCCAGATTCACATATTTCGTTTACCATGGGTGATAACCACCATGGAACCAGGTATGTATCTATCTGTGGATGTCTTCTATGACACTAGAGTATCCGTACTTTATTATTATATGATTACTTGGATAAAATCCTTTCATCTAGAAGGAAATCTGCCTACATAAGCTTCCAAGGATATACCATTAATCCTATTCATTGTTTATTGTTTTTTACAATGTATTTTTTTCCTTGGAATCAGTTAGATTCATTATTTTATAATTCCTTGAGAGATTCCCCTTGGATTTAAATGTTACACATTATCCATTATCTAGTATATTAAATGGGTTCGATAAGACCTTAAGGTTAATGTTTCCTCAATTATCACATAAGAACCTCTTCATCATTAATGTCATCATGGTTGCCTTGTTATATCATGATTCTCTTACTACTACTATCTTGTTAGGATGGTCATGAGGGATATAACCCACCAGAAATAGATTAACTAGAAAATAATAAATTAATGAAATTTTAATATATTCAGACACCAGGTAAGAATGAATTAGCTAATTTTGTGTTTACGTTATTGTGTTGGACAACATTTACATATGAAGTTTTTACAGTATTTCAATTTATATTACACACCGAATATGTAATAGAAATCATTAGTGGTGGC
Source organism: Viscum album (assembly GCA_963277665.1). Classification (NCBI taxonomy): domain Eukaryota; kingdom Viridiplantae; phylum Streptophyta; class Magnoliopsida; order Santalales; family Viscaceae; genus Viscum; species Viscum album. The sequence goes on along the minus strand of OY728160.1, from coordinate 38,533,488 downwards.
CTATTATGATTTGTCTCAAAAACTATAGAATCTTCCATTGGTTCTTGATAAGATAACATGGATGTAAGTGTTTACAAATGGAATATAACCATTTAGGATACATAATTTGTTACAAGATTTAGGATATTGTTGGGAAGTAGATGATTGAGATTAAGTTTGAGATTATTCGATTTGTTTGAGATTCTTTTTTTACTTTTCTATATAATTTGTACCCATTTAATTATAACCATGTTATTGAGAATTACATATATATGACATATATCATCATCATATTTTGCATATGATTATCTATTATTCCTATTACTCATTATTCTGCCTTATTATGTTGTTTTATCTATTAATACTACGTCCATTGTGTACATATTATTATATTTATCCATTGTTATATAATTTTTTAATGAGTGAATTGCCTCCACACTATCACACCCTTGTCCCTCACTTCTAGTTGGCAGCCTCTGCTGTTTTGGGAGATGTGATTGAGGCCTAGTGACACACTTGGCTCTGGGGACCTCTAAGTGGAATATGAGTCTGGGACATCCCAAAGTGGTATCATAGTGGTTCCTTTCTTGTTTTTTATTTGAAAAAAATATATGGGATATTAATGACTTCTTGTAACAAGGTCAAAATCCATTCAAGGGAATATATAACAATTTTGTGACACACATGTTTTATAGTGATTATTAATATTACTCTGATTGCAGATTTCAATTCATCTGTGACACAATGACATGATAGAATTGATAATTTTTTCATACATAATCATAGAAACTTGTAACTCACATTAAATGAATATTCCATGCAATATATGTGCATTTCACTTCCTATGTTTCTTGTATTACCTATGATTATTGAGTGACGTTTTGGTAGTAATATTATAATTGTGTTGCATTTTCATTACGGTAGAGTGATTGGTAGTTTTAATGGGTAATTTACCAATTCAAACCATGATATTGAAATTTTATGGGTGTCAATTTTAGTGATAAGGTTTATGGTCTATAATTCATTAGGAATGGAGATCAATTTGTAATGATCTTTTATACATAAAAATAATAAAATTTAAATTGTAAATGTGAAACATGACATAAAAAACAAAATTGATTCAAGTAAATGAAGAGGAAAGGTGTTTCTGGCCCATAATCTATTGAAACTTCTAAAATTCATGCAATAACCCTTACAAATACATGCGATTATATCCATATGTTTGGGGTGTTATACCATGGGTAGTGAGACCTTCCATTTTTTCATATATCACTAATGTTATCTATCTTCTTATATCCTCTTTTAAGAAGTGTTCTTGGAATTTTCTGACCAATTTCCCCAGGAAGTCCTTGTGTTTTCCACCAGGAGGGTGGCGTCGACCATGCTCTTGATAAGGTGGGCCCTAGGCCTCCAATTTTACAACCATGAGTTCCACCTGAGGCATGGATAATTATAACTGACCATGGAACTGATACTCATCTTATTGATAGTTTATTGTGTCTCGTGAAGTCTATATATGTTTCTATGAAATCGTCACCTATGATGGATTATCTAAAACGTGAGTTCTAGAAGTAGAATCATCTTACCTTAAAGGGGAATGATAGTCCACAGGTTTCCAAGTCTTGGGGTGATTCCATGCTAGGAATCCTTGAGAATATCACCACGTGTCACGAACTAATTCGGGATGTCATCTAACCAGACACCTGATGCGATATGTGGCGTGACCTGAAGATCATTCTCGATTCCCACGAGCTGGAAACTAGTGTTGTGCATCAAATATAAATTGAGTAGGAACGATTAAAATCCCAATAACCAATATAAAATAAATAAATAAATAAGTAAAAATGTGAATGTAGTAATAACCCATAGTTGAACGTAAATAAATAAATAATTGATCCTGATAGCATATTCAACTAAACATACTGAAGGCATAAAAAATAAAAATGAAACTGCAAATAAACTAAAACTGGACGTCACTATAAGTATATCTATGTAAAATCATGGTCACCTCTATCCAAAAATCCAAACCTACTCCAACCATAATCAATTAGGCCAATTTACCTTAACAAAATCTGAACCTGCAAACACCTCAGGTCTACTGACACATAGTGGTATAGGTAGGGTGTGAGCTAACAACCCAGTAGGTAAGCACTAAAATGTCCAGGTGTTTCATTTTCCAAAATAGTCCATTAAAACTAGTTAGTAATAAAATTATAAAAATATATTTTTCACATTTTATTAAACTACCACAAGTTTACCGTTTCAAAGGTCATCACACACCACCATCTATTTTTTCAAAAAAATGAATATTATAGAAAAAACCCAAACCAAATGATATTAGTAACAATATTAAAATGAAAAACATTAAATTAAAAATTATCTCAAATAATTACACTTTAAACTCAAAATGCTTACATTTAGAATTTCCAACCCAACATACAGTATGCTGACGAGAGGTGCAATATAGTCATTGAAAAATACCACTGGGACACCCCTAGGCACTAGCTAGATGTGGACACGAGGTACCTTGAATATCGATTAAATTAACCATAACAATATCCTTTCTCAAGAACAAGCCACTAGTAGGGAACATACCCATAATCTAGTGGTCCCCAACATCATCATAATAGTTCAGTTACTGTTGTCATCGTCAAACTTGTTATGTGAAACTGGGACCAAACCCCACCATATCACTTGCATACTAGTACACATCCACCCACCTAGATACCCATGTTTCTATTTTATGGGAAAACAGGTTCTGTATCACATTATTCCACTTAAAAAAATCATCAACCAAATGCAGAATCACATTTCAGAAGCCACCACTTTCACATCAGAAACCCATTATTGAAAACATATGCACATAAAAACATTTACAAATCACTTCTAAAACTATGAGGAACACCACATCCATGAGAATTTTATAAATAAGACTTTCCACATTTTAGTAAAAACATGAATCTCTAGAATCATTCTAAATGGACCTTTATGTTTATAAACACAAATACATTTACCAAAACATTTCCAATTAATTTATAAATCCATCATCAAGTTTGAAATTCTAAATATCCCCTCATGACTATTATTTTCCAAAACACAAACATCAAAAGTCCAATGGACATAACCCCATGACATTCCATTTTAAAAAAAAATTATAAACCACATGACAGAGACAATATTATTTAGAAAACTATAACAATTTAATAAAACAATATTTTATAGAACACGGGTTTAAAGCACCATCTTTGTTTGAGGGCACAATTCTGTGTGTACTTAGTTCACCCATGGATGTGAAAACATATGATGGTACACCAAAACTACTAGAGGACACCCAAATTACATATCTTCAAAACCCACCATTCTCTTTAAAACCACATCCATCCATCCACACTGTTTAGGGAATATAAAACAATCCCTTTATAACCAAAAAACTTTTTTACAAACATTTTAACACATTTAACAAGCTATAATATTACCGAAATATACACAAAAATTAAATTTAAATAAAAATAAATAACCATCCCACCATAATCAAGGTCAAATATTTCATAAAACCCTCAATTTAACATTAAGAGAACAATGGCATTTTAAACAATAACCCTAGGATCCATAAACCTAAGAATTTCACAAAAATCCCTTTGAAAACATATTTTTAATAAATTCTACCAACACTAAATAACGATTTTCATCAATCCATAGATATATAAGAGAAACAAAATCCATTTAAAATTTTAATTAAAACACACAAGGTCTCATTGAGTGTTCCAAAAAAAACTATTGGAAACACCTACCTCAACGGTGTGTGAATGCGCTGAAAATTCATGTAAGGGGAGATATAAGCCCCATGTACCATTTCCACACCCTAGATCCCAATAAAAGAAAACCAAACATAAAAATTAGTCATTATGGTTTGGACATGGATGTAAAACCCCAAATAAAACCCTAGAACAAAGAGGTGAAGTGAAATGGAGATGATTTGATGAAGGAAACATGATGAATCATGAACCTTTCTTGATAAATAGCCTACAATCTCCCAAATTGAAGTAGGAAGAAGGGTGAGATCCCTCTGGTAGATATCCAAAATTTAGATCTTCATTTTAGATGTGGAAACTCCCATAACGGAGCTCCATGTCAAAAGTTATTAAGCTTGTAAGTGGTTTCACAGTTTTGTCTCACGGTTTGGGAAACGGTGCGTCAACCATGCGAGGGCTACTGGAAAACTTTTTAAACATTTCATGGATAGGTTTTACGATATGGAAAAACCATTCTCAAACCATGTGACCCCAAAAATTAGACAGAACCCCTAAATATACTATCCAAACACAAGGGAATTCAACCCAATAATCCTCGAGTGTTTTAAACAGAAAGTAGTGACACTATGAGTGTCAAAAACTCACCAACATGAATCTTAATCTCATTTTTAAAAACAATAAACCATAATAGGTTTAAAGGTAAACCAAAACTGAAAAAACACAAGTACTTTTATTTGGAACTCAAACCAAGCCTCAACAAAAGACCAAACATCATAAAATAAATATAAAATAAAGATGTATTTGAGGTCAGGGTGTGACATGACACCTTTAGAGTAGAGGATTGAACATTATAATTATACTCTGTGTGATTTGTGAATGGCTTGTTTGGATGTGATTACCCATTCTAGTAACCATTAGGGCTTGGTATGGGCAGGTTTTCACTCTGATTTCTATGACTACTTATTTTTATATATGTTAAGAGTTGGATGAGTGATAAGCTATAGTCATAATTATATATTTCGTTCATTTGATTAAAAATTTTATCAATGATTTATATGATAATTAACATGATATGGGTTGATTTTTTCTGGAAATAGGATTCTAATGTTTTAATGTATAAGATATAGAAAGGGAAAAAAATTTCCTATTGTCTATTGTGAAACCTCATTACACGATGTGTAATAGAGTTTTAAAACATGTTGCAAGTTTTTAAGCATGTTGTGATAGATGTCCTAGTTTATTTCAATTGGATAATCCATTAGATGACATGAAATCTTGATAAATGTCATGAAACCATCAAAACATATCACATTTTAGCCGAAGGAAGATACATGTCATTATTCCTAGTTACACATTGTGAGAATGGTTAATGTTTCAAATCTCAGATGAGATACGTGTGAGATATGTGAATATTAAAAATATGTAGAAAAAAACATGTATCTACATTACATGATGTTACTTCCTATTACATGTCCTGTAAAATGTTTCCTATAAATATAATAGTAGGAACATTAGATTCAAAGGGGGCTTCAGAGCAGAAATTTTTCCTTATTTTTATTATTTTATCATTCCCTACTACTCCCATTACCCCAAAATCAAAATTTTATAGTATAATTTTACTTTTTTTACTTTATTACAGTCATCATGAGTCATTTTCGCAGCCATTATTCCTTCCTTCATACCCCATTGACAACATTTATCATTATTCTGAGCACAATCATTGAATTTTTTTTGTCACACTCATTTCCCTTCCCATTTCATTTAAGAGTTTATTTAATTGGTTTTGGTTTGAGATATATATTGCTTCTTATTTTAACCATGTTTTCCAAATTCGGTTATCCTAAATCATTGTATGGTGTTCAACCATTTATTCTCAAATTTTATTGGAATATTTATAATCATTTAAATTACTCATTTTTTTCAACAATCTTACCATGAGTGGCTAGCCCAGTTATGGTAGTGACCAATATTAATAGTTGCTGAACTCAATAAATAATTAATTCCAAAAAATAGTAATCCAACATATCAGTAACAAGGATAAATTACCATTGTCGACCCATTTCAATTGAACAACCCATACCAAATGACATTTGGATGAAGGACCCTATCCTTGTTAACATAGATTTGGTAATGACCAATATACTAAGAAATATCCATCCTTATAAGAAAATATTAATTCATTTTGGATTTCACTATCTCTAGACCAAGTAATAATTACCTTTAAGGTAGAACTATTTGATTTTACCATTATCATCTAATACCCATCACCTTCTTCAAATCCTAATCCTTAAAATCCAACCAATTTAGAATGAAGGAAATATTTTCTATAGAACCCAAAAAATGATCCTAGTACCTTACTTATCCATGAATTCAAAACATTAAATCACTATCAATTGATTTCCCAAACTAAACCGAATTAGGGAGGACACCAACACCCATGGGTTCCAAGGAAAAGGCTTATATCCCCATACCAATTACTTATGGGATTGATGCCAAAATATTTCTATACTACGTATTCGTAGCAAGTAATTTTTGTGAAACAATCAAAAATAATCTGACCGCATCCTATGAGAATTAAATGAAACATGTGGGACTACCAAATTTTGGCACCATTTATATGAAGTAAGGTTTTACATTGCACAATAATCTTTTGGGAATGACCTGGGATTACCTCTCCTTTACCCATATTATCTATTATTTTCATTCAGATGTCACTTCGTCCCTTCTATTGAAACATAAAGCATGCATTATGGAACTTTAACTCATTCAACATGCCTTGATAAACTAGAAAAAATAACCTTTAATAAAAAAAATAAAATGGTATTTCTTCAAGATTCCAGTAAAATATTGATGACCACAAAAATTTTGCATGACCCAACCCACTTAACCCTCCAAACATGCAACAGTTAGTTCTTAGAGAGCATCAGGTGCAATAGGAGGGAACCATCATGGAATATGGATTTCCATCAATCCATGGTGCTCCACCATTCATTTTGTATTCTTTTCTATAGGAACAAACCAATGAAATAAAACATGGACTCGTTTAAATGATCCAAAACATTTTCTAGTTCAGTGGGCGTCAAAGTGAAGATTCTCATGAACACATATCAAACTTCATGGAATAATAAATAATATTTCTCAACCAGAGAGTATATTTTTATTCTATTAGGATTAAAAAATTTCTATTATCTCTATAGGACAGAGCCATGGAATGGCTCATGATTCATGCTCCAGAGTCAGTCACAACATAGGACGATCTAGAAAAAAGATCTTAGAAAAATACTTCCCACCGATCCCGACATGGATGATGTGGAACAACCTTCAAAAAATCTATCAGAATAATAGAGACTCCACATGGTAATCTTGGTATAGAATTAATTAAATGATAATAATGATCCTTCACCATGGACTAGACATGTGGATCCATCTCTAATAATTTTACCATGGCTTCTAGCCTGACGCACACATAGTTGTCGTTGCATCGGGTGATATAGGACTTGTATTGAAGACATCCGAATCCGGAAGATCCATTTTTATGATATCTCTCACAATTATATTATATGAATGATTTATCATGAAACACCTCATCATGGTATTGAAAAAGTTGAAGAGACAACTAAACTAGTTGTGGAAGTCGAAGTGCTCAGAAAGAAGTTAGAGTCATTCCAGATGCCTGCTACACCAGCACCTCCAGCCCCTGTAATGGAGATGATTTCATGATAAATTTTTGGTGGCCCACACTTATACCAAGATTGGGAGGAATTAATTTAACAAAAAAAGACTCATGATTGTAATTACATTATTTAAAATTAGAAAATTCCACTAATCTAATAATAGAAGCATTACTATCAGAAAAGGCCTGATGAAAAACCACCTCAGGACAATCTTGGCTATTATCCATAGTGATATGGTCAAGCCCCATTAATAATCAAGGACTGATAGGGTACCCACCCATAAACCATGGTCCATGACGTCAACAACAATCACAACAACAATATTTTCCTGAGAGATCATAGTAGCAGTTTCAACCAGCTCAACCAAGACCTCAACATCAAACTGATCCTCTTTAGAATCACATAGAGAACCTCTTGGAAACTTATGTTCAAAAATCATTCTAGTGAATTAATAATAAAGGTATAGAGATGAAAAACAAAAAATATTCCTTACAAAATTTCTAGGTTTATATAGGTCCAAACATAAAGACTCTATGAGACGTATTACTAGGTGCTCTACCTAGAAATACATAAAAATACCCATGATAAAAAGATAAGACTATATTGATGAAAAGTGTAACTTTTTTGTATTCTTAAAGACATGTGTATGAGATGAATGGAAAACCATGGAACCTAATAATCATTCACCAATAGTAGAATAATATGTTAATGGGACTGCTCAAGAAATGCCCAAAGAGGAATCATCAGCCACAAACACCCAAAAACCTAAGCAACCAAAAAATCCTGACCGTGTTGCCTCACCACCATACTATCCACCTCTACCTATCCAATAAAGAGAAATACATGAAATATTAGAGTCATTTTACAATATGTTATTGGCAATGTAAAATAAAATTCTTATCAACATACCCTTTGCAAAGGTAGTTCCTAAATTGCTGGTTTATTCAAATTTCCATAATTATATACTTCTAAATGAATAAAAAATAGAATATATAGTTGTCATCTCACATAACGATGAATTTTATACTATTTTTGAGTAGAAAATTACACCAAATATGAGAGAACCAAGATTAATTCAAATTTCATGTGCTATTGGAGAGTGTAAATTTGGAAGAGCTCTATACGATCTCAGAGATAATATTAACCTCATTCAGATGATTTTATTTCGCAATATGGGACTTTTAGAGATCAAACTAACACAAGTAGCACTAAAAATAGCATTCCAGTTAGTAATGTACCCGAGTGTAATTCTCAAGGATATGTTAGTCAATGTTGTAATGTTCAGCAATCCAGCAAAATTCCAAGATTTATACATGGAAGAAAAAATATAAATCCCCATTATTTTTGGAAAATCATTCTTTTCCACAATAAAATATATCTGGTAGATGTATATTAAGGGTGTTTAATCGATAGAGTTGAATATGAATTGGAAGTCTTCAACCTCATCAAGGTTTCAAAATAATCAGACGATACCTTTGATTACAATGCCATATCTTATACCCAATAATTAAATGAATATATGGACATAAAATAAGATAGTGAAGTGTCATTATATGATGCAGAAGAATAATATTATATTGAATATTTTGACTTAAATAAACCTCTCATAATAGATACATTACCACCATTCACAACCTCAATCATTCAAGAATATCCATTGGAGTTGAAGCCTCTACTCAGCACTCTAATATATTCAAATATAGAAGCTTCAAACTCTCTACCAGCAATTATTATCTCAAAAAAAATTAGTTAAAATAGAAAAAATATGTTGATGTATTGATAATAAAAAGGAATTAAATTTCATGGGGAGTGGATGACCTAAAAAAATAAGTCATACTGTATGAACTCACAAAAAAATTGTTGAGGAAGGTGTAAAACCCAAATTCCAACATCAAAGGTCACTCAAACCACAAATGAAGAAACTTTTAAAATGGAATTTATAAAAATTATAGATGCTGGAATAATTAATTCCCAATTTTATATTGAGTGGGTGAGCCCACTACAAGTAGTTCCTTTGAATGGTGGGTTCATATAAAAATAACTAATGAAAATGAATTAATATCAACTTACACCATCCCTGGATGAATAGTATTCATGGATTTCATAAATGTAATCATAGAAACACAGAAATATCATTTCTCATTTATATTCACCAATCAAATGCTGGAGAGACTAGACAGAAATGGATTTTATTCTTTTCTAGATATATTGTCATGATATAATAGAATTACAGTCAATCCAGGTGATGACTCCAAAACAAAATTTAATTTCCATTTGGACATTTTCCTAACATGTGATTTTCATTTAGTATGTGTAATTCACAATAATAATTTCAATGATGCCTGAAACATATATTCGACGATATGGTGGATTAATTATTTAAAATAATCATGGAATAATTTTCAGTTTACAAAATATCCATCAAAGTCTTCTTAATAAATCATGAGTTAATCTTATAATGTTGTGAATAGAACTATATCATTTTGAATTAGGAAAAATTTTATTTTATGTTTCATGGTTTTATATTAATTAAACATGATATTTACAAAGAGGTAATATATTTTGATCCTGCTAAGATAATGGTCATCAAATATTCACATGAACCTTCAATTTTTAATGGTATAAAGAGATATTTGGGTCGTGCTAGATTCTGTAGGAGATTATTGAATGATTTTAAAAAATATTAATTCCCACTAAAGTACATGTTATCAATGGAAGTTGAATTTTAGTTCACTTGTCTATTTCAAATTTCATTCAATATAATAATGAAAATAATGATTACAACCACTGGAATAATTTCCCCGTACTGGGATATGGAATTTGAATTGTTGTGTGATGTCAACTAAATTATTTTCGGCATTATTCTAGGACAATACATTGGTTACATATTATATACTATATATTATGCTATCCAAACACTAAATTAAACTCAATTGAACTACCCAACATCAGATTAATATCCTCTTGGTTGTGTATGCTTTGAAAATATGTGTTCATATTTTTTCTTGTCCATGGTGAATGTGAATAGATATCATGCTTCCCTTAGGTATTTAATGGGAAAATAGATAAAAATACAACAATGATAAGATATATCCTCATACTCCAAGAATTTGAAATTTCCCTCAATGATACTAAAGGCACAAATATATGATCAATGATCATATATCCCAACATCCTCTACCACTCATCAATGACAAGGATTATATCGAACTCAAATTGGACTCTCCTGATGAAACACTCTTCAAAATTATTGTAAAAATTTGATTTTATGATATTTTTTTTATCTCTCCATATAATTTCTACACCAAGACCTCTCCTAAAAAAGTATTGTTTTTAGTTGAAGTGACACATTACTAATAGGATGGACCACTACTGTTTAACAGCTGGAAAGATGGATTGTTATGACATTTCATTAAAAAAGATGAAATCCAAAATTTTATAGACATGCGAAATACATAACCTACTAGAGGGAATCATGGACCTAGGAACACCATATCAATGATTATGTAAAGTGAACTTTTATATCCCACTCTACCCTAAGATTCAAAGGAATTTATTCAAATATCTGACAGGTTCCAATGAACTGGGAGCATTGGGAAAATAAAAAAAATTCCTCAAAACCAAATCATGGAAGTTAAATATTATATGTATAGGGAATAGATTTCAGGGGACCATTTTCCAATTCATATGGAGAGTCCTATATTCTTTTTGGAATTGAATACATCTCAAAATGGGTAGAAGCTGAAGCAACATCTCATGACACAATAAAAATTGCCTTGAGTTTCCTAAAAAAATGTGTTCTCATTATTTCTAATTCCTAGGTTATTCATTAGTGATTGAGGAATACATCAAACCAATCATGTTGTTAAATTATTTCTAAAAAAATTTGGAATCTAAAATTACACAAGAACTCTCTATCAACCAGAAACAAACAAGAATTATGGATTGTAAAATAGGGAAATTTAGAAAATTTTGGACAATACTGGGGACACAGGATGAAGTGAATGGAGATTGAAATTAGATGATGAATTGTGGGTGAACATCACTGTGTACAAAATAACCACTGGTACCACTCATTTCATATCATTTTATGTAAAACTATTTCATCTTTTTGATGAACTATAGAATCGCTCATACTGGGAAATTAAGAAGCTAAATTTGGATTCTGAAAAATCTAGAGAATCAGGGATGTTGTAGTTAGATGAATTGGATGAAATAAAAAATGATGTTTATAGAAAAACCAAGATCTAAAAAAAGAAAACTAAAGAATTTCAAATTCAAAGATGCATATCTATCATAAGAAACATTGTCCTCATATTAAAATCAAGAATGAAATTGTGTCTTGGGAATATAAAATTTAGATGGTCTGATGATTTTAATGTAATTCATGTTTTCCCTTATGGTATCATTAAAATTATTAAAGAAGGTGGATCCCCTTTCAAATTTAATGGTCAATGATTAAAATTCATTCAACAATCCTTCTATGAAGCCTATATCATCAGACTGAAATTCATATAATCCATAATGTTGTCAATAACTCAATTTTAAAAGAAGAACTGACTAGTAGGAATCCTTGGTTCGGTCATCCTAGGTTAGATAATGTTATTAATAATAAATAAGAAATATTACGACATTACAGGAGTTACAGAAATGGGTTTAACCAAAAAATAGCTAAAAATCAACCACATGTCATGTAACCCTGTTAAATGATGTGTACCTTTTCTTCCAAAATTACAACAAACCCAGCATTACATGACCTGAAACATAGCTACCCATCCTATAATCCCTCATTATAGTTTTTTAAAAAATAGTTTTTGAAATAGTGATTATTGACCCAACACTCTTCCTTCCTCCCATAACCCTCTGCCTTCCTCCCACACATTCCAAATGAAACCCTCTCACTTAACTCCCAATGAACCACCAAACCCCGCTCCCTCCCTTTTCTCTTTATCTTCTATAAACCCCCTCCCTCAATTTCCTCCAACTCAGACTCATAAACACACTACCTCCATTCCCTCCTACAAATGTCGTGTAACCCCCCCCCCCCCCCATCATCTACACCCCTCCAACCACCTACCAGTATTGTACTAGCCAAAACAGTATTCCATGCACCATCAGAGTCGACATTAAAGCATTTAGATCATCCTTTAATTAATAATCCATGAAGATAATCACCTAATTCAACCTCACAACTTGGGGAAGCATCTCCCCTTCCTCCAACCTCAACATGTGTCAAGCCCGGTGATTATGACTAATCCTAGACTAGCCCTGATGACTCATCTAGGGATGAAAACCTTCAATTTAATCACATTATACACTTCTAAAACCTAGATAACCACATCACTCTCAACCAACAACATCCAAATCCATTGAGGAAAAAAAACTCATGACATGGTCGTCCTCGCCCAGCTTTATACCAGTGACCGGATCCTAATGCTCCTCAACGAACTCAACATCTATTGAATTATTGTGGTATGTGGTGAAACGTTATGAGAGCATTTTATGGAGCTAATTTCATTGATTGAGGTAGTAGTGAATAAAATCCTCATATGTATGAGTGGATAATCGAATGATCTCTCATTTTCATAATTTGACATCAACCAGGGCATTAACAAATTGGATTTTTCTATGTCTGAGATATGGTCAACTCATCAGAGCGATCATCCATAATCTGATTTGCGGATACTATAGAAAATAATCACATGTTATGATCATATATTACATGACCCCAAGCTCACTATGTCCACCCATATATGTATCCCATACATTAGTATACTCTAGAGTGCCTTAAACCATGCCTGTTTTTTCATGGGAAGAATCTCAGGGGGCATGACCTAGGTCGACATCCTTATTTTGGAAGTATCCATGGGTGGCCTAAACACCAACATGGATACAAATTTCACCTATTACTATCATATTTTCAAACTATTTTATAGAGGCACACTAATGGGTGGATAATTCCTCAGACACCTAACACTCATCTTAGTGTTTTTGTTGTGGATCCTCAAATTACATCCCATTGACCAATAGAGGCCATTGAATTTTTAATTTTTTATAATATAGATATACTAGATAGGGATGATGACACATAATGATGGGTTATATGAGTATATGTGGTAGTAGATTATCCCCATACAATCTTATATAAGATCCTATACCAATTCCACCAACCACTTCTCCTCTATCACCTCCCACCCAAGCCTCTTCCAACACTATATCCATTACTGCTCCACCCACCCATCCCACCACTCTAGTTCTCTAGGATATGTAGTGATGTATCCAAGTGAACCGAAGACTTATCTATAACAATCTATAACCCCCCCCCCCCCCACTTCTCCAAGATTTATTATTTTATCACCCTCCACCACCCTCTTCTCCAGCAAAATATCATCCACCACTAGAAACATTCAGACCATTCTCTTCTACCACTCCCACACCATCAAAATCCCATCTCAACCTGCCCTCAGTGATCTTTAAACATGTTTCCCACTAGAATTAATTCACTGGGATGTCTAGTTAAGTCATGTTGCTGGCCAACACCACATCAAGCAATGTGTTGTATTTTGATCCAGCTTCCAGACTTATGACCCCACTTAGGATCGACACTTCTCCACTACATACCCTACCCCATCTTCTGAGGGCCATGACTCCACCCTCGATAGCTGGTGTGTCATTATCTAATGCCACCACATCCCATGATCATAATGGATAGAGACTTCCACCACCTAATAAAGAGTTGAAAATGTAGGATTTTTTTGATTTCATCTGCTTATCAAAGTTGGATGCTTTTCTCTTTTTTGTTGTAGGCATTTATGTTAGGGCTAACTATTTTCCCATTTTAGTAATTGCATCCCATCATTTTTTTGTCCTATTAAACATCTCTATATATGGGAACCGATTATTCTCTATTTTATTTCTCTTAATTTTCATCTGATTAAATCTTATACTAGACAGGTCTAGATCCTCTATTTTATCATTGGTTGTCGAGGCACCTATTCCACCATCTATAATTGTTCAAAATGTGAATTTTTGCAAGGAAAAAATAAATTATCAAATACAGGATCTCTCACAAGAGATCCATGCATAGAATCCACCCCCGAGAGTGAAAATGCACATCTTTATACATCTGATCCATACTAATAATACTCCAAAAGAAATCAATCCTAATAAAAGACACATTGTGCTTGTGGACCCCAACATGAGTAGCTAAAAAATACAGAAGAGACACAGATTCTAGGGATGAAACATTACGATACTTGGGTACATCCATCTAGATGATGACACAATTATCTTGTGATTTATGTGAGGAATCCCTTTTTTCATCTATTTTCTCTTTTTATTTTTTATACTAATTGTATTTTTAGTGTCCTTTTTTCATGAGTCACATTTAAAATTATAGTATAAACCTTCCTACACATAAATATAATCTGTTCCATTTCTCATCACACTTTTCACATTCATGTATTTCTACTTTTCAAATATTTCAAACTTGTGAACTAATGTTTATCTAGTCCATGTTCTTTATTTCTAACCCCTTTTTAGGTATCCCAAACCCCACTCATGAAACCCATGTTCCCTCCTAGACTAACACATCATATAGGGATATCTTGATTATGTTATTCATTAATTGTTCATTTTACATTTTATTAAACTATGATTTATTTTCCATAAAATCCCAAAATACTATCATGTACCATGAGAAAAAAAAATTCTCTCTATGGAGGAGTTTTTCATGAAATTATCATTATATTTACATGAACTTTTTCCATTTCTCATTTAT
This sequence comes from Viscum album, assembly GCA_963277665.1. Taxonomy (NCBI): domain Eukaryota; kingdom Viridiplantae; phylum Streptophyta; class Magnoliopsida; order Santalales; family Viscaceae; genus Viscum; species Viscum album. Next base: position 38,518,303 of record OY728160.1, on the reverse strand, counting down.
CTAGGAGAAATTATTAAAATGATAAGAAATATTTAATCCTAAAAATAATTTTATCTATTTAAATAAAAGAAAAGTTTAAAGTTGCAAATTGATATAAATCTATGTTTCATCTCTATTTTTATTTTTAGAATTATTTCCAAGCTATTGATTTTTAATTTAGATTCATAATTTTTTTATGCTTAATAGTATTATTGCATGATTTTATAACCATAGATATTTCTATTTCATTATTTATTTCTATTCCTTAATAGATTCCAATCCTGACAATTTCGTATATTTTTTTTGGGAATATTACTTGAGTGACACTTGGGACATATAAACCTTTCATAACATGCATTGAGATCTTATTGAGGCTATTACTGAATAATTATTTTTTTAAATTATTGATGAAGCCTTTTTTTAGATAATATTTTTGATACCCACCTTACATATTTATTTTATTAAGCCTATATTTTCCATAAATAAACATATAAGTTGTAGCTGTTCCAAGATGATTATCCCATATTTCCAAACACTTTGTAAAATGCATGACTTTAGTAAGAAGAAGCATGGGAGAAGCATTCAGTTATCAAGAGATGATTTTACTCTGGATATGTAGTGTTCTTTTATTATACCATTGGATTTTGATTCTTGTATACTTGGTATCATTTCAAATCTATCATATTACATTGATTAATACAAACGTAAAATCATAATTTTCATGGTTCTTTTATTATGAATGTCAAAAATCACTATTTCCGTATCGATGAATCCCTTGGAATATTATATGTTATTATTGAATGGATATGAATTCTGGAATAGACATGAATTTCAAAAAATAGAAATTCAAAAGAATAATAAAGGAACATGATACCCTTCTTTAAATTTATTTACATACACAACGATCCAACTTTAGTTTATGAGAGTGTGTACATTATTATCTTTAGGGAGTCATTTTTTACACTTGTAACCAAATTCATTCATTATAATTTATATTTTACCCACCTTTTGGGGATTTTTTCAATTTTTTCCTACCTTAACATAGACTCAGATTCATTTGAACTGAGTTTCAGAAGCCCTCATGATTAATTTTCTATTTTTCATTAAATAGTGGAGATGATAGTAATAATTCAAGCCTATGTTTAAGAGTATGTACTCATGGTATATCCATAACTCCAGTTTCATTTCACATTGAGTGATGATAAAAAAGTAATTGTGAGGTAAATTGTAAACGGGTATAGAATTCAAAGAACCGTTATGTTTTTTTAATTAAAAGGCTATGAATTTTTTCAAAGAACTAAAATATGTGTCATGATTGATTTTCTATGTAGAGGTTATTATGAATACTATCCTTTTCAACTAACACATATATTTATTTACATGGATAGAATGAGTATTTCTAGTTTAAAAAAATTTATTACATCTAAGAAATCTTGATGAGATACTTTTTCTAGAGGAAAAGATATTTTTCAAGTGTGGTGGAATATAATAATCCAAAATCATATATACATGTTTCTATAAATTTATTAATGGGTTTTAAATGATTTATTTGATAATGCACTTGGAATGTGTTGATTTTTTTAGAAAATAGGATTCCATAGTTTCAAAGGGGTAAATGAAAAAAGGAGGATATTTTCTAATTACACTTCAAGAAACCACATTAAATTATATGTAATAGATCTTCACAAAATTTTATAAGTCATGAATAAAGTTATGATAGATGTTATGAAAATGTTAATTTAGATAATCCATTACACTATGCGACTTACATATACATGTCATAAACACATATCTCCTACATGCTGAAAAAAGATACATGACATTAATCCTAGTTAAATGTCATTAGCAGGGTCAGAGTTTTAAATCTCGGATGAGATATGCGTGAGATACACACATATTCAAAATTGTTGGAGGAAACCATGGATCTCTACGACACAATGTAACCTCCCATTACACGATGTGTAATATTTCACCTATTAATATATCAATAGGTGTATCAGATTCAATGGTTCATTCAGAACATATAGTTTTCCTTATTTTTATTTCTTTCTCATTCCCTACTACTACATTTACCCCAAATTCATAATTTATTAGGTTCCTTTTTTTCTATAATAATATAATTTTGACTTGTTTTCGGTGTTGTTTTTCATTCCTTTTTTCACCATCGACTTCATTCATCATTGTTCTCAGCACCTGTCGTCAACAATAATTTTTCAAACACATTCCAATTCTAATTTTATATAAGGATTTAGTTGAATTGTGTTTGAATCGAGATCTATATTTCATGTCCCTAGTCGCATGTTTATATAATCATTTTTAATTGAATGATTTCATGACTTTCAATCATTTAATCTCAGTTTTTGATAGCTTGTTTTGCATGATATTGTTTCCTCATTTATTTTCATTCATTCCTACCATTATTGGATAATCCAACATGGGTATGGGTCAAAATAAATGGTATCTAAACTCAATAAAACATTAATTATAAATAATAGTAACCTTAAGAATTATTAATAAGGGAAAATAATTTTTTCTTCTACTCTTATCAAGCATCACTTACCATGGGACATTTAGATGAAGGACCCTATCCTGATTAAGGTGGACTAGGTTATGGCCAATATCACAAGACTTATTGTTTCATATAAGTTATGATTAATGCATATAGGTTGTCACTATGTCTAGAACATGTAATAATTACATCTTAGGTAGAACTTGTTGATTTGAACATAGTCAACTAGTAACCTCCACGTTCTTTGTAGCCTAATCCTTAGGATATTATCATGTTATAATTAAAGATATCTTTTCTATAGAACACCAAAACTGATCATGATGCCTTCATTTTTTTGAATTCAAACCACACAATATCAAGATATATATTTCCCAAAAGAACCATAATCCTGAGGACTCATACACCAAAGGTTTATGATAAAAATGTTTTTGTTTCCATACCAATTCCCCACGGGATTGACCCTCGACTATGTCTATACTTCATCTCAATAGAAAGAAAATTTTGGGAAACATTAAAATATAGTCTTACCACAATGTGTGAAAATTAAAATATGTGTGCATGCTCATCACTCAGCTGGTGAGTTATAGTATCTCGAGCTAGGTGTTATGTTAGTTATGAAGTATTCAAAACATTTTTTTGAGTTACATTCCTTTTCCCCTCCTTTTCACGATGATGAGATTTTTTGGGTCATATTCATTGAGGATAAGATTTATTAGGCCATTTGTACTAAAGTGAATGCCATTTAACTTATTAATTTCTATTATATCATCAATCAATTTCTTCTCACTGATATCCACCTAAGGGATGGCCATAGTACTAGGAATAGAGGATCAATTAAGAGGTAGGTGAGTAGGTTTTCAAGTATTAGGAAAAATTTCCCCATAGGTTTCACATTTAAGTAATGGGGGTCATAGTAACCACACGGACAGCTTTGTTGTATGTCATTATTAGGGATGGTAGAGGAATTTGAATCCTTGTTTTGATAAAGGCCTGATGGAGTGTCATTATTTTTTCTATATGAGACATATTTAAATATTCTATTAGACAATTCCATCTGATTTATTTGGAAGAGGCTCCATAATAGATCCACCTTCAGTGGAGGGTTGTTTTACACCAGGTTAGGTGGAGTGTTAGAATATCACTAGTAGGACTAGACGAGGAAGAGTTCATAGTCGAAGTTGAAAACTCAATATCATCAGCCCCAGAAGATCGGTCATACTCATAGTTTTTAAGCTATAACACATGGTAGATGATCATGCCAGTTTCATGCTTTACAACTGAAAGTTGATGATTATAGTGTTGGACTATTTAGATTATGTGGTATTATTTTACTATCATCCACTATATCATTCATTTAATTTGATATATGATCTTCACATTCCATCATCATTTTATATATCATGGAAATTATTGATATGGAAATTCCATATTACCTTGGTGTAATAACCCATAATAAAAAATTTGGAATATGGTCAGAGGGAATATGCTAATGTTGGGATTTTTACCTTGAGGTAGGCAGTAACCCTTTTTTATGGGACCTATTCATACTCATCATGTCTATCTTCGATGTCATTCTTAAGATGGACAGGTTCAACTTCTATCATGCCTTTATAGAGTAATATTTCCATAGGGTATATTTTATTTCATAATAGGGAAGTATTTGTATTCATATGTGTGAGTGGGATGTACATGATAGAAGACTTATAAAAGAGAATCATTGGCTCTGTAGAGTAACTGTCTAAATTTCTAATCTCTTCCTAGAGGATTTGTGTTTATATTATATGGAATTTTTTCAAGTAGGGAATCATTTCAAGGACATATTTTCCAAGATTATTTCTTATTACATCTTGATATTGAGGTACAGATAATGATTGATCACATTCCAATAGAGTTAAAGTGTTTGTTCCTCTATACAATATGGAACCAATTTAGTTCGCGGATCTCATGTGGAAGTTATAGGATTTATAGGGCAACAATTTTATAAGTCAAATCACTTTTTCTTGGAGTTATCCAATTATTTTTACCAAGAATGTGGAAGGGAACCTTCATTTATGTGCAGATTAAATATGGTTGAACTAGAATACAGTTATAAACCGATATACCTTTCCTTAGATAGATGATAACTTTAACCAGCACTGATGAGCTAGGGTGATTTATATGACCTACCTAAGATCAGCCTATCATTACATGTGAGTAAAAAAATCATAAATACCTTATAATTATTAATTTATAAGTTATTATTTGTATTATTATCTCATTATACGATTTGGTATCATGAATTCACTTGTCCTTTTCATGCCTCCGGTGAATACGTTTCTCAATCACTATTGAGATTCTTTTTTTGTTGTCTTTTTAGATGGAATCTTAGTGTATTATCACACTCATGGGGACCATGATAAGAACCTTGAGATAATTCTATTTATACTAAGATGTCATCAGATTATGATAAGATTGTTAATTTCAAATTTTTGATTATTAAATTTCATATCTTGGGATGTATTATCTAAAAATTCATAGTCTATATTGTCCCATATAAGTTTAGTTATGTAGTTTCTTGGGTGAAACTCAAGAATGTTTTTTTAATATGGAGCTAGTTAGAAGTCGTGAGATATTACATGAGATTCATATAGGTCACCTCACACATTTCTCAACATCTTTCATGTCTTAAAATGAATGGTTCTATGTTTTCATGTTTATTAGAGTGTGAGAAATCCTTTCATGAGCAGATATGAGGGATTATCTCAACACCTATTCTAGTTCTTCTAGGGATGAGAAAATGATATATAATGTTCTTTGATGAATATGACATCGGCCTTGGTGAAATTATGATTCAGGACATAAAATTTATTATATACACATCTTGGCAATTGAGGCCTCATGAGATAATTTACCCAATGCATAACCTTGATCTAGTAATTGTTGTCCAATGCCTTACATTGTAGGAGACACAATATGATGGGTGAGTTCTTCATAGTGTATATGATACACAAGATAATCAAATATATCTTTACACAACATGAATTTAATGTGAGATAGAGAAGATACATCCAATACCTTTCTTAAATCAATTTTTATCTTCCCTATATGCCTATAATGGGAAATTCAATGGCTGATGTGATATGTCGGAAAACTAAGTCAAAATAAATACAGGAATCTAGTGATAAAGGGGAATTTATGTCCCTTTTATCTAAAATAAATCCTGAGTTACATGATATTCATGAACAGTCTTGTCTCTTGACATTTATAATACCTCTTCCCTCTATTAGAAGTAAAAGAGTATAAAATTCTCATACCTCGAGGATGTGGTACTTCATGACTGTATTTTAGAAGATAAACTACCTCCAGGTTGGTTTGTAGACAAAGACAACATCCTACCTATTCATATACATGTTCTGTTTCTTATATATATGGGATAGTAATTGATATGTGAGTCCCACACTTTATATTGGATAGTTCATCCAATAATATCCATGTTGTATCAAGATATGTGATTCTAGTATTGGTGTCCTATGATGAAATGTTAGATAAAATGCATTATTATGAGGTGTTCCGCCTGTTAGTGGGTGAAGGAAGCATAATAGTGATATAAAGGCTTTTTATAGTCACTTTCAGCCCTTTAATAGGAATGGAAATATGTTTTTTTGGGAATTTTAGTTATTTTACCTAAGTATCCTAGTGGTAGAGATGTAGTATTGGTTTTCTTTGACAGAATGATGAAAATATCCCACTTATTTCTTATTCAGGAAACATTCTCATTTGATGACCTGGGAAGACTGCATGTCTGTGAGATCATCTAACTACACAAAGTACCTCATACTATCAATTTATGTAGGTATTATCACTTTTCAAAATGGATTTTGTTGGGGTTGTAGAAGGATATTTGTACATCAGTGCTTCTCTTCATATCATTTCACCTTCAGACATATGGTATATCGGAAAAGACGATACAAGTTTATGAAGAAATTATTTGGGCATTTATCCTTTATTTTTTTCAATTAATAGGATAATTATATCCATATCATTGATTTCACCAACAATAATATATTTTTTTCAATAATTCAGATTGATCCTTCTAAGGGCTTGTACGGTAGGTTGTGCAGTTCACCCCTATTTTGGATATAGGTAGGGGAGGTAGCCCTAAAAGGTCCTCATATCATACATGAGACTTTGGAGTAGGTTCAACGGGTCAAAAATCCTTTTTCTACTTATTATTCTCTCATGAAATCTTATGTCGACCATCACCGGTGACCTCTATAGTTTAGGGTTTTGTATCATTTTTTTCTTCGGGTATCGATTAGGTAGGGCATAGATAAATACAGAGGCAAGGGAAGTTGATTCCTCATTATGTAGGGATGTACATGATTCTACTGAGAGTTGGTCATGTATCCTACTATTTTTTATTATCTCCTACATATCATTCCATGCAAGACAATCATCATGTTATATGTCGTCACTATTATCAAGTTGACCCATCTCACACTTTTGATCTTATGTGAGTTGCTGTTAATGTCGATGGTTTATTTGGGTTGTATCCTATACACATCATTATAAAGAGAAAGAATAATTTAAGGGTATTATCTATCCCTATAGTATAGTTGCTAAAAAATCACATCCATTTACATAGTGAGACTATGGAGAGGAATGTTTAAGTACATTACCAGTTGTCATAGTTGTTCTCATTTATTGTTTCATCTCCATTGTAAGGTTAAATCGGGGATGTGTGTCTTTACATGTGTTAGATGGTAATAAATTGGTTTTACACTTAGGTATGGATAATTTTATATTTTTTCTAATTATTTATTTTGGACTTAATATTGATTCCTAATGTGTTAATGAAGGTTTGTGTGTTGTCTGGGGATTGTTCGGAGCTCAAAACCCTAGCAAGCGGAAAAATAGACAGGCCACATGGTTTGTACAAACATTGTGATCCATAACACATGGTTACTACCTACCATTCATAGATAGAAAATGATTCATAGAATGATGCATAGATTTAGGAAACCGTGCATATTTGGTCACACAACCCTACAGATGCCTTGATGTTTTTCGTAGATCCATTTTACAAGGTTGTCAACTAGTTTCTTAGACCATGAAGACTAACTATAAAAAGTTACCCTTTATGAACGAAAGGGAACATGGTTGGTGCCTTGTTTGTCCAACCATGAATCCAAACATTGTGAACCCTATTTTGAGTCATTTTACCAAAACACCCTTAATGATATTTTATCTTAAATACTATACTCTCTTTATTCTCTCTAGTTGAAAGTGGACATTCTATTCCTTTTTTCGTATATCAATTTTTTCACTTTGATAAGATTTGATCATGATCATCCATCCAATGTCTAAATAAATCACTTTTAATGTCATTAGATCCACACTAGTAAGATCATAATTATTTTTTATTCATTCTTTGTTAAATCATCGATGCTATTTAGATGCTGGATCGTATGTCATATTTTTAATACATTTTATTTTTCACTAGATATAAAAAGATATGTGAAAAACTAAGGGTAGATACTGGATGAGGTCAGTCATACGATTATGAGGTAAGTGTTCTATAACTCATCTCCTAAAATTCATCATTTTATAAATATTCATGTGTACAAAAAAATTCATGAGGCGTTCTCTGTTTAATTCATGTTTATTTCTTATATTTATTAGAAAATTGTTATAATTCTCTTATAAAATAAATTACCCTTCATTTGAGGACACACCCCCATCATTAATCACCCCATGTAGGGTGTTTCCCTTAATTATTATATTTGAGGTTTTTTATGAGCTTCTACACCCATTTTCGGTTATGCTTTTACATGGTACTTATAATGATAACCCCTTTATTAATTCAATGGAAATTTTAATTGGATTTTGAGTAGCCCATGAACATGTTTGTGTACATTTACCCTTATAAGGTAAGTGTTCTACTTAATTAATTATTCTTTAAATGTACAAATTTTCCAGTATATTATGTATATGACTTAGCCTCATAGAATATAATTGAATGGTTTTGTTACACTTATATAGAACCCATTTTCATATCTAATTAATAGTACTGAAGAGAACCTTTTAAAATAATTATGAGTAATATAAATTAATTTGTGGATGCATGTTCTTTAACCATTTGACAATAATTAAAGGGAATGGTGTGAAATTAATGACTTATTAAATGGCATGAGTAATACATCATATTAAGTAACTAATGAATCTATTATATGGTTCATAAAACATGTAAAACATTACACTATTATAGAATTGGTTAGACATGGGATACCCTTGGATTCCCAATGAAATTAGTTGATCACTTATAGACACCATTCTGATTCCAAAATGTCAGTTACTATGGTGAGACCCACCTTGGGACTTGATCTTTGTCTAATAGTGGATTCCCAATACAACACCATAGGATCCCTCCATTTCGTTTACAGAATTTTGTAGACACCCTCATTGTAACCAGTATGACGTCTATGTGAATAAGGTTCCTTGGATACACAATAGGTCCTAGTAATTTATTTTACCTTTTTAAATTAGATGTTTTCCATGGACCTAGATAGATTCATTATGCTAAAACTTCTTGGGTGATCCCCCTTGGATTACAATATTTCCCTTTAGCTGGGATGATATTAATAACAAATATTGGCTCTACCCTTTATGTCAAGGTTTCCTTGGTTATCACCTCAGAACATATTAACCATTAACATCATAATGGATTCCTTGTTACATCTTGAATCCTTTTCTATTATTATCATTTTATGTTTTCAACACAAGATATACCTCACCTGAATTATAAATTGGAACAAAATTAATTAATGAAATAGTTACATGTTAAGACACTAACAAAGGATAATGAAAGAACATGGATATTTAAATTACAATACTTATATGAAACAATGTATGCATTTTTACATTTTTTAGTATATATTTAATATAAAATATGTTATAGACACCATTGGTGGTGGCCTATAAATAATTACCTCACACCCTACACTGTATGCCATTGGTACCCTGTGAAATTACTTATATGCTGGTGTTAAAAAATTGAATCACACCACATTAGATTTATGATTACTTCCTTTCATTAGGATAGATAAAAGTAGTAGTTTTACAAGATTGAACTTGGGATGATTGGAATTTTTTTGGATTCATTTGTATACATTTATATATTATTACTAACTATTTATTTGTATCCATATTTACTACCATTATAGATACCTCACATATATCATCATCAGATTTCTTATATTATTATTAGTTTTAAATTCTACAAATTATTCTTTATGATTCTATTTTTACATTTATTTGAATAAATTTCTCTATTTACCTATTATTATATTTATTTATTGTGTTTCAATTTGTAAATGAAGGAATTGCCTTAAAAACACTCACTCTAAGCCCTTATAGCTAGTGAGCACCTTCTATCATTTAGGGTTTTTCGCATGGGGAACAGTGATCCACTAAGCTCATGGAACCTCTATATCGCATCTGGATTAATAAAATCACATTGTGGATATATGATTAATGTAATATAACTTAAGTGTCCAAACCAAAAAAACGTATGAAAAAGTCATAATTTATCACATTGAACAAGGTTTTTAATTAATAATTTTTATTAAACATGTCATAAATTTTTATATGTAAATCATATATGTTGTTTTTTAAATTACTATGCATTTGGGATTTATTTATAATAAAAAAATTTATTTTATATGAGGTTCATTCACATATGAGTCAATATGAACTTGGGTTAATGGTTTGTCGTCACACTTTTATTTCTGTGAGACAAATTCCATATTCACAACTTCTGTAAGATCTAAACATTTTATAGAGATGTCTCCATCTCTATTATAGGTAAACTATTTTCCTTCTATAAATTAATTTTAATTTGGGTTTTACCTTGGGGTGTGTATTGGTAAAAATTGATAATTTTGGAAGGAAGTGGGAAAGTGCATAGTTGGAAAACGGATTGTCAAAATCATGCACCCTATCCTAAAAAGCTGTATGAACCTAGGTAGAGGGAATTTTCATGTATTGTGTAAGGTGTTTCCTACCATTAACCCTATAAGGATAAACTATACACCTCACCCCCCAAATTGATGATGTGTGTGGTTTAGGTAAATAATTTGGAAAATCATACATCCCTTCCATACAAACTGAGAAAACTATTTTAATTAGTTTAGAAAGTTACTTTTAAAATACCATAATGCCCTTATTAACCCATAATAATCCCACACTCACCCCTGATGATTTATATATGAATTTTGGAGGGTCTTAGATGGATTCAAATCCTTTCCTACCTCTGTTCATTATGATTGTATGTTTGGATTGAATATATGCACCCCTCCCCATAAAAGAATCTTATCCTGTAAGGGATTGTTCTTCTCTCCCATATCTTCCTTATCTATTAGAGAGAAAATATCATCCTCCTTGTTGGATGCAGATCTTGTATTATTGTATCTAGATCTATAATTAAGGTATATTAGTTTTTATATATTTAATTAGGATTCCCAATACAGATCTCTTTCGATATCGTTATTGTAATCAAATTATGCATTTCTATTCGAAAACATTCTTCATAAAATTGGAATTGTGTGGTCTATAATTCAAATAAAAAATTATTGATTTAAAATATATTTATTTAATTTTAAATTTTTTTACATGACTAGAAATTGAGTTCACAGCTAAAAAAATAAATTCAGAGAATTTTTAAATTTGGAATACTGGGATTGAGAATATGAATAATTAATTATTGAATTATTTATAGAGTTATTTAAATTATTGAACCTGAATATTTATTATTTTTATTTAATTTATGATAATGTTTAGTATTATGAAGTCGATTGAGTTGGAATAATTACTTATTCAACTATTTTTTAAGATATTATGATTATTGAAATTGAATAATTAATTGTTGAGTTAATGATTGTTGTATAGAATGAGAAGAATAGGATTAACTAATTGTTTAATTAATTATTACATATTGTTTATTTATCAAATTTATTGAGTAAAAATAATCAATGGTTGAATTAATTATATGGATACATAGATTTTAGATTTTGACACATTAATTAGTTAATTAATTAATGATATTGATGTGATAAAATAATTGTTTAATTAGAAATGAAATCGATGTGGTTAATTAATTTTTTAATGAATTAATGATGTGATGTCATTATAGAAATTCAGAAATTGTTTAATTAATTGGTTAATTAATTAATGTGATATTGTGATACATGAATTGAAATAATTAATTATGACAATGAGATTTATATGAGAATTTAAATGATGAATTTTAATAATGGAATTCATGTTTTAATTGAAATGATTAGGGGTAACAGTGGAATTTATATATTTATTGAAATGATGAATGATAATAATGTAATTTAAAAGATAAGTGAGAGACTAAATTGTATCATTGTAATTTATATAGGAATTGAGAAATTTAATGGTAATAATAGAAATCATATTTGAATTTAGGTGAGTAATGGAAACAATGGAATTATGAGATATGAAATCCCATAGTGATTTTTGAGACTCCAACAGGGGAAAAAATAAAAGGGAGTACACGTGTCCTCAATAACCCATGTGTTATATTGTTAAATAAATATTTATTTAATAAGTGTAAAAATTTTACTCTATTTCATTATATAGATCATTTTACAACTTCATACACTTGTTCTTGATAGGGAATTTCATTAGACAAAATTAGTGGTGTCCAACTGAGTTATACTCACACTCTACTTGGGTTACTTGATCGGTACCTGAATATACATTGTGTTTATAGGACAAGATAGTGTTAATGAATGTTGGTTAGATGGATAATTGGGATAGAACATGAAAGAGTGACCTAGATGTTGTTTGAGACCCACATGGGAGTTTGAGGTTCCTTTAATTAGAGTTTTTCTTATTGAAACAAGAAACATACATTTGTATGACATGTCTACTATTAATTATTTTTATTTTATTTCTTGTTTTAGTCATCTTAGGATACATGTAATATCATGGTTTTGTTTTTGTCATTTTTTGGTTGTTTATATATATTTGTTGTGATATAACTCTGATAAAGAGGGTATAGTCTTTGCATTAGTAAATTATACCCTCAAATCTAATTAGAATCATCTACAATATGGGGAGGTGAACCAAAGAATAATGTGTTAGTTCAAGTCATGGAACAAGTGCATGGAACTCGGACCGAGATGTCACAAAGTGGTTACGAAGACTATTTTTTTTCTTTTTTGATTCCTTACTATTTTTGAAAGCTAGAATAAATACCACAAATAATTTGGACATGGTCATAAACTCGTGTATGGGAGATTCAAACCAATGTATGAGGTAAAACCCAAGCACCTAGGGTGGTATTATTGTTATTGATTTGTGCAGTTATAGTTGGTTGTTATTTCTCATTGGGTAATGAACTGGTTGTGTTATGTGATTTTATTAGATTATGTAAGATTTTTCGTATGGATTGTTATTTCATGATATAATATTATTCATTCATCATTCAATCCACTTGTCATTATTTTTTTACATGCATCATTTTTGGAATTCATGGGAATATGGGATATGGGAAAGATGTCGAACATGAATTATTTTTTATTGCTTGTTTAATTGAACTGAAAATGTTCCTAATATGAAATTATGAATTTTAAAATGATTCCATAAAAAAATTATTTGTTTATAAATGAGAAAAATGAAAATGAAAATTATTTTACCCTTTTATAACCATGGAGTAGATGTAGTATGGTTATGGGTAGTGAAAACACATTAGATTTGACAGTTTGGTTAGGTTTTCTGAAAAAAGGATTATTTTTTCTTATTTGTTTCCTCTTTTATAGACAAGATAATGTTGTTTTATGTTTCCTGATACTTATTTATGGATTTTTAGATATATTCCTCCACGATTATGCTTGTTTAAGGGATGATGGGGGAAATTTTATGGATATTATCTTTCAGTTGTGTAATCCGAGGCACTGGTTAATTCAGGTAAAGAATCAGGTGAGCAGTTCTATGTGAAATTTTCCCTCTTCGGGAATTTTAAGGAAACTGACTCGGATCTGGTTTGGAATAGAATATCTAACCTATCCTAAGAGTTTTGGTTTCACCACCCTCAAATTTTTACTATAAATGGTGGAATTGAGGGAGCATAGTTTGTCATTGATTCTATCTATAAAATATATGAAAATTCGAAGAATACTATTGCTAAAAAGGACATGATGGTTTCTTATATTCGAATGAGGATTAGTGATGTGAAACTGGGATGTTTGGGATATCAATAGACAGACTGAGGGTATTTAATGAAAGGAATTATTGAAAATGTTAATGGAGTAATTTTATCTAGAGATGTTGAGTAATGAGAGAGAGGCCGATTTCATGAGGTTTACTATAGGAAGATTTTGCATGACTGACAATGATAGATGATTTACAAATTTTAAATGCTTTTCTCAAATTTTTAAAATGGGAAGAGACATATATGGTGAGTTATTTTATGAATGGACCTAAATTATGAGATTAAGTCCCAATTTTACCTCTTTTAGTTAAATATGTTTTTTGAGTTGGTGGATGGAGATATCTTATGTGAGGGGAACTTGAATGAGGATTTTGCTTCATGGTAGATGGTCACATTTGGACAATCAAGAGGTATGATTTCTGATAATTGTATGTTTCTCTATAAAAATGGTTGTTAGGGGGATAGTTGGAATAATGGTTAGGGGGAAGGGACAGTTACATAGGACCATATGTATATTATCTATCACTGGTGTGGTGGGAAGGGTTAAAATCATGGACACTATCATTGACCACAAGTATAATATCGATATTGTGCTATAATGGTGCATCCATAGAAATTATGAAAGAACTAATGACAAATGGGTAGAGATGGTTAATATATAAATCACTAGGGTGCGGTAAGGGGATCATCTGCAACATATCATTCTTGTAGGTGGAGTTATTATAGATAAAGTAGTAGAGGAGGTAGATGTGGTGCTTCTAGAGAAAAAACTTGTATTATTAGAGTAGTAAAATAATAGGGACTCTGATTGAATCCTTGGTAAGAGGGGAAGGTAATTGTCATGAAATTTATCATACTCTAATGGATAGTTAGGATGGGTCATCAATACTGAGAGGTATTATTCTTGTAACTTCTTCACTAGGTAGTGATTTATTTGATACTTTTGTCTCTAATTCCTTTATTTATACAAAAATTTTGGGTGGATTAGTCCTGGTGGATGAGTTCATGAGTAGAATGTTGATGACAGATACACCATTAGGTGTACTATCTAAATCCATTTTCTGGTGAAAATTGTGTTCTCTCGATGTTGGGAAGTATCAATTTATATATGATTTTTACACCCTTGAATGTCATGTTTTAATCTAATTGTGGGTATGGAAATATTAATAACATTCCTATACCACATTGATTATTGTCATTGTATTGTAATTTTACAACTCCTTAGGGTGTCAATTAGGTACACTAAGGATATTGGGAAATCAAGGTGGGACAAGAAGGGCCAGCTCACAAGTAACAAAAGGAGAACACTATCCATGTTTCTAGTTTTTAATTTACGATGAATGTGTAATGAGGGATGTATTTACACATGTATTTGACTAGTTTTATAATTCGTTTCATGAACACTATTTAAGGAAGCCATCATAGATAGATATGTAATTTACTATTGACATCATGCTTTGGGTTGTTCTAGTTTCTTTTCTCGTGTATAGAATTGATCCAACAGAGAATCAATGGCTCATGAATTTTCTAGAGGAGTATTAGGATAATGGAATTATCTAACCATGTATGTTTCCATGGGGTTATGAAGTGTAGTTTGCTGCCAAGACTGATGGTAATCCACTGTTGTTTGTTGATTACCAGATGTCGAACTGGAAGATAGTGAAAAACCAGTATCATCGTCTTTTTATTGATTATATTTTTGGTCTCATAAGAGGAGATTGTTTATTCACAAGAATTGATAAGACATCAAGTTATCATCTGTTGAGTTTTTGAACATTTTATATAGATTATAATTTTATCTAATGAAGGAATGCCATATATAATGTCATTGTAATGTCATTTGGGTTGAAGAACAAACACAAATTTTTTATGACCTTGATGAGTATAATAATACATCCTTACCTAGATCTGTTTGTGGTGGTGTTATTTGATGACAACATGGTGTAAACCAGGAATCATGATAATCATTCCCAACATCATTACATCATCCTGATTACACTAAGAGAACATCAACTATACGATAAATAATATAGGTGTCATTTTTGTATTGACAAGGTACATTCCTTAGGTCCCATAATCTTCGAGGAAGATGTTTCGGTAGACCTAGAGATGTATCAGAAAATTGTTTCTTAGGATAATCCCAAGAAGAATTTTTTTATTCATACAATTCTAGGGTTGGATTGATATTTTAATAGATTTATCTATGATTTTTCATGATTGGAATCCTTTGTTCTATGCTTCAACAAAAAGGTGGTAATGATTTAATGGTATAAAAATTTGAGAATTTATTTCTAGGAGTGGATTTAGTGGTTAACAATAGCACCAATCATGATCCTGCCTGATCCAGGGGAGGAGTACACGATGTTTTGTGATGCTTCTGGTGTTGGGATTAGAGGATTTTTATGCAAGTATATTGAGTTGTGTAAATGGTTCTGGAGAGTTGAGGGCACTTGAATTGAACTACCCTACACATTAAAACAAGATGGATGTAGTTGATTATGAAATAAATTGTTGGAAAAATTATGTATTGGGAATCTTATTATAAGGCCCCAACCTTAAACCTTACTTAATCTTGAGTTATTACAAGATTACACATTATGGATATTTTCAGGTTTAGAACATAAAACATGCATTACATTCCACATATAAACAAAGTGGTTACATAAAGATAGTATTCATTTTTCCCATAAATGGAAACATATTTAAAATATACATGGATTCATTCTTGAAACTTCCTTGACACTATCATCATATCATGTACCTTTCCCTTTACCTGTGAAAAACATTTCAAAAAAGACTTGGGATGAGAATAAAAATCTCAGTATGGGTTATAAAAATATGGAAAGGAAACATAAGTTCATATATACATAAGAATGAAATCATACTTTACCCATAAAACATAAGCACTTTAGTATACCTCATCAAATCATGAATAAATCATAGAAATCAAAAGACATAAAGGTTTTGAGGCATTCATAACATTCTTACGTAGGGAGTAACCCTCTTGGTAACATTTGGAATACCCATCACAGTATATTCCCTAATTCTTTTCGGTGAAACCTTAATTTTTTACTCCTTCGCGTTACCCAATGAATTGGAGAACTATATCGGGCTCACCCGCCCTTGGTTTATCACGGAACCACCCGTCTTCATAATAATGCCCAAGAACATCAACATAATCGTATCACATAAAATATGCATATAGGAAACATAACATTTCAACCTATCAATCACAAGATATAAATACAACACATTGATATAAAAACATTATGAAAACCATTTTCAATACCAAAAAAAAAGAAAAGTAATACATGGTATTTATTTTTCTTTTAAAAAAAGGTATGGCTTGTAGAGGAAGCCGAAACTCAAATAATGGTCACGGCGGCGGAGAGGTCGTTGTTGCCGCATACGTACGACAAAAACATTCTCTTTTGTCGTTTAGTAAATGATACGTATAAAAAAAAATTCCTTTTGAATAAACATAAAGGTCAAAGGGGTTCATACACTGTATAAAAAAAAGTTGTGTATAAAACAAAATATGCCTCAATGAAACGAGATCGAGACAAAGTCCCATACCTCGGGTCCGACTTGACTCGATCATTCTTTAATGTCCTGAATAATAAACTTGAGTTAATTTATACTTTCTTAAGAACCTTTTTCAAGTTCATTATTCCTTTTATATCACTTATTACCATGTTATGAACATTATGTAATTATTTAATTTAATAACGGTCGTTTTAACGATCATTGGTACTTGAGTCAAAATATGCTCTTTATAATTACAATTTGTTCATGTATCCATAATATCCATAATTATAATCACGTTGTATATATCATATATATCATATATATCCAGTATATACATGCATTTATAATATTACATAATCATTTAGAGTTAATAAATTAAATGCACCGTTCATGGAGACTCTAATCCGTACGTACGCATGAACGCTACTTTCATTTCTATTTCGTATTTTATAGAATGGAATCATAATGATATAAAGTTATATAATATTTCGAATTTAATATCATATATAATATCATAACTCCATCCTTTATACGTCCCACATATGGTATTTAACGAATTAAATCACTTTGAGGGGGCGGTAGTCCGCATTTCCTTAAATGAAGATATCGCGTTTACCCATAATGGGAACCATAATGGTATGCAAAAAATGAAAAATACAGAAGATTAAGGAAAAAATAAACAAATTATATATCATTTATAAATATAGTGTCATCTTAATGGCCACCGTTGAAGGTGTTAAAAGAATTTTGAACAATCATTGTTTTGGGAGGCAGAAATTCGCCATCCACAGAAATAGTATGTTCTTTAATCATTAGATGTAGGTGTGTATAAGTGTAGCTAGAATACTTCTTATAAAAAACATCCTATTACATGGAAGATACTGCTGTTGTCACAAAATAAAATAATAAAAAGAGTTAAGGGGTTGGAGAAGAAAAATAAAACAAAAGGACTCAAGTGAAGACATTACCTTAAAATCGGGTAACTCCCTTTGGTTTGAGCTCAAAGGCTTCCATGAGAAGTATTATGCCAAAATTGAAGCTTCAAGGAGTAAGAGAGGGAAGTGGAGAGACAAAATGGGCAGGGTTTGGCCAAGCCAAAGGCTTTGGAAGTGTGGGTAAGGAGGTAGAGGTGGGGGCATTTTATAAGAGGATAGGAGGGGCACTCATGGAAAGTAAGGAAATGTTACATTATTTTAGAATGAGTTTCGGATTTTAATGGTCCCACATTGCTGGGTTTCGAGTATAAGGTGATAAGGGTTCTAAATACACCCATCCAATTGGTTTTAGACATGTGTAGGTCTTATATTTTACATTATCGTTCCATTTTTTTTAAATCATTAAATAATGAGGTCATCGCTGCATCATTATGATGTCATAAATAATTTAATTTATTTAATGTCTAAAAATAATAATAAAAAATTATATGATGTAGAAAATCTTTTTATATTTCAATGACTATTTATAGTCCAAAATACCATTTATTTAGACAAAATTAAAAATATTTTACTTAGGTGATACATTCTTTGTTACATTTAGCATTCTTTAAAAATAATAAGATAAAAAGTCACTTTCTCACAAACGTGACTCCATGGGGTCCCCAAGTTTGGCACAAGGTATCCCATGGTCCGCCATGAGACAACCAGTAGCCTTTGGACACATTTTTTGGTCATTTTTTATTATTATGATATTATCTTATTATCTTTAACGACCCGATTACTCATTAATCAAGATAATTAAAGACAATTACCGTCGTTACTATCCATAATGTCTAAAAACAAAAGAGTATTAATTACATAATTTGGACCTTCTGATTCAAAATATGCAATCAATTTTACTAAATTAAAAACACATAAATTGCAATAATTAATTTAAAAAAACTTCCTGTTGTCAAAACAAATAGCGGGTTTTTTAGAAACAATATTTATGAAACGTTTGGCATTAGTTTATGCCCAATTGCAAAGTGAAATTAATCCTAATGACCACCATTGGATTAAATGGTAAAAATATATTCAGATTACATGTTAAGAATAATTAAAAAGATAATCTAACCATATAATTAAATTAAATGAAAAAACAGTTTTGAGGTAAAATGCAGTATTTTCACTATTCATTAAAAAAATGAACATTGTAAGAAAAATACCAAAATTTTATCCAATGTAAATTTCAATGTCCCACTCATAAACAATATGTTTATTTTGAAAAATAGAGATTATAAAATTGTCAAAAGGTTGTTTTAAAAAGGTTTTCCATCAAAAGGCAGTAAAACAATCTTTTAAGAATATTAGTGTATTCCATGCATAAGATTGGATTTATTCTCATTTTAAGCCTCTAAAAAACTATCTAAATCATTAATAGAAATAAATAAAAATATCTATTAATCATTACTTACTTGGGATGTTACATCCTTCCCCACATTAGAAAATTGTGTCCCCGTAGTTTATTTACTTATCAAATAAATGGGGGTATTTATCCCTCATTGCATTTTCAGATTCCCATGTTGCCTCTTCCATCATGTGGTTTTTCCACAAAACCTTTACCTGATAAATCACCTTATTCCGTAACACATGCTCCCTATGGTCAAGACATCTGGACCGGTTGTTCCTCATAAGATAAGTTCTCTTCCAGCTGAACTACCTCTGGACTCAAAACATGAGATGGATCTGGATATACTTTCTCAACATCGAAACATGAAAAACATTGTGTACATGAGATAAGCTCGGAGGTAAAGCCACTCGGTAAGCAACTGATCCAACTCTCTACAGAATTTCATATGGTCCAACGAACCTTGGACTCAACTTTCCTTTCTTACCAAATCTCATCACACTTTTCCATAGTGATACTTTGAGAAAAACATGATCACCTACCTCAAAAGATAGATCCTTTCTCCTGTTGTCTGCATAACTCTTCTACCTACTCTGAGCTGTTCTCATGTGTTTCTGAATCAACTAACCTTTTTCTGCCATCTCTTCTACCAATTCCGTTCCCATCAACTTTCTTTCACCGACTTCATCCCAAAAAGCTGGAGTTTTACACCGCTTCCCATATAACGCCTCAAATGGTTCCATCTGTATACTGGAATGAAAACTGTTATTATATGAAAACTAAAACAAAGAAAGATGTTGGTCCCAACTTCCCTGATAATCCATCGAAAAAGCTCGTAGCATATCCTCCACGGTCTGAATTGTTCGTTCTGACTTCCCATCTAATTGAGGATGAAACGTTGTACTAAAATTTAATTCATTACCCAACGTCTTCTGAAAGCCCTTCCAAAAGTTAGAAGTAAACCTGGGATCACGATCGGATACAATAGAGAGAGGAACTCCATGTAACCTGACTATCTCTTTAAGATACAAATGGGAAAGTTGATCTAGAGATAAAGTATCTCTTATAGCAAGGAAATGAGTAGATATAGTCAAGTGATCAATAATAACCGAGATTGCATTATTAACTCAAGATGTCTTCGGTAATCCCACAACAATGTCCATGGATATATTCTCTCATTTCCACTCTGGCACTGGTAAAGGATGAAGCATCCCTTTCGGTTACTGCCACTCTGCTTCAACCTGCTGACAAGTCAAAAACTTCACAGTAAAATCAGCAATATATCTTTTCATTCCATCCCACCAGTAATACTCCAGAAGATCTCTATACATCTTAGAACTGCCTGGATGAACTGAAAACGGAGAACTATGAGCTTCACAAAACAACTCTCTCTTCAACTGTGAATCACAAAGAACATACAATCTCTTCCAAAATCTCAATACACAATCACTAACAATGTTGAATTCATGCAACATACCTTTCTGAACCAGCTCTACCTTTTTCTGCAACTCACTGTCTTGCTTCTGTGCTTGCTTCATTCTGTCTGATAGGGAAGATTTCACTGATACCTGAAATAAAATAGAAGGACATCGAGCACCCACAACTTCTATGTCAAAGTTCAACAAATCCTTAACCAAAGGATCACATTCCAAATGCAACATTGTTAATGAAGCATTAATTTTTCGACTCAAAGCATCAGCCATATTATTTTCTTTTACGGGATGGTAATGAATTGTACAATCATAATCCGTGATTAATTCTAGCCATCTCCTTTGTCTCGGGTTCAATTCTTTCTGTGTGAATATATACTTTAAACTTTTTTGATCGGTATATATTTCACACTTTAATCCATACAAATTATGACTCCAAATTTTTAAAGCAAAAACTATAGCAGCTAATTCCAAATCATGTGTAGGCTAATTTACCTCATGAGTTTTCAACTGACGTGAAGCATAAGAAATTACCTGATCATTCTGCATTAGGACAAAACCAAGTCCATTCAATGAAGCATCACTGTATATAACAAACTCACCATTCCTGGAAGGTAGTGCCAAAACTGGAGCATTCACCAATATTATTTTCAGTTTCTGAAAACAATCATCACATTCATTTGTCCAGATAAACTTAACTCCTTTCCATGTTATCTTATTCATTGGACTAGATAACCGTGAAAAATTTCTAACAATCCTTCGGTAATAGCCTGCCAAACCAAAGAAACTATGAATCTCAGTTACATTTGTGGGTCATGTCCATTCTTCAACAACCTTTGTTTTTGCAGGATCAATAGTTATCTCATCTTTAGAAACAATATGACCAAGGAAAGAAATTTGTTGCAACCAAAACTCACACTTACTGAATTTCCCATACAATTTATTTTCTTTTAAGGTTTTCAAAATAACCCTTAAATTTCTTTCATGCTCTTCTTTACTTTTAGAAAACACCAAAATATCATCAATGAAAACAACCACAAACTTATCCAAGAACTCATGAAAATTCTATTCATTAAGTCCATGAATACAGCAGGTTCATTGGTTAGCCGAAAAGGCATTAATAAAAATTCATAATGGCCATATCTTGTACGAAACGCAGTCTTCGGAATATCTGCTTCCTTTACCTTCAACTGATGGTACCCCGATCTCAGGTCAATCTTTGAAAAATAAAGGGCTACCTGGAGCTGATCAAACAAATCATCGATATGAGGAAAAGGGTTTTTTGTTCTTAACAGTGATGTTATTCAAGGCTCTATAATCAATGCAAAGTCTCATAGAACCATCTTTCATTTTAAAAAATAAAATATGAGCACCCCATGGTGATGTGCTAGGTCGAATGAAACCTTTCTCTAATAAATCTTGCAATTGCTCCTTTAACTCTAAAAGTTCGATTTGAGCCATTCGATAAGGGTGTTTTGAAATTGGATTAGCATCAGGAACTATGTGAACAGTAAACTCAACTTCCCGATCTGGTATTATTCTAGGAAACTCATCAGGAAAAACATCAGGATACTCATTTACCACTGGCACATCATTAATCTGAACATTTCCTTTATTTTCAACGATATGTGCAAGGTGACATTCATTTCCATATTCTACAAGTTTCTCGGCCTCTTTATATGTTATTAATAGTAAGGGTTCATTCTTTTACACAAACTGCAAGTCTTTATGAGAAGAAACTTATTTAGCTCTACAGTCAATCTTAGCATGGTAAATAGAGAGCCAATCCATACCCAGGATAACATCAAACTCTACTAGAGGTAGAACAATAAGGTTTACAAGTAGGTTCTTTCCACAGATAAGGATAGGAAGATTCTTATGAATTCTTTTTGCCTCATCATTTCCCCCAGGTGTTTTTACCATAAGTTCAGGAGTCATTTCTTGAGATGGTATTCCCATTTTATTAGAAAATGTTTCAGAGATGAAAGAATGTGTGGACCCCGAATCAAACAACACACTGGCATAATCTGAAAAGACAAACAAGGTACATGATACAACTTCATTTGACGGCCCGACATCCGCTGAAGTAGTTGCATAAGATTTCACCACCCCTTTCGGCATGTAGTCTAACTTCTTCCCCTCACTCGAGCTCTTTGTCGGACACTCGTTTGCATGGTGACCCATCTCATTGCACTTAAAACATTTCACTAACTGTAAATCAAATTTCAACTTACCATCACCTTGATCTTTTTCAGTGCAATCACGAGCCTTATCTCCCATCTTTCCACATCGGTAACACTTTCTAGAATTTAGAAGACATTCCCTAGCATGCCTTTTGCCACATTTATCAGAAACTGGAAACTTAGATTTCTTACCATCAGACTTTTTTGAAGAATTCTTCCCTTTCTCCCGCCACCTCAGTCACTTCTTCTGTTGGTTGTTATAGAACAATTGATCATCAGCAAACTCCATTTACACCTTCTCAGCACATCGAACAAGCTTTTCATAACGTTTTAACTCACAAGAAGACAATACCCTTTGATATTTTGGCTTTAATCCTGAGTAAAAATGATTGATTTTACTATCAAGGTCTCGGATAAAATTTGTAGCATACCTTTCCAATCAAGTGAACCTCTCTTCATAGGCAGCCACTGAGTCTTCCTCTTGGCTCAATTCCAAGAATTGCTTTTCCATCCTAAGTCGAACAGCCTTAGTAAAATACTTTTCAAGAAACATACCTTTGAATTCATCCTAGTCGAGAGCATCAATCTCATCAGTGTCCCTGATATTTTTAACCATCGACCACCACTAATCTGCTTCACCCTCCAAACGGTAAGTAGCAAGACTAACCTTTTGATTTTCTAAACACCCCATGACATCGAAAATCTTCTCTACTGCTTTAATCCCCCCTTCAGCTGGCACATGGTTAGATGATCCTGTGAATGATGGGGGATGTTGCCTCATGAAATGTTCCACCACTGACATGTTCCTCTGCAGTTGATCTGGCTGACCTCGTGCATGGATACCACCTCCATTTATCGCTTGATTCAACTGCTCCATTACTGCAACAAACTGTTCAGTTCCAATACCGACCATCTCAGGATGTTGATTCGGAAGGTTATTTCCTTCTGTATGCCTTCCTAGAACTGCTTCCCTGTTTCCTCTGCGGAAAACCGTTCTGAACAAACATGTCTTAGATAAAGCAACATGGTAATCTTCAAATGCTATATCATTTCAATTTGACCATAAAAAAAATATTTTTGGATAATCATTTAATAGAATTCTAACTCCTAAAGTTATCTAAACTGACCTTTGATACCAACTATAAGGCCCCAGCCTTAAACCTTACTTAATCTTGATTTATTACAATATTACACATTGAGGATCTTTTCAGGTTTAGAGTTTTATAGAATTAGAACATATAACTTTCATTACATTCCACATATAAAGAAAGTGGTAACATAAAGATTGTATTCATTTTTCCCATCAATGGAAACATATTTAAAATATACATGGATTCATTCTTGACACTTCCTTGACACTATCATCATATCATGTACCTTTCCCTTGACATGTGAAAAACATTTCAAAAATGACTTGGGATGAGCATAAAAAGCTCAGTATGGGTTATAAAAATATGGGAAAGAAACATAGGTTCATATATACATAAGAATGAAATCATACTTTACCCATAAAACATAATCACTTTAACATACCTCATGAAATCATGAATAAATCATAGAAATCATAAGACATAAAGGTAACTTGAGGCATTCATAACATTCTTACGTAGGGAGTAACCCTCTTGGTTACGTTTGAAATACCCATCATTGTATATTCCCTAAATCTCTTTGGGGAAACCTTAACGTTTCACTCCTTCGCGTTACCCAATGCATTGGAGAGATATATCGGGCTCACCCGCCCTTAGTTTATCACAGAACCAACCGTCTTTATAATAATTCCCATGAACCTCAACATAATCATATCACATAAAACATGCATATAGGAAACATAACATTTCCACCTTTCAATCACAAGATATCAATACAACACATTGATATAAAAATATTATGAAAACAATTTTCAATACCAAAACAAAAGAAAAGTAAAACATGGTATTTATTTTTCTTTTAAAAAAAGGTATGGCTTGTAGAGGAAGCCGAAACTCAAATAATGGTCACGACGGCGGAGAAGTCGTTGTTGCCGCATACGTACGACAAAAACATTCTCTTTTGTCTTTTAGTAAACACTTCATATAAAAAAAAGATTCCTTCTGAATAAAAGTAAAGGTAAAAGGGGTTTATACACTGTATAAAAGAAAGTTGTGTATAAAACAAAATATGCCTCAATGAAAGGAGATTGAGACGAAGTCCCATACCTCGGGTCCGACTTGACTCGATCGTTCTTTAATGTCCTGAATAATAAACTTGAGTTAATTTATACTTTCTTAATAACCTTTTTCAATTTCATTATTCCTTTTATATCACTTATTACCATGTTATGAACATTATGTAATTATTTAAGGTAATAACGGTCGTTTTAACGATCATTGGTACTTGAGTCAAAATATGCTCTTTATAATTACAAGTTGTTCATGTATCCATTATATCTAGAATTATAATCATGATATATATATCATATATATCATATATATCCAGTATATACATGCATTTATAATATTACATAATCATTTAGAGGTAAGAAATGAAATGCACCGTTCATGGAGACGGTAAGCCGTACGTACGCATGAACGCTACTTTCATTTCTATTTCGTATTTTATAGAATGGAATCATAATGATATAAAGGTATATTATAATTCCAGTGTAATATCATAT
Organism: Viscum album; assembly: GCA_963277665.1. Classification (NCBI taxonomy): domain Eukaryota; kingdom Viridiplantae; phylum Streptophyta; class Magnoliopsida; order Santalales; family Viscaceae; genus Viscum; species Viscum album. The sequence goes on along the minus strand of OY728160.1, from coordinate 38,492,481 downwards.
ATAATATCATAACTCCATCCTTTATATGTCCCACATATGGTATTTAACGAATCAAATCACTTGGAGGGGGCGGTAGTCCGCACTTCCTTAAATGAGGATATCGCGTTTACCCATAATGGGAAAGATAAAGGTATGCCCAAAATGAAAAATACAGAAGCTTAAGGAAAACATATACATATTATATATCATATATAAATATAGTTTTATCTTAATGGCCACCTTTGAAGGTGTTAAAAGAATGTTGAACAATCATCATTTCGGGAAGCAGAAATTCGTCATCCATGGAAATAGTATGTTCTTTAACCATTAGATGTAGGTGTGTATAATTGTAGCTCGAATCCTTATTATAACAACATCCTAGTATATGTAAGATACTGGTTTTGTTACAAAATAAAATAATAAAAAGAGTTTATTGGGTTGGAGAAGCAAAATAAAACAAAATCACTCAAGTGAAGATATTATCTTAAAATCGGGTAACTCCCTTTGGTTTGAGCTGAAAGGCTTCTTCGGGAAGACTTCTGCCCAAAGTGAGGCTTCAAGGAGTAATAGAGGGAAGTTTAGAGACAAAAAGGGCAGGGGTTGGCAGAGCCAAAGGCTTTGGAAGTGTGGGTAAGGAGGTATAGGTGGGGGCCTTTTATAAGAGGAGAGGAGGGGCACTCTTGGAAAGTAAGGAAATGTTACTTTATTTTAGAATGAGTTTCGGATTTTAATGTTCCCAAATTGATGTTTTTCGAGGATAAGGTGATAAGGGTTAGAAATACACCCATGCAATAGGTTTTGGACATGTGTAGGTCTTAGATTTTACATTATCTTTCCATTTTATTTAAATCGTTAAATAATGAGGTCATCACTGCATCATTATGATGTCATAAATAATTTAATTTATTTAATGTCTAAAAATTATAAAAAAATACTATGATGTAGAAAAAAAATTTAGATTTCCAATTACTATTTATAGTCCAAACTATCATTTATGTAGACAAAATTAAAAATATTTTACTTAGGTGATACATTCTTTGTTACATTTAACATTATTTAAAAATAAAAAGATAAAAAGTCACTTTCTCACAAAAGTGACTCCATGGGGTCCCCAAGTTTGGCACAAGGTATCCCATGGTTGGCCATGAGACAACCAGTAGCCTTAGGACACATTTTGTGGTCATTTTTTATTATTATGATATTATCTTATTATCTTTAACTACCCGATTACTCATTAATCAAGATAATTAAAGACAATTACTATCCTTACTATTCATAATGTCCAAAAACAAAAGAGTCTTAATTACATAATTTGGACCTTCTGATTCCAAATATGTAATCCATTTTACCAAATTACAAACACATAAATTGCAATAATTAATTTAAAAAAACTTCTCGATGTCAAAACAAATAGCGGGTTTTTAGAAACAATATTTATGAAAAGATTGGCATTAGTTTATGAAAAATTCCAAAGTGAAATTAATCCTAATGACAACCATTGGATTAAATGTTAAAAATATATTCAGAGTACACTTTAAGACCAATAAAAAAGATAATAGAACCATATAATTAAATTAAATGAAAAAGCAATTTTGATGTAAAATGCAGTATTATTCACTATTCATTACAAAAATGAACATTGTCAGAAAAATACAAAAAACTTATCCAAGGTAAACTTCAATGTCCCAATCATAAATAATAAGTTTATTTTGACAAATAGAGATTATAAAATTTTCAAAAGTTTGTTTTAAAAAAAGTTTTTCCATCCAAAGGCTGTAAAACAATCTTTTAAGAATATTAGTGTATTCCATGCATAAGATTGGATTTATTCTCATTTTAAGCCTATAAAACACTATCTAAATAATTAATATTCATAGATCAAAATATCTATTATTAATTACATACTTGGTATGTTACACTTACTTAATTTTTATATAGATAATAAGATTATAAATTATATATTTTATTAGTGAGATTTTAATATTAGACTGCAGAAGGGGGTTTAGTATATGAATCCATTTGATTTTGAGCATACATAGTCTCTCATGAAGGGAAACTATTTTTTGATTCATTAAGAAGGAAAACTCATACTCTGCCTATTCAAAAATATCTTGTTGAGAGGATGATGATGACTTTTATGGATGATATTCATTTTTTAGTAGAGTTAGGAGAGGATAACTATCATATTAGTGTTAGTGGATTTTAAAAATTTTAGTTGGAGTAAAGAAAGACAATATGAGGATAAAAATTGTATTACCTTGAGTGAATTCCTTGAAGGTGGGGATTCACATTATTTTTAAAACATAGATGAGACTGAGATCATCTGTGTTAGGAATTTTTTTGTTTTTCTTACGAGTATGAAGGATGAGATATTTCATTAGTTTCATTCCTCTAAATGAGCTTTACTTCAAGGTGTGACGCAAATAAACCCTAACCTATGTTGATAGTTTTGGTTTTCAGGCATAAAAAATGATATAAATTGGTTTTTGATATGATTCTACACCTGTCATTAGGTTATTACTGAGAATCAATGACATGGTGGTACGATACCATTCTAGAATGAAAGTTGGATGACATGATCATTGAAATTGTGGTTTGTATCTCAAGGAAACCTCATAAGAATGATGTTATTTGGGTGATTGTGAACCATTTTACAAACGTAGAACGTTTCTTACCATTACAGAAGTCATTCCAAAAGAATCAATTTGTATAATTGTTTGATAAAGATATATTCTATCCACACAGGGTGCCAATGAATCTTGCTTCAAATTGTCACTCATGGTTTACTCCATGCATCAAGAATGGCTGACATAAGTTTCTTGGTATATAGGTTTTATTGAGTAAATCATTCCAAAAATACCCAAATAAGTCATCAGAGTGTACTATACATGTTCTCGAGGATATTATGTGAGAGTGTGTCCCATATTTACATGGGACATGGGAGAAGAACCTCGCTTTACTAGAGTAGGCCTATAACAATAACTATTAGACAACTATAAATATGTCACTATGTGAGGATATTTATGGTAGGTCGTGCATATTTCCTTTATATGGGATAGAGGTGGGTGAGTTAGAGTTGTTGGGACCAAGTCTTCTTCCATTGACATTGAAGTTGGTAAATCTAGTTTAGAAATATATTGATGTTGTTTATAATATATTGAATTCATTTAAATATAGAAATAAATTACACCTACAGTATATAGAGGGTGATCATGTATTCCTTTTTTTGTTTCATGGACTGGGTCACTACTGGATATGGAGATAGGGGAAGCTAGTGCCCAAGTTTTTTGTCCATTTGATATTGTGGAGAGAATCATGATGGTGGTGCATTGATTGGCTCTTCCACATAGGTGCAGTGTTATACATGATTTTTTCTATGTGTCATAACCTCAACATTATCTCCATGACCATTATCATGTGATTGATGTTGATGATTTTGATCTTGATACTGATGCGTCCTTTAATGATAACCTAATATATGTGATAGTTCATAGTGAGAAATTTTTTCGGATAAATAAAGTGTTGAGAGATCGTTTATTATGATAGCACGTTAATGTTCAATACGAAACATGGATATAGAAACTAAAATGTTGTATCAATGGCTCAAACCTTTTGACATGGAATCATAGAGATTCTTGGGATTACATCTCAATGATGATGTATTATAAGGTCGAAAAATTGTATGATCCAGACCATTTCGTGGGATGTCTCAAGTTCATTTATAGGTTCTATTTATACTTTTTCCGGAGAACCCTTGTTTGGGATTTTCCATAGGGTGTGGTTGGGTGAAAATGGATAATTTTGAATGTAAGTGGGATGGTACATAGTTATTGTATGGTTTTCCCATACTATGAGCCATATCCTAGAAAACTGTGTTATTTAAAGAATAAGGGATCCACATGCCTAGAACACATATTCTAAAACTTTTCTCCACCTAAAGATACACACAATTAATCTACAAGGTTCGGAAAACTGTACATGCCATTTTAATAATTCCATTTCATTGATTTTAAAATACTCAAACACCCATATTAACCAAAAATATTCCCCCACTCGACCCCTAATATTTATCTTGATTTTGGAGTCCCTCAAAACGATTACAAGCCTTTTAAGACTTATTTCTTCATGATTCAAAGTATAAATTTATTATTTACACCCCTCTCAGTAATAGTATCTTATCTCAGGTGGCATTATTCAAATCCCCCATATCTCCCTCATATTTTGGATGTAAGATATCAAAATTAATTATATATATAGGTATAGGATGATTGAATTCAGCTCTAAAAATGAGATATCATGGTTTATCTATCTTTAATTAGTGACTTGGATCTAGATACCATTCTACGTAGTCGTTCTGCTGAAATTGGTAATTTCCTTTAGTGGGATTTCTTCATCAAATTTGGGGTAGGTGGCCTAAAATTAAATACCAACGTCCTATTTTCAATTAATTATACGTATCAATAGAATTTCTCATAGATTATTGGATACGTAGTTCTTGAGTGAATTAATGTATTTTTTGAATTATTTAATGGAGGGAATGGTGAAATTTTAATTATTGATATTTTGAACTGGAATAATAATTATTTAATTATTTATATGATTTTTCATAATTTTGATGTGGATTAATTAATTTTTGAATTTATCAATGAGAATGGTTGGTATTATGATGTTTGTTAATTTAGAATAATTATTTTTTGAAATTTTTATGGCGATATTGAGATTATTGAAATAGAATATTTTATTTTTTAATTAATTATAGTTATATTCTAAGTGTTTAAGTGGAATAATTAATTTATAAATTAATTATTAGATATGGAAATGTTGATTTAGTTGATTAAGAAGAAAAATTAATTTTTTAACTAATTTTGTGGATACATGAAATTTTTGCTTTTATTAATTAATTGGTGAATTAATTAATGGGTTTGATGTGATAAACTAATTGTTGAATTTTTAATGAAATTGATGTGTTTAATAAATTTATAAATTAATTAATGGAGTTATTTTAATATAAAAATGTTGAAATTGATTAATTATTTGGTGAATTAATTAATTCAATATTGATACATATGTGAATCAAAAGGTTGATTGGTAACAATGGAATTTATATGTTAATTGAAATTATAAATGGTAATAATGTAAATTAGGATTCAATTGAGTTAATGAATGGAAATAGTATAATGTATATGGGAATTTAAATGATGAATGATTGTAATGTAATTTATATGATAATTGAGAAAATGAGTGGTAATAATAACATTCATATATGTATTGAGAAAATGGTTGGTAATAATGGAATTCATATGTGAAATGAGATAATGAATTGAAACAATGGAATTCAAAGATATGATATCTCTCTATGTTATTTACGACTCTGAAATGTGCCTATGCTTGTAATGATAGTTTATGAGTGCTCGGAAACATAGGTGTCATGTTGTTAAAAAATATCAAATGAATAAGTGAAGTTTTTTCTCCATTTCTATTATTTATCTTTAAATTATGAAATAAACTTTTTATCAACTATATGTAGTTTTAGACACCGTTTTCGGTGGCCTAATGAGTTGTACTAACACCTAACTCTAGCTTCTTGATCGGTATCTGAATATACTTCTTGTTTGCATAATGGGAAAACAAGCCATGTGTTGGATGGCTAATTGGTATGAAGCATGAATGGAGAAACCAAACAAGTTTTGTGTTTCACTAGGGAGTTTTTAGTTTCATTATTTTGGTTTTTTCATATTAACATTTGACACATAATTTGGAAAGGTATATCTACTATTTAGTTTTGATATTGTATTTTTTGTTGTGGTCATCTTGTGATACTAGTAGAATCTAGAAAATGGTTATGTTATTTGGTTATAGTTTATTTATTTCTATAATGGTATTACAAAAATAATGATGGTATTTTCTATCCATGTTCAAAATAATACCCTCTCTACTTTTTGGCAGCCTCTGGCGTATTTGAAGGTGCGCCTAAGGTCATTTGTCGATCCAGCTCGGGGCACCAGTGTGTGGCACGCTGGTCGTGTTGTCGCAACATGTTTCTTTTTTTTTAGGGTAGGTAATACCCCATAATGTATTTTTTATGGTTTTTATTAATTTTTTATTTATTTATGAATCCACATATAAGGTTCCATCTTTCATGTGGTTTTGTTCTAAAAGATACAAAAGTGAGAATGGTTTATCTTATCAAATTGACTACTTTGTTACATATATTGTGTTATTGCCCTATATTATTTTAAAAGGTGTATATATATCCCCCATTAACTTGACATATAATTATTATACTTATATTAATAATACTGACTGTTCATTTAAGTTTATTCTTTATTGGTTTTTAGATTTAATGTTTACCAAGCCAACAATGAATTTATTTACAACTCTAATTTTAATCGAGATTGTTTATTCTGAAATTTCCAAAGGGAAATTATATAATATTTATCTAATAAACAACATTAATATTTATTATCCTCTAGTCATGTCATTAATATTTATGTTTAGTCACGAATTTCTTCACTTAGGTTCTCAAAAATTTTAAGAATTATTTTTAGTAAAATTATAATTTATTTTGTCTCTTTAATAAATTTTTTTCCATATCCATATTTTCTAAAATATTTTCGAGAATGATTTGGAAAATTATTCAATGATATATTTTAGTCATTTTTAAAAATGTTTTAATTTTTAATAAATGTAAAAATGGATATTCCTATCAATTTTTGAACAACGAATATTTAAATAACTATGTGAACCAAATTTTTTATTTAATAATTATGGAATAAATGAAATTTCCTACTATCCATAAAAAATCTTTTTTTGAATATTACACTATAATCTTCATTAGTTATTTTAAAAAATTATGTTTTAAATAATATTTGTGAAATATAATTCTTTTAAATGAGTTATTTCAACGGGAAAATGGTATTTTCATCATGAAATATTTTGATGGTATTTTAATGAAATTTTCACCCATAAGAATATCCTTTAATTTAAATTTTTCTTTAATAGGAAAATAAACCAATGATACAATATTTATAATTTATAAGAATGTTTTATGAGTATGACTATGAGATTTTTATGAAATATATATATTTTCTAACGTTTTTCTATTATGAGATGATGATTTTTCTATGAAAACTACTTCATTTACCCAGGTTATGCTATAATTATATGATGAGGGTTTTTTGATCTTATAGAAGGAATATGCATCATTTTAATTATTTGACATATAGACCAAGAATTTTTTATCCCACAAATGTATTGGGAAATTATTGATATCTCATGATATAGTAATAAGAAAGGTGGGGATTTAAACATGTTCGGTAAGAGACTTTGTCCACTGTGAAAATCTTGGTAGTGAACCTTGACTAATGACATCATATAATCGGGAATGAGAACATTCCAATATGATAGTCTTGAATGTGATCCTTGTAAAATGAAATGATTGTCCATTATTATGTGAATTCCACAAACTTATTTATTATTCTTGTGATATGTTCCCATGCTTCATTCATTTTTTCCCATATGGTTCTTGACTTATTAACATCAAAGACTTATGTAATGACTCATATTATGATCTATGAATTTTTTTCTGTAGTTTTATATTAATTTTATCAGTTTCACCTACCCTATTAGTTATATTTACATTTTATCATTGATTTATGTCTCCTATGTATACCATATTGAGAATATAAGATCACTATTTTTTTTATTTTATTTTCTCCTAGATATGAATAAAATTTTTAAGTACAATATAACAAATAAGTGATTTATCTGTGAAAAATTTAGAAGGATATGGTGTATATTTTTATGATTCATTTTTTATGTATCAAAGATTCCAATTTCACTATACAAATATGGATCTTTCAAGGATCTTAAATATTTTAACTGAATATTCACCAAATATGAAATAATATCTTTGTACGAAAGGATTGGCTATCTATGGTTGGTATTATCGCAATTTTTAATTAAATATATATAGATTAATATTATATAAAGTTGGTTGAAAATCATAGTATGATCTTATTTATATAATAATGTCAAAATTATTTTTTATTGTGGATATTATTTTATTTTCATAGAAATACATCCCATTTGGTATATTTTAATTAGACATGGTTTTCGTAGTTAAAAATCTAGGGGTAGTAACCCTAAGACATTTGGTCGAGTATGAATGACCCATAATTTGGGTATAGGATGAATATTTCTATACAATGTACCATGTTTGACACACTTGCTGACAAGATTTGGTTAATTTTAATTTTATTTATGAAATATTTAAAGGATTTTAATTTATGATAACTATTAATGACGTAGTATAATAATAATGTGTAATATATTAAGATAATTTGTCATGGTTTTGAAATCTAATGAAATTTTTTAATGATTACATCAATTATCACAATATTTCTCACACTATTGTTTTTATTTATATTAAATGGATGAAATGATTATAATTTTGGATAAAACTAAAGGTGAAATGAAATATAATAATTTTAGATAAGATAAACCAATTAAAATATGAGCTATATTGGGAAATATTTTGATTATTCCTAACTATATATCTCATAATATTATTAATAACATAAACATGGTTAATAATACTAACAAATTTAATAAGATAAATATAATGTTTCTTGAGAATTAATTTTATGAATAGAAAAATATTAAAAATATTTATCCTCGTACAGTTAATAAATACGGGAAGAAACACCAAGGTAAATTAATAATGTGAATGTAAGATGTTTTATGTGTGGAATATAATGGTACAGATCAAGTAATTTTTAATGGAATATGATGGTATCGAATTAGTGAAATAATGTACATCCTAAAGTACTATTTAATTTTCAATTTATTATGTTTGGTAAATATTTTTTATATCTATATTAATACATTAATCCAAGAGATAAATCCTAGAAAAAGGAGTTCACTATAATATAGCAATAGTTTTTTATTGATAGAACCATTTATGTTTGGATATTTAAGGATTATTTTGTATTTTTATTTTATCATAGATATTTTGGTATTAGAAATCATGAATGATTTTTGGTTTTTTATATTGTAGTATCTATTTAAAAATTTTAAATCATATTATTAATTATATTTAAAACATTAAAATATTATTTTCTAGTATGGTGAAATGTTTGGTAAAACACATAACTAATAGATTGCTATCCGTTAATATGTTTGGGATATTTATATAATAATATTTACCTGGGATAAAATGATCAATTTTATTAACAATTCAAATTGGCTACTATTGATAACTTATTAATTGTTTATTTATTTTATGATAACATTTTTTATATTATCTTTAATAGAGTTTAAGGTAATCTGGATTGATATTATATATTAGATAGTTGGTATAGATTTAAATTTTTGAATAAATTATTTTTTCCTTGAGAGGTTATGAATATTTGATTAATATGGGAAACGATTTTCATATTTTATGATAATATATTATCAATGTATTCACATGTTTGGAATGAGATGTTATAAGATACTCATGTTTTCTTTTTATTTATTTTAATTAAAATTATGGAATAAAAATTGATTAAATATTTGATATTTTTTGGTATGGAATTTTTTTGTATATAATGTGGAGGAATCTAATGGTAAACTATTTATTAAATGATATGAGTAGAAAAATGGGGGTTTCATTGTATTCGGGATTAATGTAATAAATTTATCCATATTGGATAACTTATTATAACTATTTAGGGTTTTGTAAATATATAAGGACATAATGAATGACATTTTTTCGACAACCCCAACCCTAGTATCTGGAATTTGGTGGTTAATTTATTATATTTTCATAGAAATAAAGGGATAAATGAGAAGGGACAATTTATTTTAGTGGCCTTAGATAGATAGATATGTACATGATACAAATTTTACACTAGGGATAAAATATAAAAATTACAATGGAAACTATTCAGCTTCCTTGTACATATTTATAGAATTATTCTCTATGTCCATAAGAAATGAATCCAAATAAGAGTTATCATAAATGCTCCTTAAGTGTTATGTATATTGGATTATATAATGAATCAAGAATAATCAATTTGAAATGGAAAATATCTAAACACACATTAAATTTAATCAAAATATTAAATATCATTATTAGAAAATTCATAAACAATAAATCATGGTAGATTACTAAAAACCAACGTAATTTAATAAATAACATCTGAACAAAATGAATACATTATAATAAAAATGAAAACAATAACATGAATAATAATAACCAAATTTTCAACAAATTAACTTATTACTATTTGATATCATTATCTCAGACATCATTATTTCTATACCATCAAGTCCTCTCACAAGATGGCTTAAAACTATCTGTAGAACACCATTTATTTTTTCCAACTAATTTGTCTCCCGAAAGGTATTTATGTTTTGAGTGACTATGTAATTCTAGGAAATAGCCATCTCTACATTTCCAAATAACTCCTCACATAACTAATGACTTATTTAATTCATGAAAAAAATCATTACAAAAAAATATCAATATTTAATAAAGAATTTATTTTTACCAATTCATCCAAAGTAAATAATAAAACATTCATAGTAAACACCATATGTATAAATGGTATATGGTTTATAAAATAATCACTTCCATAATAAAAATAATATCTATATTTAGGAGAAATTAGTTTTCAAATGAAGAATTATCACTAGAATGTTACTATTTAAAGATAAGATTAATGATCACAAAATTAACTAACCTGTGAGAGGTGACCATCAGTTCATTGGGAATATAGGGTTTGGTAATAAAATCATGTCCTCTAGAATATTATGGAGAATGGAAATAAAATATTAACACAAGAGTTCATGAAATATTATACACTATATAACCATTGATTGTTTGTATAAAATTATAAATTTCATAAAATGGTTATGACTGTGTGTAATTCGATTATCATCTTATACATTAAAAAATATTCATCTTTAATTTTAAAAAAATACACTACAAGAAATAGTAGAAATATTCATTTAAAACCATTTAAAAAAGACTTGGATATCATAAAATTCCGTTAAAATATTATTTTTTACATAAAATGACCATTTAAAAAAAATTAAAAACATATACATGTATGATAAATATATATGACATAAAAGGAAATAAAATCTATTTTTATTTTTATTCCATCATTAATTTATTCAGGTAAAAAAGAGATTAAAATTTGGAAAAAATATTTAAATGCAATAAATATCCAATGTATAAGAAAACTATTGGATCTAATAAAGGTTAGATGATGTGGATATTTAATTGAAAATAACTACAATCCAAAACTAATTTGAGATTATTAATGGATTATTAACTCTTCAGTAACTTTAAAATTATAACACCTTGAAAAAATAAACCTATAATGGATAATTACCCATCATTTATATATTATTATTCATGTGAAATACTATAAATGGGATTCATATAGACCACTTAGAAGTAAATAGGATAATATAAAAAAAATATGTCTGAATTAAATTGGAATTTAGACAATATCCCTTCTAATGAGATTCTATGAAGTTAAACTTGATTTTTAATTATTTTTAATGTTTTAAAACTTGTAGATAATTTATACTATAACTATATCATTTTTAATAATATCATATATGATTCTATTATTCCATATTAAAACCTGTATCTTAACAAAACTTTATTACTACTATATTTTCTGTGTTAATTGCCTTGTTCTTTCTAATGTGTGTTTTTTCATGGATTTTATTGTTCTTATGTATAGTATATATTTTAGTCAGATAAATATTTATATAAATATTAAAAAATTTATTTTTAATAATTATATTCTTCTTCAGAAAGGTTTTTTAAATTTTTACCTGGAGAATAGATTGCATCACTTTGTGGAGATGATATGTTTTATATACATAGAAGTGGCGATATAATTCCCTCAATGGGTGAATGGTTAAGAAATTAGTTGATATAATAATTTTTCTCAATCAATATAATAAAATAATTATTTTATATATTAATTTTTTAATCATTATTACTATATATGGTATTTGGTTATGGAAAAAAAATTTCATTGATTCATGAGGTGGTGTTTTTCCTTACCTACAAGTGATGGATTTGTATCCCATTTGATTAGAGGAAAGATGGATAAATATTATGACATAATCATATAAAGATATTATTATATTGGATATACTATTGATATTATATAGTATGTTTTAAGACATTATTCAAGGTTGAAAAGATATAAAGAAAAATAAATATCTTCATTAAGAAGATTACCTTATCGTAGAGGACCCTCCTTTTAATTTACTCACAAGCACACTTAGATTGGTCTAATGGGAATACAAGTGGATATGCAATGGGGGTATGTTTTTTTAAAGAGATTATTGATGGATTTTATAAGGTAATTTTCAGGAGAGGTGTTACAAAGTGAGGGTAGGGAGTTCCATTTTATAATTGAGGAGGGGAATTTTTTCGAATACCCAAGACTAATAAATAATGGTAATTCTCACTCATCACAAGTAAAATTAATATTGATGGATAAATGATTGTATGGAAGGTAAGGTCATCATAAACCTCCAACGCGTAGAAAGAAGGATTTTTTGAACTTATTATTCTCTTTTACTATAATATTACATAATTTTAATATTTCAGTTTTTACTATGGTAACTAGTTATTTTAACCAAGAAAATTTATTAATTATTACTTAAATTAAATTATTTTTAATATATAATTCTTTAAAAAAATTATTAACTAAATTTAATAAAATTACTTAAATAATAATTCTTTGTGTGTGGGAAATTAATTTTAATATAATCTATTAAAAGGCACAAAATAAATTTTAAACATTATTTGTTTTAATTAATTTGTACTATATATACAATTTATTATAAAAAAAATCTATGTTAAATTTATTTAACAATATTAATTATAAAAATTACAAATATGGATTCCAATTTAAAAAATTATACTCCTAGAATTTTATAATTTTAATTTAATAATTATTCTAAAAAAAATTTAGAATAATTTTTCAATGGAAAGAATTATTCAACCATAAGATTATATTATATTAACTATATGAATAGTAATCATCATTGTAATGTCCCAATTGCAACCTAGTATGTATATATTTTAACATGTTTTGGTTATTCCTTTTAATTTTCTAGTTAGTGTTGGGAATGAATTTTAAGGATACCTATAATGGTGAAGATGAAGATTTGTTGGACTCTCACCTATGACTGGCCTTTTTTGTAGGATGTCAGATAGTTACACGTCGTGTAACTAGTTTAAACTATATGTAATGTTCTCCAGTTAAATATCTTGGAAAGGTTTATTTCATGATAATAATCATTCCATTAATGGTTACATGACTTGATGTGCCTTTAAACATCATGATTTATTTACTGAATAGTTTCTCATTAAATGCGATGATTTTTTCAGCGGATAAGAAACTTAACTATTTCACAGTGTGTAATGGGATTACACATCATTTAATACACACAATTTGGTTTTTGAATGGGCATTATGGATGAACTTTCTCTTTTTTTATCCTCTCAAAATTTATTTATCTCAACTCAAATCCGTCCCCATGTGATCATGAATGTGTCCAACCCTTCTGGATCCTTTTCATATAGTGTTTGATCATTGTTAGTGTTGTTGTATGAATCTAAAGTAAGATTTATCACATGTTCTTCATCTTTATCTATTTCTTTTAATTTTTTATTTCAATATATCATCATAAAATTAATGGATATATTCATTGTTATGTTTGATATAATTTCTTGGTTTAGTTTCAACATCTTTTGCACCATAGTTTTTATTGACGGGTTTTGTTGCAAGTGTTGAATTTCATGAAAAAGGTAGGTTACTTTTTCACCTTTTTCCCAATTTAATAACCTTGAATTTATTGATTTATTTAAATTTTTTATTTAATTTCAATATCAAAAACATTGTTTCAATTTATTAGATAAAACCCAATTCCAATGAATTGAGATATTTGAAATGGTTTTGGCATGAAGATTCAGAAAACACCAAATTCCATTGAATTATGATGTGTTAATGGAAATTCATTTTATTAAAATTTATATATTATGCTATATTTTTCAATTAAGTTTTTATTTTTAATTATGTAAATGGATTGTGAAATTAATGGAATTTAATTTGAATTGATTTCAATATTATGAAAATGGCCTAAAAAGTTTTAATATAAACCCATTGGGTTTACCATGTTAAAAATGTATGTTTTGATTAAAACCTATTTTTTTAAATGGAAAACTGACATTTAAAATTGGGGGATGGGATTTAATATTATTTATATTAGTCTTAAAATAAATTATGCATCATCTATTATTTAAGATAAAATGAAATCCTAAGGTAGATTTTTAGTTATTTAGAAACACTATATGCTTAAATAACATTCTAAAACATTAATGTTGCGTATCATATCCCCAATGGGAATGTGATGAGTCTGCATTGGCCAGTGTTATAGGGATGTGTTCATACACATATTCAAGTGATCGTTTAGAGAGTGTGTAATCCGATAGCCTAGAACATTCATAAATATTTAGAGGACTACGATGTTTCTCACCTGTTTATATTTTAGATTTAAAATGTATGTCAATTTTGTTAAACTAATTTACTATCTTTCTAATTTACATAAATTTATATATTTAAGTATTATTTATGGAATTATTTATGAAATAGTATATAATTTTAAATCATTTTCATGAGTTATTTTACATATTTTGAATTTTATAAAATGATTTGTTTAAATTTTCTTTAAAATTATAAACTAGTTTATTTAAAAATTAATTCATTCTTAAGGTTAATAAATTATCAAAATATGTTATGAAATCCCTCGAGAAACCCTATTGGGATTTTATCTCACTCCCTATCTACCCCTTTGTGTGTGGGTAGATTATCTCTTTCCAGGTTCGAGTAGCAGTAAATGATCTCTTGGAAGTTGATCTAGCTGTTGTTCTAAGGACCTTGTGAGGTGTGTTCTTTGGTACTTGGGTTTTTACCGATATTGGTTCTTTAGCTATAGTACTCTATAATTTAATTCCATTTTTAAATCTTGTATGTTACTCCCATAGGGAGTTTCTTTTGTATTAATATTTACATTCTTTTATTTCTTCTTCTATATTTTGTGGATAATTAATTCTCAAAAGCATGTTTTATGATGTCGTGTGCAAGTCATCAACCCATTAGGATTTAGAGTTCCCTTAGGGATATGTTAGCATCAGCTTGGTTATCATGTTATTAGGGTACCTAGGATATTTTTTGAAAATAATTATATGTATTTTAATTAATATGAATATATAATTTTCCTATTAATTTCTAATATTTAATTAATTATTTAAATTTATTTTTTATTTTAAATGGGTAGAAATTATAGTTTTTCAAAAAAAGATGGTTTCATGAAAAATAATTATTTTTCTAAATACTAATTCACTTTACTTAAAAAATTTCTTATATTTTTCATATAAAATTAATAGATATTAAATTTTTATTTATACAAATTATTACACATAATGATAAGATAAATAGGGAAATGTTGTCTACAATGTTTTCATTTATCCATAAATGTTTATTTCAAGAGGATATTTTCAAAACATCATTTTGGGATTATTTTTTCAAAAATAGTTCAAATTTGATATCCATTATATCAACTAATTATTTTTTATGACATTAAAATTTTAATTTTTTATTTCATTCTTGTTTTATTAAAAAAATAATGTTCACCTACTATATATTAGTCTCCGGTGTTACACTCTTCCCTCATACAAAAAGGTAATCCTAAAAATCATCATCGATGTTACCTTCTAAAAAATTAGGGTGGTTCTTATTCCCGACATCATTTAGTTCCCATGTTAATTTTCCCATTTTTTATTTCTCTAAATTACCAATACTAGAAAATTTATTCAATTTCGTAATACATTCCCAATAGTATCAAGAATATGTGTATTTTATTTGCAATAAGATATATTATGTTCCAATTATGTCTCCTCAAATGTTATCACATGAATTAGGTTTAGTATTTAATTCTTTAATAATGATATAAAGAATACATTATTCATGTTATAGAGACTTAGTGAAATTTCCAATACGTAAACAATATCTCCATTCCTTTCTAAAATAAAAAAATTTTAATGTACATGGGGATCATTTTCCTTTTCATACAAACCATATGACCCCCTTATATGGATATTATTTCATAAAAATGTGATCCCTAACTTTAGATTCAAAATAATTCATCTGGTAATAAGAATAATTCTTTACCATATTGGATATGTATTAATATAATCCTGAATATTATTTAATATTTTTTTCTCCATAATATATTCTGGGCTGATAAATTTCCCTTCACAAACTTCATCCCCATGAGTTGGACTATGAAATATATTTCCATATAATTCTTCACAAAAGGAAACATTAATATGTGAATATAATATATTTTTATAGGAAAACACTAAAAAAGTTAAACATGTATCATGTCTACTATAAATGTTAGGTGATAATTACTTTAACATGTATTCAAATGATTAAATAGTCCTTGTAGACTATATATTAGTATTAAAATAGTAGGCATTGCACAAATGAATACTAGTATTATTTTCCATCTAATTTTTTTTCTAGAACTTCGTTGTAGAACAATGATCACTATATGAAAGAATTTAAATAGGTTCACTCTGAAGTCTTACATCTATATTAATATAGAACCTTTCTAGGAACATGACATGTAAATCATCTCTTATAGTGAGTAAATGTGTTCATTTGTCTAGAAGATAAAAAATAACCGATATTGTGTCTTTTTTATAAGATTCTTTAGCAGACCTATGAAAATTATATATTAATTTAATCCCATTTGTATATAGTAATTGGAAGTGGTTTCACGATTACACCAAGATGAAATCTATTGGTATTAACTTATTGAAAACTCAATCATCTAGGAACATAATTATAAATTTATCACATCATGTTATACTAATGAAAATATTCCCTAAAATACAAATACATCATGATGCTTCCAAAAATTACAGTGAAATTCAACCCATGAGCATTATCCAATGATCCCATTTTTAGCACAATTATAGATGGGAGACATAATATTTTTCCACATTTCATAACTCTATATTGAAAAATTAATTCTTCTAACATACCATCATTCAAAAAATTTATATTCTTCTAAATATTATCTTAATCATATTAAAAACATTTTAATCATTGTAATAAATATGGTTTCCTAATAATTTGAGGAAGGAGTTATATTTCCCCTTCTTTAATAGTTACCAGATCAATTGTTACTATATCAAAGAACATAGGATCCCTCTCAATCCCTTTAATCTTCTTAACTCAATAATATATCATTCAAAATTAATTCATTGTTATATTTCCATTCCCTAATTATATTGAATTTGGAAACAATAATCCTTGGGTACATAACCTAATGATTTTTCCTCATCACGTTCTATTTTTGTGAAAAAAGTCTATTTTCGTAGCTTATAGTGTCTGTATATCTCACATATTTAACAATAAAGATAATGTTATGATATATTTAATGTATTATAACTTCCAACTCAAAATAATTTTTCCGATAGTTTTTTTCCTGAGTATTTAGATGCATTGATTAATATAAAAAGACATTATCATTATTTATATAGACATAACCAACTTCCTTTATTCATTCATCATTATATATCAAAAACCATTATTTCCTAATATTAGAGTTAAAATATTATTGTTAACCAATATCCACCTCAATAACTCAAAACATTATTTATATTCTACTATCCAATCCATCTTAACCTCTATACTTGTAATCTTGTGCACTGTTGAGGTTCTATATTGATGATGAGGGAAATATATGAATCAAACATGAAATAATGTCCCAAATCATGGTGTTGATGATATAAATGTTGATAAGTGTTTTCCCTATTTTTTATTCCTCTATTAAGTTGGTTTGGACTCTCAATACAATGGTACCATGTTCTTTGATGATTAATCTGTAGATTTTTCCTATATGTAACATAAACTTGTTTATTTAACTTTAGAATTATAGATTATGTATCATCTTATGATAGAAGATATATTATTACCACATATATAAGAAATATATTTTGTATATGAGGACTTCTTTGATGTTTTTTTTAAGACATGTTAGTTTCACTATATGATTTTTTAGATATGTTTCTTATGTCTCACAATCATTTATTTCCCTTAATTACTTGATGGTGTAATAATTTTACACCTCAGGTTTATACTGTTGAGTTTTAATTTTAATAAATTTATTTGGAGTCATGAATCGACTGACCAATTCCTATCTCAGGTTTTTCAAAAAACTATGATTCCATAGTTGGGGAAAATATAGTGATGAAAATAATCATTTTAATGCTAGAATTTAAACTTTCTAAATTTTCCATATACATATTTTCTTTTTAAAGTCACATATGTGATATTCATGTAACTCTCATAGTCCACATAGTTCATATAATACACCATGAAATCATTAATAAATACCACAAAAGAATCATCCTTATATTAGTTTAATATTATATTCATTGGATCCATAAGAAATAATGGGTCATTAGTCAATACAAAAAATAATAATTTTAACTCGTAATTTCCATACCTCATTTGAAATGTATTCTTCAAAATACCACCCTTCTTTAGTTCCAATTGATGATACCCATAAATAATGGTCAATATTTAAAAAATGATTATATTAATGAAGTTGATCAAGGGTGTCATAAATGTTTTTGAAAAGATACATGTTCAATATTGTAATATCAATAATTATCCTATAAACAATTAATACCCATATGGATCCATCACTATTAATAATGAAGAGAAAATGGTCTTTCTTCAGTGAAACACTTTGGTGAATAAATCACTTGTCACGTTACTCCTCTATATGTTTTAAACCCTCATTAATTCCATAATAATAATTATATATTGTGGTTTCAAATTGTTCAATCATAATTGAGTAAAATAATGGAAAATTAAACATAATACTTTGGTGTATTTATAGGTACTTAATTGTTAAATACATCAATGTATTCTTATACAATAGATATATACTAAATTTTAAAATTAACTTATTCGTCCATCAATTTTGATTGAACTTATTTCAGAAAACATTCATTAATAAGTTATATTTTGGATGGATCTAGACTAGTCATGAAAAATGATGTATCTTCTCTAAAGATAATGAATTACACATCTTCTTCATGAATCATAATTTACTTCTGCTTGAAATTAATATTTTCCATCATGTTTTGAAATTAAATCTATATAAAGGATTATTTCAATGTAAACTATAGTTATGATAATACATTTAATATAAATAGAATTTTTATGTTTCATAATAAGGACTTCCTGACAAATATATCTCATAGTGAGGCTACCATAAGTATTTTTGACTGAAAACTCATTACGTAATGTGTTATGGAAATAACTAATTTTTATTGAAAACATGGATAACATAAAATATGTTTATGATCCAAAATATAATAAAACAATGGCTAAATTTGATTTTATTATTAATTTACCTACCACTACATCATTGGAAATTTTGGCTATAACTAATATGACATCATATTCTTAGCCTTCACTCCTTGGCATCATCTATGTTGTGTTCTGTTGACTATTGGGGAATTGCTATGAATAATTCTCCCATTTCATTATATCTTAATAACTATAAACCAATTATTTTTTTCTTAATTTTTAATTCTATATCCAAATGGACCATATCATTGCACTTCTAAAAAAACTATCATATCCTTAAATCTTTTTCCAGGATGTTTAGTTTTGTAATTTTCAAATGATGTATATTTCTTTATCTTAATCTTCTTCTTTGATACATTACCATTTCTTTGTGTTTTAATGTCTTATTCTTCTCTTTATTACCCTTGAATATATAGTATCTATATCATGACCTCAAGATGGTGCATTGAAATATTTCCTCAATAGATGAAATGGTTTGAGGGTGTTGTGACCATTGGATACCTGGATAAATCACTTTAATAAAATGGTCAATATTTCATTCTGGATTCTTAATAAATCTATAACTTACCAGGATAATCATGTAATGATTTCCTCAGAATCCAAAACACTTTCTTATTCATTTTTCATCAAGCTAATGAAATTTCTCAACAATTCTCTTATTTTATCATAAGGGAAGTATTTGTTGAATAATGTTTCTATGAAATAACCCCTTTCCATATGTTCTATTTATTTATCCTCCAATGTATTATAGATCAATTCACAATATTTATCAATATCATTTTTTGATGAAATATACATCTATTATAATATTTTCTTTCATAAAATTCCTAAGATATAACTATCATTTCAAGAGAATTAATTGATTGATCAGATACCACATGACTATAAGTATCAAAAATGATTAGGGGTTCTATAATATAAAATTATTCAATATTTACAATAAAACATTGAAACAACCTATTGATCTATTCAGTAAGGGTTGTTTTTTATAACCTAGTTCATTTCCACAAAAATAGCTATGATGAACTCAATTCTAATACCAACAATATTTGATCGCTCAGTAGGGAAATTTCACCATTGTCCAAGAGTGTAGATACCCTTATTTCTTCATGTATCCATATATATATAATTAAATATACTAGGTTATCTCATAAAATAAGGATTCTAAAGAATAATTTATAATTATATATTATGTGTAACACTTAGCATAAATAATTTTTTTTGTGTTTTTAGTCTCAGAAACATATGAATGGTTTTCTTGGGGATATATAAATTTTCAAATACATGATATTTATTTGAATAGAAAATGCGAATTATCCTAGGAATATTTCTTGGTAGAGTCAAACCAGCTGTGAAATATGTCCTTTTTTATATACCAAGTGATGATCGAGTCAAATCCAAATGCACTATTTTTTGAGTTGTTACCTGTAGGTACAACTATGCTAATACCATGTTCACTTGTAGTATCCAAAAATATATGTATTCATAGGAACAACCAGAAAATATATTCCTTACCAAAAAAAGTAGGATGTACTTTAATACATACACTCAATGTCTACAATAAGGCTATATTCCCTAATATATGTTTTTCATTAATCTATTTTTCAAAATTTCTACTAAAAATTTTCTTTTACCACCTGTAACAACTATAACCATTGTAGCTTGTATTCAATGGTTACATTATTACATTGGGGTATATACATGGGGTAAAATCCCAATAGACTGGTCAATTTAGTTGTCTTAGAGAGCTAGATACAAATAATTATAAACAATTTTTATTTGGGATAATTTATAAATCATACTAGTTGATATAATTTTGTATCCGTGAAATCAATTAATAAATTTTTCTTCATATCATGAATAAAGTAAACAAAAAATTTTCAGTTGAGTGTCTTAGTATGTGTCTTGTAGAGAAGAATAAATCATGAATCAGTAATGCACAGTTAGTATGGAATGTTAATTAACTGAACACACATTAAATTTAATCAATAAATTGAATATCATGATTATAAAAGTGACAATCAATGCACGAAGGTAAATTACATAAATTACATTAAATTTAATTAATAACCTAATAGTAAAATTATTATACGGATTATATAAGTTAAATTAATATAATAGAAAATAATAATAGTATTTTCAATTAAGTGGAATATTAATATTAGATGACATAATCTCAAAAATAATGAAATCCATATCCTAAAGATCATTTACATTTTTGATTAAAACTATGACTAAAAACTCATTTATTTTTCTGAACATATTTTTCTCTAGAGACCAACCCACTCATCATAGGGATATATTATTTTGATCCCTACCCATCACAATATATCAAAATCATTTACCATATTCAAATGATTAGTTAATTCATGGACAATGTTCCTTACCAAAAAATATTCAAATTTATTAAATGATATAGATTATTTAATATTTCGCCAATCAATCAATTAACTTTCAATGTAATGAACATATTTAGAAATTGAACATGGTTTAAAAAATTGTCATATCCATAATAAAAATAATATATTCATTTATGAGAAAAGAATTTTCTAATGAAATGTGATCTCATGAAAGTGAGTATTTTTTCTGTGAAGGTTAACACTGCCATGATTTATCAAGAGAAGAGAGGTGACCCTCGGTTCATCGTGAATATTTTATTTAGAAATAAAATCAAATGGTATTAAAGTAGTAAGGGAATATAATTGAAATATTTGATTATTATATCACAAATTTGTTTTCTTTTTAAAATTATTGAAATTATATAGAAGAATATACATTTCATAAAAATATTATGATGGTAGAGAATTCAATTATTTCCATACATTTTAAAAAAATTACATTATTCATTTTCTTAAGATATATACATTTAAAAAAAAGTAGAATAATTATTCCATTAGAAACACTTTTAAAAGTTAATTATATCATGAAATTTCCTTGATATAAGATTTGTGTAAATAAATTTAATTTTTAAAAACAATTTTATAAAACAAGTATATGCATGAAATATATGTCTCATTTAAAGAGAAATAAAATAGTATTTTCTTAGATTTATTTTATTTTATAATTTGGGTACCAAAAAATAATTTTTGGGTGAAATATAGAAAATCGATAAATATATGTTGGATAAAAATTTATTTTTTATTATTATGGATTAATGATAAGGTTCTTTCAATTAAAATAAATCCAATACTAAAAGAAATGTTATAGTTAATAGATTTTTACCTATATAGTAACATTTTAATTATTGACCTTTAAAAGAATAAACTTGAATCAAAAGGTTAACCATCATGAATAAATTTTTATTAATTTTAGAAATAACAAAGTGGAATTATATACACTGAATAAATTTGAATAGGTTCATAAAAAAATTATATATCAATGGACTGGAAATTTGAGGAGATATCCCTCAATGCATGGTACACCTTAGTTGAATGTTACATTAACTCATGTATAATTATTTTATACATATTATTTATTTATAAAAGATCTATATTAACATTTATAATATCATATATTATATTATTATAAAATCATACCACCTATTCATTAGTAATATCTTCTTGTTATTATTTTCCGAGTATTAATATCTTTTTCTCAAGCATGTTTTTTTCATGAAATTTATTTTTCTTTTTTATAGTACATGTTTAAATAATATATATAATAAATTTAATTTTATAAATATAATATATAATTATTTTATAAATTATAATTAAAATTCATGAAAATTAGACAGTGAAAATAAATTGCATCTCTTCTGAAAGATGGTACGTCGTATGTATGCACGAGCGATGATATCATTCCCTTGTTGGGTGAAAGGGTTAATGGAGTAGATGATATATTAATTTTATAGAATCAGTATTTTTTCACATGTATTATATATATATATATATATATTCAATATTTAAGTCATTATTTCTATCCATTTCAGTCAATGTAGGAAAAAATTACATCAGTTTCTCATACAGTAGTCTGTCGTACACACGAGCGATGACAGTGTATTCCATATGATGGAGAATTAAATGGATAACTATTATTACATAAACATGATAAAACATAATTATATGGGATATATTCATGTTACAAAATTTTAAGTGTGAATAAATAATTTATGGTTGAAAAAAAGTAAAGAAAATAAAAGACCCTTGTAAAGAACATTACCCTTCTCTTAGAGAATCCCCCTTTAGATCTCTAATAAAAGACCTAATTGTCTATATCTTGTGAATACATGAATATATATT
Source organism: Viscum album (assembly GCA_963277665.1). Classification (NCBI taxonomy): domain Eukaryota; kingdom Viridiplantae; phylum Streptophyta; class Magnoliopsida; order Santalales; family Viscaceae; genus Viscum; species Viscum album. The sequence goes on along the minus strand of OY728160.1, from coordinate 38,468,784 downwards.
TTTTATATATATTTATATTAGATAATTTTCTAGGGCCTATTCTAGGTTAATGGATTGATATGTGTGATAGAGTGAGGATAGGATGTTCCCTTTTAAATTTTAGGAGGAGTGGGATTTATGTAAATACCCAAAACAATACTTTAATGGGAAGTAAATATCTCCCAAAGTGACTGAAAAGATAATAAATAATGGATTATATTCAATTTATGGTTTATCCAAAACTACATCAAATAAATGTAATATGATTTTAAATTTTTTCCCCTTGTCCATTATGTTTATTAGTTATTACTAACTTAGTTTTCTCCATGGTAACTTGTTTTATTAACCTAGGTTTTTTATCCATTGATCCAAAAAATGAAGTTATTAGATACTCTTCCCCACTTCTTCAGAATATATTATACATCTTATGGCATTAAAATTTATGTTTTTTAAAAATTAATTTTAACATACTTGTATGTAATGAAAAAAACCTCATGTTAACCTTAACAATGTTAATTAATATTTATAAATTGTAATAATAATTATGACAAAAATTTAAGTTTAAATTAGTAAAAAATATTAACTATATATGTTAAAAATATATACTATATATTATAAATTCAAGTATCAAAAGTAAAAATTTTAAATTTTATAACAATCCCATAAAACGGGTTTTCAAGGAATGAATTTTCAACCATAAAATGATCTAATAATAAATATATTACTATTAATAATAATTAGATGGATTTGAATTCATATGGTTATAATTATAATATATTGATTTCATTTATATAATTCATCATTAAATATTATTTTATTTAACTTAAATGGGTATATATTATGCCTTTTAAATAAAAAAATAGTTTCATAAAAAATAATATGGTTTCTGAAAATTATTTATTTTTACCGAAAATTTTTCATATAATTATTTCTAAAAAATGGATAGAAATTAAATTAATATTTATACATATTATTAAATATTAGTATAAATAATATTGTGAAATCTTATAAAATATATTTTCAATTATTTATAAATTTAGTTTCCTAATGTAAATTATCAAAATAAAAATTCTAGTATTATCTTTCTGAAATAATATAAAAATAAATATTAATCCTACCAATTAGTATTTTTAATACATGATATATTAAAATATGTACATTATTATAGTATTTTTATAATAAAATTCTCACATATAATAATTAAGGCTTGTGAGATTCACAATTTATTACTATATTGATCATGTAATCTATTAAAAATTAGTTTTGGTAATACCCTAAGCTTCTACGGTACCTTTCCCATTGAATAATGCAGTAGCTTGCATTGTACGCAACTTGGAGTTTTAACGCACCACATCCAATCAAACTGGCCGTTATGAATCATAATACCCAATTTTTGATATTTTATAAATTTTATTCCTCAAGATGGACATTATTTTTGGATTCAGAATATAAAAATTAGCTTTGGGTGAATTTTTGGTATTTTTTTTGAAAACTTTCAATTTTTTAGGAATAGTGAAACCCACTATATTATTGATTAAAACCAACTTTTTATTTAATTAATTAGATATTTTATTATAAATTATTTTAGGAAATAATATATACATTATAAATATATATGATCAATGTAATTTATTGGAGTCATTTTATAATAAGTTTAGATATATAAAATTTTATTGAACTTTTTACCGTCTTTTACCCACTCAAGGAGTATTTGAAAATATGCATAAAATTTAATTTGACCACTTTAATGAGTTTAATTTTTAAAATATGAGAGACACATTTGACATCAGTAAGTAATATTTGGTTCAATAAGATGAAAATAATTTTTGGTGAATAGTAACTTTTGACTTTTATTACCACAACAAAAAGTTAATAGGGTAATTAAGGGTAAAAATGATATTATAATTACCCTAAAACATGTCATAATTCTATTGGATAAGTTTTAGTTGACCAAAAACAACCATAGGAATAAAATATTACCCTATCTGGTCTACATGGATTAGATTAGGACATTTATTATTATTTTATTTAAAGAAGAGATAAAAGTCTTAAATTCAATGTTTAATAACAAAACTACTTTTAAAATATTATTATAAATAAGATAAATTCTACTATAAATATTCATTAGAAAGATAAAAAAATTTCCTAGATTATAGTTTTTTATTTATAATTTTTTAACATTAAATAATTAAATTTATTTATGACACAATGACGATGCATCAATTAACTTAATAATGAATGATTAAAATAATTGATATTATAAATATCCAAATAATTTTAATTTGAGACCTTTTAGGATTTTCATTAATTATCTAGGTTAATATGACATTATAGGGTTTAATAAATAATTTTTTTTGAATTAATAATGTTGTTATGACTTTAACAAATACAAAATACTAAACAGTGTCAAAATTGACATAAATGAGTTTTAGAACAAATATTATATTATTAAATGATATAATATTCCTTAAAATATAATGATTGTCCAAAGATCATATATAAGGTTATATATATTACTAATTAAACATTTGGGGTTCTCTTGACTTGTTATCGTAAGTTTATTAACCATATAATATAAAAATACAAAGAGACATGGAAAATGTCAAACTATTTAACTAAGAGTTAAATCTAAAAGATAAGGTTCGTATGATGACATAAACTCGTCTAAAAACTATTGGTTGAGAGGTTTTCGACCGATCCCCACATTATCCTTGATATAATTAAATTTTTATCCATTTTAAACCAAAAATAATTTTATTATAAAATATTTTTTCAAGATTTTCCAATGTGACCCTCACCTCTCTTATAAAAGGGTACTTCCCCTTCTCTAAATTTCACACCTCCAAGCCTTTTAGTTCGGCCAACCCCTTCCGAAATATCTTACCAACATTCCTCTCTTCGACCAAGAGGCCATTTTATGATCATAAATCCATCTTTTGTATCCCTTTTGATCAACTGAATAAGAAACACCCATAGAAGAGGTAATAATTTCACCACCCTCTTTCATGGTCTTTTCTTCTTCCAGTTCCTCTTTATTTTTTGTTCCCATACCAAAATAATAACTCATGTAGCTCCTCTATACATTTATTTTTTTATAAATATTGTAAAACCATATTCATTATTCTTTCTATCTTATGAATGGAAAAGTCACCATACGTGTGAACGTATGACTTACCGTCTCCATGTCTTAGTGTACTATGTTATTCAAACGCTTCATTATTTGGATTGGTATAATAATTTGTATAATTTATGTAGATAATAAATATAATATTTTAATGATTCTTTATATGATATATCATCTAATTACATACTATTTCATCATTAATATGTTGATATTATCGCTTGTGCGTACGTACGAATTACTGTCTCCACGAACACGATGAGATTCATTATCCATCGTAATCATTCAAAGAAAAATTTCATTTTTTATTTAAAATATTGTTTAAAAACATAATATAATTATGGATATGAATCAAATACATTCTATCCATAACAAAAAAGGCTTACATAACAAATCATATAAATGAAAACGAATCAGTTAACACCTGAAACGATGATACTACGAATTATTATTAACAATGAAATATTAGAGGATCATATATGATATCATATTTATGTATATAGTTCTTATATAATTTAATAACAATGATTTAACTATTATACAGGAGGTTAACGTACCCTCGACCCAGAAAAAGTATAAGGTAAGGGTTAATTCCATAATCTCTTTGCTTATCTGAGGTTGTTAATACGTTAGTATCTATTGGGACCTCTTTATCATAAATCTCAATGTTTTCTTAAATATTTAATTCAAAAGATGTTTACTATTTACTAGACTATGGGTTAAAGTCATTTATACCCTTATATGACCATACGTGTTTTGAATGGAATGTTTTTTTCTTTTTTCAAACTAGTTACTTTATGACATTTTCGACAAAAATTAAGGTAAAAATGACTTTTTTTAACTTATAAGGTTTGTGTGGAAATTTTTTGCAGTTATAAATTCGTCAAAGCTTCCCATAAAAGTTTATAAAAATATTTGAAAAATAAATGTTTTCAATTATAATTTTGTGACTTTTATATGATTTTTAAATAGAAAGATGTATTTATTTCAAATATTTTACATTAAATTTATGTCAATATCCTTTATGGGTGTTAAACGTGTATGAAGTTGATTTATTATGATAAAATCTTTCATATTGTATTGAAGGTTTTTTGATATGCTTGACTATGGATGTGTTATTTTTATAGCATTCATAGTTTGTGGATAAATTATTAAAACTTCGTATGATAGTTTAAGGGTGAATGTGTATGTTATGTGTAATCATTTTCATATGAGAAATGCATTAGACTTAGTGAGAGACAGGTGGAGACCGCTATATCTCCTCGATGCATCAGTTGGTCTCCTAAGACAAACTAGTGTTTTGGAACAAGGCCTTGAAAAAAAATATTATTTGTAGTCTTGGCACAAGTACTTGACAATGTGGTTATGATGTCTGGAATTATGCATTCCATCATTATAAAGTTGGATATTGATATTTCATGTGATTATTAGAATAATAGAATATCCATGTGAATACATAAATGGAATTATTTGATTTATATTGGCTATAATATGCAGAATTTTATGTTTAAAAAGATTTCATTATTCTTATACATTGTCTCAAATGTTTATGCTTATTTATGAAAGATTCTGCTATATTTTTATCCCTTTTGAGTATCTGAGCACACCCCAATCAATGTTTTATTATTCCCAGGATGTGAAAAAGTATATTGTGATAGACCTGCAGGGATAGTCTAAGGGATATGAATGTGTTTAATGGATAAAATGTTGTTGTTGTTTTTCATTTTATAATATAATGTAAAAATTATCTATGTATCTAGTACTTCTATGACTAATAAACTGGTCGATCGTTTGAGATTTGATCCCTTGTGATCATGCAAATGTTATGTAATATTGCACAGACTTTGGGTAACTGGGGTCGAGGCGTTATAGTTGGTATCATTGGGAGGTTTTGATCCTCCAACCTGTGGATTACGGTATATAATCATAAATCCTTCATAATGGTTTTCAAATAAAATGTGAATTTTCCTAATCATAACATCAGATAGTGTCGTTACCCTGAGAACAGCAAGGCTTGTTGTCGTGTAATAGGATACCCTTGGTCAAGCCTGAAACTCCTTGTCAGAGTTTCCACTCCTATGTACATCTGTGCCAGAGCTGCCTCTACCTACTTCTATCCAGGAAGAGATGTATTGCTTAAAAAATACACAAAATCTCTACATTACCAAAATTATTGGAGCTTCTTCCATACTAATCCTCAAATTATATCATAGGGTAAAGTGCTCTAATCTAGGATAATCTAAATCTAGTTTATAGGGTTCGTAATAAACATTCTCTGATACAAACCATAACGCCCTGACCCCAGATACCGAGAGTCTGTACAATATTACATAACATTTTCTTGACCACAAGAGATCAATTCCCAAATGACTGATCAGTTTAGTAGCCTTATATGTACTAGATACATTCATAACATTTACATTACATTATAAAATGAAAACCAACAACAAAATTTTTTCCATATACCATAATCATATCCCTTAGACTATCCCTGTAGGTGAATCATAATATACTTATTCACCTCTTGGGAAAAATAAAACATAGAAAGGGGTGATATCAAATGCTCAGTAAGGATAACAATATAGCGGAAACATTCATAAATAAGCATAAACATTTAAGGCATTGTATAAGACTAAAACCGAATCCTTATAAACATAATCTTTTGCGTAATATGGCCAATATAAATCAAATAATTCCATTTACTTATTCACATGGGAATTATACTAGTATAATAATCACATGAAATATCAATATCCAATTAAATAATTATAGAATCCATAATACAAAACTTCATAACCACATATTCAAGTCCTTGTGCAAAGACTACAAATAAGATTTTGTCAAGGCCTTATGCTAGGACACTAATTTGTCTTATGAGACCTATCGATGCATCGAGGAGCTATAACGGTCTCCAACCGTCACTTACTAAGTTCAATGCATTCCTCATATGAAAAGCATTAAACCTAAAATAAAAATTCACATTAAAATTATCATATGAAATGTTAATACATTACCCTTAAACCATGAATGGTTTAAAAATAACACATCCAATTTCAATCATATCACAAAACGTTTAATACAATATGGAAGATTTTTATCATAATAAATCAACACAAAATAAGTTTTATACCCATCAAAGGATGTTGGCATAGATGAAATGAAAACTATTTGAAATAAATACCTCTTTCTATTTTGAAATAATTTAAAAGTCACATAATTATAAAAGAAAACATATTTATGATTATGGATTATATCCAAAAATTTTCAATTTTTTAATTGTTGTACAGGTTTGGAATTTTGTATTGTGATTCGTAAACTAATATAATGTATGACATTTTATAGAAATGGAACCTAGTGGAAGGAATGGAAATATTATCAAAGAACATTATCCATGTAAGGATTCCCTTCTTACTCAAGATAATTATATTGGAGTTGGTGATGGAACTGGTGACGATCAGCTTATCACCATACTCGGAAAACTCACTCTGATTATTAATAATAACCTTAACCACATGAAACACCCTGATCCATAACACAGAGAATCAATGTTAGACCACTTCATGAGGCAACAACCACCAACATTCAATGGGATTACAAATCTATTAGTAGCTATGAAATTGATATGTTCCTTAGAGTAAATATTTCATGCTTTGGGAGTAGCGAAAGGGAAAAAGATATCATGAATGTTTATCGCCTCATAAGAGATATAAATAAATTTTGGTCATTAATTCGAAACAAAATGGAAGATGAAGAAGTATTGAACATGGAATATATGTATTTCAATGTGATTTTCATAGAAAAATACTCTCACATGACCATCGAGCGGATATGGAAAGATAATTTTTGGGTTTGAGGAAAAAGGATGATTAAAATGTCACAAATTACGAGGCTAACTTTACAAGGATAGAAAGGCATGAAATAGATTATATATGTATCACAATGTGTAAGATTGATTGTTTATTTGAAGAGTTAAAACCATTTCTCCATCAAGAATTAGTCTCACAATCGTTCTCTTCATATGAAGATATTGTCTCATGCGCTATCAAGACATAAACAGAATTATCTAAGTCATATGACATAAAAGAAAAGAAAGATAAGAAGAGATCTACTAAATACTCTGGAAATGGAAATAAGGGGAATAAGGAAAAAATTTAATATCTATCTTATGGTAAATGAGGAACAAAACACCCTTTACCTTGCCTGAAAGAAATGGGAGTCTGTTACAAGTGTGGTGAAAAAGGATACCAAGCTCATGATTGTAAGGGGAATAAAGGTTATGTCAATGTTGAATGCTAAAATTTTAGATTAAAGGGTAATTGTGAAATTTAATGTCTTAATGACCAAGGAAACATACATCATAAAATACCAATGTATCAAGGCCAAGCTTCTGTGATCACTACTGCTGAGGCTGAAGTTTTGAAAGATGTGGTGGTAGGTAATTTAATAGTTTCCTCAAGTTTAGATAATGCTTTTTTTGATTCAAGATCATCTCATTGTTTCACATCTTCCCAGTTTTCTATGAATATAAGATATTTTCAATTTTAATTAACGAGGGAGCTTTCAGTCAACAATCCTAGGGGAATTATCATCACAAAAAAGTTTTGTGCATTAGTTCCCATTAAAGAATATAAATGGTCTTCACTTGTTGATATCATATTTATACCATTGATTTAATTTGACATAATCATCAGTATGGATTGGATTTCAGACAATGATGGGAAAATTTATTGTATTTATAAGGAGGGTACAATTTTCAATGATGATTATGAGTACCTTACCTTTAGAGCAGAAATTTGACCGCCTGATTCTTATCTAGATCCACAACCTATAACTATACTAAATTCAATTATTGGGGAAGAAGAGAATGAAATAACTATGGGTGAGGAAAATAATGTTTGAATAGAATACGTACCTATTGTTCAAGAATATGATTATTTTTCTCTAGAGGATTTACCATAACGTCCTTTAGAACAAGAAATTGTGTTTTTAGTTGATTTAATTCCTGGTTCATGGCCCATATCGAATACCCCTAATAGAATGGCCACAGTCGAATTATTGGAACATAAGAAACAAATGGTGTTATTGAGTAATAATGGATTTATTCTCCACAATGTTTCTCCATAGGTATCCCCTACCCTTTTTGATAAGAATAAAGAATGATCTATGAGGTTGTGCATTGACTATAGGGAGATCAATGCTATAACAATAATGAACAAGTATCCCCTACCTCACATTGATGATTTATTCAACCAACATAAAAAATATCAATATTTTTTAAAGATTGACCTTTGATTTGAATACCATCAATTGTTTGTGAAGAAGGAAGACATTCTAAAAATAGCATTTCGAACCAGGTACGAGCATTACGAGTTTATGGTAATGTCTTTTGGAATGACTAATGCACCTTATGTCTTCATAGATCTAATGAATAGAGTTTTCAAGGAATATCATTATGACTTTGTAGTGGTATTTATTGATGATATGTTAGTATACTCCAAAGGCTATAAAGATCATGAAAATAATTTGTACACTATTCTGAAAACCCTCATAAGAAATGAATTATATCATAAGTTTAGCAAGTGTGAATTTTGGCTTCAAGAGATTTCTTTCCTTGGACATATTATCTCTAAATATGGAATCTCTGTTGATCCTTCAAAGAGCAATCCAATCCAAGAAAGGTCATCACTGACGAGTATAACTAAGGTACATATTTTTATTGTTTTAGCAGGTTTTTAAAGACGTTTCATCTAGAATTTTTCCGAGTTGGCTAACCCATTAACAAAGATCACATGTAAAGGGGTTAAATTTGATTGTACAAAATAGTGTGAAGAGTGTTTTGAAGAGCTAAAGAGAATATTAGTCAACGATATTATCTTGAATCTACCATTAGGGAATGATGGGTTTGTTATTTATAGTGATTCTTCAAAGAAGGGACTTGGGTGTGTCCTTGTGTAGTAGGATAGAGTTATTGACTATGCATCATGATAGCTAAAAATTCATGAAAAAAACAATCCCACTCATGATCATGAGTTAGCAGTTGTAATCATTGAATTGAAGATATGGATACACTACCTCTATCGTGAAAAAATGTGATATATATATATATATATATGAAAAAAGTTTAATGAATATTTTCTCAGAGAAAGAACTCAAAATGAGGTAAGGATAATGGCTTGAAATACTCAAGGATTATTAATTAACTATACACTACCACCTGGGGATGGATAATAAGGTGGTAGTTGCTTTGAGAAAAAAGGATCATGGATTTTTGAACAAGATGAGAGTTGAAAGTGATCCTAAGTTCATTGATCTAGTAAAGATGAATATGGGAATAACCATGGAAGGTAAAAAATAAATAATTTTACAAATGGTTATCAAACAATCTATACTAAAAATGATAAAGATATCTCAGACTGATGATTAGGAGTTTCAATATAAGATTAAAGCTGTGAATGATTGGAGATTGAGTGACTTCAAGTATAAAGATGGAATCTTGTAATATGGGAAGATAATTTGTGTTCCTAACATAAATGATATAAAAATGGAAATATTGGATGATGCTCATAGCTCTAATTTCTCTATACAATCTGGTAGAACTCAGATGTATAGAGATTTGAAGGATCGTTTTTTGGTGGGACAACATGAAGAAAGATATTACTGATTATGTGTCATGCTGTGTGGTTTGTCAACAAGTGAAATCTAGAAGACAACAACCTAGAGGAGTCATGTAACCTCTTCCCATACCTAGGTAGAAATGGGATGATATTACGATGGAATTTATCCTGGGGATACCAAAGACTCCTAGAAAAAATGATTCAATATGGTTCATTATTGATCATCTTACCATGTCAGCTCATTTTCTTACTATAAGAGAAGATTTACATCATGAACATATAGAAAGACTATATATTAATGAAGTTTCAATACTTCATGGTGTACCTCTATCGATTGTTCCTGATCGTGATCCCAGTTATACATCATGATTATAGAAATTTTTTCAGAAGGACCTAGATACTGAACTTCATTTAAGCATTGCCTACCACCCTCAAACTAATGGACAATCAAAACGGACTATTCAAACCTTATAAGACATGTTGAGATCTTGGTCACTTGAATTTCAAGGTTTGTGGGATCAGTATTTACCTCATGTAGAATTTTCCTATAAAAATAACTTCCATTCATGTATTTAGACGACACCATATGAAGTGATATATGGAAAGAGATGTCGCACACCAACTTGTTGGGATGATGTTGGTAAAAGAAAACTCGTGGGCCCAGGAGTTGTTGAGGAATCAATAGAAAATATGAATATTATCCAAACCCACATCAAAGCATCCAAAAGTAGGCCAAAGAGATATACCGATAACAGAAGGAAGGATTTATTAATTTCAAATATGATACACTATTTTCTTGAAGGTATCTCTATTGAATTGAGTTATAAGTTTCGATAAGAAGGGTAAATTGAGTCACAGGTACATCAAACCTTTTGAAATTATCAATCTAATTGGAGTTATAGCTTATTATTTGAAAATTACTCCTAGTTACTCCAAAGATCACGATGTATTCCACATATCACTGTTGAGAAAATACATGCCTCACCCAATGCATGTACTCACCTATGAGATAAATGAATTGAAACCCGATCTGTCTTATTTTTAAGATTCTGTCAATATTCTTAATTACAGAGTACACGTGCTGAGAAATCATACGACATGTCTAGTAGATATTCTATAGAGAATCCAGAAGATGGAAGAGGCAACATGGGAAACCGAGGAGCATGTGATGAAGATCCACGTAAATTTTTTTATGCAGTAACATTATAGAAATTTTGAGAATGAAATCATTTTTGGATTCTTAATATGAAAATAATATCAGTGTGAATTTTTGGTATTTTTCTGAAAACATTCAATTTTTGAGGAATAGTGAAATATATTTTGTTATTCTTTAAAACGAACTTTTTATTTAAGGGATTAGTTATATTATTTTAATTTATTTTAGGTCAAAATAGATACATAATACCTATATATGTTCAAAATAATTCATTGGAGTCAGTTTATAGTAAGTTTATATATTTATATATAATTTTATTAAACTCTCTACTATCTTTTACCCACTTTCTATGAGCATTTGAAAATTTCCATAAAACATAATTTTTCCACTTCTATGAGTTGAATTTTCAAATTCCAAGAGTACGGTTGACATTACTATGTAAAATGTGTTTCAATAAGATGAAAATAATTTTACATCAATAGTAACTATTAAATTTTATTTTCCACGATTAAAAGTAAATAGGGTTATTAAGGGTAAAAAAGCTATTATAATTACCCTAACATGTGTCCTAATTCTATTGGATAAGGGTAATTAGACCAAAAACAACATTAGGAATAAAATATCACCACCATTGGTCCACATGGATTAGATTAGGGCATTTATAATTATTTTTTTTAAAGAATAGCTACAAGTGTTAAATTCATATTTTAATAAAAAACTATTTTTAATATACTGTTATAAATAAGATAAATTAAAATATAAATATTAATTAGAAAGATAAAAATATTTATTACATAAGTGTATTTTATTTATAATTTTTAGACATTATATAATTAAATTTATTGGTGGCACAATGATGATGTAGTAATTACCTTATTAATGAATGATTAAAATAATAGATATTAAAAATATCCCAGAAAATGTAATTTGAGAATTTTTATAATTCGACTAATTTTCTAGGTTAAATTGACAATTTGGTTTTCATTAAAAAAAATTCGATGTAATCATGTTTTTATGACTTTAACAAAAACAAAATACTAAATAGTGTCAAAATTGACATAAATGAGTTTTAAAACAAATACTATATTATTAAATGATATAATATTTATAAAAATAAAAGGCATTTCCAAAGTACTTATATAAGGTCATATATATTAATAATAAACCACTTGGGGTTCGCTTGTCTTGTTATAGTATGTTTATTAACTATATAAAATAAACATACAAAGAGACATGGTAAATGTCAAACTATTTAAATAAGAGTTAAATGTAAAACATAAGGTTAGTATGGTTACCTATATCTGTCTAAAACCTATTAGTTTGGTGTTTTTGACCAATCCTCACCTTAACCAAGAAATCAATCATTTTTTAGCCATTAGAAAGAGAATATGTATTTATTATTCAATAATATTTCATGCTTTTCCAAAACTAACCATCATCTCTCTTATAAATGGGTACTTCCCCTTCTCTTAATTTTTCACCTCCAAAGCCATTTGGATCAGCCAACCCCTAACCAAATAACTTTCCAACTTCCCTCACATCAATCTAGAGGCCTTACATTGATCAGAAAGTCAACCTATAGATCCCTTTTGATCATCTCAAAAGGAAACACCCAAAGAAGAGGTAATAATTTCACCACCCTCATTAATGTTCTTTACTTCTTCCACACATGCTTTCTCTATTGTTCCCATACCAAATACATCCTATCCATAACAAACCTGGCTTTATTAACCAATCATATTATGAAAAATGAGTTAGTTAACACCAGAAATGATGATACAAGTAAAATATTATTAACAAAGAAATATTAGATATGATATCATGTTTATGTTTATAGTTATTGTATGATTTAATAACAATTATTTAACTATTATAATATAGGTTAAAATACCCTCAACTAAGGAAAAGTACAATGTAATGGTTAATTTTACAGTCTCTTTATGTATCCACGGTTGTTAATATGTATGTATCTACTGGGAACTCATTATCATCCACAACCATGTTTTCTAAAAAATGTAATTCAATAAATTTTTACTATTTACTAGAATATAGGGTAAATTCATTTATACCAATATTTTACCATATATGTTTTGAAAGGAATATTTCTATCATTTTCCAGACAAGGAACATCTTGACATTTTTTACAAAATTAAGGTAAAAATGTCTTTTTTTTCTTTTACTGCGGGTGCAGCTATTTTCTACAGTTATAACATCGTTGAAGCTTCCCATACAATCTTTTATGAATATTTTCAAAATAAATATTTTCTTTTAAAATTATATGACTTTAAAATGATTTTAAAAAAGAAAGAGTTATTTATCTCAAATAGTTTTCATTTCATCTATGTCAACATCCATTGATGGATATTAATCTTGTTTGAAGTTGATTTATTGTGATATAAATATTCCATATTGTATTGATAGTTTCTTGATATATTATTTGTTGTGGATGTGTTATTTTTTACCATTCATGGTTTATGGTTAATGTATTAAAATTTTGTGTGATAATTTTAATGAAAATTTTTATGTTATGTTAAAAGCTTTTCAAATAAGGAATGCATTGGACTTAGTATGTGACGGGTTAATTCAGCTATAGCTCCTTGATTCATCAGTAGGTCTCATGATAAAAACTAGATTCATGGAACAAGTCCTTGACAAAATCATATTTGTAGTCTTGGCACAAGGCATGTACTATGTGGTTATGAAGTCTGGCATTATGCATTCAATCATTATGAAATTGGCTATTATAATTGCACACATGAGCCTCAGCCTAGTTGGTGAGGTATCCTTAAGTGCATCCACAAGACCCAGGTTCAAAACTAGGTAGAGGAATATTTTTGGGTGTATTGTAGCAGTAATCTAGCAAGCATTGTAGGAGTTCCCGTAGTAGGCACTATAGCAGTACTGTTGCAGTACTTTACATTGTTCGGGTACTGTAGCAGAATAGTACACTGTGCGGGTACTGTAATAGGTACAGTTAGGTACTGTATTAGTTGGAACTCTTCACCTTGGGCCACGGGTTTGGGCTTGGAGTCCTTAAGGATTTTGAGCCAATAAGGACTTCGGGTCAGTAGGGCTTTTGGGCTACCTTTAAGGCCCTCAGGCCACCTCAACGCCTTCGTGCCACTACAGTTTCCCCAGACACACTACAAATAATGGAGCAGCCTCAGAAAAGGATTCGGAGCATGTCCACTTACCAGAGCAGAGCCAAATGGATTTTTCAGAATGAGAGGGTATGGCTATGCCATCAGGACTAGCCAATGATTTCATGGGATGCTTAGACAGACGAACATGAAAAGGTGGAGAGCTACTATCATGACGCAGATGCTGGGGAGGGGCAGTTCCTTGTAGATAGTCTTGTTGAATTCTCTAAGACCTCTAGGTCATGTAATCTCCTAAGCCTATGATCCTTGTAATCTCTGAGCCTACAGTCCATGTAAGGGTTCCCCCTCATCCCTTGAAAGTGGGTTATAAAAAATATATAAAAATGAAGGCCTTCGGTCCATTTGGGTGGCAATTGATATTGTATGTGATTATTAGACTAATAGAATATACATTTGTATAAGTAAATACAAATTTTTGATTTATATTGGCCATATTATATAGAAGTTTATTTTTAAAAATATTGTGTATTAGTCTTATACATTGCCATATATTTTTATTCTTATTTATGAGAGTTTCTACTAAATTGTTATCCTCACTGAGAATTTGATCTCAAAATTTTTTATGATTTATTTTTCCAAGGGTACAAAAAAGTATATTATGACTTACCTGTAGGGATAGTCTAAGGGATATGAATGTAGTAAATGGAGATGTGGTTGTTGTTGTTCTTCATTTTAAAATGTAATGTAAAACATATGAAGGTATCTTGTATATATAAGGCTACTAAACTGATCGATATTTCAGGATTTGATCCCTTGTGATCATGCCAATGTTATGTAATATTGCACCAAATCTGGGTAAATGGGGTCAGGGCATTACATTTATAATGTTTTAAGAATTAAAAATTAAACTCAAATATTCATTTCATAGAGTAATATAAGAAGTGTGTATTAATCAATTTACAAGCAAAGGATTAGATTCTTCTTATTAAATAAAAAAATTTATATTTATTATCTCATGTTCTCCATTTTTTAATTAAAATATCCCTCCACTATAGAGATAAAATATAGAAATGAAAATTTATTTCTTTTATGTTCATTTTTTGATTAATTAATAGTATTTTAACACCACTCTAATTTTGGATTTTGTGACTATTAACTTTATCACGACAATATTCCCTATTAGAATCTATTATTCATTATATTATAGTCTTCTTCTCTATGTATATATTTTAGCTTTTTAAAAATTTTAACATTGTCTGGAAACTAGATCATGTGTTACATCAGGTAAAATTTATGTTTCTTATATCCCCTATTTAATTTATGTTTTATTATCCCACTGTATGTTATTATATTTCAAAAAAAAGGTATTTTAAAATTTTTATTCTTAAATGAATTTAAAAAATTATAGAGAAGAAATTTATTTAAGGGGAGAGAATGTAACACCCTTAATATTTTGTTTAATTGAATAATATATTAAATGTATTTTCTAAAAAACCATGATCATTATGATAATAGTGATATACTATATAAATATTATTATTTAAATGTAACCATTATAACCTAGTTTTTGAATCACTGAGTATCAATATGGGTATATTAATTATGAAATATTTATATATTCGTCCAAATAAATAAATAAATATATATATATATTTATAAATTCATAGTAAATAAGAACTCATATTTTAGTGAATTATTTTTACACTTCCAAAATGATTTTTAATAAAAATGTATTTTATATAATATTATGCATGAAATATATAATTAAATTTCCAAATTTTAAATAAATTTAAAAACTAAGAGTAATTTTTGAAATTATCATATAAAAATTTACTTAGGGTGAAATTTTTTGATTTTCCTAAAATGAATGATTTTTCAAAGAAAAGTGAAAACTACATATTTTTTAAATACATTCATTTTTACCATAAATCGAGTAATTTAAATGTCCCATTCTATTAATAAATATTATGTAATGTGTTATATTATAAATTTTATTTAAAATTTTTTAACTAATTCTTTTTGAATAAAAAATAGCCATTATTTTGAAATGTGTTAAATATTTTATTCAAAACACTTTTCACTACCAACTGTTTTCTATTGTGTTTTATTAATTTTTCAGAAAATCAACTTTCTATTATTATATAGATTAAATTATTATAAATTCATAATATAATTGTAATTATGTGGTTAAAATTTGGTAAATATGTACATTTTTTTCATTATGATTAATAACTGACCAAAATATTTAACTCCTCAATAAGTGAAAAATGGAAAAAACTACAAAAAAATGTGAAATACAGTATCAAAATCAACGCAGAAACTTCCATTATTTAATTTTAGGAGAAACATTAACCACATATAACCGGAGATCTAAAATGTGTCATTTTTGTTTCAAATTCCTATGGTAATGGAATATATAATATTTTACGTAAATATAAATAAAAAATTTCACCCTCATGATTTTAAATGTATTTTATATATTCACATAGGTATAAAAATAATAAATGAATGAATATTGTTGGTTAATATGATTATAGTGAAATTATATTTCTGATGGTAATTTATTTCTAATTTTTTGTGATTATATAATTTCTATAAACTCTTATACAACGCCAACATAGTTCTTATAAAACTAGAGGAAATGGAAAAGTAAATAAAACTATGAAATATTAAAAGTGAATTATATTGTTGAATTATAGTGAAATTTTTTTATGATTTAATATTTTAGTTTTTATAGTGAAATTTATTATATTTTAATTAAATTATTTTCATCAAAGCGATAAAGTAAAATTTAATGCATAGGTATTGAAATGAAATTAATGATACTTTATATTAAATATTATTTTATTAAATGATTTATAAATATTATAAATATTGAAAGAATATATATAGTATGATAAATTGTAAAAAATGTCATTTATTCTGCATTTATTTTCCATTTTTTTCCTTATGTATGAAATTATAACCCTTTAATATCAGTTGGAAGTTGTTGTTGTATTTAAGGATAAAACTGCTTAAAACAAAAGATAGTTCTAAAATACCACATAAATCTATCAATATTTCATTTTATTAAGGGGTTTAATCAAATAATATAATATATTTTAAATTATGGCTACATGGTTTCACTTTATCATGAAAATGAATTCATTATATGTAAATAATTTTTTAATTTCATATGTTTATTTTCTCTAACATATAAATGGACACCCATCCATTCCCTTATTTTCAATATTTTGATCCTCATATCTAAAAAACTACATAAAAAATTATATTATAAATTATTTATATAGTATTTAGATGTTTTGGTCTTCTTAATTGATCAATAAAATGTTCCTTAATAACGGATCTACAGGATTTCTACCAAACAAGAGGTAATCATCCAACCAAACCACTTTAAATTTTTTTCTCATTATACCATATGTATCATTAATCAATAAATAATATATAATTTGTCCTAAATATAAATATGTATTTTTTGTAATAGAACTACCATTATCTCCCCTATATTCTAACAAATGGGAAATGAAAACATCACTTGTGTGTATGTGTAGACTACCACATCAATGTAGCGATATGATGAAATTTACATCACTATAATTTATCGTTCTTATTATAATGGATTTCACATATATATATATATATGAAATAATTATAATTCTTTTATTATTATATATTATCCAGATTCTTACATTTCTATCCTTTGAGAATTTATACTGTCGCTTGTGTGAATGTGTGAACTACCACCTTCAAAAAGGGATGTGATTCAATATTCATTTGATATTTACATTCAAGGTAATAAGGTTATATTTAATATATATAAATATATATGATATTATTTATTGTATAATTTTTTTGATAAGGTGAATTGTTACATGCCTTTTTTCATGCTAATCATAAAAAATGGGAAACATTACTCATGTGTACCTACGTCCATTCATCTATATTATGTGATGCAATTCATTTTTAGTTACCAAATTAAATTAAAATTTATTATTTATATATAATGATTACATATGATACTCATGAAATTACTAACATTATGGATATTATCAACAGTGATCAATTTATAAGGATTGGGTATGCTGAACTGAATGATGCATGAAAAAAATGAAACAATTAACACCCAGAACATTAAATTTAATAATACTTTATTAATAATTTGAGTTATATTTTAATATAATTAAATAATATATGGTATGATATATATATATATATATATATATATTTTATGTAATATTTTTATACAAAATATCTATTTATTTCATAGCAAGATCAAATGTAAATGATGCAAGAAAAATATGAGGCACTGGGTTTTCAACTCATATTTATTTATCTCAGACATATGTCATATTACCCACATAATTCTTTTGTGGGGAAGAAATACCTCCTATAAATTCATTTTTATGGTTTTACTTATAAAAATTATGTGGATTTGAAAAACCCATGTATGGTTCTTTCTTTTATGATGATGTTATTCAAATGTTACCAATGTGGTAACAGTTTATGGTCTCAATTTGTCTTCATTGAGACATATGTTATGTTTTGTACTTTTCATAATTTATTAGCTTTATATACAACTCCTTTTACATTTTATATCAATAACCTATTTATAATCATGATATTTTTAGTATCATTTTATTTTAATCAATCATGAGGATTACGATTCAAAATTTACAAAGGAAATACAGGTTTCAATGAATAATATTGGTGAGGCTTTCAAAGAAATCCAAAACCAAATATCCCTTTAAAATACTAAATTAATAGAAAAGAAAAAAATGTTTTTATGTTATAGTTTCATTTAAATTAGTTATAATAACGTTTCCCACGGATTTTTTAGTTCAAAAAAATAATTTAAAAAATATTATTTTATTCCATGAATTCATATTTGATTACATTAAAGGGAATATGAAATTTTGGTTCCATATTATATAAATTTAGAGTCATATAAATTATAAGATTCATGAAAACTATATTATATGACTAAAACCAACCTTTTCAAAAAAACTGAAAAATTCAAACTAATAAAATTTGATTGTGGGGAATTAAAAATTGACTTATTTCGAAAAATAAAAAATTATTAAATTTATCTTTTAAAAATTTTATTCAATAATATCATTTAAAAGGGAAGATTTTTTCAATATTTAATGATATGGTACATACCCAACAGAGTATATTCTCAGTTGTTACACTCTTAATAATGTTGGTTCAGTCCCCATTCAATTACTTACTATCTCATGAGATGTTCATCTATACCTAATGAATTATATGGACATAATGGACCCAACAAACCTTGGATTGTAATGTTACCACTCATTCTTAGTTTATAACAAATCCAATTACAATATAATGAAATCCATTCATATGTGTGAAATAATATTATAAAAAATTAAAAATTTCATCATATCATAACCAATATAAATCATACCAGATTCACAAAAATATAAAAAAAAAATCATATAATATACATAAAAAAATACAAATGATAACATTGGATATTGTCCATAAAAAATTAATAAGAAACATCAAATTTTTTTGTTATAGATAAACATTACATTAAAATATTTCTAGATAGTTTCATGAGGAACGTAATCATTTTATATGAAAACAATTATTTTGAACCTAAAAGTTTCAAAAATAATGAAAAAAAATCATATAATGAAACATATGAAATTTATAAAACAATTTTTAAATTAAATAGCATTAATGATTTTGGAAAAATGTATTCATGTAGTGTACTTTATAAAAATCCAATCACATTTTCTGTAAAAATACATAGGTTTTACATTTATAAAATGATATGAATTTTAATTTTAATCCTTTCTATGTAAATTTAAATAATGTAAAATTTATTTAAAATAAACATTTTAAAATTTTAAAAACCTTTTCAAAACATTACAAAAAATATCAACATTTAAAAAAATATTTCCAACCAAAGGTAAAAACACGATTTTATTTAAGGAAATTCTTTTGGTCTCTTATATATAGAAAGATAGAAAATTTAAAATAAATAATTAAATATCAATAAATATTCGTAGTAAAATAAAATACATAATATTTTAGATATATATATTATTCAATTTCACCAACAATTCTATTTAGCATAAATACACCCTATAAAAATGATATTTTGACAAAAACTCTAATGGATATATTAATATTTGATTAGAAATTCATTAAATGAATGAATATCATATGAATATAAATATAATATGAAAATAATCATTTATTATTCTAAAATATATATTTCAGTAGTATATAAACTACAGTGGGAAGAAATTATCCTGTAACATTAAAACATATCTCAATGAAGAAAAATAGAGATGAAAGCCCCTTACAAATTTTCTTCCAATTTAAGTGAATGCCATGTACATAAGGATAATGATATGGATATTATAATACTATTAATATGTTTTATTTTTCACAATTTATTATTTATTATATAATCACACAACATAAATGAGATGATAGTGTGAAATATCAAACAAATATCATGGATTTGGAAATGATAGAAGGAGACATTAACCTCATGTCTGTATTTCTTTATAAGAATTATAACCTCATATAAAATAAATTTAAATTCATTATAAGTAAAATAAGCACCATATTAATATATATACTATCTTATTTTATTCACGTATATCATTATATTGCTGATGTGTTAACACTTCTCTATTAAATTCATCAATTATATTGTTAACTGCTTAATTTTTCATGAAACCTTTAGTTTATTAGTTTGTTTCCATGAACATTAATCATGGATCCTATATATCCATAATTTTATTAGTGATATAATTATCATATATATTTATTATATGCATTATTATAATCATACGTAAAAATCAGGGATAAAAAATTGATTACATCACAAAGTAGAGAGGATAGTCTATCCAATTTCATGATTGATTTCCCCTTTTTTCAGATTAAAAATATAATGATAAATAAAAATTCACAAATCAGAAATAATTATTATATCATAAATATTATATATTTCCATTAAATATATCATTTTACAATTAAATTAAATAAAAACTGATAAAAAAACTCACATCGCAACACAGATGTTGTAGTCCACACTTATATAAGAGCGATGATATTGTGTACCAATGGATCAGAGGGTTATATGGTATATAAGATAATATATTTTAAGAAGAATAATTT
Source organism: Viscum album (assembly GCA_963277665.1). Lineage (NCBI taxonomy): Eukaryota > Viridiplantae > Streptophyta > Magnoliopsida > Santalales > Viscaceae > Viscum > Viscum album. The sequence goes on along the minus strand of OY728160.1, from coordinate 38,447,655 downwards.
TGTTATAAATATAGTATATATATATATAACATAATTATAACCATACAATATTTTTGTTGATGGAAAATGAATCATATCACTATGTGGATGTAGTAAGCAAAATGTATGCAAGGGTGATACTTTTTTTTTACCATTTTATGGAGAAGGGGTAGAAAAATCTTGTGTAATCATAATAAAATATCATAAAATTTATTATATTTTCATTATATTGTTTTTTGTATTATATTTTTATATCTTTTATTATAATTAAGAAATATTTTAAGAGCTTGGTTATGATTTATGCCTCTTCTTTTAGAGACAACATTGGGATTAATCATTAATCCTTAAAATATTGATATTAACAGGTGAAAATAATATATAATATTAATGGAATGATTTTTTAGATTATTTTTTGTTTTTATATTTTGATATATAATGATAAAATCATGTGAATAATGTATGAGGATAGGTTCTCTTTTATAATTGAGGGTAGGAAAACACAAGGAATTTCTTAAAAGATTTCAATTTTATAAGGTCATGTTCAAGTGAATAAAACTACATATGACTTAGTATTGGATGTTTGGATAGTTTTATGTTTCTGAATATTCAGGAAAACAATTTTATAGGTTGGTGTTGAAAAAATTCCCTTACCATGTTGTTTAACCCCCATTAAGCCCACATTAATATGAACTATAGCCACAGAATTTTACAATTTTAGAAATTCATTATGACCCAAAATGAACTTTAACCTATTAAATTATATTGTTAAGGATGATTATAAATGAAAATTATATTTTACTGGATAAAATTTTTATATGCTTCATAGTTTAATACTAATTAAGCATGTCATCCGCAATGAAAACCAATTTTAGAATAATAATGCTTTAAGAATCAATCTTATTTTACTTATGTTATGTTCCTTGGAAAAAATTATAGAACATTATGTTGAATATATATTCTATAAATTTTGTTTAAAAAAGTGATCAATAGATATTAAAAAAAATTTGATAAAAACACATTTCATGCACAAAATTTATTTTTAGAGAAATTTTTTTGTCTGCCAACAATTTAATTTATACTAATATCCATTATAATGATGATTCAAATGTAAATTATTAGTTAATATATCATTTTCTTACAGATTAATTAATATATTATTAAATTCAAAACATAAATCAAAATTTATTAAAAAATAACATCCATTAAAAAAAATGGGATTTTCACTATTTAATGAAAAATAAATCTTTTTTTAATAACTACATATTCATCCCTAGATAATATTTATAAGATGATTTCAAAAATTTAATTAACTTGTTAAAATAAAATTTCTAATATGTTTTAAATTAATAATAATCATTATACATGTATGATTCAATAAAACCAATATTTGAAGAGACATCATTTTTTATGAATAATATTGTTTTATTAAAAATTGAGTTTTAATTTTATAAGAAAAATTAAATAAATTTATAATTTTTGAAAACCATTATACATATTTTCCCTAATATGGTTATTAATATTCATAGAATTTATGAGTTCCCTTATATCAGTTTACCATGTCACTGTTCATATAGACTCATGGTTTCATATAAAGAAATATATCAAACTATAACATTTTATTTAATGAAAACGATAATATAAAACATTTTAGTGGTAAATTCTCTTCCCCATAATTAAATTAAACCCTCTAAAATATTATCGAAATAATGAAAGGTATAATATTATAAAATATCTTTTCTGAACACCCAAATCATTCAAAATAATGAAAAATCCTTATTTGAAACATTGATGTTGTAAACATAAAGGATTGCAAAAAAATCACAAAAAAAATTGGTTCTCAGCTAAGGAGAACTGAAGAGGGAATGGAAAATATGGAAATTGAGGAGAAAGATTGTATTTAAAGATTAATAAATATTGATAGAGAAAATGGCCATGGGAATGTTTATAACAAAACACCAACAAATCAGTGAGGGGTGAAAAATAACATCAGTGTAACACACCATGTTTTATGAAATAAACACTAGCTTCAATGGCATACAAGATACACTACATCGATCATAAATAAACAACTAAATATTATTGTTTATTATTACCATTATAGCCTAGCTGTTGGAAAGTTGGGACTGAATCTTTTCATCTTAATTATAAAAATATGCTTTACATATGTTTAAATAATAATTTATTAGTTACAAAATTTATTATAAATTGAAATAAAAACAAATTTAATTTAAAGGATGTGTTTTTATCAAAACCCATTTGAAAGAGAATTATTTTGTTTATAAAAAATATTATTACTTATGTACTTTTATTTAGTAAAAAATATATGTCATATATTCAAAAAAAAATATTTTAAATTCATCTTATATGTTTTCTAGATATAATATAAGAACAAATTCAAATTAACAGATAAAATATGTATTTTTCAGAAAAATATATTTTCACCGCCTTTTGATGGAGAACCATTTTTATGTACTTTTTTGAAATTTTTATAAGTTATATTTGACATAATAAACTTATTATTTTGAATTAGGACATTAAATTAAACTTTCTTGTCATTTTTTTATTTTTCAGAGTAAATTTATATTCTAATGAATAGTAAAAATGCTGAATTTTAATTTAAAACAACCTTTTCGTCTAAATTGGAAATAAACACATGTCAATATTTTGATAGTGTTAAGTTCTTAAAAAGCCACATTCTAGCTTTAAAATGAGAATTAATTTTAAATTATTAATATAATTTATGTTTTTTGAATTTAGAAAAATTGTTACCATTTTTTGAATCAGAAGGACCAAATTGTGTAAATAGTTTCCATTAATTTTTCACGTTATGAATTGTATCTTCGGTAATTATTTTTATATACCATGGTTAAACAGTAAATCCAGTAAATAAAGGTAAAAAAATAATATTATAATAATATAAAACTACTTTAACACATATTCTAATCCTATTGGATGATATATGGCCAACAATGAGAATTCATGAGTCAATTTTAGGACCCCATTGAGCCACTTGGGTGAGATGATGACCTTTTAAAATATTTAATTTAACGAAAAGAAAAATATAACATAAAAATTTATATCATAACTAAAAAAAATTTAATTTTCATATATAAATTATATATTCGATTATAAATTATCATTAGAAATATTGAAAAATTTCTCAAATCAGGGTATTTTATTTATAAATTTTATAAATTAAATAATTAAATTATTTATGACACAATGATGATGCAATGATTACCTTATCAATGGAATATTCAAATAAATGATATTATAAATATTAAAATAAATATTATTTGAAAATTTAGATTCCATCCTAGAATTTTTGGATGATATTTAGATGTTAGGGATGATTGAATTGATTTTTTTCTATGAAATAATTTTTTTATGACATTAACAAAAATGAATTACTAAATAGTGTCAAAATTGAAATAAACTTGTTTTTAATATAGATACTATTTTATTAAATGAAAACATAGTCCTAAAAATACATGATTTAGAAAACATAATTATATAATGTTAAAATTTTCATCAATGATCCCCATCTGGTTCTCTTGGAATTTTGTAGTAATTATAGAAACCATATATTAATAAAATACAAGAAGACAGGGTATGAATTAATGTTTTTAACTAATGGATAAAGCTAATAGGTAAGTGTAGGGTCTTGAAAATTCTACAAGGGGTAAATCCCATTACTGTAAGGATTTGAAAAGGACCGAAATGTACCACGCATCGGCTCACAGCAACAGCACGCGGCCGGTTCGGCAGACCGCCCACCCGCAATTCCGCCGACCAGCTTCGTCCTCAAAATTGAGGGGGGGACCCTCCATGGGCGTGAAGAGGGAAGGAAGCCAGCCTGGTCTACCGCCACAAATCGCGCGAACTGGCCCATTCTGGGTGTGCTGTCACTCGCGAAACGGAGACAGAGCGCCTATGCGGCTGTAGAACGCTATCGTTCGCGGGACAGAAGCGGAGAGGTGTACAACCGCGGAGTAATTCTGCGGATATCGGTTCCAAATATCCCCAGTTGACCTAGTCATCTGTGGGTGGGGATTCCTTCATGGGATTCCGAAAAGAGTGGTGTGTTCCCATCCTATTCGTGACTCTATAAATAATCAACGAGCATATCGATGGAGAAAAGAGGGTAAGGACTGGTGAAAACCCGTGGGGAGATGCTGGAGAAATCGCTCCCAGTGGTTCGTGACCATCCGCGGATTCAATATTTTGTAGAGAGGAGAAACCAAACCGCGAACCCCATGCAGCCATATCCTTCACGGTCATCCCTTAGCAACCATTCCCTCCACGGACCCGTGTCATTCGCGAAATGGAGGCGGGAATCCTCCGCAACCCGCTCCTCCGCGGCCAGCCCTTAGCGGCATATTCCTCTGCGGACCAGTTTCATTCGCCAAATGGAGGCTGGAATCCTCCGCGTCTAGCTCCTTCATGGCCAGCCCTTAGCGGTACATTCCTTCACAGACATCCTTTTTTGTGGCCTGCTCCTTCACGACCTTCTCCCTCGTGGCCAGCTCCTCCGTGGACACCCTTCGCGGACAACCAAACCACTAACCAAATGGGGCCATCCCTACGCGGCCAGCTCAATATTATTTTACATTGCACCGTTACGCCGCTCCAACATACATTCTATTCATGTCATGACACGAGCTACTCTTCAGGACTCTCCTATAACCCCATTACCTAGCCCCTTTTGCTAGGTTCATCCCAAAAGGGTCGCCCTTGCGTAATTCCCACACAAACCACTTCTAGGACTCTCATACATAGTCATCCTAACCACATGACGTTAAATTTTATGGCCCTCGTCCTATCCATATGACGTTAAACTATATAGAAATAGTCCTCTCTACATGACTATAAACAGCATCATTCCCTATAATTCAATAATTGGATGCCTCTTGCTCCATGCAAGAGATTCCTTATTCTATGTTTACAGTGGCATAACTTCAAGAGCGCTGGAATCCATTCAAACATTCCATCACTCCACCTCATGATTTGTGTGTCTTTATTCGGTTATTCATCCTCTTTCATTTTCGAAGGGACCCTTAATGGCCTGGCCTCATGCAACATCGGCTCATCTACCGTCTTGGGCGAACGCCCCGGAAGACTTTGGACAACACCTCGAGATAGGTCATGTGTTCCGAACACGGTCACCAGTCGACCCTCATTTGTTCATCCCCATTTAAGTCTAACATGATATTAATATTGTGTTTTGAACATGGTCAATAGTTATCATCCATCACCATGCCACCCTCATTGTGATCCGAATGTCTGGCATGTAACTCACACTTTTCATCTCCCATTGTTCAGACTGATTCCAATGCCCTTGGCATTATCCAACATGTGAACTTGTGCATAGGAGTTGTCCCACATTATATTACTCAACACACCAATGGTTTGAGATTCCCTCGTGTCCAGAAATGAAGAAGACACGATGTGTGTCCAACCCGGTGTAAGCCACGACTTTATGGGCCGCCCTCATGCGTAAGCCCCACTCCACTTCTCACGGACACACCTTTCACGACGTGATCCTCTGGTCCCTGCTTCCTCTTGTTTATCACACTGAGCATGATTCACGTGGGCTTAGAGTAAGCATTGACCATGACATCCTCTTGTGGGCCTCCTCAGAGTGTAAGCCCCAATCAATCGTCCTGGGCCTCCTCAGAGTTCAAGCCCCAATCCATCATTCTGGGCTGCCTCAGAGTGTAAGTCCCAATCCATTCGAACTGCGTGGACTATGATCCATGTCCCATAGGCATAGTATGTAAGAATCCTCCCCGAGGTTCAAGCCCAATTACAATCGAACACCCGGGTCCACCTTCACGTCGGTTCTCTGACACCCCGATTTGAACTACGAGGACTTTGATTCCCTACCACAGAGATACGTAGGAAGCCTCCATGGGGTTCAAGCCCAATCACCAATGGACCCCAGGTTCTAGAACTCCCATTCAAACTATATGGAAATTGATCCCTATCCCCTAGGTGGGGTACATAGGAATCCTCCATGAGGTTCAAGCCCAACAACCGGTGGATTTGACTATCTTCACATCAGTTCACCGAGCTGCTCCTAGCACCGTCTCAATGAGTCCAGACTCCTTGGGGTCATTAATCCAATGAGGGTTGGTAAACTTTGGGAATAAATGATTCTGATCCCCTATTTTCAAATGACCATTTCCAACCAAGTGAAATTTGTGGATACTATTCTTGGGTATAAACCAAAGATTCGCGAATATATGAATGCATCTTAAATATATAAGAGAGTCCCGGAACATGCAATAATTTCCCCCAAAAGGGTGCGATGAGCCCGACTTCCCATCCTCTTGACCAATGTGAGTTCTTATGCATCGCTAGTCATACCATCCAGCGAACACCTGCCTTTGGAAAGAAGGTCCATGCGTCATCGGATACAAAACCGTTGGGCGTTTCGAGACGGGCCCGAAACAGTAAGGTTTCTTCTTTGACCAAAACTTGTTTAAAACCTATTGTTTGAAGGGATTTAAACCCATAATCATATTATTTTATAAATATGTCACTTTTAAACTATTATAATTATAATATAAATTTTATATAAAATAACATTTCATTACTTTCGTAAAGTTCCCCTCCTCCATCTTATAAAAGGTCAACACCTCTACCCACTTATTGAAACATTTAAATCCCTTAATCTCACCCAAATTAAACTCAAATAATCTCCCCAAATCCATCCCTTTCTCATATAATCCTTACCTTGTGAATAAGGCAGTTAAAGAAAGCCTTTTGGCTCAAATCAAATAGAGTTATCCGATTTAGAGGTATCTTCTTATCTCTCGCTCCATTCACTTATTTTCTTTATCCAACCCCATAACCTATTTTTATACTATTTTATAAAAATAAATATATCCTCAATATACTAAGATGTTTTTATTCAATGTGTAATATATACTCTTACACACACCTCTATCTAATTGATATAGAATATATTGTTTATGTGTACCATGAACTACCGCCTCACAAATCGATGACTGTTTAATTTTCTCCAACGACATCACATGGTGTCAATTATTATAGAACTGTATTTATATATTATATATATAATATTTAAACTTTCTAGAATTTAATGTAATTTTTATTCACCACATACATTTATTCTTAACATAATTTGTAAATATTATAACTTCATTTGAGGAAGTGTGGACTAAATCCCCCTTAAAGTGATATAACTCACTCATTCAATACATGGAATGTAAAGAGTGTGTTTTTAATAAATTTATGTATCATATATAACATATATGATATAATGAAAATACATTATACCAATGTATCATTTAGTTTTCATTCATATTAGATGAAAAAAAATTAAAGTATTATACATGCATACGTACGATCTACATTCTCCATGAACAGTGCCTTTCATTTATTATCTCCAAATATCATATCCTATTATAACATCATATATACGTGATATATATTTTATTTATATTTTAAATATCATATTGGAGATTATGTAATTTTGACTACATGAACAATTTTTAATTATAAGAAGATAATTTTTGACTCCTGAGCCGAACATCGACAAAAAATCTCATATGAACTTAAAAAATTAAACAATTGATATAAAATTGTAATAAGTAATGTAAAATGATTATTAAACATTAAAAAGTTTCTAAAGAAAGTATAAATTAACCAATGTTAATTATACAGGATAATAAATAAAGAACGAGAGAAGTTGGACTTGGGTTTAGGGAATTTCATAACCATGTTTCCATTCTTTGGGTTAATATCTTATTTATTTACTATTTCATGATGTGATTATGTGAGAAATGAATTTTGATTTATTATCTTGTAGTTGTATTTGATTTATGAGAATTTATATTAAATACACATAATTATTCTATTTTATTAATAAAATAAACTTTGAATAGGAATTTCAAAACTCAATTTTTATTCATTGGATTATCTGGAAACTTCGTTGATTATATTATGCCAAGATTATGTGTGAAACCACTATTAATTTATTTATGTTTTAATTTCCTACTTCTCGTTTTTGGATAAACTATTTCAACACAAAATCACTCCCTTTATAAATTCTTGTGTCATTTATATGATCTTTCAAAGGGAAATCTTAACTCAATATCATTTCATTAAGTTTAATAACCATGTCACTATTTTGGTTTTTCCAAGAATATGTGGGAATTACTTATTATAGATTTAAACTAAATATATGTTTATATTGGGTGTATTTATGATTTCTTAAAAATTATTAAATTGATTTATCCTTAATCAAAGGATACAATATTTGTAAGGGACATCATCTCAATCTCCTTTCGTTGAGATATTTCTTGATGATATTCACATTTATTTCTTTATATAATGTATATAATTCCCCTTTTACATTACATATCCATGTTATATCTATAAAAATGATATTTAATGACTTTTAAAATTTTCTACAGTCATGTAGTTTGTAATTTAAATGTTCAAAATTTTTATATACTCTTTATCCAAAATAGCGTTTTAAATGATTTAAATATTTAATCTTCAAAACACCTATATTTCATATCCATGTTTTAAAAATGATTATAAGGACCTATATATATATATATATATATGTTTTCTCATTTAAATTACTTTCAAATTTTCCAATGTGGTATGGGACACATTGATTCAAAAAATTTCATTTAAAATGTTTTAATTTTGTTTTAAAAGGGGATTGATTATTTCAATAAAATCGAATGTTTTTTATATATAAGCCATGAATGGAATTGCTCAATTTTATGTTGCTATAATGTAATGATGTTTACATTACAATTTTAACATTTTATTTTAAAATAATGTGCTTTTATTTATTAGTGTGTGACTTGTAAAGATGAAATGTGATTTCATAGTGGAAATGTTATTTTTTTTTGGGTTTGGTTTTTTTATTATGATTATGTTATGGTTATTGGGAATTGATTATTTATATGAGGTGTTAAATTGATAATACAAGGGTTTGTGATCCCATTATATCTCTCTAATTCATTGGGTAAAGTCACAGAGGTAAACGTTAGGGTTTTCCCTAAGAGATTTAGGGAATATATTTTTATGTGTATTCCAAACATAACCATGAAGGTTACACCCAATATATCTATGAAAAATACAATTTATATATTATATAGATACAATAAGTTACCTTTTTATTTTTTTTTTCTCTATTATTTTTTGTTGGAATATTATTATTACACGATGCAATCTATGTAGTTTATGTTTTATGGATGAAAAGTATTATTTTGTGAAAAAACTTTCTTGAGTATTAAATATTAATGTACTAACGGTTTTATTTCTTATTTTATATTTTTAACTTTTATTTTTATGCTCATAAAATTTTTTTGATATGTTTTCTATATGTTATATTGATGTGGAAGATAAAATAACAAGTCGAGAATATTATTATCATAAAAATGAAATCATGTTTTTTAAAGGGTTTCCTTTGGAAGAAAAAGTGGATACTAGATGTAACTATCCATATGTAAAGTCAATGTCTATTATGTATTATTTATAGCCAAATTTTCTAAAAATATAAACATTAAAAAAACTTAAATGTGATATAAGGTGAAATTATTGACTTAACTCCAGATTATGTAATTTTTGAGGATGCGGCCTATTAGTTTGTATCAATGGATAGTTTAGAAAACATTGGACATTTGGATGTTCTCTTAAGGGTTAGCGATATCATAATGGGTTTATAATATTGATGTATATAATATGTTCAATGTCCTATAAACCCCTTTTTTGGATTTATTATATGAAATATTTTTTTTGAATAATTCAATATTTAGAGACATTCACCTTTGTGGTAATTGTGGTTTGTTAATTTTTTGGGATGAAAAATTATATGTATGAGATAACATTTGAGGTTAAAATATGGTATGGTTTTTTTGAGTATTTTACCATATTATTAGTAATTTTATAAAATTATATAGTTTTTGGAAAATTACAACATGCATACCATGTGACAACTCATCGCGTCCGACAAAGTTGTGGGAATAAAAACCCCAACCGATGTGGGACTAGTATTTATCTCCTATAATTGACCAGTGTGAACCCCTTGGATAGTATGACTTATTAATTTTTTGTTAAATTTTTTTATGGATTAAGAATATGTTTATTTTTGGAACATTTATTTTATTAAATAAAAATTTTAGTATAGGGAAATGATTTAGTGATAATGTAAAAAATGTTATTTTGGAACATGATTTATATTTTTGGGAAATCTATATGCATATAGAAAAAAGAATAATATTTGATATAATTTGAAAATTAATGGTGGTATTATATTTTTTAAGAATCTATGTCTTTATTGTGGACATATAGAGATTTGGTTTATTCATGGAAATGATTAACCAATCATGGAAAATATGTGCCAAGGTTAATTACCATTCTGTATGATACATTAAGAGTGGTTGATGTTATTTTGAGATAAATGTTAAGATTTATTGTGGTAGAATATTTTACTTAATACTTCTAAATTTTTGGTTTCAATCTTAGTTATAATTATTTCGATGAATTTTAAGGACCTTTTTTGTTGAATGTTCTGTGTAGAACTTGGATATTATTATTGAATTTTGGATATTAAAATTATTCTTTCTCTTTATAAAGGATAATTATTTTTGTTTTATTATCTAATAATGTAATAACCACTTTTTTTTTGGTAATTTCTAAATACATGGGAAATATTTGGTTTATATTTTTTGAATTTTTCTATTCTCTAGATTTTGATTATAGTGGTTCTGGTGTGGCCAAGTCATCATGAATACTCATTGATTGTAATAAAGTTGTGTATATGGTAGAAATTTATTAATGGATGAAACTCTACTGGACAAGTATGTATGACACCTTATTTTCTTAGTCGCACTCGTAAATAAATTCCTGATCTTTATGAAAATGACATTAAATCCAAAACATTGTCTGTTTACTTTTCCAACTAATAAATCAAAAATATTTTAACCCATCACAACATTTTGGTTTTATGATTGTTAAAAATCTATTAATCATGATTTTCCCACTCTACATCAGAATAACATAGTAATTTTTTTTCCATATTCTTGTTTTCTTACAAGGATTCCTAGTATGTGTTATCTTAGGTGACCTTTGTGCTTAACTTTCTATCATTTAATGTTCATGTGTTATTAAGCTTTTATCCGATGTTTTTTTTTCAATAATGGTATATTGAAAAGTCATACCCTAGTTACGAACCCGAAATTCATATTTTGAGGATTCAATTTGTTAAAGGGAGACAGATGATTTGACATCCAGAGTTTTATGAAATATACACTGTGTTCAATAGCGCACAAGATACCCTACAACGAGCATAAATGAAAAACTGAATATTATTATTTAAATGTTACCATAATACCCTATATTTTGGAATGGGTAGAGTAAATATTATAATATAAACATTGGAAATATTGTTTACACATGTTTAAATAATTCTTCACTAGTTACTGTATTTTTTAGAAATGGAAATAAAGATATATTGAATTTAGAGGATGTGTTTTTATGAAAACATTTTTAAAAGAGTATTATTGTTTTTATAAAATAATATCACTTTGTATGGGTTTTTATTTAATGAAAAATTTATTTTTTAAATTAAATGTAATTTTTTAAATTCATCTGATTAATTTTATAGATATTATATAATAAAAAATTCAATTTCTTCGAATAAAAGAACTATTTTTCAAAACAAATAATATTTTACCATCTTTTGATGGAGATCATTTATTAAATATATTTTTTGAGGATTTTATAGGTTATATTTGAAATCATAATATTATTCTTTGGAAGAGGGACATAAAAATTTTCCTCTGTTGATATTTAGGTATTTTTATGAAGTTTTTTTTATTTTAATGAATAATGTCAAATAAGGAATTTTAATTCAAAACTATCTTTTCGTCTAATTTATTTATATAGTTAGATTATCTTTTTAATTGGTTATAATGTATAATTGGATTATTATTTATAATTTAATCCAATTTTTTCATTTGATGCAATTTCATATTTAAATTGCTTATATACACATTGTAATCTTTTGATAGTTTTTACTTCTTTAAATCTCACCTTCTGGTTTTGACAGTAAGAATTAATTTTAAATTAATTAATAAATTTTATGTGTTTCTAATTTTGAAAAATTGATTCCATATTTATAATCAAAAGTTTAATATTGTGTAAATAGTTTCATTTAATTTTTTCACATTATGAATTGTAACTTTCGTAATTTTTTTATCATGGTTAAAGGGTAAATCTGGTAAAAAAGGAAAAATAATAATAATATAATAATATAAAACTTCACTAACACATGTTCTAATCTTATTATATGAGATATCAATAACCATAACCATCCTTGGGTTGATATTAGGACCCCATTGAGCAATTTGAGTGAGATAATGACATTTTAAAATATTTAATTTAATGAAAATGAAAATATAACAAAAAAATGTATCTTCTTAATGAAAAAATTTTAAATTTTGATTATATAAATGATATCATAGAATATAAATATTCATTATAAATTTAATAATATTTCTTACATCATGGTATTTTATTTATAGTTATTACACATTAAATAAATAAATTTATATATGACATAATGATGATGTAGTTATTACTTTCTTAATGAAATATTAAAAAAATGATATTATAAATATTAATATAAATTTAATTGGAACATTTTCATTCCATAAATGTAATTTTTGGATGAAATTTTCTTTTGGGGAATGATTTACTGCATTTATTTTGATGGAATATGTTTTTTATGACTATAAAAAATGAATTACTAAAGAGTTTCAAAATTGGCAAAAAAAATTCTTAAAAAAAAAATTTTATTAAATGATATACAAGTCCTAAAAATCCATGATTAAAAAAAATTACATATATATTCCTAAAAATTTCATTAATGATCCACTTTTGGTCCCTCCTCCCTCTTATAAAAACAGACCACCTCTACCCACATAATCACCCCTATAAAGACATTTAGATCATCAAAATTATTATTAAATAATCTACCAACAACCCTTACATCCTATTAAAGGAATTACCTAGGTAATAAGCCAATTAAACATATCCTTTTTTCTCAAATTAAAATGAGTTATCTGCTTTCGAGGTAATGACTTCTCTCAAACTCCTTTAATTTATTTTCCTTATCCAAACCCATAACATATATTTTTCCAATAATTTTATAAAAATAGAAGTATAATAAATATTTTGGGATTTTATATTCTAATTTTTATATCTAAACATACACACACCACCATCAAATGGATATAAAAAACGGTTTTTGTGTACGGCGAACTACTGCATCACAAAATGATGATTGCTCAATTTTTTCAAGCCACCTCTCATGGTGGAAATTATGATGAAACTATATTTATATATAATATATAATATATTTATATTGTCTGTAGGATTATATAAGTTTTATTTACAATATTCCTTTATGATTTCCATAATGTGTAAATATGATAATTTCATTTTACAAAGTGTGGACTACCCTCCCCTCAAAGTGATATGACTCGTTGATTCCACACACGTATAGCATAAAGGATAAAATTAATATAATTATGGAACATATATAAAATATATATTTTAAGGAAATTATATTATAACTATGTATCATTTAATTTTCATTCTTTTAATATGAAAAAGAAATGAAAGTGACATTCATGCAGACGTACAACTTACCATCTTCCAGAACGGTGTATTTTATTTCTTATCTCCAAATATTATGAACGTCTAAAAGTACATATATTACTTATATATATGATATATAAATCATTAATATCATTTTGTAGATGAATTAATTTTAACCCCATGGATACGTTTTAATTATAACATGTTCATTTTTTACTCATGTACAGAATATCAACATAACATAAGATATGATCTCAAATGATTTACTAATTGAAATAACATGGAAATAAGTAATATAAAATAAATAATAAACCTGAAAAATATTATTAATAATTTATAAATTAACTTCTGGTTATTATTCATGAATATAATGAATGTAAGAGACAAGTCATACTTGAGGTAAGCAATTTTTTTAATGAAATTTCCATTCCTTGGGTTAATATATTACTTCCTGACTATGTCTTGATATGATTATGTGGGAAATGAATTATGATATATAATATTGTATTTATACTTTGTTTTGGGGGATTTATAGTTAATACACATAATATATCAATTCTATTAACCAATTAATATTATGAATGTAATTTCAAAACTCAATTTCCTCTCATTAGGTTTTACACAAACATCATTGATTATATAATTCAATGATTATGTGTGGAATTAATGTTTGTTTATTTATGTTGGAATTTCAACTTCACTTTTTTTGGATATACTCTTTCTTACTATAATTTACCAATGGATAAATTCTTACATAATTCATATGATCTTTGTAAGGGAAATATTAACTAAATCCCATTCCATTATGTTAAATATACATGTCAGTGGTTTTATTTTTCTAAAAATAAGTGTAGATGACCTCTGATTTCTTTAAAATAAATATCAAATTATATAGGGTGTATTTATATTTTTCACACACAATAATTTCATTGATTTACCTTTAATCTAAGGATATAATCATTGTAAGGGACTTCATCTTAATATTATTTCATTGATACATTTATGTAGGATATACACCTTTATTTATCTATAAGGTGTATATTACAGAACCTTTTACATTAATTATTTATATTATATCTATACTATTATTATTTAATGTCTTGTAAAATGTTCTACATTTATGTGGAGTATAATTTAAATGTTCAAAATTGTAAAGTACTCTTTATCTAAGACATAATTTAAAAAGTTGTAAAGATTTAATATTATAAATACATCACTTTCATGACAATGTATTCAAAATTATTTTAAGGACTTATTTATATTTCTATGAATTTTTTTATGTTCAAATAACTTTCATAAGTTTAAAATTTTTATTGGAATCTTTGATTAAAAATGCTTCTTTTAAAATATTTATTTGTGTTTTAAAAGGGGACTCATTATTTCAATATATCATGAATGTTTATTTTATATATGCATTATGAATGAAAATTCTCACTTTTATGTCATTATTTTGTAATGATGTTTAATTTACAAGATTAATATTTTATTTGAAAGCAATGTGTTTTTATTTATGAGTGCGAGACTTGTAAATATGATATGTGATTTCAAAGGGAAAATGTTATTTTCCCATTATTTTTGATTTATGGGTTATGATAATGTTATGGTTCAAGGGAATTTATTAAGTATATATGTGGTTTTTTGATTAACCATGGGCATTTATCCCGTTATACTTCTCTAATGTATTGTTTAATGTGATATAGGTAAATTTAAAAGTTTTTCAAGAGACTTAGGGAATATACTATAGTGGGTATTCCAAATGTAACCATGAAGGTTACTCCCTATATATATGTGTAATATGTAATGTAAGTATGACATGGATACCACATGTTACCTTAATGTTTTATGACTTCTCTTATTTTTTGTTACAATCATATTAGTATATGTTGTAAGCTATGTATTTTATGTTTTAAGGGTGAAAATATGATTTGGTGAAAATGTTTTCATGAGTTTTAAATATTCCTCGACTAATGGTTTTTTCATTATTTTATATACCTTACTAATCTTTTTATTATCATCCCATGTTTTTGAAATGTTTTCTACATGGTATAAGGATGTGTAATAGAATAGAAGGAGTCTAGAATATTTTTATCAAGAAAATTAGTTCATTTTTTGTATAAAGGGTTCCCTTTGGTAGAAAAGGGGATATTGAATGTTATTATCCCCATGTAATGTATGGGACTATTATGTGAAATTTATGACCTATTCTCTAAATATATAAACATAAAAAGATCCTTAATGTGAATTAATGTAAAATTATTGACTTAAAACTAGGTTCTATAATTTTTAAGTTCAGGGCGTTATAATTACCTCCAAATAGAAAATTATTAATAAGAAAAAAAAATTATTCTCGAGTTCATTTTCCCTATAGATGATCAAATATTTTTCCATGGAATACAAGGAAATATAAAAAACATTATTTCTTCAAATACTATCATAATTTTCTCTTTTTTATGTGTCAATCAATTGGATTCCACCATTATTCTTCAATATTCTAGCGATGAATGAACAATATGAATATTTAATAAATGATGTACAAAAATAACTTTTATCAAATCATATTATCTATAAAATAATTGATAGCCGGTTCTTCTATCTCTAGATATATACCAAAACAAAAATGGTTAGAAAAAATTATCCAATATGGATAAAATTTTATATGATGAAATAATACATTAATCTCCAAAACCATAAAAATAATTCCTAAATATACACATAACGAATTATACAAATCGATTCCCTAAAAAATCCTACAAAAATATATCTGACCAATTTCAAATCCCAAGAATTTAGAAAAGGTTTAATAAATTTCCAAATTATAATTTATTTTAATCTATAAATATCAGAATATTTCTATTCATATAATATATAAATCGTGTGAATACCAAGATAATATATTCTCTAAAAACAGGATAATCATTTCCCAAAATATCCTGAATCACTATAAAAAATTAATAAAATCATGTTTGATTCCAAATAAAATCACAGTTTATAAAATATATTTCATAAATAAAAAATGATATTCACTTCATTTGGGGTGACATACATCTCTTTTTTTAAATAACTAATAAAGTTTTTTCAATAATATTATCTAATTTACATTAATGAAATCAAACGTCACTTGATCCCAAATAAACATTATTATCACATCCCCAAGAATATATTATGTTTTATATATCCCTCAATCATGTGTTCTAGGAAAATATCTCGTTACCAATAAACCAATTTTATAGGATTTCAATATAATTCAATGTATTCAGGAAAATACATAAAGAGGAACTATTATGGAATCATCCTTAGACATTTCATGATTCTTATAATGATACAATATGTAATAAAACACTTTAAAACACATTTCTAAAATTCCAATATATAAAAACTTAAAGAACTATTCCCTCACCATCTTTTTGATCCATATTGATCTATAATTATTACCTTGATATGTAATCCCTCTGATAATTTTTGAATATAAGATGCATGAGGCTGATCATGATTTTGGAACACTGGTTTTGGAAGAGAAAAGTTTAGACGAACTTGAAATAACGAACATTGATATATGATCTCAGTGTCCCTGATGATATGGATAATGATTCTTGTTAAATAAGTTGAATGTAATGACCAATTATATCTGTATATAATTATATATAGAATGAAATATCCATGTTATTCCTTTAATGATGATAATGGGACTTTTTAGCTTACTGGACCATAAATTAATCAAATATAATGTTTTTAGATAAAACTGCAACCTCACTTCTGATTTTGAAGCTATGCTCATTAAATCTAAAGCTACGATGATCTATGCAAAAAAATAAAGTTGAGCTTAGTGTTGATGAGAGGATAACCAATTTGGATTATCTAGATAAATAATAGATTCTAAGAGAAGATATGGGGATTCATGGAATATGAATTCAAGCTAAATTAGAGTTTGTGACGTTGATGAGGGATGACTGACTGATTTTGAAAATAAATCAAAGGATATGTTTCATAGAAAATCCATGAATGTTTGTTATGAGGAAGTTGATTTTGTATGTTTTTTGGATTTATTTAGTTATAGAATATTAAGGATTATGAGGGTCATGAAATACCAATGAGGTTGCATTTATTTATTTCCATTCATTGGAGAAATACGTTAAGTGAACTTTTTAAGGAAGTCATTTCTCTTTTTGTATTCCCCATTTCTCGTGAAGTTAGTTTTGTTTAGAGGAAATAATAATTTTTCATGTGTTGATATGTAATTATTTTTAGATAAATTTAATTCCAAGACTATTTTCAGAATTTTTGTTTATTTTTTTTTGATATAGAAACTTGATTTGGTTTTATATAAGTGATAGCCCAACAAGGAATCATTACCTCTTTGTAGTACAATGAAGAAAGAAATTTATAATAAAAAACTATCATACAAAATTAATTAAGAATATATTAAAGTGGAATTTTGAGGTCAAACCCATACAGAGTGTGAAATTAGATTTTTGGAATTTAAAAAGATTAATTTTATTTAATAGAGGAAATTGTTAAGAAAAGTACAAATTAATTTATTTAAGAATGTGACATGAAAATAAAACAAATTGATTGATTTGATATGAATAAATTTATTAAAATTGGTTAATGGTAATATGGTTTATATGTTAGAGTGTAATTGGATTTTGTAAAATAGATTTATTAATTCATTATTGGTGTCCGAGTCGAGATATGGAAAACCCATTGATCATGTTATAACCTATGTAATTTGTCAATACCCAATTTCCAAGGTTCTAGTATTTTATGTTGTTGATGAATCAAGTTTATCTTGATACAATGTTTAAACCTAATTTCCACTAATTTTGACAATTGTCATGCCATATTTAGGGTAGTCAGTATCACAATGTAAATGTTCATTATTTATTCAAATATTTATGGTCACGGTAAAATAAAAATATAGGGATTGGATGACGATGAATGAAATTATGAAATCTAATGAAATGAATTATAATAATAATTAAATACAAGAAACCTTCCTCCTTCGATTACATTTCCATATAACATAAAAGGATTTCCCACTCATCCTAGAGATCAAAGCTTTGGAGGGAAAGATAAAAAAAGCATAAAATAAAAACTACAAAATGGCATTTTTGATTCCCTCAAAGCATTTTACATCATCCAATTCTGATCGCCCAATGTAGAAGCCAACTCCCTTATTTATAGGATTAGAATTGGGCGTTGATTGACCTCTTTCGTGATGTGTTCTTGTGGTAAAAAACATTAAATATAGTTCCACTTTTCTGGAATCCGCGTGACACGTGGGCGGATCTCAGCTGAGGTTTTGGAAATTTTTTACTTGGGTTACACGTCTTGTTCCCCTTATCAGTTTTTCCTCCTCTTCTATGAGAATATTTCGCAAATCTCGTTCAAAATTTTGTATCATTGACCATTGTCATGTCATTTATTTAAGGTACACGATGTGTACTAGTTATCCAAAACATGTATGCTTGTCATTAATTGTTCTGGTGAAGGTATTCCTCCCTGATGATGACACAATATGTACTTTTGGTACATGACATCTAATAGTAGTTTTTTCAATTTTCCAGGTTCCTTATTCCTAAAAAATTCAGTGTTGTGCCGCTTCTCTCCGCTCATACTGCGATGTATCATAAAGCTCATTTTTTCACTGGTTTTCATTCCATTTTAAAATATTAAATTTTTCCTATGATAAAACATAAATTAGTTCAATATGCTAGAAAATTGTATATATTAGTCAATTAAATAAAAAAACATTAAAAACTAAAATATATTTTCATTAAAAGAACATATCAAATCCCCCCACAAATGAATTCAGCCTCATACTCAAGGATAGATTCACATCATACTAAAAAAGAAATTCAACTTACAATGCCTCAAATTTAATATCACTAAAATAAATTGATCAAATGAAAATAATGATTATTCAATCATCTGATATAAAAATTTATTCAGCACCTTATTTTTCATAGAATGCAAACCAACAAAGTTGTAACACCCCAAGTAAATAAAGAATATGAAATTTTCATATTTATCCATATTTGTGAATAAAATATTAATATGTCTTTAAAGGGGACGCTATGCTCTATGGCGTACCCAACACGCAACAACGAGTTTCTTGGGAATCTTACGTTGCACTCTAATAATAAAATAATATTATTTTAAATGGTAGTTAACATGTAGCCGTTGTATTGGCAGGAATGGATATAAATAACTAAAATATGATTATATATGTTTTTAAATATTTTTACATTTATCCAATAAAAGATAAAGGCATAAAATACAGAAATAATTCAATTTTAGGCGTATATGCCCTAGTTCTCACTAAAGGTTCACTTATCGCCTTTTGATGGAAAAATGTCATTAAATATAGTTTTGATCACTCTTATACATTCTATTGGACCAAATAAAACTCTTCTTATGAATTGGGACATCAAAATTTACTTTGTGTAATTTTTGGTATCTTTCTGATAAAGTTAATTTTTTTTAATGAATAGTGTAAAATGTTGTATTTTAAATTCAAAACCTCTTTTTAATATAATTTATTTATATGATTAGATTATCTTTTGAATTGGTCTTAATGTGTAATCTGAATATATTTTTACCAGTTAATCCAATGGTGGTCATTGGAATCAATTTCACTTTGAAATTAGACTTAAACTGGTGTCAATCTTTTGATATATATTGTTTCTTAAAAACACGCTATTTGTTTTGGCAGCGGGAGTTCATTATTAAATTAATTAATTCTACTTATATTCATTGAATTAGGTAATATAAACATCATATTTGAATTTATAATTTCAAATATAGCTTATGGTGAATTTTTGGTAATTTTCTGAAAAACTCCAATTTTTTATAAATAGTGAAACCACTAAGTGGTAATCAAGCAAACTGATTTTTCAGTTTAATGAAAGTTTACCACTAATGTGTATTGAATTTTGAAAATCCGACATACATGGTTGTCATTAGTATGTAAAATTTGGTTCAATGGGATGAAAATATTTTTTTGGTGAATAGTAACTTTTTTCATTAATCGCGATTAGAGGTAATTAGTGTAATTTAAGGTAAAAATGATATTATAAAAATGTGAAAACACCATGAAACTTGTCCTACCACTATTTTATGAGTCATGGCCGACCAAGACAACCCATGGGTCGATTTAGGGGACCCTATGGAGCCTCTTGGGTGAGATAATGACTTTAATGCCATTTTTTAAAAATAAAGGTGAAAATGACACTAACATAAATTGTTTTACTAAAAAAAAATTTAGAAGGGGTTATACTAATCATAATTTTGTCTATAAATACTATTTGGAAAGATAAAAATATTTCCTACATCAGGATATATTTTTTATAATTTTTAGAAATTAAATAAATTAATTTAATTATGACATCATGATGATGCAACGATAACCTCATTAATGAACAGTTTAAATAAAATGAAACGATATTATAAAATATAAGACCTAGACTTGTCCAAAAACTATTGGATGGGAATATTTCGAAGCCTTATCATCTTATATTCCAAATATATCAATGTGGGACCTTATAAATTCGAAACACTTTTGAAAATAAAATAATAGTTTCATGATTTCCAAAAGTGCCCCTCCTCTCCTCTTATAAAAGGCCACCACCTCTACCTCATTTCACACACTCCTCAAGCCTTTGGCTCGGACATCCCCTGCCCATTTACTCTCTCCACATCCCTCTACTCATCCTAGAGGATTCCCTTTGGGCAGAAGCCTTTAAAAGGAAGCCTTTAGGATCAAATCAAAAGGAGTTACACTTTTAAAGGTAATTCATTCTCTCATGTTCATTTGTTTTATTTTGCTTCTCCAACCTCTTAAACTCTTTTTATTTACTTCTTTTGTAACAAAACCAGTATCTTAAATATACTAGGATGTTGTTATAAGATTTATTCGAGCTATACTCTCACACAACTACATCAAATGGTTAAAGAACATACGGTTTCCGTGGATAGCGAAATTCTGCCTCCCGAAATGATGATTGTTCAATACTCATTTAACACCTTCAAAGGTGGCCATTATGATGTAAATATTTTTATATATGATATATTATATGTTTATTATTTCCTTAAGCTTATGTATTTTTCATTTATGTCATACCATTATTTTTTCCATTATGGGTAAACACGATATCTTCATTTTAGGAAGTGCGGACTACCGCCCCCTAAAAGTGATTTGATTCGTTAATACCATATGTGGGATGTGTAAAGGATAAAGTTAATGATATTATATATGTTATTATACTGGAATTATAATATACTCTTATATCATTATGATTCCATTCCAGAAAATATGAAATAGAAATGGAAGTAGCGTTCATGCGTACGTACGGCTTACCGTCTCCATGAACGGTGCATTTAATTTCATACCTCTAAATGTGATGTAATATTATAAATACATGTATATGATGAATATATATGATATATATGTTATAAAAATAATTAATATCATTCTGTATATAACGAACCTTTGACCAAATTAACAACATGTAAGTGTAAGAAGTCTATTTTTGACTTAAGAACCAAATACCGACAAAATGAACATTATTAACTTAAATGATTACATAATGTTCATAAAATGGTATAAAAGGAATAATGAACTTGAAAAAGGTTCTTAAGCAAGTAGAGATTAACTCAAGTTTATTATTCAGGACGTTAAAGAACGATCGAGTCATGTCGGACCCGAGGTAAGGGATCATACTCCTCTCTTTCTTTTTAAGTACAATATTTTATATCATCCCTTTTAAGCTCATATTTCTTGTGATTGGGATGTTCTTTTATATTACTCTTACTGTAATTTTTATGTACATGTGATGAGAGACCATATTCTCTCTCATCAATCAATTTTGGAAGTTTTGAGTGGCGCCATTAGACTGCCGAATTTTTGTAAGAGATCTAACCTCTCTCTTTTTTTAAGTACTCTCCTTTATGTCACTTATTTTAATCTCCTCTTTTTTATGATGGGGGATGTTCTTTTATATTAATATTTCTGTACATTTTATTTTAATGTTATGAGATACCATATTTGATCTCATCAATCCATTTTTGGAAGTTTTAAGTGGTGTCGTTAGGCTGCCGAGTTTTCGTAAGGGTTTTTTCATCTCACTTTTATTCCCGTGAGATTTATGCTACATTTTCCACAATTTCCTTTGAGTGGTGTATGTACTTACCATTATTTTACTCATTGTGTAATATTCTTTCATTTATGAGTATTTACATCAATGATGTATTTTCCTTCTTTCACGGGGCGTATGTTTCGAAAGATACTGATGTCGGTACGAGAACCTTTCACCCTCCCCTTTTTAAAAGACTTCGTTTGTTATGTCTTTTAATTCACATACTATTATGTTGGGATATGTTCTTCTATATCCTGATTGATGTAAATTTTATGTCTATGTGATGAGATTCCCTTTTTATCTCTCATCAACTCATTTTCTGAAATTTTGATGAATGCCGTTAGGCTGTCGAATTTTATCAAGGGAACTTTTTAACCAAATTTCGATTTTCTATGGGTTCAACATGTAGTTATTGAATATGTCATCCTTTGAATATGTGTGAATGAACTTTGATTATTTTACACTTAATATCCACTTATATTTGGTGTATTCGTTTGTCACCCATAATTATGTAATTGATTTATCCTTAAACCAAGGATACCGTCTTTGTATGGACTTCGTCTCAATCTCCTTTCATTGAGGCATATTTTGTTTTATACACAACCTTATTTTATACGGTGTATAAACCCCTTTTACTTTTACGTTTATCCAAAAGGAATCTTTTTTATACGAAGCGTTTTACTAAATGACAAAAGGGAATGATTTTGTCCTACGTATGCGGCGACAACGACTTCTCCCCCGCCGTGACCGTTATTTGAGTTTCGGCTTCCTCTACAAGCCATACCTTCTTTTTAAAATAAAAATAAACACCATGTTTTAGTTTTATTTTATTTTGGTATTGAAAATGGTTTTCATAATGTTTTTATATCAATGTTTTGTATTGATATCTTGTGATTGAAAGGTGGAAATGTTATGTTTCCTTTATGCATGTTTTATGTGATACGATTATGTTGAGGTTCTTGGGCATTATTATGAAGACAGGTGGTTCCGTGATAAACTAAGGGCGGGTGAGCCCGATATAGCTCTCCAATGCATTGGGTAACGTGAAGGAGTGAAACATTAAGGTTTCTCCGAAGAGATTTAGGGAATATACTGTGATGGGTATTCCAAACGTAACCAAGAGGGTTACTCCCTACTTAAGAATGTTATGAATGCCTCATGTTACCTTTATGTCTTATGATTTCTATGATTTATTCATGGTTTGATGAGGTATGTTAAAGTTCCTATGTTTTATGGGTAAAGTATGATTTCATTTTTATGTATATATGAACTCCTGTTTCCTTTCCATATTTTTATATCCCTTACTGAGCTTTTTATGCTCATCCCAAGTTTATGAAATGTTTTTCACAGGTCAAGGGAAGCGTACATTATGTGATGATAGTGTCAATGATGTGTCAAAAAATAATCCATGATTTATTTTAAATATGTTTCCGTTGATGGGATGAATGAATACTGTCTTTTATGTAACCACTTTGTTTAAATGTGGAATGTAATGCAAGTTTCATGATCTAATTATCTAAAACTCTAAACCTGAAAAGATCCTCAATGTGTAATCTTGTAATAACTCAATATTAAATAAGGTTTAAGGCTGGGGCCATATAGTTGGTATTAGAGGACGGTTTAGACAACTTTAGGGATTATGAGTTTTTGTGAGACACATGATTAGTCCCTATATCTATTATTTCAGTTAAATCCTTGTTTTATAACTTTTTTTTTCAGGTCAAGTAAAGCCAGTTATGAATGGAAGGAGAAGGATCTCATATGACATTCATATCTCTTCCTAATGACATGCTTTCAATAATTATTGCAAAGTCATCTTCGAATGATTGTGAAACTTTTTATAGCATACAACTCACTTGAAAGAAGTTGTTTGAGATATCAAACACCTCCACTATACCTCGTTATCATCGTGGATCATGGGTTGTTTTTAGACATATACTATTTTCAAAATATTCTCATATTTTCAAGAAAGTTAAATATTATCAAGGTATTTTCAATTATTTTACCTTATCACTATAATTTGAAGCATATTATGATTTTAGAAATGGTGCTGAGGAAGGAGACCCTTGTGCAACCTATTTATATTTGCTTTTAAAATATAGTCTCACATCACATACTTATGGTATTTTAAAAGGACCAATAATATAAAGTTTCAACTCAATTTCGGTCCGACTATTTTATAGAAATCAGGTTTTATCAGATGTTTTGGAATTATATGTCATACATGATTATTTTCCAAAACTATTTTTCTGTGAACACCCATATGACCCATGTTGTACGAGGTGTATTTGGATGGAGGAAGCAAACGATTTTGAAGGATCTCTAAATCATTGTTGTAATGCATGGAACTTCTACCTACGTGAGCAAGATGATGATGAAACTGAGTGGACGCCATGATCAAGGTATGATGATATTCATTTTGGGAATCATTTTATTTTATCTTATGGTGGTGAAATAAGACTTCAAGAATTAAGATGTTGAGATCATAATGAATTTGGATGAAAATTAAAGGTATAAGTAAACGATTGAGGTTAAAACATGTTAGGGTTATTTTTGGAGTTTTATAAAAAGGACAACACGCAGACCGTGTGACAACCCGTCGCGTCGGACAAAGCTGCGAGAATCGAACTCACAACCAAAGTGCGACTGGTATTTATCGCCTACAACTGGACTACATGAAGTCCCTGGTTATTTTTACTGATTCTTTTTAGTTATATAATTTTATGAATTAAGAGTAAGTTTATTTTGGGTTATTTATGAAAATGATTAACCTATCATGGAGGATATGTGATTAGGTTAATGATTTTCAATACGAGAGTTTAGGAGCAACTAATGTTGTTTGGAGATAAATGTTATGATTTAACTTGGAAGACAATGTGACTAAATCCTTCAAATATTTGGGTTTCAATCTTATATTGGTTTACATTGAAGAATTTTATGGACAAATTGTTTATCGAATGGTCCTCATTGAACTTTGGGTTTTTTTGGACAAATTTTGGAGATTAAGAATAGATTTTATTTTTAAAGGGTTATCCTTTTCTGGATTATCTGACCTTGTACTAACCTTTTTGTTTTTGGTTTTGGTTAAAGCCTAATGACATGGGAAGTATATAGTTCTCTTTGGTGGATTAGTTGATTCTCTATAAGTTGATTATAGTACTCTTAATGCGAACAAGTCTCCCTAAAAACTCGTCTTTTGGAAAAAAAAATATGAGTTTGATTATGGAATCTAGTAAAAGTTAAAAGTCAACATGATAACTGATTATGTTTCCTTATGAATAAATTCCTCAATAAAAAGTAACTTAAAACAAAAATGTTGTATATTAACTTTTCCTACTGGGGAATCGAATACCATTTAACCCATCACAAGTTTGTGATTTTCTTATTATTAACTTTCTTCTAAACATGTTTTCTATCACTCTCCATCAGAACATGACCCTATGTTTTCTCCTCCATGTCCATATTTTTCTACATGGAATCCTATTATGGGTTAACTCGGGTGACCTTTGTACTTATCTTTCTTTATTTTAAAGTGGTTGTTTTAATGACTCTTGTTCCGATGTGGGACTTTTAAGGATGTTTCCAAGCGCAATTTTAAAATTGCGAGGATGCAATTCCCAAAAGGGGGGAAGGATGTAACACCCCAGGTAAATAAAGAATATGACATTTTCATATTTATCCATATTTGTGAATAAAATATTAATATGTCTTTAACGGGGATGCTATGTTTGATGGCGTACCCAATACGCAACAACGAGTTTCTTGGGAATCTTACGTTGCACTCTAATAATAAAATAATATTATTTTAATTGGTAGTTAACATGTAGCCGTTGTATTGGCGGGAATGGATAGAAATAACTAATATATGATTATATATGTTTTTAAATATTTTTACATTTATCCAATAAAAGATAAAGGCATAAAATACAGAAAGAATTCATATTTTAGGCGTATATGCCCTAGTTCTCACTAAAGGTTCACTTATCGCCTTTTGATGGTGAATCGTCATTAAATATAGTTTTGTTCACTCTTATACATTCTATTGGACCAAATAAAACTCTTCTTAAGAATTGGGACATCAAAATTTACTTTGTGTAAATTTTTGGTATCTTTCTGATAAAGTTCATTTTTTTAATGAATAGTGTAAAATGTTGTATTTTAAATTCAAAACCTCTTTTTAATATAATTTATTTATATGATTAGATTATCTTTTGAATTGGTCTTAATGTGTAATTTTAATATATTTTTACCATTTAATCCAATGGTGGTCATTGGAATCAATTTCACTTTGAAATTAGACTTAAACTGGTGTCAATCTTTTGATATATATTGTTTCTTAAAAACACGCTATTTGTTTTGACAGCGGGATTTAATTATTAAATTAATTAATTCTACATATATTATTTGAATTAGGTAATACGAACATCATTTTTGAATTCAGAATATCAAATATAGCTTAGGGTGAATTTTTGGTTATTTTCTGAAAAACTCCAATTTTTGATAAATAGTGAAACAACTAAGTGGTAATCAAGTTAACTGATTTTTCAGTTAAATGAAAGATTACCACTAATTGGTATTGAATTTAGAAAATCCGACATACATTGTTGTCATTAGTATGTAAAATGCGGTTCAATGGGATGAAATTTTTTTTTTGGTGAATAGTAACTTTTTTTCATTAATCGCGATTAGAGGTTATTAGTGTAATTTAAGGTAAAAATGATATTATAAAAATGTGAAAACACCATGACACTTGTCCTACCCCTATTGTATGAGTCATGGCCGACCAAGACAACCCATGGGTTGATTTAGGGGATCCTATGGAGCCTCTTGAGTGAGATAATGACTTTAATGCCTTTTTTAAAAATAAAGGTGAAAATGACACTAACATAAATTGTTTTACTAAAACAATTTTTAGAAGGGGTTATACTAATCATAATTTTGTCTATAAATACTCTTTTGAAAGATAAAAAGATTTAATAAATCAGGATATTTTTTTTATAATTTTTAGACATTAAATAAATTAATTTAATTATGACATCATGATGATGCAACGATGACCGCATTAATGAAGAGTTTAAATAAAATGAAACGATAATATAAAATATAAGACCTAAACTTGTCCAAAAACAATTGTATGAGAATATTTCTAAGACTTATCATCTTATCTTAGAAATATATCAATGCGGGGCCTTAGAAATTTGAAACAATTTTGAAAATAAAATAATAGTTTCATGATTTCCAAAAGTGCCCCTCTTCTCCTCTTATAAAAGGCCCCCACCTCTACCTCATTTCACACACTCCTCAAGCCTTTGGCTCGGCCATCCCCTGACCATTTACTCTCTCCACATCCCTCTCCTCATCCTAGAGGATTCCCTTTGGGAATAATCCTTTCAAAGGAAGCCTTTAGGCTCAAATCAAAAGGAGTTACACTTTTAAAGGTAATTCATTCTCTCATGTTCATTTGTTTTATTTTGCTTCTCCAATCCCATAAACTCTTTTTATTTACTTATTTTGTAACAAAAACAGTATCTTAAATATACTAGGATGTTGTTATAAGATTTATTCGAGCTACACTCTCACACAACTACATCAAATGGTTAAAGAACATACGGTTTTCGTGGATGGCGAAATTCTGCCTCCCGAAATGATGATTGTTCAATACTCATTTAACACCTTAAAAGGTGGCCATTATGATGTCACTATTTTTATATATGATATATAATATGTTTATTCTTTCCTTAAGATTCTGTATTTTTCATTTATGGCATACCATTATTGTTTCTATTATGGGTAAACACGATATCTTCATTTTAGGAAG
Organism: Viscum album; assembly: GCA_963277665.1. Classification (NCBI taxonomy): domain Eukaryota; kingdom Viridiplantae; phylum Streptophyta; class Magnoliopsida; order Santalales; family Viscaceae; genus Viscum; species Viscum album. The sequence goes on along the minus strand of OY728160.1, from coordinate 38,419,071 downwards.
TGCGGACTACCACCCCCTGAAAGTGATTTGATTCGTTAATACCATATGTGGGATGTGTAAAGGATAAAGTTAATGATATTATATATGTTATTATAATGGAATTATAATATACTCTTATATCATTATGATTCCATTCCAGAAAATACGAAATAGAAATGGAAGTAGCGTTCATGCGTACGTACGGCTTACCGTCTCCAAGAACGGTGCATTTCATTTCTTACCTATTAATGTGATGTAATATTATAAATACATGTATATGATGAATATATATGATATATATGTTATCCAAATCATTAATATCATTCTGGATATAACGAACCATTGACCAAATTAACAACATGTAAGTGTAAGAAGTCTATTTTTGACTTAAGAACCAAATACCGACAAAATGAACATTATTAACTTAAATGGTTACATGATTTTCATAACATGGTATAAAAGGAATAATGAACTTGAAAAAGGTTCTTAAGAAATTATAGATTAACTCAAGTTTATTATTCAAGATGTTAAAGAACGATCGAGTCAAGTCGGACCCGAGGTAAGGGATCCTACTCCTCTCTTTCTTTTTAAGTACACTCTTTTATGTCATCCCTTTTAAGCTCATATTTCTTGTCATTGGGATGTTCTTTTATATTACTATTACTGTAATTTTTAGGTACATATGATGAGAGACCATATTATCTCTCATCAATCCATTTTGGATGTTTTGAGTGGCGCCATTAGGCTGCCGAATTTTTGTAAGAGATCTAACCTCTCTCTTTATTTTTAAGTACTCTCCTTTATGTCACTTCTTTTAAGCTCCTCTTTGTTATGATGGGGGATGTTCTTTTATATTCCTCTTTCTGTACATTTTATTTTAATGTGATGAGACACTACAAAAAACCCTGGTTTAGCGGCGGTTTTGTGGCGGCGGTTCACAAAACCGCCGCTAAACGTTATCCGGGAAAGGTTTCGCGGCGGTTTATTAAAAACCACCGTGAACCCCATTTTTTTTAGAAAACTCGCGATGCTTTCCCCCTCGTGTTGTCTCCCTCTTCCCAGATCCGGCAACACAAACCCTCTCCTCACAAACCCTCCCCGATCCTCGGCGACACCTTCTCCCTCCGGCGACACCAGCTCCCTCCGGTGACAGCCGCACCCTACGGCGACCCCCGGGCCCCCGGCGAACCCCGCACCCCCCCGGCGCCCCCTTTCACTGCCGGCGACCCCCACGCCCCCCGCGCCCCCCATGCCCTCCGGCGACCACCATGCCCCCTGCGGCCTCTGGCGACCCCCGCACCCCCCCCGGCGACCACCGCACCCCCTGCGGCCTTCGATTTTGTTAATTAGAGGTTCCATTTTCAGATAATCATCTTCATTGACGGTAATATTTTATACCAAATCCTCTAATTCTATCATATATGTGTATGTTGTGAAATATTTGAATTTTTTTATGGATCTCAAACACTATGTAATTGGTATTTCTGTTCCTACAAGAAAAATAAGAGACAAGGATTTGTTATTACCTATCTATACTTTATTTATTTCATATTTAAATCTTGTATGATATTTATTGATTCTGTATATGAAATCTCTACATGTCATTGTTATAATGGATTGGTTGATTTCCCATAATGGTCTTATTAATTATTAAATTCATTTGATTTCCATTGCTGTACCTAATGGGTTTTTATGTATTTCAAGTAGAATGGAACCATATGTTGATTTGTGTTAGATATTCTCTTCTAGAGTTACATAGGATGATATACATGATTACAATTTTTCCTGAAAAGTGATCATCGTGTAGCGATCTTCCTCCCATATGTTTTGAGTTTCCAATGTGTTTTATTATAATATTTTGGTTTACATCTATTGAGAAGTGGTGGAGTTTTATAATAACATGATTTGTAAAATGTATCCTATTTTTTCACTTTTATCAAATCACACCATCTAAAATGAAGGATTTTAAAACATAGTTTGATGGTTTTTTTCTAAAGGTTTTATCCAACCCATTTAATATGTTCTTGTAGGTTAAATAAGGTACTCTATTGGTTATATAATCTATTTGATCATGATATTAAAATCTTTAATTTTTTTAATCTTTTTGAATTTATGAAAAAAAGTATAAAGTAACCTCTACCCTACCTCCGCCCTGCCTCCGCCCTGCCTTCGCGCTGCCTCCGGTGCCTCCTCCTCCACCGCGGCCTCCTCCTCCTCCGCCGATGCATCCTCCTCCTCCGCCGGTGCCGCCAGTGCCTCCACGTCTCCTCCTCCTCCGCGGTCACGCCGCGGTCATGTTGCGGTCACGCTGTGGCCACGCCGCGGTCACGCCGCGGTCACGCTGCGTTCACGCCGCGGTCACGTCGGTTCCTCTGCGGCCGCCGCCTCCTCCTCCGTCGCCGCGGCCTCCTCCTCCTCTTCTTCTATTGCTCCTCCTCCTCCTCCTCCATTGGCCTCATCCTCCTCCTCCTCCTCCACTGCCTCCGCTGCCTCCGCCCTGCCTCCGCCCTGCCTCTGCGCTGCCGCCGGTGCCTCCTCCTCCTCCATCGATGCCTCCTCCTCCTCCGTCGGTTCCGCCGGTGCCTCCGCGACCGCCTCCTCCTCCGCGGTCACACCGTGGTCACGCCGCGGTAACGTCGCGGTCACGCCGCGGTCACGCCGTGGTCACGCCGGTGCCTCCGCGGACGCCTCCTCCTCCTCTGCTCCTGCTCCTCCTCCTCCACCGGCCTCATCCTCCTCCTCCTCTGCTGCCTCCGCTACCTCCGCTGCCTCCGCCCTACCTCCGCCCTTCCTATTCGCTGCCGCTGGTGCCTCCTCCTCCACCGCGACCTCCTCCTCCTCCACCGCGGCCTCCTCCTCCTCCTCTGCTGCCTCCGTTGCCTCCTCCTCCTCCGCCGCGGCCGCCGCCTCCTCCTCTGCTCCTGCTCCTCCTCCCCTCCACCGGCCTCATCCTCCTCCTCCGCTGCCTTCGCTGCCTCCGCCCTGCCTCCGCCTTGCCTCCGCGCTGCCGCCGGTGCCTCCTCCTCCACCGCGGCCTCCTCCTCCTCCGCCGATGCCTCCTCCTCCGCCGGTGCCACCAGTGCCTCCTCGTCTCCTCCTCCTCCGCGGTCACGCTGCGTTCACGCATCGGTCATTCTGCGGTCACGCCGCGGTCACGCCGCGGTCACGCCGCGGTCACGCAGAGGTCACGCCGCGGTCACACCGCGGTCACGCCGCGGTCACGCCACGGTCACGCCGGTGCCTCTGCGGCTGCCGCCTCCTCCTCCGCCTCTGCGGCCGCCGCCTCCTCCTCTGCTTCTGCTCCTCCTCCTCCTCCTCCACCGGCCTCATCCTCCTCCTCCTCCGCTGCCTCCGCTGCCTCCGCTGCCTCCGCTGCCTCCGCCCTGCCTCCGCCCTGCCTCTGCGCTGCCGTCAGTGCCTCCTCCTCCACTGCGGCCTCCTCCTCCGCCGATGCCTCCTCCTCCTCTGTCGGTGCCGCCTGTGCCTCCGCGGCCACCTCCTCCTCCGCGGTCACGCCGCGGTCACCCCACCGTCACGCCGCGGTCACGTCGCGGTCACGCCGCGGTCACGTCGCGGTCACGCCGCGGTCACACCGCGGTCACGCCGCGGTCACGCCGCGGTCACGCCGTGGTCACGCCGCGGTCACGCCGTGGTCACGCCGCGGTCACGCCGCGGTCACGCCGCGGTCACGCCGGTGCCTCCGCGGCCGCCGCCTCCTCCTCCTCCGCCGCGACCGCCGCCTCCTCCTCTGCTCCTGCTCCTCCTCCTCCTCCACCGGCCTCATCCTCCTCCTCCTCCGCTACCTCCGCTGCCTCCGATGCCTCCGCCCTGCCTCCGCCCTGCCTCTGCGCTGCCGCCAGTGCCTCCTCCTCCACCGCAGCCTCCTCCTCCTCCACCGCGGCCTCCTCCTCCTCCTCTGTTGCCTCCGCTGCCTCCTCCTCCTCCGCCGCGGCCGCCGCCTCCTCCTCTGCTCCTTCTCCTCCTCCCCTCCATAGGCCTCATCCTCTTCCTCCGCTGCCTCCGCTGCCTCCGCCCTGCCTCAGCGCTGCTGCCGGTGCCTCCGGTGCCTCCTCCTCCACTACGGCCTCCGCCTCCTCTTCCGATGCCTCCTCCTCCTCCGCCGGTGCCACCAGTGCCTCCACGTCTCCTCCTGGGTAACGGTCATCATCACCCTCATGGAATATGATGTGAGGATGTCATGGTGGTATAACTCTACAGTTTCCAAGCACATTCCTTAGATAATATTTATAGTAGATAGGAATCTAGTAAGGTAGGAAATGGTAGGTACAAAGCCTTCCTATAATGGGCCACACATATATACCTACTCCTAAGTTAGATCTAGGTGATAAAAGCAATCATATAAATCTTAGAAGATTATTGTCTAACAATTGAAGAAAGAGACCATGCAGCCTGATCTAGTAGAATTTAAAATCAGTATCAATACTGAGCCAGTTAAATTTGATTCATTCTCCAACTATGTGATAGAAAGGTAAATTTTCTAGCTTAATAACCATAATTAAATAACATCGAGTAAGAAAACTGAGTTTTTATTTAACTTCTAGGAAATGATTTTTTTAAATTAGAGAAATAGGTTGACATTTTTAAAATTCACAATCTTACATATATTTGAATTTTCCTAAAAATTATTATCGATGTGATTTCTTATTCTTGATGTTGATTCATGAATACATGCATCAAGTAAAGTGATTATTGATATTCATGAAATGACCCAATTGACCAATTTCATTTTTCCTATTCCTGAGATAGTTCTTAGCCTATTTTGAAACATTATTTCTCATTCACTATTTCTTGAAATAACTATGTGTATGAAAAAATATTATAACATTATTTTATGTCTTATTAATGCATGACTATTTTATGCCATATTAAAATGAATGAAACTAAAGATTGATTTTAATTGTTCTCATTTGAAAGTGAGGCCCATCTAACATTTGAACATTTGTTAAAGCAGTAGAAACCCCTGTATCCCATGATAGGTTACCACATTTCATTATTCTTTTTCTTTACAACCCTTGTTCTTCGAGGTTAATTACATGAAATCACTTCATATTTAAAGAGTAAGAAGGGTGTTTCAGGGTGCCATTCAATGTGGGTTCCATAAATAAGTGTGGTGTTGTGAGTGGGTACCCTAGACCTAACTCATGTATTTATATTGAATACCATTACATGCATACAGTTTGATATATACATGTTTCTATCTTACCAAAAATAGTTTTGGTTCTTCTGCATTGACTATATTTATATAGTGACATCCTAAGATTACATGTCATATAAAAAGACTATAGAAGTTCCTAGGATATAATGAGAACCAATAGTCACCATGATAGTAATATTAAATATATGTAACATGGTCCTGATACGTTAGGGTGATAGGGATAAATTTATGTGTGACTATCATGAGTTAGTGCCTCCGCCCTGCCTCCGCCCTGCCTCTGCGCTGTCGCCGGTGCCTCCTCCTCCACCGCAGCCTCCTCCTCCTCCACTGCGGACTCCTCCTCCTCCTCCACTGCCTCCGCTGCCCCCTCCTCCTCCGCCGCGTCCACCGCCTCCTCCTATGCTCCTTCTCCTCCTCCCCTCCACCGGCCTCATCCTCCTCCTCCGCTGCCTTCGCTGCCTCCGCCCTGCCTCCGCGCTACCGCCGGTGCCTCCGGTGCCTCCTCCTCCACCGCGGCATCCTCCTCCTCCGCCGATTCCTCCTCCTCCTCTGCCGGTGCCACCAGTGCCTCCATGTCTCCTCCTCCTCCGCGGTCACGCCGCGGTCACACTGCGGTCATGCCACGGTCACGCCGCGGTCACGCCGCGGTCACGCCGCGGTCACGCCGCGGTCACGCCACGGTCATGCTGGTGCCTCTGCGGCCGCCGCCTCCTCCGCCGCCGCCGCGGCCGCCTCCTCCTCCTCTGCTTCTGCTCCTCCTCCTCCTCCTCCACCGGCTTCATCCTCCTCCTCCTCCGCTGCCTCCGCTGCCTCCACCATGCCTCCGCCCTGCCGTCGGTGCCTCCTCCTCCACCGCGGCCTCCTCCTCCTCCGCCGATGCCTCCTCCTCCTCCGCCGGTGCCGTCGGTGCCTCCGCGGCCACCTCCTCCTCCGCGGTCACACCGCGGTCATGCCGCGGTCACGCCGCGGTCACGCCGCAGTCACGCCGGTGCCTCTGCGGCCGCCTCCTCCTCCTCCTCCGCCGCGACCGCCTCCTATTGTACTAATGTACTATTTTTTATTCTCTAAAGTAAATAACATGATAGAATGTAAATATTTAGTTTATTTTCTCTTATTTTTATTATTATGAACATATTCATATATATGGTTGGGTGCATGCCTACATGTACATTATGAAGAGGCCTACCATTATAATTATTCATTCTCATCACTTATCTTTAAAAAATGGCCTATGGTGGAAAGAATTGGGTTTTGGTGGCCTAGTCTTCCACCGTGAGGAGGTCATTACTACTTCGAGTCTCAAAAAACCATAATGGGAAATTAAAACAAATGGGTCATCAAAATAATGAAATATCTAAAAATTTATTTCAATTATGACAAATATACATGCCACATTATCAACAACTACATGACTTAAATATTTCAAAATACCAACATATATTCCTATGATGTAGACATTGTTTTTGGGAGAGGCAGATAGATAGGGAAGGGGAAAGGGAATAAATTATATGGTTAGGAAGAAGTATATGTAACCAACACATCAAAAAGGTGATGCTAATGTCAAATAGGACATCATTTGATTATAAAATACTTGCATCAACCTTGGATAAATTCCTCTACAACATCATTCATGGCCATGGTTTGGGTCAAACATGTAGTATTATTTCCATTATGTATGACTACATTTGATGTTACCTTTACATTGTTCTTCATTTATTTTTGGATTTTTTGGTTAGATTTTGGAGATTATTTACACTGGATCATTGTATAAATCATCTGATCTGATAATTATTTTTCTCAAAACTGATATGAGATGTCCCAACATTATTATCTCATGCTGTAACATGTCATTGGGTTAGAGGTACATCACCATTTATAATTTTTAAATAGTTTTAATTAAAATTAGATTAAGTTAAGTTAATTTGTTGATTGACTTGGTTCAACATCATAGGTAATTTTTTTGGGATAAAGGTTGGAGTTCACAACAAACAATACATAAGTGGTTGGTTATTATATAGGTGTGATGAGGTGGGCTGGTGATTTTTAGGCAATTATTCCTTGTTGGTTATCTTTTTAACAAATTTAATTGTTGATTTATCTTTGTTTAATGCAGTCACAGAGTTTAGGGCATGACGCATCCCGAACAGAACTGTGGCTGTATGTTCATAAAAAAACAGATGGAAGTTTTGTTAATGAACCTGCCAGAGAAGTTGGGGTATGAAGTCAATTATTTATTATAATAACTTATTATCAGTTTTTACTGTGTTAATATATATTGATATTTGATTTATAGGTAAAAATTAATGAAATATGGGATGCCAATCCTGGGCAATCCTACTCAGTCTCCCAGGATGACCCGGTTGGTAAAGTCCTTGGGAAGGAGAATCCTGGTAGAGTGTGTGGGATGGGTTTGGGACCTGTACTATCTGAGGTCTTTTGCATGCCATCAGGGATTTCAGCTACATCTACTCCTGCTTATAGTCATTTCATACCTGAATATGCTCAGAGGGGGATGTCTTCTCTACAAAACACAGTTCACTAGCAGGGGGATCAGATATCTGGTTTGCAGAAAGAGTTGTTTGAAATACGTTAGTATATGAGCAGATATGCCCCCGGTGGTAGTGCATCGGGTAGTGGTGAGTAGGTAAATCACAAAAAAATAAAAATAATTTAGTTTGCAAACTTTTATTGGTTTTAAGTTTTATTATAAATATGCAACAATATTTAATTTTCAATATAATGTTCTTACATGTGGCAGCAGGTGGTGGAGATGAAGTTGGAGAGGGTCACGATGCAGCATCAGATGATGAGTAGTAGTATTATTGATGTGTTGAACATGTATGATAACAGTTGGTTTGTATATGTAACATTTATGGCACATAGTTGATGATCTTATTTTATCCCAAACTCATCGTCGAACTCGAAGGTGATGTTTAAAGGGTAATGATTATAGAGGGATGGATCTAGGTTCCACCCTTGTTCATGCTGGGGAACAATGTATTAAATGTTTAGGTGATGGAATGACTAAGAAATTTCATTGAAAGTCAGGTATGGGCTTATGTGAATGTGTTTGTGGTAAACACGGGATTTCATAGAGGAAGGAATTGTGGTTCAGGTTGTGATATGTGAGTCATCTAAGCTGAGTATCTTGGGAATGGTTAGCTGAAAGTGGATTGAATTATTATACTTCTTCTTAGATGTATATAGGTGAAAGTATCCATTTAAATCATGTCACTAGGATAATGTGGGTGTCATGAAAGGGTTGAAAATGTCTTCTGAGAAAGATTGCATGACTAGTTTCAGTTAGACTGATTGGCATTTGACTGTTTCTTTATAGTAAGGTCCCTATTATGGCCTCAGAAGTATTTAGGATTTCCCAATTAGAGGAAAAATTCCAATATTATCATTGGAAATATTTGGATATTCTTTATAGGAAATTACAATGGTGGAGAATACTATGGTTCATAATTTTCTGTTAATGTTAAAACCTATGGTGGGGAGCACAATCGGTTGGATGCTTAAAGGGATGACGATGTGATCATTTATCTATATTCTGGTTTGATTTATTTTTCAGGGCAGTGGTGTAGTACAACCAAAATTTTTTTTTTTCAGTTCATCATTTAGTGGCGGTTTTAACCGCCGCTAATGCCATTTTGGGTAGCATTTAGTGGCGGTTTTAACCGCCGCTAAATGCCTTGTTGGGCAGCATTTAGCGGCGGTTAAAACCGCCGCTAGATATATTACGTTTATATTTATCGGCAGTTTTTACCACCGCAAAATAGGCGCAACAAATGGCATAATTTTGCGGCGGTTAAAACCGCTGCGCATAAAAAGGTGTGGCATACCCATAAAAATGCCGCTAAATGGAGAGAAACCGCCGGGAAATGAGGCATCTATGACACATATTTTAAACCGCCGTGAAATAGAAAAAACCGCCGCTAAAAGATTGCCGACGCCAAGTTTAGCGGCGGTTTACAAAAACCGCCACCAACCCATTTAGCGGAGGTTTAAACCGCCGCTAAGGGCTTCTTTTGTTGTAGTGAGATACCATATTTTATCTCATCAATCCATTTTTGTAAGTTTTAAGTGGCGCTGTTAGGCTTCCGAGTTTTTGTAAGGGATTTTTCATCTCACATTAATTCCCGTGAGATTTATGCTACACTTGCCACAATTTCCTTTGAGTGGTGTATGTACTGACCATTATTTTACTCATTGTGTAATATTCTTTCATTTATGAGTATTTACATCAATGATGTATTGTCCTTCTTTCACGGTGCGTATGTTTCGAAAGATACCCATGTCGGTATGGGAACCTTTCACCCTCCTCTTTTTAAAAGACTTCATTTGTTATGTCTTTTAATTCACATACTATTATGTTGGGATATGTTATTCTTTATCCTGATTGATGTAAATTTTATGTCCAAGTGATGAGATTCCCTTTTTACCTCTCATCAACTCATTTTCTGAAATTTTGAAGTAACGCCGTTAGGCTGTCGAATTTTACAAAGGGAACTTTTTAACCCAATTTCGATTTTCTTTGGGTTCAACATGTAGTTATTGAATATGTCATCCTTTGAATATGTGTGAATGACATTTGATTATTTTACACTTAATATCCACTTATATTTGGTGTATTTGTTTTTCACCCATAATTATGTAATTGATTTATCCTTAAACCAAGGATACCGTCTTTGTTTGGGACTTCGTCTCAATCTCCTTTCATTGAGGCATATTTTGTTTTATACACAACCTTATTTTATACAGTGTATAAACCCCTTTGACTTTTACGTTTATCCAAAAGGAATCTTTTTTATACAAAACATTTTACTAAACGACAAAAGGGAATGATTTTGTCGTACGTATGCGGCGACAACGACTTCTCCGCCGTCGTGACCGTTATATGAGTTTCGGCTTTCTCTACAATCCATACCTTCTTTTTAAAAGAAAAATAAATACCATGTTTTAATTTTATTTTATTTTGGTATTGAAAATGGTTTTCATAATGTTTTTATATCAATGTGTTGTATTGATATCTTGTGATTGAAAGGTGGAAATGTTATGTTTCCTTTATGCATGTTTTATGTGATACGATTATGTTGAGGTTCTTGGGCATTATTATGAAGACGGGTGGTTCCGTGATAAACTAAGGGCAGGTGAGCCCGATATAGCTCTCCAATGTATTGGGTAACGTGTAGGAGTGAAACGTTAAGGTTTCTCCGAAGAGATTTAGGGAATATACTGTGATGGGTATTCCAAACGTAACCAAGAGGGTTACTCCCTACGTAAGAATGTTATGAATGCCTCATGTTACCTTTATGTATTATGATTTCTATGATTTATTCATGGTTTGATGAGGTATGTTAAAGTTCCTATGTTTTATGGGTAAAGTATGATTTCATTTTTATGTATATATGAACTCATGTTTCCTTTCCATATTTTTATATCCCTTACTGAGCTTTTTATGCTCATCCCAAGTTTTTGAAATGTTTTTCACAGGTCAAGGGAAGGGTACATGATGTGATGATAGTGTCAAGGATGTGTCAAGAAAGAATCCATGTTTTATTTTAAATATGTTTCCGTTGATGGGAAGAATGAATACTGTCTTTTATGTAACCACTTTGTTTAAATGTGGAATGTAATGCATGTTTCATGATCTAATTCTCTAAAACTCTAAACCTGAAAAGATCCTCAATGTGTAATCTTGTAATAAATCAAGATTAAATAAGGTTTAAGGCTGGGGACTTATTCAAGTACTTTAAATTTATCCTTTTGAAACAGCCATCACACTTCATTTATCAACATTAATTTTTCAATCCATTATTATATTTAAATCATTTATATCATTTTGTAGATTAATTAATTTTAACCACATTGACAATTTCTAATTATAACATGTTCATGTTTTACTCATGTACAGAATATCAACGAAACGTAAGATATGAACTCAAATGATTTACTAATTTCAATAACATTGTAATAAGTAATATAAAATTAATAATAAACATGAAAAATATTATTAAAAAATTTTAAATTAACTTCTGTTTATTATTCATGAATATAAATAATGAAGGAGACAAGTTAGACTCGAGGTAAGGGAACTTTATAATGAAATTTCTATTCTATGGGTTAATCTATAACTTCATTACTATGTCGTGATATGATTATGTGGGAAATGAATTTTGATATATTATATTGTATTTATACTTGGTTTTTGGGGAGTTATAGTGAATAAACATAATCTATCTATTTTATTAACCAATTAATATTGTAAATGTAATTCCTAAACTCAATTTCCTCTTATTAGGTTTTACACATACATCATTGATTATATTATTCAATGATTATGTGTGGAATCAATGTATTTTTATTTATGTTGGAATTTCAACTTCCATTTTTGTGGATATACTCTTTCATCCTATAATTTCCCCATGGATAGATTCATACGTCATTTATATGATCTTTGTAAGGGAAATCTTAACTAAATCCCATTACATTATGTTAAATATACATGTCATTGGTTTTGTTTTTCTAAAAATAAGTTTGGATGACCTATGATTGCTTTAAAATGAATATCAAATTATATAGGGTTTACTTATATTTTTCACACACAATAATGTCATTGATTTATCTTTAATCTAAGGATACTACCTTTGTAAGGGACTTGATCTTAATATTCATTCATTGATACATTTATTTATGATATAAACCTTTATTTATATATAAAGTGAATATTACAGAACATTTTACATTAATTATTTATATTATATCTATACTAATGATATTTAATGTCTTGTAAAATGTTCTACTTTAACGTGGCGTATAATTTAAATGTTCAAAATTGTAAAGTACTCTTTATCTAGGACATAATTTAAAATGTTTTAAATATATAATATTATAAATACATCACTATATTGTCAATGTATTCAAAATTATTTTAAGTACTTATTTATATTTCTATGAATTTTTTTATGTGAAAATTACTTGCATAAGTTTCAAATTGTTATGGGAATCTTTGATTAAGAAATATTATTTTAAAATTTTTATTTGTGTTTTAAAAGGGGACTCCTTATTTCAATATATCTTTAATGATTAATTTATATATACATTATGAATAAAATTCGCACTTTTATATCGCTAATTATTAATGATGTTTACTTTACAGGTTTAATATATTATTTTAAAATAATGTGTTTTTATTTATGAGTGCGAGACTTGTAAATATGATATGTGATTTAAAAGTGAAAATGTTATTTTCCCAATATTCTTGATTTATGGGTTATGATAATGTTATGGTTTTAGGGAATTTATTAGGTTTATAGGCGGTTTCGTGAATAACCACGAGCGGTGAGCCTGTTATACTTCTTTAATGCATTTGGTAATGTGACATAGGTAAATTTTAAAGTTTCTCATAAGAGATTTACGATATATATTGTGGTGTGTATTCCAAATATAACCATGCAGGTTACCCCATATGTATATGTGAAAGATACAATGTAAGTATGACATGGATACCACATTTTATCTTAATGTTTTATGATTTCTCTTATTATTTGTTGGAATCATATTATTATATGATTTAAGCTAAGTGGTTTAAGTTTTAAGGGTGAAAATATAATTTTGTGAAAATGTTTTTGTGAGTTTTAAATATTCATGGACTAATGGTTTTATTCATTATTTTATATTATTTATTGATATTCTTATTCTCATCCCATGTTTTTGAAATGTTTTCCACATTATATAAGTATGTTTAATAGAATTGAAGGAGTCCAGAATATTTTTATCAAGAAAATGAATTCATGTTTTGTTTAAAGGGTTCCCTTTGGTTGAAAAGGGGATATTGAATGTAATTATCCCTGTGTAATGTATGGGACTATTATGTAAAATTTATGGACTAATTCTCCAAATCTATAAACAAAAAAAGATCCTTAAGGTGAAATAATATAAAATTATTGACTTAAAACAAGGTTATGTAATGTTTAAGTTCAGGGCATTATAATTAGCTCCATAAAGACAATTATAAACAAGAAAATGTTTTTATTCTCGAGATCATTTTCCCTATAGTTGATCAATTATTTTTCCATGGAATACAAGGAAATAAAACTACATGATTTGTTTAAATCCAATCATAATTTTATCTTTCGGTTGTGTCAATCAATTGGATTGCACCTCTATTCCTCCATATTCTAGCGATGAATGAACAATATGAATATTCAATACATGAAGTACAAAAATTACTTTTATCAAGTCATATTATCTATAAAATAAAGGATAGTCGGTTCTTCTATCCCTAGATATATACCAAAACAAATGGTTAGAAAAATTTATCCATATTGGATAAATTTTCATATGATTAAATAATACATTAATCTCCAAAACCACAACAATAATTCCTAAATATACACATAATGAATTGCACAAATCATTTCACTAAAAATACTCCAAAATTATTTCTGACCAATTTCAAATCCCATGAATTTAGAAAACGGTCACTAAATTTCAAAATTCTAATTTATTTTATTCCATAAATAACATAATATTTTTTTTCATATAATATACCAATAATGTGAATACCAAGATAATATATTCTCTAAAAACCAGATTATCATTTCCCAAAATATCCTAAATCACCATTAAACATAAATTAAATCATGTTTGATTCCAAATAAAATCACAGTATATAAAATATATTTCAAAAAATGATATTTACTTCATTTGGGGTGACATACATCACTTTATTAAAGTAACTAATTAATTTTTTGGTCAATAATATTATCTAATTTAAATTACAAAAATCAAACTTCACTTGATCCCAAATAAACATTATTATCACATGCCCAAGAATATATTATGTTTTATATATCAATCAATTATGTGTTCTTGGAAAATATCTCGTTACAAATAAATCACTTTTATAGGATGTCAATATAATTCAATGTATTCATGAAAATACATAAAGAGGAACTATTATGGAATCATCCTTAGAAATTTCATGATTCTTATAATGATACAATAAGTAATAAAACACTATAAAACAGATTTTTAAAATTACGATATATAAACACTTAAATAACTCCACTTCAATGATTTAAAACATCAATTCCCTTGAAAAGATTATGTGGTTGTATTTTGATGTATGTTTCCTACATTATTTCATTAAATTACTTACATCTTAATTACTAAAATTACTTTTTATAAAAAATAATGTAATTTTTTTATATTTAATGATACCCATTATTATATGCTAAAAAGTATATTAATGTTAAAAAATTTAATAATAATTCTTATCAAATTATAATTTATTTTTTTTATTTTTTTATCATTTATAAATTTATTAATTAATTAATCAGTTCATTATTTTATGCATTTTTTTTTGATAAGAACATTTCTTATTTAAATAAAATAGATTTTGATATTATTTTAAGTTAATGATTAGATTATTTTAACTAATTAGTTAATTAATGTTTTCATTGAACTTTTAAAATAACTATATATTTTAATAAACTATATCATTAATTAAAAATTTAATACTTTTGAAAAAAAATCTTAATAAATAAATAAATAAATTATTTGGTATTGATTTTAGTATATTCTTCTTCAATTGATATTTTTTATTTTTTATTTTTTGGGATCAACATATAAATTGAATATAGGATACACAAATAATAATTCATACAACACTATATACCCATTTCTGAAAATACTTCTACAGAGCTAATCATTGATCTGTAATATCTATATATGGGATCTGTGATTGTAGACACACAACAATATCAAATGTTAATACACATAACCATTTCCCCTCACTCATGTAGACATTATTTTGTGACTGTGAAAACCACATACCTAATTTCCCTTTAACATAAGTGATGAACCACCCAATATGCTCGAGAATCTGAATATGGCTTTGAAATAAGGCACCACTGACAAAGCAAGATATGTTGATGCTGAGACAAAGGCAGCTGATATCATATCCTTTTAGTTGAAACCATCATTGAGATCCACGTTAATCTATAATTATTACATGAACCAATTAAATAAGATCATTTATCTTGGATGATGATCTTGTCCTCAAGAAGAAAATATATGGATGATTATCCTTCCACGATTTAATGAAAAACATAGATATGTAATACCTTTGAATATTGTTGAATCATCAATGCATGAGGTGGATCATGATTTTGGAACACTGATTTTGGAAGCAAAAATATTAGCTGAACTTGAAATAATGAACATTGATATATGATCTCAGTGTCCCTGGTGATATAGATGATGATTCTTGTTAAATATGTTGAATGTAGTGTCCAATTATATCTATATATAATGATATATAAAATTAAATATCCATGTTATGTCGTTAATGATGATAATAGGACATTTTAGCTTAACGGACCATAAATTAATCAAATCTAATGTTTTTAGGTGAAACTGAAACCTCGCTTCCAATTTCAAATATATGGTCATTGAACATAAAGATACGATGATCTAAGTGAAAAATACAGTTGAGATAAGTGTTGACAAGAGGATAACCAATTTGGATTATCTATCTAAATAATAGATTCTAAGATAATATGTGGGGATTCAGGGAATATGAATGCAAGATAAATTATAGTATGTATCATTGATGAGGGATGCCTGACTGATTTTGAAAATAAATCAAAGGATATGTTTCACAGCAAAGCCATGAATGTCTGTTATGAGGAAGATGATCTTGTATGTTTTTTGGATTAATTTAGTTATTTAATATTAATGATTATAAGGTAAATGAAGTAACAATGATGTTTCATTGATTTATATCTATTTGTTGGAGAAAGACGTTAAGTGAAATTTTTAATGAAGTCATTTATCTCTTCATATTCTCCATTTCTAGTGAAGTTAGTTTTCTTTAGAGGACACAATATTTTTTCAAGTGTTGATATGTAATCATTTTCAGATATATTTGATTCCAAGACTATTGTCACAAATTGTTTTCCTTTTTTTGAATATAGAAACTTTAATTGGTTTTATATTAGTGATAGCCCCTCAAGGAATCATTACATCCTTGCAGTACTATGAAGAAAAAAATTTATAATCTCAAACTATCGTACATGATTAATTAAGAATATAGAAAAGTGGAATTTTGAGTTCAAACCCACAGAGATAGTGAAATTATATTTTTATAATTTAAAAAGAATAGTTTTATTTAATTGAGGAAATTGTTAAGAAGAGAATGAATTAATTTATTTAAGAATGTGACATGAAAACAAAAAAAAATTATTGATTTGATGTGAATAAATATATTAAAAGTGGTTAATGGTAATATTGTTTAAAAGTTAGAGTGTAAATGGATTTTTAAAATAGATTTATTAATTCATTATTGGTGTCCGAGTCGAGATATGGAAGACCCACTGATCATGTTATATCCTATGTAATGTTTCAATACCGAATTTCCAAGGTTCTAGTAATTTATGTTGTTAATGAATCAATTTTATCTTTATTCAATGCTTAAACATTATTTACACTAATTTTGACAATTTTCATTCCATATTTAGGGTACTCAGTTTCACAATTTAAATATTCATTTTTTATTCAAATATCGATGGTCACATTAAAATAAAAATATAGGGATTGGATGATGATGAATGAAATTATGAAAGCCAATGAAATGAATTAAAAAAATAATTAAATACAACACACCTTCCTCCTTAGATTACATTTCCCTATAATATAAAAGGATCACCCCCTCATCCTAGCGATCAGAGGTTTGGAGGGAAATAGAAAAAAAGCATAAAATAAAAATTTAAAATGGTGTTTTAGCTTTTCTCCAAGAGTTAGATATCATTAAATTCTTAACGCCCAATGTAGCAGCTAACTCCTGTATTTATAGGTTTATAATTGGGTGTTTCTTTCCCTCCATCGTGATGTGTACATGTGGTACAAAAAATTAAATATAGAAACACTTTTTGGGAGTCTTCGTGACACATGCACGGATCTCAACTGAGGTTTTGGAAATTTCGTACTTGGGTTACATGTCTTGTTCTCCATATCAGTTTTTTCTCCTCTTCTATGAGAATATTTTGCAAATCTTGTTCAAAATTTTGTAACATTGTTTTTTTCAGGTTGTTTACTGAAGGTACATGATGTGTAATAGTCATCCACAACATGAATTCTTGTCTTTAATTGTTCTGGTGGAGGAATTATTCCCTGATAAAGACACAACGTGAACTTGTGGTACATGACAACTAATAGTGGTTTTTTCAGTTTTCCAGCTTCGTTCTTCCTATAAAATTTGGTGTCGCGCCGCTTCTCTCCACTCATACTACGATGTATCATTATGCTCATTTTTTCACCGGTTTTCGTTCCCTTTTCACATATTAAATTTTTCCTATGATAAAACATAAATAGGTTCAATATTATCAGAAACTGTAAATATTAGTCAATTAAATACATAAAAAAATATTAAAAACTAAAAAATATATTCATTAAATTGTCTTATCAAATACCCCCCAAATGAATTCATCTTTTTCCTCAAGGTTAGATTCTTAGCATACTACAAATGACATTCAATATACCATGCCTAAATTTAAATTTCACTAAAATCAATTGATCAAATGAAAATAATGATTATTTAATCATCCCATATAGAAATTTATTCAACACCGTAGTTTTCAAAAAATGCAAATTAACCAAGTAATTTACATTTACCCTTTTGAAACAACCATCCCACTTCATTAATCCACATTCATTTTTAATCAATTATCAACATTCTTACCACTTTCAATTTACCTCACATGAATTTTTCTATTCATCATAATGATAAAATTTTAAATAGAATTCTGCACATACATCAAAAACATGTAATTCATGATAGGCATGAAAGGAATCTAACATAACCTCTATATAATGAAGAAATAAAAATAAATAATGACGGTTTCATCATTAAGAACCAAATTACTCTAAGGATTCAGGGTAGTAAGGTAAATCATTTAAAAAGAAAATCTAAAAATGTAGGTTTCAATCTAAATAATCTTACATGATTTCAAATGCATTTCAATGAAAGTCTCCCTTCACAAATTTCATCTCTCTTCCACAAAAAAAATATCCATGTGGTCCAACGATCGATATAAACACAATGAATGAATCAAACACTATTGAATATATATATACATATTTTTTTTTGAAAACTATGGTCGGGAAAAATTTCACATCCAACACCTAACCACATACAATAAAAAATTATTGGTATGGAAAATGGTGAGTTTTCATCATCCCATAAAAACACAATTTTTTATCAAATGTTTTTTTCAAGATAGGTGAATAATGAATTATAATGAATGATAAATTACCATTCCCATATCACAATAAAAATCCTATAGTAAAATATCAATAATAAAGTATATCCTCTTACATACAATAATGTTCCATCCCCACACTTATTCTTTTAAATATTTTGAAAACATTTAAAGGAAGGGGGAAATTGATAAAATGGGATTGTAACTTGGTACATTTCCTAACAAGATTGTTCATTTCTTCTATGAGCATAAAAAGGAATGATGTAATGTGGGTCTCAGGAAAAGGGATAAAAAAATACAATACCACAACAATTTTAAAAGTGATTCTATTCAGTCATATCTTCGATAAGAAGATAATAATGTTCTAAAAGAAAACATACAATATTGTATCAAAAAATATACTATATATATATATAATAGAAAATATTATACACAGTGGATGTCTTGGGAATGAGTCGAATGGTTATGTCAATCACTTATAGAAATTCTTATGAATAATTTAATTGATTAATGAAAAACCAAAATTGAAATCATGGATAAATATAAGAATAATTTAATCTACATTGATTATCATGTTCCACAAGTCATGATTGGTAAAATCCTAATCCATTTTCATATCTCTACTACATCTTTTCCCAATATTTCTCATTTAAATTTATTGATAAAGAAATTTAAAATTCATGGAATAATAAAAACCCGATGAGGTTTATGTCTCCTAGATGATTTCATTAATTAATGAATTAAGTGAGGACATGAAATTTTCCATTAAATCTCTAAATCCTTTTTAAATGTGGGGAATAGAGTAGAAAAATATAGAATTGAAAATCTTACTCCCCTTGAAATTTTTTCTTCAATCATGATTGTTTTGGATCTGCCTACTCCTTCCTCATACATGCTGTAATCCTGGGTATTGATGGTCTAATAAAATAAAAATAACAAAGTGAAGTAAATTTCCATTGTTAATGAATTATGAAATATATGGAGTGATTGAATGCATGCCTCAAAAAAAGGAAAATAAAAAAGCAAAAAGCAAAAAACATTGGGTTTCCTACAATAATTGATTTTGTTTAACATCATTGTCTTAAACTTACCCCTTTCAGCTCTAGCTCATGTGACATATGAATAAAAATTTTATACCTATTTAGGGTTCATCAATGGTCTCAGTTCTATTAGATCATTTTAGTTTGGACCCAATCATTCTTCTCTAAATAGCTTAATTCGTCCTGATGGTAGGACATGATTTTCCTAAATTAGACTGACCCACCATTTCTTCCTCAATCCTGATGAACTAAATAGATTTTATTGTACCATCCATAACATTTTCCATTTCTCAAAAATAGTAGAGTTAATATCTCTTTTGGTTTTTGCATTCTTGGTCTTCATCTTTTCTTTTATCTTTAGTTTCACATCCTCTTTCACAATTACATCTTACTAGTGTAAATATCAAATATCCAGGACATCCTCATCTTCAGTTGTATCTCTTTATTTTAACCCATAATCCTCTTTCACATCATATTTCTTAATTTCATGGTGGATGTTGAAGCTCACATGATCACTTCTAACTCATAGACAGAGTTTTCCATTTTGAACATCAATCAACGCATGCCCTGTCTCTATAAATGGTTTTCCTAGAATGAATGGACTCATTTCCTCTTCCATATATAAAACTACGTAGTCGATGAGTAAGTATACCTTTTTGACTTTGATCAGGACATATTTGATGACTCCTCATGGATGCTTTATTGTTGAGTTTTCTAATTAATGTGAAACTCTTGTAGAATTTAGTTTATCCAGTCACAATCTCTTTAAAAACTTGTATTATGTGATATTAACAATCACACCAATTCCGAACAAAGATTTACCACATTTGACATCTCTAATAAATATGTAAATAGAAAATATTCCTATATATCTTTTATTCTTAGGTATGCCATTTGATACCACTGCTAAACACTCTCATGTTAGTGGAATGGTGACAATCCCTTACAAATTCTTCTTGTATCTTACTAGTTCTATCATTGATTTTTCATATGTATGTGTGTTCTCAAGAGAATATATAAATTCAAATTAACATAAAATTGTATAAAATATTCAAGAAACATACCTCTCTACCTATTCTTCTTTGTTTATTCCATCCAATCTAGAAAAATGAATCATTGGATTTTATATAGGTAGATCATATTCATATTCATCTATTTGTTACTTGTAATCTTTAACTTTCTCTTCACTTGCTTCCACTGGCAGTCGTCTGGGAAATTCTATGTCACTTTATTTTGTTTTCATCCCACTTCTGAGCTCTATAGCCTTCAATTCAACATGTGGGAAATCATCAGTGAATCCTCGAAGCCCTCTCCTTTTCTCCCTCTAAGTTGATTAGTTATTTGGTAAACCTGACACTCCATATTTTGAAAAGCAGCCTTTTGGTATGATTCTTCTTCTTTTATTTCAATGAGTGACTCCTATAAGTAGTTTGGAATGATTCAATTGTCTACTAAAATGAAAGGACATGGATTATTAGTGTAATCCCATGAAGTGATTTTTGTTCGAACCCTTTTCAGATATGTTGATATACATTCCCTTATTGTTGTTCTTGTTATGGTTCTAGCTATGAAATTGATTTCTATGATTGTATTCCACATAATTTAAATCATGTACACAAATACCATGGGGTATTTTCTAATTTCTCATCATGATGTCCATCTTTTTTGTCAGCGACTCCTGTTTTGATTACATCAAGTTATTATTGTTTATATCATAGAAACATTTATTCTTCATCCCTTAACCATGACACTAGAAGAAAATTCTCTCCATCTCATCCAACAGGTTGTATCTCTCTTTAAGAAACATCTTCATTAAAGATCTTCTTGTAGAAGCATCACGAATTCACATGTTTTCCTATGACAAACCATTATAAAATGTTTTTATTATTACCCAAAAATCAGTACCAAGATGATGGAATTTTGAAGACATGTTCTTATAAAATTCCCATAAAGATTACAAAGAATAATCTTCATATTAAAAAATTTATAAAATGTTTACCCATATATCCATTGACTTAGATGGTGGAAAGAAGCGAATGAGAATGTTTCAAGCCAGCTCATCCCATGTAGTGATGTAATGTGCATGCACGATCTGAATACAGTGGAAAGATCGACCACACAATGATAATTATAAAAGATGAATTCTTATTCCATCGTTTGAGATTCTTTGAAATTGATATGTATCTCATATCTCATTAAATTCACCAAAGCGTTTATTCGGATCTTCATGTGGATGTCTGGTGAATTTCACACTATTCGAGATCATTTAGATTTATTTTTTAAAAATGTGCACTTAGGCCCTTGTATTAAAATAATAAAAAGAAAAAAAAGAGAAATGAATGAATATTAAATTTTCCTTGTATAAAAATGAAGCCATGTCGTCAGGAATGGTGGCAAGAATGGGAATCCTTCTATATCCACCCATTTGTTCGCCAGCCCATTTGTTATATAGTTTGACTCTTTATATGAATGGGTGATGATATAGTTAAAAGATGAAATCATGTCAAGACAATTTCCCCATTTAGTAGATTTCATCCATGAAATATGCCTATGACTCACTCTAATAGCATGCACAAGGGTGGTGGAATCACATTCAAACCGTACACTATTGTAATTTCATTTCAGAGTAGTATCAATAGACATTATGATTCCCATTATTTTTCCCCAGTTCTTTGATATTTCCACAAGGTCCATACATACATTATATGACATTTCCATTCCCATCCTAGAATAAGGATCTATAGCTTGAGGGGCCTGGATTTCCTCATGAAGATCCATCAGTATTTCACATAATCCATCCTGCAAACGGGGGTGTCCAAAAGACATCCACATATTGTTGTGAGGTTGGAAAGAAACCAGAAATGTTTATCCTTCAAAGGATTGTCCATTCTGTTACTGATTTTCTACATTTTTTCAAATGAAGTGAATTTGTGGCTTGAACAACAACAAGAATATAGGCCAACCCTCTTCTAGCATTGATGCAGGACATGTTGTACATCACCACATTTATGCTACTCTAGATGTAATGAATGGTTTTGAAATAGGTTACATTAAAGAATACCTTAACCTGGTTGGAAATATTGAGATTGAATGATTTATAAATGAATCATTGGACATAACCTATGTATGGAATATGATGTCCAAAAATCTATTGTACATCCATCCAAAGAGAAGAGGCCTCCCAGTAGCTCAAATAAGGTGATCAGTATCTTCTATGTGCTACATGCCTAGGGAACAACAGGAGCAGAAAAATACCCAATTATTGAATATTGACATCCACATGTACTTTTTTACGATTTAATTTCCATAGGAGAGTAAACTATGAAGGGGTCATCCATTTTTTGTTCAATTTTCCAATAAACTACTACTCACCTGAAATCAGATGCTGATAAAAACTTTTTGAGTCCATAAATCCATTTTTAACCCCTTCCCAGATCATCGCGTTCTCTTGATTGACAAAATAATACCTATTAACAATGTTTAAAACATTATCTGGGGGGCATATCCATATTTTCTAGATTATCTGTAATTGTGATATTTTGATCATTGTCATTATTACCTAGGTTAACTAGATTAATGAGTGGCCCAACAGTCTAATTATCATTCCAAAAATGTGAGGAGGAGTTCTTGTTCATTATCCATTTTGAGTGATTGAGAATTTTCTACGTATTCACATTATACTAGGCCAATTTGAATATTCCATAATTTTTTTTTCCTTCAATAAGCCATTTTATAAATAAAATCCATAAGAAGTACATGGTTGGGGATTTGGTTTTGGTGAAATTACAAAAACAATTCTTGCAAAGACCGGTTGAAAGCCTCCAGTTTTGTAATGTGAGGCCCCCCAGCGAATTTGGTAAGAAACACTTCTTCCAAGGTGCATTGATTTTCTTCACTTCCTTAATATATTCACTCTAGAAAAAAAATTTCATCATCTCATTGAGAATTTAAATGATATAAAATAGCCATAGATACACCATAAAATAATATACCATCTTCTAGGTAATAACATGCTTAACCAAAAAAATTCACCCAACCGTTGAGAGGGACTTCTCCTTCGAATAGGAAAGGGTTTTTCTAATTTCATCAATAGAATTTAGGAAATGTTACTGTCAAGGTTTTCCCCAAAACATTGGGACACCAATGTAGACAAATGTCAATGCCCCAACCTTAATTACCATCTCATAGGTGAGACGCATCTTCATCGAGGTTTGAAAGCTCTTACCAAAGTAAATATAACACTTCCTATAGCATAGTAATTGACAAAAAAATTTCTCATAATACCATAATGACTTTTAAATATTTTTCATATTCCTTTTACCCCCTTTGTAAAACTGACAATTTCATCATCAAAGGGTATGTGAGAGGGATCAGAGGTACCTCGACCTACTCTGATGGTAGTCAATTTATCCATGATCATCATGTTGAGGATAGATCTTCTTAGATATTCCTTGTTTATAGAAAAAATAATGGCTGAGAGGGGATCCCCCTGCCTCACCCCCTGGAGCTAGTACATTACCCTTTCGAGGACCCATTAATGAGAATGGTGATGCCGACTAAATAAAATAGAACCCTGATCTAGTGAGTAAATTACTTAATTAAACCAAAACTCTAAAACACCTTGTCAATAAATCAATAATCCATTGTTTCAAATGATTTGTTGATGTCCAGTTTCAGAGATATGTTTCCACCTCTAGTTACATTCCTTCGAAAATTGACACAGTCCGACGAAGTGAGCAAACACACACGCATGTTCCAGCATTTCAAAAATCCAAATTGATTCAAAGATATAATTTTCTATATGACACAAGATTTCCAAGATGAAATATTTTTTGTAATCACCATGTAGATATTGTTTAGAAGGGAAAACATCTTGAATTGACTAATCTCACTACCATTCTAAACCATTGGAATAAGGGTGATAAATTGTGCATTGAATCATAGCAAAAAAGTCTCATCCTTGTAAAAATGAATGACAAGCTAGAAAACAACGACAAGAGGGGGGTTCCAGGATGCTCGGTTGCAGTCCCATTTTTGATGGGCACCAATAGTCAGAGAGAATCTAAATCCTATGATCTCCTTGAAAAATTTTATTTTCTTCTGTGCCTACCACAGTTGTAGTGAATTTACTCTTAGTGATTGGATCATAATTCTAGGTTGATTCAGTGATGTTTTCTTTCTTCGATTGACTATTCTTTTTTGTGCAATAAAAATCTAGAAACGTACATCCTAAAATACCTGACTTAATAAGATAATTGAAGTAATGAAATGAAAAAATTAAATCCTAAAAAAACAAATAGGTTAACATCACCGGAAACAGCATCTATTTGAAAACCCTAAAGTTAATCATTAGTTTCCAAATGTACTATGAAAAAAATTTTATTAACTCAAACTATCCTACTCGATTAATTAAGAATACAGTAAAGTGGATGTTTAGGGTACAACCCACATAGAAAGTTCAATTATTTTATTATAATTTCAAAGGATTAATTAATTAATTTGACAAATCATATGAGAACTGAGGGAATTGATTTATTTGATGAAGAAACATTAAAATGAAACAGATTGATTGGATATTTGTGAAAATAGATTTTATATGTGTGTTAGGGTAATGTGGTTTCTAGATTTGGGTGCAATTGGATTTGGAGAAATAGATTTATTAATTCATTATAGGTGTCCAAGTGGATATGAAAAAGTTCCAATAACCATGGTATCATATCCTTAATGCAATAATACCATATTTCCCTTCATCCATAAATTTAGGGTGTTAATGATTCAATTTTATCTCAAAACCTTGTTTAAACATGATTCCCCCTATAGTTGATGGTGGTCATGAGATATTTAGGTTAGTAACTTTCAGAACTTAAATGTTCATATTTTATTCAAAAAATGATGGTCATGATAAAAGAAAAAATTATGGATTTGAAGTTGAAGAATGAAATTATTCCAACCATGGATATGAATAATAAAAATAATTAAATCCAACTAAACTTCCCCCGTATTTTACATTGTCCTAGAACACGGTGTTATTAGCCACTAATCCTTGTGATGATAGGTATAGAGGGAAGAAGAAAATAATGATTAATGAAAAACTAAAAAATGGTTTATCTGATTTGATCTGGGCATTATACATCAGCAAAATCTAAATGCCCAAGGCAGCAGTCATGGCATATATTTATAGGTCTGACATGGGTACTGCCCAAAATACATCACAATGTGTACTTGTGTTACATGACGTGTAATGTAGATCCACCTTTTCTGAATACACATGACACGTGTGTGGATCTATGTTGAGATTTTGGAAATATGACAACTTTCAGGACATGTACTTGGGTTATACATCATGTACTCCTCAAATATGTTCCTCCGTATCCGCGGGAATCTTGTGAAAATCGCATTCATAGATTTAGAACATATACTATTTTCACAACATGTACTCAAGGTACATGATGTGTACTATTCGGTCACAGCATGTATGATCATAATAACATGTTTTGGTGGTGGATTTCCTCCCTGGTGAAGACACTATGTGTACATGTGGTACACAATGTGTAACAATGTTTCGTCTAGTTTTCCATCTTCTTTCTGTCTCAAAAATCCAGTTTCTCCCTACTTCACTTCACTCATAGAGAAATGTGTATTTGATCGCATTTTTTCAGAAAATTTTGTTCCCTTTTCACATATTTGATGTTTCCATCCATAAAACATTAATAAAATAAGTACACTCAGAAACTGTCAATATTAATCAATTATATAAAAAATAAACACATTATTCCCTAAAAAATATGTGCATGAAATAGAATTATTGTAATATAGCGGACCATCCTGGTCCAATAAATTTCTAATTATGGTGTTTGGGACACCCTAGAACCAATCAGTAAGTCTGAAGGGCAGCGTGTTAGTGGAAGGATGACACCATAGTGTCACCCATCAGGGACAGTGATCGGTGAGTCAACTCTTGGAGAGTCATTTTTTTGTGCATCACTAATTGGTGTGTCACCAATCAGCACCACGCCCATTCAGTGCCATGAGGGGGGGGGAGATGTTGGGGTTTTCCTTTCCCAGTTCTCCTGAGATGCCACTTTTAATACTTTTAACCCTTTTCAAGTGGTTTGAGTCCATTTTCAGCCCCATAAAAAAAAATTTCCCTTAATAGTGGGATACCATCAACAGACTTGTTTCCTTCCTTTAGATGAAATTGTTTAATGTACAGCTATTATGGCCACCTCCCTGATGAAAATTAGTAAATAAAAATTATTTCCATCATGGGTAACCATCCAACCATGTTGTGAAACCATGAAATGCCTTTAAGGCTGTTGAAAACTCATTTCACATAACTCAAAGATCTCACCTTTTATCACACGAGATTCAGTATTCTTCTTCTGGATGGTAACTTTTCCACTATTTGGTGCGTCTGGGGATCCCATTCCCCAGGATAGTGGTGTGCCTATGCTGGGGCCTTTTAAGCTCACTCTTGGGGACCTTGGAGTTCCTCTCCTACAATTCGTGCATCTCCAATTCATGACATTAGATGAAAAACTTCATTCGGTGATAATCCATGTAGGGTTCTTCCATCGTATCTCTTTACAATGTATCAAGTGGGGTGGGTACGATGATGTTCCTTCGGGAATGGTTGAAACCAAACCTTAACAACGTTATCCATTGGTTTTCAAGGAATTATGGTATGTGTTTTATATTGTTGTTGTACTCATTTATCCATTCTTATATTTTGTGAGTTTTATCGGCTTATGTTCACCGATAATAGTGTCAATTGGGGGTCTTTTCTTGTGCACAAATGAAACAATTTTTTATGGATAAGTCTTTAATTGAATGGATGTAACATGGAAAATGGTTAATCACGTAAACATGGTTGATTAAATAGATCCCTAATGAATAATAATTCATGTATGGTCACCCCAAATAACCCAACGGAAAGATAGAACTAAATAAATTATATGTTTAAATCTAAAAAAATCCCTTACTCAGATCTGGTGATTTGTATCATTTTTCTGCTTGATGCTTGTGAGGTGATGTGGATGGGGATGGGATCCAATGTTGTGGTGTAGTAGTTGGTTTCTAAATATGTTCCCTTAGGTTGGGGATTGGTTTGGTTCTGTTACTTTGAGGGATCTCCCGAATCCCTTTTGTTGTTGTGACATTACAAGAGAATCGGTTGTAAATGCTTAATTTGTTTCTTGGTTATTTTTCCTTCCGTGGAATGTAGTTATACCCGTTAGTTTCCTGGTAGTGAAGAATTATTTAAAAGGAATCACATGAATCTGAAATCTAGAATGGGTTCAATGGGGAAGTGTTTTCCATGAATGAGATGTGACTTGATTGTGGCAGTTGTACTTTTTAAGAATGAATAGTTATGAGGTTCTTGTGTGTGGGAGATTTTGGAACCCATAGTTTGGGATGAGAACTTTTTTACCTATATGTTAATTTATTTGTTATATTACTTATTTTCACCCTACACATGTTTTGAATATCATTCTAAACACCCCCATTTCATGGGGGATGGTGTTTTTTCCAACACTCCTATGAGTGGCTGGTTATTATCTCTCTTTATACTCCCTTTCCATAGTATCCCAAGACACATCAGGTAGGCTATGATGGCCTGAGTTCCATTATTTCCCAATATTCATCAGGCAGGGTAGTTATAGTGGTTTCACAGGAGTGTGTGGGCTGGTCTTTTCCCTAGTGTCATCAGGATAAGGCCCCCGTGTCTTCGGAAATGGTAGTAGTTGTTCTTTCTCAGGTACCATTTGGTGTGGCAGTAGTTGTTCTGGCCCATGTGTCTGTGTTTGTGGTTACATGTGGTTATTGTGGCCCAGGTGTTTGCAGGATGAATGTCTGGCTATGGTATCCAAGGTGTTTGCTGGTGGGGGATGGAAATGGGATTAATGTGAGAATGGCAGGGGTGGTATGATGCATAATATGACTTCAATAACTAGTGGGAATGTGGTGCAGGTTACCCAAACAACGATGTGTTAATACTATTATTTTATTTGAATTGCGTTATTTTGGGTGTGTTCCTTGGAAAGGTTAGTTAGATAGTTTCCGTGCAAGGTTCTTTGGTTATCTCATTTTCTCACGGTGCATAAGAATACCTACCATACTTGTGCACAAGAGATTTTGGTTTTCCCTACTGAGTATAATTGTATGCAGGCCCTATGTAAATAAAACTACTTTTTGGTTTTCAAGAGGACTTCAAAAATTGTTCCAGACCTTATTAGCTCGGATGTCAGGACTGTTGACGTTGCAGTTTTTCTTTTCTTTTGGTACTCCCCTTTAGAGTTTTCTTGTACATGTTATCACTTTTTATTGGATCATTCATATAGGAATGGATTTTTTGGCTTTACTTTTACATCCATTTTTGGTGTTTTTCAGGATTTACTATCTTATCTCCTAATCCATCAAAATAAAAAGGGTAATGCCTTATATATTACATGTGATTATATACCCTTGGTGTTAGTCGCCACTCTAGAGCCTATTGAAGGCAGTTCTCAGGGGTCATTATCTCTCTGTCAACTTTAGGTATGTAGGGTTTGGCAATCTTCCGTCCCTTCACTCATCTTGATGAAGGATAGTCGTGAAATAATGGTATTAAAGGGAAGATGAGAGATATGATGGAGTCCAGTGTTAGGCATAGGGAGGACTGTATGGGATGTTAGGACAACAATTTCATTCAATCTTGGCACGTGAAACAGGCCAGGGAAGATCTCCTAAGACACAGGATTTTGGGCCCCCCTTGATCTGATGCAAGGACTCTGGATATACTGAACGACCAAGTGAGGATACACTTATTTGCAGTATAGAGACCCTAAGAAGGGTAAATGCATCATAATTACTTGTGTTCATGTATGTATTGGGTATTTTGGGGATTTAAATAAAATAAATAGTCTACGTAAAATTTAAAATAAATATTTTACACTACTCGGGCTTAGGAATTCTTTGTTTACATTGCATCTATGGACCCAGGACGATGACTATGGGTAGTGTGGTAAATCGAGGCCCAAGAGGATGATTTGGTTGATAAGAATAGGGATGATCAAGTAGAGGAGGATGACTAGTGTAAAAGGACACTTCTTTCCACTCAGTGGTATACCCTCTAGAAGTACAAAGTTAGCACCTCAGAAATGGAGACCGAGAGATGGCTCGAGGAGCTGGTGATAGCTTTCAGCATGATACAGGCTTCAACGAAGTACTGGATTCCTCTTGCTATAAACCAGATGTGGGGAGTGGTATGTTAGTGGTGGACTCTCTATCTAGGATAGAAGAGGGAGGCTAAGGTTTCATGGACTGACATTGAGAAGGCATTCTGTGTGGTATGCCATTGTTCTATGATGAAGGCAGCGAAGAGGCACGATATACTCTCTCTTCAGTAAGGGAGCGGTTAGTGAGGGATTTGGGGATAAATATCAAGGATCTCGTTCACTTTTCTCCGGACCACGTTCTGTATGAGGAGTCATAGGTGATACATTTAGAGGAGGCACTCTAACCTTATCATCAGTATTCTATTAATCCCTTCACTCTACATTCATACATGGAGGTCCAAAATAAGGATGATGTGGGGAGAGGATTCACATGCTTAGAGGTGTGCCCCGATATGGGATCCAGTTTGGCTCGTACAAGGCGAAATCTATCAGCAGCAGACCTTCCAGGTTTTAGCCAGTGTGGAGAAGGCCCCAGGAGTTCCAGTTTTGATCTCTCGGTCCTCGTCACTTACTTGTAGGCCCAGATAGAGATGCTTCAACTTTGGAAGTTGTGGAAACCTTCAGAATAAGTACCAAGACCGAATTCAATATAGTGGGGGTGGGTAGGTTCAGTGCCCACCCAGTAGCAAAAGTTTCCTACCTGGCCCTTTCAGCAGTAGTAGCAGGGACAGCGAGCTCCCACTCCTCTAAGATCATACGTTACATCAGGAGGTTTTCCTCAAGTCACTCCTCGAAGACCTCGACCAGGGTGTGGTTGTGGAGGCGGTCGACAACCAAGGGGAAAAAGATGTGGGAGTGGGCAGTTTCATGCTGTAGAGGCAGTATTTCCAGCAAAACCAAAAGTTTTTTAAGGTACATTCATATTTTTTTATTACTCTTTCATGTTCTTTGTTTGATACAAGAGATTCACACTCATTTTTTTCACCCAGTATAGATTATTATCTAAATTTAGAGAGATATAGACTTCTTGTGCCCTTAATTTTGAGTACACCAGTTAGAGGTCAAACCAGTTTGTCCTGTGTTTTCCAGGGATGTAGACTATTGTTGGGACCACATCTGTCGATTGTGGACTTACTTTTTTTTGTAGATTGAGCTGTATGGTTTCTTTTTGGGAATTTACATGATATTCTCTATGTGCGCCGTTATCGATTGATTCTGAAGAAGGGTCGTGTTTTTAGATGTGGGCAGCTAATGTGTATGTTTTTTCAGCGGGCGGGGTTTCAGTGAGGGTATCCGACGAGTGGATCCCCTCCTTTCCATGTTATTTGAACTGTCAGTAGTGTCAAAATATACAAATATGGTGGATGTCCCAAGGTTGGTTATTGTGTTCATGTACATCTACCCTAGAGAGGTGGTGACTCTACCCCATCGACGGGATGTGGAGTTTGGGATAGAATAGCTACCCGGTGCCCGTATGATTTCGATGGCTCCCTATCGGATGTCGCCTTCTAAATTTTGGGAGTAATGGATTCAGAATGAAAATCTGATGAGAAGTTTTTTTTTGGACCAAGAATACCACCATGGGATTCTCTAGTCTTGTTCGAGAAGAAGGTAGATAACTATCTCAAGATGTGCAAATACTACATGAGACTGAATCAGGTAATGGTCAAGAAATGATACCCTCTCCTAAGGATATAAAACATTTTTGATCTGTAGAATGGGGAAGGATGGTTCTCTTAGATCATCCTATGATTAGGATATCACAATATGGGGGTAAAATAGGGTGACATCTCAAATACATCCTTCAGGTGAAGATATGGGCACTTTGTGTTCATGGTCATGTCGTTCGACATTATGAACGCACCATAAGTCTTCGTGGGGCTCATAGAATCCATCTTACAGGAATATCTGGATGGGTTCATAGTTATGTTTTTTAAAGAAATCATGATCTACTCATGATCAGAGGAAGACCATGTCGGGCATCTAGGAATGGTTTTAGGGGTCCTCCGATAGCACTATCTCTACGGGATGTTATCGAACTGAAAGTTCTAAACATGATTGGTGAACTTCCTTGGAGATGTGTTGTCCAATCATGGAATAGTGGTTGATCTGACAAATGTTGAGGAAGTTGTTTCTTGGGAAGCACCCAAGAACGTGGCAGAGGATGGTAGTTTTCTTGGTCTAACGGGTTATTACTGGATATTCGTTCACAAATTTTCATGAGTTTTAGCACCATTGATAACCTTGACCTAGAAATACCAAGATTTTGTGTGGAGCGATCCATTCCAGAAAGCCTTGCATTATTTTAAGGGAATGTTGTTCAGTTCCCCAGTGTCGTGGTTTCCAAAAGAAGGTGTGATGTTTGATGTGTTATGTGATGCTCCAGGCCAAAGTATGGGGTGTGTGATGATGCAAAAAACGAGGGGTGATTTCTTATGGGTCTAGGAAGTTACATCCCCTTGAGAATAACTATACCACCCATGACTTAGATCTTCCAACGGTCATGTTCTCACTACAGTTGTTGTGGCATTACCTCATCTGGGTGGTATTTGTGGTCTTCACGGATCACAAGAGATTGATGTATATATTTTCTCATTAATACATGGACATGAAATATCAGAGGTGGATAGAGTTTCTTCTGGACTAAGACTTTGAAATTTTCCACACCTTTGGAAAGGGGAACGTTGTGGCTAATGCCTTGAGCAAGAAGTCCCAGAAGGATGTGGTTCATGAATCGGAAAATTCATGGAAGGCGATAGAGTATTTGGATGCAATACACCTAGATGAAAAGGTAAAGGATAGAAGGGGATGTTAGTTCTAGATGATAGTACAATCCCCTTGTTTGGAGTAGGTGGTGGAGTTTTAGTGGGGGACATAGAGGCTGAAGTGATGCGTGATCGTGCTAGCCAAGGTAATGATCCTTGAATATGGTCAGAAGATGGACAGAATCAAATGATGTTTCATGGAAATTTTTCTTCCCATTAGAAATACTCCATATAGTTCATGGTGAGTTTCATAACTCATCCCAGGTGGTACACCCCAGAGTTTTCAAGATGTACCAGGGAATTAGGGTTCATTTTTGGGGGACCGGGGTGAAGTGGGTAGGGGAAAAGTTTGTGGAAAAGTGCCTCATTTGTCATCAGGTGAAGGCTGAAGAACACATCCCATGAGTCTTGTTACAATAATTTGATTTCCCCTTGTAGAAGTGGGATGACATATCGATGGATTTCATCATGGGACTACCTAGAGTTCATGGGGGTTGTGATCATATCTGGGTAGTAGTGGACCGCCTGATGTAATCAAATCACTCTCTAGAAATCAATGAGTCGAGTGCAGTGGATGACCTAGCATAGAGGTATGTGGATGAGGTGTTGTAGTTACATGGAGTTCTGAGGTCCATATTCTCCAATCATGATACCCAGTTTACCTCATGGGTCTCCAAAGGACTAAAACATGCTTTTGGCACCCAGCTATTCCTCAACACTACTTTCTACCCTCAGACATATGGGCAGACGGAGCGTACCATCCAAACATTGGAGGATATACTACTGGAATGAGTTCTTATCTTTGGGGGATTATGGGTATAACACTTGCCTCTATTATTGTTTTTTTAAAAAATAGCTATCAATAAACCATTAACATCAATTTGTTCAATGTCTTGTATGGGAGGCTGTGTCTATCACCCATGTGCTAGACAGTGGTTGGGGAAGCATATGTTCTTGGCCCCAAGGTAGTACAGAACATGACAGAGAAGGATCAGCTCATACGAGAGAATTTGAAGGCGGCTTAAGACTGGTAGAAGTCTTATGACAATCATATAATGAGACCCTTGTGGTTCGAGCTCAGTAACCACGTGTTATTGAAGGTCTCCCCTCATTGTGGGAAATAGTGGTTGGTCATGGGTAGTAAGCTTTTACCATGGTTTGTCAGACCATTTTAGGTGTTATGGCAGGTTAGTGATGTGTCTTATCAACTATCACTACCACCTCCACTAATGAAGGTGTACGTGGTCTTCCATGTGTCTTAACTCCATCGGTATCTAAATGATAATTCACTCATTATCGACTGGGGGAAGATGGATATTGAAGATGATGCAACATTCATAGAGTGACTAGTGAGGTTCGAGGGTTGTGAAGAAGAAGGTTCTTCATGAACAAACCATTCACTTGGTTTGTGTGTTGTGGAGGCATTGTGGCCTCGAGGAGAGTACCTAGGAATGGGAGAAATATATGCACGCCTAGTTTTAAGATCTATTTTGAGTTTTGTCCTATTTTGTTTCATACTTTTTTGTGATGTAGTGGTTGTCCTTGTTAACATTGAAATCAGTTGTTTTCTTTATTATCTGAGTGTGTGTGAAGAGTCCAGACTATGGAAATGGGAGGACCTGATCCCTAATAAAGACTCGTTAAATTTGATGCGATTAAACCCATGCGGGCGATTCAATTCCACCCAAAGAAGATAGTATCTTGACATGGGGAAGGGAGTCCCTAATCTATATGATTTGATGGTGTGGAAATTATATGGAGTGTTTTCGTTAGAGGGAAAGGTGTTTGTAGATGACAAGGTTGGTTTTTCTGTGAGTGGTACCTTTCAAGGTTGTTGTTTGGACCTTTCTCTTTACATCAGATTTAATTTTGATTCCTGAGGGTGAGAATGGTTTGAAAGGTATCTATTACAATGGCATGTATAGTCCTGGAACATTAAATTGTCAATTTTGGAGTTTTGGAGGCCCTAGACCCTATCAGTAAGTCCAAAGAGTAGCGTGTTGGTGGAAGGATGACACCGTGGTGTCACCCATAAATGACACCAATGAGTCTCACATATTGGTGTGTCCTTGAATGATGAGTCCCTGATCATTGTTTTATAGATCGGTGAGTGTCTGGTTAGTGATTTGTCTATCGGTGTGTCCCAATCAGGGTGTCACCGATCGGTGAGTCACTAAGTGGTATGTCGTCGATCCGTGAGTCCCCGATCGGTGTGTCCCGATTGGTGTGTTGCTGATCATTGATATGTTGAACAGTGGGTCTTCGATCGGTGAGACGCCAATCGATGTGTCCCCGATCGGTGAGTCCTCTATTATTGTGTCTTAGATCGGTATGTCACCGATCGGTGAGTCACCGATCAGTGTGTCTTAGATTGGTGAGTCATAGATCAGTGTGTCCCTGACCAGTTCCATTGGTCGTGGGGTGAGGGGTTGTCAGGTTTTTCCTTCCTCAATTATCCAAAACAAAAATTTTATGAATTTTAACATTTTACAAGTAGATTAAGGATATTTAATTCTTCAAAAAAATTCTAAATCTCCTAATACTGGGGGGGGGGACCCTCAAAGAACATGTTTCTTACATTTAATTTAAATAATTTAACACAAAACTATTATGGACACCTCTGTGATGTGAATTATTAAGTAGAAATTAATTCCACCATGTGTAACTGTCTAACCGTGCGGTGAAACCATGATCTTCCTTTAAGGATGTTCAAAATTCATATCATTTAACTCTATTATCTCACCTTTTATCACACTGGATTCATTATTCTTCTTCTTTGTTGGTCTATTTTCCTTTCCTTGGTGTATTTGGAGTCCCCTTATCGAGGTTGGTGGTTGGCATATACTGGACCCTTTTCTACTCTCTCTTGGAGTCCTCGGAATTCCTCCCCTCCAAGTCGTGTATCCCCAGTTCTTGGTGATAAGAGAAAATCATATATCATTGATCTTCCAAGTAGGGTTCTTCTTTTTTCTCTATTTATTGTATATCATAATGGGAGGTTACGATGATGTTCCTTCAAGGATGGATGAAACCAAACCATAACAAAGGTAACAAATGATTTTCAAAGAATAATGGAGTGTGTTTGATGATGTTTTTGAACTCTTTTGTCCTTGATTTTATGTTGTGAATCGTATGGTCTTACATCCATTGAAAATTCATATCCATTGGTGATCCTTTCTTGTGCACAAATGAACCTATATTATTATAGATAATTTTGTGATTGAATGGGTATAACATGGAAAATGGTTAATCATGTAAAATCAGTTGATTAAATGGATTCCCAATGAATATTAATCCTTGTATGGTCACCCTCATTAACCAAACAGAAATATGGAAGTAAAGTAATGTTGTGTTTAAATCTGAAAAATACATTTCTCTATTATGGTGATGTTTATGGTTGTTTTCATTGATGCTTGTTAGGTGACATGAATTGGGATGGGACACCCTGTTGTGGTGCATTTATTGGTTGGTGAATATGTTCCAATAATATGGGGCTTGTTTTGGTTTCAGTACATCGAGGGATCTCATGGATCGCTTTTGTTGATGTGACTTTACATGAGAACCGGGGGTGAATGCATAGTTTTATGTATTGTTATTTTTCCTTCCTTGGATTGTGGCTCGGCCTTTTAGTTTCCCTTTAGTGAAGAATTATTTAAAAGTAATCACTTGAATATAGAAACAGTAATAGATTGAATGGGGAATATTTTTCTGGGAATGAGTTGTGATTTGGTTGTGATTATTGTAATTTTTATGAATGAATTGTAACAAGGGTGCTTGTGTATAGGATGGTTTTAGAACCCCGTGGTTGGGATGAGTGCTTGTTTACCTATATGTATAATTTTGTTATTAGGTTTCTTATTCTCACCCCACCAATGATGATAACTTTATGACGAACACCCTCGTTTCATGGGGGAGGGTGTTTTCCCCAACACTCTTATGGGTGGCTGGTTATTAGCTCATTTTTTATCCCTTTCTTGAGTATCCCAATACTCCATTGGGTGGTTGTGACATCCGAATGTCTATTTTATCCACAGAGTTATCTGGCAATGAAGTTGTGGTGTTTTGACCATGTGTGGGTGGCAAGGTTTTTTCCCAAGTGTCTTCGAAATGAGGCCTTGGTGTCTTCAGGCGTTATAGTAGTTGTTCCATACCAGGTGTCTTTAGGTGTGGTGGTATTTTTTCTAGCCCAAATGTCTGCATGTGTGGTTACGTGTGGTTGTGGTGGCCCAGGTGTTTGTGGGAGGGATGTGTGGTTGTAGTATCCCAGGTGTGTGCTGTTGGGGGATGGCAGTGGGACTGTGGTGAGAATGGTGGGGGATGTCTGACATGTAAGATGTCTTCAATAACTAGTGGGAAAGTGGTGTGGAGTACCCAAAAAAATATGTCTTGTTACAATTATTTTACATGATTTTCAATATTTTGGGAGTGTCCCTTGGTGATGTTGGGTGGATAGTTTCCTTGTTAGATACTTTAGTTATCTCATTTTCTTTCAGGACATTACAATTCCACCCCACTTGTACACGAGAGCTTTTAATTTTCCCTACTAAGTATACATGTATTCTCACCCAACGTATATAAATCTGCTTTTAGGTTTCTAGGTGAATTTCGAGAACCGTGTCAGACCCTCTTAGCTCATATGTTGGGACCATTAACATTGTTTTTTTATTTTCTTTTGGTACTCCCCTTTGGAATTTTCTTATAATGTGTAGCACTTATTATTGGAACATGCATATTGGAATGAATTTTTTTGGCTTTACTTTGACTTCCAGTTTTGATGTTTTTTGGGATTTACTTTCATATCCCTCAATCCTACTAAATAAAATGGTTAATGCCTTCTATATTACATGTGATTCTATACCCTTGGTTCTAGTCTCCAATATGGGTCATATTGATGGTGGGTCTCAGGGTTCATTGTCTCTCCATCAATTCGAGGAATGAAGGGTTTGGAAATCTATTGTCCCTTCTCTCATCTTAGTGAAGGTGGGCCGTGACAATGATCAATTATGAGAGAGAAGCTAAAAGAAATAATGTGATAATAATTTAGACTTGATAAATTTTTGCATGAATATGTTGAGATGGGATCACATGCATAAATTAATTAGATATTACATGGGAAAATAATAGAACTTCTCTATCACAAGGTTGACATTCTAAGGAACAAAAAGCGGCTACCATTAGGATTACAATACTATCATGTATTATTGATTATCTTCAAGAAAAAAATAAGATGATTATTCAGATATAAAAAACTAATGATTTTGATGGGTGGTTACAATAGTATGATATTATACAATTATAGATCTAGATATATGGTGAGATGAATCCAGATATAATCTGATGAGCAAGAAAAATATCTATTTATGATCATTGAGATGATGATTGAAGGCATTCCTTATTCCATGAACATTATTTACTATATCTTTAGTTGATGTACCTTTTTTGCATCTGATGATTCCTTTATGTGTTTTTATCTTCTCTTATTTCAAATAGTAAGTTCTCTAAAGGATTTTTTTGTTGAATAATAGATTGATGTTTCATGATTATTTCCTCTATCATTACATTTTTTCCCTTTATTTATTTTACCATCATTTTTTTGTTGAAAATGTGTTGTTCATCAACTGCATACTTTAAAACCACTATCACTATTATTTTGATGGGAGACTATAATTGGGAAAAATTCTCAATTCTTGATCAATATTTGTGAGAACATTGGGTGTTTGGTTCTATCATAGTGATTTATCATTTTTCGACACATTGATCAAATCATAACAAAATAAGTTAGATAATTGATATTCTAGTAGTTGGAATTGACTTATAAAACATAATTTGAACCAAATTTGAATATATAAAACATTTTTATTAAAATATTTTGTTTAATTCAACAATTTATAGTAATAATGAATTGATTAAATAAAGGAATCACTAGGGAAGGTAGTTATTCCATTTATGAATTATGTCCAATTTTAATTCACAATGGCATGTTTACTTCTATTTACAATTGTTATTTACTTTGGAAATTAGATTAGTTTTAATTCATACCATACAACCCCACCCCCCTTTAAAAAAAATAATATAAAATAATAATAAAATATGTGGAAAAGGAACACCTTATGTGATGTCACGTCAGGATATAACTCTGGATGTTTTTGAACTAGAGTATTTTTGAGATTAATAGTTTGATACAGGGATGTAAAAATAACACCACATAACCTCACCCATCAATTGGATTGATTTATAGATATTACTCAAAGTATATTTGGAAAAAAGTATATTATAAATATAAAAACTAAAAAACATTCAAAAAATAAATAATAACTAATGAAATTTAACCAACCCTTTGATAATGTATCTTGATATTATTCATAAAAAATGGAGACAGTTTCAATGCAATGAATAAAAATGAATTTAAAATAATTATTGAAGAACTTGATAATGATATTAATCCACAAGTATTGGATGATTTATTTCAATAACATCTTCATATTTGACACGTTTTTATTGAGTTAAATGTAGGAGTTCTTTCCTAAATTTTTTAGATGAAATAGAAGAATTTGTGGATAATTTTTAGGAATATTATCTTCTATAAATCAATTAATTTACCAAAAAGATAATATATGATCACGGTATTTCAACAAATTCAATTCAATTATATTTCAATATTTTGAACCTTCCCTGTTTTGAACTTTATAAACTTTAGAGTTTTACTCAGTCCCCTAATTTTAACATGGATGAAAAAATCACATTCACATTCCAATGAAGTGTTTGATGTGTTTCTAGAAGAATAGTTTTATTTGGGAAATAATAAGGAGGATCTAGAGATAAATTTTGAGACAATATATTTAGAATGTATTTTAGTTTCATAAATAGAAGATGAGGTTGTACGGTTTTTTGCTGAGGTTTTTTATTTCACCATAAGTGATGTGTGTAGTTTATTTGGATAAACTAGTGGACTCCTCTATTTTTATAGAATTTAAAGATATAGGATATTATTTTGTAATTTTTCCATTAACTAATGAATTTTATCACACTAAGATTGGGGTGAATATACCAAACTTTTATTTCAGATGTGACCTCTATCAAGGAGTGAAGTTGACAAGCTGTGGAAAGTAGAAGATGTTGTGGTTCCAACAATAAATGTTCTATCTAATGATAGAATGGGGATTCGTAACATGATATCTAGTTTTATATTGTATAAAAATTATCTCATCTTATACTTGTTATCCAATTAATTATTTTCCATTTTATTTGAATTGATATTACTTTATGTTACTGTTTTTATTGTTTCAATTGAATTTTAAAATCACTGTTTATTATAGGAAATGAATTAGAAATAAAGGAAACATATGAGATATTGAAGTATATTTTTCACCAATTGAATCTAATAAAGACTTCCTTCCATCGTTTATAGTAGATAAATTTTATATTCCTTGATCAAAATAATATAAAAAGCTGATGAATCTTTAAAAAAACAACCTCATTTCCTAAACTCCATAATTGTTTCACTTGAGATGAGTCATTATGGGATTAAATTTTAGCCTAAATACATTATTATGAACTTTCATGTTAACCAAGGGAGATTCATTGAGAAAAATAGTATGTGTATTCAAGTATATGTAACGGATAATAAAACATCTAATTCATGGAATTTTTCATTTTATATATCTCCTCATTTTTTATCTTATAAATTGTTTTTCTTGATGCTTTCGATTTTATCTTTACAATGATTTAAAAGGGATATTTATATAATCTTATTTGCATAATTATTTTTAATTTTTTTTATTTATATAATATTTTATGTTTTTTAGTATGCATTATTTTTTATCATTTTTTTCATTATGAGAACTATTTTTGAACACTTCATTAAAGATGAAATAGTTTTCACGCATCTTTTTTAAGCTAATTGATTGATATAGTAAATATTATGAAACATTTTTCTTATGTTGTGTGTTATTATTAATTTTTTGTATAGAACAACTACATTGAGCATTAATGAAACCCTTTTTCATGATTTTAATATAAAAAATTTAAAAAAAAATTGGACTTTAATTTGATTAAAAATGTTTCTCTAATATATAATCAAAATCAAGGAAAATTTGAGATTAATTTTGGTTGGAAAGGGTATTTCATTGTGATGAATTTTTCTATAATTTGAACCCATAAACAACTCTAAAATTTTTTAAATTTTATTTTTTTCACTTTTTTTATTGATTTATTTTCAATATTTCTATATTTTTCGATGATTGAATATTGTATAGACACATTAAAGAGGTAAATTAATTAATAGCTCTTAAAATTTTTTGGGAAAAAATATATTTCATTATTTAAAATAGATTTTTCTTTGTTAAATAATTTAATTGTTTATAATTCCCATTAACATTGAATTTTCTAAATTGGATTTAAACTTATAATATATGTATTCAAGTGAATTATGAAATGATTATCCAAATACATTTTGAAATCATTATTTTTTTCATTAGGATGATCGATGAGTAATTTATACACCATGAAGAATTATAAAATTTTATTATCCAAACAAATATTCTTATATATGTGGTAGCTAATTATGTGAGTCTTCACTCCTGGTTCCAAACATATGTTTTTACATTTTGTTTAATGATAATTAAAATCATTTTCATATTTTATTTTAAAAAATTAACTTTCATAATATTTTGATACGGAAATCTATTTTCGAAGTGAAATAATTTAATTTTAGGATGGTTAAATATTTCAATGCTTGATGAAATCTATGGGGGGCTCTATAATAGAAAAAAATTTATTTCCAAGCAATATTTCTGGTTCAATATACTTTTCATCCCACTAATATTAGATAATTGTATTCTCGAATAAAAGAAAATCATTATTTTTGGTGAACAGGTGTGGGTGTATTTTGATACATTTTTTCCTCATTATTTCATTTAAAGAATTGTGTTTCAATAAATAAAATATTTTTTAATTGAAAATAGAGAATATTGATTTTATTTAATAAAAACTTTAAAATTATGGTAAAATGTGTACTTCTAATAAATATTTTAACAATTATTCTAATTACATTTTTATGGAATTATTTAATTATTTTTATCCTTTAATTATTTGTTTAATGAAATAATATTTTTATTATTATATGCATTTTGTTTCTGATTTTTTTATTATTTTTTCTTAAGGAAAATATTGTGTGATTTTATTTTATGTTAATGATTATAT
This sequence comes from Viscum album, assembly GCA_963277665.1. Taxonomy (NCBI): domain Eukaryota; kingdom Viridiplantae; phylum Streptophyta; class Magnoliopsida; order Santalales; family Viscaceae; genus Viscum; species Viscum album. The sequence continues at coordinate 38,377,485 of OY728160.1, read as the reverse complement.
TTTATATAAATTAATTAAATAATAGAAGTTTTAATTGAACTATTAAATCAATGAAATGATTTAATATTTAATATATTTATATTAAAAATAATACTTATGTATATTTTATTACTTATTTTGTATGAATTATTTATTTATTTAATTAATATATTTTTTTTATAGTTTTTTTATTGTATTGAAAATTATATTTGAAAAAAATTTGTATCATAATTGAATGGTGAGAAAATGTAGCCAGAAATATATAGTACCGTGTATCTATTTTAGAAAATACGCCTACTTGTAAAATTGTTTTGCGGTAGCATTCACAGAGGGGTTTTTTGTATGTATCCACATAGAATTTTTCAATGGGGTTTATGTATAGCCATTTTATTTTCCCTCACTTAGGTAGTGGTTCAAATTTTATGTGAAAACCATGTACCATAATTTCATATAACAGATATAAAGAACCACCCACAACGATTAAGCATTTGATGCCACCATTGCAAGTAGTCACCATCGATAATGTTGATCTAAAAATGGCGAGACAAAGAACACTGGAATCATATCTATTGATTCAAAACTACCATTAATATCCATATTGAACCATCATTTTTACTCAATATAATGAAACAATATATTCCTTCTTTGAGATATTGATCCATCACAAAAACAATGGATTTTTTATTCCATCAAACGTATTTATTATAATGATCTTGATATCATGAAGAAAACACAATGGTGTGTGAAGATCCACTAGATGAAATTGATTTATGATCTTGGATCCCTTTTAAGAATGAAATATCTTAGACTCCATATTTAGAAGATAATGGGAGGACATATTTGATTTTAGAATAATGGTTTTAGAGGGAGGAAGAAGATACCAAATCAAAATAAACCATCTCCTAATGTGATAACAGTACAACATTTGATCATGATATTTCTATTGAAAAATATAACTATAGTTGACGACTGATGATGAAAAATGTTCAGATGTTGTTGAATGATCCCTGGACATTTCCATTGAGTATAATAATGGGGATTTAGATCTTACTGGATATTGAATTAGTCAAATCCAATGTTTTTTATATGATACAATGACCTCACTATTGATATACTTGTTGTGTCGGTCAAACCTGAACTATTAATATTTAATTTTAAAATTCACTATAAAATAATTTTGATGAAGTTAATGATCAATTTGGATTGTTTATCTAAATATGGAGGTTTTAGAAAAGTTATGGGGCCTTCTGGGAAGATGAATTCGAGTCTGAGATATTGATGAGTTGTGACTAAATACTTTTGAAATGAAATCCAATGAGATGCTAGAAGGTCAATTCCTTCCATTTTACCATGAAGAAGACTATTTTTATATTGGATTTATTTGGTTGAATATTTATTATGATTATGGTCAATTTTAAATTCTCATGAGGTGGAATCATTCTAGATCTAGTCATATGGTAAATACAATGGGTAATATTTATATAAAACTTGTTTCTTGAAATTTATTCCATGTTTACATATTTTCTTGTTGTGTTTGGGGAACATGATGTATGCATGCTTTTATATGTTACCATTATTGCATAAATATAGTTCCCGAATTACAATCATAAGAAATGTTAATTTTTCAGTGAATATAGAAACCTGATATGGTTTTGGATGAATATTGAGATTCTACTACAAATAATGTGAGTTGAATGTAGTATTGAAATGTTTCCAGGTGCATGGTGGGCTAGGGGAATATGCAAACATTAATTTTTTATTTTACAGGAAAAAGTAATCTCACATGTGCATCATATTTTGTATAGAATTAGAACTAACTAGAGGCTATCACATGGATTATCTTACTATCCATAATTTTAGACAAACTATAAAAAATAAAATATTTATGATTTTCTGGGTTAATAAAAAATATTTATTATGATGATATCAGATAGAGAAAAAAATCTATGAAAATGGAGGTTCGGAGAAGGAGAACAGAACTATGAGATCATTTAGTGATCTCAAAGAATATCGTATTCCATTCATAGAGATTATTATTGATTGGCTTTGATATTTTTGGACATGATCACCAATGCTTGTAGTGGTTGTACATTGTGGTTTCATGTTTTTACTACATTCGAGGTTTTAATCCTTTCTTATTTAGAACTATAATATCTATCTATGATTTTTTTTTTTGAACAATCAATTGAGGTTTGATAATAAATTCCCTAGTTATTACTTTTTCGTTTCTTTTCCATTCTTTGACCAACATATTGTTCATTTGGGTGTGTTTTTCATCGAGTTTGGACTATTCATTCGGTTTGTATAGAAGATTGATGTTTGACTATATTTTTTTAATATTATCAACTCTCGATCAATAATTGTGGGCACATCATGATTTAATGTTTTTCATGGTTTTCGATGATTGTGTAATATTTTTACCATCTTATTAGGAAAGGTTGTTGAAAATTGAGATTTTAGTTATTGTCCTTAACTTCTCAAAATTAATGAGATACAAGTTTTGTGATCTTGAAAAATGTATTGAGGGATTTTATTAAATAAATAATTTCAAATAAATTAATAATTAAAAACATGGGGAATCACTAGGGGCATTCATTTTTCCATTTTTATCTTCTACCCACTTTTCATTCACTTATAAGTGTTTTCTTTTATATCTTTGTCTATTAATATAGAAAATTAAATTATTTTCAAATACTTCCTTTGAAACCCCTTTGATAAAAATTAAAACATTACAAAATAATAATAAATTTCATTAAAAAATAAGTCATTAAATATTTTCTCATTGGGATAAAAATCTGAATGTCATTGTATTAAATTTTTTAGTAGATTAAATTTTTTCTGTTATGAGGTAAATATGACACCACAGAACCTCAATCATCATTTTAATATTTATCCCCTATAATGGGAATTGAATTGGATAATATAAATGTTACCCACCTAAAATACATTGATCTATAAAATGTAACTTATGATGTAATTTATTTCCATTAATTGATCTCATCAATTTTTTCAAGAAAATTACATACACTATGTCGTTATTTAACACATGTAAACAAAATTCTCATAATTTTGAGGCATTTTCTTGGGATGTTCTTTTCATATTCTAAACATATTGGAACATAAATAATTCTTCCTCTATATACTTTATGAAACATCAGGATCTCAAATTTTATTTATTTATAAAATAAAAAATATTATGTAGTAAATCATTTAATGAGATTGGTGGAAAGGAAAAAACACAATATTTTATATTACAACTCCCATATAAGTAGGTTTTTCATAAATAAAATCATTTTATAACCCATCCCATTAAATAATTATTTATTCCACCTCATTCAATCCATTAAGTACATTTGAAATTATACTATCAGAAATAGTAATCAAAAAATATCAAAAAATTATTATTCATTAATATGATGTCTAAACCATGAAACATTATTTATGAAAGTATGAAACCTTTGGTCTAACCCATAACAACGTTAGTCATTATATATCCAAATCCTTTCAAATTGTTCATAAACCCATTTTGATGTTACCCAATAAAATCTCATCGGTGCGTCAAATGTTATTCATAGAATGAAACCATTTAATGTGTTCTAAAACTTTGGTCAATATATAATTGACCAACTATTTTTGAGGTTATTAGTGCAAGTTTCATCTACTAGAGAACCACATCCACTTGTAAATTGTAAAAATGGATATATTTTATTAGGTAACCCACACTCATTTCATTACCAAAAATTATAATTTTCTCCTATAATTGGCCTTATCTTAAGGGTTCTAAATAATGTTTCCCCATCCTATTTTTTATATTCTACAATTATTTACCCCTCACACCAATTATAGTCATCCATAATTTTCATTCATAAATATTACATCATTTAAGATAAATATTTAAAATATTTTATAGTAATACGCATCACAAGACCATAATGGTTTAGTCTATTTCGAAACATGGATATGTAAAGAACTAATACATAAAATATAAGTCATTTTTGATTAATTTCATCACAACAAGAACTTTTATGAGACATATCATACTTAAAACAATTATTTCTAACCTGTGGAAGTGAAAGATTATAAATAATGAGCTCAAAATCTCAAGAAGGGTTATCATATAATATATCAATCAATGATCATAAGTGATTATAAGGTATGAATAACATTTTGAGTATATTATGAAAAATTAGAAAATAATACCCATCTATTCAAAAATAATAATCATGAATCATGGAATAATGTTTTATAAATAAAAAAATAATATATATGAGTGATAACTCATCAATATTCAACCATGATCCATAAAACATATCATAAGTATAAGACATATGATTGTAGAATAAGCATAATCATTTAAAACCATTTCTTTAGTAAATCCTTACTTCAAAGACTATCATACTGTATTAGTTTAACAACTCATTCTATGTTTACATAGTTGAGCTTCACTCCAAATACTATCTTATTAGAAAATATCCCTGATTAAATATGGTTAAATTACCATTCTAGGAATAATTATCCCATGTTATATTCACCTTAAAAAAATGAATTTGTGTTCTATAAAAGACACTCCCAATGTTGCCTTATAACAAAACCCTAACCCATAGTTTATAATAGAACCACTAGTCATATATATATAACTATACATATGTGTTCTACCATATCATAAAAAAATTATCGCATTATCATATCAATACCCATGGAAATAATATGGGTTTTTTTTTTGAAAATTTCAGAATCAAAATAAAATACCATATTGAAAAATAACAAATATGGTAACACTGAATCATATCACCACTAAATCATAAGCTACATTAAATGATATTATCATAGATGATGATTCCCTTAAACTAAAAGTAGAATATTTCTTGTGGAAAATAACATATTTCATTGAAATAAATTATTTATAAAATATATGTTTTCAAAATATTTAGGAAAATTAAAATAAAAAGGTAATCATTAATATGAATCTTTAAATAAAATAGTATTTATGATGGTGGTTAATGATCTCTATATAGTGTATATTAATATAATAATCTTTCCCCATTTTAAAAAAATATTTAATAGTTACACTTTTGGGAAACGAAAATATGGTACTTTTATAAGATGTTAAATAAAAAATGTATTTAGAAAAATAATTAATATTCTTTAGATAATATTCATGAAATTATTGAAACCATTTTAAATAAAATATAGACATGGATGAAAAGATTTCTGACTAAAGGGAAAAATAATGTATGGTTTCCTTTAATTCACACTTTTGTTATCTTCTGTAATTAAAGAGGGTAAAATGAAAAAATACATGAATAACAAGATTATAATTAAATACATTCTTTTTTAGACAAATAGATCATATAATTTCATCATTAAAAAATTTATGAATAAATAATCCAGAGAAAATGTGATTGTAATATGAAATGGTCGGGATTTTTTAATAAATAAATAAAAATCAATTGGATACCTAAAAATTTTATGCATATATGAATCCCATGTATAAAATCATGTATTGTAAAAGATTATTCATTGGTTATATTAACACAATATAGGTATGAAATGTTTTATTAACATTAAAACATGTCTAAATGAAGAGCATAGAGATGAAAAATTATTACAACTTTGGTATATTTTGAATCAAAATACATGTAAATTAAAACCTCACATTGATATTGAAATAGAATTTATTTAATTAATATTAGAAGACATTAATTAGGAATTCATAAAAGTACATATAATTACATATGGTTTGTAATATCAACCACTACTTATGAGTTTGAAAATCAGATAATAAAACCCTAACAACAAGTTCGTCATTATTTTAAACCTCTATAACAACTATTACAATATATTTATTTTTATTATACCTACATAAAAGAACCATAATGATATATATATTTTAATATATGGTAAATATATATCTTTTTAATTCCCATTTATTAACAATTAAATATTAAAGTCATCTTTTTAGGTGTTAGTTTCTTTGTTTTTCATATTTTTTTATAGTTCAGTAGTTATGGTCATTACTGTTTCATCATAGTTTCCAAATATACATAATATAAATCATGATATTATTAATATATATGTTCATTATTTATTTAATTACAAACATTTAGATAATGAAGGGATAAAAAATTATTTACATCACTATGTGGAGATTCTAGTCTATGCAAAGACATGAGTGATGCTTATATTTTCTTGATTGATAGAGATAAATAAAGGAAATTTATTGTTAAAATTTATTTAATAATTATTATATAATAATTATTATATATTTTCATTAGATATATGATTATTTAAATTAATGAATATAAGAAATGATAGAAAAATCACATAGCTCGATAAATGTGATAATTGACATATACGCACATGCAACATTATCATTTAAAAATGGATAATACAGTAATATGGTATATAATATATTATAATTTTAGAATAATATTTGATCTATAATTTGTCATAAATGTAAATTAAATTCATACTTATAATTACTCATGATATATGTTGATTGAAAATGTTATTATCACTACATAGAGGCGGTAGTCCACACATACGCCTGAGTGATACTTATATTTCCCATTTGATAGAGAATGCATGGAAAATGATTGTTACACATTCATAATTACCTATTAGTATATTTATATACATTTTTTATCATGTATTTATCTACATAACATGTTTTGATAATGTAAATGAATATATAGAATTTAATGAGCTCGTTTAATATTTATGCCACTTTTTGAGTGATCCCCTTTGGTATACACAATAATCCATAAAGGATTGGTTTTATTAGAAAATTAAAAAGATATAGGATTGATTTAAAAATTATAGGAAGCCTTTTTAGTAATTATTTTTCATGTTAGATGCTAAAATCATGTGAAAAATGAGGTGGATATGTTCCCTTTTAGAAGTGAGGGGAGAGAGACACATGGAATTTATCAAAAGATTTAAATTATACAGTCTAAAACTCATGGTAAGGTGTCTCCAAATGTATGACTATTCATATGAAGAATAATATATGGTTGAAATTTCTTCAACTAATAATAATTTTATAGGTTTAGGTGGTTATACTACCATTATGACAAGCCATAAAACAATTTTTATCCTTAACCATGGTAACAAGATTTTATTATTTTTACTATTCACATTGACAAAAAATAAACTTATAACTATTACACGATATTAATTATTCAGATTAATATTATATAATCAATCTAAACATATTAATTTTCTATAATTTATATAATTTTGTTTTAATTAAGCACAAAAACTTTAATGAAATCTCATTTTTAAAAGATAATGTTTTTAATTTTAAAACATAATTTACATCTATTCCATTCCATATAAGAGACAATAAAATGAATGAGAAAATATTATATTGAATATATAAAATATAAATTTATTGAAAAATTGTTAATATGTAAATACTAAACTATTTTTTATGACAAAAACACTTTATGCTAAAAAGAAGTTTATTAGAAATATGTTTTTTTGAGAATAAAGATTTACTTATACGAAAATAAAGTATAATGATAATTTATATGTAATTAGTTATATTATTCAACATTAAATTATAATTATATTACATTATATTGTATTTTAAGGATTATTGACACATGTATTTAAAAATAAAGGATAATTATTTAAAAATCTATTTTTTTACTATTCACTAAAAAATTAATCATTTTAGTAGAATATTAAAAATACACCCTAATATAATAATAGAACAATGATTTAAAAAATATTAATTTTATCTTATAAAATTTAGATATATTTTAAAAATTTATTATCATATTCGTTTACATAAAATGAAATAAAAATAACTTTTGAGGAGAACACTTTTTTAAAGAGAAATGATTTTTATAAAAAAATGGTAAATATTTCTTATAAATTAAACAAATAATTTAAATTATTTAAAAAATGTAATACATATTTCAAAAAATATTGTTATTACCCTTCACTCTTCATAATTTAATGTCTATATTATAATGTTTTACCATATCATGGTTCATATTGATTTAGGATTGGGTATAAAGTAACATATAACTAATATTTTATTTAAGTGAAAATATATATTAAAATATCAAGGTGTTACAATGATCACCTAAAATATAAATAACCCTTCTCTATTAGATGATTTTTAGAAGAAAATTTGTGCTAATTTTGTTCTTCTTACCTTTGTTTAATTTAAAATAATAAGGGGAGTGGATTACCATTTCATTTAGGATTCCTATATCGATTTTCATGATAATGAAATATTATTTAATAGCCCAAATCATATTTTTTAAATATCATAGTAATGATGATCATGAATTGGGTGATCATGAACTCTATTTGGGATAATATTTACTAATTTGTTTCATTAAACCCAATAATGAGGGATGTCGAGACCATTTTTTGGGGAGGATGTTTGTAACACCCTAAGGATTTTAATCTATTTCCTTTGAAATAAACATGATATATTTTATGTCTTTCTTTACAAGTGACATTCAGTATAAATGAAAAGTGATTCAATAAATATTTATAACTTATATATTGTATTTGTGAGTATGAGTTGGATAAAAAACATTATGATATATATGTTCCCTTGTTATTTATAAAAAAAGTAGTGATATGTAATAAATTTTGAAAAAATAATTTCATGATTAAAAGTATTATTTTTTATAGATATAAATTTTTGTACAAGATATTTTTTTATCAAAACTGATAAAATTTAACCCTTCCGGAATTATTTAAATACTTTATTGAAATTTAATATTAATAAATGATTAATAATCTATACAGTTCTTATCTAATGGATATAAATGAAGAAAATTCTTTTAAATGTTAAAAGAGTAATTATTTATAAAACTATTACAATGTGTTTAAAGTATTTTATTCTATATAAATTAAATAAATCATTATTTAATAATTTTTTATTTAAATTTATATATTATATATTCATTAATGAAATTTAAAATTAATTTTAAAATTTTTAATTGTAATGGAATGAACATAAATTGATATATTCATGAAATTAATTTTTATAATAATGGTTTTCTTTTGTGTTTTTGAAGCTTATTTTAAAATTATTTTTTCCAATTATGGAAATTTATTTATATAAAATTCAGTCCATACATTGAATCCTAATTTCCATATTTTTTAATAGTTCCACATTCATTTTTAGTCATAATTTAGAGTAAATAATGTAAAAATTTGTTTGCATGGTTATGGTTAAAACAGGATTACTAGAGGGTAAACTAAGAGATAAAGATAATAATGACCTATAAAATAGCCTAATTATTAATATTTTTATTTATTTCAACATTATATTATATGAAATTTTATTTATTTTCAATTTTCAACTACATTCAAAATAAAAGTTCATTATATTATTTAATTTTTGTAAGTAAGGACTATTGTGTCCTCTCCCTCACTTATATAAGGCCACATGTTCCTCTTTATTAGTAATAAACATTGATCCTTCAATATTAAACAAATACTACTCTAAATACATTATTTCTTACTTCCCTTCATTATAGAGTCCATCTTACTCTCCTAAGAAAAATATTTTATTTCAGAATCTTTAAGTCAAAGGAAGTCTCTCAAAGAAGAGATAAAAATAATAACCAAGCTCTTTCAACATTATTTATTCATAAACCATATCTAAACCAATTTCACCAATCATAACTTGATAACTATTATATCATAAATATATTTAGATTTTTTATGGTGGAACAACTATTTTCAACCGTAATTTCATTAAATGTAAAATAAAAGTTTTTTTATGTGTACAGGTGGACAACAACCTCAACGTAGCTAGATGATTCATTTTCAAACACTGCCACACATTAATAGATAAAATTATTTATTTAATAAATATATATAATATATATTCTATAATTAATAATCATTAAATATAATATCTTGTTTATCCTTCATCCCCTATTTTTTTAGAAAATGAAAATTATGTCCATGCGAATGTATGGACTATCATCTCCATGAATGGTGGAATTCATTTTTCTTGCTCTGGTTTTTTATGTATAGTTAAAAATATGTATGTAATGAATTTATATGTTATTTATAAATTCATTATCATTTTAGGGTTGATTGAACAAGGATCAATGTAAATATATTAGAACCATTAAACTAAAAAATATTTGAAAATAGAAATAGTTGACTACTAAAAATGTTATTGTAATAAATAATTATTAATTATGTGGCGTGGAAATATTTAAAGTGGTTTTTAATTGATATTATAATTTTTTATATGGTTATATTATATAATTTTTGTAAAACTAAATTTATTATTTACGAGGTTATAGAAATTACAATGGATATAAAATCTGACAAAATGGTTTTACATTATAAAATCAATATTTTGGGATTATATATGAATAAATTTAATATAATGAAATAATGTGATATATCACTGAAATTTTTTATTTTTTATTTTCTTATAGTTATTTTTGAAAATCTGATGATTTTATTTTTTTCCCCCATCGTTGTACTCAATGGTCTGAAAGAATGTTTCTGGGGAAAACTGACATTATTTTCAATTTTTTACAATCTATTTTCTTCCATATCCATATTTTCTTTGTAAATGATTCAAGAATGTTTTTAATATTATTCACTAATTATTTAGATTCATTTTTATCCACATTTTTCATTATATAATAATAATTAAAATAAATCTTCTTGTCATTTTCCTAATGATTTCCTTATTAAAAATGATTGAAAAAAATGATTGTTTTAACAGAAACTACATGATTATCCTCTCCCATAATTATGAATTTTTATCAATGAACATTAATTTATATGGTTCCACATATGGTTGAGAAGAATTTTTTTCCCAAATATCATAGTATTTTAATGGTTTTTATTAATTTTATAAAAAATAAAAGGATTATTTTATCAAAATTAATTCTTATAATCTTTTATGTGCATTTTCCATATATGATATCATCCATTGATGTTACTTATGATTACCTTGGTATATTTGTATGATACCATACTTATTATTTATCATGATGTTTTTTTCTTATGATAACAAAATTTAGATGAACCCCATTTTCTTTTCCAAATGTTATGATATGAAGAAATTATAAATGTCATAATTATATTATGACATATATATATTTGTGAATTTTGATTATGTCATGTGTCGTTATATTATGGACTTCAAATTAATTATGTACTTATTAATGTTTTGTGTGCTCAAATGATGTATGAGAGGTTATCAAAAATACAACATGAATGTATAATAGGTTATACCAAGACTAAATAAGGTTCGTTGGTGGTCATACTATGTATAACATGAGTTGAATGTCCTATTGGGTATCCCTGAAATAATATTTCATGGAATATGATAATTTTAGAAATTATTCAACACATTTACATCATGTTATTACACCAATGTTATTCAACCATTATTCAGGATCATTGATTCCAATATAATTGATGTAGTATGTGCCGCTTAATATTAGGCCATGAATCATGATTATGATCTATGAATTGTTGGGTATGATATTAAATTGCTAATATTGTGCTTTCATACCATTATGTGTATTTTATGGTCAAAATGACCATTTACTGATATCATTGTTTTTTAAAATTACTAGACATATCATCTCCCCAATTATAATTTTTCCTTCTCCCCATGATATAAATAATGCTTTTATGTATGATATTTATTATAGGCATACTAGTTGGGATGAACTTAGTGAGACATGATGTTGATATATTATGAACTAGTTGTTAATGTATCCACGATTCCTATGACACTACACCTTTATGGTTTTGGAATGGATCATAATTATATTTAATTAATATTCATCCAATAAGATGTAATATTTATTTCATTATTAGTTTCATTGCCTCAGTTAGTATTAGAGAATGGTTTTATTATTTTTTCAAACTAGGATAGGAAAACTATACTAAGAACCGATAGGACAAGGCTAAGAATAGGAGAACATCCAAAGTTATTATAAATAAAAATGTGTGGTTTCCTATAAAATACATCTCTTTATTAGTAATATAATTTCTATGTGAATGTCACATATTTTACCTAGGGGTAACCACAATAAAAGGGGTGTATTGGTGTTTAAATCAGTGATCTACGGTTCCTGATAGATGAGCCTAAGACAACACTCCTAGATTGACAATATTGGGAGTTTTTATAATTTTAATTCACATTTTCAAAATGAACCATTATAACTTATTTTAATATATGATTACCATGAATAACCTAGGTTAAACCAATTTTATTATATTTTGAAAATATAGTGACATGATTTAGACATCATATAAATGATTTTCATTATTATATAGTTTCTCACTAATATAATTATTTTTCAAACTAATTTTATTTTTACTCATTTAAAGGAGCCAGAAGAAACCATTTAAAAAATAATTTTAATTGATAATGTTATTCAATTCCCTTGACAAACTAAATTTTATTAAATATTTAATGAAAAAATATCATAGTAATGCTAACACAACTTCCAAAAATGATGAATCATTGTGAGATTACAAATGGGCTAAGAAGGGAATAATATTTTATTCAATACATCAAAAGGTAATATCCACATTCATTTAGTGGGTCCAAAAATCCAATTATTTATAAGTAATGGATTGATGCTAGTAAAAAACTATATATATATATTTTTCCTGTACTAAATGTGTTCTAAATTAATTTTGGTTATTTATCATTTTGAAGTTGAACCTTATTGATGGTTGACAGTTATCAAGAACATGAGAAATCAAGAAGAAATTGTACTTTTAGAGATGGATGATTTTATAAGGATATTTTTAATTGTAACATTTCACATATTAATCTTATAAAAATAAAAAAGTTATTCCTTATGATAAATCATAAGGATGATGAATCCATTAATACCTATGTGGAAAAGATTTCAATCCTTCAAATGTACACTTCTTGTATCATCATTGAACCTAAGTGTAACATTGTTCATTTCATTGGTGGATAAAATATAATCATATAATTGGAGTTGGAAATCACGTGCATTAGTAGTTATAATGAATTTGAACAATGTTATATCAAGAAATAAATGTTGGTTTTACTGACCTGTCAATATAATGGTTTTGATAAGAATAAAATGAATAAATTTATTGTAAGTTGAAATAAAAGATGATAAATGGTAGAAATTTTTTTTATTCTATATGATTGGATAGAAATATGGAGGAAATAATCATAATGGGAATAGTATATTTTTATGTTTGAAAGGGAAGGTCATTGGGAAATCCAAGGATAATGTGATGGGAAGAAGTTAGCTAATGATGCGAAAGGAGAGAATGATGAATATAATTGTCCACTCGAACAACACTATTTTAATTCTAGGATCTGTGGAAATTATTCTAAAAATTGATCATATTGGAGGGTTAGTGATGGTGAGCTATGTCAGAAACCTTATAATCCTTGAGACAATGATAAATAAAATGTGATTTATATTGTTGATAAGGGTTATGAAAATTAATTGGTTAAAGTAACACATACCATCTACTATTAATTTATTATTACATATTTTATTCTAGATCTACAAACACATTTAAATACAAATTTTTTTCTAGGGGTATCAAATGACCACCATAATGATAAAATTTGGAATTATTGGTGAAAACTAATAATGGTACAATTATCTTATATGAAGTTAATGATTCTTCTCTGATTAATGTTTTTAAAAAAAATTCATCTAGAAATCAGAATAGTATCCATCTAGTTGAATTTAATATTATTTTAGGAATAGATTAAAATTATTTATATATATCTCTTATAAATTTTATTGGAAGAGAAATAATATTTGATATTATAAAAAAAATATAACCACCTATTTTTGTGGGGATTAATATAAAAATACAACAGAAATTTTATCAATTGTATTGGTCTTGATTACTATTCAATGGGATTATATATCTTAGATAAGGGTAAACCTAAAAATAAATGATATTACTATTTTATGAGAGTTTTCTATATCATTATTGAAGAGATTTTTGTGTATTCATCTAAATCATGATTCCCAATATTCAGTTTAACCCAAACTAGGTGTTTCACATATTTTGAAGAAACTATATTGAATTGCATGAATTGAGTTCTAGGAATTGAACAAGAATCTCAATTTGAATGTCGATTAATGATTCATTGAGAAAAGTGTGTCTTGATGGGGTGCACAATTTTTTTTTTGATATGAATAAATAGGGATTAATATGAATTTTCATAGAGTATCAGAAAATTGACATGATAAAGATTATGAATAAGTATCATCTGTCCCATATTGATTATTAGTTCAAGAAATAATGAGGAGATATTTATTTTACAAATATTATTCTTTAGTATGGATACTTATAATTAGGGATCAAAATTTAATACATTCCAAATACATAATTTTCTATGATGTATAGACATAGTGAATTTATATTGATTCAATTTGGGCTTACTAATTCTCATTCTATATTTACAGATTTGATAAATAGAGACATTTGATATTAAATTTATCTATTTTTTTTGAATTTATAGTTTATATTCATATCGAATCCAATAATATAGAAGCACGTGTATATCACTTGATAATATTTCCAATTAAAATATGGTTTTAAAATATGTGTTCATAATTTACAAATTGTGTGTTTTTTTTCATAAAGTTCCTAATTTGGGTAATATGATCTCAAGGGAGGGTATAAAATTGGATCCATAATATGAGGAAGTTACTAAACATTGGTCTAGAATAACTATTGTTACTGAGATTCTTCTTTTTCTTATATTGGATAAATATTATAAATTCATTGGGAATAATTTCTCAAATATTTATAATCATATAACCACATTTAATATGAAGGGATTGATATTAATTTAGACTTCTGAGTGTGATTAAATATCAATGAATTAACGAAATGGTTATTAAGTGCATTTCTGCTCATACTAACCTACATTGGATTTGGGTTTGTCATTTATTGTAACGCATTGAGGAAATGGTTAGGATGTGTTTATATATAGAATGATATAGTGATAACTTCTTCCACATAACAATAAAATAATTAAGAGAAAAATTACCGAACTCAATATTTAAAGGTAGATGAAGTAATGTTTTCATTATAGACATGAGAGAATTGTATTTTTTTATAAATTTGTCATATATAAACTGAACATATATTTTTAATGTATATATTAATATTGAAAGAGTTAAATATATTATAGAGAAGATAATGGGATTTGATTAATTATTATGACTTCTCAATTCATTACCACCATTGGAAAGTTAACAATTCTCTAGATTTATTTATTAAAAATTATAATTCTATATTATCTATGATGAGGATTAAAAAATATCCATTATATATTTATTTTGAAATGATGGACCGAGAAATTTTGAAGGAAGAGGAGAAATATTATCTTGGTTGAAAAAATTCATCCATATATCAATCTGATGATTAAATAAGTGAGGAAAGAGGATATATATTTCAAAAAGATTGTAAAAAATATTCCTAAGACAATCATTGATTGTGATGGAATGATACAGTTCAATGATTGAGTATTTTTTACATCAATACCATATTTGAATGAAGAGCTATTGGAAGAAACCCATAGCTCTTCATTCTTTATTAATTCTAGAAGTATGAACATGTATAGAGATCTGAAGGAATAATTACATTATGGAAAAAATAAAAATAGTTTTTTAAAGTGTGTATCTAGGTGAATAGAATGTCAAAAAGTAAAAGGTGGGAAGTATAATTCTAAGATGATGTTACAACCATTAACCATACCAGAATGGAAATGAAAAAATATTAGCTTTTATTTGATGATTGGACTATCCAAAACATATAATGGTCGTACTATTAATTTGTTTGTATTTAAATTACATAATAAGTAAAAAATTACTATTTTAAATAAGATACGATTTTTTCATTGATTATCATTCCATTATATACATTAAAGAATTTTTAGGATTTTATAGAGTTCCAAATTCTACTGTATTTCATCAATATATGAGGATTACATAAAATTTTGGGAAATATATTCACTATGTTCTTGGAACAGATTTTTGAATTAGTACATCCAATTTACTAAAACAGATTGGAATCCTATGAATACCACAAAATCCCTATATGATATTCTAAGATTCTATACACTATATTATAAAAGATTTTTGGATCAACACCTTCCTCTTATTGAATTATCTTATAAAAATATATTCTACAAAATAATTCAGATGGATCATTATAAATTCCCCAATAGAAGGATAACGACAAATCCATCTTGTGGGATGTTGATATATTAATAAATTAGTTGGGACCAGAGTTAGTTCAGTAAATAAAAGATAAGGTTATACCCATTCAGCCTTAAATCAAGGAATTTTTTAGTCAACCAATTTGTTAAACTAACATTCATTAGCGATATGTAGAATTTGATAATGGTTCAAATTTACTCCTATGATTTTACCCATTTAATAAGGTTCTTTGAATAATAAATAATTTAAATCATAGACCTATATATGTAGGCCCTTTTGATATTCTTAATTAGATCTCAGTTGTATCTTATCGCTTGGTGTTTCAATCAAACCTCTCTCAGGTTCATGTGTTCAATGTATCGCTTTTGAGGAAGTAAATACATGATTTGTCACAATATTTTAACTCATAGAATGTACTAACAAAGAATAATATTTCTTATGCTGAAAAATTGATAGAAATTCAGGATCATTGAGATAATTTTCAACAATACAAGACTACTCATGTGGATAATGTTTTCTAGATGAATCATAAATTTAGGGAAGATACAAAGGAAATCAATGACATGATTAAGAAAAAATATCAACATTTTATTATATTCATGTTATAGAATCATGAGTGTGATATTCTTTTTACGGTGGGAATAATTTTACTCACATTTATTTTAAATATATTTTCTTTTAAATAAAAATGATATATTAGATAACTTTCTTGATATGCATCTTCAAGTCGAAATGAATTGTGATATAGTATACTATAGTAACCAATACATTAGATTGTTTTGTATGAAAAAAATTAATCAAATTTTGAGATATATTATTAATGGTTTAGGTTGATTTTTTTATTGATATGCACGTATTTTAAATATAATCATTTAATGATTAATAGACCAATTTTTCAAAGAAATGTATTTTTTGACATGTTATGTATTTTTATCTAAATAATTTATATTAATTACGGTTGAATTTTTATTTCAACAAAATATTTTGATTATATATAGAAATATATTAATAATAATTCACACATAATTTATATAAAGGATATGGGTGAAGATAAAATCCTTTTAATGTAAAAAATATTTATATTTCATAATGTTTTATGTCTGTGTTTTAATCATAATTAATTTAATATTCCATTATTAATTAATAGATTTAATTAAATTTATAAATTAAGTATTCATTAAAATATTTTAAAACTATTTGGATATAATTTACTAAGCACAGAACAATGGTAAATTCAAATTTATTATTAAAATTTTATTTTTATGAAAATGGTTTTTCATTAGGTTCTGCTTTCCTATTTTAAAATTAATTTTCACCAATTTTTAAATTTTATTTCATTAGTTTTATTACAACATTGGAATAATAAATTAATAATTTCTTAAGGATATATTTTTTATTTGGTTCTATAATGAATATAAATAATAGAAAAAAATACATGATTAAGTATAAAACTGATTTATCGGGGGTTCAACTAAGAGATAAAGGAAATATTGTAAAATAATATTACATAATAATTATAGGTTGTGATTATTTTGGAACTATATTAAACTAACATATAATTATTGGCCATTGGGATCCACATTCACTAGGTGATATTATATTTTTTAATTCTTTTGTGTTATCTAATGTGTATCTACTTCGTTACTTATAAATTGGAGAATAATCTCCGCCTCTATTTATGAATTTTGATATTGTAATTCTAGCCAATCCCTCCCAAAAAACATTCATTGATTTACACCCTTCATCTTATATCCCATTTTATTATCATAATACAAATCATCCAATTATCATGGTGTTTAGCAAAATAGTTCTCTCAAAGGGTTGGTATAATCTTAACCAAGATATTTGAATTTTATTTATTCTCCAAACATCTATAAAAAGATTTACCCATAATAAAATTCTGAATCAATTATAAAAAAATTTATTTATATTTTTCTATTATGGTGTGAAAACAAATAACCACATCATTTACATCACAGATGAAATAAAAGTATTACACATGCATATGTGTGCGCTAACGCCTCAATATCGTGATATGGTTTATTTTCCATCAGTGATTCAAATTGATGGATATAACAAAAGATTTAGTAATGATATATATATATATATATATATATTATATTTTATATAATTATGATTCGATAATTATAAAATAGTATTTATCATTATTTATTTTTTTTAAAATCAATAAAGCTTTCATGCAGACGTATAAACTATGATCTACATGAATGATGTAATTCATATTTCTATATCTACTTTTTATGGATGGTTTTAAATATGTATAAATTTAATATATTATATTTATAAAAACATTTACTTTATATAGATTATATAACAATTATAAATCTATACTTATTAGAATATAATAATGAAAATTTATATGGAGAAGGAAACAATTGACACTTATAAATAACAGTTTAATTAAATTATTATTATTAAATGGCAGTTGAAATTTTAAAATATAATCATATAAGAAATTATATGTATTTTTTTATAGAATTATAATAAATTTAACAGTATTATAAATAATATTAGATCACTTAAAATGGATGCCAATACTGAGATAAGCATTTTATTTTACAATCTAAATTTTAAAATGATTATTTATAATTAAATTTCCAATAATGAAATAATATTTTAAATCAAGAAAAAAATTCTCATTTTACCCTCTCTAAGTACTCAATGGTTTGATTAAATATTATTAAGGAAAATTAATTTTTTTGGTCTTTAATATTATCTTCCAGATGCATATTTTTTTTAAAACAAATATTTTGATTAATATTTTTATCATTACGTAGTGATTATTTAATGTCATTTACCCCAAGATTATACTTTTTCAAAAAATTTAAAATTAATGTTTCTATAATTCTTTTAATGATTACATTTTTTCCAAAAAAATTTAAGGAATTATATTATTTCCAAAATAGAATATGAATAATTTTATTGGTCATCATGACTACAATTTACAAAGAATTTTACCATAATATATTCTTATTTTATTTTCTATGAAAATTAATTCCTTAGTATTTTGTAATTTTTATATTTTAATTATGTTATTTAAATGTGATAAGTATATTTTCCATTATAAATATATTAGTTATTTTATTTTCTTTTTTATCTCTGATAACTTCATTTTATGTTACTTATGATTATTCAAAGATATAATCCAATGATGCAATCCATATTCATTCCATGAATGGTTTAATATTTCTAGGATGAAATATTTATGAAAAAAATTTATTTCCATTGGTTAATATATTATAAAATGATAAACGTGTTAATGTTATTACGGAAAACATTTTAATTTATTATGATTATGTGATAGGTAGGTCTGTTATAGCCTTATAAATAATTAGGTAAAGATTAAAGTTTTATGAACTCAAAGGGTGTATAAGAGGTTATCCAAATTCAAACAAGTGTATTTCTATGGTTAGACCAGTCTCGTATAAAGGAAATTGGTTTTTATCCCAATGATAAGATGTGATCAATGTCTTAATGGGTATTCATGACACAAGAATTATTTTATTATGATTATTCCACACTTTATTCCACTCTCTTATGAAATTTACAAAACTAATTTAATTATATCATGGATAATGTTATTTGATTCAATTTAGGATTCATGTATTTTTAGAAACCATTATTTATTCCATGTATCGTTATTATGATCTATGAATTAGTGGGTGTGATTTTAAAATGATAAGATAATGTTCTCATACATTTATTTTAATGATATTATTAAAAATGATCATATATGAATTTACAACTTCTTTAACCTTTAAGATAATTTTATGAAACCCTTTATTGTGTTTCCTTTTATCTTTTATTTGAAGAATTTTTTTATCAGTCAATATGTTTATGAATGGTTCTAGTTGTAATTAACATAGTGGGGGTTGATGTTATTCTTTTTTGTACAAGTTATTTATGTACCCAAGATTCAAATAAAAAACATTATGTTTATGGAAGAGAACATAATTTTATTTAATGAATATTCATATAATTGGATATTATCCTTATGTGTGCAATGATTCAGTCACCTCAATGTCCATATTAGTGACATGCCTATTTTATGGAAATATAAGGATGTATTTATAGACGAAATATGTGGTCTTCTACTGAAGCATGAGGTTCCATTTTACATTTAACATAAAACTATATCAATGAATATATAAATAATTCCTTGTAGGATAGACCCCATTGAATAATAAAAATTATAGAACCAACTATAATGAACTTTAGAAAAGGGTTTTATATACACTAGTGCTTCTCAATGGGGAGTATACACCCTCTTTTAAAAAAATAAGGATGGGTTAATGGGAATTTGTATTTATTTCCATGATATAAAAAAATTACGATAAAAACATGTATCCACAACCCTATATTAATAATATTTTTATTCAAATCAGTAGATCCCAATAATTCTCTTATATTTATATTTGATCTATATGTCATTTTTTAAGGTTTAAAGGGAAGATATTTCCATGATATTCATCCCTATGTGGTATAGACCGTATGAATTTATAGTAATCCTTTTTTGTCTTATAAATAATCCATTTATATTCAGAAATCAAATTAATAGTATCTTTAGAGACTGGTATGATCAATTTTTTCTTGTCATTAGAGAAAACATTTTGAAATATTCATAGGTAAATTGATATAATGAAGATCATTTAAATAATTTGGAAAATATCATAGGGGATAAGTAAAATTATTCCAAATTTATCATTTTTGAATTGAAACTATATAAAAAATCATCCAAGGGTTAGAGAATTACATTTGGGGGATTATATATATATCCATTAAAGAAATAATTTTTCATACAATGGCATAGAACGACCAAAGTAACTGAGATCCAATGCTTTCTTGGAAAAAATGAATAAAATTAATACCTTTTGATATAATTATCATGGTTATAAAATAAAATAATGAACATAACATGGAAGATAATGAGGATCTATTGGGAATGTGAATGTTAATCATGTTTTATGGAACTAATAAATTGATTAGTCAGTACAACATTACATATATTTAAATATAGTTTAAAATGGTTTTTTATATATAGAAATTCATCATCAAAGGTCTTGGGATGAGTATCCTTTAAGAATAATATGGTAATGTCTTATTCCTAACAAAAATTAATTAATCATGAGAAATATTACATAAAACATGATTTTGAGTTGGAAGTAGTGATATTTAAAATAGATATTTGGTGGAATTATCACTGTTATGAAAAGTGTGATATCTATATAGACTACAATATATTAAAATATATATTCACACATAAGGATTTTAATGGGTACCATAGGAGGTAGTTATAATTGATAAAATATTATGACATCAATGCACTCCCATATGGGAATGGTAAATAATGTGGTCGATGCCCTATGTGGAAAAGATCATGCTACCATATATATGAATAGGATTTAAAATCACCACATATAGATGGAAATGTAATTATGAGTCTTGTATTCATAAGGGATGGTGATAAATATTTTATTTCCTAAATAAGTTCATATACATCATTTTATTTGAAGATAAAATAATCTTTATAGGATGTGGCTGAGATATAGAAAAAGGTCGAAAGAATTCTAGTGTTCAACAATAATAAATATAGATATTTTTTTTTGAAATTGAGGTATTTGTCCCATAAAAAATATAATTAAAGATATATCATGTAGATTATGTTTATATAATGTCTTTATATATGCATCTATTATGAATTAAAATTTATATATATATATCTAAAAAACATATTGAGGGATACCATAAATTGGTAGATCATGAATTATGTATATTGATGCATGATATTCATATATGTTAAGGATATATGATATATTTATTATCTGATTATGGGAATATTTCTCATATATGTATAGAAATGGGAGGAATCCCCATTGGATTTCATCCTATGACTCCCTGGGATATCAAGGGACAATAATCACATTTAGGGTGAAGTTGATTGCCTTGCAATGTTAGTTCATTTCATTACCATAAAATATTATTTCTATCATGAAAAAAATTCCATGATATGTAAAAGGGTGGTGGTAATTAAGCATAGTGTACTAATCACAATTATATTTGATCGATATCTATCGTTTACCTGAAGGATCAGGAAAGCTTGTCTATGAGAATTGGATAAATATATAAGTCTTAGCACTACTTAGCAGACTCATAAATATGGTCAGTCTGATATAACCACTCCAACTAAAATGATTATAATATGATCTATTTTAATTTATTTTGAATGAAAATCGGGATCAACACCTTCCCCTAGTAGTGTTATCATATAAAAAAAGTTTTCATTCTAGTATTTTTATTGCAGTACATGAGGCTCTATATTGGAATAGATTATATACTTCAACATTATGGGATGAATATAGAGATAATGAAATTATTTAAGACATAAATTTCCAATAATTTAATGAGAATGATAAATCCATTCATCAACATATAAAATTTACTAGTAGTTGATATATCATTTATTTGGATATTCATGGATCAGTTGAGTTTAAAATTTTTTAAAAGGTGTTCCTATAGTCATCTCCTTGGAAGATAGTCAATATATTTATAAATAAAGTGAAGATTATCATTTTTTATATTGGGAAATTCAAGAACCTTGATCGCATTTGGTATATAGTTTATAACTTATTAATCTCTCTAGATTATTCCAAAGTGAATTATTTGTTTCATGTATCTCTTTTATGTATGTGAATACCTAACAATTAAAATGTAGTAGTCTCAAATGCTATGAAACTAGAATGTGGTATCTCATTAATGGAACAATATATAGATATTAATTATCTAAAAGGAAATGCACTACAAAATAAGACCAGCTATCTATATAAAACAATATAGGGGCACGATAAGTTCAATGATGTTATGTGGGATTCTAAGGGTATAATTAGAGAAAACTACCCTTAATTGTTTTCTTCTTAGTATTAAAATTTCGATGTTGAAATTCATTTTAAGGTTTTGGGAAATATAATATCCCATGATTCTATAAAATACTTTTCCATAAATCATGTTCTTTATCATGCCATTTAAATACACCTAACTAGAAAAAAAACAATGATACAATAGTAATCTTAAATTATTAAAATATATAAATTATAATATATCAATAAAATTATTATATATTAATAATAAGTGACCAATTTACGAAAAAAAATTCTATTTTTTTCCATAATAAAAAACATTTTTGCATAAAAATAAATCATTCCTTAAAAATAGTTATTACTCATTATGTGTGCTAATATAAATAATAAAATTATTTATAAATGATTGAAATTTTATTTGTTAAAATTGTTTTAAAATATTGAATATTTATTTCCAACTTATTTAAAAAAGGGCCGTTTTATTTTTTCAGATTAAAAATATGATTAATTTATTTAATAAAAATATCCATGATAATGGAAAAACAATTAACAATTTATTTACTTTTTTAAATTTTTATATGATAAAATAAAGTAATACATTAATAAAATTGAATATAATATATTTTTAAACCAATATATAACTATATTTACAAATATACATCTAGTAATTAACGCAAGGTATTAATAACAAAACATAATGATGATAACAAAATTTTTCTACAAAATTATTTTTAAACACAGTAAATATTTTAAAATAAAAGTTAATTTTAAAATTGATATAAATAGAATTATAATGAATACATACTAACTTTAAATTCATCGAGAAAATTGTTGGTAAGACTGATTATTTTATATCATTCTTATAACATATATTACTATGCTAAAAACTATTTATAATGTTTTGGAAAAATGATTGTAAAATATAAAACACTAATTCTAACTGACCTAAACATGTATGGACCAAGTGTGAAAATGGGTTTTAGATTATTTTTTGACCTTATATCACCTCTCAATTGATTATATTCCAATTTTGAATATTTTTACTCTTCAATATATTAATTCGATTGTTGAAAAGTAATGGTTGTTTAATAAAGATCCATTTTCCTTACATATAAAAGGGTAACATTTCCTTCAATTCATTACACACTCCTTTGAATCCATATTATTATATTTTTTAAAAGAAAAATATAGATAATGAGAAACCAATAGATTTTAAAATTAAAAAAATTACCTTACACAAGTGTTTCATTTTAAAAATTCAAAATCCTTCTTGAAAAATTCGATATTTAAACTTCCACATATAGTCATTCCTTGAACACTACACCCAAAAAATTTCATACTAAAACACTTTCATTTTTATCTTTCGTGCAACATGACTCAGGTTCTAAATCCTTTGGTCTCAATTATATAGATAATTTATTCTATTTGAACGGAAATTTCAAGGAATTTTTTTTTGTAAATCAATGTATGTATTTTTTAATACTTAGTCATTTCATCTTAATAATCCTATAAAAACATCTTCTAAAAACTATAATATAATAAATTTTGTATTTTTAATATAATATAATTTCATTTCATTAATATATAGTCTATTACTTAATCCTTTCCATCCATTATTAAAAAAACATTGCCTACATATCCATGAAAAATACCATTATTGCAACTCAAGAAATCGACATATGATAGTACAAGATTAAAAAGATAAATATAAAATAAAGAAAAACCAAGGATTGAGAGGGAACATGTATTTAAGATACTAAGGGAATGAAATAAGAGCATTTAATTGAAATAAAACATATTTATTTTAACTCCCATAATTATCTCATAAATCACATTAAGCTCCTAAAACATAATGGGATAACCAAGGGAATACATAAACAAAAGGGATGAATTATAATGTATGGTAAGGTAATAAGAATTATAGTGAAGCTTAACATTTGAGTAAAAAGGAATAACATGATTCCTGAAAAAAAAAATATCATGAATAATAATATGGGATCATAACATAAAGTACATGGAATTATAATATCATATAAATATAGGAATGTGGTAATAGAAAAAAAACATTACCTAAGTATAACTCAAGGATAACTGATAGCACAATATGACATGGTATACAAAGTCCTGTCATGGTTTATTTTTACTCCTTAATTCCATACATATAATATCATAGCATATCTAAATTACCCATTGAATTGGGGAACAATATGGTTGTACTCATCACAACACATGCTTTCATTTATTTTATAATATAAATCAAACATAATGTATAAACATATATATTAAACATGTAATGAAATGATATTAATAATCATATCTTATTGATTATGTATATATAATATCATATTAGATTCTATCTAATTAGGTACTAAAAAACTAATGTATGTTAATAATTTTAAAATAATCAAGGTTTGTGAAAGAAATTTCAAATAGTAGTGACTATGTGAAATAATATTCGATAGATAGTTTTTGAAATGTTATTAATAACAATTATTTTAAAGAAAAGGGTAAACTATATTTAAAAATTTAATGATCATATTAATACCCTCAAAATACAAAATTTATAAAAAAAACATGATAAAATGAGAAATTTTAGAAAACATGTGGTTCTTAAAAAATTTATGTAGTGCTCCCTGAAATAGTGTAAGAGACAATTATGTTATGTTTAATCGAGTTATCAAAAATAATGATATTTAAAAGGGAAATTTTAAAACTTATATATTCCAATTAAAATTTCAATTAAACTAGTTATATATATTGTGAAAATATAATATAAGTGAATAATAAATATAGAGGGATAAATTGAGAAAAATATATTGAAACTGTAGCAAATTGAAAATAGGGTATTCAGGGAGATCCCTTAAACTATGTTCGAGAATCCTTATACAATTTGAATTTACATCACGAATAATAAAAATAAATTCATTAATTATTTAATTATTATACTTATCCAACTATATTTTTTACTATATTTTTTTCATTTAAAACCATTTCAATTAAATATTAGGTTTAATTTCACTATTCTAATGGTGTTTGTTTCCTTGTTCAATAGTCAGATCGCTTGAGGATAATTTTAATGGTTCTTATTAAATTGGAATACAACTCTAAAAATGAAATAAAAAGATATTAATGTCCTTATAAAAATTTAAATTCTCACAATTATATATATGTGATAAGCTAATATGATGAATCGTTTAGTATAAATGATAATGTTATATGGTAAATTATGTTATGCGGGTTTATAGACCATCACAAAATAGTTTTGTTTCCCTAATATAATTTATATATATTCATTCAAGAATGTGACAAAAATATAATATGATAATTCATTTAATCTTATTACATTATAGGAGAAATTTAACATTCTATGAAGGTTGTAATTAAAAAGAAAAATTTCACTATCCTAGGAAGATATAGAAAAACATAACATGGACAATAGTTCATTTTAAGAATATGAAGAGAATAGAACAGGATTGTTGATAGATATAGGATAAACATAATAATATTATTCTGTATAATTTTTTTTCTAGAGCTATTATTCTATTATTTATACATGTGTGTAAGATAACATATAATAATAAATAAATTGATAATAGGTAGTTTAAAAAAATTAAACATTGAGTGTGGTATTCATGAAAAAAGAATCAGGGCACTTGGAATTTGTTCATTTATAAGAATAAAGACTAAATAATATGGGTAATAGGATTGTGAAAATAATATTTTAGAATCTTTCATGCACTTGGTCGTAGAATATTTTAGGTGAAGGGGCGTTGAGCGGTGGGTGGTATTTTCAAAGAGAGAAGATGGGTGTTTTTTTAAATTATATTCATTAGATTTATATTTCAGATCAATTCTACAAAAATTGTCGATTTATTTAACTATATATAGTTAAATTTTAATTTTAATTCAAACTAAAGTGATTATAGGTCATCAAATTTGCAATTAATCATGTATTTAAATTAGAATGTTAAATATCATATTTAATCAAAAGCCACTATACATGAAATATTCAATAATTTTAGAAAAACACTAAAAATATACCCTAATTTTTTTGGAATTATATTCCATAAATTAAATTAAATTTATTAAAATAATTTTATAAATATTATAAAATTAATTTTGAAATTTATCATTATTTATTTGAAAAAATTCTAATTTTTATATTACGATAATTTTTTTGACCATTTCGAAAAGTATATATTGCCTCGTAGAATTATATTATCATAATAATACATCAAAATATTATTTTATAAACCCAATTTATAGAAATAATCAATGATTTATATTGTTATATTCATTATAAAATTAAAACTATTATGTATATGGTTTTCAAAAATACAATCACTTATTTTACAAATGTTAAAATATTCAATTACATGAATAATGATAAAAAATATCATATATTTTTTTATAGGATAACTACAAATTATATTTGACTTAATTAAGTGATGATACTATTTTAATTTCTCTATTACTATTAGTAATGTTCATATTTAAATTCCAATGGTCTGATTCTGATGGCCATATTACTATTAAAATGATCAGATTTGTAACAGTCATATGGGTTCCATACATCATATAAATACCTCACACTTCATTCATTATTCATTCAAGTACTTTTTCATTCATGGTTATAAATCTTATCATTTCATAGATGAATATTATTTTATTATTATTATTATTATTATTATTATTATTATTATTATATCAACAACTATTTCAATAAGGGTTGTTATTCTAGTTGATTAAAAATCTCCAAATTATCATAATTTAGTTATATTACTTTATATTATTTATCCCATTATAATATTTTAGATTCTTGTGGACATGTTTATTGCCAATGGGGAAATTCATTTGATAAAATTAAGGGTCGTTACATTCTTTCCCCTTAAAACATTTCACCCTTTAAATTTCATTTTATATTCTATAGTTAAAATATATGAGGTTGAATCTTTTTTATAGAATCCACTCGTTTTAATGTCACCTCTTAATAATGATCATTTCTCCACAATACTTTAATTTGGTTAATTCTCTTCCTACATAGATCATTTTCTCTTTAGTCCAAGATCATAACTGATTGATCCTCATAAGAAAGATCCTTTTTGATATGTTCCACGTCTAAATTCAATAAATGTTATGGATCTAGAATATACATCATTGGTAGATATAGGTTGAATATTTCATATATTTATAGAGATTTAGTTCAAGTAATCTAAAATAATCCAAAAATTTGATGCAATAAATATTATCAAGGTGTCCAATGTACCTAAGATTAAAATTCCTTTATTCATAATTATCCTAACCCCATCCATAGATATTTAGGGAAGAAAACATTGTATATAACTTTAAAATCATTCTCCCATTGATTGTTTTCATCATATCACTTTTATAGACAATGAGGATCCCTAATGTGCTGATAAATGGTCTTGAACTTTTCTCTTATTTCTGAAATTTATTTATTTCCCAACACCTTTTAGTAACCATATTCATTGAATAATGTATGTGTATTACATTTCTTATTATAATGGGATTCATATGAATCCATTTACATTCATTAATGAAAGCTATTATTGTATGTTAAATGCTCCAAAGGAAAATTCTGATCTCATACTTTTTTGAAGTCTAACAGGTATTATATAAATATAACATCTAGTGACTTGATTGTCTTATTTGGTTTGTTAAAATTTTGGGGATTATAATATGTAATTATGAATAACTCGGTGTTTAGATAATGTTGGAAATTTTTCTATAAAATGGTGGAAAACATTTAATCTTGTTCAAATGTGATTGATATCAGTGCTACAAGTTGTCTCACTATTTATCTAAGGTATATTCTTATATGTTGATTGAATTAAAAGACCTATAAAACTATAGGGAAGTCAATTGAATTTTTATTACGATCCAACAACACTAATATTACATTATAACATTTGGATATATTTGGATAAACATTGACAATATCTATAATTATTTTCTCTCATTTCTATTTATGTATGGATAATGATTGCATCATCGCCATGTATACTTTCCTACCATACATCACCTTTTGATATACCATGAATGTTTTTGTATATTTTATGACATATATATTCAAATTGTCCAACTAATAGAGCTCTTGGATATCTTGTTGCATCATCACTATACCTGGGAGGATGGAGAAGGTCTATCTATGTGAATTATCCAAAAAACCCAATATTTACTCATAATTTTACGGCCCACATTTTCACAAAACAAATCTTAAAAGTCATACTTCATCGATTTTAAAATACAATTATTTCCCTATTCGTATGGGTTCAACCATCTTCTGGATTTACAAATTATCTATTTTATAATCTTTTATCTCCTCTACAATGAATGGTTGAGAAATCTCTTGAGAAACGAATGATGATGTTCCTTACAATATGATTCCCATGACTATTATTTTCATGTATATGATGATCACATCTATCAGAATTATCATCATTGATAAGGTTATAGTATATTTTTTACAAAGATAATATTTCACATTATTCAATTTTCCAAGATGGTATTTCATTGATCTATCATAGTCTTTGATTAGAAAATACCATATTTCATAGTTTATATTATGATCCTTCTATAATAATATATATTTTTTTCATTTTGATTGATATATACTTCACACTTCCCCAAATATAGATAATGTTTGCTAATTTTTAATGTAAATATCGCCATAGCTAACTTCATATCCTGCATTGGTTAGTTCTACTAAGAAGATTTCAACTACCTTGTGGCATATAAAATCACATTATCATTCTATAGTACTAAAAATCAAAATACCCTCTATGAAGCCAAATTTTATACCAAATAAAATTTCCACTTATGGGTAGTGTATGTACTGGTGTTGTGGTAAGCATATTTTTTTGTTCCTTTAATTTATCGTCAAATTCAGTAGTCCAATAAATCTTCACTACCTTACAATTCATCTTTTTAGTGGGTTTTACATTCATGATAGTTTTTCTAGAAATTATCATTAAAACTTATCGAGTTCAAGGAAAATATAGATCTTCATTATAGATACTGTTATGTGACACTTGTCAATATCTTTTATCTTAGAAGTGTCCAAATATATCGCTTTTCTGTTGATAATATGTACTATGAATTGTACTTCTTCCATCTACATTTAATATACTTTCTTATATCCCATCCTTTGACAAAGTATTAGTATAGAATTTAAATTCTCTTTGTGCTTCTTCTTTATTTTATATTATATAAAAATATCATCTATAAATAATAATAAACATATTTTTATGTAATATTTATATACACTTATCATTATTTCTATTAGTATTTCTAGAGTATTAGTGACCATATAGATCATCATTATGAGTTCATAATGTTCATTCCTACTTTCAATGGAAATCATTGAAATATATTACATCTTCTCCTTTAATTGTAGATAACCCCATCAAAATCCCTCTTTAGAGAAGTAATGGGCCCCATATAGTTGATCAAACAAGTCATAAACCTAATATAAGGGATACTTGTTCTTTATAATTATTTTTTTTGAGTTAATGATAATCAATTTACATGCATATAAATCCATCCTAATTCGAGAAAAAAATTTCTAACACACCCCATGGGGGGAAATGAGGCATATAAATCACTTTTTATATTTCTATTATTACAGATTATTTAAATCTTATAACTTAATAGTTTTCATTCTATAATTTTTATTATATATGGGAAGAGATCTTGGTATAAGTTCCATTCAGAAACCAATATCTCATTCGGGGGGGGAGGAAAGAGAACTCATCAGTGAAAACATCATTATATTAATTCCCAATGGGAATGCTTTCAAGCATGATTAAATCCTTTTCCTTAATCATTATATCTAGATATTCATTCTCATGAGGAAATAAGATACATAATTTTGATCAATATTACAATGGAGGTTTATCCTCCTCCTAAAATTTTTATTTAATCATCGGATGACTTAGGATGTGAAGAGTTATATCCCGATCCTAACAGTTAATATTGTATTTATACAAGGACACCCAATCCACACCTAATATAGAATTAAATTCCACTAAATATATATGAAATGATTTTTGGGTGGTTGAGTTGACAAATGATGACAGTTGAGGAGTTATATAGATTTAATTCAATAATTTTCACATTTTATGACCTGAATGATATCTCAAACCCCATGTATTGATGTGGTGATTGAGTTGTTCTAATAAATATTCAAAATATGAAATAATGTGTAGAAAATGAATCAAAAAGTATATTTTCTATTTGAGAATTAATAACTGGCATACCTTCCACCACATCAGTTCTTGATCCACCCATGTAGTAGTAACCATATGTAACATTCATTTATCTCTAGGCTATAGAGGGAATTCTTATTGTTTTTCATAGAATACCCTTGGATTGTGGAGTTGTATTTTACAAATATCTTGTTCCATATAGTGTAAACATTGTAAAAATAGATGAATATTGATATAACTCTTTTTTCGGCAATCACATTAATGTATTTCTTTATCTCTCTTAAAATTTTGTCATTTTGAAACCCCTCTATTTAAAATTTGAAACATAACCCAATTAAATCTGAGATATATTTTGGGATCATTCCATAAAAAATGATGACATTTGTGAATTTGTGATTTCATTACTCTATGAAATTTATCCATTTATCCAAAAAAATTTAAACTCCATTTTACAATTCATAACCATGATACAATTGAGAGTCACCACTTTCAATATTGACCCTAATGGAACAATAGAATATTAATTCATATTTTTCAAAGTTACTATTTTGTAAATATTTTAATAGACTCATCTTTGATACAGTAATGAAGAATATCACATTACATTCAATGTTGATGATAGTGTTGACAATTTACTGCAGAATCATTCTAATGTTTTCCTCATATAACCTAATATAATTTTCCTTCTTTTAAATAAATATAAATAAATCCCTTTCCATTTAAATATAATGGGATTAGTGAAAATAATTATTGAAAACTATTTTCTTCAATCAGTCCCATTACATGTAATAAATTTCCACATGGGAATATCTATTCATGATCAATTTTTATTACTATTTAGATTCTTCCTACATGTGATAAAAAATGAGTATTAAATTCTCTTTATTTAATAATTTTATAATTGGGAATATCATCTTAATGGATTAAATTGTGTATTCAGTGATAATGAGATTAGAATATCCATGAAAGGTATGAATATTTTTTTCATATAAAGGACTCGATTGTAACATTATAATTCTTCGGAAAAGATGGAAATTAAAAATTATCCATGTTATTATTAATTACAAGAGTAACTTGAGACAACACTTCCATGATGTTCTCCGATTTTGATCCCAAAAGGCTAGTTATCTCATTTGGTGAATTATCACATTGCAAGTCATATTGGTTATTAGAATGGTTCATCCAATTTACTATCATTAACAAATATAATTGAAAGAAAAATGGGATGTAAATTATCAAACCAAAAATAATATAAAAATATGTCAAAAGATTAGGATGACATTATTAGTGACATTTAAAGTGTAACATATGACTCTCCATATTTCAATCTATGATATAAATGTTAGTTTAAGTATTAATTTTCTTTAACATAAAAATCTCTTCAATTTCATCATACTAGTATGTAAATAGTTTTTGATTCTTCAAAATAGAATCCCACAAGAGTGTCAAACATGGTTTCCAATAAGTCCTCGTTGGTGTGCACTACGTGAAGGCCATGTTAATATTGAATTCAGTATTTTGGGTATATTATCCATAGATATAATTATACAAAATACTTATCCTCTATTAGTATATTGATATGGAAGTAATTACTCGGAAACCACTTTCTCTATACAACACAATGATTTCATGATAATATCCTTTACTTAGTCTTATCTCTAGGTTTTTAACTAAGTTATTCGAGTCCAAGTAATGAAAAAAACTAGAGCTTCCTCTAATTTCAAATATTGTTACCCAATACCACTATATGGCCTCCCACCTAATTATTACAAAAAAATTTCATTACATTGTTTGAAAAAATTATCTTTTATTGTTCAATTTCTTGTAAATATGGTACATAATACCTAAAAACAAAAAACATTCCATAAAGATACATTAAAGTAATCATCATTGGTTCATCTTATGTTATATTACTACATCTCATAATCGGGGGGGGCATACATCAAAGGAAATGATGTTCATAAGTCCTAGCATGGGTAAGAAGGTAATTATAGAAAAGAACATGGAGAATATCATAAAGTCACATGAAAATGAAAAAGAGATATATGATATTGAAAATAATATTAATATTAACATGTAAATTTATATACAACATTTAATAAATTAATTCATCAGCATATCACTAATTTTTATCACATAGGTATCAAAAAAATTATTAAGGTTATTCACCAAAGTATTGTAAAACATGTCATCTCTTGGAATTAAATTCATTACCTAATGCATTGAAGAACTATCAGGGTACAACTTTAATATGTCATAATTAATTTGAGACACATATATTATAAAAAAACATTTCATAATTATTTTATGGAGAATAAAATAAATGGGTTTAATAATAAAATCATGACATTTACAATAAATCGTAAATACAAGATTTTTATGAAATTATTAATCCATGAAAATTAATGGTGGGTTTCATGTATATTAGTACTAAAAAAATAGTACATTATGAAATCTAGGATATTAAACCTAGAATAAAAAGATATTTTGGTATTCAAAATAGAATTTAATATATGTTCTTGACAAAAAAGATATAAACCTTGAAATAAAATTCAGTAGCATAATGGGTGAGAAACTTGGTTTTTGAAAAAAGTAAAAATTGAAGGAACAAGGGTATTCAATAAATATAAGAATCTAAATGTAGTTATGGTATATAATAAAATAATCAACAGAAAATATATTTTAAATTTTAAATACATACCACATAAAAAGGTAACTTAAAATGAAAAGTTAAGTTCATTTTTCCCATACCTTGAAGAGTAAGCCCTAATACTAGAATATTGGGACACTGGGGGCTTTTGAGCACCATGGGAGGACTAAATTTAAGTTAAAGGTTTCATGTATTAAGGATGGATGAATTGGGAATGAATTATAATGGATAAATGGTAGGGTATTCATTG
Organism: Viscum album; assembly: GCA_963277665.1. NCBI lineage: Eukaryota > Viridiplantae > Streptophyta > Magnoliopsida > Santalales > Viscaceae > Viscum > Viscum album. The sequence continues at coordinate 38,343,292 of OY728160.1, read as the reverse complement.
AAAAAGGAGAGGATTTGTTTATTAACTTACATGGGCACATATTAAGTTCAAAATTCAAAACAATGGACTTTCACAAGGTATTTGCCCATTTAATTGGCGGATATGGACACCAATTGGGTTATTATGATCCAAAAGAGTCTAAAAATATATTATATTATTATTAAATAAATATGATGTTAGGAAACGTATCGAAAAATCAAAACTTTTTCTTCACTATTCTGAGGAAAACAAAATATTTTAAAAAATTCTCATAATTTTATCATAAACTTATTTGTTCATGCTAATTTTACAAATGATGTATATTTTATCATAATAATTTTATTTATATGATAAATTAATATTTTAAATATAAAAATCCTTATTTCATTGAAATGATTGCGGAAAGAAGAGCATTGTAAAATTTATAATACTGGAAAAAAATTAAAATAATATTATCATTTAGATGTTAATAATAATTTGTTAATGATAATATTTCATTAAAATAAAAATTATTTATAATACCTTAGTTTATAATAATAAATATAACTTCTCTTAAAATTACAATTTTAGTCTGAAAATTCAATTTTATCAGATTAATCTTATTTTTATCAAAAAACTAATTGCAAAACCGAATTGATGGAATTTTTTTTTCTAAAATAGGATTATAAATTATCTATATCATCGACATAAACCGTCTTTTAACACCCACATACTACCTAAGTGTATGGCGTGTAGTGGAGATAGATTAATGGGGTGGCTTACCTAACATCACCAGCATGGTAATTTACACTAACTTTAACTTATCCCATAGGTTATTTTATTCAAGGAAAAAATTATAAATCTTGGTCTTGGACAATATAGGATCTTAATAATACTTCCTCCCTCCAATGTTATGAAAACTGGGATTCATACGACATGACACTACTAGATGAGGCCATTGACTCTTAATTATGATTTAATTTTACTTTTTCATTTATAATTATAAAAAATAATTATTTCATTAAAATAATATTTATGATTATAGTTTCAAACAGTTATATTGACTAATGGTAATAATTTTCCAATGATCATATGACATTCAAAACCCTATGGTCACATTTCAAATTATACTCACTTAATTATAAAATATATATATTAATGTTGAGGACAAAATAATGTAACAAATATTTTTAGGAAATAAATATAATTCAAAAAAAAATTATCATTACATTTTCCCCCTTTATTAATTTTTTTCCCCAAATGTTTATATTATTCCCTAGGTTGAAAAAAGGTAGGGGTATTTCTGCCCCATTGTTTTATCTAGTTTCCATGTGGAATATTCATATTTATGGTTCCTATATAGCACTTTAATGAGGTGGGTTATATTCTTGAGTAGAACCTTTTCTCAATGGTCCAAGATCTCCACCGTCTACTCCTTATAAGAGAGGTCATATTCCAGTTGTACACATCCAGGATTCAATATATGTGAAGTGTCAGGTATGTACTTCCTCAAGAGGGGTTTGTAGAATACATCATGAATGTGAGCTAGATTTGGAAGAAGTTCACGCTGATAGGCCATTTCTCCAATGTGATCAAGGATTTTATTAGGGCCAATGTACCTAGGGTTCATCTTCCCATTTGTTTGAAGATGCATGACATTCTTCCAAGATGAAATTAGATGGATGAATTTATCACCAAAAATGAAACTCTATGTTCATTTTATGGTTCATAACATAGCTATTCTTCCAAATCTGAGAAGCCATTAGGTTTTTTTGGATGCCATGAACCTTTTATGTCACCTCATGCATAAGACCAAACCCAAAAAGATTTATTTCACCAACTGAATCTCAAAATGTATGTTTTTTTTACATAACTTCCCATATAGAGAATAATTGGGTTCTATTTGAACACTACAATGGAAGCTTTTGTCATATTATAATTTAACTAATGGGAAATACTGATCACATCATCTTTTAAATTCTATTGAGCATGTCCCTATCATGTCCTTGCGCATTTGAATAGTCCTTTCAGATTGTTTGTTAGTTTTTGGGTGAAAGGTCATACTGTATTTCAATTCAATAAATAGAGCATCTTAAATACTTCTCTAGAATTTTGATGTGCATCTCATATCATGATATGAAATGATAAAATGTGGAACACCATGAATCCACACAACTTCATTTATATTAATCTTGGAATGTGGGTCAAGATATAAAACTTCTAGAATAGTGATAATATGGGAATTCATGGTTGGAGGGTCCAATATAACCTATATCACGTTGTTTCATTTGGGTGTTTTGGAGGACCGATGAAAGAAATCCATATTTAAATTTTTCCACTTCCATGCTGTTACGGGTAATTATTATAGTACCCCTTTAAGATGTTGTTTCTCTAGCTTATCTTGTTGACACACTAAGAAACATGAAGTGTATTAATCAATCTCTATTTTAATGTAATCCTTCCAATAATGATCTCAAAGGACCTTATACATTTCATTTCTTCCATGATGTATAGAGACATATGATTCATAAGCTTCATTCATTATATCATTATTTATTTCAATAATTTATCGAACACATAGCCTTGTATGGATTTTTAGTATACCTTCTTGATCAAAATTGAACTCAAGAAACTTCTCATTCATCACATCCTATATATTATTCATTAATGAATGATATTCTCTTGTATATTTCTTAATATTATATACTAACTATGGATGAAACTTCATATGGGATAGGTTTGATGATGTCCCTTCCTTTACGATTACCATGTACAGTTTTACCACTTCATTGATCAATTGATATCTTTGTATCCTCATTATTAGAAACACAACATGGTCTTTCCAACTTAATTTATCAACAACATTGATTTCAATATTGTGTAGATAATTAATTTATTAATCATAGTATTTAATAATTTATAACCATATCTTTTGCCTGATGTTATATTCCTTTTGTTTTTAAAATATAATTTTAATATTGATGGTATTTGTATATATAACATTTATACCCATAAAGATAATGCATCCATTTCATCAGAGAAAATAAAAACCATTTGTAGCTCTAATTCATGTGTAAGATAATTCTACTCATGAAGATTTATCTTGTGATATACATAAACAATAACCTTATAAATTTTCATAAGGACTAACCCATTCTCTTTTAGTGATTCATTGCTTAAAATAAAGAATCCTTCTTTAAAAGAGGGTACAGTTTACATGGGTGCAGTACCCATTCGCTTCTTCGACTATAAAAATATTTTTTCACACTCCTTTGTCAAGATGAACATGGACCATTTTTTATTATACATTGATAGTGGATTAAAAAGTAAAATAATGTTTCATAGAATCTATTATTATATCTCTCTAATTCAATTAAAACTACGTATATAATTTACTATTGTAGGATGTTGTAATTCCTCAAAAATATTTTAATTTTTAAGTTCAACTAATATTCCATCATTGGTTATAATGTTCCCCAATAAAGAAACTTGTTATAAATAAAATTTACATTTTATGACCATTCCAAATAACCTCCACTTACTCAATGTTTTCAATATAACCCTTATATAATCTAAAAGATCCACACTGATTTTGAAATATATTAGAATATCTTAAATAAAAACTACCAAAAAGATATCAAGATTGTCTTTAAAGACACTATTAATCAAATCCATAAATATACCAAGGGAATTAGTCAAGTCAATGTGAATAATGACAAAAACATAATGCCCATATCTTGATCTAATGTGGACATTTGAATATCTTCTTTCTCCACCATCAATTGATGACAACCACGTTCAAGGTGAATCTTACCAAAAAATTACGCCCCATGAATATAGGGAAAAAATTATAAATTCGTGGAAGATGGAACTTATTATTCAATTTGATCCCATTAATTTCTTTGTAATCAATGCATGGATACAATGAACAATCCTTCTTCTTCAAAAAGATAATAATTTCACTATAAGGGGACACCGTTGGTTAGATAAACCTCATTCCAAAGGATCCTGGAGTTTTTTTTAATTACATCATTTCCATGTTTTCCATTATATACAAGATCATTGATATCAACATTGATCCAGTCAGTAGTTCAATGGATAATTACACCTCCCTTTCTAGGGTACATCCAAGTAGCTCCTCATGAAATAACTCAATGTATTCTGGAATGATGGGGACATTTCTTATTAGTGTACATTCATTTACTTCTTCATCTTCACTGATCATATTCATAATATAGGTTTATGGTGGTTCCTCTAAGAAAAGATCAGGTCCATATATCTCTATTTTGATAACAACTATAGGTTGTCCGTCCAATACTATTGATATTTACCACTTCTTCATTTGATCTTATATTATATTTTGAGAGATATTGCATCTATGTTATAATGTTGAATTCCAACATGGTAATGACTACTAGATTTGGGATGGTATTTTACCAATAATGTAAATACTATAGTCTCTTTACTCTATTGATTCTTGCATAATCCATCTATAATATTTGAATGATAACAATATATCTAGAATGTTAGGGATCGATTATATATTCATTGAAAACATAGAGTAAATAATGGCATGCGTATAACCAAATTTAAACAGTTTACTCACTAGCTTTGAGAGAACAAGGAGATCACCTACATACACATCATTTGATGCTTAAACATAAGCTATTATGATAGAAAAATCCTGATATTTCCCATTTTGACAATGTTCAGGTTCATGGGGATTCCCCCCCCCCATTAAATTTGGATTTGGGTAGTGATTGGAAAGGTTTCTATATTGTGAAAACTTATAGAATTGGACTTTAGGCTTGCCTTTTACCATATTTCCTTTTTCATTTTTTGAGAAGTTGAGGATACACCTCATTATGATAGTTCTGAGAAATATTTCCATCTCATCCACAATTTTATTTTTTCCCACTCACGATATAAAATTTACTCAAATCTTTCTTCACGTATTTGTGGTACGTGGTATGTTGTATTAGTTTTCCTCCTCTTCCATGATCAATGATTCTCTCCATGTTTTCCACCAAAGATATATTTTTAAATTTTAATGTACGGGACCACTTTGTTCCTCCAAAAAATAGTTCAACTTTCATAGCACTCCTGACGATCTCCTCATAGTTTTCAATGTCTCAGTTGGATGGATTCTTCCGAATATGGTGTCATAGTATTCTGAAGAATCTATCACCCTTCCTAGTAAGATTCATGTCAAAGATATAGGTGTAATTTGAAGGCCTTATAACATTCATATTATATATTATTAAAGTCTAATTTTTTCTTTTGCTTTATTTAGAGGAATTTTATGTCCATTTTCATTCACATTGAAAATGGGAAATATTTTCTGGAAAAGGTTACACTAAACACTTCCCAATACATTAAATCAATATCCACACTTTTATTATTGTTTTTAATGAGTTCTCTCCACTGATCAGATTATCCCTCTTTGTGGTACACAACTAGGGTTACCCTTAATTATTATGAACAACAAAGTACAGAAAAGATCATTTTTATAAATCTTATCTATTCATCAAAATTTAATGGGTCTATAGATCAATTAAATGAATGTAGTTTTTGATGCATAAAGACCATGATGGAAAGGTGCTACATTTAAGGTGAATCTAGTATCTCAACACGATTCATGTTATTTTTCATAACATGAGTTCTTTAATTCATCATTCCCATAAGATTTTCCACTCTAACATTAATCAGAAGGTCGTCATTGTCTGATCCGTTGCGCTCACTATTTATGTGGTTTCTCTTATATCCATCCATTTTCTAAAAGAAGAAAACTTTTGTGAGAAAAATGTTTCAATTAATAATTATATAATTCGAAACAAATTTCATGATTTAAAAAATAATATTAAATATGTTATTTTTTCACAATAATTACATTTTCTATCAATCATTTGACATAGTTGATTAAAATCTTATGATTAACCAAATAAATCCCCAAGGTATGTAGAACTAGGAGTGAAGAATTATTCATTTTTTGTAGTAGGTTTCATAGATTTTGGACTAAGAAACCATGTCACAGTTCTTACCGTTATGTACATATTTTTCAGAGCCACATCATCATTTTCTATCTAGAGAAGAATTTTTTTTCTCAGAAACCACATAATTAATATTTCACCAAAATACCAGGATTTTTTTTTCCTATATTGAAAAATTCCATTAGGGTTCTTCCTAAATTTTCAAAATATAGATTTCCACAAATAACTAAATTATATTTTAATTCCATCTTTTTAATATGGACTTTATATTACATTAACATTTCATTACATTTTATGAAACAGATGATCTTTTAAAGTTTAGTTTCCTAGAAATTAGGTACATAATATATGGATATATAAAAAAATCAGCAAATTTTTTGAAAGGAATAATAATTATTTTATCTAATGAGAAATTATTTCCTCTCATAACATGGGGATATAAATCAAAGGAAATGGAGATAATAAGGCCCAATAAGGGAAATTAAGGGAAACAATTAACAAGTGATCATTAGAATTATCGAAATGAACATCAAGAATATCATCAAGGAATGATAAAATTTAAATATAAATATTTTAGTAAATGGAAAACAATTAATAACATAGAAATTTAGTTACAACATATAATTGAGTCATTCATTAGCATATAAACATGGTTTGTCATTGAGGATTCACAAATATTACCAAGGTTATTCACCAATGTATCTTAAAACATGTCATCTCTATTGATTAAATTCCATATCAGGTAAATTTTAGAGTTATCAAGGTGCTCCCATCATATGTAATAATTATTGTGAGCCTTATATATATCATAATATACATTTCACAATTAACCCATGGAGATTAAATAAAATGGGTTACATATCAAAATCATGGTTCTTTTAAAAAATACCTAAAGATAAGATCTTCTTGTCACTATTAAACAAAAAAAGGGAAGGTGGGATTAATGTATGTTAATACCAAAATAAAAAATATCATCATGTAATCTTAGAGAATAACACGATAATATAAAGTTGTTTGGGTAATCACAAGATAAAATGATAGTATTTCTTGAGAAAAATAGATATATTTTGAGAATAATATTCTATATCATAATGGGTGAGAAACATTATTTTAAAAAACATTAAAAATAAATAGGGAAAGGGTGTACCATTCATATAAAATCTAAATATATTAACGGGATACTCTAAAATGGATATAAGAACATATATGGGAAATTTGAATGAAATAACTCATAAAAGGGAACTTGAATGGAAAAGATAAGTTGATATTTCCTTATCCTTAAATAGTAACACCTAAAACTCAAAGATTGGGACCTTGGGGGATTAAGGAATCCTTGGGAGGAATATTTGGTAGGTAAAAGTATCATACATTCATATAGATAGAATTTTTAATTATATATAATGGAAAAATTGGTGGGTATCTATTCCAATAGTGGAAGATTTTTTTATTATTTTCCTTGGATACCTAGGTATTGGTTAGTTCGAAATGATGGGATTACCAATGTTAATGGAAACATGGGAAACTAATATTTTTATTATAATATAAAAGAGTCAATAAAAATTTTATATTACTTATTACTTCCGTATAATGTCATTAAACATACTAAAAATTCAAAACACTATTTTTACGATTCACAGAAAAACAGAATATTTTAGAAAATTCCTGTAAATTTAGCATAACCTAATTTAATTACAATGATTTCAAATATTAGTTTTATTTTATCATAATAATTCTATATGTATATTATTTTTAATTTTTGAATATAATAATCCTTCATTATTAAAAATAATAGTGGACAAAAAATGCAATGTCAAATTTCTATAACATGAAACAAAATAAAATTATTTTATTATTTGAATTTAAATAATACTTATTTAATCATAATATTTCATTAAAATAAAAATTAATAATAATATATTTTTTTATCATAATAATTTTATATTTTCTAAAAAGTAAAATTCATTTCCAGAAAAATCAATTTATCCAATTCCTCATTATTTTAAGAAAAAACAATACTCAAAATAGAATTTAAATAACCAAGCATTTATTTATACAATGGTATCATACATTAACTAATGCCTAGAAACAAAAACACTTATATCACCAACATATGACCTATGGATAAGGTGTTTGATAGTAATATATTCATGGTACAACTCATATTACATGGACCACATGGTAATTTATACTAACATGAACTTCTACCATAAGCAATTTCGGTCAATCGTAAATTATTAAATCTAAAAATAGGTTTGGTCAAGAAAGAGGCCCATTGACACTACCTACAACCATGTTATAAAACATTTTCTTTGTATGGAATAACTATACTAGATGAGGCCATCAAAGCTTCTTTCTACATTAATTTTCCTTTATCATTTCTTCATATACACAATCATTACAATGTTAAAATTGTTATTTAGAGAATAGTTTCAACAGATCATATTGACCAATGCTCATATAAAGGTTGAAACTAGATAGACAGTATTAAAGATATTATCACTTAATTATTAAATATATATATTTATGTTTAGTATCATATAATATAAAACACATTTTCAGGAAATAAGTATCATTCAAAAAGATCAAGTTGTTACACTATACAAATATTATTACATGATTTTAAACATAAATATCTAGTAAAAATAGAGTATCAAGATTCATAGTGTCTTTGAGAGACTAGGTACATAAAAAAACAAAACGAAAAAAAATAAAAAAATTTAATTTCAATATTCATAATGAGCATCAAAATCACTTTACACTTTTAATAGTTTATTGGATATCCTAGGGAATTCCTTAAAAAATGATGATATACAAATCCCAAAAAGCAAATAAACATGATAAAAAAGAATAATATATGAGTCAAAATAAATAAAATGATATCATGAAAGGAATTTAATGTGAATAATAATAATGTATTATAACATATAAAACATTGAATAATTCTATAGTAAAAACATTAGAATGTGGAAATATTATAATACATTACATAATCATAAGTCATTTCTGAATGTTAGAACAACATCATATAGTTTATATAGTCCCATCATGAATAAGGATTACTCCATAATCTCATACATATCATATCACAATAAAAAATTCTACCAATATATTTTAGTTTTACCTTGGAACACCAATCATAACATGTTCATGCATATGTTTTCCATATAATAAATAAAACATAATTTATTTACATAAAGATTAACCAGGGAAACAATTTAGTTGTGTAGTCATTTATTATTGTATATCGAAATATAATATCATAATAGTTTTCCTAAAATCAGGGATCAAATCATTTTTGTATATTCACGGTGGAAAAATAGTCATAGTTTATGAAAAAGGATGTTTAAATGATGTTAATAAGTTAAAAATTGTTGTTAGGTTGCATTATAAATATACCTATTAAGTGGGGTTTTAGGGAAAGGGGTAAAGATTATTTAAAAAGGGAAAGGGAATATAAATTTAAATTAAACAAGATATGAAATAAAAATAGAATCCTATAATAAAATAATAAAATTTAGAAACATGGGTAGGATTAAAAAAAATTGATGTGGTACATGAAATAGGGTAAGATACAGATAATTTCCCTTCAAGAAGTTTTTCTTAATGAATGAAACTGAGGATTGAACCTTTAAGAAATGAATATCCCCATAAAATGAAGATTAATATACTATTTATAAATGTTGGAAAAATATATACACAATATATAAAAATTAAATAATAATTATAGAGGGAGAATTTGAGGTAAATTCAAAGAAATCAAAACCTAAAGAAAATATTCTTGTATAGAGTCATCCTTTACCTCATGTTCTAGATTCATTATTAACATTGATTAATTTAATGAATAATAAAATTCTCATAATTAGTTACATAGTTCATATCCTTTTCAATTTATATTTAATTTACTTTAATTATTATTCTTTTCATTTACATCCATTTCAATGAGATATAATGTATAATTTCCTGGTTCTAAGAGAATTCAATTTATGACTATAGGCTTCAGTAATTTGAGGATTATTATAGAGATTATTTTAATATGGGACTACATGTATAGAATTGAAATTCATGATATTTATGTTCTTAGGAAAATTTAAATGGTTAAAAATATCTATATGTTTTCATAGATAAGGTTGACTCATTTAATATTAGGGATAACCTTATGCGCTTAACTCATTTAAAATGTTTTATAGAACATCATAAAATATATTTTTTATTAAATATTATAGATACATATTCTTTACATAATTTTATACCACTTATTATATAAATATTTATTTATTTTAAACCATAGTATTGTAATTTAATATTTCAATAAAGGCCTTAATGGGAATTGGAAACTCGTAGTTCATGGAGGTGGTGAACCGACATAACATGGACAATGATTTTATTGTTAGAATCAGATGATGATTGAAGAGTTTGGATGGTGTATATAAAATTATCACTATAAAATTTTATTATATATATGAATCTATTGTTATTATTTGATTTTATAAGAGGGAGGTAGGGATAAAGAAAAAACTATAAATGAATTTAAAATAGGTAATTTGATAGTATTACCTTTTGAATAATTTATCATAGAAAAAAACATTAGGTAATGTTTTATTGTATTTTTAGTGGGACCATATGAATAGCTAAATGGTGGATAGGATTAGAGATTATTTCTTTTTGATGTTTTAATATCACCACGGTTGAGAATATGTATGAAGAAAGGGAGTTGAGCAATGTTATTTATAATGGAATGAGATGGGTGTTTTGTGAATATTATACGAATTAATCTATTATTCTATCTCAGGAATACTAAGAGTGGTGAATCATGTGGCTATATATTGTAAATGGTTCCTGAGACATTAAAATAACAGATTATTGCATAATCCCATATGCAATTAATAATTTATTCAGCATATAACGTTAAATACCATATTTTACTATCCAGTAAAACTTCAAATTTTTTTGAAAAATACTAAAAATTCTCAATAAAATATTTTTATATATACATTCATAAAAATAAATCCATTTTAGAAAAATAATTTTTTAACTATGTGAAATTTTATTTTTAAATTATATCCTTATTTATTTTAAAAAAATACTAATTTTAATATTATAATCTATTTTTATACCCATTGAAAAAAAATTTATAGTCTCATAAAATTGTGTTTTCATCATAACAATTATTTATATTAATTTATAAATCCATTTTATGAAAAAAAATTCTTTAAAATGAATATATTAGTTCTAATAATTAAAATAAATAATATTCTACTTTTGAAAATATCAACACCTAATTTATCCATTTTAATACATTTATAAACTAGTATTAGAATATAAGTATTTCATATTTTCAGTCTATATGATACGTAAATATTATATTACACATTCATAACTGAGTTTGATATTCTAATGGTCATGATATTATTCCAAATTTTTATATTACAATTCCAGAAATTAGATTCCAATTGTCATATTACTATCAAAATGGTTAGGTTTTTAACTTTAATAGAGTCTTCTTATATCCAATAAATACCTTATATTTAATTAATTCTTTAATAAATTATATTTTCTCTCAAGGTTATATATATTTCTATTTCAAAGATGAATATTATATTACTGGTATTTTTTAATATATTTTATTGTGTTTGTGAGTGCAGTTATTCTGATGGGTCAAGAATATCTTGATTTTTTTAGTGTCATGCTTTCTTTTTTTATTCCACCTTAATATTTTCAATTATTATGTATATTTTAATTCCCTATATTTAGTTTTTTGAAAATTATAATATTTTATTTTGTTCTATCATATGGTCTATGTTATTTAAATACATTAATAATTATGTTTCAACTATATAATCATATGGGTAATTCAATTGATAATATTCATGGTCATTATAACCAACACCATGGAAAAATGGGGAACATTTTTCCTCATTAACATTAATGGTTGGAAACTAGGATGTATTTTTTGGATAAATATGATTAATATTTCAAGATTGTAATTCTAGAAGTATAATTTTACATATAACTTAATTATATACCATTAATATAGAAATAGAATCATTAAACATATGTAAGGTAAACTATTTCCACCACTAATGATGATTTTAATGTCACTGCAACTAACTTCATGAATGGTTATCATTATGAATTTAACAATGATATATGATATTTATGACATTTTTAGGATTCTATAAAATGGTTATTGGAATCTAATAAAATCATATTCATACTTTTAAAATATTAATAACATGATATTATATTTGATTCAGTTTCTACCACCTATGTGAATGATTTTTTTATTTTACAACCATGAATAATTATGGAAAGTAATATAAATTTAAAATAAGTTAATAATAATTTAATTTAAAAAATAAATTATACTAGAAAACATCTATTACTATTTTCTATATCTATTAATATATCAACATTTTATTAGTAAACTCACAATAACTAGTTCATTTCATTTTTATTTTTCACGATCCATATTGATGATTCAAACCATGTAAAATGGGACAGATGGATTCGTTGAAAAAAATATTATTATATATTTAATAATCTATAAATGATGAATTTTGGGATAATAAAAATGAATGATACTTTTATTGTGTTTTTTGTTAAAATGATCTATATTACTCAGTCTAGATATTGAAAATCGATAATGGATAGTTATGATGAAAATAAATAATAATAATAATAAATGATGTATATAAATTTTTATAGATGTGAAAAATGTTATGAAATAGTTTATTAAGAATGTTTAGTTTATTTTATGGGTGTTCAGATCTTGTTAGACTAATCCAAAATACAATGTATTCATTTTTTTAATATAACATTTTTTCTTGAGTCATAATTATTCCAATTTAACTAATGCTTCACAATATTTATTTCATCAATTATAAGATTCTTCTATAATCTCTCCAATCTAATGAGAAAGATATTTTTTTAATTCCAATCATTTCCTTGACAATTTTACATCCCTAAAGTATATCTTCGTTGAAAATAATTTTCATTCTCTTTAATAGTGGTTCCCCTACATTTCTATATTTCCTCTTCCCACCAACGTTACTATTTTTGTGTGGATTCCCAAAAAAGATTTATCTTATTTGTGCTATATATTTTCTATCAATTATTTTAAAAAATATTATTAAATCATGTTTTGAAGTTTGATTTTAAAATCGTATTTCAAAATGATAGAAATATATACCATCCATTCTTAATCAAATGTATTATCTTCCACTATAAATCCTTTTTGATAAACATTATATATTTTCAAAGAAATATTATATATGTTTTTTTAATATAAAAAGATTCCCAAAATTTAAACATTATCATTTCAAAAATTAATTTTTTATGTGACCTAAATACTTTCCATTGATGAAAATGTTAAAAATTGTTTCTAAAAACATTTTTATTCTTTTTCTACCAATTTTATATTTTACATAAAAATATTTTTTCTTCAAGATTATTTATTATGAAACACCCTCTAATTTTTTTAATTAAATAGTATTTTAGGGTTATGGAAAATTTGAAATCAATCTTTTTCATTCCTGAGGACAATTTTGGTGATACCATTTATAACTACTGTGAAATTGATTTCCCTTTCCAAGTGTTTTTAATCATGTGATGAAAGAAACCCATTTTTTCCCAAGTGTTTTCATGATATATTTAAATTTTATATGTTGTATGGAACACAAGTGAATGAATTATTGATGTGTGGAGTATAATATAACCCTAAAATACATTAGTTAATGTGTTTTAACTCAAGTGATAATGTAGTGTTATCCTTCTTGGATATTCTCAGAAAACTAAATTATGGGCATTGTTGGATATTATAAAAAAATAATGGGTGTTCTTTATTTAATATTCTCACAAACATAATAATGGTACATCATGTATATAGTAAAAATATGATGATACCCCATGCTTATATGTGTTCTAAATAACTATAATATGTTACATCTCAACGGAATATTAAATTTCATTGCTATATTCTTATGATTATTATTCATGGTTCATGTTTATTATCTCATGGTTACAAACTACTTTTTTGAGTTATTTTAATCCATTAAATTTTTTTCTATGATGAATCCTTCAAAACTAATATGGATTCTATGTTCTTTTAATATGAAATTTATTCCCTTATTATGGTATAAAATATTCTTATAATCTTAATGTTGATTGCATGATAACATTTTCCACTTAAATAATAATCTATGCACTCATTTTCGTATTCTTACATTCCCACAATATGAATATGATTACATGTTATAATAAGGATATAAGAGATTATATTTTAATACATTTATAGAGGAATTATCACATGTTTTAGATTAGGTTATTTATGTAGCTTGTCCTCAGATACATTAAACCATCTATTCCTGGTATTTTGAGAATATTTTGGGAGATGTATTATTTTTATATGTTTGTGATATAAAATAAAGATATGTTTTATTGTGGTTCTTAGGGATCAGTCATATAATAATAAAATCAAGCAGGGTATGTCCTCAATTACGATACCATTACTTTGAACTGTGATACTCTTGGATAATCCAATATCACTTCACATTCAACATGGATTTTTAAGGGTTCTATCCTAAAATTATTTGTAAATAGATACCAAAAAAATAACTAAACCCAACTATGATACAAAATTATGTTACTGAAATATAACATTCATTTATAAATCATCATTTTGGACAAAAAAATATATACTTCAAAAATAATCCCTTCTCTGATACCATGTTTAGTGTGTTTGGATAATAGATATGTAATATTAAATATTTCATTAAATCTTTTTAGTGACACTAAAATTTTTCTTATAAAATAATATCTTCAGTAATGATTTATAATATATAACTGCTCTTCAAAAATTGGGGACATTGAATAATAATAAATTGTAAGTACAGGTTAACAGAAAGTATATACCTAGGAGATATCACTCAAAGATCATAAGTGGGTATACGATGAGAATAAGGTATTGAAAATAAAATCAAGTTCAATATATAATATAATCATACCAATGAGATATTCTATGAAAACATAAGGTTCATGGAATAAAAATCATTATAACCTGAATCATGGTTGTTGAAATAATACCATAAAATTAAGACATGAAAAATGTAATATAACAATGTGGAATAAAAAAATATTTTTTCATAAAATTGAGTAAGAAGATGTAACATTCTGGATCTAGCATCACTTCTTGATTCTTATAACATAATACAAAACGAATCATCACCATCATCCCATACCATATTGGATCAATTAGTATCACTAGAATCCAATTGTATAATTGATCATTAATTATTACGAATATCTCCTATTAAATTATATCATGCATTATTTCCAGCTAACTAATTACATTAGGTAATATATCATTACTGTAATACCTTAATAATTTCTTGTGATATTACATCTTTACCCAATTAATTGGAGGAATATAATAGACCCACCAATTATTGAATGATAATTCATACATATGTGTTCAATAGTATCATAACATTAATGATTCCATCATCACATAATAACCTAATGAAAAGAAATTATTTTAATGAGAACATTTAAAAAACATAATAAAAAACCATCAATGAAAATAATGTGGAAGGTAAAATTGGATAATTTCTATTATTGATCATAAAAATAATATTTACATAGATAATATACTTTTATAAAACAATTTGAAATATTCTTTAAAAAAATGGAAAATTATCTTCTTCTTTTGGTAACATTTGAAAAAGTAAAAAATTCTAAGAAATGGGAGTGGAAATTTATTTCTAAAACCAAGTAAACTTATAAAGTAATTTTAATGATGAAAATTAAATTATTATGTGAAAATACATTATTTTTGTATACAATACAATAAAAACATTATTTTCCAAATATTTTAAAAATCCAAAATTTCTTCTAATAGAAAAAATTTGTATAAGATAATTTTAATAAAATATAATTAAAGTAAATTGCAATGTAAAATAAGTTTAAAACATTTAATTTTACATAAAAACATCAGAAAACCATTTTTTATAATACATATATGATGGTAAAATATTCTTGTCCTTATAAAAGAGATATGTTCATCTTTGATTAAAAAAATACTTTTTGTTGATTAAGTATGAAAGAAGGAAAATGGAACTAATTCTAGAAAAAAATAATTAGATTAAAAGAATATATACTTTTTTACAATATAATTAATATAAAATTTCATATAATATAAATCAAATGATAAATAATCCTATTAAAAATAATATTATAATAGAAACCCTTAAAAAATATGAAATTCTCTGAAAACAGTTTAGCAAACTATATAATATATTTATATTTGTTATAAATATATATTATAACCAAATTAAAGAATATATTATAATATATTCTTCAATCATAATTTGAAATATCCCATTTATATATAATTTTCCAATAAATTCATTATTCTATATGTTAACTATTTTGTTTTCCAATTATTTTTATGTACGACGATTTAGTTCTTTTTAAATTATTCTTGTCTTCACCATCCCAAAAATTATAATCATGTAATAACTATCATATTTTTTCATTATATACACTTTTATAAAATTCTTTGGAATTCTATGAAGAATAATTATTTACATCACTTTATTTTGGAGTTAGTCTTCACGTACACCCCTTAGATGATTTCATATCTCCTAGAATGGAATGAAAGAAAGTTAAAAATAATTTATCATTAAAGATTAATTATAATATAATTAATATAATATATATCTATACTCCAAGTATCAATATAACCTTATATATTGGCAGTGATGAAAAAATAAAATATATCACTTCATGGAGATGATAGTCTATTAGTATATATGAGAAACACTTTAATTATCATATAGAAGGAAAGAATAAAGGAAATTGTTGTACCATTATCATAAAATTTATTTATTTATAATTAATATAGAAACATAATTATGTTAATATGTCTATAAGACTTATATTAAGATTAAATCTTGAAAAATATCTGTTTGAATACATAACTCTTCCTTGGATTATCTCCTTCTAAAAATCACCATATGGATTATTCAATAAAATTTTGTGATGAATAAAAACTCTAGATAATGGGGATGAGTATTGGTTAGATATTTATAATGTATTGGATGAGTTAAAATTATATATCTTTTTTAATATCTAAGGATAATAGGATTCACATAGCAAGTAAAGGTAGTGGAATCCAGATAAATATTAAAATATTTAAGATAATGTAAAGTCATTTTCATGGGAACGTGATACCAAGTGGGATATTATTTTAATATAATATAATATTAGATCTAAATACACTAAAAAATTATATTCATATAGTTTATAGTGGTTATTTATTCCTTATCTCTTATTTTATCCCCCTTATTATTCTTTTTAACCCATTTCACGAGGACAAGATTTTTTTTATGGTAACTATTCATTATGGAAGTAAAATTATGTTCAACATATTACCTCATCATTATATCTATGATGAATAACATATAAAACTTTTTCAAATATTATGTTATTTTATGTGGAATAAAATGATCTAATATCCTCACAAAAAAACACAAAAAAACATATTTTTAGGAAAAATTATCTTTAAATATAAAAATGATTTTAAACACATTCAATTCCTAGAAAGAATAATTAGGTTAATGTAAATTTATTATTATTCAATTTTTTTTCAACAAATACTATTTTAAGAATTCATATTATGGGATTAATTTAATTTATTAACATAAAAACACATTGTGTTAATAAAAATAGTTTTTATAAAGAGTTTTTTATATATATTTTTTAAAAAAAAATACAGAAAATGGAAAGGGAAAGAAATGCACCGCAATGGCAGCATCCCAGATGTCGCCTTTTAATTTTGGGTGAAATGCGGCATCGCGGATTCCACCTTTTCACTGCCGGTGCGGATCACTAATCTGGAAAAGGCGGCATATGCGGAGCTGCCTTTCTAGATAACATCATCTGAATGGCAGCACCGAGGGTGCCGCCTTTTACCTGACAACATTGCGGAAGGCGGAACCCACGGTGCCTCCTTTGCCTCTATGCCCTATAAAAGGGCAGCACCCACCTCCCCTTATCCTCACTTCCAAACACTCATTGTCCTCTCATTTTCTCTCTTTTGCGGCGAAGGTTGTGGTTCGAAATTATTGGAAAGATTTTAGAGGTATGGTTTTTAATTTAATGATTTTTATTTTGTAGAATTTTTTTTAGTTAAATATTTTTTTAAATTTAATTTTTTTTATTTAGTTGAATTGTTTATAGTTAAATATTATAATTCATTAGTAGTTTAGTTAGTTTTAATTTTTTTGTTTATTTTATTGTTTAATTAGATATATATATTTTGGAATTATAATTATCATTAGTATAAATTAATTTCGGATTCTTTTAATGAAATTTTGGTAGCATAAAGACTATGTTATCTATGAAATCAAATCCTTTTCAGGATACAAACAAGTGAATGTGGCTCTGGACCAGATGTACCTAGGGGTAAAACCCAAAAACACCGATTGGAGATTGACTCAAATGGGAACTGGTGCATGACAACTGGCCTTGCTGCATTGTGGTTTGACACTCACGGAGGATATGCTTATGATATGCATATTTCGTTATAAACTACTAAAATATCTAAGAAAAGAAATGATAAAATGATAACATAGTAATGATGTTGATAGTTATTATAAGGAATTATTAATTATAAATTAGTTAATAAATAATATAGAGTTAAAAATAAAACTACATTTCAAATTATATTCTATAACATGGAGTTAAAAAATCACATGGAGTTTAAAATAACATGGTTAAAAAACAACATGGAGTGAATGTTTAAAAATAAATACCATGGAGTTAAAAAATAAATAACATGGATTTAAAAAATAAACAAATGGAGTTAAAAAATACATAAATGGAGTTAAAAAATAAATAACATGGAGGTAAAAAATAAATAACATGGAGTTAAAAAATTAATAACATGGAGTTAAAAAATAAATAACATGGAGTTAAAAAATAAATAACATGGAGTTAAAATGTAAATAACATGGAGTTAAAATTCAAATAACATAGAGTTAAAAAAATAAATAACAGCATGTTTCAAGCTTCTATCTTTCTTGCACTGAATTGAATATCAAATTTTCAGAAATCCCCTTTGACAACGGGTTTTATGATATTTTGATATCCATTTCACTGCAAGAAAGTCTAGAAGCTCGAAACACGGCGTTATTTATTTTTTAACTCTAGGTTATTTATATTTTATCTCTATTATGTTATTGTATAACTAAATAATAATTTAGTAAGGAATAACTAATGATTGAAGAATGATTAACTAATTAAAAAGTGTACTAATAAATATCCTAGGTTAGGATATAAGATCTTTTAAAATTTAAGTATCATAAAGATTGTATAGTTTATAAGTAATAGTTATTATTTGAACATGAGGTAAAATCCTATTTTTTTTAATAATTAGATTAATTACATCATCAAAGTATAAAATCCATATTATATTGGTAACCATCATTCTAAATGTCACTTATATTATCAAAATCTTGATCCAAAAACTTTTTTTACGTAGAGCATAATGTTTTCCTATGTGTACTGCTATGGGGAGGTTATTCATACTATGAAACGATCTTCTTACAGTATATAACCAATAACAGTGGTTAATACAACTAATTGTGTAACCTTAAGTGACCTTAAAGAAACAATTCATGGATCATTAAATCTCACACCCGATCAAAAAAACAAGTCAATAAGTTATAGAAATTTGTAGTTCACGTCAACATTGTGGCATCTAGGTTGTCCATTGGTTGATGATTCTCAATGGATCTAAATAATTAATTTGTTTTCTCAATGGTTGGATGGTACCATGATGGATTTATATGTTGATGTTTCTACTGTATAACAACAACATCCAATTGTACAAAGCCGTAGACGTATAAGAGTCATTGAAGATAGTCCTCCCCATAAATTTGTGACTCATACAAATGATGCAGAAGAGGAAAACTTACTTGACCTCCTGGATATACATGTTAACCCGACATCTGATGAGGAGTTTCATAATAATGAAACAGATGGTGATAGTAGTGATGATGAGGAAGGAACAACGGAAGTTTCTAGGAATGCATTAGTTGTATAGCATGATCGAACTACAACAAATCATCCACCGCTCTTTGCTTCTTGGTCGGAAGTAATGAAACTTGTGCCTGAATTTGAAGATAATGTTCTCACACCAGCAACTCCATTTTCCGGAGTTATACGAGATATGTTTAGTGAGATGGAAAAAACATTATATTATGGAAGAAAGTTTCCAAGTAAATATGCAATAAAAAGTACGCTAAAGAGATTTCACATTGAGAGGCACTGTAGCTATGTAGTTTACGAATCAAACTGTAGAAAATATGGCATAAAATGTGAGTATTATGGGGATGATTGTAGATTTAGATTTAGGGTGATTCCAAACATTGCATTTGGAGGTTGGAGAATCTCGAGGATTGAGGCTGCTCAAACATGTGTTCATTCAAGCCTGAAACGAGATTAAACATCGTTGGAGGAAAAATTTGTGCCATCCATTGTTGTTGAAATGATTAGGATATGTCAAGTTGTTCTGATAGCCCTTGTTCAAGAGAGGATACAACAGACATTCAGTTATATGATTTCCTTTAATAAGGCATGGATGAAAAAATAGAAGGAAATTTTGAAGGTCTATGGTGATTGGGATGACTCAAATCAGGTGTTGCCGCAATTTCTAGCCCTACTAAGCCATCATAACCAAGTTGTCTTCCATCTAGATACAAATGAACATGTGTATCATGATAACTAACTTAATCCATCTTGTGTTCAATTTCATTGGTTGTTCTGGGAATTCCTTCCCATTATCTCTGCCTTTCATTTCTACAAACAGTTTATTCAAATTGATGGAATGTTTCTGTATGGGAAATACAAGAGCATATTGTTGATTGCGGAAAACCTAGATGGAAACCGTTCACCTATTCCTCTTGCCTTTTCCATTATAGAGAACGAAAACTATGAATCATGGAGTTGGTTTTTGTCATGTATCAACACCCAGTTCCCCAAAATTCGAGGGGCTTGTTTGATATCTGATCGACATCATCCAATTAATGAAGAGATCAATGCATATCCTGATACATGGAGTTACCCAAATTCACATCATCAGTTGTGCATTAGAAACATTTCTAGCAACTTGAATAAATAATTCCACAACGAACGGATGAAGAATGCAATCACCAGACATGGTACGCATTCTATTGATAATTATTTTGAATATCAATGTAAATATAAATTCAAAATATGTGAAATATCATCTATTATTTGTAGCATATGAGTCCGATCAATGACGGTTTAAAGAATTTTTCAAACAAATCGTTCAAGTTAATGAAGAATTTTATGATTATATGATGCGAATTCTAAAAGAAATATAGACATTGGCATATGATGGGGGGAAGAGGTACGTACACATGACCACCAACATTGTAGAGTGCATCAATAGTGTATTGAAACAGATTCGCAAGCTACCAATAAATACATGAGTTCAGGATACATTATATCGTTTTTTGAAGTATATTGTTGATAGAAAAAAACTAGCATTAGATGGAATAAATCAGGGGCTAACGTACAGAATACATTTTCAACGAGAGATTGAAAAGAATATTGAATAAGCTTCTGGATATCTTGTCTTCCTATTTAGACTAGAAGACTCTCGATTTGAAGTTCAAGAGAAGAATAACCCCATCACAAATAGCATTAGTGAAAAATAGGTGGTATTAATACAAACAGGGCAATGTTAATGTGGAAACATTCAGGCCTTACAGTTTCCATGCTCACACGCCATCGCATCATGTGCCTCTGTTAACATATCATGGGAAAAATATGTTGATCTATTGTACTGGATGGACACCATTACTAACTGTTGTGCTGCACCTTGGACACCTATTGGCAAGTTCTGTTATTTTTCAATGCCTGAAGGTCAACCGATACTGGTACCTGATATGAATCGGTTGCATCCCCGTGGGAGACTGAAGGCTAGCAGGATGAGAAATGAGATGGATTGGCCTCAAGAACAAAGATAGAGTCTGAGATGCACCATATGTCATCCATAAGGTCATAATTGGAAACGATGCCCTAACATTGTTGGGTCGATTTCACACTCTTATACACAATTATGTATTGTCGTTATTGGGATATTATGATATTGTAAATTTTATGTTGTTATCTCTTCATTTTACCTCAGTTTTCTAACACCCAAAAATGAAAATCATAATAGTAAATCCAGAAACATCTTTTGTATACCGTAATCCTAACATTCTAAACCATAATCCTGAAAATATTTTCTCAAATCATTAACCTAAACCTTAAAATGTTAAAAGAAATACAAAATCCTTGATCCAAAAGGAAAAGTGTGAAACCCTAATCTTGAAATCCAAAAATCAAAAATACGAACTGTAAACCCAAAAACATATTCCCTTTACATCGGTTTTCAAAACATTATGTGATTGAGAAAATAATCGTGAAACATATGACCAGGTTATATAGTACAATCATACATCAATATGACTAATGCGCCCTAAAAATCCCTATAACCCATGCATAAAGTTCTAGTGAATAGAGGAGAACCCCAGAAATTGAACCCTCCAACCTTTTTAATGAATTCATAGAGACAAATGAAACCTTATCATGTAATAGAATAACACCCCAAAAAGTGAACTCCCTTAGAATATCAAAATATGAGCCCTAGTAGTACATCTTCCTCCTGTATACCCAAGGATCACATGTGAGATATATATAAAATAATTTTGAAAGGGAATTATAACATTAAAAAATAACAAAAAAACCCTTTCATGATATAAAAACATTCTTTGAAAACTATTTCACACATCATTTCACAATTCATTAAAAACATCCTTCTATTTACCAAAATTAGGGGAAACCATATTTTAGAAAAAACCATTTCAGAAAATAAATATATCATGCCAATTATTTTATAAAAAAATTTATAAAACAAAGTGAAATCATTGATCATCCAGCATAACTTAGAGATGGAACCACCTATAGGTCCTGAATGATCCATGATGTGAATCCTTGATAAAACATCATTTGTTGATATGCAGATGACTGAAACCATACTACTCTGGCAGCAGGCTACCCATTGTTCACAGGTTGTGATAGAGAGTGGTCCAGATCGATTGATCAGGGTTTGTCAAGTGCACCATTTTCATCACAAAGAGCCTCCTCCTACCATTATACCATACTTGCATCGTGATGTCTTCTATGGTATTGCGGTATCAGATTTTACATTTGTAGACCATCACCTAATAGCTACACTCATGGAGAGGTGGAGACTAGAGATACACATTCCACATGCTTGAGGGAGAGATGACCATCACCCTCTAGGATGTGGTTGTGCTTCTTGGTGTTCCTATCCAGGGGACACACGTTATTGGATCCACTCGGGCAGCTTGTCCCGACCTTGCTTACTGCTTGTTAGGCGTTGACATTTTTTCCGATCGTAGTGCAACCGATGGAGCATCGATATCCATTCCTTGGCGGGAGTCATAGATTCCACTTTTAGCTGATGATGCTGATGAGCAGATGGTGATGAATTATGCACATGCATATATATTACAACTTATTGGAGGGACCATGTGTACGGATCATTCAGGGATGCATGTGAACATGATGTATCTACCCCTACCTGAGGACTTTGATCAGGCAGGGACGTACAGTTGGGGATCCTCCTGCTTGGCATACACATATAGAGCATTATGCCGGATAGCTGATAGGTTGTGTACAGGTCTCAGGGGATGTGTCATCCTTATTTAGATGTGGGCATGAGAGCACATCCCCGCATTCTACCCTGATCTTGCTGGTCCACCGGTCGAGATGGTGGTGCTGCATGACACTCCGCATGGACGCTGGTATGATCAATCATTTCTATCAGTTTCTTGATGCTACTACAAGTTATTGATTTTAATTTCTCATTATTTATCACTATCAATGTTGTATTTTATAGTTTGTGTTAGCGACACAATTTCAATGCGGTTCCGAGACACGATTTGGCCATATATCGACACGAGTTTGAATTTCTCTTACCCCGTCAGGTATGTATATACAATCTATAACTTTCTAAAAAATTTAATAATAGCATCATTTTTTAGTTATCAATTTTTCTAACAAGAGTAATATGTTATTTCAGATTTTATAGGTTCCATACTGTTCTGTTATGGACCAGTTGCCTCCATACTGCACAGTTGGTCTTGACGATGTTATGGTTATAGTGCCACTCATTCACTTTCATATTGTTGAGTGGCACCAGCCTGACAGAGTCTTGTGCTAGTTTCTCTTGACTCAGCGGCTTCCATTACCACCGAGGCAGACAGATCAGCTTCATGGGATTGAGGTCATAGGGAAGCAGGATGATGACTGGCGTCAAGTACATGCTATATTTCTCGACTATTGGCACAAACACACAGAGTTTCATATCCAAGGAGATCCTAAAATTCAGTTCTCTCTTTCAGCGCAACACGATTATGAGACATGGTATAGACTGAAGTCTATAATGTATCTTACCCAAGCTGACAGAGAGATGCATATGATTGTAAGTCAATTAAATTATATTATTATGTTTATTGAGATATTTTTTAATTCATTTTTAATCTGTTTACAGGAGAGTCACACAGAGAGTCTTATTCATATGAGTGATGAGGTTGAGGATAGAATCTCTATTCGGGAAGTCGTTCATGCTCAAGCATTGGAGCTGAGGTCATATGTTCAAGCATTTTCCGAGAGCCTCTTCGAGCGTCCGGCACGGAGACAGCAGGTTCCTGCCGCAGAGGAAGATCCTGCAGTAGATGCTGGTACTGAGGAGCCACGACCACGGTGACATAGAAAACATCGTCCTGAACGTCAGGCCTCACTAGTTCCACATGCAGAGGTCGGCCCTCTAGTAGTCCAGTCTGAGCCGATGCAGGATGTGTCTCAGCAGTCATGGGATCCATATTTTTTGAAGGGATATCCTCAGTTTTCTCCATTGTGGGGTCCATATGGATTAAATCCATTGTGTTAAGAGTCATCGCAACCTTGTGGTCCAGACCCATCACAGAGTTAGGGTATAGTTCCACCACATGATTTTTTCCCCACTGTGATGATGTTGGGTTCTTCTACCATCGAGGTGGGAGAAGGATCGGGAGGGAAGTACGAGGTGGAGTTGACATTTTCTCCTACTGGCACAGAGGTGGAGGATATGACAGTCGACATTCCAATTCCCAAGTACCAGCCATCTCTAGGTCATCAGACTCCCTAGAGATCTTATCGCGGAAGTCCTATTATTAGACAACCATGTGGGACAAGATCTCCTCACTGTAGACAAAGACACTGATTGTTTATGTTCATGTATATGATTTATCTCTATGGAAATGAAAAATTATTTATTTATGAAATGATTTGTGTTATACCACCATGTGGGATAGGATCTCCTCACCGTAGACATGGACATTGATTATTTATGTTCATTTATATGTTTTATGTCTATAGAAATAAAAAATAATTTATAATCTCTCAAAACCTCCTACTTGAAACTTAAAAATGTTCCAAAGTAATTGACTTTTAAAGAATATAAAATATAAATCATAAGACTAATATAAATGAAACTGTAAACATTCATTAAACGTATAAGAGTCAACCCTGCATCAATTGGATTCACAACGTCGCTAGTGTCACATACATATATAATCTTTGATGAATGAAAACATGTTACATCTCCATTCATGGGATATCTAAATTCATTCTTCCACCCGCCATGTCCATATCCATATCAACTTACGGCCGCATAAGGGTATTCTAGAAGTTATTCCACATGAAATGATCATGTTTTTCTATTCCTGCAAATGCCAACCCCTTCAACACCACCATGCATCCAACCATTATAATTTCTTCCACAATTTTCACCCCATTTCCCCAGGCCCAGTTGATCAGATGAAAACACCAACAATTCCACATATCTCATCGAACTCTTCATCACCAAGTCTTTATCCTTTATCATCTTCATAAGGCTATTGTAGGACCACCATGATCTATCCATTCCAAACACTCACATTCAAGTATACTATAAACATAAAAACCAACATATTTTCAGGTTTTTATGATTATAGTATACTTGTATGTGAGTGTTTGGAATGGATAGATCAAGGATTTCCTATAGTATCCTTTTGAAGATGATAAAGGATAAATATTCGGTGATGAAGACTTCGATGGGATATGTAGAATCGTTGGTGTTTTCATCTGATCAACTGGGCCTAGGGAAATGGGGTGATAATTGTGGAAGAAATTGTAATGGTAGGATGAATGGTGGTTTTGAAGGGGTTGGTATTTTTAGAAATGATAACCTATGATCATTTCATGTGGCATATGTTTCAGCATACCCTTATGCGGCCAAATGTTGATATGGATATGGACATGGCGGGTGGAATGATAGATTTCTTTGTCCCAAGAAAGGAGATATAACATGTTTTCATACATCAATGATTATAGATGTATGTGATACTAGAGAAACCGTGCATCCTATTGATGTGGGTTTGACTACTATATGTTTAATGAATGTTTAAGGTTTCCTTTATATTGGACTTAAGGTTTATATTTTATGTTATCAATTTCATGTACTTGAAACATTTTTATGTTTCAAGTAGGCGGTTTTGAAAGCATATAAATTATTTTTTATGAACAATGTTTATGAAATTTTTTGTGTTTTCAACAATTTATTATATGTTTAATGAATGTTTAATGTTTAATTTAGATTGGTCTAATGGTTTATATTTCCTAGTCTTTCAAAGTCACGTACTTGAAACATTTTTAAATTTCAAGTTGGTTGTTTTGAAAGCTTATAAATTATTTTTCCTGAACAATTTTTATGAACTATATATTTAAATAAATATATAAACAAAACATAAAAAAAAATTTCAAAAATGATAAATTTTACAATTTTTATGAATTATATATATATATATATATATATATAAACAAAACAAAACAAAAATTCAAAACAAAATATTAAAAACTAATAACTTTTTTTGTTAGGTGAAAGGCAACATCCTCATGAACATTTTTTATAAATTATATATATAGATATATATATATATATAAATAATACATAAAAAATCAATTTTTTAGGGGAAAGGCGGCATCGCGGGTGCCCCCTTTCAGCCCCAGTGCAAAGGCGGCATCCACGATGCTACCTTTAATGCGCATTTTGATAAAAAATCAACCTAACTATTTTCTATAAAAAAAATTAAAAAAAATGTAAAAAACACATTTAGAAACAATATCTCTTTTAACATTAAATGATATTATTTTAATTTGTAACCATTTTATAATAAGTTTAATATTTTTCATTAATTTGTAAAATTGTGTAAAAAATAATTTCACAAAGGTTGAAAACTACAAATAAATGATATTAACTTTAAAATAAATAATATATAATAAATGAAATGTTTATAAATAAAATATTTATGTTTATCATAGAATTACTGGATTAAAATCCATTAAACTTTTTTAAACTATTTAATTAATTTCATTAAATTATTATCTGGACAGCCCTTAGGGTTTTCACCCTCTTTGGTGGAGGCCCTTAGGCTTTATTAGAAAGGTATTAAAACTCACATGGAAACTTGTAGAATCATACGAGTTTATGGAGTTACCCATCCCACTCGATTCAACTCGTCTGAAGAATCGTTTTTCAGTAGAATCGTCTGAAAAATTGTAGACTCAAGATAGAATCGTTGATGCAAGCAGACTCACCATGTTAGACGAGTGGGGTTCCGTTGTTGTTTTTTTAATAAAATTGTTTAGGGTGATTTAATTAAATCTGAAGCACCTCACATCAGATTTCCTAGGGCTCAATTTAATTATCGGCCTCGAGTGAAACCCTTTTGCGGCGGTGGCGAAGAAGGGGAAGGGGGCGGCGCAGTTCCTACAAAGAGGGTGGGATCAGAGGGGCTCAGTGACCACAGGGAGGGTGGGGTGGGAGCAGCGCACTGTCGGGGAGGGGTTTGGGTGCACCGGCTGGGCGGGTGGGTGCGGGACTAGTTCCGGTGGGGAGGAGGTTCAAGTGTTCTGATGGGGAGAGTGGGGGTGAGAGCAACCCTCCTACGGCAGAGGTGAAGAAGGGGAAGGGGGCGGCATAGGGGGAGCATCCGCCAAGGTGACAAGTGGATGAGTGTGGTGCAGATCTTAGTCACACCAAAGCTTACTATCCGAGGCATAAATAAGTTTTGCGCGTCTAATAACATGTCCCCCAAGTTCATCGTTGCAGGCCTCAATTAAAGGTTTTTTAATCAGTGTAGCAGGTCAGCCAATATGTTCGTTTCTTTACTGTTCTCTTAGTGGCTGCAGTTAATCTTCTTCTATTGCTTTGGCATTTTGATGCTGGGGAAGTAGATGTTGTGTTCTTGTATATGTTTCTCTTCTCTGGTTGCATCCTTTCAATTCTATTTTAATGTTCTTGTTTCATTATTTGATTTACTTTTCAGTGTTCTTGTTTCACTTTATATTATGTGTCCATGTGTGTATTTTACTCTTTTATGGTTTAGATGACTTGAACTCTGAAACACCTCTCTAGTCTAGGATACTCGTGCAATTGCCATTTTTGTGTTTGGAAAGATGCAAAGAACATTCTGTTAATATAATGATTCATCAATGAGTTTTGGGATTTTCATATTTTTATGTGTGAGGTTTTCAAATCTCAAATGGGTACTCATGACAGCAGTATTAATTTTTATGATTTACACCTAAAGGGATAGGTGTGCTTTAAGCCAAAACATATTGAAGTGTAAAAAATTGAGGCACTTGTGTAGTTGTCTTTTGAACATCTTGGGTGTTGGTTTTCTTCCCATATTCCATTATTTGCTAAATGATTTCATTTTTAAAAAATAATAATCCATATTATTTTTTGAATAATGGTAATTTTGACATGGTTATTGTCCCTCCATGTATAGGTCCTCTCATTACCAGGTGAACAGCTGGTGACCCACATCTTCATCTTGCAGGCTTCTGGTTATCATTAATTCAATTATTTCTTTCCTGTATTGATGCTTCTCACTTGGTGTGATCCCCCAGAATCATCCTTTGAGAATTCATTTATTATTCTGACTATTTATTTTATCCTGATGTTGGTGCACTTGTGAGGAAATATCTTGTCAAACATTAGAAAATCTGTGCATTAATATTGAAATTTATAACAATCACCATTAAGTGGTTTCATCATGTTTGTTTCTGCTACAAAGTAGTTTCTGATGGTGGTGTTGGATCAGGTTGAAGTAGACTCTTATGTATTTACCAGTCAAGTCTAAGAGTCAATTTCACTTGTCTCAAACGAGTATAAGTATACTCTTGAGTTTAACTACCTTTTTTATTAGTGGTGGCCCTTCAGCTTCAACCGCGGATGTTAGCTCCTTCTTCGAATGGAGGCCCTTCAGCTTCATCCATGATAGATGACAAATTATTTGGGAGACATATTTAGTGATAGTGAGTTATTGGCATTAGATATCAGCTTCATGAGTCATTGAAGTGGGGGTTTCATATGTGGCGTTGCGGACTGTGTGTTTCAATCCGTAGTGGCCGAGCTTTGATCTTGTAGTCAGAAATGGCTTCACGCGATAGATCCAGATATTCTTTCACTACAGCAAGGGTCAGATATTTTTCCAAATGCTTCATGTGGAATTACATGCTTAGAGGACTCCTACATATGCTGGTACTGGGTTCGGTGACCCTGGTGGTGGACTGGAGAATTGGACTCTACGTCGGAGGTGATTATGCACTCGTGACTTGTGAGATGGAAGCACATCAGGACAGTGTGATGTCCTCTTTTCCAGATATGGTTCGAATCTGGAATCACAATAGATTATGGGACAAGTAGAAGTGACACATCGTCTTCGCCGAGCAATATGATGCATCGTCGGAGGACCGAGGAGATGATGAGATGGCTTTGGGTGGCTTCAGGGAGTGTTTCCCATGAAACGGTTCATCATGGTGTCATCCCTTTTGATCTGATTCAGATCTGGTCTTATAGAAGATCTTGTAAGAATGGGTTCTTGGTGACGAAGTGCAAGGATGCATGGGTCATGGATGGCAGCGCGTGTGTCGGATGGCGACAGGGGTGAGTGGATCTCAGGTGCTGGGCTAGGGTTGGGTCTATTTGGTACCATGATGGATCTTGGGTTGTGTAATGGTTGTTTGTACCATTGGGTCATCGGGATACTATTTTTTTTCTTCTGACTGAATTCTCCATTCCATGTGGTTTATGTTTGGTTTGGGACTTTATGTCATGTAATTGGTTCCCTCCCCATTCAAAAGGGGATTTTATTTTTTCATTTTTAATAAATAGGGGTTTTCCCTAAACATTATTTTTAGCTATCAAATGCATCAATGTTATTGAAGAGAAATGTATTATAATATATTTTAGTGTTATAAGATTATTATTATGATTTATAATAATTTATTTTTATAAGTATAATGATCCCTAGGTTATTTTTCCCTTTAGTGTTATCTTTTGGTATCTAAAGGATAATTTGTTTTTTAGGGTAATCATTTCATTGGATACACATATGCGATTCAAATTTTTTCTCAATTACCATTTGATTTTCAAGACATAACACCTATATTGTAATTTTATTTATCCTTGTAAATCCATTCATATTTAATGTTTCCCTCTTCCATTCTTCCCCTTCCTCCCTTCCCCTTCCATTTCACCAACTCCCATAAATCCTTGTCCTATTGGGGTTCAGATTTTTGTTTTTTGGTTTTGGACTCATGGGAGTTTTAATATATTGTAAATTCTTGGTGTCCCATTATTATTGGTGTAGTGTTCCCCATTGATGGTGGAAACTTCTATATCAACCATCATTGAACTAAGGTAGCTGTTATGAAGTGTTTCCTTAAATTAGCGTTGAATTATTTTTGTTAGTGATTTAAAATACTTCACTTATTAGATTAAAATTTTATCTATTGATTCAACTGAATTACTTATTTTTTTGTAATGAGGTTTCCCATTCTCATAAAATATTTACAAGTCATTTAATTTTATATGTGAAATAAAAATTATTAATAAATTCTTCAACAATTTTTTAATAAAATATAAGACTATAAATTACTTTGACCCCATATTGGTGATGGTTTTCATTTGAATTTAGTTTTTTACATTTTTTTAAATAAAAAAGTGTGCAATGAATTTTCATAGGGTTTTCAAATTTTTATTTTTATTTTATTATTGAATAATTTACAAATAAATTTCAATTGTTTATTTATAAACATTAATTTAAAAATATATTTCTAATGGTGAAACATGGATTGGAATTCCATTTATATTTGAATAATGTATTATTTGGAACTTTCAAATGTTTTATAAATAGTGTGGGTATGTTAGAACCTCTTAATCCCCATATTTAATTGTGACAAGATGGGTGTTGTTACTTATTGAATTGTTGTTGCACTGAATGAAATGCTTATTATTATTAAGTGATATGGTTGATATGTGATCATAAATACTTTATGTTTAGGTTTATTAGATTTGGTGATATGTACTTTTTTTATATGATGTATTTTTATTAATCACCTCTTAATTATTAACATGTGTGGGAATCATAGGAATCATTATGAGGGATGTGATATGGTTACTATTTATCCCTGATTGGATAGAATAGATCTAACACGTTATTGAAAATTCAATAGGGTGTTTTAATAGTGAGGCTACCTAAGGGTAGTAGGTTTGTTATAGATAAATGAATATATTAGTAGACCTCCAGATGGTTCATACTAGTGTACATATAGAATCACATTTGAAAATTATTAAGGACTTCCCACTTTTACTTGAAAAATATCTTTTCATAAATTTATATCCTTCTATGGTCCCCTAGATTATTGGAACAGATATAACTATTTACTCCCCATGCATACACTAATATATTATCACACCATGTCATTTTGTTTTATTATTTTATGATTTCTTTTTTATTATTTATATATATGGATTCAAAAACTGTTTGATATGGATGTGTTAATAAGGATATTATAAAATAGGGTTATTAATTAAAAATGTTTCATGGACAAAAAATTTGGTTCCTAAGTCATCTTTTTCATTTATGTGTAAAATAAAACAATTTTTATAAATGGAAATTTATGTGATGTTTTATTTTTTTTTAATGTATGAATGATATGATTTCAAAATTTTATTTTAAATTTGAAAAAATTAATTGCCATCTATAATAAAATAAAAAGATTTAAGTTGTGATTTTCAACTAAGCTCGATTTTTTTGATACCTAATATATACCATTTGGTGTATCTTTCTCTTATTTCATTTTTCAGGTCCCATGGTTATGGTCTTAGGAATTGGGATATTCGGGTTATTTAGGTTTGTTTTTAGGATATGTGGAGTTTGAACAAGGTTAAAATACAAATTATTGTAGCATTTTGGTAGGCCTTTTACCATTGTTTTCTAAATAAAAGCATATGTATCATGATTTTAATTATTTATTCTTTAGTTATCAAATTATGTTTTAATTTTTTTATTTTTATTGAATGTTTCATTAATTAATTCTATGTACAATGATATTGGATGTGTTTATTTAAATTAAGTGTTATATCCTTCTCATTTATTATATTATGAGTCCTTGTAAATAGTTTACATCCCATCGTGATTGGGAAGGCACCTCAAGTATACCAAGAGACAGTTCCAGGTTTTAGTAGATGTATTAACACTTGTTTGTTAATGAATATTGGGATTTATAATTTTAATGGGGGCCTCATTATTTTCCATGATATAAATGTTAGGTCAAATAAGTGCCTGATACACCCTTACTGATTATGTGATGACCATACAAGTCTCACTAAATATTATTAAACCCCACGAGGTATCTAATACACCACCACTAGATACTGATTAATATCTTTAGTTTTTTTCAAACCAACTAAGAAACACTAGGATCCTATTATACCACCACCATGTACCAAGTGGTTTAATCTACTCTTGGTAACACTACTAGATCAACAAATTATTTTCTAGTGATTTTGAATATCCATTATAACCTATAAACACAATAAACCAGTCAAAAATTAAATAATAATTCACTAAATAATCATTCCATCAAATGAAATTTAAATCCACTTCTGTTCTAATTCCATTGATTTTTTTGTTATTTTTTCTGATAAATAATTATTATATAATTATTTTAAATTAAATGTATGCATTTTTTTAATATAATGTAATCTATGAATTTATATACATTGAATTATATGTGTTATTTTGTTGTGTTTTAGTTTGTATGATATCAAATTTTATCTATTTTTAGAAATTTATATAAAAATATTATGATAAGCATTGAAGTATTAAGAAGTTGAATATGAATTCTATTTTAAAAAATAAGTAATCAACTTTTTAGTATGATTTATTATAGAAATATTATGATATGGATTCATTTATCTACTAATAATTAATTTTATAAAAAAATTATAAAGGAAATATATATGTATCTTGTATTAGTAATTAGAGAAATTATAAATCTATGAATTCCAGGAATGTGTAACCTAATGTTATGATTATTGAGAAAATAGTGACTATATTAGTTTAGATAGATCATGTCATTGATATTATTGAAAACAAGTGAAATATTTAACATCTTCTTATTATGGATTATCTTTTATAATTAATTTATAAGGAATTGAACACCTATATTCATTTGTTCTATAGATTACATGGACACTGATCAATGCATTTCTTATCTATAATAAGTATTAAATTTATTGGAATTATAATTGTAACGTACCGACCTGACTTACCATCCAACTCGGTAGCCAGACCAGTAGCCACATAGCCTCAAGCACATCTCCCCAAATGCCGGAGGCTGCCGACTAGAAGTGAGGGCCTTGGTGAGTCTGTGGGGAGACTATGCCCTCATTACCAAAGTATCACAGCAGAATTACAAACACACAATAGCGGAAGAATCTAACCAGTAGACAACATATAGACAACAGAAATAGATAACAAATAGAACGATCTAGCATATATTTATAATAGTGAAAATGGTACAAGAGTATAGAAAACAACCAAAGATGGTACGAGTCAATACAGTATAGTACAAGTGTACAAAACACCAAAAAGAAACCAAAAAGTATCCCATGTCGCATCAGATGCCTTAACTTGGTCCCGTGCACTCCTACTCCGAGCAGCAAGTCAAGTACATGTGCTAGGTCCTTTATCCTTATTCATACCTGAAATCATATAATCTACATGTGACCAAAAACATGACCCAAATAGGGTGAGATACAAAATCCCCATAGGCAACCACCAAAGTTCTGTGCTAATCTGTAAGTGAATATATAAAATGGAAGTGTCAAATGGAAAGTAGTAGACAAGGAAAACTATCAAGACCGACCCAAGCATATTCTTTGGCATGGCATTGCTTGAGGTATCCATTCCATTCATTAATCATTTCATTCAAGTGTTCAACAATTCCTTGAACCCGTTCCTAGAATACTCAATTTGAAAACCAGGCATCGTTCAGGGAGAAAATCCACCAACACCCTACAAGCCCGTTTCGGCGAACATCCAAGGTACCCATCCACACTCTAGGTGCAATATAGTCTGTCAACTGATACCATCCTCGGGATCCTATAAATAAGATCTGGGTATCGCCCATGAGTTATCATTCCCTGATGAGTATGTTCATGGCATCTCCCGTGGGATCCAGGATTCACTCAGCATCTCAGTAACAAGTCTCATATGAGCCCGTCCATGGAAACTCACATTGGTTCCATGATTCACCCATGACTTGGTTTCACATTTAAAGCAATTCAAAGCATTTAACTCACGTGGGATAGCAATTCAAGAATTAACATACAAGGGTCAAGGGAAAAACTCTATCCCATACTCGAAACCATTTCAATTGTAATTTCATTCTATTACAATTAAATTCATTTTCAAATTCCATTTATTTAACAACCCCAAGGGATAGAAAAAGAATCCAGGGTCAAAACCATAAAAGAGTCATTCAAGGCAACGCACCCAAGGGGTGCTTCCAATCCAAGGTGTACAACCTAACTCATGCACACACCATCCTATTCAAATTACCCACAACACGCTAGGTAACAATAGGGTAATATTCCAGGTTCAAGCGACACCCCAAAAGTTGGCGCGTGGCACTCCGACATATATAAACATCTTTATAATCATTTAAAAGAACGAGACCACATACCTTAGGCTAATACTAGATATCTCATCCAGTATCAGACTCTGATTCATCCTGGTTTGGAAGAAATCTAATGAACAGAAGAAGAATGAGAAATTAGGGCATATGAGCCTTAATCCAATCTGTGTTCGTTGTAACCAGAAGAATCGAGAAGGATTAAAAAGGAATTGAGGACTTATCGTTGAGGATCCAATGAGATGATTGGCGGTTGAAATGGAAATCAGACAGAGAAGAAGTCTCAAATTCTCCAATGCTACCTTGGAGAGCTCCCTTGTTGTTGTCCAGTTGAAGGAGAAGGGAATAGGTTTAGGTTTTATAACTTTTAAATAATTTAAATAACAATTAATTTAAAATCAAAACACTTTAGGTCGCACGGTTTACCCGCACGACCTAGAAAACCGTGCGGAGACCGTGCAGACCTTATCGGAAGGCAAGGGGCAACCGCACGGCCAACCCACACGATTTCATCATACAGTGCCAGGTCGTGCTCTTGCCTCTGGAAGGGCTGCACCAAGGCACATGGTTTACCCAGGTCGTGCGCAGGCCATGCGGAAACCATGTGCCAAGACATTTCCAGACTAAAACATCATATCAGGCTCCGAACAAGCCCCGTACACCTCCGTAACTCCCTCGGTCAAGTTAGGCGTCCACACTAGGCCACAAAAAAAATAGTAAAACTGAAATGAAATTGATCCGTACCTCGTAAGAAAACCCTAGTTCTTACAATCTTCTCCCCCTATAGCAATTCTTCCATGAATTTCTCTCTGAATGGTGGTCAAGATTCGTCTGCGAACAACCCTGGCCACTGAGCACGTACATCCACCTCCCGCTCCCAAATCTCATCTTGTAAATGGTCGTGCTGCCATAGAACCCGTACTAGAGGGAGTTCCCATCCTCGGAGAACTTTCATGCTCCTATCAACAATGCGAATCAAATGCTCCTCAAAGGATGAATCTACCTGAAGCTCGACCTCCTCAAGCTAGAAGGTATGAGACAAGTCTGAATAGTATCACTGTAACTATGAAACATAGAACATGCCATGCAAGGCTCGGTACCTCTGAGGTTACTACAACCAATAGGCCACCAACCCAACCCTTTCCAGAATCTCAAAAGCCCCAAAAATTCTTGGCGATAACTTACCCTGTCTTCAAATCCGCCTGTGTTCCAACCTTAGTGGAACACACAAGAAAACCTGATCCCCGACCTCAATCTCTAGGGGTCGTCTATGGCGATCAGCATATGACTTCTGATGAGATTGTGTGGTAGCCATCCGCTTCTGTATCAACTGGACCTACTCCAAAATCTCCTGAACAAGACGCAGTCCCATTAAAGTTTCCTCAACTACCTCTAACCAACACATGGGTGATCTGCATGGCCTAAAATATAGAGCCTCATACGATTCCATCTATATAGTCGCATGATAACTATTGTTATAGGGAAACTCAACTAGGGTAATATGTCTCTCCCACGAGCCCCCAAAATCTAGGACGCATGCTCGTAGCATGTCCTCAAGAACTTCTTTCGTAAACTCTGACTGGACATCAGTCTGAGGGTGGTATGCTGTGCTTAAGAGCACCTGTGTACCCAATGCCCTCTGAATACATTTCCAGGAATTTGACATAAAACGAGCATCCTTGTCTGAAAAAATGGTATGCAGAACCCCGTGGAGTCGTACTATCTCCTGGATATACAACCTTCACAGCTCATCCACACTAAAGGTATTCTTGATAGGTGAGAAATTAGATTCCTTCATGAGCCTATCAACCACAACCCACACAACGTCATTACCTCAAGCTGACCTCGGCAAAACAGTCACGAAATCCATCGTAACGTCATCCCATTTCCACTCCGAGATAGGTAACTACTGTAAAATCCCAGCTGGCCACTGGTGTTTCGCCTTCACCTGATGATTGGTGGATCATCTCATGACAATACTAGCCACTTCCCTCTTCATACTCAGCCACCTGTACTATCAGCGCAAGTCATGATACATCTTAGTGACTATGGGATGAACTGCCCAAACCGAAGCATGAAACTCTCGCATCAGCTCCTCTCTAATATCCACTGGAAAACATACACGTCCATGGATTCGAAGTACTTCGTCCTCGCCTATCTTCCAACGAGGAGGATGGTCCTCACATAAAAAATCTTCCTATAGAACTAGGCCATCCGAATCTGATAGATGTCTCATCCTTATTGTGTTTAGGAGGGTAGAAGTCACAGCTATGGATCATAGAAAAGACTGCCCTTGGCTATTCTGCACATCAAGATGCATCTCAGAGAACATGGACATAAGCATCCAATCATTGCAATCCTGTTGCATTGCCTGTATTTGAGTCATCCTGCTCAATGCATCGGCCAAAACATTTCCCTTACCAGGCTTAAAAGCAAGCTCGAAATCAAAGGACTGTAGGTACTCCACCCACCGTTGCTGCCTAAGATTTAAATCACGCTGAGTAAAGATATATTTGAGGCTCTTGTAGTCTGTGTAAACCACAAAATTATCACCCAATAAATAGTGTATCCAACATTGTATCGCATGTACAACTGCTGCTAGCTCAAGATTGTGTGTCAGATAATTCCTCTCATAAGGCCTCAGATGCCGAGATCCGTACGCCACGACTCTGTCTCCCTACATTAACTTTGCACCCAGCCCAATACCTGATGTTTCACAATAGACCGTGTAACTCTTGCCCTGTTCTGGAAGTATCAGGATTGGTGCTGATGTCAACCATCCTTTCAGCTCATAAAAGGCTGCTTCACAAGCATCTATCCATACAAATTTCACGCCCTTATTAGTCAGGCCTGTCAACAGCGCTTCTAATCGTGATAAATACTATATGAAGGGACGATAATAACCAGAAAGCCCAATGAAACTCTGTATGTCGAAGACATTCTTGGGTTTTCCCCAATAAACCACAACTCTAACCTTCTCTGGGTCTACAGACACTCTTGTCTCA
This sequence comes from Viscum album, assembly GCA_963277665.1. Classification (NCBI taxonomy): domain Eukaryota; kingdom Viridiplantae; phylum Streptophyta; class Magnoliopsida; order Santalales; family Viscaceae; genus Viscum; species Viscum album. The sequence goes on along the minus strand of OY728160.1, from coordinate 38,305,170 downwards.
GAGATAACATTGCCCAATAAGTGAATTTGATCCATCCAAAAGTGGAATTTAGTATACTTTTCATGTAGCTGGTGCTCTCTTAGTGTATTCAAGATGATCTCAAGATTATTTGCATGGTCTTTTAGATTTCTAGAATACACCAAAATATCGTCCACGAAAACCATGACGGACAAGTCCAAATAAGGATGGAACACGCAATTCATCAAAGCAATGAAAACTGTTGGTGCGTTCGTGAGACCGAACAGCATAACCAGATACTCATATAAACCATACATACTAAGAAAAGTTGTACAAGGTATGTCTGTAGGTCGAACACGCACATGGTGATACCATGACCTCAAATAAATTTTCAAGAACACCATAGCTCCTCAAATCTAATTAAACATGTCATCTATCCGCGACAAGGGATATCGATTTTTAATCGTTAAATGGTTCAGCTTCTGATAGTACACACACATCCTAAGAGTCATGTTCGCGTTTTTTTGCAAAAATGACCGACGAACCCCACTGTGAAGTACTGGGTCAAATAAACCCATTTGACTCCAAATCATCGACCTTCTTCTTGAGCTCATGCAACTCAGTCGTAGCTGTCCTGTAAAAAGGAATGGATACTAGTGTGGCTCCTGGAACTAGCTCAATGGATAATTCCACTTCTATCTTAGTAGTTAAACATAAAAAGAATTCAGGAAAAACATCCCTGAAGCGCTCAACTACTGGAGGAAGGTACGACTGACTCACTCCCTGGTCATCCAGAAACAAACTAGTGATCTGGTCTGTCATCCCGTCCATCCCACGATGCTCTGGTCTAGCTTAGATTTCCTGCAGATCCCACTCGCCTTTAGGAGTATACGATGCACCCATTGGTGATGTAAAAATCACCCTCCGGTGGTAACAATCAACTTAGGCTCAGTAAGCTACTAGCAGTTCATACCGAGAATGACAACAAAAACTGTCATTTCGAGAACATAACAATCCCAAACAAAGTGACACCCTCCAACCTCAAGGGGACACCCTCTGCACTTATGTACAACATCTGCCGTAACTCCTAGTTGTATGTGTAGAATCAAGACACCATTAGAAGGCAACACAACTAGCCCAAGGCTTTTCACTATAGGTGCAGAAATAAAACAGTGTGATGCACCAGTATCATAGAGGGAAGATGCAATAACAGAAGCTACTATGATCATACCTCTCACCGTAGATGGTCCCGCTCCCTGATCCTTGGAAGTAGGTTGCGCTGCATACATCTGGCCTGAACCACGACCCTGTGATACAACCCCACTATCCGGTGCTGGCCCACTCTGACGTCTCGGTGTACCATGTGCCTGGATTCCTTTGGTATGACCACTACCTTGTCCTGATCAGCCAGTCGCACCCCAACTCCCTGTCTGATGAGATGCTGTCGACCCTTCTCCTGCATATGGAGTCAGTGAAGATCCTCTATCACTGGCTTCTGGTGGAAAGGTTCCGAAAAAATGCTGACGATGACCCATTTTTTCACATGATCAGCACTCGACTGGGTCCCTCGGACACTACAGCTTTGTGTGTCCTAGCTTACCGCACTAGTAGCACCTCATATTGCTAATCGAAGATAGTTTCTAACTACTAGAATCACTATGTGGAAGCTCCAGACGATGCTTCCTACTAACAGTCACTGAAGTACCTGATCTCAATGTCGAACCGCTCTGGCTCGCACCTCCAGCCTCTCTCAGGTTACGTTCTATGATTAGCACCTGGTTCACAATTCCAGAAACAGTAGTCAGCCTAATGATATTTACGTGAGATCAGATGTCATATCTCATACCATCCTCAAAACTTCTGGACCTCGACAGCTCATCGCCCATCAGGATAGGTGTGAAGCGCTGAAGCTCAGTAAAACGGGCCAATTATTCCATCGCTGATAACACGACATGTTCCAGATGCAAGAACTCCAAGGCTCGATCAGCCCTCAAAGTCTCAGGATAAAAGAAATCATAGAAGACCGTATAAAACTCTATCCTAGCCATCTCCCGATGATGATATGACTGGGTGATCACATCCCACCACCACTTTGCGGAATCATGCATCATGTACGTAGCGAGCTTGACCCTTCTCCCTGAAGGCATCTCCAAATTCTCAAAGATAGATAAAATGGCCTCTAACCAAGACTCTGCAGCCTGTGGCCTACCATCCCCTTAAAACGTAGGATGATGCTGCTGCTGAAACACAATTGTCAACTCTTCCATAGTCCAGGCAGGTCGTGGTGCTCCCTGAACGTTCTACATAAAACACAACATGCACTCATGTAACTGTGCCTAAGCACCTGTGTCTGGTATAACCATTGGTGCCACAGCTGGCACAACTGGAGTTTCCTCTAGTATCCCACGACCTACCTTCTCCAAAATGTGGTCTCCACCACTCTCCCGACGTATTACTGGAGGTCGTCATGGTGGCCTGACTCTGCAATGCCAAACACATGCCTCAGTTCATGATTTTTAAAAAGGTTCAAAACTCACGAACACAAGAACCAGGACAGGGTAGGTCAAGACCTTCCTACAAAAAACCACGTCAACCCACAACCTGCTTATAAATCCAGGACTGCATAAGGTACATTCACCAAAAACATCTAGAGTCACTACCTCTTTCCCACTCAAAATTCGGGTCTAGGATAGGCTCTATTTTCAAAATTCCTTCTTTTAACATACCTTTGTTCAAAATATTTATACAATGGTCCACTAATTTCTGATCCTTGAGGGACCATAACACCTCCTGAATAAAAATTTGATGACCATATAACCACGAAATTCAATTTTATTTGGCATTTACATCTAATTGGTGTGTCATTTCCCAATCCATAAGGGCCCATATACCTTATGAATTGAATGAAAACGTCACTCTTCATTCATTTCTCCCAACCTAACACAAAATTAGGAACACCTATCAATCAACTATCAAATCAACATGCAATAGCTATCGCAACACATGTCACCACAGCGTGAAACAACTAATGCATCCTAGATAGCATGGAATAATGCATGACATGTGATTCCTATCAATGTTCCTATATGAAGCATGGGAGGGAAAACCCTCATCTCCTCAGTTTACAAAAAAATAGAACCCCCAATAATATCAATAGTATCATCAAAAACCATGTGCTTCACCCAACGATGAAGTCAGAACAGCTGTAATAAACAAAAACCAGAAACACAATTTCATATGAGGAAACATAGCTTTTCCCTGTACGCGATTTTACAACTCCCGGGCACAGTTTATTACCAAAGTACCTTCCCTTCTTACTTCTGTCTATAGTCACCAAATAGTAAGTCAAATCGGAGAAGGAAAACGCCCTTTGATTCCACTTTGTAATGTCCCGACCTGAATTACCATCTATCCCAGTAGCCGGACCAGTCAGCACATGGCATCAAGCACATCTCCCCGAACGCCATAGGAAGTCGACTAGAAATGAGGGCCTAGGTGAGTCTGTAAGGAGACTATGACCTCATTACCAAAGTATCACAGTAGAATTACAAACATACAATAGTGGAAGAAGGTAACCAGTAGACAACACATAGACAACAGAAATAAATAACAAATATAAAGATCTGACATATGTATATAATGGTGCAAATGGTACAAGAGTCTAAAAACATCCAAAGATGGTACAAGTATATACAGTACAGTACAAGTGTACAAAACACCAAAAAGAAACCAAAAAGTATCCCATGTCGCATCGCAAGCCTCAGCTTGGTCCCGTGCACTCCTACTCCGAGCTACAAGTCAAGTACCTGTGCTAGGGCCTTTCCCCTTATCCATACCTGAAATCATATAATCTATTTGGGTCCAAAAACATGTCCCAAACAGTGTGTGAGACAAAATCCCAGTAGGCAACCACCAAAGATCTGTGCTAATCTGTCAGTGGATATATAGACCGGTAGTGTCATATGGAAAACAGTAGACAAGGAAAACTAGCAAGACCGACCCAAGACTGTGCATTGGCTTGGAATCGATTAAGGTATCCATTCCTTTCATTAATCATTTCATTAAATTGTTGAACCATTCCTTGAACCCGTTCCTGGAATAGTCAAGTCAGAAACTAGGCATCGTTCAGGGAGAAAATCCACCGACACCCTACAAGCTCGTTTCGGCGAACATCCTAGGTACCCAGCCCCGCTCTAGGTGCGGTATAGTATGTCAACTGAACCCATCCACGAGATACTATAAATATGATCCGGGTATGTCCCATGACATATCATGCCATGTTGAGTCCATCCATGGCATCTCACGTGGGATTCATGATTCACTCGGCGTCTTAGTAACAAGTCTCGTATGAGTTCGTCCATGGAAACACACATTGGTTCCATGATTCCCCCATAACTTGGTTTCAAATTTAAAGAAGTTCAAAGAATTTAACTCACATGGGATAGAAATTCAAGAATTAACACACAAGGTTCAAGGGGAAAAACTCCATCCCATACCCGAAACAATTTCAATTGCAATTTCATTCTATTGCAATTACATTCATATTCAAGTTTCATTTTTTTAACAACCCCAAGGGAAAGAAAAAGCATCCAGGGCCAAAACAATAAAAGAGTCATTCAAGGCAACGCACCCAAGGGGTGGTTCCTGTCCAAGGAATACAACCTAACTCAGACACACACCACCCTATTAAAATTACTTACAACAGGCTAGGTAACAACAGGGTTAAATTCCAGGTTCAAGCGACACCCCAAAAGTGGGTTCACAACACTCCAGCATATATAAATAGCTTGACAATCAGCGAAAATAATGAGACCACCTACCTTAGGCTTGTTCTAGATATCTCGTACATTATCAAACTTTGATTCATCCTAGTGTGGAAGAAATATGAAGAACAGACGAAGAATGGGAAATTAGGGCATATAAGCCTAAATCCAATCTGCGTTCGTTGTACCCAAAAGAATCGAGAAGAATTAAAAATGAATTGAGGACTTACCGTTGCGAATCCAACGAGATGAAAGTCGGTTGAAATGGAGATCGAACAGAGAAGAAGGCTCAAATTCTCCAAAGCTTCCTTGGACAGATCCCCTGCTGCTATCCGGTTGAAGGAGAAGAGAATAGGTTTAGGTTTAATAACTTTTAATTTATTTAATTAAAAATTAATTAAAAATCAAAACACAACATGTCACACGGTTTACCCGCACAGCCTGGTAAACCGTGCGGAGACCGTGCGGACCTTACTGGATGTAAAGGGGCAACCACACAGCCAACCCGCATGGTTTCCTTAAACCGTGAGCAGGTTGTGCTCCTGCCTCTGGCAGGGAGGCACTAAGGCGCACAGATTACCCAGGAAATTCTTATGCCATGTGGAAACCATGTGCCAGGCCATTTCCAGCCTAAAACATCGTTTTGGGCTCCGAACAAGCCCCAGACACCTCCGTAACTCCCTCGGTCAAGTTAGGCATCCACACTAGGCCTTAACAAAACAGTTAAACTGAAAAGAAAAGGATTCGTACCTCATATAAAAACATGGGTTCATACAATAATAGAGGCAATGTTTGGTCATAACATTTTATTATTCAGAAGGGGATGTTTATGATTTGCGAAAACTGGTAATAAATATAAATATTGTCAAAGATCATAGCACTATAGAGTGTATATTACATTAGAAATTATTTCATATAACATATTTATATTAATAATAATGAATTAATATAGAGAGTAAATTACATGAACTAATTTCAATAGTGGACAAATTCATTTGAAAATATGAGGTGGAATTAACCTGGTTGTCCTATAATTCAAATAAAATTTATTAATAAATCTAAAATAAATAATGAATTATTTTTTATCTATCTCAATATATGTCTTAAAAATCATTATATTTTTAACATTTTGATAATTATGAAGAAGTGGTTCATTGTACACTAATGTTGGAAATATAGTTTTGGAGATAATGAATGAGAACGTGATGATATATCATGGTTGTGAGAAGGAATAAAAACATGTAAGTGAAGGATAAATTTTACAACCAAACACATGATAAAAGTGTGGGATGAAAAACTATACATATTTCATCATTTAATGTCGATAATGAAATAAATATTGAAAAGGTGTCAATAAATCATGAAATTTTCTTGGGGATATAAATCCTTAGATTATTATTTGAATAATGATAAAAAATAGTGAAGTAAAATCTAATGATTTGATGTTTTAATTATAGTGATTTATTTTTTCTAATTAGTTTCATAAAAAAGGATGCTAAAACGGAATAAATATCATTGAAAACAAATATCTTAGGTGGAATCTATTTATTTTGAAATAACATAAAATAAAGTTGATGCTTTGAATGACATGGTTTCATGCACTCTCATTTTGTACTAAAATCGGGATAATAACCTTTTTAATTTATTTTTTCTATATTCTTTACTTCATTTATATTTATAAAAAACAATTAGTAAAATCTTGATATGCTAGTAATATAATTATTTGGGAATGCACTATAATGATCTATTAATTATGTAGGGATATATAAAAGTTCCCTTATTTATTTTGGTTGTTATAAAATTACTAAAATGGTTTTCTAATACCGATTAAGGACATTGGTATTATACTATGAATGTAATTCCTCTAAAATTATAGTACGAAGATTAGTTTTATAGGTAACTAATTTAATTTTCAATAAAGGAAAAATGGAATAATTTTTTGCGGTGAATTATTCATTCTAATATCTTATTAAGAGAAAACCAATATTTAATATTTTATGAATTTTATTGATAAAAAGAGTAAATAATTTAATGTATAATGAAGAGTTATGTTCCTAATTATCATTTTTTCATTGATGAACCTATAAATGAATAACCTAGAACTCTTCCATATAGACAATTTGAATTAATTATATAAATCATTCATGAATCAAAACAATATCAATTATTCCCTATATGATTTTAGTTATGGGGATAGAAGAACTAAATAATACCAATGGTGATAAAATAAAGAAAAAATAAATTGAATGTACTGTCATAAATGACTTTATAAGCCCCATTTTTCATCTTCATAATGTGTATGTTATATTAAAAAAATGGGAAATACGTTATTGAGACATTGTGTGTACTATAGAGATAACAATTTAATATGTATATATAATTAATATCATCCTTTACGTTTTCATGATTTATTTTATAATATTCACAACTCTAAATTATTTTATAAGATAAATCATTAAATTAGTTATCATTATCCAGAGGTGAAGAATGTTAATATTCAAAACATTATATTCCAAAAAATGTATAAGAACATTGGAACCATTTTTTTTGTTAAATAAATTCACCAATAATATTTACGAATTTTAGGAATAGTTATTTTAGATATTTCATAGAAATAATTTTGGTAGTAATTATTAGTTATAATTTCATATATTTTAAAAAATGTAAGGAACATGAGGATCATCAAATGGTTACGGTAAATACCATAAGGGATGTTAGTTTATTTTCCAAAATTATAAATTGATAATTTTGGTTATAAAAATGTAATTATTGGTATATTTTCCAAGTAATGAACTAATATCAATCAACTATTCAAAATAAAAAGGTTGTGGAGGTGTGGCCTTGTCAACACAAAAATAACATATATCCATTTTTTCATGATTAATATGATTATTGTCGATGATTTTTTAGTATATAATTTTTGAACTTATATCCCATTGACTATGTTAATAATTAATCAATTCATGTTTGTTTATAAAAGTAAGTGTGTGGAATATCTCAAAGAGTTGGATAGAAGGTTCTTCAGTAAACCGATGTTGTCCTTACCAAAATTATGTAGAGGGTATATTACTATTGTGATGAATCAATGAAGGTACATAAATGTAAAATTATATAACATGAAAATTGTAGGGTATATGATCCTTGGAAATTACAGTCTCATGAGTATAAATATCACTCTCATAACATGATGTCTATTAAGGTTATATTTTCTCGTAAGATATGATGATATTCTGTTTATTTGGAATTTAATGATATCAGTCTACATCAGAAAATTTTTAAATATATGATCATATATTAATAATTATTTACGAGGTAGTATATGTTTTTTGATCTACCAAAAAATTATTATTACACCATCCATTATTACACAGTATATTTTAATAAGATATCATAGTGTATTTATTAAATATGGACATGAAAATCATAGTGGATGGGAAAATATGTTTCATAACCCAAATGATTCCCTAACATTATTGCCAGTGGAATTCAAGGATACTAAATGAGATTATTATCTTTTTTCAATAAAAATGGAGTATTAATTAATGGTAATGTTCATGACTTGAACATTAACAAGGATAGTTGTAGGAAATTGATACAATCTACTCTAAAATAAAAGATGTATTTGTTAGAAAAAATTTCAAATATAATAATTATGTATACATAATGGGATAATCTATAGGGTTTGATAAGACTATTATTTGTCAGATAACATGAGGAAGGAAAATTTTGAATATGTTTAATTTTTTCTTCATGAAATAATTTGAGGAAAATTTGAAACTACTAATAATCATGATAAAACCACTATAAATTAATATATAAACGTTACAAATTTAACTATCATTATTTTTATCAAAATTCATTTGATATAAAATGTTATCAATTTCACATTGTTTATTAATTACTAAATAATTATGTCTTCCCATTTTATCAAAATAAAATAGGATTTCAAACATGAAAATCATAATTAAATTTATATCGATAAATGTGGGAGGCTATAGTATGTGGAATTATAAATTGTATTAGATATATAATAAATGTATATCCCAATTTTTTTGATAAGTATTAAAAATTAATCAAATACATAGATAAAGTTTAGAATAACATATTATCCTCAATATTATGTTCAATTTAAAATGATTATCAAAATATTTTAATTAATTTTATGATCTTCTGGTATTCCTTATCAAATTATATTGAAAAAATTACTTCAATTAACGTAATTAAACATCATTATTATTTTCCACTCAATTATAAAATTGGATTCAAATGAATATTTTAATGTAAAATTATATAAAACCATAATATATTGGGATTATTTTTGTGGAATTAAACTATAATAAATAATCCTATATTTAGAAATAATTAAAAAATTTAAAGTGGTATAAAATCACATCATGGAACCACATGGTCGATAATTGTTTTTTAATTATTATATATTAATGGAAAATAATTTTTTTGGGGATAATGTGTATATAATTAAATCACACTTTAAAAGATTCATGATATTTGGAAAACAGTAAATTACGGTTACGACATATTGGATCGTTTCAAATGCTATTAATAATTCGGGTTCTGGCTTATTGGTTATCCCCAACACCAAACCTTTTAAATGGTAACGTTAGTTACCTATATATTATAAAATGATAGTATATATCCTGTCTATCACACATACACAATGTTGAATGAGTTAAATTTAAACTAGATCCTTCATATAAAGAGGAACCAATCCATATACATGATGAAGGCTAATATGTATTTCAAAACTAGAATAAATGGTTAGTGAGGTTCATATAGAAAAATCATGTGTTTAATGTGAAAATATGGGATAGGAAGGAACTAAGTAAAGAAAATTTCCCCCCAGCACTTCTAATTATAATTAATAACAGGAATTATAAGTGTTAAATATTTTTTATGATAACTAATACTTTCTTTATTATTTCATGTTTCATGATGAAAATTTATTTTATGAGTCCTAAGAGCTGATAAAGAAATAATTAAACAAACATAATAATAAGATGAAGACTTCATTATTTTAATTAAAAGGTAATTTTTTTAAAAAAAATTATAGGAGTAATAGTATGAATAAATATTTATAAATTCCAAAACAATAATAATTATTTGTCCATGGTTATATTAACTAATGAATATAAGCTCTATAATAATAATATTATAAATAGAATATATTATAATCCACAAAATTGATTATTTTATTAATTTAACAAGAAAGATAAGTGTACTATAAATTTATGGAATTTATCAAATGTAATATTATATTCTTTAATTTCATATTCAATATAAATAGATAATATATCCAATAAAAATGTAATGTGGTCTTTATAATTGTAACCAATCTATACGATTAATGTATATTACACCATAAAAACATTATACTGTATTTCTATAATAATTTATTTAAAATAGATATATATGAATTTAAAAAAACAAAAAATTTAGTATCAATACATTATAATTATGTAATATATAAAATTTTATTATTTTTAATAAAATATAAGTTTAGATTAATATTTCAAAATTGTATATTTAAAAATTATACTGAATATGAGCATTATGATGTAAAATTGATTTATTAAATTATATTTATTATTACAATCATTTAATATAAATATTAAATGTCAAATAAATTATATTAAAAAATATTTACTCAACCTTCCAACCATAATATGAATTTTAATATCATAAAACACAATTTATTCTATTTTGAAACAGTTTTTAATTTCATATTAATTATATATTATTCAAATTAATTTGTTTTGTTTTAGAGGGATTAAAAGTTACAAAAAGGAAATTCAATGAAATATAATTCTTTATATGTCAAAAATAATATCAGTAATCATTATAGCATTGATAAATATGTTTATTTTAATAATATGATTTTTAAATCCAATAAAAAATAACTCATTTATTTTTTATGTTTCACTATATATAAAACACATTGTACTCTATTCCCATCTTTTAAAAGCCTCTAATCATGGATCAAATATCATAACATCTCTATATCCTCTTTATAATAGGTTCTTATGTTCTATGTTTGGTTCTTCCTAACTCACTAAGGGAGCTCAATTAAATTAAATGACATAATCTAACCCACTAGGGACCTTATCGGGATAATATTTAGTTGATTTATCCACAACAATATAAAATAAAATAGCCCAAAGGATGATGGTTTACATTGAGTAAACATATTTCATTGTATGGTTGGCCATTTTCAATATTAACCATTAATAGATACATATCACAAATGTATAATAAAACCAAAAATACCAACATAATATATCTATACAAACAACTGACTAGTCTATAACACATATATGATACCACCACTTTGATATGTAAATATAACTATTACAAATTATATAATATAAATTTCAAAATACAAACACCCAACATCCAATGAGGAAGTCCAACATAAGTAATGATATGAACTCCTCTCAATAATCTATCTGTAAACATGAATGTTTCCAACTACTATCAACTCATAACAACATTATGCTCTATTGATGTAATGTACTTACTTGGGATCCACATAACTAGTTCCCTTGGTCGGTGGGTCACATGGAGTCAACCGTGCCTCCCTGTATGCTAGTGTCCACTGATTAGTAGTGAGGGTCCTAGGTGGTATGTAGAGACCTGAAGCTTGACTTACATGAACATTACATTACTTTTTTGGAATACTTAGTACATAAAAAAAACACACACACAAGGACCGTAATAGTTTAGTGTCTTTGGAAACTCAGAATATAATCTTCTAATCGTGGCAAAAGATCTTCCCTCTTTTTTTTACCTAAAACATTTCTTTATATCCTAGGGAAAATAAAACATAAAAGGGGTGAGCTCAAATGCCCAGTAAGGGTAAACATGGAGAATATAAAACAATCCATAAACATTTGAATGCAAAAACTTGAACATAAAACCTAAACATCAAAATCTTGAGCAAAGACATGAAACTTGGAAGTACGTAAGGCGTATATCATAAGGGAACATCAAACATGATAAAATATAATGGGAATAAAACATGTAATTGTGGAAACCATTCAGTACACTTCATGATTTCCATAGTATCCAAGGCATTGCTGCTAAGACCATCTTAGTGGACAAAGTCCCTTTCTGAATCGAGTTCACTCCTCATTTCAGTCCTGTAACACTGAACCGGATTAACTTACCGTTCCAGCCATGTCTATCTCATGATATATAAATCATTACCCAATGCATTGTAGGGATATATAGGTCTCACCCATCTCATAAAGAAATCATTCTTACTTGTTCCAAAAAAATAAACATACATCATTCATAATATCCCAACAAATAAAATGGTTTTTATAAATATATTCCCATTATCACATAATCCATATAAAAGAAATGGATATCATTTCATAATCAGAAAATTGAAACCATGTAAATCATAGAGCATTTATACATGAAACATACACATATGAAATAATGTCATCTAAGATGGAAACTGGTTTTGATAAAATGCTTGAAATGAATTCTTGAGGAAAATATCATTTCTTATTCAAAATCATTTTCTTTTCACAAAATGTCATGAAATTTTAAAAGAATAGGATTTTTTTGAAAATAGTCATGAAATCTTTTGGAGGAAGCTTCATGAAAATAAGGCTTTATAAAACCGTAAAAATCCGTTCACGCCGTATAAGTTAAAAATAACATTCTCCTCATACTTTTGTTAGAAAAGTCAAAAAATACCTTGTAGAGTAAATAAAAGAAAGATTCCTTCCATACCATGGGGTAAAAGTCAAAATGGGTAAAAAGGACTTTAAACATTCATGAATACACTTTTATAAAACATGTACATGGATGATATAAATAACCCCAGTAAATACTTACGAATAAGCAATCTCGGATAAAAATGAGATTTGCACAATTATCCCTTACCTTAAGTCCGATTTGCTTCGTAAGTGTATGAACCTCCTGTATAATGATTTAAATAATGTTATTGACTTATTCCAGAATCATAGTTATTTTTATGATATCATGTATGGTTCACTTATGACTTTATTTTACCTGTTCTTTTGTAAATTCCATGTTAAAGAGCATTTTGTGTAAAATCATTTCATTTGTCGCCCGTGTTTTGACTTGTAATTATTCATATGATTACTTAGAACATGATTACATAATTCCAGAATATAAAACATGATTTATATATAATATATATTCAGAATATACATATATATAATAGATCAGTAAATGGAAAGAAATACACTGTTCATGGAGACGGTAGGCTGTATGTACGCATGAACGCTGTTTTCGTTTCCTTATTGAGTTGAATAGAATTAACTAGATGACATACATATATATACACATAAATCCATTATCATTATTATGTAATATATTTCATGATTACTTATTATATATACTTTATAATCATTCATGAATGGTTAACGTGGAGAATGAATCTCATCCCGTCGTGGAGACGGTAGTCCGTACGTACGCACGAGCGATGATATCGTTCTCATGATCGTGGAATTGTATTGGAGTGTATGTATACTATTTAAGAATCAATATAACTTTACAATAATCATATATAGTAATTATGTACACCATTATACCCATCCAAGTAAGGTGGTGGTGGAAAATAGATTACACCACGACGTGGAGACGATATTCTGTACGTGCGCACGCGCGGTGATTTCGTTTTCCGTAGGATGGATAGATGGTAAAATAGGGTTGTTTCATACATATAATAACATATAATTATATGATTGATACTGATGTTATTACTTCATAATGAAACAACCTAATAAGAAGAAGTGGAAGAAGAAATAAAGTTGAATGATTCGGTAATGGACATTATCTCTTCTTTGAAGCGCCTATTTGAGATCTCCTTTTAGGGCACTAAAATTGGTCTTTGAGGAAGCCCAGAACCTCTAGGATGTTTCTAGGGAAGTGGAGAAGGGAATTTGTCGGGGTTTGGCCGAGCTTTAAGGCTCAAAGTGGTTTGAGGAAGAGAGGGAGGAGGTGCCCTTTTATAAGGGAGGAGAGGGTCACCTTTAGAAAAACCAAAAATATTATTTTATTATAAAGTCATGTTCGGTTTTAAATAGATCCAAATTGATTTATATTGAAGATAATTTGGGGGTGGGTCGAAATCCTCTAATCCAAAATTATTTAGACAGGTTTAGGTTACTATTTTAACCTCATAATTTAGATTTGACATTAAGTTAAATAATTTTACTTTTACCGTGTCTTTTTGTGTGCTTATACTATAAGGTTAATAAACTTACTATAACAAGCCAAAAGAACCCCAAGTTGTTTATAATTAATATATATAACATTATCTAAGTCATTTGGCCGAACCATAGATTTTTTAGAATAAAATAACAATTAATAATATAATATTTGTTTTAAAAACTATTTTATGTCAATTTTGACACTATTTAGTAATTGATTTTTGAGAAAATTATAACAGAATGATTATTTCTAATAAAGTTGATTAAATCAAGACTAACATGTAATATTAACTTAGAAAATTATTGGAATTCATAAAGAGTTTCAAATTACATTTATTTGGGTATTTATAACATCAATTATGTCAATATTTCATTAATAAGATAATTACTGCATCATCTTTGTGTCATAAATAAACTAAATTATATAATGTCTAAAAATTACAAATAAAATACCATTATGTAGGAAATATTTTTATATTTCTAATGAATATTTATAGTTCAATTTATCTTATGTATAAACCTATATTAAAAATTATTTATTTATTAAACATTGATTTTAACTATTTTAACCCTTCTTTAAATAAATTAACAATAAATGTCCTAATCTAATCCAAGTGAACCTAAATGGTCATATTTTATTCCTAAGGTTGTTATTGGTCGAATTAAACTTATCCAATAGAATTAGGACATGTTTTAGGGTAATAATAACAACATTTTTACCCTTAATTAACCTATTTACTTTTAACCGTGGTAAAAAAAGTAAAAAGTTACTATTCACCAAAAATTATTTTCATCTCATTGAACAAAATTTTACTTACTGACATCAACTGTGTCTCTCGGATTTTTTAAATTCCATTCACAGAAGCTGTAAAATTAAGTTTTATGAAAAATTAATTTTTTGTAACAACCACTTAGTGGTTTCACTATTCATCAAAAATGAATGTTTCTAAAAAAATACCAAAAATTAGGCCTAATCTATATTTGATATTATGAACTCAAAAATGATGTCTATTTTACCAAATTGAAAACATATCAGTCGCATTAATTAATTTAAAAATTAATTACCGTCGTCAAAACAAATAGCGTGTTCTTAAGAGATAATAACTATCAAAAGATTGACACTTGTTTATGTATGGTTTAAATGTGAAATTACATCCAATGACCAAAATTGTATTAAATTGTAAAAATCTATTCTAAATATACTTTAAAACCACTCAAATTAATAATTTATCACTATTAATTATTTCGATTAAAAAGATTGTTTTTAATTAAAATTTAGTAATTTTCACTATTCATCAGAAAATGAAAGTTATCCGAAAAGTACCAAAATTTCACCCTAAGCTAATTTCGATATTCCGAATCCAAAAATGAAGTCCATTTTGAAAAATAAAATTTAAAAAAATTCAAAAAGTGGTTATTACTATTCATAACGGCTAGTTTTAATAATATTTTAATAGCATATTGTTGTTTAGTGAAACTCGTTATTGCGTACTACACATGCTATTGAGGAAAGTCGTGACTGTGTGTAATGAAAGGAAAGTCAAGGATGTGTGTTGTGTAAGCTCCTTTGGGTGTAGCGTACAACACAAGACATTAATGAAATTAAAAAGAATATTTTTCATAAAATCTCGGGGTGTTACATTCTACCACCCCCCTTAAAATGAATTTCACCCTCGAAATTCGTTGGGGTTATAAATGGTTTACTACTCGAAAGTTTCATTAATAGAAACCGACATCATAAAAACGAATACCAAAACCAATATTCAAAAACAAAACTATGGAACGTAACAGTTACCCAAATAAACTAATCACTAGGTTTCCACATAGGTGAAAATATGGATATGGAAGAGAAATCTAACCATCATGTTCTGATGGAGAGTGGTAGAGAACATTGTTATGGAAAAGCCAGCAATCACAAAGCCATAAATTTGTGACGATCTAAGGTACCATCTGATTCATCAGATATAAGATCACTAGGACAAAATTCTTGGTTTTCAAGATCATTTCCCTAATGTTGGTGAGATTGTAATAAGAAGAAATACTTTCGTGATTTTGGTATAGTCTCATTGTTGGTCGTTCTTTGGACAATTCCCACTTCATATCTTAAAGAAATAAAGTTGAATTTGTCATTCATGATGTGTTAGAAGATCATGTGATAGAATGATGGGTCATTCCATCTGTCTCAATTAAAAGGTTGGAAAAGTTGTCAAAAAATACATAAGTCCATCTATAGTGAGATTAATCATATATGGTTCATAAAATGGACTTATACTTCATATATCATACTAATTAATATAATAAAACTAGTTTCTACTAAACAAAGACTTCATGTAGGCCAGTGGTAGGCGATAAAGGCCAGTCGCACTTCGGTTGTCGTTTCGATTCCCACAGCCTTGTATGACGCGATGGGCTGTCGCCCGTCCTACAGGTTTTCCTTTTTCTAAAGCTATATTACTATAACATCCCATCAATAATATCGAAAAAATCTCTATCCTTAAACAATACTAACTTATGTCCAACATAATCCATTCCAATCTTTAGTCTTATATAAAATATTTCAGTCTAAGATCATAGTATAAAGAAAATGATTACTTGAAATGTCACATAACAATCACGTGAATTCCATCATTTATCCCCCATATATCTTGTTGGTCACATTCCAATCATGTTAATACCTTAATCATGTATTCTCTTGAAAAATGAATACCCATTAAACCTTAGTGAAAACATGAATGCTGTCAAAAGTTAACTCTTTCCACATACCAAAATCCAAAAATTCTATATACTCAAACCATGATATAACCTTCTCCTTATATCAGTCATGATATCATGAATACTATCAAACATTTAATTTTATCCTTATCCATTCATTATGCGCATATCATCTACATTCCAAAAATATCTGAATAACCTTTCATGGATACTGGTACCATTAATCATACACTTTCAAAACTCAAGGAAAGACAATAGTGTAACAATCCTTAGATGTCTCTTTATTCCATAGTACCATGAGATTACTTATACAACATTACACATGATAAACATGTAATCATTCCAATACATTCTTAAACCATTGATTGAGCTTCAACAATTCTTTCATCTCACATATCATTTGTATTCTCTTCATCATCATCAACATAAATACTACCCATATGACCATACTGATTCTCTTCATGAGACTTTCCCTTAGGTCATTGGTTTTCATAATGCCCGTACATTCCACATTTAAAACATTTAACCATTGTTGATGTCGTAGCAATACCATTATCCTCATCCCTGGTGTTAACTGAACCATTTCCTTTGCACTTAATGGATTTGTGTCCTTCTTTTCCACACCCAAAGGATCTTCCAGTTCCTTTGAAACATTCTCCTTGATACCTCTTCCCACATGATTTACATAGGGGAAATTGAACTTTCTTTCCTCTATGATCATCATGAAACTCCATCTTTCTCTTATTAGACAAGTCAGGAAACATACCAAATTTTAATTTATTGATCATATTATGAGATTGCTGATTCGAAATAATAATGATGTTTGGACTTCCAAATCACAATTCATTTGGTTTCTCATGAAGAGTATCATTCCATTGTCCATCATATCCTCCATTATCGTGAATCATCTTGTTTCCAGCCGTTTTCTAAAACCCAAAAAGAATAGCGTGAGAGGAAAAAATCATAATAAAGGGGGAGTAAATTCAATATCTATCATCTTTGGTTTAATCTAATGTCGTTACCATAGTTCTAGGACTATATCCTATACGTATACTTATCTTTAGGGACATCCCTAGACATACCTTAGAAATATCTCTAGGGATCTCACTAACGTTTTCGCATCCTAGTTTCCAAAGGTTGACTAAACTTTTCCTATGATACCAAATGTAGAGACCCGAAGCTTGACTTACATGAACATTACATTACTTTTTCGGAATACTTAGTACAGAACAAAAACACACACACAAGGACCGTAATAGTTTAGTGTCTTTGGAAACTCGGAATATAATCTTCTAATCATGGCGAATGATCTTGAACATCTCCCATAAAGATATTCCCTCTTTTTTTTACCTAAAACCTTTGTTTATATCCTGGGGAAAAGAAAACATAAAAGGGGTGAGCTCAAATACCCAGTATGGGTAAACACAGAGAACATAAAACAATCCATAAACATTTGAATGCAAAAACTTGAACATAAAACCTAAACATCAAAATCATGAGAAAAGACATGAAACTTGGAAGTACGTAAGGCATATATCATAAGGGAACATCAAAAATGATAAAATATAATGCGAATAAAACATGTAATTGTGGCAAACATTCAGCACACTTCATGATTTCCATAGTATCCAAGACATTGCTGCCAAGACCATCTTAGTGGACAAAGTCCCTTTCTGAATCGAGTTCACTCCTCGTTTCAGTCCTTTTACACGGAACCAGATTAACTTACCGTTCCAGCCATGTCTATAGCATGAGATATAAATCTTTACCCAATGAATTGGAGGGATATATAGGTCCCACCCATCTCATAATGAAATCATTCTTAATTGTGCCAAAAAATAAACATACATCATTCATAATAACCCAACAAATAAAATGGGTTTCATAAATATCATCCCATTATCACATAATCCATATAAAAGAAATGGATATCATTTCATAATCAGAAAAGTGAAACCACGTAAATCATAGAGACATTATACATGAAACATAAACATATGAAATAATGTCATCTTAGATGGAAAATGGTTTTGATAAAACACTTAAAATGAATTTATGAGGAAAATATCATTTCTTATTCAAAATCATTTTCTTTTCACAAAGTTTCATGAAAATTTAAAAGAATAGGATTTTTTTGAAAATAGTCATGAAATCTTTTGAAGGAAGCTTCATGAAAATAAGGCTTTATAAAACCGTAAAAATCCGTTCATGTCGTATAAGTTAAAAATAACATTCTCCTCGTACTTTTGTAGGAAAAGTCAAAAAAAATACCTTGTGGGGTAAATAAAAGAAAGATTACTTCCATACCATGGCGTAAAAGACAAAATGGGTAAAATGGAATTTAAACATACATGAATACACTTTTATTAAACACGGACATGGATGATAGCAATAACCCCAGTAAATAATTACGAATAAGAAATCTTAGATAAAAATGAGATTTGCACAATTATCCCTTACCTTAGGTCTGATTTGCTTCGTAAGTGTCCGAACCTCCTGTATAATGATTTAAATAATGTTATTGACTTATTACAGAATCATACTTATTTGTATGATATCATATATGGTTCACTTATGACTTTATTTTACCCGTTCTTTTGTAAATTCCATGTTAAAGAGAATTTTGGGTAAAATCGTTTCATTTGTCATCCGTGTTTTAACTTGTAATTATTCATATGATTATGTAGATCATGATTACTTAATTCCAGAATATAAAACATGATTTATATATAATATATATTCAGAATATATATATATATATAACAGATCAGTAAATATAAAGAAATACACCGTTCATGGAGACGGTAGGCCGTACGTACGCATGAACGCTGTTTTCATTTCCTTATTGAGTTGAATGGAATTATGTAGATGACATAAATATATATACAAATAAATACAGTATCATTATTATGTCATATATTTCATTATTACTTATTATATATACTTTATAATCATTCATGAATGGTTAACGTGGAGAATGAATCTCATCGCGTCGTGGAGACGGTAATCCGTACGTACACACGAGCGATGATATCGTTCTCATGATCGTGGAATTGTATTGGAGTGTATGTATAATATTTCAGAATCAATATTACATTACAATAATCATATATAGTTATTATGTACACCATTATACCCATACAAGTAAGGTGGTGGTGGAAAATAGATTACACCACGGCTCGGAGATGGTATTTCGTACGTACGCACGCGCGGTGATTTCGTTTTCCGTAGGATGGATTGATGGTGAAATAGGGTTGTTTTATACTTATAATAACATATCAGTATATGAGTGATATGTATCTTATTACTTCATAATTAAACAACCTAAGAAGAAGAAGTGGAAGAATAAATAATGTTGAAAGAATCGGTAACGGACATTACCTCTTCTTTGAAGCGCCTCTTTGAGATCTCCTTTTACGGCACTAAAATTGGTCTTTGAGAAAGACCAGAACCTCCAGGATGATTATAGGGAAGTGGATAAGGGAATTTGGCGGGGGTTGGTAGAGCTTGAAGGCTCAATGTGGTGTGACGAACAGAGGGAGGAGGTTCCCTTTTATAAGGGAGGAGAGGGGATCCTTTGGAAAAACTAAAAATGTTATTTTATTATAAAGTAAAGTTCGGTTTTAAATAGCTCCAAATTGATTTATTTAGAAGATAAGGTGGGGATGGGTCGCAATCATCTCATCCAATAGAATTTAGACATGTTTAGGTTCCTATTTTAACCTTATCATTTATATTTGACATTAAGTTAAATAATTTTACTTTTACCGTGTCTTCTTCTGTTGTTATACTATAAGGTTAACAAACTTACTATAACAAGCCTAACGAACCCCAAGTTATTTATTATTAATATATATAACCTTATCTAAGTCATTTTGCCGAACCTTAGATTTTTAGGAATAAAATAACAATTAATAATATAATATTTGTTTTAAAAACTATTTTATTTCAATTTTGACGCTATTTAGTAATTGATTTTTTTGAAAATCATAACAAAATGATTATTTCGAAAAAAATTTATTAAATCAATACTAACATGTCATATTAACCTATAAAATTATTTTAATTCATAAAAAGTCTCTAATTACATTTATTTGGGTATTTTACATCAATTATGTCAATATTTCATTAATAAGATAATTACTGCATCATCTTTGTGTCATTAATAAATTAAATTATATAATGTCTAAAAATTATAAATAAAATACCATTATGTAGGAAATATTTTTATATTTCTAATGAATATTTATAGTCGAATTTATCTTATGTATAAGCCTATATTAAAAATTATTTAGTTATTAAACTTTGATTTTAACTATTTTAACCCTTCTTTAAATAAATTAATAATAAATGTCCTAATCTAATCTAAGTGGGCCTAAATGGTCATATTTTATTCCAAAGGTTGTTTTTGGTTGAATTACACTTATCCAATAGAATTAGGACATGTGTTAGGGTAATAATAATAACATTTTTACCCTTAATTACCCTATTTACTTTTAACTGTGGTAAATTAGTAAAAAGTTACTATTCACCAAAAAATTATTTTCATCTCATTGAACAAAATTTTACTTACTGACATCAACCGTGTCTCTTGGATTTTTTAAATTCCATTCACAGAAGCGGTAAAATTATGTTTTATGAAAAATTCATTTTTTTAACTACCACTTAGTGGTTTAACTATTCTTCAAAAATGAAAGTTTCCAGAAAAATACCAAAAATTAGGCCTAAGCTAAATTTGATATTATGAACTCAAAAATGATGTCTATTTTACCAAATACAAAACATATCAGTTGCATTAATCAATTTAAAAACTAATTCCCGCCGTCAAAACAAATAGCGTGTTCTTAAGAGATAATAACTATCAAAAGATTGACACTTGTTTATGTCTGGTTTAAAAGTGAAATTACATCCAATGACCAACATTGTATTAAATTGTAAAAATATATTCTAAATATACATTAAAACCACTAAAATTAATAATTTATCACTGTTAATAATTTCGATTAAAAATGTTGTTTTTAATTAAAATTTAGTAATTTTGACTATTCATCAGAAAATGAATGTTATCCGAAAAGTACCAAAATTTCACCCTAAGCTAATTTCGATATTCCGAATCCAAAAATGAAGCCCATTTTGAAAAATATAATTTACAAAATTTCAAAAAGTGGTTATTAATATTCATAACGGCTAGTTTTAATAATATTTTAATAGCATATTGTTGTTTAGTGAAATTCGTTATTGCGTACTACACGCACTATCGAGGAAGGGAGCGATTGTGTGTAATGAAAGGCAAGTCAAGGATGCGTGTTGTGTAAGCTCCTTTTGGTGTAGCGTACAACACAAGAAATTATTGAAATTAAAAAGAATATTTTTCATAAAATCTCAGGGTGTTACATGGTACGTTTGGGGGATTATACCCTCATATCATAGTGGAAGAATAGATATAATAGATAAAAAGACAACATCAAAGGTATAAGTAAATATATATCATAGTGTAAAAGAATAAAATAATCAAATATTGAAGAGAAAATAACCCATAAATAGTAATAATAATCGAAATACCATATGACGAGTCACATACATGATGATTTCATGGTATGAGGATGTAAAAAATCAGAAACATGGTACATGAATATAAATGATTCCATAAAAAATAAAAAGTGTCAAATAAATGATCCACTAGAGTCACAAGTATATGATCAGTCCCCTGCTACCATGCTCCAAGCAATAAGTAAAATAGATTAGGAATCTATAATAGGGTGATTTCCATTATCCATTCCTATAGATGTGAAGTCTACTCGTCTACTAAAGGCATTCAAGGTAGGGTGTGAGATAAATCAACATTCCACCACCAGTGGTGTCTAGAAATAATCCAAGAAATGTATATAAAAAGGCAATGTGTAGATATAAAGGATAATACCATTGCTAAATGAATAAATATCAATCATCTTAGGTTCTGTCAGGACACCTGGATTACTCTACCCACTTTGGAATATGATGGAATTTGTTCGATAAGAGTATAATATATATATATATATATAGTAACATATTCCATACAAATATACGAACTAATTACATGAGAACATAAGTAGGAATATACATGGGTACTAGGTGCTAGCTACAACCAATGTGCAACTCAAGCATCAATAACTAGTCTAATGAGCTATATGCACATGAGAGAATACATGTAATGAATCTCATGAAAATGAAAGATGTATTTCATTTCACTCAAGATAGGTGGGGTGTGAAATTATTCCCAACAAATGATATGAAGGAACATGGAATGTACATCCCATAAACCAAATAAAACTATAATTTTTTGAGACATCATTCTCAACACCCAACTTAAGGGAGAGTGAAATTTCATGCTCAACAAGTCCCTTAACCATTTCCCACTAGAAAATAGAAATGTTATACTCATCACAATAAGAATAAACATAAGGGATCGCCTATCACACATTTACAGTCACATTTTATAGATATCTAGGAGTGAGAAATTAATATATTTCATTTCCAAAATCATTTAACATGAGGTCTGGACTTGATACCAATTTCTATTCAATGTAAACAAGATATTTCATTTATGAAGGAAAGAAAAATCAATTCCAGGGTCATTCCAAACACATATTAGTTACACTAGTCAATTTAAATATTATATAAATAATATAAATACAATTGGAGAAGCGAAGGGGTTTGTAATAAATGAGGTCAACATCCTATAGTCACTTGGAAGTGACCTATTAGAGTGTAACAACATGTGTATGTTAACTAAGAATGGAAAATAATATTTTGAGGGAGATGTACTTCAATGATTGGTTTTGATCATAATGTGGAGACTATAAAAATGTCAAAAATCTTGGGGAAAAATTATACCACTAACCACATGGTTATAGACAACTCCACAACCATTATCATAGTTTAAATTTTAGTATAATAGAATAAATCAAATACATAGACCAACACCATGAAAATATAGGGGTTGATATTTCAATAATATTGTGAGATACATGGTAAGATAAACAATTAATAGAACTATTGTTATTAAATATACTACCCCTAGATATCCAACACTTCTAAAAGTGACGAATTTGGTGTTCAGATGAAGGAAAAATAATGATCCCTAGGATTGGAGGAGGATAAGATCTTATAAGGGTTAAAATAGGGATCTGTTTCCCACTAGAGATATAATAATATAGGGGTGAGGTCATAAAATTAATTTTGGAAAAGATTCCCTTTTACCCAAAAATATGTGGGTCTCATGGTTTTTTCCTCACGGATGGCTAAACTATGAACCAAATGTGCACTAGTATCTACCCAATGAGGGTTATTACCTAAGCTAGGTACACGTTTTTAATAATCCATCACAAGCCATGTGAAAAAAAAATCTAACCAAACATATGCACCCTCACACAGGTTTGTGCCTCAACTCACATGGTTCCAGATAGCCATGCATCCCCCTTCTCCCCACTAAAATGTCCTGTATTGTTTGGAGAGACCATAAGATCCAGGTGGTATAACTTATACAAACCATACAACCCAATATGTTTCTCCAAATTCGAGTGTATTATGTTCCATATAATCCCAAGTCACCCACATGACCTCTATTTCTCCATTAGGTACCATTAAAAGGTCCATACTAAATAAGTTAAGCTAAAAACACTTCTTTGTAAGTAAATGAAAATTCAACTCATTACAACTGCCCCTTTTTAATGTAACTCATACTTGAGTTAAATTATGAGTATAAAACTGGATAAATTTAGGAAATTTCTAGCCACTTATCTCGTATATCATCTTCTCTCTACTATTTCTCATCTGAAACATGGGTGTGCTACCATAACACCTATAGTAATGGAACTGACCTAATTTAGAGTGTCTTCAAATTCCAATACAAACACTAAATACTCCTCGAATGAATCATCCACATCAAAATAAACAACATGAGGCTAAAAACATGCCACATACATGGTTAATACCATAAAATATTGGGTATGTGATGAAAATCCTAAATAGACTAGTATTTTGATGTCGTTATTTCTGATAAACTATTAGTCTAATTCATTTGAAAACCACACAGGGTCCAATAAATTGAGGAGGAAGCTTACCCTACCTCTAATTTCATCAATGGACTATCTCGGGATAAACACATAGGATAACCTGATTCCTGACCTCAAACTCAAGAGGTCATCAGCATCGATTGGAATACGACCAATTTCTGGATCAAGCTATCAACATGTGCTTTTTGATCTACTAGACCTACTCTATAGTCGCCTAGATGAGATGTGCTCTAAAAAGATATATCTCCATAATATCTAACTATCACATTGGAGATATGAATGGAATACTATGTAATTTCTCCAAATGATCCACATGAATGGTATCTTGAAATCAATTATTATAAGGGAAATCAACTAAGGATTTTGTATTCTCTGATGAACCCTTGAAATCATGGAAAGAAGCCTAGATAATATCCTATAACACCTAAATAATACACTCTATATATATTTCTCTCTAATGTTTATAGGTCATCCATAGATGATCCTTTATACCCAAGGCCTTATTCAATACCATCGAGAACCGATATGTGAACCAATTTCCCTATAAAATAAGATAAAACATAGATCTCTATGAAGACTAATGACCTACATGACATACAGACTCATTAAATCGTCTTCAAATAAGGTCTCTTGAATATGTAATATGTTTGTGAGCTTCATAAAATAGTCAATGACAACCTGAACTATATCTTTTCCAAGAGGGGATCTAGGAAAACCACTCATGAATTTTATGTATCCTCATCCCATTCTGACCCTGGAATGGAAAATGACATTAAATTACCTGATATTCATTAATGTTCCAAATTCTCATATAATAGGTAGAATAATGAGTGATAAAGCAAGATATCTTCTGTATCAAAGTAGGACATAAAAAATAGTCACTAATGTCTTAGAACATTTTGGTGAAACAAATATGTACTACCCAAACTATGGAATAAAATTCCTGCATCATATACTCTATGATGTCTATTATGAACATAAAACACCCATGAAATAATTTTTTTTCATCCTCATCAATGGTTCAAATAGAAGATGAATCATTATTTAAGAAACATTCCGTTATAGATAATTCATCAGAACATGAGATTTTACTCATTTTAATCTATTCTAAAATGGTATATTTCACTACTAAAGATGAGAGGATAGTTTTACCATGATAATTCTGAAAATAAATATACATATCTAAAATATATTCCATGAGTTTCTATTCACCACTGGACTTTTAAATTACCCGTTTATGAGTCTTCTAGATCTGATCATTGGTTATTCAATGCCTTTTCTAAACATATAGGAAAACATGAAATTAATGGATTGTATAGACTCAACCCATCAATGTTTTTGGTTATTTAGATAAAAATTTGTAAATATATACTTGATGATTTTGTAATCATTGATTATCAAAAAATTCTCGCTAACAAAATAATTTCTCTATCAACCTAAATCATGAACTACCATAGCAAGATATAAATCATGCATCTGGTAATTCTTCTAATGATGCCTTAAATAATTTGACTCATATGTTATGAATCGCTCATCCAATATCATAACTATTATCTTCTATATGCTTGACGTGCCACAATAAACATTAAATATAATTCCTATCTCTAGAGAAATCATAATTGGCATTATATTAACTAATATCATCATATTCTAGAAGGATTCTTCACATTCTTTTGACTATATGAACCTCTGACCCTTTTTAGGTCTATAGAGGTGCTTCTAGTTATGATAAATCCTGGATAAATAATATATAATATCTATATAGAAACAATAAACACTATATATCAATGAAGTTAATGGGATACTCTCAAAAAACTATAGCTCTCACCTTCACATGGTCTACTAATACCATTTTCACTGGAATGATATGACCCAAGAAGTGAACATTGTCGATCCAATATTGGAATTTAATGACCTCATCCTAAAGTTGGTGCCCCATTATTATATTCATCATGATCTCAATATGGTTTCCATGGTTATGTTGAGATCATTAATACAATAATATTTCATCCCCAATGAATACCATAAATAAATCTACATATGGGTGGAAACCCGATTCATAAAATCCATAAAAATATCCTTCACATTCATGAGACCGAATTACATTACTAGGTGTTCATAATGACTATTACCTACTTCTGAAAAAAAATATGAGGAATTTTTGATGATATGAAATTCATTTGATAATAGTATGGACTCAAATCAATTTTTGAGAATACCCTCACACCAATGATCTAATCAAATAATCCATCTATTTATTGAATTATATGGTGATTCTTATCAATAATCTAGTTCATTAGTCATTAATCCAAATAGTTCATGGGGATATTGTCTTCCTTCTTGTTGAAAAGGACTAGTGCACCCCATGCCGAGGTTCTTGGTCAGATAAATCCATTACATTCCATGTCCTCCAACTTCTTATTCATATATAGAAGCTCCAAAGGTGTCATACTGTAAGGAGTAATAGACACCGGTATATCTCCTGAAATATTCTTGATTTTAGATTCTACCTATCTCACTGGAGAATCATGGAAAAGTTATGAAGGGATTTTTTTCCTAAAATGACCCACCACAAGGGAATAATAGTTGGTCAGATTCCCATATCATCTAGGAAGAGATTGAAAATATGGGTGGTCTCTCTACCAAATCAATGATGCTTATGTCCTAATCAAGATGAATGGACATCAATTCTCCCTTGTGGATATTTACACCACCCTATGGTGATATAAAAGTCACCCTCATATGATAGTAGTAAATATGGTCATGTGTAATGACCCGGAAATTCTGTGGAATTTTTTTTCCTTAAATACTTGAGAATTTTACGAGTCCGTAGTTTATGACGGCTCACGATTATGAGGCCCGGATTTCCTGGAATGATCCATTGAAGTTTTGTTAAGCTTAAATTAATGCTCGTATGCAGTTTTCAAGAAAAATTAGAATAACTCTTAAACAGTTGCTCAGATTAGAAATATAAGGCCACTGCTGCACTCAGGATGGCGGGTTTACCCTAAGCCTGACTTAATTTTTTTTAGCAAAGGCCTCCTGTGGGAAAACCCAAAAATGGCATAACTGTAAATAAAATAATTAAATAATGTTACGTTATTATTGAAATTATTATAACTCATAAACGGTAACTCAGATTAAAATATCCTAGACCACCGTTGAACTCGTGAGGGTAGACTTTATTTAAGCAGATACTAACTTGGGTCGGCGAAGGCCACCAGAGAAAGTTAGTTTTTGGTTGCAAATAAATTAAATAAGTGAAAATTATTTTATTGTAAAATTCATAACATTTAAATGGTAACTCAGATTGAAATCTGAGAGTACCGTTGGGTTTGTTGGGGAGTATTTCACCTAGGCATAGCCTAACCTCGACCGCCACGAGTCGAGGGTGACTGGTAATAATTTTCCAAACTTCTTTTCAGGTACGTTCAGAAAACATACATTCGGGATTTTATATCTTTTTAATCGGTGCTTGGAATTGAAATATGAGGGCACTGTTGAACTCACAACGTCGGTATTCGCTTAAGGAGACCATCATCGCAGTTGCATTTTATCATGGTTGGAAGTTTATTTTCTGAGGTTTCTAAATAAATTAAATAAAAATATTTCCAGCATATTTTTATTTGAGTGGTTGTTAAGTCTTCCAAGAGGAGGTTGCAGGTGGGGCCCACCCTCACATAACCTCCCTTGGGAGGATATTATGTGGTGGGGCCCGCATGAGCTCAAACCCCCTTAACCCCGTGAGTTCCCCATTAATGGGGGGAACTCTTCACTTCCCCCATAAAGTTTTGGAGCCTCTACACCATACCTCTCCAAATTTATTTAGCCAAAAACACATTTTAATTATGTGATGTAACTTAATGAATTTGAATCATTTTGAATTAATTAAGCTAACATTATATTAAGATGTGTTATTTTATTATTTTGGGGGTTGGCATAATCTTGTGGTAGAGTCTTGGAAGGATGGAGAAAATATCCTCCCAACAAAGAACGACATATTATCTCATCGAAAATGCTCGTCTCCACCGAGGAACGATGATGTCGTATTCTCACTCTCCAAAGAGGGAAAGAAAGGAAAGACAACGCCCGCCAAGAACGTCACCAACGATGACGTCATCTCCACCCGACATCAATGGAATGATGTTGTCTTTCCATGACTCCGTCAAGCGATCACCGATTACAAGGTAGGGGTTATCATTATGTATGAATTTACCCTCTGTTCTACATCATTAAATTTGTAGAATGGTGTATTAAATGATATAATCTTAATGAGGAGGGTTCGGACCACACAGATATGGCCTGACCCTCCCCATTGTGTTGGTTCTTGATTGATGAAGATGGAGGCGGTACACGCGGCGACCGACAATGAGCCAGCCGCGAAAAAAGCTGGTGGTGCAAGGCCTTTGGGTCATCATAAGGGCAGGGCACCGCTGTGTAGTGCAAAGAACTGAGCCGTGGCCATGTGGGCCACGATGATGCAAGAGGGGAGCGATGTCATCTCACCGTGCCGGAATGAAGAGACATAGCAGTCGGACAACAAGTGCAGCGCTGTTGCGCCACGCAGTGGAGCTGGAGGGCGCGGCCAGGTCAGGCCGCGGTGGAGGAGGCGCGATGCCGTTGTGCAACGTGGAGGCCAGCTGTACCGCTACGCCATCACGCCGCAGTGGAGGAGACAAAGTCGACCAGTTTTTCCAGCCACCGGTGCGCGCTAAACAGAACAGGTGGCCAACGCCGGTTCAGATCGGAAATGGGGGGGTGCAACACCCCCTCCTGTAGCAAGGCCAGACGGGCCACGAGGGCTCACCGGCTGGGCCGCCCGTGGCCGCGCCGCCCCTGGCCCGGCCGCACCCCCGCCCGGGCCTCCCGCGGGCCGGGCCGCCCTCGGTAGGGCCGCCCGTGGGCCGGGCCACCCTCGTTCGCGCCGCCCGCGGGCCGGGCCACCCTCAGCCGGGCCGCCCGCAGGCCGGGCCGCCCTTAGGGGGGTCGTCTGTCAGCCGCACCCCCATGGGCAGGCTACCTCGGTTGGTTCGTCCTTCAGCCGGGCCACCGCGGGTCAGGCCGCCACGGGGCGAGCCGTCCTCGGGCCGGGTCGGTCCACTCCTTTGGGCTGGGCTGCTCCTTTGGTTCGGGTCGTCCACTCAGGCTGGGCCAACCACTCGGGTCAGGCCGCACCCACAGACAAGGTCAAATCGGGTCAGTCCGATTGGGTGTGACTGGACCCGGACCCTCTATGGCCATTTACACCTTTTAGCCCACATCATGGGATACGGGTGTCCAGACGACGAACCGAATGCGGCGATGGAATACTTGCTGCGAGAAAATTCTTTCGGAATACTCCACTTGAGGTTCAGATGTAGTTGGAGTACGGTTGAGTTGGTTTGAGACTAAAACCAACCAGGCCCCTGGAACGGAAATGTTTATAACTCTCAGACCAGGTGTCTGATTGACCCGCCATCTGTCGTGTTGGCTTCTTTTTGATGAGACGGAACTACAAGATACATCAACTCAGGACTTCGTGATAGTCGATGTATCGACACTTGGCTCGAGGAGCAGACCCTCCTGGAATCGAGTGTGTTGTGTGCGGGAACCCTGTGGCTGGCTGCGACGATACTGTACCAGGATCCTCAGTGGGTTTGATAGTGATGAATTCTTTACCGAAATCCTCTGTGGGTTCGACAGTGATGAATTCTTTATGGGAATCCTCCGTGGGATCGACAGGGATGACTACTGTACCGGAATCCTCCGTGGGTGCGACAACGATGACTACTGTACCGGGATCCCTCGTGGGTCTGACAGTTCTGACTTCTGTTCCAGGATCCTGTGTGGGTCTGACAGAATAGCTGATCTGGTATCCTGTGTGGGTTTGACAGCTTATCTTGTCCTGTATCTTGTGTGGGTCTGATAGCTTAGACGAATCAGTGACTAAATTGAATTATCTCTATCACTCTACAAAAGATGTATACCTGGGTGAGCTGAGTCATGTCTTTCAACCATTATCAATGTCGTGATTGACTTTACTTCCTTTATGGAATGGTTTGTTCTTGGGCTCGAGAGTTGGAGCCGAACTGTGATTGATATCATAGGTATATGTATGGGAATATACCTAAGTAGGGTTGGTTAATATTTCATGATGGTATCTTTCATTGTGATTTATCCTGGTTGGATATTGTGAGACCTTGGGGGTCTCGGGGTCCCTACAGAGTATCATTATACTCACCCCTACATGGGTTATGCTCGAACCTCATTTTGTTGGTTACAGACGACGGACAACACAGATCAAGGTAGAGAGTTGTAGAGCTGGATGGTACCCGGAGGTGAACCACTTTTCGTGACATACACGGAGCAGACGGATGGACTTGGGGTGATAAGGAGGCTATTTGTACCCACCAATTAGGTGGGAATCCTAGAGGAAGACTCAAATGTTTCTATTTTACTTTACTGTAGTTGTACTAGCTTTCCAATTATATAGTACTTTACTGTTGGGATTTTATTTCTGGACCCTTTACTTTCAGCACCCTCTTTTGTATATAGTTTAACTTAGTGTTTTACTTCTAAATGCATACTCTGTTGTTTTTATTTACTGATATAAAGGCAATGCCTTCCCAGTTTGGGGATTTACGCATTTGGTGATACTCTCCAACCCCTGGCCTATAGAAGGGGGGCTAGGGTTAGTCACGATACGGGCCCCGGGGGACGGTTCGTGACAAATTTGTATCATAGGAGTCAGTTCTACCGCAGAACTTGGAATCTAATTCTTTTAACGGAAAAAGTGTTAGGTGTTTTGGGTGTGGTTATCAGTTTAGGTAAATCGGTGTTGGTGCGACGGCCGACGTATCCACACACTAGGACTCTGACTTCTGATCTCTGACTCAGTGCACGAAAACACTAATTGCATTTTTGTTTCCTTTGAAAAGTTTTCTTGATGAATACTTTGTGTCTGCTCACTTGGTATACTTTTTTAACCATGGAACACCTATTTCATTTCAAGATGTCCCCACATTGGCAGCCAACTAGGGTTCCGAGAGAGAACACGATGACATCCCACCGAGTGATGAGGCTCTGATTTAGGGCCCTCATTCTACGTTAGAACCTTCGGATGGTGTTCCAGTAGCACCACCACCCGTTGGGAAGTAGATACGATCAGCCTCACCAGCGGACGATTCACGGCGACTGAGCGTGTTTTACGAGTTTCAGCGGTAAAGGCTTCTGAGGTTTCGAGGAAAGACTGATTCCCATGTTGCAGAGTGTAGGATGGAGGGGATTACTAGAGTTTTCCACCTATTTTAGACACTAGTAGAGAGGATGTTTATCTTAGCTAAAAATATTTTTTAGTGAGTGACCATGAGGATGGTCCGCATAGTGGAAGGGTTTCAGTACTTGGACGGTTTTCCGAGATAGTACCTTCGGGCAGTGTGCCAACTATATCACTTCCTATTGGTCAGAAGACACTATCGGCAGTACCGGTAGACAACACTAGTAGTCTTAGTACCTTACATGTGTTTCAACACCAGATATCCCTCATGTTCCGAGGCGAGCCCAACCCACAAGTGGTTGAGGACTGGCTTGAGGAGGTGGCTGAGAGTTTTCTAGAGCTTATGAAGTTTCGGCAGGACGACATGTCAGTGGTTGAGTATTCATCGAGGCATACCGACCATTCATGTTACACAATAAATATGATGTGAACAATGATTTATAGCACGGAAAATTGAGCGAGGTGTGTTTAAGGACATCCGAGCTAGCACTTTTTCCTTTATGCCCTCCTACTTATGTTAGGGTTCTAGAGAGAAACTTTGTGGTTGAATGTTCTTTGGCCGAGTGGATATAGCTAATGTATGTTAGCAGTGGAAAGTTACGAACTGGGGCCAATATCAGATACATGGGCGTGTGCGATGTTTTAGGAAGAGGAAGTGTTAAGGACAAGTGAATCTGCATGGAAACAGACGTGGAAGTGGAAATAGGAGAGTTGCATGAGTTGGTGAACAATTTGACATGTTACAACCACCCACCTTTGTAGTCCCCGCTAGGCTTAGGGCGTTGGAGGAAAGGGTAAGAGAGTAGTTTTGTCCGGTCAAGGAGTGTGACCCAAGGGCTCTATGAATGATTTGAATAATGGTCTGTGTCTACTACAAGCTGTCGTATCAATAGACATAGGTACCAATCATTCCATCCTTCCATGAATCTAGTCCTAGACCAAGAGTTTCCTGTTAAACCATTTCCATGACCCTCATGTATGGAGATACCATTGGGAGGAGACTCGATAATCACACTTATGCTGATGGTTTGATTTGACCCTTGGGGTGAGAGTTTTGGTTGGAACCTCTTGGTGGCAGCATCGAGGCCTTACAACGTTAGTTTGGGTATGGACTAGGAAACCACAGTTCATATACATATTGACTGTATTATGAAAAAGGTTGTGGTTTATCTACAATGTTGGGATGGGGTTTTCCTTGCTCCACGAAAAGGAAATCCAAGGCAGCACAAGATGGAATCATGCATAAGAGAATGCAGTCGATCACTCATGAGTCAGAGAGACTTACCTTTGTTCCAGACTTTTCCAGAGTTGCAACACCACTTTCAGCATTGACGAAGAAGGGATAACCCTCTGTGTGGTCAGAGAGATTCCAGCAGAGTTTTCAGATGTTGAGACAGAGGTTGACTAGTGTGCCCATCTTGAGGATACTATAGGAGGGAGTATGGTACGTAGTATACTGTGATGCATCAGGGACCAAACTCGGGTGTGTCCTGATGGAGGATCGAGCAGTGATCACGTATGGATCTCCGCAGTTGAGATAGCATGAACAGAACTACGATACCCATAACCTGGAGTTAGCAATAGTGGTCTTTTCCACGAAGATGTGGCGACACTATCTTATGGGTGAATTTTTTATAGTCTACTCTGACCACCACAGTCTTAGGTACATATTCTCGTAGAAGGACTTGAACCTGGGATAGTGGTGTTGGCTAGAGTTCCTCTAAGACTATGACTTTGAGATATTATATACTTTTGGGAAGGGGAACTTTGTAGAAGATGATCTTAGTAAGAGATCAGGAGTTTAGCTTCTAGGAGAGGAGATAGAGTAGCTGGCTGCATTGCAGATATCCTTTGTGGAAAGAGATGGAGCTACCTTCATTCAGTCTCTTACAGTCACTCCCCCACTTCTTCAGCGAGTCATGGAGGCACAACATGGGTACATTGACTATGAGAGGCGATGTGATCAGATATCCACAGGGAAGGCACCTGATGGATTTTCTGAAGTTGTGGAGCACGTCATACTCTTCAGAGAATGTACTATGGTACCATTTTCACATCAAGAGAATGTGTTGATGGAGTTCCATGCATCTCATTTAGCGGTACATCCAGGAGTGGTGAATACATACTAGGACCTTCGACGATAACACTGGTGGTCAAGTATGAAGAATACAGTAGTGGAATTTTTCTCTTGATGCCTCACTTGTCAGCAAGTAAAGGCGGAGCATCGGGTACCAGCATGCTTGGTTCAGGCTTTAGAGGACCCAAATTGGAAGAGGGGTGTGATATCCATGGACTTCGTGATGGGTATTCCATGTACATCCAATAGACAGAGACCTCTGGAGTTAGAGGATGGAGACCATATCTTTCTACGGGTCTCACCTCGATGAGGTCTATAGAGTTTTGGCCGTGGCGGCAGGTTATCTCCATGATTCATCGAACCTTTCTAATTTCTCAGCATAGTAGGTGTGGTGGCTTACCACTTAGCTCTTCCACCACAGTTGCACTGGGTGAATGACGTCTTCTACATATCTCATCTGATGAGAAACATGCATGACCCTTCCCACATCATCGACAATGGAGGGTTGTACGTTGACAACAGGGCGACTTTCACGGAGGTTCTAGTAGATATTGAGGATCGACAGCAGTAGGTCCTATGTGGATGGTTGATACCTCTAGTTCGCATTCATTGGTAGCACGAGAACCATTAGGAGAGCACATGGGAGAAAGAGGCTCAGATTCGTGCTCAATACCCCATTTGTTCCCTTAGTTCGAGTTGTAGCTTACGAAGACATAAATCTCCGAGGTGGGGAGAATGTAAAGACCTGTAAATTCCATCAAAAAAATTTCCTTAAATACTTTGGAATTTTACGAGTCTATAGTTTCTGACGGCACACGATTCTACGGCCCGAAGTGCCCGTAATGATCCGATGAAGTTTTGTTAAGATTAAATTAACGCGTGGATACAATTTTCCTAAAAGAGTGGAATAACTATTAAATGGTTACTCAGATAAGAAATCTGAGGCCACCGTTGCGCTCAGTATGGCGGGTTTACCCTAGGTGTGACTTATGTTTAGTCTGCGTGGGCTGCCTGTGAGAAAACCTGAAAATGGAATAACCGTAAATAAAATAATTAAATAAAGTTATTTTATTTTTCAAAATCTTGTAACCCACAAATGGTAACTCAGATTAAAAATCTGAGTCCACCATTGAACTCATAGGGGTAGGTTATCTTTGAGCAAAAACTAACTTGGGTTGGCGAGAGCCACCAGAGATAGTTAGTTTTTTTTTTCACAAATAAAATAATTAAATTAAATTTATTTTATTGTAAAATTCATAACTTCTAAACAGTAACTCATATTGAAAATCCAAGAGTACGGATGGGTTCTTTGGGGCAGATTTAACTTAGGCAGAGCCTAACCTTGACCGGCATGGGTTGAGGGTGACTGATAATAATTTTCCAAACTTTTTTTCTGGTACATTCAGTAAACGTACGTTCAGGATTTTATATCTTTTGAACCAGTGCTCGGAATTTAAATTCAAGGGAACCATTGAACTCACAATGCTGGTATTTTCTTAATGAGACCTTCACCGAAATTTCGTTTTATCGAGGTTGGATGTTAATTTCATGGGGTTTCTAAATAAATTAAATAAATATATTTCTAGCATATTTTTATTTGAGTGGTGGTTTAATCCTCCAAGGGGAGGTTGGAGGTGGGGAACACTCGCGCATAACCTCCATTGGGATGATATTATTTGGTGGGGCATGCACGAGCTCAAACCCCCTTAAACCCCCTTAAATCCCTTGAGTTCCCCATTAATGGGGGAAACTCTTCACTTCCCCCATAATTTTTTGGAGCCTCTTCACCTTACCTCTCCAAATTTATTGAGCCAACACCACGTTTTAATTAATTGATGTAACTTAACTAATTTGAATCATTTTGAATTCATTATGCTAACATTATATTAATATGTGTCATTCTAATATTTTTGGGTTGGCATAATCTTGTGGTGGAGTCTTGGAAGGATGGAGAAAATATCCTCCCAACGAAGAACGACATCTTCTCTCAACGAAGAATGCCCGTATCCACCGAGGAATGATGACGCCATCTTCTCCCTCTCCAACCGGGGCAAGAAAGGGAAGACGCCACCCGTAAATAACATCACCAATGAGGACACCATCTCCTCCCAATGTCAATGGAACGACACCGTCTTTCCATGACTCCTTCAAATGATCACGGATTACAAGGTAGGGGTTATATTTTTGTATGAATTTACCCTCCATTATACGTCGTTAAATTTATGGAATGGTGTGCCAAATGATATCATCATAATGAGGAGGGTTTGGACCGCACGAACATGGCCCGAACCTCCCCATTTTGTTGGTTCTTGATTGATGAAGACGGAGGCGGTACACGTGGTGACCGATAATGAGTCGGCCGCAACGAAAGCCGGCGGCACAAGGCCGCTGGGTCGCCTCAACTATGGGGAACCGTCGTGCCGTGAAAAGAACAGAGCCACGGCCAGGCTGGCCATGACGGTGCCAGAGGGGCGCGGTGTCACAACATCGCAATGAAAGAAAGATCTGCAGCCAGGAGGGCTACGACAGAGGAGGCGTGGCGCCGTCACGCCGTGCGGAGGCTAGTTGAACCGTCGTGCCATCACGCTGCGGTGGAGGAGACAAGGGTGGCCGGTTTTTCAGGTCTCCGGTGTGTGCTACACAGAACCGGCACCCGGTGATAGTTCAGATCAGAAATGGGATGGTGCGACACCCCCTCTTGTAGTATGGATAGATGGGCCATGCAGGTTATCCAGCCAGGCCGCCCTCGGTTGGGCCACCCACAGCGGGGCCGCCCTCGGCCGGGCTGCCCATAGGTCGTGCCATCCTCGGCCAGGACACCCTCGGTAGGACCGCCCACAGGCCAGGTCGTCCTTGACCGGGACGCCCTCATCCGGACACTCCTTCGGCTCGACCCCCATGGGCCGGGCCACATCGGTCGGGCCGCCATGGGCCGGGACGCCTCGGCTGGGCCGTCCTTTGATCGGGCCGCCCTCGGGACGGGCCGCCCTCAGGTTGGGCCGCGCCTTCGGGTCAGGCTGCAGCTTTGGGCTGTGCCACTTTTTTTGTTTGGGACATCTACTCGGGCCAGACCGACCACTAGGGTCGGTCCGCACCCGCGGACCGGGTCAGACCCTGGTTCGAAACAGGTCGGTCCGACTGGGTCGGACTGGACCTAGACCCGCTATGGCCATTTTCACCTTTTAGCCCGCATCTTGGACTACATGTGTCTGGACGACGAACCGACTGCAACAATAGAATACTTGGAGAAAGACAATTTTTTTGGCATACTCCACTTGAGGTTTAGATCCAATTGGAGTATAGTCGGGTTGGTATGAGTCTAAAAACCAACCGGATCCCGGGAACAGAAATGTCAATAAATCTTAGACCAGGCATCTGATTGATGCATCGTCTTTCGAGTTGGGTTCCTTTTTATGATACGGAACTACGGGATACATCAACTCAGGACTTTGTGATAGTTTATGTATCGACACTTGGATTGTGGAGCGGACCCTCCTAGAATCGAGCGTGCTGTTTGAGGGAACCCTAGGGCTGGCTGCGACGATACTGTACCAGGATCCTCCGTGGGTTGGACAGTGATGACTTATGTATCAGAATCCACCGTCGGTTTGATAGTGATGACTTCTGTACCGGAATACTCTGTGGGTTTGACAGTGATGACTTCTGAATCGGAATCCTCCGTGGGTGCGACAACGATGACTACTATACCGGGATCCTCCATGGGTCTGATAGTTTTGAAATCTATTCCTGGATCCTGTGTGGGTTTGACAGAATAGCTGATCCTGTATCCTTTGTGGGTCCAACATATTAGCTGGTCCTGTATCCTATGTTGGTCTGATAGCTTAGATGAACCAGTGACTACATCTGATCATCTCTATCACTCTACAAAAGATGTATACCTGGGTGAGCAGAGTCATGTTTATAAACCATTATCATCATGATGATTGACTTTACTTCCTCTGTGGAATGGTTTGTACTTGGGCTCGAGAGTTGGAGTCAGACTGTGATTGATAACATAGGTATATGTATGGGGATATACCTAAGTAGGATTAGTTGATACTCCGTGACTATATCTTTCTTTTTGGTTTATCCTGGTTGGATATTGTGAGACCTTGTGGGTATCAGGGTCCCTACTAAGTATTGTTATACACACCCCTTCATGGGATATGCTCGCACCTTGTTATGTTCATTGTAGACGACAGACAACACTGATCTAGGTAGAGAGTTTTAGAGCTGGATGGTACCCGGAGGTGGACCACTTGGCGAGACATACACATAGCAGACATATGGAATTGGGGTGCTGAGGAAGCCATTTGTACCCACCCTTTAGGTGGGAATCCCGGATGATGACTCAGTAGTTGTTGTTTTACTATACTGCAGTTGTACTATCTTTCTAGTTGTATTGTACTTTACTGTTGGGCTTGTATTTCTGCCCCCTTTACATTCAACACCCTCTTTTTTATACAATTTCACTTAGTCTTTTAGTTCTAGTTGCGTACTCTGTTGTTTTTGTTTACTGATATAAAGGCAATGTCTTCCCAGTTTATGGATTTATGCCTTTGGTGCTAGTCGCCAGCCCCTGGTCTAAGGATGACGGGTTTGGGGTAGTCACGATACGGGCCATGGGGGACAGGTCGTGATAGCATGATTGAAAACTAAATAGTACGACCCAATAATTATGTTAAACCCTATCGCATTGAGGAAAAAAAGATTATACTCAAAGAAATATCTACCTATCTCAAGTGGACAATCCTTATAATAGTAAATGATTTCTGATCAAATTCCTAACAGCGTATCAAGTGTCAAAACTCAATAGTAAAAAATAAATCTCAATGACCAGACTCTCCATAATTTCCTATAATATAAAAAAGTGTGATGTGATTGTACGAATAAAGGAAGACATTAATGTGTAGGTTACTATAATATTACATTGAATAGAATAAGTTAAATAGCTATGAAACTCCATAATATGATTCACAACATTTAATTGGACCATACAATGACCCTTAGTCACAACCTTAAATCCTAAAGTTAGTCCACTCTACTAGAACAATAATTATTGATTCTGACTACCTCTACCATGACCACTATCTCAACCTAACTAGTTAGTGGAATTTTAGCATTCATCTTGGCGAGATACTACTGGCCCCACTCAGGAACATGTGGTGTGTGTAGATCCATGCTCACTATGAACATATGGAAAATTCGAGAAAATGTTTGGTATATTCCCCATCCTAATTTATCCTCTAAATTCCATTGTATCTCATATACAATGAGGTTTTTTCCCCTGGTTTCCTTTACTAGGGACAGATAAGATAGATGTCAATTTGAAACATCTGACTACTACTTCCCCCATTAGAAACCTCAAACATAAAATTTCACCTTCTTGAAGAAACACTAAAAGATCAATGAATTGAACCACCCTTGATTACACCATCGCCTTCCCTCACCATCTTCTTAGTAATGAGGGAATAATTGACTATCTCATTAATATTTTTCATCCAAAAGAAATTGATCATTACATGGATGGAATTAACCAATCCATCCTTCAAATGAATCATAGTCATAGGATCAACACCAGATAAGATAGTGTGAAAATATACAACACATTAAAGTGAGATTAATACTCCATGACTGACATGGATCTCTACTTCTACATCATAAACATCTATCCTAGTCATCCATTAGAGTCTATGGAAAGAATTAATCATAAATATTCTTCTAGAATTCATTAATTACATTTTTGGACCATGGTCTACATGGGTAATGACATCCCACTAACACTTGGAAGAACAACATAGTATGTGGGTAGTGAGTTTGACCCCTCACATCGGGAGGAATCTCCATATTTTCAAAAATAGAAATAATGTCTTGTAGCCATGACTCTACAACAAGTGATATAGTATCTCCCAAAAGGGTATGAGGATGTAGAAGGTGTAACATCTGAATGAACTCTAAAATAATATAAGAATATCGAGCGAACCCTTGTATAAATTTCATCACCCATAAAAATCCTCCACAAAACTGGATGTCATTTCCCATATTAAAAATAATGGGTGGTACTAAGGGTGTAACAACATGAGGTATCACTAGTGGATCAGGTACCGGCCCCTCTAGTTCATGGTCATCACCACCTTATTGGAATACAACTCAAGGCCTTTATAGTGTAATGATTCTACAATCCCAATCACATATCTCAATATAGATTTTGAATGTTAAAAATATTTCAGATAGATAATAGGGCATGTAGACATACATCTAATAGAAAAGGACACACCTCTCTTACTGCTCTAAAATTCATGAATATGTGATAAATGAAATACCATAATTGGTTTTATGATTATAAGTGACACTCCCAAGATCCCAATACTAATTCTAGGTTTTGATGTAGGTCTCATATCATATGATAAGGGTTGTTTTATATTTAATTTCAATTTCACAGTATCAAGGATAAAACCCTTTACATTGTAATTGGAATCCCACTTAGTGGTAACCACTTCAATTTTATAGATTTAAATTCATATATGTTCCTAAAATTTGTATATATATATATATATATATCATGGTAAATGACCAACAGTTCAGTAACTCACAATATTGTATAATCAGATAATTAAGGTTTGATCTCCAATATATGCGAGAGAGCACCCTTTAGGTTGATGTAGAATCATTAATTAATCTAATTATATTTCCCTACAATAAATGTAATAAAATTAAATATATAATAATTAGGTAACTATCTATATGCAGTAGGAAATTTTATGTAGAATGCAAACATGTCATGGAGAATTCATCTAATATTAGTCTTAATGTGACTGTAATGATGAAAGAGATTTTAATTCCATTCCATGATAGGAAAAGGGATGAAATCTATATCAATAACATCGATAATAATTATATTAATATACAAAAAATTTGTTTCACCTAATGGTGATGTTGTATCAACTGTGGCATGTGAAAAATAAGAGCAACAATAACCCATCCAAGGTAATTTAAGATTCCCCCATATGTGAGACAGCACCTCCTAGGAACATGCTCATTTCAAAATTTCATTTCATCCTAGTATCCAGTATAATAACATAATATAATGAAAAGGGATAAAGAACACACTCATACCACATTGTAACATCCCAAAATGGGATCCTCGTAATCAGTGCCCTGAGTTTGTGGGTCACATAGCCTCAAGAGAACCTAACTCTAAGCCAGTGGATTCTTACTATCAGTGATGGTATAGGGTGGTACATTGGAGAGATTATACAGTCATAATTGAGTGGAATAGTAAATATAATAAATAAAACTACAATAGTGGATGAATAGATAAATATATTTTATAGCATAAACAAATTCAATTATAAAATTAAGTAGTGTAAATAGTTGTGAAATATTAATTGTAATAAAACCCAAATGATAAACTATATATGTGATGATGTCATTGAATGATGATGTGAAAGATGGGAAATAGGGTACATGCATATACATCATGCTATACAAAAATAAAAAAGTAAAAATACTACTCCACTAGCATCATGAGATTATTCCCAGTCCTCTACTCCAAGTCTTCAAGATATTTGAAAAATAGGTCAAGCATCAATATCGAAGAACATTCCACCATTCCTACAAAACATCATGGATTCATGGGTTATAAGATAGGCCTAACTATGGTGTGAGATAAACTCAGTAGATCACAACCAATAGTGTCATTAAATGATTCAATCAATGTAAATAACAAGGTAGTGTGCATGTATAATGAATAATAATGATGATGAATAAATAAATACCAGTCGATTCAGGTTTGATCAAGACTCCTAGGAGAGTCTTCTTACTTCAATATAGGCTATACTATTTCTTATATGATGACCATATATATAATGTTAATAATTTATATATATATATATATATATATATATATTAATATATTTTATACACAAATATGCACTATGTATGTGAGGATTTAAGTAGGCATATACATGGATACTTGGTGCCAACTCGACCGAGGGAATAATTCGAGAATATTTAACTTTTATAGCTAGATATGGGCTCATGTAAGGGTATGTTAACTACGTGCAATGATGAATTTGAGACATATTTCCTTCCACTCAAGATATTTGGGGTGAGAATTCATTTACAACACTTGATACAGAGTAACATGGAAGGTCATGACCATCTCCTAAAGAAAAGTATAATAGTGTGAGCCGTCATGATCAACACCAGATGTAAGAGAGCATGTAAAATCATTCCCATATATTCCCTTAACCATCATTCAATATCCAATAGCAATGGATTACTCATAATAAATAATAATAAACATTATAGGTCACATATCATGCATTTATAGTCAAAATAATAGATACAAAAGGGTGATTAATTCATATATTTCAAGATCATAATCATAATAACTGATTCATGGAAATGCCACCCATTTCCATTTAATTTAAACATGACTTTTAATTTAAGATTTCAAAAAAGATCAATTACTTGGTCAATCCAAACAATTTGATGGTACACTAATCCATTGAAGAATTATATAATGGAATACATTTGGATTTTAACACCCAATATGGGTGAAAATGAGCATGCCAACATCCATTAATCACATATAAAGGGTCTTCATGAGTGTATAAACATGTGAATATTATATTAGAATAAAATTTCAAATTTTAATAGAAACTTATAGAAAAGGTCAATTCGAGAAAAACTATGAAGCTATAAAAACATCAATACATTTAGGTAAAAAAAACTAGACCACCTACCTTGCGGTTTTAGAGGAAACCTTTTCCAATGTCGACATTAGAATTTAATTACAACAGATGAAATTAGTGAAATTGACTAACACCTTGAAAATAGAGTAAATGATCTCATAGAAAAACAGAACAAGATATGTGAAGATATACTAATAACAGAGGTAAAAGGACTAATGAGAATACCAATTTCTATAAAAATATTTTATGGTGATCTTTTATAATTTTCAATGAAGTTTCAACCAAGATCCCTATATTGGGAGAAGAATGAGAGATCATATTATTGAAAATGGTGGTGTTCTACCAACTAGGGATAAAATAAGATAGGGGTGAACTATAAAAATTAATTTGGGGAAAATGTCCTTTTTCCAAAAAAACCTTTTGGTTGAATGAGTTTTTTTCAAAAACCATTTTCCAACCATGCACCGAGATCTTCATATGAGGGACCCCAAATGGTCTACGAGCACAACTAGGCTAACTGTGCTCTAGTCAAGTGGGAATAATTTTTCCCAAAACAATGAATCCTTTAACAGGTGTGTGCCTCATGTATCACTGTTTTAGATAACTATGATTCCCTCTACTCCCCTCTAAAACACATCACACTGTTAGGAGATATTTTGTGGGATGGACCACATAATTTCTACTAACCAAGTGACCATGTCTGTTTCTCCATATTCAAGGGAGTTGGGATCCAAACAATCCAATTACAAACTCTTGTCCTCTATTACTCCATTAGGTAACATTATAATGGCCAATATTAAGAATTTATGATAATAAATGACATGTTCCTTCATGAAAATTATGGTTGTTACAATTGAAATTGCATCCACTAGGGACACCACATGGTTGCATATCTAAATAATCCTTACCAACTCCATATAATCTAGTAACATATTCTACATCTTCATCGACTCTAAAAACTCAATGCATGTGGGTAAAAAACTCATGCAAGGGTGAGCATAAACATATTACGTTGGATGCACAAAAATAATAATGCAAAGATGTGAAAACCAGTTAGGTGAATTGGCTTGGTATTAGGTA
Source organism: Viscum album (assembly GCA_963277665.1). Lineage (NCBI taxonomy): Eukaryota > Viridiplantae > Streptophyta > Magnoliopsida > Santalales > Viscaceae > Viscum > Viscum album. The sequence goes on along the minus strand of OY728160.1, from coordinate 38,261,366 downwards.
GTAACCATAGAATAGAAAAATAAGTAAATCTATATATGTTTTGTAATCATTAATATGGACTCTAAGAGGTCGCATTCATATTATTATTAACCTTGGAAGGTTTTACTTTAATATCTCACAAGAAATTAGGAATGGTTGTAGTATAGAGTGTCCCATGTAGTCTGAAGATCATAAACCAGTTATATACAAAACCTTGAAGGATACCCCAGGGTGCCTTACGATTAAAATTGATCTATGTATAACATCTTCAAATCCTTTAATTATCTCATACACAAGAAATAAAAATGGAGGAACCAGTTCATACAGAAGTATGAGCATCATTATAAGGGTTATTTCAACATATCATCCATAACCAAAAATACCATTATCATTCATGAAGGTATTAGGGGAACCTGCACTAGGAACCAATTTCATATATGTGATTATTGGCCACTACTTCAGCAACCACCACTGAAATGTGTAAATACACATAACCACATAAAAATCATTATTCAGGGAACTACACCTTTTTTAGGGAGTAATATCTTTTGAGGTGGCAATAAAAAGTTTGTGAAGACTAATACCCTTAGTTGATGATAAAAAAATGGAAATGTATAAATATAAATTACCTCCATTAGAAATAATTTGGTATCATGCATCACTTAATAACACACAATACCTGAGGGGGTATAACTTACGCAATTAACACTCTGGTCATCACACATGACCCATATTATCGGTCTTAATTATATAATATGAAAGTATTCTAATATTATACCATAAATAGAATATGATTGTATAATGGGACAAATCATTCAAATCTGTTGTTAAAATAATCATGATATTCTATTTATTTGTCTAAATCAGTTATATGATTTCATATTTTCAAAAAGCATCCCATCCTTGGGGGAGAGTGCACTACCTGGTGGGCCCCCAAAATTCCATATATTGTGTTCGGAATTATGGAAAAACAAAAAGGGGTACATGGTATCCCATTCATGGTAAAATTAATGAAAATATATTTTCAATTAACATTTTTTTGTCAGTGGCCATGGGATAGTGTTGTCTCAAGATGGGTCAAGGAGGACCTAGCCTAGTCTCGAGGCCCACCCGACCAACATAATCTGGTTAGTCATGCCTCCAAAAAACATGTATTGGTTAGAGAGTCCTCTGATCCGGAATATATTAGATATACATTGGAATCATGGGAATTGTCACAACATTACGTGATTCATGAATCATAGTAGCATGTGCAGCCGTTGACCTCTACACTGTGTGCACTGTGACATCCTCTATGGCTAACAATACTAGCCGTTCCATCAACCACAAACATTTGGTGTCCTCTTACCCATGTATCTACCCACACACTATTGAATCCCTCCTTCTTAAACCACACTTTATCTCCTCCTACTTCCCCCTTCACACCGCACTACTACCATGTTCATGGCCTACCAATCATTCCCTTCGTGTCTAAACCACCACCTCTCTAATTGAGTTACATCCCTAAAATGATTCTACCAATGTATACTACATTGTCTGATGAAACATCATATATATACATGGAATTTAATAATATATATATCAATGATACATTGAGATAGACATTGATAGAGGAGGGATTGGTAGATGGAAGGATAATTCAACAATATTCATCATTATTTATCTCCCAAAATATCACCAAAATTCAACAAGGTTTGTGATTGATAAATATAATCATAATATTACATGTTTCTTGGGATTAGACTCTATTAATTGGATATTTTGAATAAAATATGTGTTATAAAAAATATAAGGAGAAATTAAAGAATAGTCATGAAGAATAATCCAGAAGAAAGTTTCCATGAAGTAAAGAGACATAATACCATCAAATTGGTATATGATTCATGTATAATAAAGAATGTAATCATATAGAGTTCCATTCTTGAAACCCCCGATTAGTTGTTAACTAATAATATGCTATTGTATAGGGTTTTTGGTGAAGGTCGGGTTCTATTATTTGATTCCAATGTTTCTCCAAATCATCTAAATTTCTCCCTAAGGATGTCACTACAAAATACTAGGGTTCATTAGGCTATCACTAGGAATTTTTTAATATAATGAATATTTAAAGAATAAGTTTTTTCATGGGTTTTTAATTTCCAAAAAATTAATTACATAAAAAAATATAATAATTTCTTTGTACAATTAAATTTAGTTCTTAATGAAGAACAATCCCCCAATCCCTATTATGAACTTTAGTCATATCACCTTTAAGGTAAAACCCATATACTAGATGCCATCATCTTATTATTTTTCCTATTTAGAACTTCGATTTGATAGAAAATCATAATTCATGGAAATGTGTGTGTTCAAGATAAAACTAATATTTGTATGCTTGATATATTTTTATCAAGCTCACAATTTACACATAATTCAACAAAAACATATATCTGGTGTAAAAAATCATCAATGTATTAAATAAACCATTATGTAATTTTTTTTGGTTATCATCTATGTATCACATATAATTTTAATCTTAATGAATTCTTGATAATGTGGAACTCAATATTACGTTATTCCAAAATCAAGAAAATTATGGTTCATTACAAATTCCCCACACTAAGTCCTTTTCATACTAATAAAGGAAGAGACTATATATATTTAAAAATAAATGTTATAAATAACCATGTGTGGGATTTAATCCTACCTCGAACACATTTCAATCATATTGGAGGTGCAAGCTCCAAAAAAATACATACTCAACGTCAAAGAAGGAAAATATATTTTCCCAACAACCATGATAGTCAGATCCATGCCATATCAATGAAATCCCTATCTAGAATATTTTTACACACATGGGATGTCCTACTAAACCACACCACCCAATAAAATTTCTTAATAAATGTTTATCCTTTGACAAGGGATGAAAGAAAACTAAAAAACCATTACATCCATATCAAAAAGGTTCATATTCGAGGTTACAACCATTGGGAGTTCCTCACTCTCCAAATTTAAGTAGAGTACTAGATGATTTTATCATGAGATAAACCCATATATTAATCACTCTAACATTAAGTTTTATATCAAAACCGCACAAAAATAAAATAAAAAAACCACTAGAATATATGATCTATTGGATCTGCATAAACTTATCTATCTTTTGAATTAAGTATTTTAATACCATAGAAATCACTCACATATGGATTTATTGAACCATGGGACTTTCCCCATAACCTATATACACCACCCATGGGAATCAATAGTTCATATATCAATCTCTAATAGTCTCACAACCACTATCAGTTATAATGTAGTTGTGTTCATATCTATCTTTTTTAAAATCCAATAATGATCACATAATGAAAAATAAATAAATAAAAAAAGTGTTCAGTAAGAAGCCACTACTCACTGTGTGGCCCAATCCACCACAATCTAAAGTGAACAATCCTAGTGTTTCATATGATCATGCTCATCTCGTTATGGATACCAAGATAACATCTACTTGAGTGAACTTAATCCATGTCCTCCTAAGTAAAACCTATCCCTTCAGCACATAGAAATAATTTGTATTTAATGGTTACACAAAATAATATTCATTATTCATTCAACATATTGTTTTGCACTATACTTGGGATGTCTCCATCCAAGATGTCTATTATGATATTTAATATGAACACTGATGAATTACTACTATCCACTTTGAAAATTGGGCGATATACTCCCCACCTTTAGGGATACTCGTCTATTCTACCACTTGAGAACTTCCATATCACATCGGACCACTATGTTGATGTCATCTCTATTGGCCTCTATCACATAAGGGATGTGTGTAGGGCCACCACGTGGATCGATTGTGATAAAACCTCTCGTTTTATTTGTAACAATCACTCCTTATGAACTAGCTTCTCATTCACATCATCCACCATCTGGATAATAATTAATCTATCTTAATTTTCTACTACTATTCCACTATTATAGCCCCTATATTATCATAAACTGACACAAAAATAATTTCATTGATACCATTCAATAATCTATACAAAACTATGTATATTCTACAAATTCTGATCATTCTCCTCCATGAACTGATGTATGTTAATATTTGGTCTATTATAAAACTGACTTCTAATAGAGTGTTCTTTATATCACACAACTATCACATGAAACACCATCTACATAATATAATTCATTTAATGTGTGGGTATTCATCCAGTGAAAACCCACATGTGACCCCTCTGAAGCGTACTTATATTTATGCATATTCATTTTAAGTGAATATATCATCCACGAAAATAGTGCATAAAACCATCCACACCATATGATGGTTGACTAAATTCGTATACATTAGTGTCATATCCGTTTTCCATGAAAATAGGTGGAAAATTCTCACAAAAAAAATCATTAACAATATTCCATCAGGGAATCATAATACCTCTATCATCTGATCATGTTTAATTTTTAAAATATATCTAAATGGAATATTTTAATCTCAACTCTTGAATATGATAATAATACATCACATGAAAGGGTAAGTGAATAAAATTTTTAATTAGTATGTATTCTATTTCTGAAAAGGGTTAATATCAGGGTCTCACTAAATTTTTTAATTATTGGACACCTAAAAAATAGATTAACATGTATATATTTCATCTAGTATCAGGGTCACTATAAAGAGTTCAAAAATTATAATTTGAGATACATTTTTTTATAACCGTAAACCATAACTAGCATGTCTCAGATCTTACTGCCAGCATCTCTTGTGTATCCTAAACTTATCAGGGGTTGGGATTTGGGGAGATACAATTTGTACAATTTGTCTATGACTTCTCTTGAACAACATGCTCTTCCACCGTATGATTCCATGGTATCCAATGGGACTAGAACATTAAGGTACCAGATCTTTTCAACTTCTTCAACATGGTGTTTTATCCATAACACCACTCTCACAATATTCATGATTTATATAATTTTTCCCGCATATTTAGTGGGTCTTATATAAGAATACAAATGTACTAATGCGCCATTGGATGTTTTAATAAAAGGTATTCTTATAGGAAATAAAAATGATATGTTGATAAATCATATATTGTAGTATTTTTTTAAAACATTTGGATCAAATAATTCATATAAATTTTTTCCAAGTAATCCATCACGAGGTCTATGATCCTCAATGAATACTCAGACATGGTGGAGCCACTGTACAAAGAATTAAACATCCTTAAAATATATTTCATCTTGGGAAAACCCTCAATCACAATATATTATAGAGAAATAATATATCATGTTCAAGAGATATATCATCAGTTAATATCTCACATTATCAAACATTTGGGCTCATAAAAAAATTATTAACTATTACTTGAATGAATGAGCCAAATAAAACACGAGTCAAAGACTCTAACCCAATAACTATTTCTTTTTCATTAGGATATCTACAAAAAATTGATGAGGATAATTTTATTATAATTCATATATCATACTGATTACTTAGTAAATTTTTAAAAACTATGTGGAAACCTGTAATGGCCCGGACCTCTCCGGTCCATTACATTGTGAAAATTTGGTGTTTGAGGTGTTCCGGGAGGTCATGGTGACTTATCCCCAATAATTTTACAAATTTTAAATTCAGTGAACAATGTTCTATCAGCGAGGATTTAGTGAATAGTCTTCTATCGGTGAGGTTCAGTGAACAGCTTTCTTTCATTGAGGATTTGGTGAACAGTGTTCTATTAGTGAGGATTTATTGAATACTGTTCTATCAATGAGGATCTAGTGAACAGTGTTCTATCGGTGAGGTTTAGTGAACAGTCTTCTATAAGTGAGGATTTAGTGAACAGTGTTCTATCAGTGAGGATTTAGTAAACAATGTTCTATCGGAGAGGATTTGGTGAAGAGTGTTCTATCAGTGCGGATTTGGTGAAAAATGTTCTATCAAGGAGGATTTACTAAATAGTGTTCTATCAATGATGATTTAGTGAGCAGTGTTCTATCATTGAAGATTTAGTGAACAGTGTTCTATCATTGAGGATTTAGTTAATAGTGTTCTATTAGTGACGATTTAGTGAACAATGTTATATTAGTGAGGATTTAGTGAACAATGTTATATCAGTGAGGATTTAGTGAACAGTGTTCTATCAGTGAGGTTTTAGTGAACACTGGTCTATTAGTGAGTATTTAGTGAATAGTGTTCTATCGGTGAGGATTTAGTGAACTTTGTTCTATCAGTGAGGATTTACTGAACAACGTTCTATCAGTGAGGATTTAGGGAACAATGTTCTATCGGTGAGGATTTAGTGAACTTTGTTCTATCAGTGAGGATTTAGTGAACAACATTCTATCAGTGAGGATTTAGTGAACAATGTTCTATTAGTGAGGATTTAGTGAACATTGTTCTATTAGTGAGGATTTAGTGATCATTGTTATATCTGTGAGGATTTAGTGAACAATGTTCTATTAGTGAAGATTTAGTGAACAATGTTCTATCGGTGAGGTTCCATGAATATTTTTCTATCAGTGAGGATTTAGTGAACAATGTTCTATTAGTGAGGATTCAGTGAACAATGTTCTATCAGTGAGGATTCATTGAATAGTGTTCTATCAGTGACGTTCAGTGAAAATTATTCTATCAGTGAGGTTTTGTGAACAATTCTATCAGTGAGGTTCCATGAACAGTGTTTCCAGAATGGTGAAGCCTATCGGTAACCTTTATCAGTAACATCTAATGGTAGGTGTACAGTAACGTTAGGTGTATAGTAACGGTAGGTGTACAGTGCTTCCAGCTTCCTACAATTTCACCCCATTGAAATTTCCTTTGACATAAAATACATTTAAAGCCATATTTTAAGGACTCTTCAGGTGGATTCAATGGTTATAAATCCTATATGAATTATTCCAATGTATCGGGAAGTTTTTACTTGGTCAAACCACATGGGTAAATGTGATCCGATTTTAATGGGGAATTAAACTTATCTTAAACTGTCGCACCATTAAATCTTCAAAAGTGACAATATATCATCCTCCCTTGTTCTTCCTCTTTTCTCTTGACTATGAGATTCTAGAACCTTTAAATCCTTGCTGTAGGAGTTGCACAATAAAACTTTTCTCCTCAGATTGGTTCTACACTATTTTTATGCAACCGAGTTGTATTGGTCAATCTTCGATATAAGGTATGTTTTATCATCATTCCTTTGGGGATCATATTCTCCTATTTAACCATTAAATATTTATAGCATGTAATATCCATGATTATAATGGGGTTTTCTTGGGGTTTGGTTGGTGCGGTCGTACCGTGGCATCCTCGGGTGGATGTAGTTGTCGTGAGAGGAGGATCGTGAACTGTTGTGTGGATAAAGAACGTGAGAAACTGTTTGAGGTAGGGGATTTATTGCTTCTCTTTTCTTTTACGTGCAATTGTATTGTTATCATGTTTAATCCCATTAGATTACAATGGAATGGACATAATAAATATTTTAACCTGATAAATAAATTGATATTGATCGTATGTTATTGCCTCTTGTTTTGCTAGATAGTGTGATATCTATGCTTTCTTTTCTTAGTCATTCATTCTTGATGGAAATATGTAAAGAACATAAATTGGGATTAATTGATAATTTTTTGGCTAAAAGTTAAAGTGGCATGTAAACAAATCTAGTTCGAGTTGTAATTTTATGTTAATCAGAGTCGCGCAGTAAGCACATTTAATTATTTTGGATAGCTTTCTGATTAGGTTTCCCAAATTTGGATCCTATGAGTAACACATCTGTTAATTCAAAATGGACTAAAGAACTGATTGTTTGATAAATACTTAAGGGTTTCTGAGTTACCCTCATTGTTTTTAAAGGTCCAAGAGCCTAATTAATCTGGTTTTAGTTTTCCTGATTCTTTTGCTGTGATGTGATCCTAGATGGATGTTGTGATATGTGGAGGCATGGAGGCCTTTTTGGTTGTGGCAGCAGATGACGCCTAGAGTGGCGAGATGCATCGGTTTATGCATGTGGTTGTCAGGGAGGACACTAGGGATGATGGAATGGGATGGTTGTGATTGTTGGATTCTTGTTGTTTCTTTGGTTGTTTATCTGCTTTACTTTTCTGCACTGCTCAAGGAAACTGGTCTTACAAACCCTTCTTCCAAAAGAGGTGAAGACACGCGGGGTATGCCACATGCTTTTTATGTTTAGATTCTCAAGTAAGGATGGGTATATGCTCTTACTATAAGCTGCAATGACTCGACAGGTAGTACATCTACTCACCGTGTTGAGCCCCCTTGTGTTTAGTAGCATAAAATGTTTTTCTAGAATGCCTGGGAATGTGGGAAAGTCTTTCTGTAATGAATAATTTAATAAATGTTGTTAACCCATGCGGTTGGAGTTTGTTGGAACATAATGATGAGGTTGTAATTTTGAAGGATCAATGAATTTGGATGATGCTAATGAAATTTAATGTGGTACTGTTCATAGTTAATTAATGTTTAAATAATTTATTAACGTACAGTTGAACTGGTAAAAAGGGAATGAAGTAATATAATAAATCTCTTTAAATGGTTGTGTGATTATAGGATACTTAGTCTTAGAAGATGTAGCCAGAGTCTGAGAGATGTTTTCTGTAGTTGTGTCAAGACTAGGTTATTCCCATAGTGTGGTTGTGAGTTATAGAATATTCTATAATTTTTGTGTTTCTATACTCTACTCCACCCTGTCAGTAGGGGAAACTGACACACCGGGTATTCTGAGCCCTAGGGGGTGTTTTCCCCAACATTCCGGTGGGAGGATGGATGGCTGAGTACCCCCTTTGGCCCCACTATATTCTCTTGTTAGTTACTTGTTCTAGTAGGCACATTGGTTAGTTTTTCCAATATATGTGTGTAGAGGGTTGTAATGTTGTGTGGTTATTCACACACACATATTTTTGATATAGTTTCCTACAGAATACTATTGGTGTAACATGTATAGGATGTGATGGCTTGAGGATCCTTACTCAGTGTATGGGTTGTGATGGATTGAGGTATAATACATGACATATGATACACGTTATGCAAGCTATGGTGGCTCTAGAAAACTACCTGATTACTTCGGTGTGTGGACATGGGGGTTTTGTTGCACGAGGTACATATTGTGGTGCTTCTCCCTGGGGTCTGTGGGCAAGATTTTTTGGAGATAGATGCTAAGGACGTGCGACGTTAGGGAAAAGAGGAAAACCAGTGGGGAAATAGTTGTGGGGTACCCTTTATATTCTTTATTATATGACATATTCTTTTATGAATTACTTGGTGAGAGTAGCCCTGGTGATGTTGGGAACCTAGTATACCTGTTTAGGTGATGAGTTAGTTTCACTTGTTGTTCACTATGCTTTAGCATGATATCATTACTTTTTCATGAGAGGATTCGGGGAGGATCCTACTGAGTATAATGGTATACTCACCCAATTTATACATAAACTGTTTTTCAGGTTACTTGGAGTAGGTTGAATATTAGGCTAGTGTTTACTAGCTTGTTGTTGTAGGAGTTGTTTGGGCTTGTGGTTGCTGCTATTTTTACTTTCTTTTGGGTACTTTTAGTTTTTTCCCTTTCAGTTGTAGTTCTATTGAATGGAATTACATATGTACACTTGGGTTTCTTTTATATTTCAGTTTTGAGTTGGAGTTGGTTGGTGTCTATCTTATCTCTCTCTTCTACATGTGTTCTTTTAGATGGTAATTCCTCTCATTTTTGTGTTTATTATACCCTCGGTGCTAGTCGCCAACCCGGGGCCTACTGGAGGTAGGACTCGGGGGTCATTATCTCTGTTGGTCAAAAATCCCTCAAGGTATCATTGAAGTATTTTTGAGGTGATTGTGTTTGTTGATAATGTGGACATCTGTGTGGTGATTGTTGACAAAGAAAACCATGACATACAAATTAGATGACAAAGCGGAATTCATGGTGGAATGTTGAGTTCAAGAGAAATGGTTAATGATCCATGTTTGATTCAAGAATGTCGACAAAGTAATGGATGATCTGGAGGAGGTAAAAAAAGACCAGATACAAGGTGGCGCCGTTTTCCAATTTTTGCCAAATCATTGGGCCTGAATATTGACAAATGATGAAAAGTAGTTTTTGGCAAATATACTTGGGTTCCATGTACTTGAAGGTAAGGAAACATGCGCGCCATATTTTTTTGAGATCATAAGGTCAAAATATAGCAAAGGAAAGAGGGTCTCGTAGGTATTGGTGTGGTCGCGCAGGTGACTTGCGTGCCGTGAAGAGACTGGCGCGACGATGCCTAAGTGGCTTGGGAACTTGCGCGCCTGTTGTTTTTTAAAATCAAGAGATAATAATATAGAAAAGGGAAGAGGGTCTCATAGGTATTTGGTTGGTCGCGCAAGTGACATGAAGTGTTTGAAGAGACCTGCGCGTCAAGACTTGCGCTCCAGGGGGAGACTTGCGCGCCATCGTGTAGGGTGTTAAAATGCCTACAAATGTAGGTCCAACCCTCATCATTTTCAACGGAGTTCAACACTTGGAAAAATCAAAGCTCCTTTCGTGCAGGTTTGGTGGTCGCGCAAGTGGTGGGTTTTCTCCCAAGTAGGACCTGCAAGCCAGATTTGATGAAGGGTGATTATTGTTTGTTGCACGCCAATATTGGTTTGGGCATAAAGGGAAGTGCATCGCGCAAGTATGGAGTTGAAGAAGCTTGTGCCGTGTAAGTGTCTGAGGGGAACTTGCGTGCCAATTGTGACTTGCATGCCGAGACTTGCGCACCGGGTTAGACCTACGCACCAAGGAAGGTTGATTTCCTACAGTGATTCAGGGCTACGTGGAAGATAGAAGATTTCCCGATACCTTCAGTGCAAAGAGAAATTCATCTACGGGGGAAATTTGGACTTCAACAGAGCATCCACATACAATAGAGGGTGTATTCATTAGAGATAATAAAGAGACCTACAAGTCTTTAAACTATGAGTGGATCCTTTCTGGAGCAGTGAGCAAAGAAAGAGGAAGAAGGTGATCCTCTCCACCGGTAGTGAGCCAGAGAGAGAGAGAAATAGGGAGTGACCCTTTGGAAAGAAGTGACCTGACACTAAACCTTGTAAAGGTCGTGATCTTGGGATAGTGTGACTGTTCCCAAATCATTGTACCCACATCTAGTGAAGACTAGTGGAATTTGGTATGATCGACAACTTGTCAGCGTATGCTCCTTGGACGTAGCCCAGTGAGGGTGAACCAAGTAAAAATCCTTGTGTCTGCCTACTTGCATCCCTGCATTGCATTTAAATCATCATCATCAGATAAAGATAAAAATAAGTGATCATACTAAACACACAAGTGCAAACAAAGTGACCCTTGTAATAAAGAGGTCATGATCCAATGGGGCAGGAAGAATTTTGAAAAAAGAATATCCATACCCTGATTCACCCCCCTCTCATGGTATATAGGCCCCTATCGGTCCTAACAATTGGTATCAGAGGGAAGGTTTCAGATTTTTTTTCTCTGACTTGGCTCAGTCGATGTCTCAAGTTAAAGATCCAATCTTCTCTTATCATATTAGGCCATGGAAAAGGGAATAACTTCAAATAAGAAGTATAAGTCTGGTGAATTTACCCAATGTGGAAGTGTCAATGGAAATAGTGTGATTCAGTTAAAGGAATCATGTAGTTAACAGAAGAATGGTTTGGATGAATCATACTGTGAAAATACATAATCATTCAATGATGCTAAAGGAATGAGTGAAGAACATTATATTCCAAGAGATGTTGGAACTACTGATAATGATAACACACCAAGAAGTCAAAATGTGGATGTCTTCCACAAGGTAAAGGAATTGGATCAGAAAGTGGATGAAGAGATGAAATCTAATGAAATCAAAATCCAAGCAATGGAAATTGAGGTTAACAAGATAAGTGGATTAAATCAAAGGCTTATTGAAGTGGCCACTGATCTAAGGGAGAAGAATGATTCTCAAGCGGAAGAACTACAAAAGTTGTCTATAAAGAAAGAAAATATCAATGCTGATGTTAAGGGAATGAATCTGGACAAAGATGAAATTTAGACATTGAAAGCTAGAAATGTTGACCTAGCTACACATCTATCTGAGCTTGTTCAAAATAATCAAAGGCTACAACAGTATAATGCATTCATCTCTAAATGTATTTCTCAAGAAAAATTGCTTGTAAAGGAGCAAGGTGGCATGATGGAAAAGATTTAACATGAATTGGAAGATGAGATGAGTATAGGAAATATTATCAAGAGAGAACATGATTCTTAACTTGAATCAAGAGATAAAAAGATTCAGCAACTTGAGGAATAAATATAATCAGTCAAGAATGAAATGGAGAAATCTAAATCCAAAGAGAATCCCAAGTTGAAGGATGCATTACAATTATTATTGGATTATCCTTCCGAAGGTGATGATAAAATGAGAGCCCAATATGCTACATCAGAGGAGAAGCATGAAAGGATTGTATCATCCCAAAGTCCATTGATATTGGGAAAATATGTAATTGGATATGATGATCTCACTCCTATGCATTATAGGAAAAGTGCAGTGAAAATCTCTAGAGATAAGAAAAACCTTGTAGGTGCTGGAGATAGACCTAAAAGTAATTTTACAGGAAGAAATGATGGCATGCGCTATTTCTATGGGATTCATGGTCATACAACAAGATTCTGTTCAGAGGCACATGAATACAATTCAGGCTATGAAAATAGAAATGTTAATAGATCTGAGAAGAAGAAGATGTTTCATGAGAAATCCGAAAGAAGAGTCTCTCAGTGGAAAGCATTTATAAAATGCTATTACTATGGAAGAATGGGACACAACATGAGTATGTGTCAGGAATCTCAATAGATCAATGTCAAAGGAAGAACTCAAGATGCATCAACATCTCGATAGATAAATGATGAAATTAGGTATGCCTTTGATGGAAAATGTTTTATATGTTCTGATTATGGGAATTTGGCAAGAAATTGCAGCAAAACGATATCTGGAAAGTGAAAGGGACTCAAAATGAGATTCTCAACACTAGTGATGAATAATGAAAAATTATACACTGGGAGACAATGTGGTAAGTTTAATAATAGGCTTAGAACATCTGGGGAATCACATGGAGCTGAACGAAAGGTGTATCAGTCACCTCCTCTGTCATTCTCACAACCTCTCTCTATGAGAGAACATGAAATAATCTGGAGGAAAAACGGAGGAAATTCTACAGTTGTTAGTAAGGAGAATGTACGTTCAGTGGAGGACTCACCACCAGAACAAAAGTGTGTGGTGACTTAGGTATCAGATAAAATATAGATGAATAAAGAATTCATTGAAAAATATGCATGTCATGTTCCACAACGAGAAGTGGAGGAATGAGAAAGACCACGACAATGGTGGGATAAGAAACGGAAGATCACAAGTAGCAACATTCCTACCCAGAGAAGGAATCAAGGGAAATGGAATTTTGGTGGAACATCAAAGATAGAGATATGTACTAGTGGGTTTAAGCCCCAAATGGTGAGAAAATCCAAGCCTGCAGAATCTACATATCAGAAAAAAGGCTCAGCATGGGGGTTATTAATGCTTAGTCATATGGCCAGAGAAATTGAAGTTTGATAGGAAGCTAGAAGAAGCAAAGAGAGAGTGTGATGCTCTACAAGAAAGAATCAAAGGGTTGGCCCTTCAAGATCAACCACTATCCTCATCTTGAGTATTCCAGAAGTAACCCCTCTCCCTATATATATAAATTCTGTTAACTGATGATTAAAATGTTTCAGGTTTTAGGGAGATACGATCTAATGGGAAGTGGCATCTAAAGATGCAAAGAGGAGATTTGATATGCTTCAGAGTTCTAATTGACTCAAATCAGTTACCAAATATGAAGAATAAAGAAATTAACAGATAACAATATGAAGTGATTGTGTTATTAACTTTGTCTCTTGTTTCCTACACCGAGTTTCAAATCAGTAGGCTTAGAGAGTTTGTTAATGGCTCAATTCTGAGTGGAAGATGAGAATAAATGATGCATGAGAAAGAGATTATTTATGGGTCTAAAAGGTGAACCTAATCTTGGGAAGTGTCGCATAACATTGGGAGATAATTCAATATCATAACTGGATGAAAGATCCATCAAATAAATAATTGGATGACCCAGCTCAGGTGTTGTCCATCGAGAGAAGACACTGCCATAGAAGCAGCAAAAATCATGCATCTAATTCCTATATATTATGTTCTAACAATGTGGTATCAGCTAACTATTTTCAGGATACCAAGAATCTACGAGAGAGTATCAATAATGTTTTATCAAGAAGATCAAAAAAGTAGATGAAAGAAATGAAGTCATTAATCAATGACACAGTGACAAGTTTTCTTCTGAAAGTAAGGATGTGGTAAGAAACTCAGGGGAAGTAGAAGTGGCAGATGCTAACTCTAAAGAAGACACTGATGATGAACAAGAAAGTGTCAAGTCTGTTTCTGCAAGGAAGCCAAAGAGTCGAGATGAAATTGATAGGCAAAAAATCATTGGTGATCAGACACCTCTAGTTCAGAATAGAAGAATTAAGTCACTGTAGTAGACATCTTTCTTATCTCATGTAGAGTCGAAATGCATTGCTGGTGCAGCTGAAGATGAACACTCGGTTGAGGCTATTAATGAAGAGATTGATTATATTTAGAAGAACCAGACGTGGAAGATTGTTTTGAGACCAGCAGATAAGAATGTCATTGGGACTAAATGGGTCTATTGCAACCAGATGAATGAAAATGGAATATTGGTTCAAAACAAATCACGACTAGTGTGTAAAGGATACTTCAAGATAGAGATAATAGATGTTGATGAGAAATTTGCACCGGTTGCAAGGATGGAGACAATTAGATTATTCCTAGACATTGCAGTGCAATGAAAGTTCAATGTGATCCAGATGGATGCCAAATCTACATTCTTGAATGAGGTTCTGTAGAAGGCATGTATATCGAGCAATTAGACGGTTTTCTCATTCATGAAAATGAGAACAAGGTTTATCGGCTGAAGAAGGCATTATATGGTCTGAAACAAGCACTGAGTGTAACACCCCAATATTTTATGAAAAATATTCTTTTGATTTCATTAATATCTTGTGTTTTATGCTACACCAAGATTACCTTGTGCTATACGCAACACTGTATTAGCTTGCAGTATACGCAACACTATTCTTGGATCATGTTACACACAATTTTGATAATAGTTCTTCTATGCAACATTGAGTGTATATATATATATATTCAATGTATAAATGAAATATAGTTGGATTCTGTTATACGAAACAATGAAGTATTCTTGCACAACACGCAACCCTGACTTGGCTTGCATTACATGCAATCGCGACCTTTCTCGATAGCGTGTGTTGTACGCAATACCAGGTTTTACTAAACAACGATATATTATTATAATATTATTATAAACTAGCTGTTATGAATTTTATTAACTAAATTTTGAATTTTATAACATTATTATTCATCTTACACATTTTCTAGAACATGGTATAAGAACAAAATAAATTTTTCATGTAAAATAAGTATTTTTCAAAAAATGCAGTTTTGCCGCCTTTTGATGGCGCACCCACTTTAAATCTAGTTTTTGAAATGTTTATAAGTTTTATTTGAAATAATAAAACTCTTCTTTGGAATCATGAAATAAAAATTTACTTTGGATAAATTTTTCATATTATTCTGGTAACTTTCATATTTTGATTAATAATAAAAACACGTTATATTTTAATTAAAAACTAATTTTTTCATCGCAATAATTTATATGGTTAAATTATAATATTGAATGGTTTTAAAGTATAAATAGAAAATATTTTTACCATTTAATATAAATTATGTCATTATCATTGATTTTACATTAAATTCGTAGGTTAAAACAATTCAATCTTTTGCAATGTTTTAAACAAAAAACCCATTTTCATTCGACAATGGGATTAATTTTAATATAATTTCTGCAACTTATTTGTATTGAATTTGGAAAAATGGATTCCATATTTGGAATCATTGGGTCCAAATTATGTTAAAAGGCTACTTTTTATTTTTGGGAATTATGAATAGTAACTACGGTAAACTTTATTTACCATAGTTAATGGTAAATCATGTAATTAAGGGTAAATATAATATTATAAAATCACCCTAACACATGCCAAAATTCTATTGGATGGATAAAAGTAGACCCATATCACCTAAGGGACTGATTAGATTCATTTTATGGACTTTTGACTATGAAAATAATTTAATTATTATTAAAACCAAAGAAAGTGACAACATGTCACTCTCTTAAATCTTATAAGTATAATAATTTTAATTTAGTGATAAACATCATAAAACATCAAACATGAATAGTCTCCAGAAATATAATAAAATTATCTACATCATGATAATTTATTTATAATTTTTAGGGATTAAATAATTGTCATTAATGGTGATACATTAATGATGCAGAAATTATTTATTATGTGAAAAATCAGTAATATAGTTTTTAATTAAATAATAATACCCATTAAAAGGCCGACAAACCTGAACAAAACATAATGGTAGTATATATATATACCATAATAATCCAATTACTTAATATATAACCGTTTGGAGTCTTATAAATGTGATTATGACACTTATATTATTTTATTTTAAATGATGCCAAAGTTGTCACCTTCATAATTTAATAAATATATAAATTTAAATATTGTTATTTTAAGATGATAAATTCAAGTAAAATTATTACTGTTAAAGGTAATAGATTTATCTTAATCATAGGATTTTATTTTTAATTTTTATGCAACAAATAAGTATATTAAATAATTATAAAAAATGGTGTATTAATTATTTTATTAAGAGATAAACCAAATAAATGGTTTTAAAAATAATAAAATAAATATTATATGAACTATTTAATGTGATAAAATAATTTTCTAGATACATATGAACTTTTATGAATCTATTAAATCATTTATTTTGACATATCTTCTGTATATATTTTATTTAAATTCAAATAAATTAATAGTGTCAAAATTGACACTATTGTTATTTTATAAAAATAACCTATTATAAAAGTGTTTAAAAATCAGAAAAATATTTAAAAATTATAAATTTAAATTTATATGGTCTAAAATGTTATAAATTATCCAATTATGGACAATTTACAACAAATAAGTTATTATTTGTTATAATTTAAATTTTAGAATGTTATTACCACAAATAAAATTAAATTGATTAAGTAAGGATAAATCAAGTTGATAATGTTTAAAATAAATTCCTAACATGTCTAAATTTTATTGGTTGATGAGATTAAAAACCTGTATCATCTGATATTCAAAGATGAGTCATTTTTGGAGGTTTTTTAAGTGGGGTTAGATTTATTATAAATTAATATTTTTAAGATTTCCAAAGGTGCCCCTCTCCTCCCTTATAAAAGGGAACCTCATCCCTATCTTCCTCACACGACTTTGATCCTTCAAGCTCGGCCAATCCCTGCCAAATTCTCTTCTCCACTTCCATATATACATCCTAGGGGTTCTGTTCTTCTTCAAAGACCAATTGTAGTGCCCTAAGTGGAGGTCTCAAGGAGGCGCTTCAAAGAAGAGGTAATGTCTATTACCGATTCTTTCAACTTTATTTCTTCTTATACTTCTTCTTCTTTAGTTATTTCATTATGAAGTAATAACATCAGTTTCCCTCATATAATGATATGTTATTATATGTATTAAACAACCCTATTTCACCATCTATCCATCCTACGGAATATGAAATCACCGCGCGTGCGTACGTACGGAATACCGTCTCCACATCGTGGTGTAATCTGTTTTTCCAACACCACCATACTTGGATGGGTATAATGGTGTAAAGAATAACTATACATAGTTATTATAAAATCATAATGATTATGATATATTGTTTCATCCTATCCAATTCAATTCAATAATTATGGGAACGATATCATCACTCGTGCGTACGTACGGAGTACCGTCTCCACGATGTGATGAGACTCATTATCCATGTTAACCATTTAAGAATGATTATAAAGTATATATAAACAATTATAATGAAATATATGACATTATAAAGCTACTGGATTTATGTATATATATATATATGTATTTCATCTACTTAATTCCATTCAACTCAATAAGGAAACAAAAACAGCGTTCATGCGTACGTACGGCCTACCGTCTCCGTGAACGGTGTATTTCTTTCCATATATCGATCTATTATATATATGTATATTCTGAATATATATTATATATAAATCATGTTTTATATTTTGGAATTAATTAATCATGATCTAAGTAATCATATGAATAATTACAAGTCAAAACACGAACAACAAATGAAACGATTTTACCCAAAACACTCTTTAACATGGAATTTACAAAAGAACGGGTAATATAAAGTCATAAGTAACCCATATATGATATCATAATAATGAATATGATTCTGTAATAAGTCAAAGACATTATTTAAAAAATTATACAGGATGTTCGGATACATAAGAATCATATCGGACATAAAGTAAGGGATAATTTTGCAAATCTCATTTTTATCTTACATTGCTTATACGTAAGTATTTACTGGGGTTATATTTATCATCCACGTCCCTATTTTCTAAAAATGGTATCATGTATTATTAATGTCTTTTTTACCCATTTTTGTCTTTTACTACATGGTATGTAAGGAATCATTCTTTTGTTTACGTTATGAGGTAATTTGTTTGACTTTTCTGAAAAAATTATGAGAAGAATGTTTTTTTAACTTATACGGCATGAAAGGATTTTTACGGTTTTATAAAGCCTTATTTTCAGGAAGCTTCCTAAAAAATATTTTATGACTATTATCAACAAAATCTATTTATTTTAAAATTGCATGACGTTTTGTGAAAAGAAAATGATTTGGAAGAAGAAAGGATATTTTCCTCAAGAATTCATTTCAAGTGTTTTATCAAAACCATTTTTCATCTAAGATGACATTATTTCATATGTTTATGTTTCAAGTATCATGTCTCTATGATTTACATGGTTTCACTTTTCTTATTATTAAATGATATTCATTTATTTTATATGGATTATGTGATGATGGGATTATGTTTATGAAAGCCATTTTATTCGTTGGGTTATTATGAATGATGTATGTTTATTTTGTGGCACAAGTAAGAATGATTTAATTATGAGATGGGTGGTACCTATATCTCCCTTCAATGCATTGGGTAATGATTTTATATCTCATGAGATAGACATGGCTGGAATAGAAAGTTAAACCGGTTCATTAATACTGGACTGGAATGAGGAGTGAACTCGATTCAGAAAGGGACTTTGTCCATTAAGATGGTCTTGGAAGTAATGTCTTGGATAATATGGAAATCGTATCCTGTGCTTAATGGTTTCCACAATTACATGTTTTATTTCCATTCTATATTATTATTCTTAATGTTTCATTATGATCTATTCCTTACGTACTTCCATGTTTTATGTCATTGCTCATTCTTTTGATGTTTAAACATTATGTTCATGTTTTTAAGTTCAAATGTATATGGTATGTTTTATTTTATCCATGCTTACCCTTACTGAGAATTTGTGCTCACCCTTTTTATGTTTTCTTCTCCCCAGGATACAAATAAAGGTTTTAGGTATGAAAAAATGGGGAAGATCTTTATGGGAGATGTTGAAGATCTTTCACCACGATTGGATGATTACGTTCCAAGTTTACAAAGACACTAAACTTTTATGGTCCATGTGTGTCTGTTTTTGTTATGTATTAAGTATTCCGCTAATGTAATGCAATGTCCATGTATGTCAATATTTAGGTCTCTACAGTTGGCATTAGAGGAAAGGTTTAGTGAACCTTTGGAAACTAGGATGCGAAAAGTTTTATGAGATCCCTAGAGATATTTCTAAGGTATGTCTAGGGATGTCCCTAAGGATAAGTATATGTATAGGATATAGTCCTAGAACTACGGTAACGATCTTAGAATTTAACCTAAGATGTTATATATTGAGGGTGATCCCCCTTTACTATGTTGTTTTCCCTAGCATGATTTTGCCTCTCACACTATTCTTTTTGGGTTTTAGAAAATGGCTGGAGACAGGAAGATTCATGATAATGGAGGATATGACGGACAATGGAATGATATTGTTCATGAGAAACCAAATGAAATGGGATTTGGAAGTCCAAACATCATTATTATTCCTAATCAGTAATCTCATAAAATGATCAATAATATCAACTTTGGTAAGTTTCCCGACTCATATAATAAGAGAATGGCGGAGTTTCATGATGATCATAGAGGAAAGAAAGTTCAAATTCTCTCATGTAAATCATCTGGGAAGAGGGATCAGGTAGATTTTTTCAAGGGAACTGGAAGATGCTTTGGGTGTGTAAATGAAGGATACAAAGACAGTAAGTTCAAAGGAAAATGTTCAGTTAACACCATGGATGAGGATAATGGTATTTCTACGACATAAAAAATGGTTAAA
The DNA here is from genome assembly GCA_963277665.1 of Viscum album. Classification (NCBI taxonomy): domain Eukaryota; kingdom Viridiplantae; phylum Streptophyta; class Magnoliopsida; order Santalales; family Viscaceae; genus Viscum; species Viscum album. Next base: position 38,240,958 of record OY728160.1, on the reverse strand, counting down.
TGTTTTAAATGTGGAATGTACGAGCATTATGCAAACCAATTCCCTAAGGAAAAGTCTCATGAAGAGAATCAGTACGGCCGTATGGGTAGTATTTATGTTGATGATGATGAAGAGACTACAAATGATATGTGAGATTAATAAATTGTTGAATCCCAGTCAATGGTTTAAGAAGTTAGTGGAATGATTACATGTCTATCAATTTTAATGTTGTATAAGTAATCTCATGGAACTATTGAATAAAGAGACATCTAAGGATTGTTACACTGTTGTCTTTCCATGACTTTTGAAAGTGTTTGATTAATGGTACCATTATCCATGAAAGGTTATTCAGATATTTTTGGAATGTAGTTGATATGTGCATAATGAAGGGATAAGGAGAAAATTAAATGTTTGATATTATTCATGAGCTCATGACTGATATAAGGAGATGGTTATATCATGGTTTTAATATATAGAATTTTTGGATTTTGGTATGTGGAAAGAGTTATCTTTTGACAGCATTCATGTTTTCACTAAGGTTTAATGGGTATTCATTTTTCAAGAGAATACATGATTAAGGTATTCACATGAATGGAATGTGACCAACAAGATATATGGGGGATAAATGATGGTATTCACATGCTTGGTTGATGACATTTCATGTAATCGTTTTCTTTATACTATGATCTTGGACCTAAGTATTTTAGATAATCCTAAAGATTGGAATGGATTATGTTGCATATAATTTATTATTGATTAAGGATAAAACTTTTTTTTGATATTATTTATGGTATGTTATAGTAAAATAGTTTTAGAAAAAGGACAACCTGCAGGACGGGCGACAACCCATCGCGTCGGACAAGCCTGTGGGAATCGAACCCCCAACCGAAGTGCGACTAGCGTTTATCACCTACCACTGGCCTATAGGAAGTCCCTGTTTAGTAGAAACTAGTTTCATTATATTAAGCAGTATGATATATGAAGAATAAGTCCATTTTAGGAACCATATATGATTAATCTCACTATAGATGGACTTATGTATTTTTGATAACTTTTATAACCTTTTGTTTGAGACAGATAGAATGACCCATCATTCTATCACATGAGCTGCTAACACTTAACAAATGACAAATTCAACTTCATTTCATTAAGAGATGAACTGGAAATTGTACAAAGAACGAACAACAGTGAGACTGTACCAAAATCACGAAAGTATTTCTTCTATTTCCAATTTCATCAACTTTAGGGAAATGACCTTGAAACCCAAAAATGTTGTCCTAGTTCCCTTATATCTGATTAATCATATGGTACCTTAGATCATCGCAAATCTATGGCTTTGTGATTGTTAGCTATTTCATAGCCATGTTCTCTACCACTCTCCATCAGAACTTGATGGTTAGATTTTTCTTCCATATCCATATTTTCACCTATGTTCTCCTATGTGGAAACCCAGTGATGAGTTAATTTGGGTAACTGTTACATTTCATACTTTAGTTTTTTAAATCCATGTTTTGGTATTCCTTTTTACGATGTGGGTTTCTATTAATCATACTTTCGATTAGTAAACCATTTATAACCCCGATGAATTTCGAGGGTGAAATTTATTTTAAGGGGGGTAGAATGTAACACCCCGAGATTTTATGAAAAATATTTTTTTGATTTCATTAATGTCTTCTGTTGTATGCTACACCATGATTAACATGCTCTATACGCAACACCGTATTATCTTGCAGTATATGGAACACTATTCTTGGATCGTGTTACACACAATTTTGATAATAGATATTCTACGCAACATTGAGTATATATATAAATATATATATTCAATGTATAAATGAAATATGGTTGGATTATGTTATACGAAACAATGAAGTATTCTTGCACAACACGCAACCCTGACTTGGATTGCATTACACGCAATCGCGACCTTCCTCGATAGCGTGTATTGTACGCAATACCGGGTTTTACTAAACAACGATATATTATTATAATATTATTATGAACTAGATGTTATGAATAGTATTAAATAAATTTTGAATTTTATAACATTATTATTCATCTTACACATTTTCTAAAACATGGTATAGGATCAATTAAATTTTTCGGGTAAAATAAGTATTTTTCAAAAAATGCAATTTTGTCACCTTTTGATGGAACACACACATTAAATATATTTTTAGACATGTTTATAAGTTCAATTTGACAAAATAAAATTCTTCTTTGGAATTAGGAAATAAAAATTTACTTTGGATAAATTTTTCATATTATTCTGGTAACATTCATATTTTGATGAATAGTAAAAACACGCTATATTTTAATTAAAAACAACTTTTTTCATCGCAATAATTTATATGGTTAAATTATAATATTGAATGGTTTTAAATTAGAAATAGAATATATTTTTACCATTTAATATAATGTATTTCATTATCATTTATTTTACATTAAATTCGTAGGTTAAATCAATTCAATCTTTTGCAATGTTTTAAACAAAAAACCCATTTTCATTCGACAACGAGATTAATTTTAATTTAATTTCTGCAACTTATTTGTATTGAATTTGAAAAAATGGATTCCATATTTATAATCATTTGTTCAAAATTATGTTAATAGGATACTTTTTATTTTTGGGAATTATGAATTGTAACTACGGTAAATTTTAGTTACCATAGTTAAAGGTAAATCAGGTAATTAAGGGTAAATATAATATTATAAAATTACCCTAACACATGAAAAAATTTTATTGGATGGCTAAAAGTAGACCCATATCACCTAAGGGTCGGATTAGATTCATTTTATGGACTTTTGACTACGAAAATAATTAAATGATTATTAAAACCAAAGAAAGTGACAACATGTCACTCTCTTAAATCTTACAAGTATAATAATAATTATTTAGTGATAAAAATCATAAAACTTCAAACATGAATAGTATACAGAAATATAATAAAATTATCTACATCATTATAATTTATTTATAATTTTTAGGGATTAAATAACTCTCATTAATGGTGATACATTAATGATGCATAAATTATTTATTAAGTAAAAAATCAATAATATAGTTTTTATGGAAATAATAATACCCATTAAAAGGCCCACAAACCGGACCAAAACGTATTGGTAGTATATATATATACCATAATAATTCAATTACCTAATATATAACCGTTTGGAGTCTTATAAAAGTGATTATGACACTTACATTATTTTATTTTAAATGATGCCAAAGTTGTCACCTTCATAATTTAATAAATATAACAATTTAAATATGGTGAATTTAAGATGATAAATTCTAGTAAATGTTTAATTGTAAAAGTTAATTGACTTATATTCATAATAGGATTTTATTTTTAATTTTTATGCAATATATAAGTATATTAAATAATTATAAAAAAATGTTGTAGTAATTATTTTATTAAGAGATAAACCAAATAAATGGTTTTAAAAATAAAAAAATAAATAATATATGAACTATTTAATGTCATAAAAAACTTTTATAGATACATATTACCTTTTATGAATCTATTAAAACTTTTAGTTTGAACATATATTTTGTATATAGTTTATTTAAATTCAAATAAATAAATAGTGTCAAAATTGACACTATTGTTATTTTATAAAAATAACATATTATAAAATTGTTTAAAAATCACAAAAATATTTAAGAATTATAAAATTAAATTTATATGGTCTAAAATGTTGTAAAGTATCAAATTATGGACAATTTACAATAAATAAGTAATTATTTGTTATAATTTAAAATTTATAATATTATTACCACAAATAAAATTACATTGATTATGTAAGGATAAATCATGTTGATAATGTTTAAAATAAATTCCTAACATGTCTAAATGTTATTGGTTGTTGAGATTAAAACCATATATCATCTAATATTCTAATATGAGTCATTTTTGGAGGTTTTTTAAGTGGGGTTAGATTTATTATAAATTAATATTTTTATGATTTCCAAAGGTGCCCCTCTCCTCCCTTATAAAAGGGCACCTCCTCCCTCTCTTCGTCACACCACTTTGAGCCTTCAATATCGTCCAAACCCTGCCAAATTATCTTCTCCACTTCCATATATACATCCTAGGGGTTCTTGTCTTCTTAAAAGACCAATTTTAGTTCCCTAAGTAGAGGTCTCAAAGAGGCGCTTCAAAGAATAGGTAATGTCCGTTACCGATTCTTTCAACTTTATTTCTTCTTCTACTTCTTCTTGTTTAGATGTTTCATTATGAAGTAATAACATCAGTATACCTAATATAGTGTTATGTTATTATATGTATTAAACAACCCTATTTCACCATCTATCCATCCTACGAAAAACGAAATCAACGTGCGTGTGTAGGTACGGAATACCGTCTCCACGCCGTGGTGTAATCTGTTTTTCCAACACCACCTTACATGGATGGGAATAATGGTGTAAAGAATAACTATACATAGTTATTATAAAATCATATTGATTATTACATATTGTATCATCCTATCCAATTCAATTCAGTAATTATGGGAACAATATCGTCGCTCGTGCGTACGTAGGGAATACCGTCTCCACAGCGCGATGAAATTCATTATCCATGTTAACCATTTAAGAATGATTATAAAGTATATATAAGCAATAATAATGAAATATATGACAATATAAAGCTACTTGATTTATGTATATATATATTTATGTCATCTACTTAATTCCATTCAACTCAATAAGGAAATGAAAACAGCGTTCATGCCTACGTACGACCTACCATCTCCATGAACGGTGTATTTCTTTCCTTTTATAGATCTATTATATATATGTATATTCTGAATACATATTATATATAAATCATTTTTTATATTCTGTAATTAATTAATCATGATCTAAGTAATCATATGAATAATTACAAGTCAAAACACGGACAACAAATGAAACGATTTTACCCAAAACACTCTTTAACATGGAATTTACAAAAGAACGGGTAATATAAAGTCATAAGTAAACCATATATGATATCATAAAAATGAATATGATTCTATAATAAGTCAATGACATTATTTAAATCATTATACATGGTGTTCAGATACATACGAAGCATATCGGACATAAGGTAAGGGATAATTTTGTAAATCTCATGTTTATCTGAGATTGCTTATACGTAAGTATTTACTGGGGTTATATTTATCATCCACGTCCCTGTTTTCTAAAAATGGTTTCATGTATGATTAATGTCTTTTTACCCATTTTTGACTTTTACTACATGGTATTTAAGGAATCATTCTTTTGTTTACGTTACGAGGTACTTTTTTGACTTTTCCGGCAAAAGTACGAGAAGAATGTTTTTTTAACTTATACGGCATGAAAGGATTTTTACGGTTTTATAAAGCCTTATTTTCATGAATCTTCCTCCAAAATATTTCATGACTGTTATCAAAAAAATATCTTTCTTTTTAAATTGCATGAAGTTTTGTGAAAAGAAATTTATTTTTAAGAAGAAAGGATATTTTCCTCAAGAATTCATTACATGTGTTTTATCAAAACCATTTTTCATCTAAGATGATATTATTTCATATGTGTATGTTTCACGTATCATGTCTCTATGATTTACATGGTTTCAATTTTCTTATTATGAAATGTTATTCATTTCTTTTATATGGATTATGTGATAAATGGATTATGTTTATGAAACCCATTTTATTCATTGGGTTATTATGAATGATGTATGTTTATATTGTGGAACAAGTATGAATAATTTAATTATGAGATGGGTGGGACCTATATCTCCCTCCAATGCATTGGGTAAAGATTTTATATCTCATGAGATAGACATGGCGGGAACGACAGTTTAAACTGGTTCAGTAATACAGGACTGGAACGAGGAGTGAACTCGATTCAGAAAGGGACTTTGTCCACTAAGATGGTCTTGGCAGCAATGCCTTGGCTATTATGGAAATCATATCATGTGATTAATGGTTTACACAATTACATGTTTTATTTCCATGTTATTTTATCATTCATAATGTTTCTTTATGATCTATGCCTTACGTACTTCAATGTGTTATGTCATCACTCAAGCTTTTGATGTTTAAACATTATGTTCATGTTTTTACGTTCAAATGTATATGGTATGTTTTATTTTATCCATGCTTACCCTTACTGAGCATTTGAGCTCACCCTTTTTATGTTTACTTCTCCCCAGGATATAAAGAAAGGTTTTAGCTATGAAAAAAAGGGGAATATTTTTATGGGAGATGTTGAAGATCTTTCACCACGATTGGAATATTACGTTCCAAGTTTCCAAAGACACTAAACTATTACAGTCCTTGTGTGTCTATTTTTGTTATTTATTAGTATTCTGCTAAAGTAATTTAATGTCCATGTACGTCAAGATTTAGGTCTCTACACTAAGAGAATGTTATTGAATGCTGGATCAATATTTGAAAAATCGATGTTTCAAAGGAAGTATAGTAAAGGTGGTTTTCAGAAATATTAAAAGAAGGTTCTAATGAGATTTTTAATTGATAATTACAAGGGGATGAAGAATCTAGTTGCTACCCGGATGAAACTATCCAAAAATAATTATGGTAAGAATATTGATATCATGGATTACAGGAAAATCATTGGAAGTTTATTGTATTTAACTACGACAAGGCCTGACATTGTTTTCTCCACATGCCAAGTAGCAAGATATCAAAGTAATCCCAAGGAAATCCACATGCTTGCAGTGAAAATAATACTTCGGTATATCAAAGCCATTATGGATTTTGGTATGATTTATAATGACAAATCTCAATCTATGTTATTAGGTTACACAGATGCAGACTGGGATGGATCAGAAAATGATAGAAAATCAATGTCAGGAGGTGCATTCTATCTTGGTGGATTGTGTATTTCTTGGATAAGAAAGAAAAAATATTGCCTTTCATTGAGCACGACAGAGGCTGAGTATATTATGGCCACTCAAGAATGCACAAAATTATGGTGGATGAAGAAGCAGCTTGAAGATATGAGAGTTCAAGTGAAGTCTCCGATCGGAATCCAGTGTGATAAATCAAGTGATATCAATCTTAGAAAAAAATATTCATCACTCAAGGACAAAGAAAATTAAGATCAAATATCATTTCATTAAGGATATGGTGGAGCAAGGGCTTGTGAAGTTTGAGTATGTGCCTACAGAGCTACAGGTTGTAGATATTCTGACAATGCCCTTAACCAAAGAAGATTTTGAGATGCATCGATTGGATTTGGGAGTCCATCGGACTCCCCACACTTGAAAAGTGTGAATGTGGGACCTCTACCATCTCCCCGAGGTAAGATGTGTTTTTCCCTAATGTTCTGATATGGGTTCTCTACTCTTTTACAGACTACGAAGGAGTGACCTTTGGGTTCGTTGACAAAGGAATAGAAAATAGTGATTGTTCAAGGGGGAGACAGAGTGGCAATTTGATAATTCATGATTGATATGGGGAGAAGCTGATAGGTGGAGTAGTGAGATAGTGGGAGAGCAAGGAGACCGGGGGAGAATATTAAATCTGAAGATTCTAGAAGTGATTGATCAAAGAATAGATATCACGACAGTTGAGGATCATGATAAAAGCATAAGAGTGGTGTTGGAAGAATATTTAAAATAATTGGTATCAGTTTGGTAAAACATTGGTATCATTTTAGCGTCAACAATGTGTGTAAGAGATGAAGTGATTCATTGAGGAACTTTTCATTTACTCTTGTTTCTCACGCCGAGAATTTCTCATTTGGACTTAGAGTATGTGTTGAGTAAATCCATGATCGCTATCAGAATCAAAAAAGGTGAATGGTGGCTGAAAATTAACGATGTATCTTTTTATGGAAAAGTTTTCAACAAACCCAAAGAGGGATATTGTTGGGAAAAATCCCTCAAGTTATCATTGAAGCATTTTTGAGGTGATTGTGTTTGTTGACAAAGTGGACATCTGTGTGGTGATTATAGACAAAGAAAACATTGACATACAAATTTGTTGACAAAGGGGATTTCATGGTAGAATGTTGAGTTCAAGAGATATGTCAATGATCCATGTTTGATTCAAGAATGTCGACAAAGGAATGGATGATCTGGAGGTGGTACAAAAAGAACATATACAAGGTGGTGCCTTTTTCCAATGTTTGCCAAATTTTTGGGCCTGAAAATCAACAAATGATGAAAAGTGTTTTTTGGAAAAGATACTTGCGCAAAGCATACTTGAATTTAAGGAAACTTGCGCACCATATGTTTTTCAGGAAAAGAAGGTCAAAATATAGAAAAAGAAAGAGGGTCGCGCATGTATTGGTGTGGTCAAGCAGGTGACTTACGTGCCGGGAAGAGACTTGTGCGCCGATGCCTAGGAGGCTTGGGAACATGCGCGCATTTTGTTTTTTAAGATTAGGATATCAAAATATGGAGAAGGGAAGAGGGTCGTGCATGTACTGGGTTATTCATACAAGTGACTTGAAGTGTTTAAAGAGACATGAACGCCGAGACTTGCACGCCGATGGGGGGGAGACTTGCACGCTGTCATGCAGGGTGTAAAAATGCCTATAAATATAGGTCCACCCATCCTCATTTTCAATGGAGTTCAACACTTGGAGAAATCATAGCTCTCGTCACACATGGGTGGTGGTTGCACAAGTGGTGTTGTGTCGCTCAAATAGGACTTTCTCACCAGATTTGAAGATGGGCGATTTTTTTGCGTGCCTATATTGGTTTGGGAGTAAAGGGATGTGTGTCGTGCAAGTTTGGAGCTGATGAAGCTTGTGGTGCGCAAGTGTCTGAGGTGGACTTTCACGCCAGTTGTTACTTGCGTGCCAAGACTTGCGCACTGGGTTAGACCTGTGCGCTTAGTGAGGATGATTTTTGGCCGTGATTCAGGGCTGTGTGGAAGCTAGAAGATTGCCTCATACCGTCAGTGCAAAGAGAAATTCATCTACGGGTGAAAGTTGGACATAAACAGAGCATCCACGTTTAATAGAGGAAGTATTCATTAGAGATAATGAAGAGACCAACAAGTCAATAAAATGTGATTGTATCCTTTCCGGAGTAGTGAAAATAGAAGGAGAAGAAGGTGATTCTCTCCATCGGCAGTGAGCCAGAGAGAGATAAATATAGAGTGACCCTTGGGAAAGCAGTGATATGAACCTAAACCTTGTAATGGTAGTGATCCTGGGACAAAGTGACAGTTCCTGAACCTTTGTATCCATATCTAGTGAAGAATAGTATGACCGACAACTTTTCGGCATATGCTCCTTAGACGTAGCCCAGTGAGGGTGAACCAAGTATAAATCTTTGTGTCTACCTGCTTATATCCCTACATTTCATTTGAAGCATCGTCCTCAGATAAAGAATAAAATAATTGATCATAATAAACAAACAAGTGCAAAAAAAGTGACCCTTGTAATAAAGAGTTCATGATCTAGTGGGACAGGAATAATTTTGAAAAAATAATATCTATACCATGATTCACCCCCCCCTCTTAGCGTATATAGCCCCCTATTGGTTCTAAAAATACCCCTTTTCACATTGCCGACCCTGGAGGGGTACACTTTGTGGGGAGGTGGTCATGGCAGAGTGGTATTAGAGGTCTAGTTAAGGGATATGATAGAGTTTGGAGTTAGGCACAGGTGAGGTAGCATGGGTTGGTAGGGAAACCGTGTCATTCATGTTTAGCAGGTGAGGTAAACACTGGAGACCGACTGAGACATTGGAGTTTAGGGCCCCCTATGATCTGATGTACATACCATTAAGTTTACAGTGGCTAGTAAACAAGGTGATACTAGTTACAGGGCAGAGACCTAGGAATGGATCATGAATCATTCTTATTTTTGCCTGTGTTTGAATGGGTAGACCATGAGATAGGTTAACCTATAATTAATAAAAGAAAACAATTAATTAATTAATGTGGAGTCTTCCATATTCCAGGTTTAGGAGCTCTAAAAGCTTTTAATTTTATAAGTATGGCTCGAGGATGAGGTCCTCGTTAGGATTGTGTAGAAAATGTCAAGAAGGCTGTTCCAGCAGATCGTCGCATGGTAGATGTTGACGGAAACGACACTTGGAAGAAGACACTCCAAGAGTTTCAGCGCCAGAGTCTGCAGATGTATGAGGGCTCTGTTTCAGATGCAGTCACTGAGGACTGGTTAGAGGAGGTTGAGATTACATTCAGTTCGATTCTCACTCATAAGGGGCACTGGGTGTCCTTGGTTGTGAAGATGCTGTGTGAATCAGCGAGGCAGTGGTGGTTCTTGTTCCTTGGGGATCATGAGGAGTCAACGATATCATGGGAGGAGTTCCAAGACAGGTTTAGAGTCGAGTTTCATTCTTCGACTACGAAGGCGTCCAGTCACCAGGAGCTTCTTACCCTTTGATAGGGGAGCTCCAATGTTTGAGAGTTTGGAATCTGTTTCAATAACCTTTTATGATATGCTTCAGACCTACTGCCAGATGAGTAGGCCAGGGTGAGGCATTTTGAGGAGGATTTTCATCTAGGGATCCAGTTCCAGGTCACCCCATTTATGCTAAAGACATATCTTGAGGTGCTGGAGAGGGTAGAGGTTGTCGAAAGGAATTTAACCAGGACTGGATCATCATGAGAGGCGAATCAGAATGATTCCTCACAAAGCAGAGTTGTGGTCCGGGGTTCCCAATTTTCAAGGCAGAAGAGTTTCCGCTCAGCTGGGGGTTGGTCCCATCCCTTCACATATTGTTTCTCCATAGGCAGAAACTCTCAATCCTATGCCAAGGGATCAGGCGCTTATTTTTCATGTGGTGGTCATGGTCATCAGCAGCGGGAGTGTCCAACCTTTTAGAGCATTCATTGTGCATCAGGCACTACACTCCATGTTCCTCTGTTGAGGTAGTTCCAGTGGAGGAAGAAACAGCCAGTTCCATCAGGTCTAGATCAGAAGAAGGTAGATGGGGCAGGTAGAGGAAAACCCCATGATGCTCCCTATCCACAGAGAGCAGAGCACGGCTGTGGTGGTGGTCGTCACCAGGGTCAGAGAGGTCATGGAGGAGGTCGTGGTTAGCTTCCTGATCTACTGTTTCCATCTCCACGTGATCCAGACATTGTTTGAGGTACCCTTTGCTTGTTTTCTACCTTGGTGTATGCCTTTTTTGATTGAGGAGAGACACACTCTTTCATATCACATACCCTTGTCCATGATTTAGGACTTGAGGGAGAGAGGCTTCCAGTGCCCTTGGTGTTGAATACGCTAGTTGGAGGTTAGCTGACTTGTTTGAAGTATGTAATGACTATGAGCTAGTGTTTGGGAAACATTGATCTTGGGGATATTTCCTATATTTAGGAATACACCCATACGATGTCATCCTCGACATGGATTTGTTGTATTTGGTGAAGGTTATTGTGGATTGATTCAGGAATAAGGTCATCTTCATTGGCGCAGATGGAGAGCACGTGTTGTTTCATGGTGAATGAGATCCTCTTATGGGTCATAGGCACATTCCATCATTATCATCCATGATGGATGAGATGATGTTGAGTTCTTCATAGTTTCGGTAGTTGTCATTTCCAAGGGTTGTAGAGGAGTACCCATGTGTCTTTCCAGAAGAGGTTGTAGCATTACCCCCTTGGCGAGAGATCGAGTTTGGGATCAAGCTATAGACAGGAGTGTCTCCTACATCTATGTCTCCATATAGGATGTCCCCTTTTGAGTTACGAGAGCTACGTATACAGCTTGATGATCTGTTACAGTGTGGTTCTGTTCGGCCAAGTGTTTCACCATGGGGTGCACCAGTTTTGTTCGTGAAGAAGGCCGATGACAATTTGCGGTTGTGAGTCGATTATTGTCACTTAAACAAAGTGAAAAAAATTAATAGTTATCCTCTTCTGCTAATTGATGATTTATTCAATCAACTGAAAGGTGCATGTTGGTTCTCAAAGATCGACTTTCAGTCGAGATATCATCAGATGAATGTGAAGAATGAGGATACCCCGAAGACTGCTTTCTGTTGTTGTCATGGGCATTATGATTTCATTGTAATTCCATTTGGTGTGATGAATGATCCAGCTGTATTCATGGTATTGATGAATTTTGGGTTCCATGAGTTCCTGGAAAATTTCGTGGTAGTTTTCATCAAAGACATCCTTGTGTACGTCACATCTGAAGGGTAGCATGCAAAGCATCTACAAGCCATTTTGGGTGTTCTTCATCGACATCATCTGTTTGGGAAGTTGTAAAAGTGTGAGTTTTAGGCTTGAGAAGTCTGTTTCATGGGGAATGTTGTGTCCCAATAGGCAGTAGTTGTGGATCCATCGAAGATAAAAGAAGTTGTGTCTTGGGCATACCCCAAGACAGTGTCAGAGGTGCGGAGTTTCAATGGTCTCGCAGGATACTCAAAGATGTTATTAGATGATTTCTCACATGTTGCGACTCCAATGACAGCTTTGACCAAGAAGGACCATGCATTCATATGTACTGATCAGTGTCAGATGGCTTTCGAGTATCTAAAGGAGAAGTTAGTAAGTGCTCCAGTCCATTGTCTTCAAGTTGAGGGAGTTTAGTTTGATGTTTTCTGCGATGCTTCACATCTGGGGCTAGGCTGTATTCTTATGTGGTAGAGGTCAGTTGTTTCTTATGGGACTTCACAGTTGTATCCCCATGAAAGAAACTATTCCACCCATGATCTTGAGTTGGCTATCGTGGTCTTTGCACTGATGTTGTGGAGACATTAACTCATTGGTGATCACTTTGTGGTTTTCACTGATCATAAGAGTCTGCGGTATGTTTTCTCCTAGCATGACTTGAACATACGATAACATCGGTGGATGGAGTTCTTGTAGGAATACGACTTCGAAATATATTAAACAGTTGGAAAAGGGAATTTTTTAGCTGAATCCCTGATCCGAAAGTCATGTAGTGATGTTGTGGGTGAATCTGGTGATTCCTGGAGAGTAATGGAAGAACTATCAGCATCGCATCATTATATGGAAGAAGTTGGGGGTAGATTTTGTCTTTTTCAGATGACTGTAATGTCATCCCGGATGCAGAAGGTGGAAGAGTCCCAGTTTAGAGATATAGAGGTGGAGGTTTGGAGAGAACGAGTTGTTTGTAGTGAGGCCCCTGATGGATGGTCAGAGGATGAACAACACCGAGTGTTGTATCATGGAAGTCTATCTGTTCCCTTTACAATGCACGAGACGATTCTCATAGAGTTTCATTGTTTGCCTTTAGCAGTGTATCATGACGTGGAAAATATGTACCAAGCCTTGAGGAGCTAGTTTTAGTCGCCTGGGATGAAGAATGCAGTTTTGGAGTTTGTGTCTCGATGTTTAGTCTGCCAGAAGGTGAAGGCTGAACACTGTGTTCTTGGTGGTCTTCCCCAGCCATTAGAGATTCCTCAGTGGAAGTGGGAAGACATCTCAATGTACTTTGTTACTGGTTTACCTCGATCTCTAAGAGGACATGATGCTATTTGGGTGGTAGTGGATCGTTTAAAAAAATCATCCCACTTCATAGAAATAAAGGAGTCAAGCATAGTGGAATTTTTGTCGAGGTAGTATCTAGAGGTGTTGGTGAGACATCATGGAGTCCCAAGGATGATTTTTTCTGATCAAGATCCTCGTTTTTTCTCCAGGGTGTGGAGAGGTCTCCAAAATGCTTTTGGTTCCCAAATATTCCTTGGCACTACATTTCATCCCCAAATGGATGGTCAGATAGAGTGAACCATCTATACTCTTGAAGACATGTTACACTCTTGTGTTCTTGATTTTGGAGGTTTATGGATGAGGCAATTACACTTGGTGGAGTTCTCTTACAATAATAGTTTTCACTCCACCATCGGTATGGCGCCGTTTGAAGCCTTTTAATGCCAGCCTTGCTGTTCTCTGTTGTTCTGGACTGGGGACATAGAGTCAGCAATTCTCGGACCGGAACTAGTGCAGAAAACAACAAAGATGGTCGAGGTTATTCATGAGAGGATGAAGAGAGTGAAAGATCATCAAAAATCTTATGATGATCAAAGTAAGAGGTCCTTGGAGTTTAATGTTGGGGATCTTGTGTTTCTAAAGGTGACTCCACGTCATAGGTAGTGATGGTTTGGTCATGGAAGTAAGCTTTCTCCCTGATTTATTGGGCCATTCGAAGTGTTATCTTGTGTTGGAGTTGTGGCGTATCGATTATCACTTCCCCCACAGATGAGTCATATACATGATGTTTTCCATGTATCACTGATCCGTTGTTATCTTCATAGTGAACCTCACATCATCGATTGGGGGGAGATCGATGTTGATGATGATTCTACCTTTGAGGAGCGACCTGTGGAGATCCAATACTGCAATTAGAAGGTGTTGTGCGGGCGTTCTATCCCCTTAGTTCGTGTCTTGTGGTGACATGGTGGAATGGAAGAGAATACCTAGGAACGTGAGTCACAGATACGTTCTCAGTACCTAGAGTTGTTTGATGTTTAACTATTTTCACGTAACAATGTTCCCTTTGTGGATATAGCACTCATGTTTTATTTATGAATTTCTTTTGTTGATTTTGTGGCTTGCTCTGTTTTGAGAGGTATCTCGATGGGTGTTTGTTCAGACCCCATTTCTTTTTTTGTCTCATTAGGTTGGTTTTGAATTTCCAATGATGAGAATGTTTTCAGAGGTATCTTATATAATGTCCTGGGCCTCTCCAGTCTATTACATTGTGAAAATATGTTGTTTGAAGTGTTCTGGGAGGTCAAGGTGACTTATCCCCAATAATGTTTCAAATTTTCAATTTAGTGAACAGTGTTCTATTAGTGAGGATTTAATGAACAGTGTTCTATCAGTGAGGTTCAGTGAACAGTGTTCTATCAGTGAGGATTTAGTGAACAGTGTTCTATCAGTGAGGATTTAGTGAACAGATTTCTATCAATGAGGTTTTAGTGAACATTGTTCTATCAGTGAGGATTTTGTGAACAATGTTCTATCACTGAGGATTTAGTGAACAATGTTCTATCAGTGAGGATTTAGTGAAAAATATTCTATCAGTGAGGATTTAGTGAACAGTTTTCTATCTTTGAGGATTTAGTGAACAATGTTCTATCAGTGAGGATATAGGGAACACTGTTCTATCAGTGAGGATTTAGTGAATAGTGTCCTATCAGTGATGATTTAGTGAACATTGTTATATCAGTGAGGTTTTAGTGAACATTATTCTATCAGTGAGGATTTTGTGAATAGTGTTCTATCAGTGAGGATTTAGTGAACAATGTTATTTTAGTGGGGACTTAGTTAACAGTGTTCTATCTGTGAGGATTTAGTGCACAATGTTCTATCAGTGAGGATTTAGTGAACAATGTTCTATTAGTGAGGATTTAGTGAAAAGTGTT
Organism: Viscum album; assembly: GCA_963277665.1. NCBI lineage: Eukaryota > Viridiplantae > Streptophyta > Magnoliopsida > Santalales > Viscaceae > Viscum > Viscum album. The sequence continues at coordinate 38,225,665 of OY728160.1, read as the reverse complement.
CTATCATTGGGGATTTAGTGAAGAGTGTTCTATCACTGTGGATTTAGTGAACAATTTTATATCCCTGAGGATTTAATGAATAATGTTATATTAGTTAGGATTTAGTGAACACTGTTCTATCTGTGAGGATTTAGTGAACAGTGTACTGTCATGGTGGATTGAGTGAAAAGTTTTCTATCAGTGAGGATTTAGTGAAAAGTGTTCTATCAGTGAGGATTTAGTAAACATTGTTCTATCAGTAAGGATTGAGTGAATAGAGTTCTATCAGTGAGGATTCAGTGAACAATGTTCTATCATTAAGGATTCAGTGAACAATGTTCTATCATTGAGGTTCAGTGAACACTGTTCTATCAGTGAGGTTTTTTGAAAAGTTCTATTAGTGAGGTTCCATGAATAGTTTTTCTAGAATGGTGAGGTCTATCGGTCACCTCTATCAGTAACATCAAATGGTAGGTGTACAGTAATGGTGGGTGTACAGTAACTGTGGGTGTACTGTGTTTCCAGCTGCCTACAGTTTCACCCCTTTGACGTTTACTTTGACGTAAAATAAATTTAAAGCCTTATTTTAAGGACTCTTAAGACCAATTCAAGGGCCATAAATCCTATATTAATTATTCCTATGTCTCGGGATGTTTTTACTTGGTCAAACCGTGTGGGTTAATGTGATCCGATTTTAATGGGGAATTAAGCGTATCTTAAACCGTCACCCCATTAAATCTTCAAAATGGACAAGATATCATCCTCCCTTGGTCTTCCTCTTTGTTCTCAGCTATGAGGTGTTATAACCATTCAATAATTGCCGTAGTAGTTTCATAATAAAACTTTAATCCTTGGATTGGTTCAGCTCTATTTTGATGCAACCGAGCTGTATCGGTCAATATTTGATTTAAGGTATGTTTTATGATCATTCCTTTGCGGATCATCTTCTCAAGTTTCTGTTTTCCAAATTTTATAAAGTAAAATCCATGCTTCTAATGGAGTTTTCCTAGAGTTTGGTTGGTGTGGCTGTACAGTGGCATCCTCGGGTGGATGCAGTTGTCATGAGAGGAGGATCGTGACCCGTTGTGTGGATAAAGAACATGAGGAACTTTTTGAGGTAGGGGATTTGTTTCTTCGCTTTTCTATTAGGTGAAACTATATTGTTATCATGTTTAATCCCACTGGATGACAATATAATTGACATAATAAATATTTTTACCGAATAAATAAATTGATATTGATCTTATGTTATTGCCTCTTGTTTTTCTAGATAGTGTGATATCTATGCTTTCTATGCTTAGTCGTTCATTCTTGATGAAAATCTATAAAGAACGTAAATTTGTATTAATTGATAATTGTTTGGATATAAGATAAAAAGGCATTTAAATGAATCTGGTTCAAGTTGTAATTTTATGTTAATCAGATTAGCGCAGTAAGAATGTTTAATTATTCGTTATAGCATACTGATTAGGTTTCCCAAATTTGGAACTTATGCGTAAAAATTATGTTAATTCAATATGTATTAAAGAACTGATTGCTTGATAATTCCTTAAGGGGTTTTGGGTTACCCCCATGATTGTTAAAGGTCTAAGAGCCCAATTAATGTGGTGTTTATTTTTCTATTGCATTTGTTGTGATGTGATCCTAGATGGCAGTTGTGATATGTGGATGCATGGAGGCCTTTTTGGTTGTGGCAGCAGGCGACGCCTAGAGTGGTGAGATGAATCTTTTTAGACATTTGGGTGTTAGGGAGGAAACCAGGGATGATGGAATGAGATGGTTGTGATTTTTGGATGCTTGATGGTTCTTTGGTTGTTTATCTGCTATACTTTTTCCCACAACTCAGGGCAGCTGGTCTTACATAACCTTCTTCCGAAAGAGGTGAAGACATGCGGGGTATGCCACATACTTTCCGTGATTAGATTATCAATGAAGGATGAGTATATGCTCTTTCTATAAGCGGAAAAGACTCGACGGGTAGTACATCTACTCACTGTGTTGATCCCCCTTTTGTTTAGTAACATAGAATTTTTTTCTCTAATTCTTGGGAATGTGGGAAAATATTTCTTTAATGAATAATTTAATAAACGGTGTTAACCCATGGGGTTGCAGTTTGCTGGAACATAATGATGAGGTTGTAATTTTAAAGAAACCGTGAACTTGGATGTGATGCTAATGAATTTTAATGTGGGATTTTTCATAGTTAATTAATGTTTAAAGAATTAATTAGAGTACAATGGAACTGATAAAAAGGGAATGAAGTAATCTAATAAAACTCTTTAAATGGTTGTGTGCTTATATGATACCTAGTCTTAGAAGTAGTAGCTAGTTTTTGAGAGACGTTAGCTATAGTTGTGTTGGGAAAAATCCCTCAAGGACTCATTAATGCATTTTTGAGGTGATTGTGTTTGTTGACAATGTGGACATCTGTGTTGTGATTGTTGACAATGAAAACTATGATGTAAACATTTGTTGACAAAGGGGATTTCATGGTGGCATGTCCAGTTCAAGGTATGTGGTCAAGGATCCTTGTTTGATTCAAGAATGTTGACAATGTAATGGAAGATCTGGAGGTAGTACAAAAAGAGCAGATACAAGGTGGCACCATTTTCCAGTATTTACCAATTTTTATGGCATGAAAATCTACAAATTGAGAAAAGTGTTTTTGGAAAAGGGACTTGCGCACCATTGTCTTAAAGTAGAGGAAACATGCGCACCATATGTTTTTCAAGATCAAAACATCAAAATATGGCAAATGGAAAATGGGCACCCATGTTTTAGGGTTGGGCGCGCAAGTGACTTGCACGACAGATACATGCGTGCCGAAACATGTGGGCCGAGGGGAGACTTGCGCGCCATCGTGAAGGGTGTCCAAATTCATTTAAATAGAGGTCAAACACTCCACATTCAGCAGCAAGTTCAACACTTAGATAAAATCTAAAGTCCCGTCGCACAGTTGTGGTGGTCGCGCAAGTAGTAGTTGCATGCCAGTGGTTTGTTGCGCATCCAGAGTGGTTTGGGAAATAATGGAATGGAGTCGCCCAAGTTTAGAGTTGATGAAGGGGGTTTCATGCAACTGGTTTGGTGACACTTGAACGCGAGGTTTTGATGAAGCTCGAAAGATGGAAGTTCCACGCCAATATTGGTTTGGGTGTAAAAGAGCGTGAGTCTTGCAAGTTTGGAGTTGCAGAATCTAGTGTCGCACAAGTGGTTGAGTTGAACTTGTGTGCCAGTTTTAACTTGTGTGCCGAGACTTGTGTTTCGGCTTGGAGAAGGTCGCCAGGTATGGTTGAAGCACGATAGTGATTCAGGGCTGCGTGAAAGTTGGAAGATTGTCAGATACCTTCGGTGCAAAGTGAGATTCATCTACGTGGAAAGTTGGACTTCAACAGAGTATCTACATACAACAGAGGATGTATTGATTAGTGGTAATGAATAGACCTACAGGTCTCTAAACAGTGACTAGATACTTTCTAGAGTAGTGAGCAAAGGTAGAGGAAGAAGGTGATCCTCTCCACCAGCAGTGATCCATAGAGGGAGAAACAGGGAGTGACCCCTAGGAAAGAAGTGAGCTGAACCTAAACCTTTTAACGGAAGTGAGCCTGGGCATATAAGTGATCTAGCCCAAACCATGTAAATAGTAGCGTGATTCAGTGGATTTGGTATAGTGGCACATCTCCATTGTTTGCTCCTTGGACGTAGCCCAATGAGGGTGAACTAAGTAAAAATCTCTGTGTCTGCCAGCTTACATCCCTACATTGCATTTAAAGAATCATCATCAGATAAAGAAGAAAAAAGTAGTCATAATAAACACACAAGTGCTAAAAAAAGTAACCCTTGTAATAAAGAGGTCAAGATCCAGGGGGGCAGGAATTTTTTTGAAAAAGACTATTTATACCCTGATTCACCTCCCCCCCTCTCAGGGTATATAGGCCCCTATTTGTAACGCCCCGACCCCAGCTACCCAGAGTCGGTGCATTACTTCGTAACATTGGCATGATCACAAAAGATCATGTCCTGAAAGACCGATTAGTTTAGTAGCCTTGGAAACACTAGATACATTCATAAGTATTTCATTACATCAAAAAGTAAACAAACTACAATAACATGGTCTTCATAGTCCACACTCATATCCCTTTCTGACTACCCCTGCAGGTCATTCATAAAATACTTCTTCACATTCTGGAAAAATATTAAAACATTGAAAGGGGTGAGCTCAGATGCTCAGTAAGGTTAACAATATAGTGTAATCTTTCATAAATAAACATTAACATTTAAGGCAATGTATAACTAAAACAAAAGCCTTTTAAACTTGAACTTCAACATAATATGGAAAAAGTAAAATGAGATAATTCCATTCACTTCTTCACATGGATATTCTACTGGTCTAATAATCACATGCAATATCAATAACCACTTTCATAATGAGGGAATGTATAATGCCAGACATTCTGAAACATTTTTTCAAGGCCTCGGCCAAGACGTCTAAAATGATTAAGGCCTCGGCCAAAACCATAAATCAAATTGGGAAAGGGCCTCGGCCAATTCCACGTCTAGTTGTCTCATGAGACCTACCGATGCATCGAGGAGCTATAGCGGGCTCCACCCATCACTTATTAAGTCCAATACATTCCTCATATGAACAGGTTTAAACATCTCATAAACCATAACATAATCGTATCACATAAAACATGCATAAAGGAAACATAACATTTCCACATTTCAATCACAAGATATCAATACAACACATTGATATAATAAAAACGCTTTCAAAACCATTTTCAATACCAAAAAGAACATGGTATTTATTCTTCATTAAAAAAAAGGGTATGGCTTGTAGAGGAAGCCGAAACTCAAATAGTGGTCATGGCGGCGGAGAAGTCATTGTCTCCGCATACGTACGACAAAAACATTCCCTTTTGTCGTTTAGTAAACGCTTCGTATAAAAAAGATTCCTTTTGAATAAACATAAAAGTCAAAGTGGTTTATACACCGTATAAAAGAAATTTGTGTATAAAACCAAATATGCCTCAATGAAAGGAGATTGAGACGAAGTCCTTATAAAGATCATTTTTAAAATAAAATATATATATTATGTGTATTCACTATAGGTACACATAAAGAATACAAAATAAGACATAATAATATCATGACATAATTTGAAATTAGGAGATTAACCCAAAGAATGGAAGTTGGGTTAAGAAGTTCCCTTACCTTGCGTCCTGTCCTGACTCGACCGTTCTTTAACCTCCTGAATAATAAACTAGAGTTAATTTATATTTACTTAAATACCTTTTTCATCTTCATTATTCCTTTTATATCCCTTATTACCATGTTATGAACATTATTTAATAATTTAAGTTAATAACGGTCGTTTTGTCGATCTTTGGTACTTGAGTCAAAAATAAACTTCTTATAATTATAAGTTGTTCATGTGGTGAAACATCCATTATATCCAGAATTATATTCATGATGTAGATATCATATATATCATATATATACAGTATATACATTCATTCATAATGTCACGTAACATTTATAGGTAAGAAATGAAATGCACCGTTCTTGAAGACGGTAAGCCGTACGTACGCATGAACACTACTTTCATTTCAATTTCATATTTAATGGAACAAAATCATAATAATATAAATGTATAATATAATTCCAGTATAATATAGTGTATAATACCATTTACTCTATCCTTTATACATCCCACATATGTCATTAACAATTCAAATCACTTTGAGGGGGCGGTAGTCCGCACTTCCTAAAATGAAATTATCCCGTTTTACCCATAATGGAAATCATAAATTATGCCATAAATGAAAAATACAGAAGCATAAGTAAAACATAAACATATTATATATCATATATAAAAATAGTTACATCTTAATGGCCATCTTTTAAGGTGTTATATGAGTGTTGAACAATCATCGTTTCGTGAGGCAGAAATTCGCCATCCACAGAAACCGTATGTTCTTTAACCATTAGATGTAGGTGTGTGTAAGTGTAGCTATAATCCTTATTATAAAAACATCCTAGTATATTGAGGATACTGGTGTTGTTACAAAAGAAATTAATAAAAAGAGTTAAGGGGTTGGAGAAGAAAAATAAAACAAAACAACATTAGAGAAGACATTACCTCAAAATCGGGTAACTCTTTTTGATTTGAGCCAAAGGCTTCCTTGAGAAGAGTTCTTCCCACAGTGAGGCTTCTAGGAGTAATAGGGGGAAGTTGGGAGAGTATTTGGGTAGAGGTTTTCCGAGACAAATTTCTTGAAGGTGTGAATAAGGTGGGAGAGGTGGGGGCCTTTTATAAGTGGAGAGGAGGGGCTCTTTTGGAAAGATTGAAATGTTACATTATTACACAATGCTTTTCGGATTCTAAAGGTCCCACACTTATATAATTCGTGGATAAGGTGATAAGGGTTCTAAATATCTTCATCCAATAGGATTTGGACAAGTGTAAGCCTTGGATTTTGCATTATCTTCTCATTTTATTTAAATCGTTAAATAATGAGGTCATCGCTGCATCATAATGATGTCATAAATAATTTAATTTATTTAATGTCTAAAAATTATAAATAAAATACTATGATGTAGTAAATATTTTTATCTTTCTAATTAATATTTATAATCAAAATTTGGACTTGTGTAACCCCACTTAAAAACTTTTTTAGTAAAACAACTCATGTTTGGGTCAATTTAATTTTAACATTAAATAAATATATATTAATGTCATTTTCCAACTAAAGTGGCTCCATGGGGTCCCCAAGTTGACCCATGGGTTTTCTTGGTCGGCCATGACTCATCCAATAGGAGTATAAAAAGTTTCATGCTAATCTCATATTATTAGAACATTATTTTTACCTTAAACTACACTAATTACCTCTAATCGCGATTAAGAACTTAAAAGTTACTATTCACCAAAAAATTATTTTAATCTCATTGAACCACATTTTACTTCTTAATGACAACCATGTATGTCGGATTTTTAATAATCAAATCACAGAAGTGGTAATATTTCATTTAAATGAAAACTCAGTTATTTAACTACCACTTAGTGGTTTCACTATTCATCAAAAATTGAAGTTTTTCAGAACAAGGCCAAAATTTCACCCTAATCTATAATTGATATTCCAAATTCAAAAATGATGTATATTTTACAGAATTCAAAACATATAAGTTGCATTAATTAATTTTATAATTAATTCCCGTTGTCACAACAAATAGCGTGTTTTTAAGAAACAATTTATATCAAAAGATTGGCAATTGTTTATGTCCAATTTCAATGTTAAATTAATTATAATGACCACCATTGGATAAAATGGTAAAAATATATTCTAATTATACTTTAAAACCACTAAATAGTATAATTTATCACAATAAATTATTTTTATTAAAAAAGTTGTTTTAAGTATTTTTCACTATTCATAAAAAAATTGAAAGTTCTCAGAAAGTTACAAAAAATTCAACTTAGGATAATTTCGATATTACGAATTCAAAAATGAATTCCATTTTGAAATATAAAATTTCTATAATTTTAAAAAGTGGTTATTACTATTCATAACGGCTACTTTGATTAGTCGCGGTGTTTTAGAACTCGAAGTTGCGTACAATGCAAGCTATTGCATTATTGAATGAGAAGCGTATCGTGGAAGCTCGGGGTGTTACATTCTCCCCTCCTTCAATAAATTGCGTCCTCGCAATTTGAAATTTTTCTTTGAAAATAAAAGGTTAAAAAGAGAAAATACTTTTGAGGAAAACCCACATCAGAAATAAGGTTAATAAATATATAACATTAAAAGAAAGCAAGATAAGTATAAAGGTCACCCGAGATAGACCATTATAGGATTCTATGAAAATATGGATATGGAGGAGAAACAAACCATCAAGGTCTGATGGAGAGTTATATAAAACAGGATTAAGAGAAAGTTTAACTATAAGAAAATTGCAACCTTGTGATTGGTTAAACGATCATTGATTCCCCAGTAGGAAAAGTTAACCGACAACATTTTTGTAAGGGAATATACATACTTGTCATGTAGACTTTCATTCTTTAGTAAATTTTTACCACAAACCCATCTTTCACTCTAAAAGGTAATACAACTCAAAAATATTCTATTTATCCTAATTGTATAAGGTTCCAAATATTAACATATACCATTTAGATTAGTAAAACTATTTTGTAATAACCAGGGACTTCCTGTAGGCTAGTGGTAGGAAATAAAGGCCTGTCGAACTATGGTTGTGGGTTCGATTCCTGCAGCTTTGTCCGACGCGACGGGTTATGCCCCACCCTGCAGGTTGTCCTTTTCCTAAAACTATAGTATCATAATATTCCAAAAATAATCTTCATAAATTTTTTAACCTTAAACAATACTATCCAAAGATCAACTTAATCCACTCCAACCTTTATAATTATCCAATATACCTCTGTCCAGACATTCTCTAAAAGGTCTCTTAATTCCAAAATCAATTTATCAGATTCCCCAAACAAAGTAAAGTTTCTCTTATTGTCACATACTAAAAATATAAAAACCTTACTGAAATCAACAAGTACTGCAGTACAATCCTTATATATATATCACATTATTCTAATAACCAGAATATAATCCTTGAGTCCAAAAGCACCAATACATTAATTATTCCGCTTCAACTGTAGTCACAGCATAAGATTGTCCTTGATCCCTTGGCCTTTTCTGAGGTAAGTTTCCTTGACGCTTAGTACATTCATTTGCATAATGCCCCATTTCCCAACAATTGTAGCATTCAACTTTGACAGCCACTTTATTTCCCTTGCAAACACGAGCCTGGTGACCTTTTCCCCCACATTTATAACAAACTTCCATTCCTTTTAGGCAAGTACCAGGGTGATTCTTCCCACAATTATCACATAATGGAAAATACTTCTTTCCCTTTTTCCCTTTATCTGTCTCTTGTTCCACCGTTCTCTTCTTCTCTTTCTTTACTTTGTTGTCATAAGACTTAGAGAATTCCTTTTCTGTCTTGATAGCACACGAGACAATATCTTCGTATGATGAGAAGGATTGTGATACTAAAGCTCGACGGAGAAATGGTTTTAACCCATCAAAGAAACGATCAATCTTACTCTTTGGGTTACGTATATAATCGGCAGCATGCCTCGCTAACCTTGTAAAGTTAGCCTCATACTTTGCGACATTATCATCCTCCTTCTGCCTCAAACTCAGAAATTGCCTTTCCATATCTGCTCGATGGTCACAAGGAAAGTATTTTTCTAAGAAAATCTCTTTGAAATCCCTCCATTCCATATTCTATACGTCATCATCTTCCTTTTTGTTTTGAATCAGCGACCACCACTGATCGGCATATCCAGTGAGGCGGTAAACTGCCATGACAACCTTATCCCATTCACTACTCCCCAAGGCATGGAATATTTTCTCTAAGGAGTTTATCCATTGCTCAGCTACTAACGGATTTGTACTCCCATTGAAGGTTGGTGGTTGTTGCCTCATGAAGCGGTCTAACATTGATACTCCACGTTGCGGATCAGGGTGCTCCATATGAGTAAGGTTATTATTCATAACCTGAGTGAGTTGTCGCAGTATGGTAATAAGTTGATCAGCACCAGTTGTATCTCCAGCTCCACAATAATTATCTTGGGCAGGAGGGTAATCCCTACACGGAGTGCGTGCATTGATACGGTTTCCATTCCTTCCACTAGGCGCCATTTCTAAACAATGGCATAAACTATATTAGTTTATAAATAAAAATACATAATTCCATACTTGTAAGATACTTAACATAAATTGAACTATTTATGGATATAATGCATAAAAATATTTTCTTTGAGGAAGTATATACTCATAACCCTTCATAGTGGTTTATAAAGAAAATGAGAATTATCCAAAGAATATCCCCCGGGAGTGTCGTAACCAAGAGTGCAGCAAGGCCTGTTGTCGTGCACCAGTTCCCGTTCGAGTCTAGCTCAAAGAGGTGTTTTCAGGTTTTACCCCTAGGTACATCTGTGCCAGAGCCTCCTCTACTTGCTCGTATCCAAACAGGGATGTATTGCTCAGAAAACTCACAAAATCTCTACAATAACAAAATTCTAGGAAGTTCTTCTATACTAATCCTCAAAGTCTATCTTCGGGCTATGTGCTCTAATCAGAGATTATCTAAATCTAGCTTCCAAGGTTAGTACTAAACTGCCTCTGATACCAACTGTAATGCCCCGACCCCAGCTACCCAGAGTCGGTGCATTAATTCGTAACATTGGCATGAACACAAAAGATCAAGTCCCGAAAGACCGATTAGTTTAGTAGCCTTGGAAACACTAGATACATTCATAAGTCTTTCATTACATCAAAAAGTAAACAAACTACAATAACATGGTCTTCATAGTCCACACTCATATCCCTTTATGACTACCCCTGCAGGTCATTCATAAAATACTTCTTCACATCCTGGAAAAATATTAAAACATTGAAAGGGGTGAGCTCAGATGGTCAGTAAGGCTAACAATATAGCGGAAGCTTTCATAAATAAACATTAACATTTAAGGCAATGTATAACTAAAAAAAATCCTTTTAAACTTGAACTTCAACATAATATGGAAAAAGTAAAATGAGATAATGCCATTCACTTCTTCACATGGATATTCTACTGGTCGAATAATCACATGCAATATCAATAACCACTTTCATAATAAGGGAATGTATAATGCCAGACATTCTGAAACATTTTGTCAAGGCCTCGGCCAAGACGTCTAAAATGATTAAGGCCTCGGCCAAAACCATAAATAAAATTGGGAAAGGGCCTCGGCCAATTCCACGTCTAGTTGTCTCATGAGACCTACCGATGCATCGAGGAGCTATAGCGGGCTCCACCCGTCACTTATTAAGTCCAATACATTCCTCATATGAACAGGTTTAAACATCTCATAAACCATAACATAATCGTATCACATAAAACATGCATAAAGGAAACATAACATTTCCACATTTCAATCACAAGATATCAATACAACACATTGATATAATAAAAACGCTTTCAAAACCATTTTCAATACCAAAAAGAACATGGTATTTATTCTTCATTAAAAAAAGGGTATGGCTTGTAGAGGAAGCCGAAACTCAAATAGTGGTCACGACAGCGGAGAAGTCATTGTCTCCGCATACGTACGACAAAAACATTCCCTTTTTTCGTTTAGTAAACGCTTCGTATAAAAAAGATTCCTTTTGAATAAACATAAAAGTCAATGTGGTTTATACACCGTATAAAAGAAATTTGTGTATAAAACCAAATATGCCTCAATGAAAGGAGATTGAGACGAAGTCCTTACAAAGATCATTTTTAAAATAAAATATATATATTATGTGTATTCACTATAGGTACACATAAAGAATACAAAATAAGACATAATAATATCATGACATAATTTGAAAGTAGGAGATTAACCCAAAGAATGGAAGTTGGGTTAAGAAGTTCCCTTACCTTGCGTCCTGTCCTGACTCGACCGTTCTTTAACCTCCTGAATAATAAACTAGAGTTAATTTATATTTACTTAAGAACCTTTTTCATGTTCATTATTCCTTTTATATCCCTTATTACCATGTTATGAACATTATTTAATTATTTATGTTAATAACGGTCGTTTTGTCGATCTTTGGTACTTGAGTCAAAAATAAACTTCTTATAATTACAAGTTGTTCATGTGGTGAAACATCCATTATATCCAGAATTATATTCATGATGTAGATATCATATATATCATATATATACAGTATATACATTCATTAATAATGTCACGTAACATTTAGAGGTAAGAAATGAAATGCACCGTTCATGGAGACGGTAAGCCGTACGTACGCATGAACACTACTTTCATTTCAATTTCATATTTAATGGAACGAAATAATAATGATATAAATGTATAATATAATTCCAGTATAATATAGTGTATAATACAATTTACTCCATCCTTTATACATCCCACATATGGCATTAACGATTCAAATCACTTTGAGGGGGCGGTAGTCCGCACTTCCTAAAATGAAATTATCGCGTTTTACCCATAATGGAAATCATAAAGTATGCCATAAATGAAAAATACAGAAGAATAAGTAAAACATAAACATATTATATATCATATATAAAAATAGTGACATCTTAATGGCCACCTTTGAAGGTGTTATATGAGTGTTGAACAATCATCGTTTCGTGAGGCAGAAATTCGCCATCCTCAGAAACCGTATGTTCTTTAACCATTAGATGTAGGTGTGTGTAAGTGTAGCTCGAATCCTTCTTATAACAACATCCTAGTATATTGAGGATACTGGTTTTGTTACAAAATAAATGAATAAAAAGAGTTTAGGGGGTTGGAGAAGAAAAATAAAACAAAACAACATTAGAGAAGACATTACCTCAAAATGGGGTAACTCTTTTTGATTTGAGCCAAAGGCTTCCTTGAGAAGAGTTCTGCCCACAGTGAGGCTTCTAGGAGTAATAGGGGGAAGTTGGGAGAGTATTTGGGCAGAGGTTGGCCGGGCCAAATGGATTGAAGGTGTGAATAAGGTGGGAGAGGTGGGGGCCTTTTATAAGTGGAGAGGAGGGGCTCTTTTGGAAAGATTGAAATGTTACATTATTACACAATGATTTTCGGATTCTAAAGGTCCCACACTTATATAATTCGTGGATAAGGTGATAAGAGTTCGAAATCTCCTCATACAATAGGCTTTGGACATGTGTAAGCCTTGGATTTTGCATTATCTTCTCATTTTATTTAAATCGTTAAATAATGAGGTCATCGCTGCATCATAATGATGTCATAAATAATTTAATTTATTTAATGTCTAAAAATTATAAAAAAATACTATGATGTAGGAAATATTTTTAGCTTTATAATGAATATTTATAATCAAAATTTGGACTTGTGTAACCCCACTTAAAAACTGTTTTAGTAAAACAACTCATGTTTGTGTCAATTTAATTTTAACATTAAATAAATATATATTAATGTCATTTTCCAACTAAAGTGGCTCCATGGGGTCCCCAAGTTGACCCATGGGTTTTCTTGGTCGGCCATGACTCATCCAATAGGATTAGGACAAGTTTCATGCTCATCTCATATTATTAAAACATTATTTTTACCTTAAACTACACTAATTACCTCTAATCGCGATTAAGAACTTAAAAGTTACTATTCACCAAAAAATTATTTTCATCTCATTGAAACACATTTTACTTCTTAATGACAACCATGTATGTCGGATTTTTGAAAATCAAATCACAGAAGTGGTAATATTTCATTTAAACGAAAAATCAGTTATTTAACTACCACTTAGTGGTTTCACTATTCATCAAAAATTGAAGTTTTTCAGAACAAGGCCAAAATTTTACCCTAAGCTATAATTGATATTCCGAATTCAAAAATGATGTCTATTTTAAAAAATTCCAAACATATAAGTTGCATTAATTAATTTTATAATTAATTCCCGTTGTCACAACAAATAGCGTGTTTTTAAGAAACAATTTATATCAAAAGATTGGAAATTGTTTATGTCCAATTTCAATGTTAAATTAATTCTAATGACCCCCATTGGATAAAATGGTAAAAATATATTCTAATTATACTTTAAAGCCACTAAATAGTATAATTTATCACTATAAATTATTTTGATTAAAAAAGTTGTTTTAAGTATTTTTCACTATTCATAAAAAAATTGAAAGTTCTCAGAAAGTTACAAAAAATTCAACATAGGATAATTTCGATATTACGAATTCAAAAATGAAGTCAATTTTGAAATATAAAATTTCTATAATTTTAAAAAGTGGTTATTACTATTCATAACGGCTACTTTGATTAGTCGCGGTGTTTTAGAACTCGAAGTTGCGTACAATGCAAGCTATTGCATTATTGAATGAGAAGCGTATCGTGGAAGCTCGGGGTGTTACACTATTGGTCCTAACAAGTTGTGTCTAAGACTAGGTTATGACCATAGTGTGGTTATGATTTATTTGATATTCTGTACTTTTGTGTTTCTATATGCTACTCCACCCTGTCAGTAAGGAAACTAACACCCCGGGGATTCTGAGCCCTGGGGGGTGTTTCCCTAACATTCTGGTGGGAGGATGGATGACTGACTACCCCCTTTGGCCTCGCTCTCTTCACTTGGTAGTTACTTGTGCTTGTAGGCACATTGGTTAGTTTTACCCATATATGTGTGTATATGGCTATAATAGCTTGTGGTTATTGACACACATATATTCTGAATATAGTTTCCTATGGACTACTATAGGTTTAACATGTATAGGATGTGATGGCTTGAGGATCCTTACTCAGTGTATGGGCTGTGATGGCTTGAGGTATAATACCTAAAGTATGATACACTTTATGATAAATGTGGTGGCTCCTGGAAACTACCATGTTTCTTTGGTGTGTGGACGTGGTGGTTTTGTTGCTTGAAGTGCAAATTTTGGTGCTTCACCCAGGTGTCTGCGGGCAAGGCTTTTTGGAGAGAGATGCTCAGGACGTGCGACATTGGGGAAAAGTGGAAAATCAGTGGGGAAGTATTAGAGGGGTACCCTTGATATTGTTTATTATATGATATATTCTTGTATGAGTTACTTGGTAAGAGTTTCCATGGTGATGATGGGAACTTAGTATACCTATTTAGGTGATGAGTTAGTTTCACTTGTTATCCACTATGATTTAGCATGCTTTCTTTGCTTTTTCACGAGAGGCTTCAGGGAGGATCCAACTGAGTATACTGTTATACTCACCCTATGTATACAAAAACTATTTTTCATGTCACTTAGAGCAGGTTGGAGAACAGGTTGGTGTTTACAAAATTGTGGTTGCTGGAGCTGTTCAGGTTTGTGGTTGTTTCTGTTTTTACTTTCTTTTGGGTACTTGTAGTTTTTCCCTTTCAGTTGTAGATTTTTTTGCATGGCATTACGTATGTGTAATTGGGTTTCTTTTATATTTCAGTTATTATTTGGAGAAGGTTGGTTTTTATCTTATCCCTCTCTTCCACATGTGTTATCTTATTGGGTAATTCCTCCCATTTGTGTGTTTATTATACCCTCGGTACTAGTCACCAACATGGGGCCTACAAGAGGTGGGACTTGGGGGTAATTATCTCACATCTCACATTTCTGACCCAACAGGGGAAAACTTTTTAGGGAGGGGGTCGTGACATAACCACCACTTTTTCATCATGAAATTCCAACACTAATTGAAAATGGGGGAGAAACATCCATATATCTAGAGGATGGGGTTTCATTCATCCAATTATTTGAATCAATATGGAATAACACACATGATATCTTCATGAATATTATGAAATTTGTTGGATAGGTAGATATAGAAGTAGCTAACACAAAGTAACTGGGTGTAGAAAAAATATCATTCATCTTTGATAACACATGATAGATTACAGTGGAATAGAAATATCATGTGTATCACACATCAGAAGATGTACCTCATAAGATAGTTTGAAGTAAAGAATGTTGTATCAGAGATATTGGGTATATAAAAAATTCATTGGGAGTTTAATTTGGACGAGAACACAAAAATGGTCAAATAACCTGAATGGTATCATATCCATCCATAATGCATCTTCACTTATCGTGTCATTGAAAATATCCTCAATCGTTGTTATGGTTACAACATGACCCAATTATGGAATCCTTGTTGGATTTCTACATGGTTACCTATAAAAATTTACAATATAAACCAGAGTCAAAAATATATATCCTGATATATATAACCCATGAAGTTATTGGAATCAATTACCAATTATTTTGTTATGAATTTATGATTATTTTTTCAACAGCTAGTTCCTTAATATACCAATTACACAAGTAGATTATCATTGTCTTTGTGGATTGATACATTGGCTATCAAACCATGACTGGGTTCCTTGGTTTGACAGATGATCTTGAGGTTCCTTAAAATAATTTCCCTAAATTTCCATTCATCCTCACATGAATCATTATTCAAAACTCCATTCCATTAATAAACTATCTTTGATTCAACAATAATATATCCAAAACCATAGCGTACTTTATTAGGCCATTGGTAAGCCATTTTTTCAACCCAATGCTTAACTATAACAGAATATGGGTTGATAACTATCACATAGTATAAATATGTCATTGTATGGTTGTACGTAGAATATATGAACCTACAATAGATATATATCTCATATTTAAAGTAAAAACAGCAATACACAAATTATAAATGAATATAAATAACTAAACTATTTAAAATTTATGAATGAGACAACTGCTGAGATTCAAAAAGATAACTATTATATAATCCTTCATGAAAAGGGTGAAATATTCATTCCCAACAACTAAATTTGAAAAAAACATAATAAACTAAGATGAATACATGAAAATAAAATGGTTCTAAATGGAAATTAATCCTACTACTACTAACTTCAAACACTAATATGTTCCTCCCACACAATGTCCATAATATTCACCTCTAAGAGTATTCTATGAAATGTAATTACCTTCTCCATGTCAATCACGAACTTCTATGACCTATTAATCAACTATATAAACACAACAAGAATTGAAACAAATATATTGGATGGGTGATTATAGACATACATAGAAACATACCCCAACCTCCATAAAAGATATATAAACCAATAAGTTTTCTCAAAGGTACTAGTAATAGAGAATAACCAATGAAAAAATATAAGTAAATAATGATATTCTCTATAATCAATCATATGGACACATAGAGGTCTCACTTATCTTAGTCCCAACCAATGAATATTTTGATTGATCATCTCACAATTTTGTATGAATTTAAGAGTTTTAAAAATATCATCTATTCTGATTTCAATATCCCATATGAATAACACCCCTAAATGGATCCCTAGTGTGACTATGGAGCCAATGTATTAGTTAATATTATCTTATAACCAATATTTTCAAAAATCCACTATAAAAATCATAGTATGTTGTAATCCTTAATAAATATATGTGTAATTAAATGGGTTATCACACCCTTTAAAATTCAATCACCAATACTGTTTTCATTTTGGAAACCCTTAGACGGACCTGAACTAGGGATATATTTCATCCATTGGAGATCTGATCATCGATTCCACAACCACTATGGTAATATGAAATTTCTAATAACCTTATATTGAAGCATAATTGATTTCTTTTACATAACCATGTGAAAAATATTTTCCAAGGAGGGAATGTGACGCCAATAGAGGACTCATTCATGGATTAGCATGTAATAAGAACAAATTAAGGGGAGGTAGAGAAATAATATTCAATAAAAAAATATGGTCTCACAAATCTCTAAACAATACATGGTATAAGAGGGGGTATATGAGGACCCGTAAACACTCTGATTTTCAATCCTGATCCATATCATCTGAATTATTAAAAAAATTAAAATAATACTCTTATAACAATTTTAATTTTTTTTGATGGTTTTAATAACAAAACTACTGTAATATATGATGAAAAATACTCAAGAGATGTTATTTTATAATCCAAATAAGAAATTAGTTCACTTATATATCCAAAAAATTTCCTCAGGGGGTGTGGCAGCTCATAATAGGCTTTAGGAATTCGACATGGAAAAATGGTGTTCATGTTCATGTGACACATGGTGCATGGATCCCACAAATACAATTCATAAGTGGTAATGCACCAAGATTTTTCCTAGTCATATTTGGGAAGACTAAGCCTTCTCTAGGGGCCCGCACAACCATTGGGGCCATTGAAACATTACACACCACTTGTGGATAAAAATATCAACAATTACTATCTAGAATACATAAATAATGATGAATAGTGGTCCACCTCTACCTATGCATCATACGTACAGTAGAAACCCTCGTAGAAGCTAATGCTTTATGCACCACTGGATGCACACACTATTCCACCTCCAATCCATATCATTGGTTGTAAAACAGTTTTCCAATTTCCTAAATTATATAATGGTAACCATTTTTGGATGTACATAATTGTTGTCCACTTTCTGAAACCACCCCACTACCTATTCCATGTACCCTTACTACATCTCACTTCATATGATGCCATGACTATGACCTTTTGATGCCCACCAACACACATTGAACTACGTCCTATCTCACTAAGTGGTACCACCAACATTTCACTACTATATCCCACAAAAATTATTGGAATCCCATCATTCATACATAAATGTCATGAAACAATATATAGGGAATATGGAGATAGATAGATGAATAGAGAAGGATAGATAAGGATAACGAAGGTTAAACTAACAAAATTACTTATCAATCCATCACATAAACTATCAAATCATTTTATTATAATAAGGGAAAGATAAATATTATTTAAATATTAAATGTCATTGTAGATTAAAATCCATTAATATAATCTATCTTACTCAATATGGGTTAGAGAATATAAAAGGATAACCCTAAAGAATAATCATGTAAAATAATCCTGTGGAAATCATCCAAAAGACATTTAGATTCCATGTTATCAATTTAATATAGGATTCACATATAATAGGTAATTAAAGAAAGTAAAAATACCCATAATAGATATTTGAATCACTCATCTATTTGGAATATTTTTGAGTTTTTGGTTTTTGTAAAAAATGAAATTCCATGTTCGGCTTCCTTAGATTATCTAGATCCACTATGGTTTCATCTGCAGATGACACCCTTAAAAAATATAGTTCATTCAGATTTCTTTTATATGTAGTAAAAATAATGAAAATATAGTGAATTAATTTGGGCTAGGGTTTTTAATTTCATTGAATATAAATACAATGTATCAAATATAAGAATTTCTCAGTTTAGTGAAATTAATCCATAAATGATGGAAAATTATCAAGGTACTCATTATGATCCAAAGTCATTCTATACATGGATTAAAACATATATAATAAACATAATTACAGTTTTAGTGTACCTAAAGAAAACATTTTTTTAACAGAATGCATAATTCTTGAGAATGCATGCACATTGAATAAAAAAATATTTTTTACATTAAAAATATTTTTATCGAGGCCTCCCTGAGGTAATAATTTTGTATTGGCATTACATGTAGGTGACCTCACAACTCATAATAAAAAGAACTATCAAATAATTTTTTATATGTTTGTTTTCTAATGTAAATTTACTATTTCTCATCAATAGGATCTCTGGTCTTTGAAACATGAAATTCTTCCTTGTTTCAACATTGAAAATTCTAGATCAAATTATTTAAGGGTTTATTTTTTCTCTATTTTTGTTTTCAACTATGATTCCCCCATTATAAAATATTTTATATGAAAAAAATTCATATTCATGTATTATTTTATATCCAAATAATTTGAGTCTATTTAATTTTTTATTCTCATGTGTTATGAACTTCATTAAATAAAATTCAGTTTTTAGATTAGTACTCGCTCATACAAATCATTATGTCTCACAATAAAAGTATTTTGAAGGATGGGAACCCAAAAGATTAATTAAAATTATATGAATCTAACTTGGCCTCTATGGGTTTTTAATAAAATTCAATAAGTATAATTCATTTTATATAGGTCCCTCTATTAGATACAATCTTTTCATTCATCCTCTTTATGATAAATGTTACTGATAATATGATAAATAATTCACAGACCCCCTTTTAAAAATATTTATTGTATTATCATTATTTTTAAATACATTTATTTAATCCCATTTATGTAATTTATTTATATAATTTAGATATTAAAGAAATATTTTTTCAACAATTTTCTTTTGACTTTTATTGTTGTAATCTATTATAAAATATCATCCAATTTAAATGATAACATTTATATCAATACCTATACATTTTAAGTAATTAATATTCATTAATAATTTTCAACATTATGAATTTTGTAACACCCAGATATTTTATAATATATTTCTTTTCAAATAAATATAATTTTTTCAAAAGGTTGTCTTACATACAACAACGAGTTTTAACGAACCATCATACATTATTTAAAATATTATTATTTAAACATGAACATTATAAAATAGATGATAAATTTAATTATATGTATATGAATATATTTTTTTTAAAAATTATATATCATGGTTTTATATAAATAAAATTATACTAATAAATAATGATTTCATTTTTAGTAATGTATTTTTTTATTTAAAAATACATTTTTTATAATTATTTCTTTTTTTAAAGAAATAATAAACTTACTTTAAACAAATTTTTCATATTTTGTATGATTAATTTACCTTCATTTATGGAATCAATTTGTAAAAATTTACACATAGTAAATTTTTGAATTTTTTTTTGAAAATATTATTTTTTTAATGAATAGTGTAAACTATTGATTTATATTAAAAATGACATTTTAGTTTAAAGTATTTATAAGATTAATTTTGTTTTAATATGGAATAAAAAGTAAAATTTATTCATTTATATTATAAATAATCACTTTTTGGCCATTGGAATTATATTCATGTTTAATTTTTATATTAAATCCTTCTATACATATGATATAATTTTCTTTGGAAATATTCCCTTTCACGGCATCTGCTGGTTTATTATTAAATTTAATTATAAAAATTATATTAATTTAATTTAGAAAAATGGATTCAATATTTTTCATAAAAAATTTAATATTATATAGTTATATCTACTTAAATCATGGTAATGATATATAATAAATGTAGTAAAAATTAATAATTGTGTTTAAGATAAAAATTGGTTTATGATTTTGTTAAATTAGAAACATAATATTTAAAATTTAATATAAAAAATTAAATACTCATATTTTATATCTATTATTTACTTAAGGATAAATTATATTTGAAAATGAACCATTTCCACCCATATTACATTTTCATAACATGGGAATACCTTTTGTTTTCAATAATTTCAAGTATGTCCTCTCTACCACTAAAAAAAGCGAACCCCCTATTCTATTCTCTTCACACTCGCAAGGAATTTTTGAATAAAATTACCTACCCAGATAAATTATTTAGTTTATTCTATGCATCCTAAGGTCTATCGTTTGATTTTTAAACCCTCCATATAAGGATTTCTCTGTTAACGTAAGGAGGTTGTCTAGGAAAATATGCAATGTTAATAATTGAGTGTTTCTTTCTTATTTCTTCATCAAACACCATAAAATTTCATAAAACTATTAAAATGTAATAAAATAATTATATTACATATAATTTTATGTTATTATATTAATTTAATATCTTATATTCATATCCTCTGCAAACAAATGGGAAATGAAACCATCGATTGTGTATACGGTGGTCTACTTCTTCACTAAATGATGTATTTTTTCCATCACTGCCTTTCATGGATAGATATAATAATGGGTTTAATATATTTATATGATATTTATTAATTAATTATTATTTTTTAATTATAATATCTAATTTACATTCTAAAACTCAATCATGTTTGAAGAAATTAATATCACGCTTTCATATGTGTCGACTACCGCCACCACAAAGATGATGTGATTAATTTATAATTTGATATTGACATAAGTTGTTATGATAATAAATTTAGGAATATTTATGCTATCTAAGATAAAAATTTATTCTAAAAGTTTTAATTAATATTTACCATTATTTCATTCCATCCGTCGTGAAAATGGGAAAAAATGGTAATGCATATGTACTCTCTACCATCTCCATGAATTTTGTAATTCATTTTCTATCTCTTATTATTATAGATATCTATAAATTAATTTTTAATGAATATATAGGATAATTATATCATTTTTACAATTATATAGGACATATAAACCTGATAAAAATAAAAGTTTCAAAACTACCAATCCAAAATATAAATGAATAAAATAAAATGTTATTTTGCCAAAAATAATTTAACAAGTATGTTGCCAATAAATCATTAATAAAATGTCATAATTAAATTACATATGGTATGATGTTTATGAGTAATAATCTATAATATATTAATAATAAGCCTATATTTATTTCATATGAGGTTAACGCATTTATAATGAAAGCCTATGTCATGACCCGACCATCCCTAGGCCATTACCAGAGTCATCTAACCCCATGGGTGTCCTATAATACCTTGGTTTCATTACTAGAACACAAATTACTAGTAATAATTGGGGTTTATTTTCAAAATAATTATTATCCCCATATTCTAATACAAGTTCATTCTATTTGTTTTTTGTTTTTACTAACACCCACCTTCTGAAATTTCCCAGAAGATCACCCATCCTGATCACTACTCCATACCAAGAACGCCAAACTATGTTGTTCTAATCCGGTAGGCTCATGAAAAAAAGGAACACCTTATTAAAATCACAAGTATAATTTATCATTGTTTTGTATAATTATTCGGGTTATTACACTCTCCACCCCTTTACATACCAATTCAATTGTTAGGGACCACAATACTCTTACCCGAGTATTGCCTCTATAGTTCCAGTTGGGTATTAGTTCGGAGACAATTTTTCATGAACCATCCTATCTCGGGCAATGAACCTAGTTATCTGATCCCATGGGTATCCTCTAATACCTTTTCATAATTCCCAATACTTTAAATTTTGTTATATTCTAACCTTTATATAGATTCATTATGCATGCTTTCAAGTACATGAGAGGATTCTAAAGCACCATAAACCTATTTCTTGCAGAATAAAATATTTTGATCAAGGATTGGATCCTCATTAGAATTTTTCGTAGATCTTCCTAACCTTAGTGTTTTTAATATTTTCATATGTAATTGGGTATTTTGGTTTGGTGATCATTCATCAACGACCTTGTGGTAGGTGGTAAAATTGTCAATTATTATAGAATTGAATTTACTTAGGTGTATATTATTTAGAAATTGCAATTTTATTATTTGAAAAATCATTTTTCATTAAACAAATCAATAAATTTATTAATATAATTATTAATTTTGAGAAATATTATGTTATGAAATTTATGTATAATGTAATTATGAAATTTATAGAAACCCATGGTTGTTCTGATGTTATTGAAATGATGATTTATAGTTTATTCATGGTTGATAAATGATTTTATGAAATTTGTTGAATAGTGAATTAACAAAATCATTGATAAATGGGTTGAGAATGTAGAACAATGAGATGTGATATCTGTGACTGAGTTGTGAGATAGGGAATACTACTCCAAATAATATTGGGGTTCTAGACTACTGCACTAGGATGCCAATATATATAAGTATTCATATGATCGATGGGTTATGGGATAGAGACTGCTGCTCCAAATATACATGGGATGATGGAATACTTCTCTATGCCCCCATTTTATTAATTTCTATTCAATTTTAATGGACTATTAAAAACCCATGATATAATTAAATGTGATTTCTCTAAAAGGGATAGTTTTTACTCTATCACATTCCAAAGTTGGTATTATGGGTTTCAGTGTAACTGCTGACTTAAGGATTATGTGGTTAATTAAAGAATAATATAATGTTCAAACTACTCCCATTATCTTTTTTACTTTATTCATTATAAAGCATTAAATTATATAATATAATGGATATTGTTTTGTATATTAATGGTGGTCCAACTGAGTTGTACTCATACCCTATGTAAGCTACCTGAGAAGTACCTAAATAGACATAATGTTTGAAGGACGTGATAAGGTAACAATCCCCAATCTTGAAGGATGTGTTTGTTTTTAAGACGAATCATGGAAGTTGGAATTAGACATGATGTTTGGACCCACTGGAACTTGTATGTGTGTCATTATTTATTTGTTTAATTTGACTCATGACATATATATGGTGTGAAATATCTACAAATTTATTTTATATGGTTTTCCTATTTTGGGATTATCATTTACTATTTGTCCTTATTTTTAGGGTATTATTATTTGATATATATTGTTATAATTTGGATATTGGTTATTTATTTTCAACAATTATGTTACATTGATAAAGAGGGTATAGTCTCTCCAAATAACATATTAGATCCTCAATTCTAGTCATCATCCTCTTTCATATGAGGAGGCACACATAAGGTTATACAACCAACATACTTAGGGAACCCGCATGTGGAACCCAGGTTGGGATGTTACAATAAAGATATGAGGTAATGGATTTTTGCCTCATATTTATTTTAACTGCACACATTTCATATTCACTACCTATTTCATTTTTGTGTTGTATATAATTTCCCTAAATATATTTTATAACTATTCCCATTAAAATTATGGGATATATATATATATATATATCAATATAAGGATCTTTTAATCATGGGGAATATGATTTGAACATTAACAAAGTGGTAAATATTTTATATTATAATATGATTATTTATCAAGACTATTTTGGATAATGGTTTTGATGATGAAATTTTATGTTCTATATCTCAAGATACTCATGTATTTTTCTCTCCTCTAGTTATTTCTAGAGAATGAATGTTTTCGTTTCATTTTTTCAATTATGTGTACTCATGATACTGAAATAAGTTTTTAAATAAAAATACACTTTATTCCACTCATTTTTATTCGAATTCTATGTTTACTTAAAAACATAAATCAATTTTATACAGTTCTAAAATGATTTTTTGAAGATATGTTACCCATGTTTGAATTTTTGCATTACTATTTAAATAGAATCTTCTTGTCATTTTTTAAATAATTATATTTTTAAATATTATGAGATATATAAATGGAGTCTATTTTTATCATGTATGGAATTGATGGTATTTCCTACAATCCTGAAAAATAATTGATTTAAAATCTACATTACATGTTTCTAAGGTTATTTTTGAAGAAAATGTTTTTTTAAATCGGTAATTTTTTTGATTTTCAATAATTTTATTCAATGTTGTAGGGTTATTTTTCTTAAAAAATATCCCAAATGATCATTCAAATTAATTTTAAATCTAAGAAGACATCTTTTAATGTTACACAAACATTATTGGGGATATGATCCGATGTTAACATCCTTTTTATTTCTCGAGATGGTTTATATTATGATGAATTCATTTTTATGAAATTATTTCCATTTCCATTGGATTTTATGTGATGAAATAATAAAACATTTATGAAACCTATTTTATTTTCCAAGGGTAATGTTATAATGAAATTTTTTCTGAAAACAATTTATTTTCATCCACATTGTTATAGTGAGTTTTTTATGAACCATTGGCACATATATGTCTCATTTTAATTATGTAGTGGGTTGGATCTATATCTCCCTTTAATAAATTTGTTAAATATTGAAATATCATGGGATAAATAAGATATGAATAAATATTTAATGAAGTTATGTAAGGGAATTTTTGAACTATTACTATCATAGGAGTGCACTATGACTACTACGATAGTTTTGGGAATAAATATATTCATCTATTGTAGTTTTTGAAGTGATCCTGGACTACTATGGAAATTATTTTCTATAAATTTTCATATTCCAAAAATAAATTTAATATGCTAATGTTTTATTCTCAGGAATCATTCCCATTGATCTTTAGGATTAATGTCTTATGAAATTCCATGAATTCATCCATCACTCAAATTTTAGATATATTATTTGAAGGGTATAGTTTTCAGTAGTTATTCTCACGTTCTCTTATCTTTATTCACATGAAATGTTTATATATTACTTATTTACCCTTACTAAGGATTTTAGATCACCCTTTATAATGATTCTATTCCCTAGGATTTAAATAATGCTATTATGTATGGATATTTCTATGATGGAATTTTGTAATGAAGATGTTTTCATGAATTTTATAGTTCACTTTTCAACCATTTTATATATATCCAGGTTTCTAAATTTTCATTACATATATGATTTAATCATGGATTTCTATGTTATATAATTAATATTAATATAATATGATTTATAACCATGGTATGACAAATGTGGGTTATTATATTTCATTTCAGATAATGGTCTAGTTTAACCTTTTAAAACTAGGATGAAAAAACAATAGTGATATCCATAGGTATTTTATGGGTATATATATATAGATAAGTATATTTATATTCAAAATTATAGAAAAGTTCCCTATTATTTGGATGAATGATAATGTAAGTGTTTTTTAGGAAATAACAACCCTGTCTATATAATACAAGTGGATGTGGACTTGGACTAAATGAACCTTGATGTAATAACATTCAAAATAGAATGGTGGAATTTTAATTGATCATGACCTATTGAACAACAATGGCCTCTACTTTATACCAGGTCTTACATGTCCAAAAGATGTGTTTTGGGAATAGAAAAAATATATATTAACTATAATGAAGGATTTGAATAATGAACATAAATGGAATATGTTAACCATAAGTTGTCCTCAATTGAAATGGAATTGTCATGACTTAATCATTATAGGATTTTTGGATCCAGTTAATGGATGGAACCTGAATAAATCATGTTAATTATAAATGTGAATGACAATTCAATTATTATCCTCCAAAGAAACCAAATTTTGTTAGAGATGGAATGATAAATATTATTGTTATTATGACATAATATTATCATGATATGAGTCATACAGAATGTCCATCTGAGTGAAGGTGGATAGTCGTTCTATTGATTCCATCACGAAGCAACATCCACCTTATTTAATTGTTTCAACTGATCAACTAGTTTCTAAGAAATGGACCAATCCCTTTTCAAATATTTATTTTGTTCTCATAGTTTTAGGGTTTTGAATATTCATTTTCTTTATCTATGATTTAGAAGGAAATGTGGATCAATAGTGGACTCTTATTAATAACAAGTGTTAATAAGTTGAAAATGACTCTGAGGAATGGAATGAGTTTATTAAAATATTTTTCAATAAGCACATTACTCATATTTTTCTTTCGAAAATAGAGAAATAATTCTTTGAGATAAATTAAAATGATAATGAATCTATTGGTAACTATGAGGAATATTATGCCAGGCTTGTGAGGTATACTTCTACCATTATCATCCAAAATAAAAGTAAGGTTGTTTGATTTTTTTAGTTGATTAAAACCATGTCTCTAAAGGTAATTGTCGATAAGATAATTTAGTAGCTATGATTAAATCATTTAGTGTGTTATCAATGTGGAAATAGTGATTTTGGTTTCCCATAAATCTCATGGTTTTGACAAAAAAATATTGATGGGCTTATAAAAAATTGTAAAACCCATGGACAGAGGATGAGCATTCCTTAATTCTTAATGTGTGGAAAGAATAGTGGATTAAATTGTGTTAAGTGGAATGTTTTATGATTAATGTGTTGATAGAATGGTCAATGGGTACTTTATTTTGAATGTGATGGAAAAAATTTAGCTAAATATGCGAATAGAGAAAAATCTTCCTAAAATTCACCAACCACATTCTAGTTTTCAATTGCTTGGAAAATGGGAATTATACTAACCAAGGACCAAATATTAAGATTTATGATGGAGATCAATGTTAGAAACCTTCTAAACTATGATATAAAGGGAAATATCAAGCAATTTTAATTCATGATAAGGTTTGTTATAGTGATGTGTTAAAAGATACACATACACTACACACTATAACTTATATAGTATTATTTGACTCTGGATCAACCCACTCATTTATATTTGATTTTTTTACAAGGGTATGAAAATTTCACCCTAATTATTATATATTGAATTATTTTTGAATGCCCCTAACAGTGTGATGGTCACATCTCTTGTCTATAATCCTTAGCTATTTAAATTTTATGGGATTCTAATTCATGAAAAACTTTTTATTATCCTTCTAGTTAAATTTTAGGCTATCTTCGGCCAAGATTGGATTTCCTATACAAAACCTACACAAATTACTATATATGAGAGGAAACATTTGATATTAAAAGTCAATCCATTATCATCTATTAGTGAAACAATCGATATTAACTTCTAAGGAAAATTATATCCATTATATGGGTCTTGATTCCAGTTTAAAAACCTTATTTATCTTAGATTATTTGAGAGAAACTCAAAAATGATGATATTTATTATATGTACAAATATTTTATGAATATTAAAATGAGTTTCATAGTCTCCCACTAAATATTAAAGTTGAATTCTAAATATAACTCAAATATTTTTCCACACCAATATCCAATAATCCCTATAGAATGGACCAAATGAAGTTTCAAAAACTACAGAAGAAACTCTTGGAGAATCTAAAAAAATATTTTATTCATCCAATTTTGTCACATTGGGGTAAACTTATTCTTCATTAAGAATAAATATGGATTAATGTGACATTGCATTGATTATTAAGATCTTAACAACATAAAAATCAAGAATAATTACCACATACCACATATTGATGACTTTTTTGGTCAACTTCTTGGAGTTCAATATCTTTCCATCACTAAACATTACGTTGGATATCATTAATTATGGGTTAATATGGTAATACATAATAAAACATTTGATAAAAGTTATAGAAACTATGAATATATTTCTATTCCATTCGTTCTTACTATTACCTTGTTATCTTCATATATTTAAGGAATATAGTCTTTTGATATTACATTGATTAGTTTTTGGTAGTCGTATTTGAAAATATCTATATTTATTCAAAGATAAATGAAGATCATGAATACCACTTGATAATTTTACCAAAAACCATAAGGAAGGATAAAATGTTGGAAAAATATAAAATATGTGAAATTTGTCCACATGACGATTCATTTCCGGGTGATATAATATCAAGAAAGGATATTTCAGTGGATCCATCAAAGATAGAGGCTAGTGAAAATTTTCCCATACCAACCTCTCTATCTTTGATCTATTTTTTCATGGATTGGTATGTGTTTCATATGGTTTTTATATAACATATGAACATAATATAATATACTCACTTAGTTATCTCATAAGCGAGATGAGTTCCTATGGAAATATGAATGTGATGAAAATTCTAGAAAAATAAATAAATAGTTATTAATCTATTTTGTGCATACATTACCCTAAAAGAGATATAGTGTTTCAATCTATATTTATTCATTAAATATATAACTAAGATTAATTCTCTTGAAAATTACATAGTTATAGCTTATTCCTCCTAAGTAGTAAATGTTTATGGGAAAAATTACCCAACTCATGCATTGGATTTCTCTATAGTATTTTTTATATTTAAACTATGGATTAGTTATCTTTATGGAATTTTTTTTGATATATATACTTATCATAAGAGTTTAATGTATGAATTCACATAGAAATAGTTCAATATGCACCATAAAAGATGGTTGGAGATGATTAAATATTTTGAATAATCAATACATTGCATCCCTGAAAAAGAGAACAAGGTGGTTGATGATTTTAATTGAAAGGAAAAATTCTATCTTATCTATGATGAGTATCATAAATGATATAATACATACATATTTTCAGAAGACATAGCTAGAGAATATAATGTAAGGGGAGAATAATATTATTCATAAATGAGTGTTAAAACATCTTTCAATTTAGAGATTAAAGAGGAATAGAATGATGACGAAGATCTAAAAATGATGTTTCTAATTTTTTTTGGAATTTATACATTATTTAGGTTGAATGTTATAGTAAAATAACTGTCTATTTTTCTCATCCATACCACATTTGAAGATGGTTTTTTTAGAGTAATCTCACAAGTTTTCAATCCTTATTCATCCTAGAAATAAAACTATGCATATATATTTATAAGATTATTTATATTGTGATGGAGAGAAGGGAGATATTGGAAATAATTTATCTCAGTTATTAGTATATTTGAAAGATAACTATGATAGTAAAAATTATAATGGTACATTACAATAATTACCCATAGTAGAATTTAAATGGGAAAATATAACCTTGGATTTTAAAATTGGACTCCCCAAAATATATAAAGGGGAAAACGATATAAGGGTTGTAGTCGATCAAATTAAAAAGTATGGGAAATTGATAACTATTATAAAATATTTATCTCTTGAATATGATTCTAGGATATAAATAATGTATTTGGTAATAGTTCTTGAAATACCAAATTCTATTGTATCTGTTTGGGATTTGAGGTTTATCGTGATGTTCTGGTGAAGTCCATAATAGAATATAGGTGTGGATTGAAGTTTCACTAGTTATTATCATACTAATAATGATATATGGTCAAAGAGAACTATTCAATACCTAGAGGATATTATTTGGTCATGTTATATAGACATTGAGGGTGGTTGGGATCACCTCCTTCATAGAGTTTAGTTTTCTTATAAGAATACATTTCATAATAGTATTTAGAAGGTTCCTTATAATGTACTGTATGGAAATAAATGTATAGTTCAAATATGATAGGATGAAGGTAAATAAAAAAATCCATTGGGGCCTGGGATATTTTAGGAAATCATTGTGAAATTTAGATCTATTCAACAACACATCGATATATATCAGAGTTGAGAAAAAAGATATGTTGAAAATCATCGACATGATCTGGTGTTTGAAATTGTTAATAATATTTTCTTGTTAATATATCCATGAATAATTTTTTAATATTTTTGAATAATGGAATGTATATACCTAGTATTATATTCCCTTTAAATATTCATTAATTAGTAGAGGCAGTTTCTTATCACTTGAAACTTTCACCAAACCTCTCTGAAGATCATGATGTATTCCACATATCTTTCATAATGAAATATATACTAGAATATTCAAATTTACTAAATTTGAGTTTGTACCATATTTTCATGATCATTAATATGAAGAACAAACTATAGTAATTTTGGATCAAATTGATAAATTTATATAAAATAATAACACTCACCTAGTCACTATTTGGTTGAAAAACAACCAACATAAAGAAGCTATGTGGGAACATGAAGTTGTGACGTGGTAGAAGTATCCAGACCTGTTTGTATCAATGCGATGTAATTTTGAGGGTGAAATTCATTTTAATTGTGTATAATGTAATACAATGAGATTTTAGTAAATATTATTTTATAGAATTTTTTAAATAGAAGGAAAATTTTTAACGAACCATGATACACTATTAAAATTATTTTTATTTCAACAAGGCCATTATAATCAAGCTATTAAATATTATAGTATAAATAGTAATAATAATGTTATTAAAATGTATTTTTATTGTTTGATGAAAAAATATATATTTTTTAAATAAGTATTTAATTTTTTATAGTCATTATTTGCTTTGAAAATACAATTTTTTATTTTATATTTTTTTGAAATAATAATAAAATTAATTTTTTCCATATTAATAAAATTTATTTGGAAAAATTAATTTCATTTATAGAATCAAAATTTGAAATTTTTTTTTGGTTTAATTTTTGGCTTTTTTTTTGAAATGTATAATTTTTTATGAATAGTGAAATTTGTTGCTTTTTTATTCAAAACTACCTTTTTATTTAAAGTATTTAAAATTCGTGTTATTTTTAAGATATATATAAGAGGAAAAATTAGTTTAATTATATAATTATAAATCCAATTTACATCATTTTAATTATGTTCATATTTAATTTTTATATTAAATTTCTATATGCTTATGAGAACTATTTCTTTGGAAAACAACTTTTCATCATGTGTGTGGGTAAATTTAAATTAAATTCTTCCAATTATTTGAATTTAATTGGTAAAAGTTGATTACATATTTTAAATCATCAAAATTTATAATATATAAAATGTTTTTCTTGATTTTTTTTTCATATTGAATAGTAAAAATATTAAAATTTAATTAACATATTTACTTTTAGACCAGGTTTATAGGGGCTTAAAATAAAATCATAAAGCGTAAATGACCTAAAAACTTATATAAATCATATTTTATGGACATATTTTTAATATATCCCATATATTTCTATAATGATGTATTTTTATCCTCATGATGTGTTTAAAACATGGGAATACCTTTTTCTCTTCATAATTTCAACTGTGTCATCTACCCCACATCTAAAATGGAAAACCATCTCCTATCCTTTTAACATTCAAAAATATATTTTTTTCTGTATTTACCTACCCAAATTACTTCCTTACGTTCTTCCATGATTACTATAGTCCTTTTTTATTACTAAACTATCTAATGAAGTCTTATGGTGTTAACCTAAATTGGTTCTCTGAAGAATAGGAATCATTCTTAACTGCGTGCTATTATTTTATTTAATCATCCACCTCCTTCAAATATTATTCATGTATATTAATATTAAATAATGATTTTATAAAATATATTAGGATTTAATAATTTTACTGTAATGACTTATATCCATATTCTCTTCTATCAAATGGGAAATTGAACTATCGATCATGTGTATGGTGGTCTACCACCTCACAAACTAAGATAATCAATTTTCCATCACTTCCATGAAGGGATGGATATAATTATAGTTATAAAAACTTTATATAAAATTTATAAGAAAGCTATACTTATGTAAATATAATTTCACATCTATCTTTTTACCATCATATATGTTTTAAAATGATAACATCCCTCATTAGTACGTATTGGTTATTACCTTTCCGAGGTGATGTGATTCATTTTTCTTTTTAGTTTGACATAGATCATAATAATGATAGATTTATGGAATATAAAAGTTATATAATATATATAAATAATTAATAAAATTTTAATTAATATTTACTTTTTTCTATTCCATCCTTTGAGAAAATGGACCTAATGTTTATTCATACATATGACCTACCGTCACTATGAATGATGTAATTAATTTTCTCTCTCAAAGATTTATGGGTTAATGTAAAAATATGAACAAAGAATATATGTGTTATTAATATAATTTTATCATTTATTTTTATTATGTAACCATAATCAAATTTATAGGACCAAATCTACCAAACCATGAGATAGAAGAAAAATGAACCTGTTATTAACCAAAACATGTTTTTCATAAGGAAATTATCAATAAATGGGTAGAAAAATTTCATAATCATATCATATGTGGTATTGTAAATTTGATTATTGTCATTTAATATATTTATAATAAATATATTTCTATTATCTTGTATATTTTAATGTGAATAAAAAAATTCATCATATTAGTTAATGGATTTTCATCTCACAATTATTTCTATGTTGTACATTCCATATTCAACACTTATTTTTTTGTAATATATACATCTCTTATATATAGTTTTTTATTATTATAATTACTATTATATAACTTAAATATATTTATGATTTTTTTTCTTTCATTGGTATTTCAATTCAAATGTTACATATGTGGTAATGTTTTTTTGTTATAATCTCATTGTTTATCAATATTTTTTATGATTATGCCTCTCATGACAGAATATTGAGATTTTTAACTATTGAAACATTTTTTTTATTCTCATTTGGTAATTTATCTATAATATCTATTTTTATTTCATTTTCACTAAATGTAATTACTCAGTTGACATGAATAATTATTTTAATAAAAATTATATTTATTTCTTTCTTATGTAAAAAATCATTTCTTTATTCATGTCCATGTGTTCTAAAAAAAATTAATTATATTTATTACAATTATCAATTTATTTTTAACATAATTTTTAACAATTTTAAACTATTTATAATATTCATTAAAATGAATCTGTAAGTGGTTTTATGAAGCGGTCCCTTTTGAAATTATTACAGGAAATGTGAAACACGTCTTTGTTTTAACATGTATATCATGAATAGTATTTCCCACCATCATGAAAACTCAATGATTTAAAATTTATTTTAAAATTTTTTAATCTAATTTTCAAAAGAAAATTATTTATTTAATAATTGGGAGTTTTTAGATTTTAAATAATATTATTTTAATTTGGATTTTTCTTCATCTATAAATGTTTTTATTACTCTTTCAAAATAATTTTCCTACAATGATAGAATACATTGATGTAATACAAGATTTACTGGGAATATAATCCACGGACACCATCTTTATCATTTATATATATATTTTTTATTTTTATGATGAAGATATGATAAAAAAACTTGTTCTTTTTTCATAGGCTATTCTATGATTAAATTATGCAATATTTATGAAAACTATTACTTTTCTATGGGTTATGACATGATGAAATGATTATGAATCCCATTTCATTTCATTAGTTCTGATACGATAAATTTTTTATGATCCTATTGAAATCATATGTATTCTATTCATTACCTGATATTTAGGACATATATCCCCCCTAAATTTATTGGGTAAATATTGATATCTTACTAAATAATATGGCTAGAATGGGTTATGATCCTAGTAAAGTAAAGGACGTTTCCACTATAATAGTCTAGAGAGTGAACCATGAATATTATTATGGGTTGGGGAGTGCACCAATTCCACTTTAATTGTTTTTAAAATTTTCCTTGCCTACTAAGAGAATGATTTTTGTGCTAATTTGTGTGTCACAAATCTATGACGTAAGCCAGTGTTATGTTTTCATGGCTCATGTTCTTTGATTAATAATTATTAATGTATGATGAACTACCATGATTCATATCCCAAATCATTTTTATGATCTATGATATGTATCGTATTTTTTCAAAAATATTTCTCATGTTTTCAAACCCTTATGACCATGTTATGTTGATATCTCCATTTTACCCTTACTGGGCATCTGAGCTCACCATTTCATTAATTTCCTTACCATATGTTATGAAGAAAGGTTTTATGTATGATATTTATAATAATGTTTCTAGTTATAAAAATACATAGTTGGATATGACATAGTTCACATATGAAAAGTTTGCTTATTTATTTATGTTTCCAAAGTCACAAATCCTATACCAATCTACTATGGGTAATTAAGTTATGTAATGAATATTAATCTAATAAGATGTATTATCATTTTATTAAATTGAGGGGTCACTAAATTTTAACTTTACTATAAACCCTTAATTTTGAATACCCTACAGTACATTACATTACTTAGGGGTACCCACCTAGATAGTCATATGTTTATTTTTATTATATTTTTCTGATATACACCCACCTCCCTTACTCAGGAACAAAATGTAACGGCTTATTCTATGAAATTATTATTTTTCATTATGTGATCATCTATTAATTTTATGTTTTTTATGATTATAGATATATAGAAAATGTGAGTTTATAATAATTTAGGATCCTAATGTGTTATGGTTTGATTAATCTAGTAATATTTTATGAAGTTTGTTATTTAGAACTGATTATATGATACCTTCGTGATGATCCTTGGTAATATTATAATGATGAAATATTGATTAGAATAGATAATGTAATTATGATACCCTTATGATGATCGTCAGTAATATGTTTATGATTTATATATTCTTACATCACTTCTTTCATTATTTCATATGTCTCATGAGAATTGCTAATGTTACCTGAAAATATTTAATGATCCATAATTTTGCCTTGTGAATAATATTATTTAATTATATTCTATAATGAGTACCTCATTATTTATATATCAGGATCACTAATTACCTAACAAATTATAATTTTTTTTTAATTTATGTTTAACATTTTATTTTAAAAATATATTTTATCATAAGATTACAATATCCTTACAAAGAATCTATGTTCATTATAATATTATATTCCCAATTCCCCTATAAAACAAATAATTTTATGTGTAGTGAGGATTCAAGATAATATGATATGTGAGAATTTCTTAAATTATACTTAAATAAATATTGTTTTAATTTTTCATTTTATAAAACGTTTTATAGTTATATCTAACTTTTGTTATAAGAAAATATAATAATTATATCTTTTAAATGAAATCAAGTGTATATGTTTATCAAATAAGATATGCATGTGTTGGTTTTTTTAATTAAACCTACTATATTTCTATGTTGTTACCATATAAAATCCATCCACTAGACATTTTTTTAATAATAATGCATCTTAAATGAAATAACGTGTGAACAATGTCACACCCCGACATCAAAATTTAATTTAATTTTATTATTTAATTATTATTTTTCTTCGCATTATCGCGTCTAGGATCAGGCTAGGTCCCGATGATAAATTTTTCGGACGTCTAATGTTCTTGGTGAGTTTCAGACCCATGCACGGGCACTGCGTTGTTAGCAGTGATCGTGAGGTCACCCTAGGTGCTTGTGCGGTGCCCAAGTGGACCACATTGAGGCATGCATTCTGCATGCACATTTTCTTTAGGTCGAGTGATGAGTGTGCAGGTACCTGTTTTTCATAATTTGATAATTCAATGTATTATGTTTTAAAAAATAATGTTTGTTTATAATAATGGTATTATATTGCAATTATTATTATTATTATTATTATTTGTATTATTATTAATGTCATTATTCTGGCATTTTATTGTGGTTATTATTAATATTGATATTATTAATATTATTATTATTGATATAATAAAATTAAAAAAAACAAACAAATGAAAACCTAATCGCTAACCTAACCCGTCTCCCACCCCTGTTCACCCCTGCACAGTGGCGCCTCCCAGCGCAAGCTGCCCCTCCCTGCGAACTAGCCTCCTTTCCATGTCGCCTACCCGTCCGGCACCTCCTCCTCCCGGCAGTGCCCTATTCGGCCTCCCTCTCTCAGATGCGCGACCCCCTCCTGTTTCCCCCCTCCTACTCGACTACAGGCTCCCCTCCCTCTCTCGGTTGCGCATCCTCCCTCTCCCGCTCGACTGGAAGCGCAACCCTCTAATCGGCTGGCTGACCTCCGGCCGCGCACCCTCGCCTCCAGCCGTCACTACTGGGCCTTGGCGCACCAGTCGCCTCATCCCCGTTGGCCCTCCGTCGTCCGCCTATCCTCGTCTCACGATTCTGGCCTGGTCCTCCGCCCATGTCCGGCTCGCCTCCCCTGCCGGACGTCTTGCCGGTTTTTCCATCCCCAAAGGTCGTCACTACTCCATTGGTTCCAGCTCCTCCCTCTACCCTCGGCCCGCCAGATCCAGTTGTTCCAAATGATCCTCCGCCTTTCAGTGCAGCCCCATACTAGCAAGCATTGAGGGATGTTCTCTTTCATACCATACCTTTCCGTTATTCTATTCCTAAAATCCCGCTAAGCAGCTTGTATTCGTCATCCGTCACTAGAGCCCCGGTGATTGATTTTCCTACAGAAGCCTTCGAATTGGATGTGGGTTTCCATATTTGGACCTTGGTCGCTCGTTTTGGTGCGGATCAGCCCCCTTTG
Organism: Viscum album; assembly: GCA_963277665.1. NCBI lineage: Eukaryota > Viridiplantae > Streptophyta > Magnoliopsida > Santalales > Viscaceae > Viscum > Viscum album. The sequence continues at coordinate 38,188,659 of OY728160.1, read as the reverse complement.
GCCCTCTTCCAGAACTTCATATCCTCTTTGGGTTTTGATGCAGCAGCAATGGTCTCTATTTTGAAATGCAAAGCTTTCTGCGTTGTTCTGGCCTCGTGTGAAGACTTTGTGAAAGCCTAGTCCCGGAGCCCACGTTCTACCGGCGAAGGGAATTTCCCCCTTTTTCTTGAGGTCCAACCACGATCGAGGTAGGATCCTTTTCTTTGGGAATCATTGTGATTACATGAATTATTATTATATTTTAATTTCATTAGTATTAATACTTAATTTTGATTTCAAGAATAATTGTTCCTGGTGAAATTATTCTGTTATGGTTGGATAACTTTTTTTGGATAATTATTTTATCCAGCTTAGTTGAAATTATGTGTTTTGTGATTTATTAGTTTGGTGCAAATTTTAGTTTTTAAATGAACCTGGTTCGTGTTTTATAATTGGTTGTATTCTTATGTGAAATAGGGTGTGTTTTGATGGAAAACTAGTTTTTAGGATGTTTAATATCTTTTCATGGGAATGTGTATTTAGTTTTTGGCAATGCATGTCAAGATATTTCTATCATGGTATGTTGTGGGTGTCCCTTTGTTCAAAAAAGGTGTTCTTTGGATGAGATTTGGGTCCGTGGGCTGGGGGGTTACTCTTTGGAAATTGTTTTACATATTTTAAAGTGGATTATTAAACAGTATCGATGGTGTGAGTTATGTTTTGAAAGTATGTTGAGGTTGTTTTTGTTTCGTTTGTTTATCTGGTTTGTTTTTAGTTAGTGGTTATGGGTTTTCAGTTGTTGCGCGTTTGTGGCAGTGTGTTGTCTATGAGGAGAACCCGAGATACTGCGGTCATCGACTAGCGCATGTTTGTGTGTTTGTGCGAGGGGTGACACACCCATGTGTTTGGACAGCGAGCCGAGGTAGGTCCCCCACTGTACTCACTTTTAAATTTAGAATTTATTAATTGCTTGATTTTTCATTAATTTTAATAAATAGAATAGAATAGAATATAATTAATTTTTAAATGACTATTTGTTGTAAGAAAGAGCAGTTTATTTTATACCTAACTCTTGAAATATTTTTTTCGCGAGCAGACACCCAGTAGTGAAAGAATGCCCGTTTGGCTTTTAAACATAATTCTCGAAATTTCAAACATACTTCTAGTTTTAAAGATAAATTATTTCTTCTGAAAAAGTGTTTTGGGTTTTCTCGAGAAATGAAGTTTTGATTTAAAATTGGTGAAGGACCGTTTGGCACTTTAATCAAATAAATTATTTTGGAAAAACTCACTTTGGGGTTAGTAAGGGGTGTTCTTTGGTGTGCGTTGATTGTGTGAATTGTGTGTGATATTTGTGCATCGTGACTGACTGATTTATGTTGCAGACGCACCCCTTTTTATTGTATGTGTTGACATGTGAACCTGGCATAGTGAGTGAATCATCTGAGAACGATTACTGCTCTAGTTTAGATCAGACACTGGCTAGTGGCCCCATAACAGGGGAATACTGAGTTATTGCTGCTATGGGGACTGGGCCCCTCGGTTAGGCCAAGCCGGGCTATGCCGGGCGTTATGACGTCATCGAGTTAGGGAATGCCTTCAGGATGAGTCATATGTATAGTACATTCTGGATTGTTCACGATCTCCTAGGTTCGACCCATGTTTCTTTTAGTGTTTATTTGTGAGTGGCGGACGATTGAGAGGTCGAGTTCGGTTGCTGACCAATGTGTGCCACTTTTACTATTGCCCTTAGTGTGTGTTGTGTGTGATTTCCTTTTTGACTAACTACTAATGTTTGGATTTCTAAATTGTTTGCAAAATGTTTTAAAAATGCAATGCACCTGTTTCTTTCAACATTAAACTTGTTCTAAATTAAATAGGGCAATGAACTGTTACTTGTTTTAGAAATGAACGTGTGTGGAAACCGTATTTTATATAATTTAGTTCAAACCTGGAATTGATAAATTCTTTATTTATTGGTATGTGCATTGGGAATAGAATTAGTCGGGCCTACCTACTGAGTTCTAAAACTGACACCTATAGTGTTTTCTTATTTTTAGTTCTGTTTCAGGTTCCAGATTCAGTTGTTTACTTGAGCGACGTTGGATGTGCTATTGGACGGTGACCCAAGGGGTCACGTGGAGTTTTAGTTATGGTCAGGTTAGTGGCGTTGTTGGTTTCTCTTTTTGTTTTTTCATTTGTTCCATTTATTTTTGCTGCTTAATTTATTTTTCTTTTGGGCCAAATCATTCCCACCTATTTACTTTTGATGCCTGACACTAGTTTCCAGCCTGTGGGGATCGGGAACGCCTTTCGGGCCATGTCGCTGGCCGGCTCGGGTGACCAGTTTAGGGTCGAACTGGGTTGGTTCGTGACAAAATGGTATCAGAGGGGGCCCTTCTTATTTGGGATGACCAGTAGACGGAGATTAGGTGTGTCAAGACTCTAGAGGTAGGTACGGGAAGGACGTCATGAACCCTCGTCCGTTTCGCACCTCGAGTCGCCAGGGGTAGTATGGGAATTGAGTCTTTGTTTCGTTTTGGTTTGTTTTGGATTGAGGGATGACAACGGAGGTAAAACGATGTTACATCGTGATCTCACATGGAGTAGTGACCCATGTGGAGTCCGGGTACACAGTTTGAATTCCTCCTAGTTGTTGACGCTTACTTGGTGCATGACCCACTACCATGTCGCCAGGTTAGGTGTGACTGCTAGTCCCTCACTCCGGTGGTTTGATGCAAGTTGAGTGTCTTTTTTCCGTTCTAGTTGTTGTTAGTGAGTTTTTTGAAATGAAAAAGGGTTTTGGAAAATGGGACTGATTTCTTTTAAATGACTTTAAATTTATGAAATGGGTTTTAAAACTGAAAGCCTTCAGTTTGGAAAACCGTTGCTTGCATGGAAAGTGTTTGAGAATGGTTTGGGGTGGCACCTCAGGTACTCCTTATGAACGTTTTCACATTTGAGTGGATGCGTGGAAAGTGAATGTTGGTGTGTATGAATTAAAGTGGATGAAAACATGTTCAACAGTTCATGGGATCTCCTGGGTGTGTTTGAAATTAAAGACATGATCTTGTTTTCTAAATTGGCTTTTTAAGAGGAAAATGGTTTTGGAAAGTGATTTTGGTTTGAAAAGAGGATTTGGTATTTGGAATGTGATCTTGAAAGAAATCGGGTTTGAAATATAATAAAAGGGTGGTTTTGGAATCTAAAATGAAACATAAATTTTGGACAGGGAATTTTGGGTTGTGATTGCAGTTGGTTGTTTCTTTTGAGCTGGTTGTCTTGGATGGATGCTTTTTCTTTGATGTTGCTTCGATTTATATCAGTTTCAGCTTGGTGTCACATATTTTGTTCAGAAATGCCACCCAAAAAGGTCCCCAGAGTTTTTGATGAGTCACGCCCAGCTTTTGGTCCTTACCGGACGTTGACAGTCCTTTACGGTGATCAGGGTCTGTTAGAAACAATGGAGTGGCTTGAAGAGGTCGAACGCATCTTCAGGGTATTGGGAACTCCCGAAGCTATTAGAGTGCATGCCGTTTTGGGACTGATCGAAGGTCCAGCTTTGGACTAGTAGGAGTTTTTCACCCCGCCATCACTGTAAGTTGGGATGATGTGGTATGTCTTTAAATCCATCTTCATTCAATGTTTTATACTTGTGGAGGTTAAGATAAAGAAAATGAGAGAGTTCATGCGTGTTCAACATGGCTAGTAGACGGTGAATGTGTATATTGAACATTCCAAGGAACTTGTCTCTTTTTCTAGGGGTAGTGTCGCAGGACTGGATGAAGACTTCACCCTTCATGAGGGGTCTTCGTCCAGATATCATGGAGTGAGTCCTCCATTTTTTTTGGGAGCATCACTTTTGAGAAGTTGGTGCATGAGGTGTTCTTAACTGAGTTGGTTTCCAGAGTTCCAACGATTGACAATCCACTGTATCCAGTTGCTCGTGAAGGTCCCCCATCTGATGAGCATAGTGTGTCAGGTAAATTTCGTTCTCAAGAGTTATTTGCGGTGGCTCTAACTTCTAGTTCTTCAGACCGTCTAATGGTGTACCGCCAGTATGGACGGTTAGGGAATACAAGCCGTTATATGACACCCCTCCGAAGATGTTCCATCATTGCGGGTGTCTGGATCATCTAGTGAAGCTTTGTAGGAGGCGTCGCCAGAGGAAGACACTGTGAACAGAAAATTTTAGTACCTGACTGTGTGGCGGGAGATGCTTCAACCATCGGAGCCCCATCCATAGGTCTTGGGGTGAAGCTAGCGCGCAGTCAGGAGTTGTCAGGGGTGTGGTGCCACAATTCGGGCCTCATGTCCCGTGTTGCCAACAAAAAATTTAAATTCCTTCAATTCTCGTCCTTCTAGTCATGAAGATTTGGTGTTGTTGTAGGTTCATTGTTTCATCGTGCGGTTGGGGTGAACATGTTCGTTTGTAATCCAAACAATCTTGTTTTTCTGATTATGGTATTCTGGATTGTGCGTTTTTCATAAAGGTATGTTTGGACCTTTCATGAGTTAATCCTTTTTTTGCGGTGTTTGTTTGGAGATATAAGTGTCTGTGGAGGAGTTCGGGTTTGGGGTTATGCTCAGGCTTACAACTTGGGTCATGTTCTGTTCGTAGGTTTTTCTCTAGTGTTCGGGCATCTTTTGGTCTAATTTGAGAGTTCCAAATTTTTGGCAGAGGTGTTGTTTCGCTCGTGCTATAGAGGTTAGTCTGGATCGGTTGGGAGTTCCTGCATTTCCCCACCACCCCTTCATGTGGTGGTATGTTTGAGTGTTAAAATTTCCACAACAGTTGAGTTCTTGTGGTGGGGAGAACCCTCTCGTGTTCTCCCATTCTCTTATGTTGTGGTTTCTTCTAGTTTTATTTGGCCATGGATTCTTGTTTGGTCCATCGTTCAACTGAGCGACTTTCTGGGGGAAGAAAGTGTCGGTGGTGGGGAGAATTGTCACACCCCGACTTCCAAATTTAATTTAATTTTATTATTTTATTATTTTTGGTCTTCACATTCTTGTATCTAGGATCAGGATGGGTCCCGATGTTAAATTTTTCTGACGTCTAATGTTCTTGGTGAGTTTCAGACCCATGCACAGGCACTGCGTGGTTAGCATTGATCGTGAGGTCACCCCAGGTTCTTGTGCGGGTGCCCAAGCAGACCACGTTGAGGCATGCATTCTGCGTGCACATTTTCTTTAGGCCGAGTGATGAGTGTGCAGGTACCCGGTTTTCATAATTTGATAATTAAATGTATTGTGTTTTAAAAAAATGTTTGTTTATAATAATGGTATTATATTGCAATTATTATTATTATTATTATTATTATTATTATTTGTATTATTATTAATATCATTATTCTGGTATTTTATTGTGGTTATTATTAATATTGATATTATTAATATTATTATTATTGATATAATAAAATTAAAAAACAAACAAAAGAAAACCTAATCGCTAACCTAACCCGTCACCCCACCCCTGTTCACCCCTGCGCAGCGGCGCCTCCTAGCGCAAGCTGCCCCTCCCTGTGAACTGGCCTCCTTTCCATGTCGCCTCCCCGTCCGGCGCCTCATCCTCCCGGCAGCGCCCTATCTGGCCTCCCTCTCTCGGCTGCGCGACCCCCTCCCGTTCTCCCCCTCCTGCTCGACTACAGGCGCCCCTCCTTCTCTCGGCTGTGCATCCTCCCTCTCCCGCTCGACTGGCAGCGCAACCCTCCAATTGGCCGGCCGACTTCCGGCCATGCACCCTCACCTCCAGCCGTTCCTGCTGGGCCTCGGCGCACTAGACGCCTCATACCCGTTGTCCATCCGTCGTCCGCCTGCCCTCATCTCACGATTCTGGCCTGGTCCTCCACCCACGTCCGGCTCGGCTCCCCTGCCGGACGTCTTGCCGGTTTTTCCTTCCACAAAGTCCGTCACTACTCCACTGGTTCCAGCTCCTCCCTCTGCCCTCGGCCCGCCATATCCAGTTGTTCCAAATGATCCTTCGCCTTTTAGTGCATCCCCATACCGGCAATCGTTGAGGGATGTTCTCTTTCATCCCACACCTTTCCGTTCTTCTATTCCTAAAATCCTGCTAAGCAGATTGCAGTCGTCATCCTTCGCTGGAGCCCCGGTGATTGATTTTCCTACAGAAGCCTTCGAATCGGTTGTGGGTTTCCATCTTTGGACCTTGGTCGCTCGTTTTGGAGCAGATCATCCCCCTCTGGCCCTCTTCCCGAACTTCGTATCCTCTTGGGGTTTTGATGCAGCATCAATGGTCTCTATTTTGAAACGCAAAGCTTTCTGAGTTATTATTTCCTCGTGCAAAGACTTTGTAAAAGCCTAGTCCCGGAGCCTGCATTCTACTGGAGAATGGAATTTCCCCCTTTTTCGGGAGGTCCAACCGTGGTCGAGGTAGGATCCTTTGCTTTGGGAATCGTTGTGATTACATGAATTATTCTTTTATTTTAATTTCATTAGTATTAATAATTATTTTTGATTTCAAGAATAATTTTTCCTGGTGAAATTATTCTGTTATGGTTGGATAACTTTGTTTGGATTATTATTTTATCCATCTTAGTTGAAATTATGTGTTTTTTGATTTATTAGTTTGGTGCGAAGTTTAGTTTTTAAATGAACTTGGTTCGTGTTTTATAATTGGTTGTATGGTTCTGTGAAATAGGGTGTGTTTTTCTGGAAAACCAGTTTTTATGATGTTTAATATCTTTTCATGGGAATGTGTATTTTGTTTATTGGCAATTCATGTCAAGAGATTTCAATATTGGTATATTTTGGGTGCCCCTTTGTTCAAAAAAGGTGTTCTTTTGATGAGATTTGGGTGCATGGGCTGGGGGGTTACTCTTTGGAAATTGTTTTACATATTTTAAAGTGGTTTATTAAATAGTATTGATGGTGCGAATTATGTTTCGAAAGTATGTTGAGGTGGTTTTTGTGTCGTTTGTTCATCTGGTTTTTTATTAGTTAGTGGTTATGGGTTTTTAGTTGTTGTGCGTTTGTTGTAGCGTGTTGTCGGTGGGGAGAACTCGAGATACTACGGTCATCAACTAGCGCATGTTTGTGCGTTTGTGCGAGGCGTGACGCACCCATCTGTTTGGACAGTGAGCCGAGGTAGGTCCCTCACTACACTCAGTTTTAAATTTAGAATTTATTAATTGCTTGATTTTTCATTAATTTTAATAAATAGAAAATAATATAAGATAATTAATTTTTAAATGATTATTTGTTATAAGAAAGAGCCGTTTATTTTATACCGAACTCTTGAAATATTTTTTTGGTGAGTAGACACCCAGTAGTGAAAGAATGCTTGTTTGGAATTTAAACATAATTCACAAAATTTCAAACATACTTCTAGTTTTAAAGATAAATGATTTCTTCTTAACAAGTGTTTTGGGTTTTCTCGAGAAATGATGTTTTGATTTAAAATTGGTGAAGGCCCGTTTGGCACTTTAATCAAATAAATTATTATGGAAAAACTCACTTTGGGGTTAGTAAGGGGTGTTCTTTGGTGTGCACTGATTGCATGAATTGTGTGTGATATTTGTCCATCATGACTGACTGATTTATGTTGCAGAAGCACCACTTTTTATTGTACGTGTTGACATGGGAACCTGGCATAGTGAGTGAATCTTCTGAGAATGATTGCTGCACTAGTTTAGATCACGCACTGGCTAGTGGCCCCATAGCAGGGGAATACTGAGTTATTGCTACTATGGGGATTGGGCCCCTAGGTTATGTCATGCAGGGATATGCCGGACATTAGGGCGTTATGATGTCATCGAGTTAGGGCATGCCATCAGGATGAGTCAGATGTATAGTACGTTCTAGATTGTTCACGATCTCCTAGGTTCAACCCATGTTTCGTTTAGTGTTTATTTGTGTGTGGCGGACGATTGAGAGGTCGAGTTCGGTTGCTGACCCATGTTTGCCACTTTTACCATTGCCCTTAGTGTGTGTTGTGTGTGATTCCCTTTTTGACTATCTACTAAAGTTTGGATTTATAAATTGTTCGCAAAATGTTTTAAAAATGCAATGTACCTGTTTCTTTCAAAATTAAACTTTTTCTAAATTAAAAAGGGCAATGAACTGTTACTTGTTTTAGGAATGAAAGTGTGTGGAAACCGTATTTTATATAATTTAGTTTAAACCTGGAATTGATAAATTCTTTATTTATTGGTATGTGCATTGGGAATAGAATTAGTCGGGCCTACCTACTTAGTTTTAAAACTCCCACGTATAGTGTTTTCTTGTTTTTTTTTGTTGCAGGTTCCAGATTCAGTTGTTCGCTTGAGCGACGTTGGTTGTGGTATTGGAAGGTGACCCAAGGGGTCACTTGGAGTTTTAGTCGTTGTCAGGTTAGTGGCGTTGTTGGTTGCTCTTTCTATTTTTTCATTTATTCCATTTATTTACGCTGCTTAATTTATTTTTCTTTCGGGCCAAATCGTTCCCACCTGTTTACTTTTGATGCCCGACACTAGTTGCCAGCCCGTGGGGATCGGGAACGCCCTTCGGGCCATGTCGCTGGCCGGCTCAGGTGACCGGTTCAGGGTCGACCCGGGTTGGTTCGTGACAAACAATATGTTATTTAGGATTTATAATCCTTATATTCATTAATTTGAACATTATGTCCAAATAAAATAAATTCATAATTTCAAATAATATGATTTATTTCAACATTTTTTGTTGTAAATCATTAACACCTAAAACCAATTCTAAGAATATTGAATTAATTTTATATAAATGATTGTAATAAATGACATATATCTTATTTTTAGTCCTTTTTAATAATTATATACAAAAATATTTTAGGATATACATTGAATTATAGTTTTATCAATATATAATTTTAATATTTTTTACTCCTTCATGTTTATATATACTCTCACTAGCTTCTTCAGAATTACATGCTTCTAGTAATTATTTCTTGGGTAAAAACTTTTATATGAAAAGAAAATACCATTAACTTCTTTCTTGAACTATTTTATAAATAAACACTTTAATGTTTTTGTCATATGAAATTTTATTGGTTAAGTGTAATATCTCACAAAAATGCACAATTATTAAATGTTCCTTTATATATGGTAGGAACTATTTCACTGTAAATTTTACTAAAAACATCATTAAAAAATATTAACGAAAATTATACTCAATTTATCATATTTTTCAATCTTTTCATAGAATGGATGAAATCAAAAATTATTCTAATGAATTTGAAATCCCAATTTATTCCAAAAAAAATTATTTTAAAAAAAATTCATTTATCCCATATGAGATAAAATTTTCTGAAAATAAACGTCCAAATTTATAACATATAAATCCATTACCCATTATGCAATTTTTTTCCTTATTTTCAACAAAATGAAAAATATTACTATTTTATGGATTTATTAATTATGTTTCACCAAACGTTCTTTATTTTTAAACTCATCTATATATTCTTAATAATTTTGTGATGTCAAAGTGGTATTATAATCCACTAAAAATATATTAATTTATTTAAATAACATTAATAACTATTTTTGAATCTTCAAAAAAATTATTTCCCTTTATGTGTTTCTAGAAATTAAATATCTCTAATGTTAAATATTTTTATAATTGAAATTTTTTACTTTCCTTCCTAATACACCCTATGAGTTCCAATAAACCAGAAGGATTATTAAACCCTCCAATAGTTATACTTTTTTTCAAAATTAATCATTTACCCTTATATAATATCATAGAGACAAAAAAAAATTTAGAACCCATTCCATAATAAGTTTTAATTTATATATTATGTATATTGGGAACACTTTTATCAAAATTATTTATATTAAAAAATCAATAATTTTATTGAACCTATTTAGAAAATAAATATATAGTGAAATCAAAAGTCATGTCTTGTGTATAAAGAAACTGAAACCTATAAAATCCATTAACATACCTAATAATATTGAGCACATGAATGTAGTGGGAAACTCATATGGTATTTTTTCAGATAATAAAATTATTTTAAACCTATTACCCATAATACCTTTCATATTCATGATAAATACAAATTATGTTTTCAGTCATTTTGAACACATCCATGTTATCCAAATAGTTTTTGTCATATGTTCCATGGATACTTGTATTGGATTAAATTTATTAGTAAAATCATACTTATGTTTCAAATAATCTTTGATACTGCTTTTTTAATAGTTTCACCAATTGGTTTTCTAGGAAGGGGTTTCTCCAATACCTAACAATTTATTTCATTATAAAAAAATCCCCATGTTTTGATAATAGTAATTTAAATGTATTCCCTTATGTTTCTAATCTTATAATATTGTTCTAAAATTAATGTTTAATTATTATTCCATATTAAATATAAAAAAATTATTATAATATTATCATGATTCATATATATTTAATATGAAATTATATTAAAATTTCATCATATAAAATTATGATAAAATAATTTTTATTAAATAATTTAGTGGTCCAATATCTATTTTTTCCAAACATTGATTCTCTCTAGTGTTTTTCCAATGGTTAATTTAATTGGATACACAATCTATTTAATTATATAGTATATGACTCTTTGATAGGTGATTGTACATCTTATTGCCCAAATCTATCATATAGATTATCATAGCTCTATTAATTTGGTAACCTAATCCCATTAATGTCACCAAAATATGTGTAGTATATATATCACATTATATACAAACACATAATCATATTACATTTATCTATGTTCTATATATATTTCACACAGATTATCCTTGCTCACCTAGATTTCATAGGAACTAAGAATTATTATTATCAGATATTTGAGAAGAGCTCAAATTCAAAGGACTCTCACACTTAAAAAATTTAAAGGGTTTAATTAATAATCTAAATATGTAATCTCAATTATCCTCTTCATGTTTGTATTTTTTTAATGATTTATTTTTATATATCACACAATTATAAATATTATTTTATTCCAAACAAAAAAATACATTTCACATTAAAAAACTAATATCATTTCTTACTTATGTAAAAATCAAATAATATTTTATCTACATGTAAGAAAAATCATATTATGACTTGTAAAGACCCGGAATTTCCATGTAATTTTTTAAAAATATATGTGAATTTTACGTGTCTGAAAAAATTAACAGCGCGTGATTCCAAGGGACGGAGTGCCCAGAATGAATTTCTGAACGTTTTTTAGGTACGTTCAGTAAACATGCGAGTGAGTTTTTCTAACATTTTAAACGATGGTCCGAATTGAAATTTGAGGACACCTTTTATCATACAAAGCTAGTATTTGGTTAAAGATACCTTCACCTCGACAGCCGTGGGTTGAGAGTGAAAGATAGAATTTGGGTTTTTCGTGAAGGAATAAAATAAAATAAAATGGTGTAACATTTTATTTTTATTTTATTTTTAAACCACCCACGTGGATATTTCACAGGTGGGGACCACCTGAACTAAAGATGTCCCAAGGGAGGTTATGGATTTGGGGACCACTGAGCCTAACCTCTCATGAAAGGTTATGGTGGTGGGGACCACTCGAGCCTTAAAACCCCTTATATCTCTTAAACACCCTCATAAGAGTGGGGAAGCCTCCTAAACATCTCCCACTAAAATGGTGCCACCACCTTAAATTTATTATGCCAACCTATGTAATTAATTATCCGAATTTGAAATTATGCCAACAATTAAATTGGGGAAACATTTCATTTTGTCTACCTTGCAATATGGTGGATTTGGGGAGAGAAGAAATATTGGGAGGATTTCACTTATCCAATGTAGAATTCCATCTAAGAAAATTCATCGGAAATAAAGGTAGATGAAGAAGAGAGAGCCTGAAATCGAAGCATGGTTTCAGAAGCGACAATCGTTGGCACTCTCTTCGCCTTCTTCATCTTCCATCTCGCGGAAATGTCATCAAACAATCCAATGTAGGGGTTTATTTGTGTATGATTATTTGCAGGAAGTTGGAGGGTGTTGTTTGAAATTCTTCTCTCTTTCCATTCGTGATAATTCATCATAATTAAAGAAGGAATTATAGTCACTTTCTACCAATCTAACACGATGAGTACAGGCCAAACAAACACGACCCGTCCTATCTAGAAACCTTGTGGTTAATTGTTGATCGCGATGGAGGAATGTCTATGAACCACAGTGGGGAATGAGAACGGCCGCTGACACCAACGCTGGCCGCGATGAAGGCGATGGTGAAGTGGTACCGCCCCATGGCCACCGCCAACCCACGACCTCCATGCCTCGCAGCACCACCCTTCGCGGTCGAGCTGTCGCCCCGAGGTCAAGTTGCCGCCCCACGGCCGAGTCACCGCCCTCCGCGACCGAGCCGCCACCCGTGGGTGGGCCACCGTCCATGACCTCCGCCCTCCCAGTCGAGCATCCATGGGCTAGGCCAAGATGCGTCATGCCATCGCAAAACCCCTCAACTGACTCAACACGTAGCATCCACCCTCTGGGCTGAGCCGCCCCGCGCCCTCGCGGAACCCCCGCAGTCGAGCCGCGATCCACGGACGAACCGTACCACGACCATCGCTATCCTGTGAAACTCGCGTCCTCCGCGGCCCCTCACGGCTTCTTAGACTGCCCATAAGGCTGGTCCACATCACGGGCCTCACCATAGGCCGAGCCGCCCCACAGGCCGGGCCGCCCCACAGGCCGGGCCGCACCATGGGTCGGGCCGCACCACGGCCTGGGCCGCACCACAGGCCGGGCCGCACCACAGGCCGGACTGCCCCATGGCCTGGGCCACACCACACGCTGGGGCGCACCACAAGTCAGGCTGCACCATGGGCGGGGCCACCCCACAAGATGGGCTTGACCCAACGGGTCGGGCTGGGTTGACCCAGGCCAGGTCGGGTCGGGTCAGTCTAAACGACTCGGACCGGACCCGGACCTCATAAAAACCTATACATTACTTGGGCCATAACATTGGCACTAGACGTCCGTTTGAAGAACTGTCAGTGACGCTACAAATCTTGGAGAGAGACAGTTCCTTTGAGTTTACCCCACTGGAGTTTTGGGTAACGTTGAGGTACGGTCAGGTTGGATCGAGCACGAATCGAACTGGGCCCCGAGACTAAAAGGCTAATAAATTACAGACCATGTGTTCAACTGATACGCCATCTATTTTGTTGAGACCCCAATGATGTGGCGGTCCTTTGAAATAAACTTTTGTGGAAGTTGGAGTATCGATCAGTAGCTTTTGGAGCAGATCCTACCATACATGAGTAGGCTTAGGGAGGGAACCCAGTAGCTGGCTGTGAAGAGATGAATGAAGAACGATCATGTGTTGGTCAGCTCCTATCGATTGTCTGTGGGTTAGCTTCTAGTGATCCTTTGTGGGTCATCTCCTAGTGATCCTGTGTGGGTCGGCTCCTAGGGATCCTATTTGGGTCTGCTATTAGCGATCATGTGTGGGTCAGCTCCCAGCGATCCTGTGTGGGTCAGCTCCCAGCGATCCTGTGTGGGTCAGCTCCCAGCGATCCTGTGTGGGTCAGCTCTTAGCGATCATGTTTATTTCAAATCCTAGTGATCTTGTGTGGTTCGACTATTTTACAGAGTAAGATGATTTAGTAGTTACATATAATCATCTCTACTATTGTACTTATGTTATATCTTGTGTGAGCATAGTTCATACCTATGTGGTACTTTCCATGTGTTAATACCTTTGTGGTATTCCTTATTTTGTGAAATAGTTGAGCTTTGGCTTTTCGATTGGACCCAGTGTTTTTATTCATGTTTGAGATGGGCATACTTGATAACTTAGGTATATGTTTGGGTATATACTTAATTAGTGTTGTCAGTTGTTTTCATTATTTGAGGTTTATACTTTGTGAATTTAGTGAGACCTTGAGGGTCTTGGGGTCCCTACTAAGTATCGTTATACTCACCCCTGCACGAGTTATTCCAGTACTTAGTTGTGTTTGGTGTAGATGACGGATAACACTAACTAGGGACGAGAGTACCCGGACTGGACATTGCCGATAGGTGGACCATACGGCGAGTCTGTACGCAGAGGAGACAGGAAAACATGGAGTGATGAGGAGGCGATATATACCTACCCTTCAGGTAGGAACCTCAGACGATGATCCGGTAACATTCATTTTCTTTCTTCAGTTGTATTGTATTTTAGCTGTACTTTTACCTTTACTACCGGGCTTGTATTCTGGGCCCTTTTAATTTCATCGCTCTTTTGGTTATACAGTTAGCTTGTGTTTGCATCTTTTTGTGTGCTAGTTTACGCGAGTTTACAGGTTCTAAAGGCAATGCCTTCCCAGTTTTAGGGAATATTCCTTTTGACGCTAGTCACCAGCCCCTGGCCCATGGAAGGCGGGCTTGGGGTAGTCAAGGCATGGTCCTAGAGGGACAGGTCGTGACAAATTAGTATCAAAGGGTTTGGTTCTACCGTAGAACATAGGACTCTGATATTTATTTTAATAGTAATAGTGTTAAGTGTTATGAGTGTGGTTATCAGTTTAGGGAATCCTGTGTTGGTGCTGTAGCCAATGTATCTATAGACCAGGGCCCTGACTTCTGACTTCTGACTCAGTGCACGAAAACACTGATTGTGTGTGTGTTTTCAAGAGTCCTCTTTGTGAACTCTTTGCGTTCGATCACCATGTATAACTTATTGACCATTTCACACCTATTTTTTTCAAGATTCTTCCACACAGATAGCTAGAAAGGGTTCTTAGAATAGCACACACTAATAGCCCTTTGAGCGACAAGGGATCAGTGTAGGGCCATCTTCCAGTACAGGCACCAGCAGAGCCACCAGCGGTACCATTACCTTTTGGTACACCGATGCCACCAACCCTAGCATCAGAGGGTTCACACCACTTGAGTGCCTTGCATGAGTTTCAGCGCCAGAGGAAACCCAGTTTCTGGGGAGAGACAGACCCACAGGTAGCTGCGGATTGGTTGGAGGCTGTAGTGAGAGTCTTCCGATTGGTAGGGACACCAGCCGATCTCATGGTGATCAGTGATGCCCTCCTTCTACAAGCAGCAACAGAAATATGGTGGAGCATGATGCTCTAAGTTCACAACGAGTTGATGCTTCTCTAGGAAGAAATCAAGAGCCTGTTTTGGGTAGAGTTTTTCCATGTGACTCTTCACATAGTATGCATTTAAGTTCTATTGCATCTGTAGAAGGGCAACATGACTATGGGTCAGTACTCTGCGAGGTTCACTGACCTCTCACACTACTCCACAGATATGTTTTGGGACCCAATCTTCAGGGTATAAACCTTTGAGTAGGGGATCAGATGAGAGATTACGGCTTCAGTGATCTCATTTAGCATCCTGAAGTAGGTAGGGGTGTTAGAGCGATCCCTCTTAGTTAAGAGTTTTCTTGCCGAGCAGTCACCAGCAGTGAGACCCACCACCAGTCGCCACGTAGAAGAGTCTTCTGTAGCTGGCAGTAGACAGATGCCTCATAGTTCCAAGAGGACCAGACCTATAGGTGGATAACCTCATGACTCAGGATCGGTTGTGCGGGGAACCCGAGGTAGAGCCAGTCATGCCCAGACCGAGAAATGTTACACATGCGGCGGGTAGGGTCACATGGCTCGTGAGTGTCCGACCCACCATGCGGATGATCAGAATATGGTCAAAGGACCTCCCAGATAGAGACAATGATTCATTTGAGGAGGTCCACATGGATTAGGCGGACGTGTCATAGAATCTAGTCGTACAACTGGCGGTGGGTGACGATTCAAGATGTTATAGCCACCACCACCAAGAGGTCCACACCGACCATAGGGAGTAGGTGGATAGGGGTGAGCTCAATTCCAAGTAGCTGAGGCCTATGATCACTATTATCCGGATATGATATGATATATGATATATGATTATTCCACCATAGCTGCAGTACTTATAGACAGAGGTGCTAGTACTTCTTTTATTGTCACTACCCTTGTTTGGAACTCAGAGATTCTGATAGAGCCGTTGGCTCGATCCTTACTGCGAGAGACTCCTACGAGAGCAGATTCGACAATTGAGAACTGGTTCCAGCAGTGTGAGCTTACTCTAGAAGGTGATAGCATTGGCTGGGATCTCCTAGTAGCGGTTTCGAGGCCTTACGACATCGTCATGGGTATGGACTAGTTATCGATAGTACATGTACATATTGACTGTATTAGGCACAAAGTGTGGTGTGTCCACATAGATAAGACCAGGTTTACCTTCACCAGTGAGAAGAGAGCATATGCAGTGCCTGATAGTCTTACTTGGAGGAGGGTGCAGCCGATTACACATTAGTAGTATAGTCTTACCCTCAGAGTGGTTGATGTAAAGTGTCTGAATTATCATGTAGTGGTGGACTAGTATGCAGATTTCTTCCCTGATGGTGTTTCGTGCCTACATCCTCGTAGAGAGGTGGACTTTTACATTGACTTGTACCCTAGGATGACACTGATATCTACACAGGCATATCAGATGGCTCTCAGGGAGCTTCGTGAACTACGGGTATAGCTAGAGGACTTGCAGGGGAAGAGATTCAATTGGCCTAGTGTTTTACCTTGGGCATCCCCAATTTTGTTCGCAAAGAAGGCAAATGAGAGCATGAGGCTTTGTATTGAATATCTGTGACTGAATCCAGTGATCGTGAAAGAAAATTACCCAATTCTAAGGATTGACGATCTCTTTGATCAGTTGAAGTGAGCACAATGGTTCTTGAAAATAGACCTCAGATCAGGCTATCACCAGCTCAAAGTGCAAGATGAGGATGTGCAGAAGACGACATTAAAATATCGATACAGTCATTATGAGTTCTTGGTTATGCCATTTGGTGTATTCAATGCTCTATTAGTGTTCATGGGACTCATGAACAAGATCTTTTAGCCATACCTTGATCAATTTGTAATAGTTTTCATCGATGACATTCTGATCTACTCGACTACTGAGGAGGAGCATTCCTATCATTTGAAAATAGTTCTGGACACACTCTGAGAGAACCATATTTATAGTATGCTCTCGAAGTGCCAGTTCTGGATTTGAGAGGTTCAATTTCAGGAACATGTCATATCGAAGGCTAGATTTTCAGTGGATCCAGTGAAGATTGAGGCGGTACATGCTTGGGAGCCACCCAGGAGTGTAACAGAGGTACAAAGTTTCCTGGGTTTGGCTAGATACTACCAGAGATTTGTATTAGATTTCTCCAGAGTTTCAACACCACTATCAGCCTTAATGAAGAAGGGGAAATCCTTCGTGTGGTCAGAGAGATGCTAGAAGATAATTCAAGAGCTGAGGTAGAGACTGACTAGTGCCCCCGTCATGAGGCTTCTAGTAGAGGGCGTAGGGTATTTAGTCTTCTGGGATGCATCAGGGATTGGGCTCAGATGTTTCCTGATGTAGGATCGAAGAGTGATTGCATATGTTTCTCGATATCTGAGATAAAATGCGAATAAATACGCTACCCATGACCTGGAGTTATCAGTAGTGGTCTTCTCCTTGAAGATGTAGCGACACTACTTGATGGGAAATCACTTTACAGTGTACTCTGACAACAAGAGTCTCAGGTTTTTTTTCTATCAGATGTACATGAACCTGAGACAGTGATGTTGGATTGGGTTCCTCCAGGACTATGACTTAGCGATAGTCTATACTCATGGAAATGGGTACGTTGTAGCATATGCACTTAGTAGGAGGTATGGTATACAACTAATAGGAGAGGTAATGGAGCAGCTGGCTGCTTTGCAGATATCCATTGTTGATAGAGATAGAGTAGAATTCCTTTAGCCTCTTACAGTCACTCCACCACTTTTTCAATGATTTAGGGAGGCACAACGTGGGGACATTGACTTTGTGGCTTGACGTGCTAAAATATCCACAGAACAGGAACCTGATGGATATTTTGAAGGTGGGGAGCACATCATCCTTATTAAAGGATGTACCAAGGTACTATTGTCACTTTGGGGGGAAGTGTTGAGGGAGTTCAACGCATCCCCTCTAGCAGTACATACATGAGTGGTGATGATGTACTAGGATATCCAACAATAGCACTAGTGGTCAAGAATGATGAAATTAGTAGCATTGTTTGTCTCTCGATGCCTCATTTTTCATCAAGTGAAGGTGGAGCATTAGGTACCAGTAGGCTTGGTTTAGACTTTAGAGGTCCCAGAGTAGAAGTGGGATGGGATATCCATGGACTTCATGATAGGAATTCCACATACATCCAGGGGTCATGACTCAAATTGGGTTATCATCACCCAACTCACCAAGTCAGCTCAATTACTACCGATCAGAGAGCAGGGTTTAGTAGAGAGCATCTGACTCCACTATATATGAGATATTGTGTGGCTACATGGAGTACCCTCAATGATTGTCTCCGATCGTGATGCACATTTCACTTCCCGTCTATGGAAGGGGTTACAAGAGGTTTTCGAAATGCAGCTTCATTTGAGCACCGCCTTCCATCCTCATACGGATTGCCAGACTGAACAGACCTTCAGACCCTTGAGTACTTGTTGTGTGCTTGCATCCTCTAATTCGGTCGCAGATGGGATGATCACATTCCTTTAGTGGAGTTCACATACAATAACAACTATCACTCCACCATTGGGATGACACCTTTTAAGGCATTGTACGGGTGACCATGTAAATACACTTTGTGCTGGACTCACCCAGGGGAGTCAGCACTCATGGGACCATAGATGGTACGGGCTACCATAGAGAAGGTGCAGATCATCCAGGAGTGGATGAAGACTGCACAAAGCAGGAGGAAGTCTTATGTCGATAAGAGATAGAGATCTCTAGATTTTGAGGATGGTGAACATGTCTTTCTACGGGTCTCACACCGACAAGGTCTACGGGGATTTTGGTAAGGTAGAAAGTTATCTACGAGGTTTATTGGACCTTTTTAGGACTTTAACAGTGTTGGAGAAGTGGCATACTCCTTTTCTCTTCCTCCTTAGTTGCACAAGGTGCACAACGTCTTCCATGTATCCTAGAAGAGGAGATACGTGAACGACCCTTCCAACATCATCGACCATGGAGAGCTGGACGTCAAAGATGTGGCGACATTAGCAGCAGTTCTAGTTGATATTGAGGATTGACAGAAGTGGGTCCTTGGTGGGAATTTGACACCTCTAGTGCACATTCATTGGTAGCACGGGAACCTCTAAGAGAGCACATGGGAGAGGGAGGCTCATATGCATTCTCAGTACCACCACTTGTTTACGTAGTTTGAGATGTGGCTTAAGGGGACATCGACCCCTGAGGTGGGGAGAATGCAATGACCCATATTTTACATGTACTTTTTTTTTAAATATATGGGAATTTAATGAGTCCGTGAAAATTGATAGTGCATTATTCCGAGGCCCGAAGTTCTCGGAATGGATTTATGAACTTTTATTCGGGTACGTTCAATAAACGTGTGACCGGGTTTTTATAACTTTTGAACCAGTGATTGGAATTGAAATATGAGGACACCATTGAACTCCCAACGCTGGTATTCTCTTAAGAAGTCCTTCAACTAGACTGTAGTGGGTCGAGAGTGAATGATAGAATTTGGGTTTTTTGTGAATGAATAAAATAAATTAAAATGGTGTAACATTTTATTTTTATTTTATTTTGAAACCACCCATGTGGATATTTCATAGGTGGGGACCACCTGAACTAAAAACCTCCCATGAGAGGTTATG
This sequence comes from Viscum album, assembly GCA_963277665.1. Lineage (NCBI taxonomy): Eukaryota > Viridiplantae > Streptophyta > Magnoliopsida > Santalales > Viscaceae > Viscum > Viscum album. The sequence continues at coordinate 38,169,049 of OY728160.1, read as the reverse complement.
GATGTGGGGACCACCGAGCCTAACCTCCCAAGAGAGGTTATGGTGGTGGGTTCCACCCATTGATTAAAACCCCTTAAAACCCTTGAACACCATCATAAGAGTTGGGAAGTCTCTTAAACTTTCCCCACATAAATGGTGCCACCCCCTTAAATTTATTATGCAATCATATGTAATTAATTAACCCAATTTTAAATTCTCCCAACAATTAAATTGCAGAAGCATATCATTTTAGCTTCTTTGAAATTTGGTGGATTTTGGGAGTGGAGAAATATTGGAAGGATATCACTTCTCCAACGAAGAACGCCATTGAAGAATGCTCTTCGGAAATCAAGGAAGAGGATGATGAGTGAGCCCGACATCAAAGTGTGGTTTCGGAAGCGATGATTCTTGTCACTCTTTTCGCCTTCTTAGACATCATTCTTGCGCCAATGTTAATGAACAACCAATGTAGGGGTTTATTTGTGTATGATTATTTGCGGTAAGTTGTATGGTG